>OX352761.1:64525545-65900545 GCA_947095585.1 Nephrocerus scutellatus | reverse complement strand
GGCGTTTTCATAAATTAGTTCAGAGCAGTCAAAAAGTTCTCAAGATAAATGTTCGTGTTTCTTATTTGCTCAGAGTATGAGCGTGCTCTAAGTGCTCAGAATAAAATGATCTGAGCTTTTTCATTTTAACATCTGATGTCAAATGTTTGTTTCGATGATTTTCTCCTACAATAAAAAAAAATGGCCCAGGATCGAGGGGCTCCCATATCAATTTCTGCGATTAGAGAATTTAGATGAAAAATTTTATGGTTGTTTTTTCTTATTGACTAACAAAAATTCAATAACTTATATTTATACAGTAATTCCCTAATTCAGCTTTTTTGTCGTTCGCTTTCGTGAGAACGATTTGTTTATTCTGATGTGTGCTCGATGCGCCAGACGCTTGGTCAGCATATCCGTTCTATTTGGTGTTCGTGCATGCAGGTGTCGTTCACACTGTCTGCTAGTGTGAAGTTATATAATAAGTAAACATCAAACATTACTGTTTAAAATGAGTGAAAGTAAAGCTTCAAAACCTGGAGAAATAATAAATACCTATGTGGACCAATGCAGACGTTTTCAATCAATGGTGCGAAGTACGAAGTAATATTTACAGATGATTTTTCCAACTACAGAACAGTTTGTTTCATTGAATAAAAAAATTAAGTTGCTGCATTAACTGAACATGTTATAAAAAGATCAAAGATCAAAGTTACGGGCAATAATTGCAAGCCCGAAGGGCGAAGCTTATATTCAAAGAACATGAAATTTTTTTTAGCGAGCGTGTTAACATTTGTACGTTTTGTTAGTACATTTGTACGTTTATATATGGGTCAGTTTGCCGTGTCGTATATCTCGGCTTCTTCCAGTAAAAATTTGATGGGACTTGTTTTAAAACAATTGCTTAGCGCTCGGCTTGCGATGGCGTAATTTTTTCATTCATAGAGGTTACTACCCCTGAGAAAACTGAGAAAAAATACTAAATCTAAGGCATCGCTATCGATTTTTTTAAGCCTAATGGTTTGCAAAGTTAAATGTGTTTTTTTCAGTCTATTTCAGAAATTGCTTATGACTGAAAGACCTATCGCTTATGAATGAAAGACCTACATTTAACGTTACATACTATTAGGCTTTTAATATAATTGAGTCTTTAGACTGAACTAGTTGACCCGGCGAACCTCGTTCCTCCCCAAATTACTTCGAGCAAATACTTTTGTCCTTTACGAAAATTGATTTTGATGAGAGAACAAATCAAACAACTCAGCTCAATTCTCAATAGACGCTTGAGTTGAGTGGACATTCCATTCACTTTTTCATCGAATTCAACACTAATGTATTGAAAAGTGAATGAAATGTCGATGCAAACTCAGGCATCTATCGAAAATTGAGTTGTTTTTTTGGATTTTTTCTCTTAGTGTGGAAATGAATTGGAGTCAGTTGGAATTGAAAAGAATTCAATGTATTTTTTTCGAGTAGAATTAAGTCGAATGCAGACGCAAATCAATACAATGCATTGTCGTTAACTATATTTTTCGTTTTGTTCTTCGGCGCATAAATAAACAACGATGATGTTTGGCCAACTCTCGAACACGCGACGTACAACTGACCATGAGAAAAACACGGAAATTCCAGATTTATTCCGCACACTAAGAACTATTGACCTTACGTTTGTTAATCGTCATAGCGAACTTCAAACGATTGAAGTCGAACGAAATATCAGTTGAAATTAGAGGAATTCTCGGAATTAGAACATCCTCTCCTTTGAATTTGCCCTTTATGATCGTTGCTTGAATCACGTTGTTCATCAGTTTCTTCACAGCCAATTGCAATCCGTTACACAATCTTGGATTTTTCAGATTGCGCAGCATGTTATCACAGATCCGACCTTGAGCATCAAGTTATGCGGTGGTATTCCCGACAAATCAACCGCATTCAAAAACTCGGTCGGATATTTGGTTGCATCGTCTTGAATGGTCACACAGTCAAGGGATGGATTGATTCCCCAGCACTTTGGTTGTGAATCAAGTCATTCATACTGTCTACTTTTATTGTTCTTTGCTGCCAAAATCGCTCGTTCGCTGAGCCAATCCTGATTCATATAATTTCGGCGGATGTTCGAAAACACTTTGGCGATATGCTCTTCTTTCGATGTCGTGAACATGCAAACATTTGAGGGAAACGAAATTAATCCGGTCGAAACATCAACAGGTATTTGACCATTGCCAACAGTTGTTTGCAAAAATCAGCAGTTGATGAGTCGTTCTGTAACGTGACTCCCATATTCGTGGTAAACTGCAACTTCTTCACATAGCGCCACAAAATCGACGATTTAAGATATGCATTAAGTTCATCTGCAGCTGTCGATCTCGGAATGACAGGTAGCGTTTGATGAAAATCTTCGGCCAGCATAATCATAGTCCGCCAAAACGTCTTAAGTCTGTTCGTAAATCCTTCATCGTTCGATTGAACGCTTTCAATGATCGTTTGTGAGATCTCGAGCGAATTGTGGCCAAAAGCACGAATTTGATTTGCCAGCAGTGGCATCGGCAAGTGTTGAGTCCCAATGTGAGTCGTTTTTCAGCAAATTCAGACGTGGTAAGCCTCTCGGTAAGTGGTGCACAACACAACATCTATTGTACGATGTACACACGGCCCAGCGCATCAGTCGAGTACACATCGACATATCCTGTAACAGGTTGACCTTTTTTTCGTCGTTGAAACTTCTTCGGCGACTGGTTCCATGTATCGCTTTTGCAAATTTCGAAGAAATCCTCCGCACGGGCCATGATGTTTGTTGCGACTACCAGGAAAAACTCCGAGTCGGCTCCTGGATCTGGTTTCTCGGTGCTGATGCATCGATTTGATCTGGTCTGATTTTCTCAATTAACTACCGCATGTGGTAATCCATGCTTCTGCTACTCTATTGAGGTCGTAGGGCCACAAAACTTATTTAAAAAAAATTAGCCCAATTTTCTTCAACTTTTATATACGTATGTATCTCCGATGAAAAACACTTTTTGTAAAAATTTTGGAGACAGGATTTGGAGGGCCATAGGGCCCCAACAAGTTTTTTAAAAAAATTAACCCGATTTTTTTTAAATTTTATATACGTGTTTATATCCGATGGGCAACACTTTTTGCAAAAATTTTGGAGACAGGATTTAGAGGGTCATAGGGCCCCTTTTTAAAAAACTTAGCCAGATTTTTTTTTTAATTTTATATACGTGTGTATCTCCGATGGACAAAATTTTTTTAAAGTTTTGGAGGTGTGCCCATATAAATTTTTTAAAAGTTAGCTCGATTTTCTTCAAATTTTAAACACATGTGTATCACTGATGGACAAAACTTTTTGTAAGTTTGTTTGAGTGATCGGGCCCTGAGACCTGTGTGGTGTCCATGTAAATTTTTAAAAAATTAGAGAATTTACATGAAAAATTGTAATTTTTATTGGTTGTTTTTTCTTATTGACTAACAAAAATTCAATAACTTATATTTATACACTAATTCCCTAATTCAGCTTTTTTGTCGTTCGCTATCGTGAGAACGATTTGTTTATTCTGATGTGTGCTCGATGCGCCAGACGCTTGGTCAGCATATCCGTTCTATTTGGTGTTCGTGCATGCAGGTGTCGTTCACACTGTCTGCTGGTGTTAAGTTATATAATAAGTAAACATCAAACATTACTGTTTAAAATGAGTGAAAGTAAAGCTTCAAAACCTGGAGAAATAATAAATACCTATGTGGACCAATGCAGACGTTTTCAATCAATGGTGCGAAGTACGAAGTAATATTTACAGATGATTTTTCCAACTACAGAACAGTTTGTTTCATTGAATAAAAAAATTAAGTTGCTGCATTAACTGAACATGTTATAAAAAGATCAAAGATCAAAGTTACGGGCAATAATTGCAAGCCCGAAGGGCAAAGCTTATATTCAAAGATCATGAAATTTTTTTTTAGCGAGCGTGTTAACATTTGTACGTTTGTTAGTACATTTGTACGTTTATACATGTGTCAGTTTGCCGTGTCGTATATCTTGGCTTCTTCCAGTCAAAATTTGATGGGACTTGTTTTAAAACAATTGGTTAGCGCTCGGCTTGCGATGGCGTAATTTTTTCATTCATAGAGGTTACTACCCCTGAGAAAACTGAGAAAAAATACTAAATCTAAGGCATCGCTATCGATTTTTTTAAGCCTAGTGGTTTGCAAAGTTAAATGTGGTTTTTTCGGTCTATTTCAGAAATTGCTTATGACTGAAAGACCTATCGCTTATGAATGAAAGACCTACATTTAACGTTACATACTATTAGGCTTTTAATATAATTGAGTCTTTAGACTGAACTAGTTGACCCGGCGAACCTCGTTCCTCCCCAAATTACTTCGAGCAAATACTTTTGTCCTTTAGGAAAATTGATTTTGATGAGAGAAAAAATCAAACAACTCAGCTCAATTCTCAATAGACGCTTGAGTTGAGTGGACATTCCATTCACTTTTTCATCGAATTCAACACTAATGTATTGAAAAGTGAATGAAATGTCGATGCAAACTCAGGCATCTATCGAAAATTGAGTTGTTTTTTTGGATTTTTTCTCTTAGTGTGGAAATGAATTGGAGTCAGTTGGAATTGAAAAGAATTCAATGTATTTTTTTCGAGTAGAATTAAGTCGAATGCAGACGCAAATCAATACAATGCATTGTCGTTAACAATATTTTTCGTTTTGTTCTTTGGCGCATAAATAAACAACGATGATGTTTGGCCAACTCTCGAACACGCGACGTACAACTGACAATGAGAAAAACACGGAAATTCCAGATTTATTCCGCACACTAAGAACTATTGACCTTACGTTTGTTAATAGTCATAGCGAACTTCAAACGATTGAAGTCGAACGAAATATCAGTTGAAATTAGAAGAATTCTCGGAATTAGAACATCCTCTCCTTTGAATTTGCCCTTTATGATCGTTGCTTGAATCACGTTGTTCATCAGTTTCTTCACAGCCAATTGCAATCCGTTACAAAATCTTGGATTGTTCAGATTGCGCAGCATGATTATCACAGATCCGACCTTGAGCATCAAGTTATGCGGTGGTATTCCCGACAAATCAACCGCATTCAAAAACTCGGTCGGATATTTGGTTGCCTCGTCTTGAATGGTCACACAGTCAAGGGATGGATTGATTCCCCAGCACTTTGGTTGTGAATCAAGTCATTCCGACTGTCTACTTCATTGTTCTTTGCTGCCAAAATCGCTCGTTCGCTGAGCCAATCCTGATTCATATAATTTCGGCGGATGTTCGAAAACACTTTGGCGATATGCTCTTCTTTCGACGTCGTGAACATGCAAACATTTGAGGGAAACGAAATTAATCCGGTCGAAACATCAACAGGTATTTGACCATTGCCAACAGTTGTTTGAAAAAATCAGCAGTTGATGAGTCGTTCTGTAACGTGACTCCCATATTCGTGGTAAACTGCAACTTCTTCACATAGCGCCACAAAATCGACGATTTCAGATATGCATTAAGTTCATCTGCAGCTGTCGATCTCGGAATGACAGGTAGCGTTTGATGAAAATCTCCGGCCAGCATAATCATAGTCCGCCAAAACGTCTTAAGTCTGTTCGTAAATCCTTCATCGTTCGATTGAACGCTTTCAATGATCGTTTGTGAGGTCTCGTGCGAATTGTGGCCAAAAGCAATGAAATCAGAAAGGTTTTGCCTGTACCACCGGGAGCATCGTGGAACAATATTCCACGGTTTCCTTCGTCCACTGCCTTCATCAATTCGTCGTACACGTTATTTTGCTGTGCATTCAAAAGCAGGACATTCGTTCGTACTATTTGGCTCCTTGAATCTCGATCGTACACTTGCTCTTGTTGCACTATTAAATGCATCGTGCATCGAAGGAATTAGTGCTGCCCTACCCAATTTCGACAAACAGCTGCCGCACGTAAGCACGCATACGTCTCCGTCGTTTATTTCAAGCTCATAATACGATGTTGCAGTGTGAACTCGATGCAAAATGTCGTCAGCCATCTCGTCCTTGTATTTGTTCCACAATTCCAATGCATTTGATGGATGACACGCTATGATGGTCGCGAACAATGTACGAATTTGATTTTCCAGCGGAAAAACAGTGGCATCGGCAAGTGTTGAGTCCCAATGTGAGTCGTTTTTCAGCTAATTCAGACGTGGTAAGCCTCTCGGTAAGTGGTGCACAACACAACATCTATTGTACGATGTACACACGGCCCAGCACATCAGTCGAGTACACATCGACATATCCTGTAACAGGTTGACCTTTTTTTCGTCGTTGAAACTTCTTTGGTTCCATGTATAACAGCGTGGCATTTCTCAGTAAAGCAATGTTCGTGCGAACGGATCGCTTTTGCAAATTTCGAAGAAATCCTCCGCACGGGCCATGATGTTTGTTGCGACTACCAGGAAAAACTCCGAGTCGGCTCCTGGATCTGGTTTCTCGGTGCTGATGCATCGATTTGATCTGGTCTGATTTTCTCAATTAACTACAGCATGTGGTAATCCATGCTTCTGCTACTCTATTGAGTACATCCAACAACGTGGCTGTCTGAAAACCATCTGCTTAGCGATGAAAGCCATTAAGGTCCTGAATTTTTGTTTGAACTCAGGTGCGGTGATGTCGTGGCGATCACCGGAAGTTTTTCCTGGCAATTTTAGGCCATTTCGTATTGTTGCTGCATTAACTGAACATGTTATAAAAAGATCAAAGATCAAAGTTACGGGCAATAATTGCAAGCCCGAAGGGCAAAGCTTATATTCAAAGATCATGAAATTTTTTTTTAGCGAGCGTGTTAACATTTGTACGTTTGTTAGTACATTTGTACGTTTATACATGGGTCAGTTTGCCGTGTCGTATATCTTGGCTTCTTCCAGTCAAAATTTGATGGGACTTGTTTTAAAACAATTGGTTAGCGCTCGGCTTGCGATGGCGTAATTTTTTCATTCATAGAGGTTACTACCCCTGAGAAAACTGAGAAAAAATACTAAATCTAAGGCATCGCTATCGATTTTTTTAAGCCTAGTGGTTTGCAAAGTTAAATGTGGTTTTTTCGGTCTATTTCAGAAATTGCTTATGACTGAAAGACCTATCGCTTATGAATGAAAGACCTACATTTAACGTTACATACTATTAGGCTTTTAATATAATTGAGTCTTTAGACTGAACTAGTTGACCCGGCGAACCTCGTTCCTCCCCAAATTACTTCGAGCAAATACTTTTGTCCTTTAGGAAAATTGATTTTGATGAGAGAAAAAATCAAACAACTCAGCTCAATTCTCAATAGACGCTTGAGTTGAGTGGACATTCCATTCACTTTTTCATCGAATTCAACACTAATGTATTGAAAAGTGAATGAAATGTCGATGCAAACTCAGGCATCTATCGAAAATTGAGTTGTTTTTTTGGATTTTTTCTCTTAGTGTGGAAATGAATTGGAGTCAGTTGGAATTGAAAAGAATTCAATGTATTTTTTTCGAGTAGAATTAAGTCGAATGCAGACGCAAATCAATACAATGCATTGTCGTTAACAATATTTTTCGTTTTGTTCTTTGGCGCATAAATAAACAACGATGATGTTTGGCCAACTCTCGAACACGCGACGTACAACTGACAATGAGAAAAACACGGAAATTCCAGATTTATTCCGCACACTAAGAACTATTGACCTTACGTTTGTTAATAGTCATAGCGAACTTCAAACGATTGAAGTCGAACGAAATATCAGTTGAAATTAGAAGAATTCTCGGAATTAGAACATCCTCTCCTTTGAATTTGCCCTTTATGATCGTTGCTTGAATCACGTTGTTCATCAGTTTCTTCACAGCCAATTGCAATCCGTTACAAAATCTTGGATTGTTCAGATTGCGCAGCATGATTATCACAGATCCGACCTTGAGCATCAAGTTATGCGGTGGTATTCCCGACAAATCAACCGCATTCAAAAACTCGGTCGGATATTTGGTTGCCTCGTCTTGAATGGTCACACAGTCAAGGGATGGATTGATTCCCCAGCACTTTGGTTGTGAATCAAGTCATTCCGACTGTCTACTTCATTGTTCTTTGCTGCCAAAATCGCTCGTTCGCTGAGCCAATCCTGATTCATATAATTTCGGCGGATGTTCGAAAACACTTTGGCGATATGCTCTTCTTTCGACGTCGTGAACATGCAAACATTTGAGGGAAACGAAATTAATCCGGTCGAAACATCAACAGGTATTTGACCATTGCCAACAGTTGTTTGAAAAAATCAGCAGTTGATGAGTCGTTCTGTAACGTGACTCCCATATTCGTGGTAAACTGCAACTTCTTCACATAGCGCCACAAAATCGACGATTTCAGATATGCATTAAGTTCATCTGCAGCTGTCGATCTCGGAATGACAGGTAGCGTTTGATGAAAATCTCCGGCCAGCATAATCATAGTCCGCCAAAACGTCTTAAGTCTGTTCGTAAATCCTTCATCGTTCGATTGAACGCTTTCAATGATCGTTTGTGAGGTCTCGTGCGAATTGTGGCCAAAAGCAATGAAATCAGAAAGGTTTTGCCTGTACCACCGGGAGCATCGTGGAACAATATTCCACGGTTTCCTTCGTCCACTGCCTTCATCAATTCGTCGTACACGTTATTTTGCTGTGCATTCAAAAGCAGGACATTCGTTCGTACTATTTGGCTCCTTGAATCTCGATCGTACACTTGCTCTTGTTGCACTATTAAATGCATCGTGCATCGAAGGAATTAGTGCTGCCCTACCCAATTTCGACAAACAGCTGCCGCACGTAAGCACGCATACGTCTCCGTCGTTTATTTCAAGCTCATAATACGATGTTGCAGTGTGAACTCGATGCAAAATGTCGTCAGCCATCTCGTCCTTGTATTTGTTCCACAATTCCAATGCATTTGATGGATGACACGCTATGATGGTCGCGAACAATGTACGAATTTGATTTTCCAGCGGAAAAACAGTGGCATCGGCAAGTGTTGAGTCCCAATGTGAGTCGTTTTTCAGCTAATTCAGACGTGGTAAGCCTCTCGGTAAGTGGTGCACAACACAACATCTATTGTACGATGTACACACGGCCCAGCACATCAGTCGAGTACACATCGACATATCCTGTAACAGGTTGACCTTTTTTTCGTCGTTGAAACTTCTTTGGTTCCATGTATAACAGCGTGGCATTTCTCAGTAAAGCAATGTTCGTGCGAACGGATCGCTTTTGCAAATTTCGAAGAAATCCTCCGCACGGGCCATGATGTTTGTTGCGACTACCAGGAAAAACTCCGAGTCGGCTCCTGGATCTGGTTTCTCGGTGCTGATGCATCGATTTGATCTGGTCTGATTTTCTCAATTAACTACAGCATGTGGTAATCCATGCTTCTGCTACTCTATTGAGTACATCCAACAACGTGGCTGTCTGAAAACCATCTGCTTAGCGATGAAAGCCATTAAGGTCCTGAATTTTTGTTTGAACTCAGGTGCGGTGATGTCGTGGCGATCACCGGAAGTTTTTCCTGGCAATTTTAGGCCATTTCGTATTGTATGTGAACAAAACTGACCGTCCGTAGTGCCGCACATACGCAATAGCATCCTGCGCATTGTAACAAAGTCGAATAATAATCGACTGCGTCACAAACCCTATATCTAATAAAATTAGGATTTCGCCTTACATAAGAAAATACCAGTTAAACCTGCAACACAATTTGAATATCATAGCATATTCACAAAACCCTTGCAGACTTTCAGGCGAAATGTCGGTATAAGAAACTACCAGTTAAACCAGCAGCACAATTGGAATATCATAGCACATTGACAAAACCCTTGCGGGCTGTTGAATGTATCACCAACAACAAGGCGACCACAGCATGTGCGCAATTAAGTTAAACGTCTCGGCAACAACATGCAACATCAGCGTTTGCACAATCGATCGTCACACCCAACACCCAGTTACCCACATCCACTCAATTGCTATTTTGTAACAACCAGCACAAATAGCAATTGCATTAGCATTAAGATTAAATTAGTAAGCATTTCCAATATTTGTTGGATATGCTTTTTTAGCAAGTTTAAATGAAGTCAATTTATGGTATAAATAGAGAGCAAATAAAGGAGCATGTTGAGTCAGTTTAGCAAATCAAATAAACAGTTTTCTTACAAAAAAACCGACAACTATCCCCAATGGTAAGGTGGTTGTCCAGTTTTAAATTCCTAAAGAAAGAATTTACATGCTCCTTCGAGACGGATATGCCTGAAAATATTAAAGTTTTTTTAAAAAAGTTTTGAGTTACTAAGTTTTGAATTACTAAAGGCAAATGTCCTTTTTTCAAAATAAAACCAACAAAATGGGTGACTTCGAGGACATCGCGTTGGATCAAATGAGAACCACTGAGGAGGTACATCGATTATGGACCAACTTCAAAAAGGACGGGGAGTCCCGATACACCCCAGAGTACCTAAGGAGGAGGCTGGAGGACCTAGAAAAATTCTGGGTTGGTTGACTTCCTGATCAATAATGGGTACTTGGAAGAGCGAAGGAAGACAGAACCGCAACATGAATACTTCACAAAAAATTACTTCAGTCAGTTTGAGGTAAGATATTTGGAAATAAGGGTGACCATCAAAGCAAACCTGGAGATCAAAAGGAAGTTGCAGCTTTTTACGGCACCAACAAATGTAGGCAGCCAGGCGTCTACCGTAGGAGCAGCCGAACCAATTCCGTTTCAGGGAGGAGCAATTTCAGAAGACTAGAGAAAGACGGCCTATATTATAAGGGGCTCGGAAAGATTTACCAGGCTAAATCTTGTTAAAAATAATCTTTTTCGTACAATTCACAGCTTGGATCTGACAAAGAATTTAGTCTACCTTGGGTTTAAGTTGGATCAATTAAGGGAATGCTGGACAAAGCTGGCTGTGTTATGAATCAACAAATTAAGCTTCCAACCATTGTTATAACAACATTCAGCGGAAGGTATGAGGAATGGACACCATTTTGGGAGCTATTTGAGCGAGTAGTGCACCAGAACGAGTCATTAGATGACGGCGAACGGATTTAATACTTAAAGGAAAATCTTCGTGGAGAAGCACCGAGAATTGTGAACCATATGTCACCGACGTCAACCAATTATGCAACGGCAGTAGAATTGCAGTTGCCGAAACGGCTCCAAAATTCGGCAGCATTAGTGAACAGTTACATTCAGACTTTATTGACACTAAAGGCATTAAGACATGATAGTGCATTTGGCTTAAAAAATATTATAGACACATCAAGAGAAGTCCTGTATGGGATTAATAATTTGGGAGTCGATATAAGCTCGTGGGATCCGCTAGTCATTCAGTTGCAACTACCAAAACTTGACCCTGAATTCAGGTTGGGAAGTCATCAACGAAGTAATAACGACGGGATTTGCTACCGCAGCTAATACAATTTCCGAAGGGATAGTATTACTTCCCACGGCCAATGTGAACATATACGTTGACGGACAAGTCAACCTAGTGCGAGCTCTAATTGACCAAGGGTCTCAATCATGCGTCGTGTCAGAAGAACTAGCTCGACAAATACGGGTGCCGATGACCAATTATTACATCAAAAGTGCCAGCAAAAGAAAGCAATGGGCGGTATGAATTTTCCAAGGTCACCAATACAGGCAAAAGTCAACTGATGGGTAGTAATGCGAGATACAATGATTTTGGACAATTTGGAAATAAATTCATGGACAGAAGTGGTCGTGGTGTTCAAGGAGGAACTGGTGGACCAGCACTTGGGGCTATAGAGCAGCAGCAGCAAATTTTCCCGCAATTCCATCAGATAGGTCCAACGACGCAATCCTTCATAGACATTAAGCACGAACTCTTTTAATCTTTACAAAATGACTTTGATCTCAAACGGTTGCAACAGCAAGTTCAAATGCAGCATTCGCAGCACCAGCAGCAACAACATTTGCACTCACATCCGCATCCACACCAGCAGCACACGCAGCACGGTGGTGCGTCAAAAATGGGTGTTCTCCAGGTGGTAGCTTTTCCAAGCCGGGCAATCAACACAGTTTACCGATATCGCAAGGACAGCAAATTTCGGCCGAGCCGAATTACATGCAACAACCACGTGATAGCAGCGTCGACGTCGGTGCCGGCGCCAGTCGGCGGTATACCCAGCGGTCAATACAACATGACAACGCAACATATCCCGCCTCAAGAGCAAACCAATACACCGCGGTAGAATTCACAGATGCACAGATGCGGTCCGGCGGTGGTATGTGCCGCCCTAGAGTTGGCAGTAGTAACAATAGTTGTAGTAACGGTCTCAATGGTGCCGCAATTGGCACCTATCTAATTGCTCTAAGTTAAATACAAGAGATCGAAATAAAATACAACAAGCTATTGAACGCCTACCTTAAGCGTAGTCAACTGTTTGAATTTCTATCTCACAAAACATTAGAGGAAATAATAGACAAGTGTGAGAAAAAGCTGGGACCAGAAATGAAGGTACTCCCCGATCCAATGGACAAACTGGACATAGCTATAACATCAACGAAAATTGTAGTAACGGTATATCTAATGATAAGCGATGCTAATGAGTGTAGCCTGATCAAGCCTAATTCGATTCCTTAGAAAATAGGGGAGTAGACATTTCGCGAGACATATATACAGCAAACGATACTAGGAATCAACTACAACATACAAAGATACTTCGTATTACCACTGGATGATGTAAGACGCGCACCAACACTCAATAAAACAATAGTCATCCTCAGTCATTTATATTCCACAGCATTGAAAACAGTGAAAATTGCATCGTCCAGCAACTATACAAAAAACTGTCGTTTAAGCGATGTTCAACAATAACACTAAGGCTAACACACACCATGTGGAAAGACTTATGGACCCACAATTCGTGGATGATTGTTACACCAGAACAAGCCACTGTATTTATAACCTGTGGATCCACGCGTGAAGAGGTCGTCTTAAATGACAAAGGCATTATTCATTTGACTCCGCATTGCGTCATTCAATCAAAATTCATTCGACTGGAAGCAAAACTGTACAAAGAAATGCCAATAATGATGCATCTCAGCAAGTCAATCGGTATAATAAACACATCAATATCAACCCAGATCCCAGTTTATTTCACCAATGAAACTGTCATCCCATTAAATAAGGTTCTGATGGAGGTGTTAAAGGTCAATGATAGGGACGCAACCGAGGCACTCAACCGAGTACATGATTACAACTGGAACATCTTAAAAAGGCACCAATATTGGACAATTGGCCTTTGTGTTTCCTTTGCGGGCGCAATAATTAACATTTGTCTACTGGCAGCTGTCTTAAAGTATGGAAATGGGCGAAATAGAAATAATCCTGTCGCTAAAATTGAATAAACAGACCATAGGAGAATCAACCAAAGATTTGAAATCAACTGGAAAACAGAAGGAGGCAAAATGTTGAATATATTAACAACAACAAGGCGACCACAGCATAGAGATGTGCAATGTCGTTACTTTGAGTAATCACGAGTACCCGTTACTTTTGATGCAAATACCAGTTACATTTTGTTCGTAATCATTAAAATAAATTAAAAGTAATCATTCACTTTTTAACAAGAAGAGAGAACAGTACGATTACCTATCTAACCATATAATTGTTACTGGTGAATTTGTATATATGGCTCGTAGACCACTGTTTATTTTGGAATATATTTACTTTCATTAAGAAAAAAGATTTATTTTTCAAAATATGTTTTTATTATGCGAAAAAAACAAACGATATCTATTAATTCATTTTTTAATATAAATATAAATATAAAATAAAAATTAACTCTACGATCGATTCATACATAATTCAAAGACTAGAATTAAAAGAACGCTAAAAAGAAATTTAACTAAATTATAAGATAAAATCTTAATTAGCATTCAAAAAAATGATTTTTTTAAAAATTTTGGACTTAATACGACAACGCCTATCAGAAAATATTTGCCCACTTTTTGAAATATTCTCTCCGAAGGCACAGAAGTTGCCACTATTGAAAGGTGCTTTTTGGCTAACCTTGCTAACCGTGGGTATACCAGCTCCCTTGTTTGCAACGGGCACAAACTTTAAATCAATAACTGTTGGCAACTTGAATTTATATAGTTCGAAACTAAACGCATATAATTATATTTAGAAAATAAAAGTCAAACAGGCAACACAAACATTAACATACAACTGCTGTGTGAACTGCTGTGAACTTGTGTACTATACTTTTGATATGTTTTTCTCGTAGAAATCTAGCAGTAGTCTATCTCTTTTTTTGTAAATATACGATTGCTGACCAACCAATTTCACAACGGCATGGGAAAACGAGAGAAAAATCGTCGTCTATTGTAATACTTACTCTCTTCACCTTGCATAATTTCCAATATATCAATAGTTCTACACAAAACAATAACCAAAATATTCGTACCATGCAAACATGATACACTCGTAAAAGAATATAAAGTAACGATTAGTAACGATAAGTATTTCATTAGAGTAATCGTTACTTCGGGTAGTTGCATGTAACGGGTATTGAATACCGAATAGTTACTACCCGCACACTTCTAGTGAGTTGACTCTTGACGACGAACAAATGAACAAGAAGGACGTTCTACGACTTACGGGCCGAGAATTTAATTTTAATAAATGTTTCTTTGTAATAAATGAATACATATCGTTTTTAAATTTAATTTCGTTTATAAAATTTACTACATTTGGGGGCCCAACCAAGATTCATAAAAACTGTGCGTTCAAATAAAAAAAAACGTAAATGGTTTATAAATTGAAAGAAAAAAAAGCCAAACCATTCGCCAACAAGCAAGTGCGTAGTTTTTCAAGAAAAATCAAAATTTGAGAATTTTTTCTCGAACGGAGTTCATTTTGTGAAAACAACAAAAATTTGAACAAAAATGGTTTTTTTTTGTAAGCGAAATGTGCCGTTCAACTCAAAAGTTTTACAAGAAATGTTAACAAGTGTGAAAATTTATGTTTGTATGAAACGTAACTATATATTATTGTAAAAATCAAGAAAAAATGGTTTCATAAGCGAAATGCGACGTTTTTTTTAAACGGGATCCATTAACCATTGTCATCGTCGAATGACATTTTTTTACACTTGCTACATGTGTGTTAGATTAGAGAATTAGAACGAAATTCCTAAGAAAGTACAATGCCATAATTTTAGAGTGGAAAAGAATAGCAGTTCGCTACATCTTTCCTTTCATACTTTGTACAGTACTGCTATACTGTCGTCATCACCGTTGATGCATGTGAGAATTATTGAGCTAAACTATACGTTTTTTGTAACACATACAAAAAGTAAAACAGTCGTCACTCTAACATTAACGCAAATAAATGTGCCTGTATAAATGTTTGGATTATGTTGCTGTCGTCATCACCGTTTATGCTATTGTTGCTGCTGTTCGTGTTGCTGTAAGCTGCTGTATTGTCATCGTCCACCACCAGTCAACATCAAACTGTTTGGATATTTTGGAAATCAATTGGAACTTAAATAATCTTAGTTTGCATTTGAATAATATTTAAATAAATTTAATTATTTTGATTATCTAAATATTAATCCATTCGTTTAATTTTATGTTAAAGATTTTTGTTTTTGAATATTTTAAGATACATATTTTATCATTTAATAATTAATACTGTAAAACCAATTACTTTACCATGGACAAACAGACAATTTTAGGACTGTCAGTAAAAGATCTGAAAGAACGCTTAGGTGGCTTGGGCTTGACTACAACTGGACGGAAGGTAACATTACAAGACAGATTAATGACTCATTTCGGTTTAGTCCACAGTAGCGAAGATGAGTCAGAATTTGAAGACGTCGCCTCAACAGTTTCCAGTTCACGAAATTTTTTCCCAAAGATCAACATTTACGCTACGGGATATCAAAGATGCAATAACGTCATTTTCTGCATCCGGTCATCCCCGTGTTGAACAATGGCTAGAAGAATTCGAAGCGAACGCGTTGTCCGTTAAATGGAACGAGTTGCAAAAATTCATTTACGGAAAACAGCTACTCAAGGGTGCAGCCAGGATGTACATTCGTAGCTAAGTTGGAGTCCACAATTGGAAAACTTTAAAACAAGAACTTATTAAGGAATGCGGAACTCAGATGTCAGCTGTAGAGGTTCATAGAATGTTAAGAAATCGACGCAAAAATTCAATGAAACTCTCAGAGAATATCTGTACTCACAGATGGAGCTCGCTAAGCCAGTGAACCTTGACGAACAGAGTATTTTGGAGTATTTTATTGACGGTGTGCCTGATAATGAAACGAGCAAAAGTAACTTGTACCAAAATAAATCAATAGACGAGCTTAAGACTCAAATAACGATCTAAGAAAAAATTCGAGATGGCAAGCACCATTCTGCAAACTTTATCAAAACGCTGGCGTGGACAACCAAGTCTTTTGCAAATGGTCAGGACGCTAGGAAAGACAATGAAAAGAAATGTTTTAAATGCGGCGAGATGAGCCACATTGCAAGTGAATTCAAAAATTCTGGCTACAAATGTTTTAAATGTCAGCAGTTTGGACATAGATCTTTTGAATGTACCGGTCCGTAAAAACATATGAAGAGCTCGTTGTCGTACTATCTGAAATGTAAAGAAGATAATTTTGAAAGAAATAAAGGATGAAAAAATTATAGAAGTTAAAGATGAAATTCAAAGAAGTAAGGATGAAAAAATTAAAGAAGTTAAAGATGAAAGTTAAAAGCTGAAAGAAGCTAAAATACGGCCGCTACTACGTTAAAAGAGTTGGCATGGAAGAAGGACTTCTGCCAAGTTATACTGTGGCAGAGCACATAAAAAGATGGATTACACCATTCGAGGCGAATGCTGTTACAGGATGGCCGGATGTGGGAATGGGCGAAGTTAGCGAGACAAACAGTACCTTACGGAAAACTAGAAACTATTAAAATGCAACATTGTACGAACGTTTGACGAACAGTGACAATACAAGAAAGCACGACGAGAGAAAATGATATAGAACAGTGTGAGTTGACGACGAACAAATGTACAAGAAGGACGTTCTACGACCTACGGGCCAAGAATTTAATTTTATTAAATGTTTCTTTGTAATAAATGAATACATATCGTTTTTAAATTTAATTTCGTTTATAAAATTTACTACATATAATCATCGCATTTAAAATCTATATTATCTTCAAATTGTATAATATTGTGTCTTAAAAAATTCTCCATTCTCAAAGAACAGAAACGCAAACAAAAGCAAGAAAGGTCAAAATAAATAAGTAAATGTTAAAATTTGTATGGGAAAAAAATTCAAATCAAAAACTCAAAAATGTTTACAAAAAGTTCGGTCTATCGGAGATACACATATGTTTAAAATTAAAAGTAAATCGGGCTGCTTTTAAAAGAAAAATTTATGGCGCCGCACCCAGGCCTCAGGACCCATTCGCGCCAAAAATTTTACAAAACTTTTGTCCATCGGGATAAACAATGTTTAAAATTTGAAGAAAATCGGGCTAATTTTTAAAAAAAATTATTCGGGCACCCCTCGGGCCTCAGGCCCATTCGTTCAAAAAAGTCCAAAAAGTTTTGTCCATTTTACCAAAATCGGGTAAATTTTTATTTTAAATTTGTAAATTTTGAGGCCCCACGACCGCGCCCGCGTATGTAAAATTTTTACACTTATTGTTGTCCATCGGATATACATAAAATTTAAAGAAAGTAGGGTACATTTTTTTTAAAATTTGTATGGGACCACACGACCCCGGGGCCCGGGGTCCCCAAAATATTTACAAAAATTTTTGTCCAGCGGAGTTACAGCCGTATTTAAAATTTGAGGAAAGTCGGGTTAATTTTTTTTTTTAAATTTGTATGGGGTCCACGACCCCGGGGCACGGGGTCTCCAAAACTTTTACAAAAAGTGTTGTCCATCGGAGATACACACGTGTATAAAATTTGAAAAAATTCGGGTTAATTTTCTTAAAAAAATTTTGGGGTACCATGACCCTGGGGTTTCAAATTTTTTACAAAAATTGTTGCCCATCGGAGATACACACGTGTATAAAATTTGAAGAAAATCGGGTTATGTTTTTTAAAAAAAAATTTGGGGCCCCATGACCCTGGGGTGTATACAATTTAAAGAAAATCGGGTTATTTTTTAAAAATTTTATATTAGCACCCCTCGGTCCCAAATTTTAATAGAAAGAATAAAGTTTTGTCTCAGGAAATACACATGTGTACAAAATTTCAATAAAATCGAGCTTTTGAAAGTGGGTTAAAAATGTATCGCAAGACTCCACGACAAACAGTCCGACCGACAGACAGACGTGCCACGGGCAAGCGAATTTAAAAATTGAAATTTTTCTTGTAAGTTCTCTGATCGGAGATTCGATTTTGTGGTGAAATTCCCCATTTGGTGGTGAAAACATAGCAGCCACAGCGCACGGTCGCTGCGACGTACACACAACGACGTACGAAGTACCACTAAAATTCTTTCTTTTGAGTTTAGTTCAGCTGTAAAGCATTGTGAGTGCGTAACCAGTTCTTCATATGCTTGTAATATAGGATTTCAACTTCAAATTAAACCATTTAAAGTTCAATGCAAACTTTTTCGAAAACAAACGAAACCTTTTCCAAAACAAATAATACTTTTTCCAAACCAAACAAAACTTTTTCCAAATTAAAAGAAACTTTTTCAAAATCAAAAGAAACTAAATTTTTTTTTCAATGGAGGGGAAAAGGTTTCGTTTGTTTGCGAAAAAGTTTGCATTGAACTTTAAATGGTTTAATAATTAAACGACTGTAACAATTACAACACAAATATGCTAATGAAATTGCCACAAGCAATTGACAGGCAGCCCCAATTAGTACTAAAAATTGAAGAAGAAGACAGCTACCAAATTAAAAATCCATTTGAAAATTACACTAGACACATCCTTATCAAACCAGAATACACAGAAATTGATCTAATTAACATAATCAAAAGATATTTGAACCCTAACACTATCAACGGTCTTTTAACACATGAAGAAACTATGGGAAAAATTCAGGAAATTTATCCGCTCCATTTTAAAGACTACCGTATTAGATTCCCACAAAAACTTGTAGAAGATCTACCTTACGAAATTAAGCAAGAGGAAAAAATCATAAAGACACACCGAAGAGCTCATCGCAATGCTGAAGAAAACCGAATCCCGCTATTAGATAATTTATATTTCCCTAAAATGTCTTCGAAAATCAAAGCAATAGTAAGCCGCTGTGCAACTTGTAAGGTAAATAAATACCACAGACATCCCAACAAGCCACAACTGAATCCTACACCCATCCCCAATTATCCAGGACATACCCTTCACGTTGATATCTTTTCCACAGAAAAACAAATCGTTTTAACAGCTGTCGACAAATTCACGAAATTCGCTCAGGCTAAAATTATCTCATCACGTTCTATCGAAGACATTAGACGTCCACTAAGAGATATTCTATTCTTCTTTTGCGTACCTGAAGTTGTCGTTACAGACAACGAAAAAGCGTTAAATTCAGCATCTATAACCTCAATGATGGAAGACGACCTTCAAGTCAGAATCTTCAAAACTCCGTTTCACTTCACTTTGTCGGAAATTATGAGATGCCTGAAATCTGACGGACTTTCACGGTCATTTGAAGAACTCCTAGAACGGGCTGTCAACGAGTATAACTTCACTATCCATTCAACCACAGGAAAGAAACCCATTGAACTATTTTACGGACGAATCCCTTAACAATTCGAAAAAACACGGTTAACTAATGTAGAAAAACTTAAAATCAAACAGGAAAAAGACAACAAATATCATAACAAAAAAAGGAAACTCAACAAAGACTATCAGATAGGACAAGTTATTTACGTAAAAAATAATAAACGAATAGATTCAAAATTAACAGGCAGATATCGACAGGAAATAGTTAAAGAGAATAAAAACTCTACAATAATAACCGAATCTGGAAGAACAATTCACAAGAGTAACATTAGAAAATAACCCATTTCTTTTCAGATGTGCCTTTTACACCTGCCAAGCTACAGTCCAAATTTTGGACTTTTCAAATAATAACCTTTCACATAGGACAGATGAAAATACAAGACGGAAACTTCAAACTTATACACGTCATCGACCTAGGACAGTACGACCAATTTATATCCGGAATAACCCCAATCCTTGATCTTCAATCAACTCATAACCATACAATATTCCCTTTGCTATCACATGAGCTGAAACCAATTCGAAATCTTTTGCGTAACTTGAGACCGCGTATTACAAAACGTTCATTAAAATTCATTGGAAGTGCGTGGAAATGGATGGCTGGCAATCCAGACCATGATGACTTCGTCACCATCAAAGAAAAAATTGCAGATGTTTTAAGAAATCTGTTGTTATTTATAATAAACCAATTATACAATGAAAGAATGAATAATATCATCATCAGCTTCATCATATTTGGCTCTACAACCGGGATCCGGTCCTGGCCTCCCGCAAAAAGGCTCTCCACCGGTCCCGATTTAGAGCCGATGTCATCCAGTTTGGCATCCCTAAACTCTGGGCGTCCTGGTCTACGCCATCCTTCCAGTGTAGGCTTGGCCGGCCTCGCTGTCGGTCCATCCCCTTGTCGGAGACCGTTATAGATGTTGAATAGGCTTGATAGTGATCCGGATATTTTTACTTGGCTTATAACATTGGTCATGGTCAACCTACATAGTCGTGTCAGTTTATTTGGGATGCCGAAATCTCTCATGGCATTTCTACTCTGGGTATGCTACCATAGGCGGCCTTAAAGTCAATAAAAAGATGGTGTAGTGTGTTTTGAAACTCTAGACATTTTTCCATCATCTAACATAGGGTGTAAATCTGATCAGTTGTTGATTTGGCTGGGATGAAGCCACACTGAACAAATGATGGGGCTATCCTGTCTTGAAGGATAGAGGAGAAAATTTTTTACGCGGTACTCAACAACGTTATACCACGATAATTGCTGCATTTTGTGATATCTCCCTTCTTATTATGGGGCACAGGATGCCTCTTCGCCAGTCTTCTGGCATAACTTCTTCTTCCCATACTTGCACTATTATTTCATGAATTGCTTGGTGTAATGTGGGGCCTCCTATTTTTATCAGTTCCGCTGGGATCCCATCAGATCCCGGGGCCTTATTATTTATGAGCCGATTTATCGGTCTTCTAACTTCGACTATGCTTGGTGGCGGCAGCATAGTATGATCTTCGGTCATTGGTGGAGCCTTCAATTCCTCAGTTAGCTGGCCATTTAGCAACTCATGAAAGTGCTCTTCCCATCGCTCTAAGATGCCTTTAAGATCGGCGATCAGATTACCCTCTTTGTCCTTGCAGTATGTGCAACGCGGTGTATATTGCGTCATACCGCGGACCCTTTGGTAGAACTTCCGCGCTTGGTGCGGTCCTTGCTCTCTGTACTGTTCCAGTTCACGGACGAGATTCTTCTCCTAGGCTGCTTTCTTTCGCCGGTGAACTGTTTTTTCATATCTTCTGAGCTCTTTATATTCATCTTCGCATGCCCGCGTTCTATGAGATTGTTGCATTGATCGGTACGCAGCATTCTTACGTTCAGTCGCTAGCTTACATTCGTCATCGAACCAGTCGTTTTGATCTCTATGACTACTGCCTAAGATGGAGTCAGCAGTAATAATGACAGTATTCTTAAGGCGTGTACATTTCTCTTCTACGCCCGACATCTCAGCCCCAGGACTTACTTTAGGGCGAGTCCTATCGCTTTAATGTAGTTGTTTCTGGTCTCTTCATTGCGAAGGGCAGCCGTGTTGACTCGAGTCTTATTCGCGGATGCAGTCTTCCGTGATGATGCAATCCGCGTTCGGAGCACCATACCAACAAGATAGTGGTCCGAGTCGAAGTTGGCACCTCGGTATGTTCGTACCGTCATCAGGTTCGGATTGTAGCGGCGGTCTATCAGTACTTGGTCTATCTGGTTGCAAGTGGCTCCATCTGGGGAATCTTCTGTAGGTGCGTGAACGTTTATGAGGCTTATGTTTTTAAATTTGCCCCGCACGCGAAGGCTGCATAGCCGTTCATTTACTGCATTAAAGCCGATAACGGTGGGTTTCATTCTTTTGCTGACTAGAAACCCCATCCCGAGCACATGATGTCTTGCATGACGGCTGTAATATATGTTATATTCTGATTTTTGTAAGACACCATTCGTTGCCGTGGTCGTCGTCGTTCATCAGTGTATCCGAGGCTGATTTTGGGTTCCGTAATAATAATTTTTTACAGGCGAGGTTATTGGCCTCGCGCCAACCTTACTTTGAAGGGACTAGCCCGATCATTCAGCTTTTCCTGCATTGGAGGAAAATTACCAGCGGCCACCACGTGGAGGTTTGATCGCACTTCCACCAGTCAGAGATAGTTACGGCCACATGCAATTCTAGAGCATTCTGTGTTATTCCCCCTATTTCTGCTGATGGCTGACCGCCAATGAATAATATCACTAGAGTTCAAAACGAGATACAAAAATTAATAAAAGAAGACAATACACTAAATTTTGAAATCATAACGAACATTCAATATAAAATTAAACTAGTTAAAGAAGAATTAGAAAATATCAATTATGCCATTCATTGGGCTAAGTTAGGTATGATAAATTCATTTATTTTATCAAAAAACGAAATAAAACTTGCTACAGACATTCTCACAGATAAAAGTTATAAGCAATAGCTCAGCTTTACTCTATATCATAAATATTCGATTAACCGCAAACGAAACCTATGACAGTCTTCCAATCAAACCAATAAAAAGGAACAATATTGTACCAGAAATTTTATTTAATGTAATCCTAAGATACAATGAAGAAATGTATGGAACAACACAAAAATGAAAAATTATAACTCCTTATCAATTTGTAATTCTAAAGACATTATAGATATAAGAAACATGTATTCCTAGCTTGCTTAATAGTCTATCAGCTTCATGCAACACCGTCAACAGTCAGCATATACCAACAATAGATGAAATCTCAACAGGCGTTCTATTACTAAACCAGTTTATCGGAATCATACAATTTGGAAACACTACCCACACCCTCATTGGCACATTCCTAATAAAATTCCACAACACCACCGTAACCGTCAATGGAAGATCGTTCATTTCCAGATAAGCATCAATGGTAAAAGCATTACCGGCAGTACTACAACCAAGCCCTAGAGAAAAGGAGGACAGAGAGCAACTAACGCTAGAGATGATGAAAGACCTTTACATTAACAACACAAACAAACTCCGATTGCTACAAACAGAGAACGATATACATCAAGTAACCACCTACTGCCTCATCTCCTGCTTCGGAATATTAGCCACAATAGCCGTAATCTGCAAGTCTCATCCTAAAAGAAATAGTACCAAGGTCACCATCCAAATCCCTGAAGAAAAGATCCGCGAAGAACACCACGAACCAGAAATAGCTACACCAACCATCGTGCCCCATATTTTTAAATTCTCTATATTAACTTCACTTGCCCGTGGCTGGCTGGCTGGCTGGCTGGCCAAATCTTGTGATCAATTTTTAACCCACTTCCTACAGCCCGATTTTATTGAAATTTTGCACACATGTATATCTCCTAAGACAACACTTTCTATTAAAATTTGAGGCCCCTCGGGCCGCGGGGTCGGGAGGCTCCCATACAAATATTTTACAAAATTTACTCGATTTTCTTTAAATTTTGTACACATGTGTGTCTTCGATGGAAAACACTTTTTGTAAAAATTTGGAGAGATCGGCCCCTTGGGGACCCCAATATACAATTTTTAAATATCGCTATATCGCATCAGATCACGGCAAAGTCTGAGCTCTGTGCTTTGTGAGCAGCGCTGTTCGCTGCCGCTGCGTCATTTGGTGAATGATTTTGCCACAAAACGAGCACGCAGTGTGTGTGTGTGTGTATCCCCGATTAGAGAATTTACAAGAAAAATTTTAATTTTTATGGGTTGTTTTTATTAGCGATTGAGGACAATCGCATTTAAGAGGGGAAGACTTAACACCAGCAGACGGTGTGAACGACACCTGCATGCACGAACACCAAATAGAACGGAAATGCTGACCAAGCGTCTGGCGCATCGAGCACACATCAGAATAAACAAATCGTTCTCACGATAGCGAACGACAAAAAAGCTGAATTAGGGTATAAATATAAGTTATTGAATTTTTGTTAATCAATAAGAAGAATAATCATTGAATAAAGCAAAAGGCATTCAGCCTTTAAATTTTTTTATACTATTCTTGTAGTGATTTAATTAACTTATATGTGGGAATGGGAGAAGTTAGCGAGACAAACAGTACCTTACCGAAAACTAGAAACTATTAAAATGCAACATTGCACGAACGTTTGACGAACAGTGACAATACAAGAAAGGACGACGAGAGAAAATGATATAGAACAGTGTGAGTTGTAGAGATGTGCAATGTCGTTACTTTGAGTAATCACGAGTACCCGTTACTTTTGATGCAAATACCAGTTACATTTTGTTCGTAATCATTAAAATACATTAAAAGTAATCATTCACTTTTTAACAAGAAGAAGGAACAGTACGATTACCTATCTAACCATATAATTGTTACTGGTGAATTTGTATATATGGCTCGTAGACCACTGTTGATTTTGGAATATATTTACTTTCATTAAGAAAAAAGATTTATTTTTCAAAATATGTTTTTATTATGCGAAAAAAACAAACGATATCTATTAATTCATTTTTTAATATAAATATAAATATAAAATAAAAATTAACTCTACGATCGATTCATACATAATTCAAAGACTAGAATAAAAAGAACGCTAAAAAGAAATTTAACTAAATTATAAGATAAAATCTTGATTAGCATTCAAAAAAATGATTTTTTCAAAATTTTTGGACTTAATACGACAACGCCTATCAGAAAATATTTGCCCACTTTTTGAAATATTCTCTCCGAAGGCACAGAAGTTGCCACTATTGAAAGGTGCTTTTTGGCTAACCTTGCTAACCGTGGGTATACCAGCTCCCTTGTTTGCAACGGGCACAAACTTTAAATCAATAACTGTTGGCAACTTGAATTTATATAATTCGAAACTAAACGCATATAATTATATTTAGAAAATAAAACTCAAACAGGCAACACAAACATTAACATTCAACTGCTGTGTGAACTGCTGTGAACTTGTGTACTATACTTTTGATATGTTTTTCTCGTAGAAATCTAGCAGTAGTCTATCTCTTTTTTTGTAAATATACGATTGCTGACCAACCAATTTCACAACGGCACGGGAAAACGAGAGAAAAATCGTCGTCTATTGTAATACTTACTCTCTTCAGCTTGCATAATTTCCAATATATCAATAGTTCTATACAAAACAATAACCAAAATATTCGTACCATGCAAACATGATACACTCGTAAAAGAATATAAAGTAACGATGAGTAACGATAAGTATTTCATTAGAGTAATCGTTACTTCGGGTAGTTGCATGTAACGGGTATTGAATACCGAATAGTTACTACCCGCACACTTCTACCACAGCATGTGCGCAATCAAGTCCAACGTATCGGCAACCAAATGCATCATCAGCGTTTGCACAATCGATCGTCACACCCAACATGCAGTGACCCACATCCACGCAATTGCTATTTTGTAACAATCAGCACAAATAGCAATTGTGCGAAAGGCGAAATAGCAAGTCCAGCGCCGGACACTTACCCGAGAGATAATGCATATTGCTCGGTTAACCAATATAACGCATACATCGCGTAGGCACCAAGCAAATGTGCTCGCTCGAAATTCATTGGGTACGGTGATCGAATCCGAAGACCGAACCGATGAATTTACTTTTTAGGAGGGTTTTTTCGCCCGATTATCAAGAATACTATTATATATAATAATAATTTAATAATAATATAATAATAATGGTATATTAATATTAATTTCCAATATACATTAGGTATATGGAAAATTTATTACTTCAAACTGGGGGAAATAAAATTCCTTCTAGTTTGAAATAACTGGACACAGATATATGGTGGGAAAAACCAAAGCAAATCAGAAAGAATACTCTGCTGCAATTTGTAAAATCTCTTCTGGAAAGCTAACGCTGACCGCCGTTCTAAACGAAGAATTTTGAAATTTTGAATTTGAATAAGCTATTAAAGCATTTCGCCGACGGCGTTAGGGTTTAGCAAATATACTCGTCAATAGAGTGGCTGTTACACAGCACTTATTCCTCCTTTGTAGTAGCAACGTTTTTGGTAGCAGAAGTCGCCTATCATCCGTTCGGCACCCCCCGCAAATACTGTCATCGTAGGACATCGTGTTTGCCTAGAATGCATTACACCCCTCTGATTTCCCCGCACTTAATGCGTACAGCCCAGATTATCTATCACCAATGGTTAGAACATATATTATATGTATATAAGAACCTATGTAGTAAGCATGATTTAAGTATAAAACCAGCGTAGTCAAAATTTAGCGACCAAAACCGAAAATAAAACACAAAAAGTATGGATGGGAATAAAAAAAAAAAAAACTTTCAATTTGTAACGAAGAAGATAAAAAAACAAACCCTGGGTGACCGGCGAGCGATACCCGAGCAAACACTGTTAAAGCATGTTCATGCATATGCCGTGGGCTGCCAACATATGTCGCTGGGATAATGGTCAATTGACCGACGTTGGTTGCATCTTCTTCCGAAACGATGGCATCGCGCAGATGAATGTTCTGTTCTAAACGAAGTTTCGATTGCTTGAAGGGGATGAAATTTAAACGTTCCATCTCGATCTTGACATAAATATCGCCGCAATGCTGTTGAAAGAATCGATGATATTTCAAAAGAGTATTGTCCTTGGCTTGTCGCATCATAAACCGATAAGTAAAAAAAAAATGCATGGAAATGCATGACCATCTTATTCGTTTCTTCACCTGAAGAATAAATATGTTATTTGTATAGCACTGCAAAAACAATCGACAGCTCAATAACTTACCGGTCAGCGGATTGACCATCTTTATCTGGAAGTTTTAAACAACCGAACCAGCGCATTGTGTTCATGCAAAAGACTTAGTGTTGTTCTCCGATTATCTCTTATTATGACGCATTGAAAAGCGCAAGACGATAACTTAATTTAAATTCGGGATTTCCAACGAAATAAATTTGAAGGAGCCTAGGTTCTTCATTTGCTGGTGGCATCAACGCTCCGCTTCGACGATAAATTTGCCCTTGAATCTTTAAAATATGAATATGATTTTGAATATGATGGATAAAATCGTTTAACATTATCGAAATGATGAATACGTGGTGACGTCATTACCTTATAGGTAGTATTGTAGCCGGGTTGACGAACAACAACATCGGTTCCAAATGACGTCATGATTGTACTGTTGCGTATGTGCATTAAAAGGTCTGTATAGCGTTGTATCTCCATAGACATAAGTACGCAATAGCTCCGGTGGCGAAGTCAAACCCCCGCAGCGAAGATAATATAGGCGATTGTAGAGTCATAATTGAAAGCAGCGTGATTCAAGTCGACGTTCGAAGAAGTGTCGTCGAGTTACGATTTGTCGATCCTGAGCTGGTGCCCATGCAGAGCGAACATGTCCGATGTGAGCACGACTCTGTTTATTTAATTCTTCGCGGTGCTCTTGCGTTTCACTCACGGACACCGTGCATTCTTTGTGAATTTTGGTTTCATCGTCCTAGGTTCGATCGTCTGATAGCCAGATAATCAAAAATCAATTCCTAAAAATTAAAATGATTCATTTCAGTAATTTATTTTCAATAATTAATCCACAAAAATGAACTTACCAATGGAATCACTCTCAATAACGCAATCTCCTTTTTTTCTCGTTATCTTTGTATTTTTATCAATTTATTTTACGATTTTCTAAAAATTTACAAGATTTGCATCGACTTTTCACGCTTTAAAGCGTCCAAAATCATCAAAAATTCAAAATTTTATAGAAAAAAAAATCACTTGCATAGCAAAATACATTAGCTCGTGTACAACTCCCAAGTTAAAGTACAAGTTTTGGTAAAATTGTTTAAAAGTCAAATTTGACAACAGATTTAGTAATTCATTTCTAAGGGAAGACGGTTCATTATGTCTGCTGATTTTCATTGATAATCATTTTCGCCATTGCTTGTCCTCTTGTATATCACGCCTTCTAGCAGTAAGAATTTAATGAGACTAGTTTTAAAACAATTAAGACGCGTGTTCTGTGTGACGCATGTCGGTGTTGCGGTTAAAAAAAATTAAACGGAAAATTTAAAAAAAAACACCTTTAAAAATTACAATTTTTCATGTAAATTCTCTGATAGAAGATACATACATGTGTGCAAAGTTTGAACCAGGTTAAATTATTATTAGAGCCCCTTCACTTCAAAATTTTTACAAAAACTGTTGCCACCAGGGATACACATGTTTAAAAAAAATTGTATGGGACCCCCCGACCTTGGGGGCCAATCACTTCCACTTTTCAATAGAATATGTTGCAATCAGAGATAAATATAAGTTTAAAATTTCAATCGGGTTAATTTTTAAAAAGATTATATGGGCACCCCTCGAGCCACAGAGCCCGTTCACTCCAAGAATTTTACAAAAAGTTATGTTCATTGGAGATACACATGTGTTTAAAATTTTAAGAAAATTGGGCTAATTTTTAAAAAATTAAATTTTCAAAAAAATTATATGGGCACCACTCGGGCTTCAGGGCCCGTCCACTCCAAACCTTTTACAAAAAGTTTTGTCCATCGGAGACACACATGTGTATACAATTTGAAGAATATCGGGTTAATTTTTTTTTTAAATTTGTATGGGGCTCCACAACCCCGGGGCCCTAAGTCTCCAAAGTTTTTACAAAAAGTGTTGTTCTTCGGAGATATACATGAAGAAAAATAAATTTTTGAACAAAATTTGTATTGGGCCCCATGACCCTAGGGCTCAGGGTCTCCAAAATTTTTACAAAAAGTGTTGTCCATCGGAGATTTTTTTTAAATAATGTACACACGGTAAAGGGATTTGCACCCTTATAATGCTTAGCTTGTACGTCCGAAGATAGACTTAATGGTAGACCCGTGGGCTCGAGTTGAGGCACGGGTATTACAGATTGGTTCGAGAATGGGCAGGCTACATCAGGATATTTCGTTTGAACGCCGCTTGTGGAAAAAGCGATAAAACAGTGACAAGCAGGAAACATTTCTACGATGTTCAAGCGATTCGATTGTTTTCGCGATATTTACGTCATCAATAAGTTTTAACGCGCGGTCCTTGTAAATAGTAGCCAGATCTTGTAACGAGGTTTTTCCCAGCCGGGGTATCCTCAGTGTGACCAGGGTTCGTTTGATATTATGGTCGTTACAATAAAAGATTTATTTTGTTATGGAACTCTGAATTCAATATTTATTTCTTTCTTAAAACAAGGAAAATGATTGTGATATAGTTAGATTGACTTAAGTCTTAGATTCTACCTAGGGTGTCCTGTGGTTTGAAGCCTTGGTCCAGCGGGATTAAAGTAATCCGTCTGCGTAGGAATAGTCTGACCAGTGGGCAAGGATTCTACGCTCACTTCACTGTCAACCGAGCCGTTGTGTCCAAGTGTTTTGACCAGCGAAAAGAGGATTCTACGCTCAGTTCGCTGCCAAGAGTCTCCGTGTCGAAGTGTTTTGATCAGCGAAAAGAGGATTCTACGCTCAGTTCGCTGCCAAGAGTTGCTATGTTCAAGTATGTTGACCAGTGAAAAGAGGATTCTACGCTTAGTTCGCTGCCAATAGTTGCTATGTTCAAGCATGTTGACCAGTGAAAAGAGGATTCTACGCTCAGTTCGCTGTCATGAGTCTCTGCGTCCAAGTATTTTCATCAGTGAAAGGAGGATTCTATACTCGGTTCACTATCAGGAGTCTGTCCTAAGAATAAGAGACTGTTTACTGCATCTGTGTCCCCTTTTATAGGACGTGAAACGGTTTAAAACTTCGAACCGGGTTGTTCTTTCCCATGTTTTCCATCGTCCGGTAAATCACCGTTGTTGCTATGCTGTCTTCTTTCCATTATCAGTTATATCGGAACTGCATTGCGTATGCGTCATGCCGTGTTGTTGTTCTTGTTTTTATTTTTGTCGCTTATGTGTATACACTCCAGGTGGCTGTTGTCATTTTACTATCGAGAATTCCCCATGTGTTTGTTGTTGTATTTTCATTACATTTGTCCACTGTGGCTATGCACTCAACAGCATTGTTGTTTGCAAAAAATGTTGACGAAAACCCCTTCATGTTTGTTGTTGTAAGGGATTTCGTTTGTCTACTGTGGCTACTGTGTCCAACAAGCTATGCATAGGCTAATGCCGGCAGCATAGTTTTGTTATTGTGTGTGAATAGTATTTTGGTCAATGCTCCTCGGTCGTTGACCTCATCCGTTGGTTTTGATCATTTAATTTCTGTGCTTGTGTTTGCGTTGTTTTGGTGAATGTTGGTGTTGTGTATGCGTTTATTTCATTATAGGGCCCGCCTACGCTTCTGCGCTCCCGAATGCGTACAGAGTTTTGCATGTCATTTGCATTGTCCCCTTTACTCTCCTATCATTGCATTGTGGTGGTTGCAGTATAGGCGCGGCTACTCAATATTAATGATTGTTTTGTCTAGTTGCGATCGGTGTTCCAAAAATGGAGGCGTGGTCTAATAATCGTATTTTTAAAGTGGAGAAGTGTAGTCGGCGTGCGTCTGAGCAGAGACGCCGTCGGCATTTTCAAATGTCGATATCGGTGTAAACAATGAGTGGCAAATTTACTTTGTTATAAAATAACAATAAGTGAGAAATGATAAATTAAAGAAAATCGTGTGGGGTTAAATCACTGACGATCTCACAATCTGAAGGAGTGAAGTACTTCTTGCACCGTTTTAGGAAACCTAAACATCTCGCAGCATTTTTGGCGATGGCAAATATGTGGTCGTTCCAACCAAGCTTGTCGTTTGTACCGAGAATTGAGAGTTTTTTAGTTTCTATGATGCAAGATCCATTCATGGATAACGGTTGGGGGTTTAAATTACGCTTGGACGACAGAATGATGTCGGGTTTAAGAAGCGTTAAATTCAACTTTATTACATAGCCCCACCTTGTTATGCTATCAAAGTCAGAATTTAACATGCTTAACAAACGTTGTTGTGTAAGTTTCACTTTATGTAGAGGGGCTTGCAGAAAGCGTTAAATCATATGAAAAGCTAAGAGCGCTGTCGCCAGCGAAAGAATGGATTGGAATAAAAGTAGCGAATAGGAGATCGTTTATGAAAATGAGAAAGAGTGTCAGAGACAAACAGAGCCTTGGGGAACACCTGCGTTTATTCGGTGAATATTGGATTTGAAACCGTCCAATACGACCTGGAATGAACGGCCATAAAGGTAGTTACTGGTCTTATCAAGCAGGGCCCTATCAATTCTATAGGCATTCATTTTCGATAAAAGAGCTTGGTGCCAGACTCTGTCAAATGCCTTGGAAATATCGAGTGCAACAACTTTGCTTTCACCATTTGTGAATAGACTGGTTCAACTTTTCAGTGAGATAAGCCATCAGGTCACCTGTAGAATATTGCCTACGAAAACCGTACTACTGGTCGCTAAGGATTTCGTGTGATTCAAGGTATTGCATAAGCTTACGTTTGATCAGCGTTTCCATGAACTTAGAAAGTACGGATGTTAGCGCAATTAGTCGGTACGAGGAAAAGATGACGGTTCGCCTTTTATAGGAATAAGCTGGATAAAGGCTGTTTTCCAAAAAATGGTTCCCTATACACCAAAACAAAATGGTAAAGCAGAAAGCAATAATGCGCACACTGGTAGAATCGGCCAGAACGATGATTCATGCTAAAAATATGAAGATAAAATTTGGGCTGAAGCAACAAATAGGGCGGCTTACATCATCAATCGTACGGGACTGGCTTCCCCCTTTCCTTTTTTCCCCCCAACTTTCCCGCACCGCGTAGCACCAGATAATGCAATCAGTGCCAATCAAGATATCAAGAATGTTGGTTTTTAATAAGACCGGAAATTTAAAAGTGGTATATATTGGATCAACGGTCAGTCCTTAGCAGAATAGGGCGAATAACACAGAATGCTTTAGAAGCGCAGATGACCGTAAATACCTCGGACTGGTGGAAGTGCGATCAAACCTCCACGTGGTGGCCGCCAGTAATTTCCCTCCAATACAGGAATAGCTAATTGATCGATCTAGTCCCTTCAAAAAAGGGTTGGCGCGAGGCCAATAACCTCACCGTAAAAAACTTAATTGCGGAACCCAAAATCAGCCTCGGATACTCGGATAAACGATTTAAGAATTATCTCATGGAACGTACGCTCACTGAATAGAGCTCGAGTAAAAATATCCGGATCATTATCAAGCCCACATCTACAACGGGCTCCGACAAAGGGATGGACTGGCCAGCATCCTCTTTAATCTGGCGTTAGAGAAAGTGATCAGAGACTCTGACGTAACGGCAAGAGGAACAACCCTCTTTAAGTCCATTCAGATACTGGCTTACGCAGACGACACTGACATCGTTGTACAGGTAGCTTTCATCCAGATCAAGCGGGCGGCACGAAATCTGGGGCTGCACATAAATGACATGAAAACAAAGCACACGATGGCAACGTCTGCGAGAAGAAGATCCAAAACTGGTCCCTCAATTAAAATAATGGAGCGAGAATTTGAAGTAGTGCAATCCTTAACCTATCTCTAGTCAACTGTAGCAGCCGATAACATGGAACCAGAACTACGCGCACGGTTGCTCAAAGCCAACAAAGCTTAATTTAGTCTGTTACGACTCTTCAAATCCACGAATTTAAACATAACATCCAAGCTTCTGGTGTATAAGACAATGTTTATACCAGTACTTACATATGGATCCGAGACTTGGGTGCTTAGCAAAAAGCATTCTGACCATTTAGCTGTGATCGAAAGAAAATTCTTAGGGAGAATTGCTGGCACAGTACGTGAGGAAGGACGATTCCAGAGGCACTATAATGATCTACGAGCGTTACCGCGATGTCGACATCGTGAGGAGAATTAAGCTCGCTTGAGTGAAGATGATCGTTCTCGGAAAGTCCTTTGCGGTAGGATTTATGGAACACGCCAGCGAAGCCGGCCAAGCCTACGCTGGAAGGATGGCGTAGACCAGGATGCCCAGAGTTAAGGGATGCCAAACTGGATGACATCGGCTCGATATCGGAACCGGTGGAGAGATTTTTTTTTGGGAGGCCAGGACCGGACACCGGTTGTAGAGTCAAATATGATGATCATCATCATAAAGAAAAAAAAACATCCGTCCGAAAAAAGAATAAATAAAAATGAATACAAAAAATAATTTCGGTGTAAAAGTTGTACTGTTAGCAAATTAATATATAATTTACAGTCATTGAATGGAAATAAGATATTGAAAACAGGAAATGATAAATTGACAAAACGAATTTGGTAAAGTAATTAATTGCCAGACAAAATTACATGGAGAATATTTATAATATGCAGATTTGGGTGGCGGATGTGATGGATTAGGTTGCGTCGAGGTCGTAACACACGGGTAAAGGGGTTCACACTCTCATAATGCTAGGCTTTATGCTTGGGTAAAGCGCGGGCGTTAAGGAAAACAAGGATAAAATAGAAGATGTCTATGAGCTTGTGCTTTGAATGACTGTGGCTCATAGTGATGTGGAAAGACAGACGTTGGCATAGAATTCCACCTACACACGACTGAAGAACGAATCTCTGAACTTAACTGTACGTCCGAAGATAGGCTTGAGGGTAAACTGACGAGCACTTAGAGCGCCACGAGTATTGCGGTGGAATTCAAGGCTTTTTCTTTTGAGCACCATTGGTGGAAGAAGCTATCAAACAGTGACAAGCAGGAAACGTTTCTCTAGTGTTCAAGCGAATCAGTGTTTGATTGTTTGTTTGTGGCTGGCTGTCTGGCCAAATCTTGTGATAAATTTTTTACTCACTTCAAATTTTATTCAAAACTTTGCACACATGTGTATCTCCGATGACAATAATTTTTATTAAAATTTGGAGGTGATCTGGCACCAGCGCCGAGGGGCTCCCATATACATTTTTCGAAATTTGAAATTTTAATTTTAACAATTTTAATTAATACTACTTTTTTAAAATTTAATCGATTACTCTTTTGATGTTCACCTCTTGAAATCTTGTATTCAACTCTGTTTGGTAAGCCCAATGCTAGATCTTATTGCTTCATTTTTTGCGATAATGCTTATCGCGTACAGTCTCAAGGCCATGAGAACTTTGTTTTTTAAATTCCCGTAGAAGAGAACTGCATTACATTTTATTTTTGTTTATCGCGAACAGTCTTAACTGCGAACTGTGAGCGTCATCACTTGGTTTGTTTATACTCGAGCACTTGATAGGCAAACGGTTCAACGTACGAAAATCGCCAATGTAGCATTTTGATCACCCGGCAGTTCGGTGTGTGTTTATGTTGTTTGTTGCCATTTTTGAACTTATACTTCTTTTTGCGCCGTTGTAACTCGACCAACGAGTATATTTTTGCTCTCCATATATTCTATTTCGATGTAATTTTGGCTCGATGGTTGTTGCGGGTCTTAAAATTTACTTTTTCGTCTAAAGCTTTACTCAAAACCCTTTTAAACAAACTCTGCTGTGCTGTGCACTTTAGTCTTTATGAGAACATTTCCTTTTATGGGTCCTTCTGATCCTGGATACCGATCTTCTTATTGATATTAAGCCGCTTTGATGGCAGTAGCGTCGGTGTTTATTTTCTTACTTTTTGAATCTTAATGGGGATCTCTTCCCTAATACTCTTTTTTTAAAACTGGAATTATTCATTCAAAAATGTTAACAATGGTGGGGTGTGCAGTCAGCTTAAGATTCCATGTTTATTAATGCAAGCAGTGAGTAAATGCACCGGTTTAGGCAAGTCATTATGGGGGTATGATTGCTAAAGAGTACTTTAATATCTTTACGACTCATGGACTACAAAAAAACGTTTTAATGTAAGGCCTGTCAGGGTTTTTACGTTTTGCCTGAAATCCACTACAGCAAGATTTAATCTTGTATACAGAACACCATGAGTTGCAGCATTAATTTTTAACAAATTCAATTGCTTCTTTTTGTATGCTATAATAACGATTATTTACTGGGCTCAGTATTATCTATTTTTTGTATGCCTAGGTCTATTGGTGGCTGTGGCTTTCGGGATTCATAATATATTTAGCTTTACAACCGGAGTCCAGTTCTGATATCCCGGTTTTTCGGGATTACTGTGTGTTATAAATCTGGAATTAAGTCGCCAAGGCAAGCAGGATGTACTACGTGCAGGTAAGGAATAGAGTTTTAAATTCAACATTTTTGTCCGCGGGGGAATTTAATATCCATTCTATCAAACACCTAGGGATTCGATATCTTTATTTTATTTTGTGTGTGTGTGCGTGTTTTTGTACCTGTCTTTCTGTAATACGAGTATATAAAATATATTTCTGTCGACTACATTACAATAAATAAAAAATGTAATAATGGGCCACACTACAGTATAGCCAACAAGAGGTAGCGAACTGCGTCCCGATCCGCTAACAAAAACAGCCCATTTTCCGTCGTTGCGCCTCCCTTCGCTTCAAACTTTAGACAATTTTCCGTAAAAATGTGTGTTTTTGTGAAGTTTTCAATACGGTTGTTTGGTATCAAATGCAAATAAATTAAATAAAAAATGGGACCCATCGAAGTGCACTTGCTTGTGGGAGAGGAACATTTTTATTTTTCAAATGCACTTAATAAGAGTGTCTGTTAAGGATGGTTACCTCCAATGGTACCAAATAAAACTTCTATATCTGGCCAATACAGCCGATTTAAGGGTGTGGCATCAAATTGGGTCGGCCTTCACTGTGAGACAAACAGAAAACTAACTCCACTCGGAGATGTAAAAAAAAAACAATCTGAAAGCTTACCCCATTGGGTGATATGAAAACAGCATAGTTAAACCAAAAACCCATGAAACCCATTTTTCATGCAAATTGTCCAATCGTATATACACATATGAGCAAAATTTGAATAAAATCGGGTTAATTTGTAAAAAATTATATGGGAAACCCTTGGTATCCAGGCAATCAGCCACCGACAGGCAGACAGCCAACCGGGCATGTTAAGTTAATATAGATGATTTAAAAAATAACTAACCTTCAGCCGGCTTTTTAGTTTTCCTCTGGAAAAAAAAACAAATCACGAAAATCAAAAGTTAAGAACGCCAATGAAATTTGGATGCTACGTTTCTATGTTCATATTGGCTCTGTGGGCCATATATTTAGCTTTTCTTTGGTATCTTTAGAGAATTAAATGAATAAATGAACCCCTAATGCATTGGAGGTTTGATTAGCCCCATAGAAATTTAATTAACTTTTTTATACAAAACAATCCCCTCTCTTCTTATTACACTTATTACAAATTAAAGAATAATAGTGACATACTTTTCAATTAAATTAAATACAAAACTGCGATAGTGCTGATGGTAACTTTGAAGTGACACTGGCAACAAAAGCAACAATATACTCGGAAGGATTAGTCGAATGGAAACCGCCGGCAATTTACAAATCTTCATGTGAAATTGATGTAGAATATTTCCCATTTGACGAACAGACATGTGTATTAAAATTCGGAAGTTGGACCTATGATGGGTTTAAGGTAGGTTTCATATGTAGGATAAAAATATTTTATAAAATTGTTTAAAAAATAATTTTGTGTTGTATGCAATTTAATATAAATATAATATAATTAAGTAAAATTTATTCAAATTCAAAACAAAAATGAATTTTTAAAATATATATCTAACCCGCATCTTTACAACTAGTCCTGTACATTGTTAAATAATACTTTTCATTTTAAAAATTGTAAATATATAGGGTGCGATAAAAGTTCCCGGATTTTTTCCGGACCTTTGACAAGTCCTTAAATGGTATTAAAGTTGTTATAAGATACATCAAATAATTTTTTATTAAATCATATATATATATGTTAAAATATATATATGTTAAAATATAAAAAGCCCATAAAAATTAAAATTTTTCTTGTAAATTCTCTAATCGGTGATACACATGTGATATCATGTGAAGAAAATCGGGTACATTTATAAAAAAAATTGTAGGGGCGCCCCCTAACACCGGGGCCCGATCACTTCCAAATTTTTACAAAAACTGTTGTCCATCTTAGATACACATGCGTGTAAAATTTGGAGAAAATCGGGTACTTTTTTATAAAATTTGTATGGGTGCTCCTTGATCCCGGTCACTTCCAAGTTTTTACAAGAAGTGTTGTCCATCGGAGATATACATGCGTATAAAATTTGAAGAAAACCGACCCCGAGGTCCGAGGGGCCCAAATTTTGATAGAAAGGGAGACACACATGTGTGCAAAGTTTAAATAGAATCGGGCTTTACGAAGTGGGCTAAAAATTGATCGCAACATCTGACCAGCCAGAAAGGCAGCCAGACACGGGCACACCGGTGTCCGGTCCTGGCCTCCCGCAAAAAATCTCTGCACCGGTACCGATTTCGAGTCGATGTCATCTAGTTTGGCATCCCTGAATTCTGGGCGTCCTGTTCTAGGCCATCCTTCCAGCGTAGGCTTGGCCAGCCTGGCTGTCGTGTTCCACAAATCCTACCGCAAAGGACTTTCCGAGCAGGATCATCTTCGCTCATGCGAGCTAGGTGTCCTCCCCACCAGAACCTACCGAGCTTAATTCAGATAGCTCTAGGGGGATGGGGTCGATACCTGAGGGGGATGACCGATATTAGTGTCCATTCAATAGTTCTCGAGGCCACTGAGATTAAAAGTGTTGGTAGGACACTCCTATGGGTGAGATGTCTCCCCGGAGTGGGGAGGTTGACTGATATTAGTGGCGATCCCATAGTTTTCGGGGTCGCTGAAATGATTAGTGGTGTTTAGAATGGTACTCGGCGACTATTTGGCGACGAATTTAGGCGTGAGGACATTTTCGGTCATACTTCAAGTTGGAAAAGGTAGATTAGTATCCGTGTCTTATCGTTACATTAAATTGACATAGATTTTTGAAATCTAACGCAGAACTAATAAATTATATTTATCCGCCTGTTTCTCAAAACTATCAGATTTTGAACCGGTTGCGAGAAGGGACCATTCTTGCTACTAGAAATGGAGACACCCACGAAATAAACAATCATATACTTGCCATATTAATAGGCGTAGGTCACTGAATATAAGTGTATCGATACCTTTGTATATACTGATGAGAAAGGTCATTATCTAACTGAGTTCCTAAACTCACTTAATTCGTCTGGATTGCCACCACATCGTCTTACAGTTTGGTCTCCAATTATTTTACTACGGATTCTCGACTCGCCAAAACTTAGCAACGGCACAAGACTGTGCGTAAAAGATATGCCGGGCAATATAATTGAAGTGACTATCTTGACAGAAAAGGGACAGTGTGAAACAGTTTTTATCCCACGGATAGAACTCATTTCTTCCTTTTAAATTCAAGAGATTGCAATTTCCAGTAAAACTTGCGTTTTCGATGACGATCAATAAGTTGGACATTTTATTAAGTACTGCGGAGTATAGATTTGAGATCGCCATGTTTGTCCCACGGACTTGCTCTGCTTGCTCTGGGTTGGGTAAACATAAGAATTTATTTATTCCTGCTCTTGAAGGTGAAACTAAAAACATTGTATACAACCAAGATTTGTTTTAAATTAATTTTATGTATAATTTTATGTAGGTTTATTTAATCTTATTTTATAATTTGAATACTATAGCTATAATTTAAAATATATTTGTGTTAATAAAAACTACAATTTTACCTTATAGATAGATATCATTCTTTTTTCTACCCCTGCCTCATAGAAGATTGGGATGAATAAATACACGCCTGGTAACCAGCTAGTTAGGAATAAAATAATAGGACCCGCAAATGACATACTAACTTCTCACGGAACTCCGTTAAACATTGACGCAATTATAGGTAGATTAGATTTAACATATGAAGATAAGCGACCAATTCACCTTAATCATAAATAAAACAATAATGACTTACGGACCACAAGTTGCTTAATAAATGTTGCTAGATCAGATGCTCTGAGAACATTTGTGTTAGGTCTAAGGCAACCAACGTCACAGGTAGTTTTCTCATTAAATCAGAGTGATTTACCAAATGCATTAGCTTGCGCATAGGTAATAGAGACTAATGTGGTACAGTTAAGAGATAATTTACTAAACACCCAAAGAAGAAGGAATAAATAATAATGTGACTCCGCACCGTATAGTACCAAGAACATCTCATTATCAAAATAATTATCAACAGGCACACGTTTGTGCAAAACAATCCACAGAAAATGGATATTCCAAACAGCGGACAATTTAGGGGGCAAACCTAAAGTCATTAAAAACAGAATAGGTCTTATAATATTTCACGGGATTATAATAATTATAGCAATAATAAAGAAATTCGCAATTACCAAAATAATTATAACAAAAACAATCCGTTTAAAAGAGTGAGAGCTAATAGCGATCAAATAGCTATAAAAGCTCCACGTTTAAACAATTTAAATGAAAGTGAAGATTTTTTTAGAATAACATTACCTATAACTCCTAGATTCAATCAAGAAGGAATAAATAATAATGTGACTCCGCACCGTATAGTACCAAGAACATCTCATTATCAAAATAACTATCAACAGCCTAGGCACACGTTTGTGCAGAACAATCCACAGAAAATGGATATTCCAAACAGCGGACAATTTAGGGGGGAAACCCAAAATCAACAAAACCAGAATAGGTCTTATAATATTTCACGGGATTATAATAATTATAGCAATAATAACGAAAGCCGCAATTACCAAAATAACTATAACCAAAACAATCCATTTAAAAGAGGGAGAGCTAATAGCAATCAAATAGCTTTAAAAGCTCCACGTTTAAACAATTTAAAATAAAGTGAAGTTTTTTTTTAAAATAAGGCACGACCTGCCTTGCATCCATAAGGCACAGAGAACAAGTTAGGTCGTATATTTAAAATTCTGATTGATACAGGGGCGACCCATAATTATGTCAAACCCAACAGTGAGATGCACACGAATACGTTAGAAGTTAAGTCCCAAGTAAAAACCGTTCATGGAACCACTATAATCCATGAATATCAAGAAATAAATTTATTAGGTATTAAAAATAAGTATAGCGTACTTCCAGAATTAAGATAGTACGACGTAATATTAGGAGTTAAAATATTAAAGAAAATAAATGGAGTAATTAACATAGATTAAAAATAAAACAAATCCAAACACTGACGGACAGAAACAAGAACCATAGGAACAAGGACTATAAAGAAGATGACGTAGTCTATGAAAAATCAGACCGTAGGTTAAACAAAGCAAAACCTATCTACATATATCAAAAGAATAGTTAAGAAAAATAACAAAAACACCATCCTAGATAAAAATAACAAGTTAATACATCAAGATAATCTGAGGAATTAATCTTTTTCCAAATGTACTCATTACTAATCTTAGGAATGTGGATAGCCACAATAAACGCGGAAATACATGTAACGGGTTACTCTAAAAAAGACTATATTCTAATAGAAAGGTAGCCATATATAATAATACAGGAGAATTATTTCATACGACAAAGTAATTAAAAAGAACTGATAGACTCCATTGATCCAGGATCAACATGCAAAGACCACCAATTAAAAATAAGTTTTGCAAATAAGTTAGTAAGTCAACTCACAATGGCAAGAACCAAACGAGGGATTTGTTACGCACAGGCTCCCCGTGCTTTCACGTAGAGAAGAGGGAGTGTGCGGGCGAGTTGAATGTTAAATTAAACACAAGTTTAAGTTTAATTTTATATATTCTTTTATAATTTATTTATAAATATATTGTTACTTAAAAGTTATGTGTTGTTGGTGATGTGTTTAAACTTCAACTGCCGCGCTTAGTAATCGCAGCAGTGGTCTTTTATAATATTTTGGATGGATCGACCAACCAATATGATTGGTTGGTTGCGATCCACCAATGGAACGACAGCATCGTGTGCATGAACAAGGGTTCAATACACAAATACGACTGCAAGCATAGAACACACACAGTCGACCTGCGACATCTGTTTCCCTTCTGCAGTCGAGCCACTTAACGGTCGCCTTAGAATTGCCCTCCTGCTGATATTACTATTTCGTAATATCTGCATGTGCACCAACTGTTTCTTGGTATCGTATCGGAATTTATGAGCTGCGTGCTGTGCTCGAAACTCGAGATGAATAAAGGATCAAAAGTGCCTTTATCACATCTCGATCGGTTTCTTATTACAAACACCAGCCATCCGTACGTACTATACAGGTTAATGGTGGATGTGAATTCGGAAATTCGGTATACGAGTATACTGGCAATGTGACAGGCTGTGCCGATCATAAAATAAGTAATTTATGGAAAGCAGATGTGGGTAGAGTGCAGCGAGTGTGTGGTCAGGGATCGAAAAGTTGTGCCGGTCACAACATCCCTTCCCCCTACGAATAAGAAAATTCTTTACCAGGAGTAGGTAAAAATTTTCGTTAAACGGGAATGAACTTGCCGCGGTGGTTTGTCGTTAACAGAATACCAGAAAAAACCACTGATTTGAAAACCTTGGTTGGCGTACAAATTTGTTTGTATTGTATTTGTATAAATGTGTTAAGTGCGTTTTAACTTTCACACACTTGTAGATTGCGTGATTTTTTTTTTGTTTTTATATACATTGAATATTATTATTGAATATTGAAAGTTTCGAACAGATTTTTTAAAATTATAAGTATAATAGTAATATATACTCGTATGTAGTAAAATAATAGTAATAATTATAATTTTTGACGCAGCAGACTATTGCGGTCCAAGGCCTAGTAATATAGTAATATATGTAATTATGTTTAAAATAATGCAAGCTGATATAGCATAGAAAATATTTTTTTTTTTTTTTTGATAAAAGGTATATTTGTAGGGTAATGTATTATAATATAATACTATTAATAAAGGTTCAAAAAAAATACTAAGATTTATTGTGTTTTTTATTCTTTTTTCATCATATAATTATTTTATAATTAATTATCATATAATTACGAGTGTAAAGGTTTTTTTCTCGTTAAATTTTTAAAACGAATTTAGATGTTTCGCGACCTTCATTAGTCTGATCGCTAGTTACCATTTCAGTGGTATTTGATTCTTGTGGAGGTAGTCGTTGGTTTAGTTTCAACGCTTTATACTTTTTTATTATTATTATGATTATAACGGAAATGATCATAAGGTAAATTAACCCATAATGATGAATGTTGTGTATATTGAAACTTTCAAGGTCTGTTTTTTCTGTGTTTTTTAAATCTTTTATTTGTTTGGACAGTGTGTCTAAGTCTTTTGAGTCAGAGTTTCGTATTAGTGCTACTTCAGGAAGGAGAATTTCATTCGTGTGTTTTTGTAAGAATGAATTTGAAATATTAATAGGGGGTATGTAGAAATTATTCAGTGATGATGTTTTGAAATAGGAATTTCTTATAGTCAAGTCCGTTGATTTGATATAACATTCGTCTGTTAGTTCTATGGTGCCTGTATTTATAAGGGTGTGGGGAGAGATTTTGTTTGGACAAATTTCATCTATTTCGTATTTGTCAAGTGTTGAAAATAACCATTTGTTTTGTTGTTCCAGTTGGGTCCAAATAGTAGTCAGTTGTGTTTCTCTCAGTTCGCAAATATGTGGTAAAGTTTTGGGTTTTTGAAAAAGTAAGACAGCACAAGGCTGATTTGTTGATCTTGTAGTAAATACCGGATGTACTGCTTGGCATAAATATGTCTTTTCGTGAGTTTGTTTACATTTTTCTAGTTCATTGATTGTCATGTCATAATGGTGCTCTCTGTCATAATCTATTACTAAATGTGATATATCAGGTTTTATGAAAACTAATTTTTCGTTTACTTTTGTTGGGAGAGGGATTACTTTAAATAGTTGATATTTTGTATTATGGATTAGTGGTATACCTATTTCATAGATTACCTTTTCTTTTAATACCCGGGTTTGTAGTGTACTTATTTTATAAATAGAGAGGGTATCGTAGTTGTTTATTTGTGGGACTTGTAAATCAGAGTGTATTTGTTTTCTCATTGTCGACAAGATTGATTCCATTTGTTCTGGAGAAAGTATTGATGGGTGGGGTTTGTCAAATCTATGTCTAGTTACTAGGTCTGTTATATCGTCAATAATTCTAATGTATCGCATTAACATTATTGTTGTTAAAGATGTAAGAGCCTCCGTTTCCATTTGGGTCGTCGCGTCATGTTTCTTTTTAATAATGTTTTGTATTTGTGCTTGAATTTTATTTATTCTCTTTTCTATGTTTACAAATTCTCTATCCATTTCGTCTTTGGATTTGTTAAGGATGTTATGTGTTGTCTCTATAATTAGCGTCTGTTTTTTTATTAATGAGTGTAGGTGATTTTCATTAGATTTTACTAGCTGTATTTGTTCGTCGTATCGTTTTGCATCTTCTTCATTAAGTGTGCCAAAAAGTACTTTTTCTGCGATACCTATAGCTCCGAATAGAGATCGTTCTTTACGGGAGTTCGGCCGCAGGTTTTTTAGTTTTTCCTTTAAATCTCTTAGTAAATATTTTATTTCTATAATTGTTGAGTTACATATTATCGAGAAATCGTGGTCCATTTTAAGTTCTTCACATATTATTTTTAATTTAACTGTAGTATTTTCTATAATACTTAATCCTTGATCTAATTCAGTTATGTCCTGGTATACAATTATTTTCCATTTATTAGAGTAAAGCTGTACGGTTCCTAGCTCCTCAAAATATATCCCTGGATTATCTCTTATAGGTTTTATGCTAATTGTTGTTGCCTCCAAAGTTAGGGCGCATAAAATTATTGTTACCATATTCGTAGTTGGGTTTTTCATCTTCTTTTTTTTTTTTTTTTTGAAGGTGAAAAAAAAAACAAAAACAAGAAAAACATTAGTTAAGGATGCTTTGTTTACATTTGTATATTATTTAATTAATTTTATTATATTATTTGTGAATTTTTAATCGAAAAAATGCTTAAGATGGTTATTGTGTACAAGCTTTGTTTTATTTTTGATTCTGATAACACTGTTTTCGTTTGATATAATTTTTGTTACTTCGTATGGTCCTTCCCATAATGAAGACAGCTTATTTTTTCGCGTGTGGTTACATAAAAGTACTCTATCACCTACATTGAATTGTTTATACACAGTTGATTTGTCATAATATTTTTTAGCGTTGTCTTTCCTTTTGATAATTTCTTCCCTGGCTATTTGATAACCGTGTTGAAGTCGTGCTTTTATTTCATTTGCATAGTTCTCGTAATTATAGCTAACATTAGGTCTTTGTTCCAAAATAGAAGGTATTTTTGCAGGATACCCGTATAATAGTTCGTAAGGAGTGTACCCTGTGCTGCTGTGGGTTGTGGTATTGTATACAAACATGGCATAAGGAATCCATGTGTCCCAAGTTAATGGATCTTTATTAACATAATGCCTAAGAAATTCTGCTAAGGTACGGTGACTTCGTTCTAGCGCTCCGTTAGTTTGGGGGTGATAAGGGGTTGTGTTAATTTTTCTAACCTTAAGGAGTTTACATACTTCTTTAAATAAATTACTCAAAAAGTTCGTGCCTTGGTCAGTCAGAATTGTTAATGGTATACCGTGTCTACAAACCGTGTTTTCTACAAAAATTCGAGCTAAGGTGGGCGCTTCTGCATTTGGTAACGGGTATGCCTCTGAATATTTTGTTAGGTCGTCTTGAAATGTTAAGATGTATTTATTTCCGTTGTGACTTAAGGGTAGGGGTCCTACTATGTCTAGTGCTATTCTTTCAAAAGGTGTGGAGCTTGTTGTTGTAAGTTTCATTGGTATGGGTGGATTTCGTTTGCTTTTATTTAGTTGGCAAGAGGTGCACTTTTTAATATAATTTTTAATGTCTGAGTTCATTGTAGGCCAGTAATATTTTGATTTTATGCGTTTTAATGTTCGTTGGATGCCTTGGTGTCCTCCGAGTGGTGAGTCATGATATTGTATTAAAATCTCTAAAATGTCTTTTTCGTCATCTAAATGTATTGTGTCATCAATAAAAAAAGAAATGTCAGCACTTTGGTTGCAATATATGTCTTCTAATAAATGTTTAAACTCATTTTTGGCTTCAAATTCAAGTTTGGGAATTGAAAACTCGATTTTACGATAGTCTTTTGACATAAGAATGTCGTTAATCACCTTTAGTGTCGCTTTAGTCGTATTTTTGTCTGTGTTTGTTCGAAAGGGTATGGGTAAAGTAGTGCAAAAAAAAATCGGTTTTTCCATTTGAAAAGGTTTCTATTTGTGCTATGGAAGGTTTAATAAACTTTTCATCAAGGGTTTTAAGAATAAATTCGTCAGGTGACGATACTAAAGGTAAAATTATTATCTTTGGTTCTGGATCGTTGTTGGCGAAGATCGACTTTCTTTTTTCTATTATTCTAAAATTTTGATTGTTTCTGTTTGTTTCGGAGCTATTTCCAAAATTGTTATCCTCATTAACCTTTTCCGAAAGAATTCGTTGCTTTTTAGCATGAGATCTGGTTAAAACCATCACGTTATTGCCTTCTATTTCACTTTCCCTTATACGACTAAGAGCATCCGCATTATCATTGTATTTACCAGGTTTGTATAAAATTTGATAGTCATATTCGTCTAATAGGATTCTCCAACGAGCAAGTCTTGATGTAGGATCCTTTAAGTTTAATAGCCATACTAAAGGTCGATGGTCTGTGATTATCGAAAACTTGCGGCCATATATGTAAGGTCGGAATTGTTTTACTGCGTATACTATGGCTAACAATTCCTTTTCTGTAGTGCTGTACTTTGTTTCTGCTAAATTCATTGTTCGGCTGCTAAAACAGATCGCTTGGTCTTCTCCTATTTTTCCTTGTGAAAGGACTGCTCCCATGGCAAAATCGCTTGCATCAGTTGTTATTAAGAATTCTTTACTGAAATCGGGGTAAGCTAAAACTGGTGCTTTAGTTAGTTTATTTTTGAGTGTTCGAAATGCCTCATCACAGTGTGCATCCCATTTGAAAACAGTATTCTTTTTTAATAAGTTGGTTAAAGGTTTTGTTATCTTCGCAAAGTTTGGGATAAAGCGTCTGTAATAACCAGCTAAACCTAAAAATGACTTGATATCTTTAGATTTCTTTGGTACCGGATATGTTTTGACTGATTTTATTTTATCTGTATCTGGGCTAATACCATCTTTTGAAATAACATGTCCTAAGTATAATAACTCTCTTTTAATAAAATTACATTTCTCGGGTTGCAGTTTCAGACTATTGCTTCGCAGTCTGTCAAATATTTTTAACAATTTCTCGTTGTGTTCCTTAAGATCATAACCGTAGATAACTATATCGTCCATGTATACGAAACAGTCGATACCCTGTAGTCCAATTAAAACATTATTCATTGTGCGCTGAAAAGTAGCCGGTGCATTTTTGAGACCGAAAGGCATACGGTTGTACTCGTAATGGCCAAAAGGAGTACTGAAAGCTGTTTTCTCCTGATCTCTTTCGTCCACTTTTATCTGGTGAAACCCATTGGCTAGGTCCAGTGTACTAAAGTATTTTGCTCTGCCTAATTGATCCAATATGTCGGTAATGTTTGGTAGTGGATAACTATCACCGATAGTTATGTTATTCAGTTTCCTGAAGTCAACAACCACCCTCCAACGTTTTTTACCATTGCTATCTGGTTTCTTGGGCACAAGTAGAAGTGGTGAATTCCAAGGGCTGCAACTAGGTTTTATAATGTTATCGTTCAACATTTCTTTAACTTGGTGTTGTATCTCTTCCTTCTGGGATTCAGGTAATCTGTATGGCTTAATAAAAATCGGTGCTTCAGAATTCGTAATAATTCGGTGTTTAGTTCTGTCAGTATAACTTAGATGATCACCTTCCAAAAAAAATATGTCATTATATTCAAGGCATATATTTTTAATTGACTTATTTTCTTCTTCATTACAGTGATCTAAATTCAGCATTGACTCTAATTTTAATAACCTTTTCTTTATTGGGTCTTTAGAGGCATCCATTTCAATAATGTCGAAAGCGTCTAATGCATTCCATTCATATTTAAGTTCATTTAAATTGATTTCAATCTCCTTTTCCGATGTGTTCATTAACAAAATGTTTACCTTTTCTTGTTCTGGTCTTACCAATGTCTCTGCCAGATAAACGTCAGGACTAACTTGCTTTTTAAATATTATAGCGTCTTTTTTGTAGGGGAATGGGATTTCTGTTAGTTGTTCACACCTAGGTTTTAGGGTCACAAATCGCTGCTCAGAAACAATTGCGTCGCATGAAGTTGTGTTACGGTTATCATTTTTCTTAAGATTTCGATTTCCAAAAGCGGTTTTTTCTGATTTTTTAAGGTGGTAGATCGTTGCTCGTAAGCTATAGTATCGTGATGGTTGTGGCATTCGACCACTTTTGACGTGCTTTCATACCGATTTTTACTATCACCTTTTATATCACCCGTAGGTAGTACCCTTTTATCAGGTAAGAATTTTATTTCATTATTTTGAAAATTTTTAGGTTGATTTGGACCTATATTTGCTGGAGTTTGGTTTTTTATTGTGTAAATAGCGTTATTTTTTAAATTAAAGCTTAAATTTTGTTTGGAATAATCAATTTTACACCCATATTTAGTGAAAAAATCGTTTCCTAATATACCATCGTAATGTAAATGAACATTGTTGGTTAAAACATGGAAAGTGTGCTTAAAAGAAATAAATTCTGCATCTGAATCGAATTCTATAGAACCCACAATTGTGCCAAGAGTGTCCATACGATCACCGGCAATCGTTGATATAGTGCACTTTTGTTTTTTCGGTGAGTAGTTAAGCAGATTTATAAAAGTAGCGGAATTTTTTAAAAGACTGACCTGAGCGCCTGTATCGATTAATAAATTTAGAAATCTTTTTTCAGATGGACTAAATAAAACTCTTATCACAGGTTCTTTGTATTGCGCACAAAATGAAATATCAAGTCTTACTGGTGTTTGTGTATTTCGGCAGTCGTTTTGAATTGGGAAGGAATGCTGCCTTCCTTCCCCGATTGCTCGTTTTTTGCTTGCGAGTTGCAACAATAATGTGGTTCCGTTGTCGCATATCTTAGATCGTGACTATTGTTATTGAATTTATTTTCACGGAAAGGATTAAATTGCTGTGAGTGAGATGTGCGGGGAGTTTGATCTTGAGGTCGCGGATTCCTTTGTACCTCGTTTCTTTTCCGCGTCCAGCATTCTTGATATGAGTGATTAGACTTATTGCAATAACTACAAATTAAACGTTGTACCTCCTTTTTTATATTTTTCGGGATAAAATTTGGGAAACTTTTGTTTCGAAAACACATTTCAGACGTATGACCTGCTTTCTTGCAAGTATTGCAGAATATGTGTTCATTTGACTGTGTGTAACGTCCAGTCGTCCTAACAGTTTGTCTAGCTAAATTCAAACGCAGAGATTGCTCATGGGCATAGTGCGTGGCCTGTTTCATATCCCTTATTGCTCGTGCTTTTACGAGAATTTTAAGGTCATGATTTACTAATCCATCCTCAAATGCGTTGATTACTAGTCGTTCGTTTTCAGTAACTAGGAATTTTCTTACGTTTTCATCGGTTTTTTGGGAGTAGGTTGAGGAATTTAGCGCGTTGAACAGGTCAATTAGTCTTTCACCAAATTCTTGGACTGTTTCTCTGCTAGTTTGCTTAGCTTGAGAAATTTCTCCTTGGATTGAACTTCGAGAGCGGTCATCTTTAAAATGGCTCTCTAATTCTTTAACTAGTTCCGACCATGTGGTTACATTTCGATATTGAATAATATCGAATGCTTTCCCATGCAATTTCGTTTTTGCAATTTCCAGAAATAGTTGCGTTTCTACTTCAGACTTTGTATGCGCAAAAATAGTTTTACAACATGATACATATTTATTCAATTTACCTGGAGTTCCGTCGAACTCTGGTATTAAATTTTATGCATCTGACATGGTAATTGTAACTTCCATTGTAGGAGTTTTAGGAGTCAGGAAGGGATAGCACTGAAAAGGTAACTCTTCGAACAGATTAACTGTCCTTAAACGATTACGCGTAAAAATTTTGAAGAATTCTTAAACTTTCGACCGTGAGCGAAACTTACGCGAACGAGAATAACCTTTTACACTTTACAAGGTACTTTATACGAGAATATAGCTTTTTTTTTTAAATTATATATAAAAATATTAATATATTAAAATATGAAATATAAGGAAAAAATTTTTCGATTTTGTCTTGTTTTTATTGATTGTTTTTTTTATATAATAAAAATTTTTTGTATTTAACCTGAATTAAATTTTTTAAAAAAAAACCCTTTTTTTTACTTATGATGGATGCTGAGGCTGTTGATGCTGGTGCTAGTTGTGGTGGTTCTGAAGATGCCGGTGCTGTCCGCCCCCTAGTTTGGCGGGTGCTGTTTTTTTTTCTTGATGAAAATTTTCTGCCGTTGTTGATGGTGTTGCTAATGCTGGTGCCAGGTAGGCTTCGCGCCCTAAAGTTGATATTACGACCTGGTCTTTTCTTTTTTTATCACTGCCCAAACTTTGCCTCCGGCGTCCACTTGGGAGTTCGCCAGGTCTTACTATCTTGGGTCTTCTGCACTTTTTTTTAGCACTTTTTTTTTTATACCCTGTTGTAGCCGGGTTTGACGCTTTATAAGGATTACACTTTCACTTTATGTTATCACTTTTTTTTTTAACTTCCCCTGTTGTGGCCGGGTTTTACGCCTTATACTTTTTTGCTGTATTTTTATTTAATTAATTTTAATTTTAATTTTTTTTTTATTTGGTGTATCCCACCGCTGCCACCAATTTTGTTACGCACAGGCTCCCCGTGCTTTCACGTAGAGAAGAGGGAGTGTGCGGGCGAGTTGAATGTTAAATTAAACACAAGTTTAAGTTTAATTTTATATATTCTTTTATAATTTTTTTATAAATATATTGTTACTTAAAAGTTATGTGTTGTTGGTGATGTGTTTAAACTTCAACTGCCGCGCTTAGTAATCGCAGCAGTGGTCTTTTATAATATTTTGGATGGATCGCAACCAACCAATCATATGCACACGATTGAACGACAGCATCGTGTGCATGAACAAGGGTTCAATACACAAATACGACTGCAAGCATAGAACACACACAGTCGACCTGCGACATCTGTTTCCCTTCTGCAGTCGAGCCACTTAACGGTCGCCTTAGAATTGCCCTCATGCTGATATTACTATTTCGTAATATCTGCATGTGCACCAACTGTTTCTTGGTATCGTATCGGAATTTATGAGCTGCGTGCTGTGCTCGAAACTCGAGATGAATAAAGGATCAAAAGTGCCTTTATCACATCTCGATCGGTTTCTTATTACAAACACCAGCCATCCGTACGTACTATACAGGTTAGTGGTGGATGTGAATTCGGAAATTCGGTATACGAGTATACTGGCAATGTGACAGGCTGTGCCGATCATAAAATAAGTAGTTTATGGAAAGCAGATGTGGGTAGAGTGCAGCGAGTGTGTGGTCAGGGATCGAATAGTTGTGCCGGTCACAACAGATTGATGAAATAGGGAAATTGTGGAAATGTATATCTGGCATACCAGATCACGAAGATCAAATAAATATAGAAACCAAATTGAAAGAATTGATAATTTCTAATAACAAACAGTTTAAAGTTAACTGAAAATTATTTAAATCAATACAAGAAATTTTTTTTGATTATTTTTTATTGAAATTTCGTGGAATATGTTGAAAACATATTACATTTTATGAAAAACATGTTACTGCTCGATATGACCTCCTTTGGCTCCGATTATTTGATTTAGAATGAACACGAGCATTGAAGGCCTTGGCCGAACGTGATGAGATTCCAAAAATTGTCTTTTCTGATGAGAAAATTTTCACCATTCAACAGTATGTGAATAAACACCTTTTGGTTTACCTTGACTCCATGTTCGATGAAAACCAGAGGAGTGCGTCCATCTGCAGTCACTACAGCCCAAACCATAACATAAGCTGGTGATTGCTTGCGCATGGCAACTCTTGTATCCAAATTATCGTTGGACTTGTGCTCTAACCAAACACGTTCATTTTGTTTAAATAAAATACAAAAAATAAATTACTGTAATACTTTTTATAATAATTAAAAAATGCAAAAACCATTCAAACTTTTGTGCACAAAATGCCAAACGACACCGAAATGAAAATTTCTAAATATAGTCTTCTCTAGGCGAATCTAAAATTTTCAAGTACGTTACGCCTTCTTGATATTAAAAAATCAAACCAGCAATCGAACTTACTGTATACATGACTAAGGATAAATTAAGCCAAAAGAAAAGCAGCAACAAAATTTGTATTTTTTTCTCTCTCACGAGCACTATATCATTTATGCAATGTTGATAGAAAGAGCAGAACAGAGCACTGATAGAAAATGAACAGAGACTTTACTATCACTACGGCTGCGGTGAAGAATTAAGTAGCTTCGCAGCTTGTGCTGCACAAAAAAATGGCAGGCAGTCGGTATGCACGAAATTGCGGCTATATTTTGAACCGACTAACAGTCTGCTTGTAGGGCGACAATTTGACATTTACATTTTGCTATTTGCATCCAATTTTAAGTAGCTGCGTAACTGCGCAGTCGATTTTTCTTTAATGAATTGGCTGAAAATTTAATTTTTGACTAAAATGCAGCATAAACTGCGCAACGGCTGAATTCTTGACCGCAGCCTACTACTGCATATGTTTGTTTCGTTCTGCTCTGCTTGATTGTATGTTATTGAAACCACATACATGATCATCAATCACATCAAATACAACAGAATAAATAATTTATAAGCTGATTTAAATGTTCATAACAATTTATTGTGAGGTGGGTACATATTAAATATATCATATCACTGCACAAACATAGTAATGCAGTTACGTCGATAGTAGTAGGAGAAGTAAGAGCTGTTAAAAATTATCTTTTATATTTTTTTCCTTATTTATATATAGTAAACTATCAATAAAAAGGTATGTTTATAGTTAATATAATACACACACTCTTTCTACACACACATGCTTTCTACACAGACACTCTTTCCACACAACCATCCCACTAACCATCCAACTACACCAACTACCCAACTACCCCACTATATAGATAATATAATTAAACGATTATAATTCGTTTTGTGAAGATCTATGTTTAAAATGATTTTTTGTAGAGGATTATTACTTAAATATATTAAAGCTAATATCTGCAATACAAGGAAATATTGTTTAATGTAAATAAAAAAAATAAATTACTGTAATACTTTTTATAATAATTAAAAAATGCAAAAACTATTCAAACTTTTATGCAAAAAATGCCAAACGACACTGAAAAGAAAATTTCTAAATATAGTTTTCTCTAGGCGATTCTCAAAATTTCAAGTACGGTACGCCTTCTTGATATTAAAACATTAACAGTGACCACAACAGTGTGAGCATTCTGTTGATCACAACAGTGGCACATTCTGTTGATCACAACAGTGGACATTTAACATTTGACTTTTTGAACACCTAGTCCTACATTCCGAATTTCATGCGAATCGCTTGCGAAATTGATATTGGCCAGATCCCATAATTTCCATAGGAACAAGTCTTATAGTCACATATCAGTCCTACATTCCGAGTTTCATACGAATCGCTTGAGAAATGGCTTGGTTCCAAAAATCCCAGACCCTATTGGCCAGATCCCAGAATTTCCATACGAACAAGTCTTATAGTCACACATTAGTCCTAAATTCCGAATTTGATGCGAATCTCTTGAGAAATGGCTTGGTTCCAAAAATCCCAGACCCTATTGGCCAGATCCCAGAATTTCCATAGGAACAAGTCTTATAGTCACATATTAGTCCTACATTCCGAGTTTCATACCTATCCCTTGAGAAATGGCTTGGTTCCAAAAATCCCAGACCCTATTGGCCAGATCCCAGAATTTCCATAGGAACAAGTCTTATAGTCACATATTAGTCCTACATTCCGAATTTCATGCGAATCTCTTGGGAAATGGCTTAGTTCCCAAAGTACTGACATTTAAATTTTTTGATATTTAATAGTGATCAGAACATTCGGACATTAAACAGTGTCTTAGTTAACAGTGTCTCACTTAACAGTGTCTCATAACAGTGTGAGCACTGTATCACTTAACAGTGTCTCACTTATCATTTGACTTTTTGAAAATGCACCCCTTGTAGTGAGACGTTGTCACGTCAAAATAACATATTAAATACTATTATATTTAGTCAAGAGGAAATAAACGAAATTATAAATATAGAAGCTAAGAAATATTGTTAATGGATGTACTTGATACTTCTGATTTTCACGTTATTCAAACTAAAGACATAGTTGTAACTTATGTAAAATATCCAATCATAAACCGTATAGGAAAGCATTTTAAAACATTTAGCGTACAGACACCAGATGGGAAACTTGTTATTCAGACTGATATAACATTATATATGAATTCATACACCACCAACAATTGTAAACAAGAATTAAATATTAAAATATGTGAATACATGAATGAACAAAATTGTTCAACAAATATATTAAATAAAAATAAATCAAATTGTACTAAAATATTGGAAAGAAATCCAACTATTAATATTATTAATCATAATCATATCGTAACCTCTGGCGAAGTATTCATCAATAACGAAACATATTACGGTACCCAATTAATCCAATACACAGGTACCATAAAAATAAATAACCAACTATTTGTAAATTTGGAACATACAAAATTAAACCACTGACTTTAAGATTGTTAAATATATCAAATCAGATAATGAATTGCTAAAATTTACTAATATAGACCATATACTACCCTATGTAAAAAATGTAAAGGAACACCCGGTATTATGGGGAATTACAATTAATATAGTAATCATTATGTCAGCATTTATAATATATAAAATAATAGTCGTATAAAAAGTAAGGAGACAACAGAGAGATCATCGAAATTTTAAACTTCTACTTGAACACACAAACCAGAGAAGTCAAGAGGAATTCAGATCGACACGTTTGGGGTAAACGTCTTCTAGAATAAGTAAATCCCTTGTGTGGTAATTTTAACTGGAAGAACGACCCGACACTCTCTCAACCACACAGGGACCAACAAATAATGCAAAATAAAAGTAATACGACACCAAGGGATGGACATTCATTTGGTAACTATCCATTCCCGTTGATCCACATCTGCAATCGATAAAACCGAATGACAAACGATGGACGCCTCTTTACTTTAAGTATATACAGGGTGTATCCGTTAAGGTGGAAAATACTTAAAGGGGTGATTCCTTCGTTAATTTCGTGAAAAAAATCGTATGGAAAGGGGGGGGTCTATTTTCAACCCCTTCGGTGTACGTAGCGTTTCAATGTGAAGATACGTACTTTTGACCTTACATCACTTCACACCCTGTAACTCTTAAACGCTTCCAGCTACAAGATCACTGTTGATAATTTTTGAAAGAAAATTTAATTTTTAAGATCAAATAATGTACATTTTTTTAAATTCTTGAAACCGTTACCGATATAAACGTCGTCAAAATCTAAAAAAAAATTTTCTTTTTTTAAATTTTATTTTCAAACGCGAATATTTCGAAAATTGCTCTCGGATAATTTTTTTTTGACAAATGCAATATTAAAGCCTATTAAATTTTCTACAAATCTACCTTATAATATTATTGCATTTGGTCAACAGGAACAGGGTTAAAAATGAAAGTTTGTAAAATGAACGAAAACGTACTTTTGACCTTACATGACTTCACACCCTATAACTCTTGAACGCTTCCAGCTACAAGCTTGCTATTGGTCTTTTTTGAAAGAAAATTACATTTTTAAGATCTAACAATATACACTTTCTTAAATTATTTAAGCCATACCTATGAAATTCGTCAAAATCAAACATTTTTTTTTTATTAAAATTGTATTTACAAACACGATTAATTCAAAAAATGCTATCGGATACATTTTTTTTGACAAGTGCACTATTAAAGCCTATTCAATCTCCTACAAATCCATATCATAACATTTGTGTATTTAGTCAAAAAGAGCGAGATAGTGCGGGTTGTGTTACTACTATTACGTAAAGGAAGAGTTGCATGACGTCTCAGTGTTCCCGTAGCAAGAGTGCAACAAAATTCTTGAAGCTAGAAGCGTTTAAGAGTTACAGGGTGTGAAGTGATGTAAGGTCAAAAGTACGTATCTTCACATTGAAACGTACACCGCAGGGGTTGAAAATAGACCCCCCCTTTCCATACGATTTTTTTCACGAAATTAACCAAGGAATCATCCCTTTAAGTATTTGCCACCTTAACGGATACACCCTGTATAGATTAAGAAATTGTTAAGAACCTCAGTCTTGATTTTGTAAACAACACCGAACAGATCGGCTCATTAGGAAAAATAAAGTTTTAATATTAAAAAAAAATACATTTTTAAATTTCTTTTCCTTCTTTCCCTTTGGAACAATTTAACTCGCTGCTAACTTCATCTATGCTTGGTGGCGGTGTGGTCTTCTGTTATTGGTTGAGCCTCCGATTCCTCAGTTAGCTGGCCATTAAGCAACTCATGAAAGTGCTCTTCCCATCGCTCTAAGATGCCTTTGAAATCGGCGATCAGATTACCCTGTATGTCTTTGCAGTTTGTGCAACGCGGTGTATTTTGCGTCATACCGCGGACTTTTTGGTAGAACATACACGCCTGGTGCGGTCCTCGCTCACTATACTGTTCTAGTTCACGGACGAAATTATTCTCCCAGGCTGTTTTCCTTCGCTGGTGAATTGTTTTTTCATATCTTCTGAGCTCTTTATATTCATCTTCGCGTGCCCGTGTTCTATGAGATTGTTGCATTGCTCGGTACGCAACATTTTCTACGCCCGGCATCTCAGCCCCAGGACTTATTCTCCCTGCATTTAGAGCGAGTCTTATCGCTTGACCGTAGTTGTTTCTGGTCTCTTCGTTGCGAAGGGCAGCCGTATTGACTCGAATCTGATTCGCGGATGCTGTCTTTCTTGGTGATGCAATACCAACAAGATAGTGGTCTGAGTCGACGCTGGCACCTCGGTACGTTCTTACTGTCATCAGGTTCGGGTTGTGGCGGCGATCTATCAACATTGTGTCTATCTGTTTGCGAGTGGCTCCATCAGGATAAAAGTGTATAAAAAAACAATCTGTTTTTGGTTTTACTAAACAAATACAGTGAGGCTATTCTACTGTTACAACAAAAAATGTACATTTGAGTGACATCAAACAAAATCAACTCAGAAAATTCCCTTAACTTTAGGAAACCAGTTAGTACTTCTCTTAATATCAAGGACTCAGTCTTACCTTGTCTCCCACTATTCAAAATTATAAGTAAACATCAAGAATTTACCAAAAATAAGTGATTTTAAGAAAAAATATGTCTGAGGCTATCCAAATGTTACGGACTGTATGTAAGTTATAATGTTGTAATATAAGCAGCACATGGATTAATTTTATACGCCTCTATTTAGTAAACAATTTCGCCTCAACGATATATTGAACAAATTGGAAAGAGATTATAACGAGTCATTGCTATAGTAATAACTACATATTTTGGTACCTTTTTCCATTTCATAATTTAAATAATTCATTTAGTTATTCAATTTACAAATTAAAGAAAGAGAATAATAGTAATCATTCCATAACTGTTTGTTAGTGTTGAGTGATACATCAAAACTTATATGTACGCACTGCTAGAAGGACCACTGCCACAACTCAAAAAATGCAAATTTTTAGTTATAGCTGCAGGAGGTATGCCTAAAGCCATATGTACGTGGAAGAAATTCACAAGTCGATCAGAAAAATTAGCCGCTTGGGAGCAAAAGTGTTGTTGTTCTTATAATCTAATTTTGTTGGCCAGTGGAACAATTTCACTTTCGGGTTGGTACAGCCAGAATCGACCCCGAAAACCATAGAATCGATACTAATATCGGTCACCCCCCTCAGTTATCGACCCCATCCCCCTAGAGCTGTCTTACTATCACCATTCAACTCAGCGACCCCGAAAACCATAGAATCGACACTAATATCGGTCACCAACCCCCCCCCCCCCACCCCCCTCAGTTATCAACCCCCTCCCCATAGAGCTGTCTTACCATCACCATTCAACTCAGCGACCCCGAAAACCATAGAATCGAAACTTATATCGGTCACCCACCCCCCCTCCTCAGTTATCGACGCCATCCCCCTAGAGCTGTCTTACCATCACCATTCAACTCAGCGACCCCGAAAACCATAGAATTGACACTAATATCGGTCACCCCCCCCTCAGTTATCGACCCCATCCCCCTAGAGCTGTCTTACCATCACCATTCAACTCAGCGACCCCAAAAACCATAGAATCGACACTAATATCGGTCACCCCACCACCCCTCAGATATCGACCCCATCCCACTAGAGCTGTCTTACCATCACCATTCAACTCAGCGACCCCGAAAACCATACAATCGAAACTAATATCGGTCTCCCCCCCCCCCCACCCACCCACTCAGTTATCGACCCCATCCCCCTAGAGCTGTCTTACCATCACCATTCAACTCAGCGACCCCGAAAACCATAGAATCGACACTAATATCGGTCACCCACCTCACTGCGCCCATACTTAACTCATTCATAGGAGCGTACTACCAACACTATTCATCACGGTGATACCGATACCGTGGCAGCAGCCTCCCACAGCCAAAAAACGTGCTACCCCCACCCTCTATGTTTGATTCCAGATAGTAACTAATATGTATACCAAGTTTGGTTGAAATTGGTCAAGGCGTTCCAGAGCTAGTAAGGCACAAATATACAAACAAATAAATTCTCTATTTTATATATATAGATAGATTGACTAGCTGATTACCCGGCGTTGCTGAAACGGTTCATTTGTGAATGAACACGTTCCCGAATTTTCGTTCCGGAGTATCCCAACAGGCAGCTTGGTCCGGCTCGGCTCAGCTAGAGATGGGGGGGTTTGCTGGGTCTCCCGAACGAAGTTAATTTCGCTGCCGATTCAAGAGTAAAACAAAAGGGGAAATGCCACACACACCTCCTCACACCCCGCGATCAGACTCCCCGGCGACAAACGTCTCTAACGAAGCATAGAGTTTATCCAATAAAAGAACTTATTCGGGTTATCAAGTTCATTGATTTATGTGTATATATATATATATTTGACAAAAGAAGATTATATATAGATATATAGTCATAGTATTAGCAATAGTAGTAGTGATAGTATAGTGTATAACAACAAGGTAGCTATAGTAATAGTAATAGTAAAGTGTCTCTATATGAGGTGATAATAATAAGATAGTTATATAATTGTATTAAAGGATTATGTTTACTAATGTCCAGCAATAGTTGTAGTAATAGCATAGTTAGTTATATAGTCATGGTAATAACCATAGTGATAGTAATAGTATAGTATGTATATATAGGATCTGATAATACGAGGATGGCTATATAATTGTATTAAATTAGGTTTACTAACGCCAAAGCAGTTATAAAGCCATAGTGATAGCAATAGCCTAGTATCTATATATTTCCAGTAATAACCTTAGTGATAGTACTAGTATAGGATACATATATATGATCTGATAACACGAATATGGCTATATAATGGTATTAACTTATGTGTACTAATGCCAAGGCAGTTATATAACCATAGTAATAGCAATAGTATAGTGTCTATAGATAACTAGTAATAACCATAGAGATAACAACAGTATAGTATATATATATATGATCTGCTAATACAGGGATGGTTATATAATTGTATTAAATTATGTTTACTAAGGCCAGGGCAGTTATATAACCATAGTAATAGCAATAGTATAAGTATAGTATCTATATATATCTAGTTATAAACATAGTGATAGTAGTGTCTATATATTTGTCTATATAATTGTATTGTATACATATATTTTATATATATGGTATAGCAATAGCAATAGTATAGTATCTATATATATCTAGTAATAAACATAGTGATAGTATTATTATAGTATATATATATAGGCTCTGATAATACGAAGATGCTATATGATTGTATTAAAGTAGTTTTACTAATGCCAAGACAGTTATATAGCCATAGCAATCGCAATAGTATGAGTATAGTATCTATATATATCTAGTAATGGTAATGAAATATGTTTAGATTATGTAGCAATAATCGTGTAATGCTAGTAATGTATTATAATGGCATGTACAATACTAAGAATACTAAGATATTTGTGTAATGGTAATGAAATATGTGTAGATGTACTAATTAGATTATGTAATAATAATCGCGTAATGCTAGTAATGTAGTATGATGGTATGTACAATACTAATAATAATAATATATTTGTGTAATGTAAATGAAATATGTGTAGATGTACTAATTAGATTATGTAATAATAATCGCGTAATGCTATTAATGTAGTAGGATGGTATGTACAATACTAATAATAATAATATATTTGTGTAATGTTAATTAAATATGTTTAGAAAGGTTTATTGGGTTTAGTGGTAGATTTTAATGAGTAATTTTCGTCTTTGGTGCTGCTTTCAAATGGGCAGGCAGTGTTATTTGAAATTCTTTCTAGGGGATCCTGAACTTCTTCAATAAGGCTTGCCAATGGACGATCATCTTCATCGATGGATACACAGCTTTGATCAGACAGGTGCTCATTTTCAATGTGCGTTAGAAATTCTTAAAATGCAATGCTCGCTTGGCCGAGGATGCACGAAATCTCAAACGATGTTGAACTGTTGCAGAATACTTCACCACATTTAAAATTGCAGTACATAGCTGTTGTGTACTTTCAATGGTACAAAACTTCGAAAATCCAAAGTTCTTTTAAATTATTATGTTTTAATAAGGAATAACTGCGCTCCCACCGAGCACTTGCACTGTCAGTGTCCTCAGAAAATAAAATTCACAATCGGGTGCTCCTCCAACTTGTCGGATGTCAGCTCCCCTTTTCAGCTTTCAATTGGGGTTATGTGATGTCAATCAATCATTCACCAGCGTGGCTTAGGAAACCAGAAACACACACGATGTCGCCGCTTGACGCTGCAACCACTTCTTCTCGATTCGACCAGACAACAGCACGAATTCACACTCTACGCGTTTTTCCGATTATTACCAATTAATAATCGCATAAAGAGAAATCACTATGGCGAACAATATCAGACGAGCTCTCTCCAATGCGCACCAGATAGGCCAAAAGCAAAAACAAAAGTGCCAAAACGCCATCATCAAAAATTGCCATCCGGCCACGACAACCTCTTGTCAGTTCTGCCAACTTAGTGATGAGTAAAAGCCCATGTCGTGCCTATTGCGTTTACATGATGAATTTAATTTCCAGTGAATTTAATTTCCAGTGAAACTAGCATTGAATAATTGGAATGACCGTCGACGAAGGCGGTCGTTACATTGCCCAGGTATTTATTCATACCAATCTTCTATTAGGCAGGGGTAGAAAAAAGAATAATATCTATCTATAAGGTAAAATTGCAGTTTTTATTAACAAAATTTATTTTATAAAATATATTTTAAATTACAGCTATAGTATTCAAATTATAAAAGCAAAATTAGGTTGTGTTCTCAAATCTATCTCCGCAGTACTTAGTAAACTGTCCGACTTATTGATCGTCATCGAAAACGCAAGTTTTACTGGAAATTTCAATCTCTTGAATTTAAAAGGAAGATCCGTCGAAATGAGTGCTATCCGTGGGATAAAAACTGTTTCACACTGTCCCTTTTCTGTCAAGATAGTCGCTTCAATTATATTGCTCGGCATCTCTTGTGCCGTTTCAAAGTTTTGGCGAGTCGAGAAGCCGTTGTAAAATAATTGAAGATCAAACTGTAAGGTACCAATCCAGACGAATTAAGTGAGCTTAGGAACTCAGTTAGATAATTAACCTCCTTATCAGTATCTACAACGGTATCGATACACTTCATCTCATCTCAGCTGATCTCAGCGACCCCGAAAACTATAGGATCAACACTGATATCGGTCACCTCCGGGGAGACAACTTACCCATAGGAGTGTCCCCCCACAGTTATCGACCCCATCCCCCTAGAGCTGTCTTACCATCACTATTCAATTCAGCGACCTGGAAAACCATAGAATCGACACTAATATCGGTCACCCCCCCCACCCTCAGTTAATAACCCCATCCCCCTAGAGCTGTCTTACCATCACCATTAAACTCAGGGACCCCGAAAACCATAGAATCGATACTAATATCGGTCACCCCCCACCACCCACCCCACTCAGTTATCGACCCCATCCCCCTAGAGCTGTCTTACCATCACCATTCAACTCAGCGACCCCGAAAACCATAGAATCGACACTAATGTCAGTCACCCCCACTCTTCAGTTATCGACTCATCCATAGGAGCGTACTACCAACACTTTTCATCACGGTGATACCGAAAACTGTAGCAGGGGGGGTAGCAGGATTTTTGCCTGTGGTGGGGTGGCAGCAGCCTCCCACAGCCAAAAAACGTGCTACCCCCCACCCTCTATGTTTGATTCCAGATAGTAACTAATATGTATACCAAGTTTGGTTGAAATTGGTCAAGGCGTTCCAGAGCTAGTTAGGCACAAATATACAAACAAATAAATTCTCTATGTTATATATGTAGATAGATTATAGTACCTACAACGCAGCGCAGATGCCTTATATTTAAACGGGATAATATAAAGCCTATGTTCACCTTAAAAGTCCATTCTAAATATTGATCGAAGAGTTTTTGAAATCGGTCCAGTAGTTTCGAAGATTACCTCGTACACACAAACCAACATTACCTCTTTATAATATTTGTATAGATCAAGTTTTTGTAATAATATTAATAAAATACATATTAAAAACAAAATTAAGGTCAATAATTTAGCTACTAAAATACTATATTACTGAAAATTTGATAAAAACCGAAATGTGTTTGTGCATGTTGGATTCATTTTCATAATAAAATTAATAATGGAGTTCATAATATAAATTCATTAGGCATGCGAATGCATGAAATCAAAATTTCGAATTCCGGCTAAGCGAAACATGATCGCAGAGTTATTACAGTAATGTTTTAAAATTGTCAATTTGCAAGTAAGCATATTTGTGTCAGTCACTGCGTGTGTAAATTGACTGCATATTGTTGCAGTATTTTTTATTTTTTTGGTATTAATGCGAATTAGGCAATAATTTACCTGTAGTATCATTTTGTATTTTTTGTTCTTGGCATTAATGCTTATTAGGCTATTATCCGTATTCCTATCATTCTGTATGTTTGTTTTTTTGTTATTTATGCCCACGTAGGCAATATTATTAAATTCTCTATATTAACTTCACCTGCCCGTGTCCCCCGGGCCCGGGTTCGTGGGGCCCCATAACTTTTTTTAAAAAAAAATTAACCCGATTTTCTTCAAATTTAATACATATGTGTCTCTCCGATAGACAAAACTTTTTGTATAAAATTTGAAGACCCTGGGTCCCGGGGTCGTGGGGCCCCAAAATTAAAAAAAAAATTAACCCGATTTTCTTTAAATTTTATATACGTATGTATCTCCGATGAAAAACACTTTTTGTAGAAAATTTGGAGACCCCGGGCCCCAGGGTCATTGGGCCCCAAAATTTTTTTTTTAAATTTTATATACGTGTGTATCTCCGATGGGCAACACTTTTTGCAAAATTTTTGGAGACAGGGTTTGGAGGGTCATGGGGCCCCAACAAATTTTTTAAAAAACTTAACCCGATTTTTTTTAAATTTTATATACGGGTGTATCTCCGATGGACAACATTTTTTGCAAAGTTTTTGGAGTGAGGCCCTGAGGTCCGAGGGGTGCCCATATAAATTTTTTAAAAATTAGCTCGATTTTCTTCAAATTTTAACACATACCCATCTCCTATTAGAGAATTTACATGAAAAATTGTATTTTTATGGGTTGTTTTTTTTTATAAATACTCCTGTACTACTTTTTTATCATCCAAGAGGTTGTCGGTAATTTTTATTTGGTTAGCTATCCCCCCACCAGTAGTAAGGTGGCTAATTATAGGAATTATAGGAATTATACTAAGATATATCGGTACAAAAACCGTTTACATCCTCAACATTAGTGAAGGTACATGCACCTTAACTATCTCGGTGGAACAAAAGAGTTCCAACGTTAACATTTGGTGACCCCGACGTGATCCCAGCATTCGCTTCCCCCCACCAGTGGTAAGGAGTGACTGCTGAGCGATCACAATTTAGGACACGATAAGCGTTTGCCAGGGCTTTGAACACTGGTAAAGTACTCGTCGCGTTTAAATTCATACTACGGTATTAGAGGCGTGTACCAGGGCTATAGACTGGTAGCAACGACAACTGCATGAGAAAAAGATCTGGCCAAAGAAACACACACTATCCAGCGACATTGAAGCACTCATCGAGGGATATCATCATGGATATCGAAAAATTAGCTTAACAACAAGAACGTAATGCTGAAAGTTTTAACAAAGTCATCTGCAATTACAAGAAGGATCCTGCTGGAAAACACAAGAAAGTTATTTCCGAGAAAGACTTCGACGGTTGAAGGAAGCCTGGGAAGCGTTCGAGGAAACCGACTACAAGAGCAACAAGGACCGCAACAATCCGATGCCGCGAGGAACTTCATACATCAATTTATGAGCTAAGTGATGACCACGTAGCTAAGTTGGCTTGGCTGAAGAAGTTGAAAGGGTCATTGCAGCCTTAATTGCAAGACTGCAGGAATGTGCTCCTAGGACAGGCACAACAGCTGCACACACGTTACCACTTCCGAAAATAAAATTACCAAAGTTTGATGGGGATTATTCCAAATGGCAACAATTCCACGATCTTTTTCAACAAATGGTCCACATGCAACCAATGGCAAACTGGAGAGGCAGAAAGACTAATCAGACATTATTCAACGTCTGACAGCAATTACGTCGCGGCCTGGAAAACATTAGAAGATCGTTACGCTAATCCGAGACTTTTGGTTTCCGCGCTTATAAGTAAATTACTCACTCAACCAAGTACTCCTGCAGAGAAAATTTTACCCAACGCCATTAGAAATCTTCACGAGGTTACTAAGGAGTGTCTCACCCAGGAATTGGATCCAATATTAACCCACGTATTGATTAAAAAATTAGACAGATATGAGCAGTCACTCGAAAATCCAAAAGAACTCAAACAACAAAGCAAGTGATGGACTTCTTAGAGAAACGGTTTCAATCTCCAGAAGCTCTGGGCAAGGATCGGCACATCGAGGATCGACGAAGACTCCACCCTGTAAGGACGTTAGTTGTGGCAGCGAGTTCATCTCAATGTTTGGTTTGTAAGGGAAATCACGCACTTTACGCTTGCAAGGAATTTTGGATAAAACCCCCGCACATCGACTAAATGTGCTCAAAAAATATAACCTCTGCTTAAATTGCCTGAAGGAAGGACATCAAGCCACTACTTTCCCGAGACGATCATGCACCAAATGTTCTAACAAACACAATACTTTAGTGCATTTGGAAGCTGTGAATTCAAGGCAACAAATCAATACACCATCTACGCAATTCAAAGGAAAAAACCCGGCCCATCTTCAATGGAAAATAAGACGCAGGGACACGATCAAGCTCTATCACTTAGCACCGTTAGTCAACAACGTCTAGGATATATTTTGTTGGGGACGGCTCGGGTTAAGTTAGAATCCCACAATGGTGAATTCGTCGAATGCAGAGCGCTACTAGATTCAGGCTCTCAAGTAAATTTCATTACGAAGAGACTCGTAAAAAAATTTATGATTCCAGCAAGGCATAATTCTTTGTGCATCCAGGGAATCGGTCATGCCACTCAAAAGGCACATAAGAGAGTGAATGTACATTTGCAATCCAGGCTGAATGGGTTCTCGGCTAGAATTGAAGCGTTGGTCTTGCCAAAATTACTTTCACCTCAACCAACTCAAGGAATAGACATCTCACAATGGAACATTCCAAAGAACATAAAATTAGCTGATCCAAATTTCAACTGTACGGAGCATGTCGAACTACTCATCGGCGCAGAACTGTATCATGAACTTCTGTCTGTTGGACAAATAAGATCCAATGTCGAGATGCCCATTTTTCAAAATATTCGGGTGGATGGCAACAGGGAGAATTGGACAACTTCCAAATAAATCAATTACTTGCGGTATGTGCATTGAAGACGAAAATCTAAACAAATTAATTGAAAATTTTTGGACAACTGATGAACCAGAGGAACCACAAGGAGCTCTTACAGTCCCCGTGAATCTGGAGTGGGTCTGCTGCTAACGCCAACAGCACGTAGAGGCCTAATTTCCTGGCACCCGCATAGTGATAGGATCTTATCGGCCAGATTTCGGACTAGAGTACGGCGCGTCACGATCATACAGTGCTACGCCCCAACTAATCCCTCGACTGAGGATGAAAAGGATAACTTCTACAGTCAACTAAACGCTGTATTCAACGCAACGCCGAACGGAGATATCGTCATCGTGATGGGGGACTTGAATGTCAAGGTTGGCAACGACAATGAAGGACTCAAGCATGTGATTGGGAAGCACGGCCTCGGCGAACGAAATGACAATGGTGAAAGATTTGTTGATTTCTGCAACACCAACAACCTTGTCATAGGAGGCACCATGTTTGAGCATAAGACTTGCCACAAGGTCAGCTGGGTGTTAACTGACAGGCAATCATCATCCAACCAAATCGACCATATGGCGATCAGCCGACGTTTTAGGAGCTGTCTGTTAGACGTCCGAAGCAGAGGAGGAGCCGACATGGGTATGGTACGTGATCATCACCTTATGGTAGCTACTGTCCAGTTACGTACTGCATCAGTTCATATAATCCGCAATATCATCCGAATGCCTAGGTATAACATCGACCGGCTAAAGATCCCCTCGGTACGCCAGCAATTAAGGGATCATTTATCGCAAGGAGTGGAAGCAATCAGCAGCTCACTGCCGACAACCATCCATTGGAAGGCTGTGAAAAATGTTTTCACATCTGGAGTGGAAAGTATTGTTGGTAGAAGCCAGGCAAGGCACAGAACGTGGCTTACCGAAGATACCTGGAGGCGGATTGAAGAACGTAAGCTACTTAGAGCTCGTATTGTAGATATCCCAGCAGCAGCGAGGAGCGAGATAGAGTCCATGTATCGAAGATAAATGATAGAAGTGCAGCGTAGTGTAAGACGTGACAAGCGTAACTATATTAACATCCTGGCCTCAGAAGCAGAGGAAGCAGTGAGCAGGTGCGATAGCAGAACTGTTTACATAATCACCAAAGAGCTAACAGGTGGTCACCGCTCTAGCCAACATCCGGTGAAAGGCCTAGATGGTGCCGTACTCGCTTCAGATGAGGATCAGCTCAAGCGGTGGAAGGAGCATTTCTCTACGGTCGTTAACCGTGTATTTGCTAACGATATGCACCTAAATCAAACGGAGCTGCCGGAAGTAACAATTTCCCGAATTCGCACCTCAACTCCCAGTAAAGACGAGATCGCTACCGCGATTAACGCACTAAAGAACAACAAGTCGGTAGGACTAGATGGTATACCCGCAGAGCTTCTGCGTGCAGCTCCAACGACATCAGCAGAGCTTTTATATCCTCTTGTAGAGAGAGCTTGGGAGGTAGAAAGATTCCCCGACGAGTGGAAGAAGGGAATGATTGTCAAGCTTCCTAAAAAAGGTAGTCTTATGGAGTGCGAAAACTGGAGAGGCATTTGCGTTCTCCCTGCAGTTGCAAAAGTAATAGCCAAAGTAGTACTTGAGCGTATTAAGGAAGATCTGGAAGATACACTCGATGCCGAACAAGCCGGTTTCCGCACTGGATCCTCCTGTGTAGACCACATAAACACCCTGCGGATCATTATTGAACAGTGCGTTGAATTCCGGTCACCACTGCACCTACTGTACATCGATTTTGAGAAGGCGTTTGACAGTGTCAACAGAGAGTTTATCTGGTTCGCCTTGCGCAGGAGAGGTATACCCGATACACTAATAGCTATTATTAAAGCAACCTATGATGGCTCTAAATGTCATGTGCTACATAGAGGAAAGCTGTCGGAGAAATTCGAGATCCTAAGTGGGGTACGACAAGGTTGCATTCTATCGCCGATACTTTTTTTGTTGGTGATTAGCGATGTACTTCGCGCCGCTTTATCTACTGGAAACGGAGGAATTCGTTGGACTCTTACATCTCAACTCAAACATCTGGATTACGCTGACGACGTTTGTTTACTCTCACACAGAATTATGGAGCTGCACCAAATGACAACAAATGTGGAGAGGGAGGCAAATGTTGCGGGTTTGAAGATTAATACTGCCAAAACCAAAATCATCAACCTCGGCACTAACTCACTTACTCATGTTAACATTGCTGGACAGCCGGCAGAGAGAGTAGAGAGTTTCCAATATCTTGGGAGTATTGTCTCGACCGAAGGTGGAACCGAACAGGACATTGTCAACCGAATCGGCAAAGCAAAATCGGTGTTTGGAATGATGTCCATGATATGGCGAAGCAATGCGATCAGCTTAAACACCAAGCTGCGACTGTTCCGCTCAAATGTTGAATCTGTGCTGTTGTATGGGTGCAGCACTTGGAAGGTGACCGCTACTATCACAAAAAGATTACAAACATTCGTAAATAGGTGCCTACGGAACATCTTAAGGGTTTTCTGGCCTAATCGTATCTCTAACGAACATCTTTACCAGAGAACGGGTCAGGAACCAATAGGCACAACCATTCAACGACGGAAGTGGCAGTGGATTGGTCATACACTCCGAAAAGGCGACAGTTCCATAGCAAACTACGCAGTGCAATGGAACCCGTTATCTCAGGATGGTAGAAGAACGGGTCGTCCGAGAAATACATGGCGCAGAACAGTTGAAGAGGAGGCACGGCAATTGGGGAAGAGTTGGAGAGAGCTGAAGCTTATTGCCAGGAACCGCACGCGATGGCGCGTAGGCGTAGTAGAGGCCCTAGGACCCACAAGGGGATACAGGACATAAAGAAGAAAAAGAAGAAGAAAGAAACTAGCAACGGATCTCGCCAAACGAATAAAAAGGGATATTTGGATACGAAGATGCTCCTACGTATTTTTGGAGTGACTCTGAAATTGTCTTGGCTTGGATCAACTCCTCCGAGAAATCCGTCCCAACGTTCATTGCTAACAGAGTATCATCGATAAAGGTTAGTACCACACCACAACAATGGCGTCACGTAAAATCCAAGGAGAACCCAGCTGATTTACTAACACGAGGAATTACTCCGGAAAGGTTGAAGAAATCTTTGGTTTTACGGTCCCCTATTCCTTCATGGTCGAGAATCATTTTGGCCACAACCTTACAACAAATCGACATTGTCTGAGCAGCAACCAAACTCTAATGCGTTACCAATAACAACTAATGATAAGGAGTCAGGTCACTTTATCTACAAAATCAAGCCTGGAAACTCATTTCAAAGGGTTCAGCGGATCACTGTGTACATATTAAGATTCATCAGCAAACTTAAAGGGCGTGAAGGGAAGACAATCAGTAAAAGAGAACTATCCAGCCAAGAATTAACAGATTCGCTTCATACCATTCTCCGACTTCTGCAGAAAGAGGAATTCAATTCCGATATCGCCCATCTTAAACGATACAGCGAGTGCGAGAAAACCAGCGCCATAAGCAATCCCGCACCTTTTTTGGATACAAATGATATTATGCGTGTTGAAGGAAGACTAGAAACATCAGCGCTTTCATACGATGCAAAACATCCTATCTTGCTTCCTAACGGATATCCTTTCACTAAAATGATAATGACAGAGATTCATTGCAAAAATAAGCACGTTGGACCACAGACTCTTTTGGCCATTACTAGACAACGATTCTGGCCGATCAAAGGTAGAACTATTGCCAGACCTATAGTGCAAAACTGCATTCGGTGCGCAAAAGCAAAACCCAAGTTGATCTCTCAGATGATGGGCAGTTTAACAGCCATTCGAGTTCTAAGCTACTAAGGCTGGTCACCTGGAGATCGTTAGTGCTTTAACAACGGAAGCCTTTATAGGAGCACTGAAACGTTTCATGGGCCACGTTTTTAACCTATACTGTGATAATGCGACTAATTTTATTGGAGCTAGAAATCAGCTTCAGGACCTTAGCTAGACAGTATATTCCATGCAAGGTCAATAATCAATCACCAACTCGTGCAGCGCAAAAGGCATCCATTTCCATTTCATTCCACCTCGATCTCCCCACTTCGGCGGATTATGGATAGCTACCGTCAAATTAGCAAAACATTTACTATATCGAAGCGTGTCATCAGCACCCTTGACATATGAAGACTTTGAGACCCTAATTATTAAAATTGAGGCAATTCTGAATTCACGGCCATTAACACAGATCCACATGATCTCACCGTACTAACTCCTGGTCACTTCCTAATTTTCTAATCAGTGAACCACTGATAGCACCGTCAACCTGCCGACACGTTTGAAATTAGTGACGCATCTAAAAAAATGAATTTTGGCGCAGATGATCGAGGGAATATCTAAATGAATTGCAGCAACGGGTTAAATGGAAACTGCAAAAATCAAACTTACAACCCGGAGCCATAGTTCTATTTAAAGAAGATAACACCCCATCGATGAAATGGCCACTCGGACGAGTCATTAAAACTCACATTGAAGAGGATGGCCAGGTCCGCGAAGCAGACGTCAAAACATCAACCAGCATTCTTCGGCGAGTGATTCACAAACTTGCTCCTCTTCCTTTTAATGATGAAACCCAAAAACAGGAACGACCACATCATTTTGAATGTCAAACAAAAAGAAAGGCAGCAGAATCAACATCTCAAATCACAGGGGAGTCAACGAACAATGACCAACCACCACAGAGAAAATGTCTAAAATCATATGGCTCGGCAATGTTATCCATCTTGATAGTATGCCTGATCGTACCACTCACATGTAGTTACCCAGTGGAAGTCAGCCAACTTCCATCTAAGCTAGGTCTTCATTTTGAAGCTCTAGGAACAGCAAATTTGGTAGCCAACGAATGGAACCTGGTGGTATAATATGAACTAACACCGTACTGGACTGAATTCCATGAACTCACAAAGATTAAATCTTTGCGACAACTCTGCCAGGTGATACCGCAAAACAATTCATGCCAGTCAATAATCAATCAATTCAGTAATGTAAAAGAAGAGCTCACAACAGGTAACGCATTCTTCTCGAGGAACCTACATAAGGCAAGAACAAGACGCGGAGCCTTCAATATAGTTGGAAACATAGCCAATTCCTTATTTGGAGTCCTTGATTCGGAATATGCACAAGAGGTATCAAAAACAATTGATGACTGAAGGGAAATGAAGACGACGTTTTGCGACTTCTCAAGAATCAAACATCAATAATAGACTCAACTTTAAACATTACAAAGGGCAACCAGTTAAGTGTTCAAGAAAAATTTAGAGCGTTGAACGAGCAAATTAATCAAATAACTGCGCATACCAGTTAAGAAGAACTGACCAGTACTTTTCTTGCCTTATCCATCGAACTGACGCTAATCATGTCCAACACACAACGAATACAAGCCTTGCTAATCAGAGTGCTAATCGACACACCACACGACACACAACCATTGAAAGATAAGCTCTCTTCTTCTATCACCACAGCAATTAAGTCATGAAGTCATAATGATAAAGGCGCATGTCCCTTCCTCGCTTCGCTTACCGGTAGATTCATCAGACCTGCTGCAACTATATCAACTGATGTCCGTAAAGAGTGGGATCGTTAACAACCACGTGATCTTCCAAATCAAATTTCCTCTAATCAATATAGAAGTGTTCGAGATATTCAGAGTATTGGCCATCATCATCATATTTAGCTCTACAACCGCGAGCTAGGTGTCCTGCCCACCGGAGCCTACCGAGCTTAATTTTCTTCACGATGTCAACATCGCGGTAACGCTCGTAGATCTCGTCATTATAAAGTCTCCGGAATCGTCCTTCCAACAACAATTCTCCGTAAGACTTTTCTCTCGAACGCGGCTAAGAGGTCAGAATACTTTTTGCTAAGCACCCAAGTCTCGGATCCATATGTAAGTACTGGTATGACCATTGTCTTATATATCAGCAGCTTGGATGTTATGGTTAAGTTCCTGGATTTGAAGAGTCTTGACAGGCTAAGGCTTTGTTGGCTTTTAGCAACCGTGCGCGTATTTCTGGTTCCATGCTGTTATCGGCTGCTATAGTTGACCAGAGATTGTTAAAAGGTTGCACTACTTCAAATTCGCGCTCCACTATCTGAATTGAGGGACCAATGTTGGATCTTCTACTCGCAGACGTGGCCACCATGTACTTTTTTTTGCTCTCATTTATGTGCTGCTCCAGATTTCGTGCCGCCTGCTCTATCTGGATAAAAGCTTCCTGTACTGCTCTTTGGTTTCTACCAACGATGTCAATATCGTCTGCGTAAGCCAATACCTGAATGGACTTATAGAGGATTGTTCCTCTCGCCGTTTCGTCAGAGTCTCGGATCACTTTCTCCAACGCTAGGTTGAAGAGGACGCAGGCCAGTCAATACCCTTGTCGGAGCCCGTTATAGATGTTGAATGGGTGAGAGTGATCCGGATATTTTTACTTGGCTTATAACATTGGTCATGGCCAACCTACATAGTCGTGTTAGTTTTTTTGGGATGCCGAATTCTCCAATGGCTTTATAAAGTTCTACTCTGGCTATGCTTGTTGATTTGCCTGGGATGAAGCCACACTGGTATGGGCCAATGATGACTTTAGCGTATGGAGCTATCCTGTCTTGAAGGATAGAGGAGAAAATCTTATACGCGGTACTCTACAACGTTATACCACGATAATTGCTGCATTTTGTGATATCTCCCTTCTTATGTATGGGGCACAGGATGCTCTTCGCCAGTCTTCTGGCATAACTTCTTCTTCCCATACTTGCCTTATTATTTCATGAATTGCTTGGTGTAATGTGGGGCCTCCTATTTTTAGGATCCCGGGGCCATATTATTTTTGAGCCGATTTATCGCTCTGCTAACTTCGTCTATGCTTGGTGGCAGCAGCATAGTATTATCTTCGGTCATTGGTGGAGCCTCCAATTCCTCAGTTGGCTGGCCATTTAGCAACTCATGAAAGTGCTCTTCCCATCGCTCTAAGATGCCTTTAAGATCGGTGATCAGATTACCCTCTTTGTCCTTGCAGTATGTGGCAACGCGGTGTATATTGCGTCATACCGCGGTCCCTTTGGTAGAACTTCCGTGCTTGGTGCGGTCCTTGCTCTCTGTACTGTTCCAGTTCACGGACGAGATTCTTCTTCCAGGCTGCTTTCTTTCGCCGGTGAACTGTTTTTTCATATCTTCTGAGCTCTTTATATTCATCTTCGCGTGCCCGCGTTCTATGAGATTGTTGCATTGCTCGGTACTCAACATTCTTACGTTCAATTGCTAGCTTACATTCGTCATCGAACCAGTCGTTTCGATCTCTACGACTACTGCCTAAGATGGAGTCAGCAGTAATAATGACAGTATTCTTAAGGCGTGTACATTTCTCTTCTACGCCCGACATCTCAGCCCCAGGACTTACTTTGGGGCGAGTCCTATCGCTTGAATGTAGTTGTTTCTGGTCTCTTCATTGCGAAGGGCAGCCGTGTTGACTCGAATCTGATTCGCGGAAGCATTCTTTCTCGATGATGCAATCTGAGCTCGGAGCACCATACCAACAAGATAGTGGTCCGAGTCGACGTTGGCACCTCTGCACGCTTGTACCGTTATCAGGTTCGGGACGTGGTGGCGGTCTATCAACACGTGGTCTATCTGGTTGCTCCATCAGGAGATACCCAGGTGGCTTTGTGGATACTTTTACGCGCAAACCTTGTACTCGAACCGACCAAATTATTGCTTGCTGCCATCTGACTCGTTGGCCGTTGTCTTTAGTGTTCTCGTATAAGCTATGGGTGCCAATGTACTGCCTGAATACTGGCTCCCTACCTACTTTTGCATTCATATACCCCAGAATGATTTTTACATCATACTGAGGGCAGGCATGGAGTTTACGTTCGACTGATTCAAAGAATTCTTCTTTTTCATCATCTGGGGAATCCTCTGTAGGGGTGCGTGAACGTTTATGAGGCTTATGTTTTTAAATTTGCCCCGCACGCGCAGGGTGCATAGCCGTTCATTTACTGCATTAAAGCCGATAACGGTGTAACGAGGTTTTTCCCAGCCGGGGTATCCTCAGCGTGACCAGGATTCTTCGGTAAAAGGGCGTTAAAATAAAATTTATTTGTTTCAGGGGTTTATTAATTCTTTTTCGTGGCTATAAAAATTAGATCTTTGTGGTAAAATTAGGTTTAATATGACTTAGATCTAAGTTGATAAATTAGGTATTTTTATAACAAAAGGGTACTTCGCTTATATGCCGTTCTAAGGAGTCTAGGTGGCCAAGTGTCTGAACCCGTGAAGAGAATACTTCGCAAATCATGTTTCAGAGGAGTATGTGCGTCCAAGTGTCTGAACCAGTGAAGAGGATACTTCGCAAATCACGTTTCAGAGGAGTCTGGGCGTCCAATTGGCTGCACCAGTGAAGAGGATACTTCGCAAATCACGTTTCAGCGGAATCTGTGCGTTCAAGTGTCTGAACCAGTGAAGAGGATACTTCGCAAATCACGTTTCAGCGGAGTCTGTGCGTCCAAGTGTCTGAACCAGTGAAGAGGATACTTCGCAAATCACGTTTCAGCGGAGTCTGTGCGTCCAAGTGTCTGAACCAGTGAAGAGGATACTTCGCAAATCACGTTTCAGCGGAATCTGTGCGTCCAAGTGTCTGAACCAGTGAAGAGGATACTTTGCAAATCACGTTTCAGCGGAGTCTGGGCGTCCAAGTGTCTGCACCAGTGAAGAGGATACTTCGCAAATCACGTTTCAGCGGAATATGTGCGTCCAAGTGTCTGAACCAGTGAAGAGGATACTTCGCAAATCACGTTTCAGCGGAGTCTGTGCGTCCAAGTGTCTGAACCAGTGAAGAGGATACTTCGCAAATCACGTTTCAGCGGAGTCTGTGCGTCCAAGTGTCTGAACCAGTGAAGAGGATACTTCGCAAATCACGTTTCAGCGGAATCTGTGCGTCCAAGTGTCTGAACCAGTGAAGAGGATACTTTGCAAATCACGTTTCAGCGGAGTCTGTGCGTCCAAGTGTCTGAACTAGTGATGAGGATACTTCGCAAATCACGTTTCAGCGAAATCTGTGCGTCCAAGTGTCTGAACCAGTGAAGAGGATACTTCGCAAATCACGTTTCAGCGGAGTCTGTGCGTCCAAGTGTCTGAACCAGTGAAGAGCATACTTCGCAAATCACGTTTCAGCGGAGTCTGTGCGTCCAAGTGTCTGAACCAGTGACGAGGATACTTCGCAAATCACGTTTCAGAGGAGTCTGTGCGTCCAAGTGTCTGAACCAGTGAAGAGGATACTTCGCAAATCACGTTTCAGAGGAGTTAGTCTTTGTTGGTCTGTAGTCCAAAAAGGAAGAGACTGTTTGCATGGTTTCTGCTTCCTTTTATACGATTTGAATCGGTTCGGAAATCGTAGGAACCGTAAGTTTGCTTTGTTCCAGAATCCCGTTGTGTCCGTTATTGTTATACGGTATTTTGTTTTGTTGTCTTTGAATGCGATTTTTCTACTCCTGTATTGTTGTTATTGCGTGTGCATTTGTTTTTTTTTCTTGTTTTAGATCATGCGGATGCTCGTGCGTCGGCGAACCTCTAGTTTGTTGTTGGTGCGTGAGCGTTTCTTTTTTGTTGTTGCTTACTGATCTGCATTAGTTCTATACTATGTGAATTCTCATGCGTCGACTAATCTCTAGTTTTGTTGTTGTTTTGTCGATTTGCATTGTTTGTGCACTCATGTTCTGCTGGGCCTCCTAACTTTGTTATTGTTTGTTGGTTTGTATTTATTGCGTATTGTTTGTATGCTCATATGTTGCCGAGCCTCTTGTGTTCTTGTTGTTGTTTTTGCGGATTTCTACTTGTTTTGTCGCATAGTTCATTAACCCTACAGTGTTCGTTCGAAGGGGAGAGCGGTCGACGTTTTCCAGCTGTGTGGGTGTGTTGGTCATCTTGGTGCAGATTTGCCTGCTGAACTTTATTTGCGGGCGGGACTTACTCGCTGTGGTGAGTTTCGAGTCATTAATTTTTTGTTCTTCGCTTTAGCGGGGCGCATTTGCTGAGAGCGTATTAAAATACGCCGACGGCAGTTTATTTGGAATACAAAAGATTTTTATACATGATAATTAAAGTGTCTTTATTTATTAATTTTAAGCTATGGAAAAATAATATAAAATCCCTTTTTAATGTGGGCAAATATGTTTGTGGGAAATTTGTTCCTCACACCTCCCGGTCACGTCGGATGACGCTGGTCCTTCCATCTCGGGTCAGAAGAATTGTGAAGAATTTGGTATCCTGCTAATGGGAAATTTTCAGCCGCCGCCAGTTTCCCTTCTCCAGCTTGTTCCTGGCATTGGCGATCTTCTCTCGCATGTCCCGGGTCCAGTCCTCTGCGACGACTTCTTCTTGTGATGGGTTGTTGGCTATTTCCGCTACGTCCTCGGTTCCTTTTTTGTCTGGTGACTCTGTTCTGCGCTGCTTTCGGGGTGGTGAGCTGTGATGGCTGCTTGTGTGTGTTCGCGTAAATCTCCGTTTGGTCGTCCTTTTGTTGCTGTGGACGTTGTTGTTGCTGTTGCTGCCACTGATAATACCCTTGTTGTTTTTCTAGTAGGTCCTCGTGAAAGGCCTTTAGCTCACCGACATACGCCGTGCGTTCCTTTGTATTATATCTGTTCTTAAGCTTTTTGATCACTGGTGAGACAAAATCTATCACAGGTAGGGTCTATCATACTTAGGGGCCAGCTTACTGGCAAAACCTTCCAACGGTTGGAGGTGTTGTTTCACCAGTAAGAGTTGTCCAATCTCTGTCTTCCAGGGGCGTCGTTTCAGATCATAGTGTCTAGCCTGGTCTTTAGCTGCGCGTTCTAGATTCCTTCTGACGATTTCGGAGATTTCTCGCATATGGTCGGCGCGTTCCTCCGGTGTTTTGGTAAGCGTACCTGTCCCTGGTGTGACTTGATCGTAGAGTGTGCGTGGCAGGCGTGGTTGTCGGCCCTGAGTAAGGAATGCTGGGCTATATCCTGTTGAGTCAGAGAGGCTAGAGTTAATTGCCAGCATTATCTCGGGGAGTTTGCGTCCCACGAACGCTGCTGTGGTCCTGTCAGCTGGGAGATGATGGTTTTTATAGTACGATTCATCCTCTCGGTTGATTTTCTTGTGGTGTATATGGGGCCGCGAATTGATGCCGAATTCCGATGTTATGCAAGAAGCGCTAGAAAGTTCTGCTCGTGAATTGTGTTCCATTGTCGGTGATCAGTATTTTCGGTACACCGTATCGTGCAAGTATTCGTTCTCGTAATGCATTTTGTGTCCCATCTGCCGTCGCTTGTCGCATGGGGATCAGTTCGGTCCACTTTGAAAATCGGTCAAAAAACACCAACAGCATGGTGTTACCATGCTTTGACCGTGGTAGTGGTCCTACGAAGTCTGTGCATAGTGTGGCCCATGGCTTATTCGCCACTTGGGTGAGCATTTTGCCAGCTGATTGTTGCTGGTTTGGTTTGTAACGTTGACAGGTTTCGCATCGTTTCACGTAGCAACGGATGTCGCGCAACATGCCTGGCCAGTAATAGCGTCCACAAATCCTGGCGATTGTTTTCCGAATTCCCAAGTGTCCGGCTGTCGGGTCATCGTGATTTTCTCTCAGTACTTGCTTGCGTAATGGGCTGGGGTCGCACAATTTCCATGGGGCCACCTCTTTGTCTCCTGCCCGCTGCTCGATATGACGATACAATTGACCACCTTCGAACACATAGTCCGGAAATTTCTCCGGGTTTTCTCGAATTTGTTTGGAACGCTGTTCCAACCACTGACATCTGGGTATGGGGTCACATTTTTCTGACACAGTCATCAGCACTTCGTGTGGTTGCCGTGATAAAGCGTCTACGACGACGTTGAGCTTTCCCCGCCTGTACTGGACATCGAACGTATATTGTTGCAACTCCAGTGCCCATCTTGCGATACGTCCGGATGGACTGGAAATGGAGTTTAGCCACTTCAAAGCGAGATGATCGGTCCGAACTGTGAACCTGTATCCTTCTACGTACTGGCGCATTTTTCGTATTCCCCAGACGATCACTAGACATTCCTTTTCCGTGGGAGAATAATTCCGCTCTGCCTGGTTCAAATGGCGGCTAGCGTAGGCGATGACTCGTTCCCCTTCGTCTTGGTCCTGAGTCAGTACTACTCCAAGCCCGTAGTCGCTAGCGTCCATTTGCAATACGAATCTTCTGGAAAAGTCGGGACATGCGAGGATCGGCGCTTCTGTTAATTTTGTTTTGAGACGATCGAACGCCTTTTGCTGCTCATCTGTCCATTTCCAATGCTTGCCCTTTTTCAAGAGTGCTGTGAGTGGTCATGAGACTTCTGAAAAGTCTGGGACGAATCGTCTTTACCAGGAGGCGATTCCCAAGTATCGTCGCACCTCTCGAATATTTCTTGGGGGTTGGAGTTCTCGGATGGCTGCTACCTTTTCTGGGTCGGTGTGGATACCCTGATTACTTACGACGTTACCCAGATAGCGTAGTTCCCTGTTACAAAATTCACACTTTTCGGGGTTTATTTTTAGGTTTGCAGCCTGCAGTCTCCTAAACACTCGTTGGAGGTTTTCTCGGTGTTCCTCGCATGTCCGGCCTATAACGATGATGTCGTCCAGATAGGCGAAGACGTGTGGCTCCATTTCTGGTCCTATCACCCTGTCAAGCGCTCGTTGGAAGGTGGCTGGGGCTGCGTGTAGGCCGAATGGCATTATTCGCCAATGGAACAGGCCACGGCCAGGCACGGTGAACGCGGTGTATGGCTTGCTGTGCTTCTCCATAGGGATCTGCCAGTATCCGTTTCATAGGTCCAGGCTGCTGATGAATTGGGCCCCTCGGAGACGGTCTAGGATGTGTTTGATGCGTGGCAGTAGATACGCGTCTGGCACCGATCGGGCATTCAGCTCCCGGTAATCAATGCATAGTCTCCACTTGCCGTTTTTCTTCCTCACAAGCACTATGGGCGCACTATGTGACGGTTCAATGCATCCTTTCTCAAGTAGTTCATCCAATTCCTTATTAATAATTTCTTGCATCGCGGGGTTTCGCGTGAAGTAGCGCTGTTTTTTGGGCGGGTATCGTGCATTTCGATCCTATGTTCCGTTATATTCGAGACCGTTGGCAGCCTTTCGAATTTCTTGAACTCCTCTTGCAGGAACATCGAAAACTCCTCTTGCTCTGTCTGGGGCTTTGCTTGAAGGGTCACTCAGCGTGGAGTTTTGGTGATCCGCCCATTGAATTCCCGGAGTTCGACCGTTTGACCCACGCACCTGAGCTTTGCTTTTATTTGAAGTAGAAAATCTAGTCCTAGGATGACGTCGTCTAGTACCTGTGGAAGGATCAGGAATGTGAATCTGTTGCAATTGTCCTCGATGCATACGCCTAGCTCTAGGGCCTCCTTCACATATCTGGGCGTCCCTTCGGCCATGTTTACGGTTAGGTTTACTGCCACGCTGTTCGTCGGACTTCGGAGTTTGTTAGCGTATCGTTCGCTGATGAAACTCCGAGATGCTCCCGTGTCGATAGTGGCGTTTACAGGCTCGTCTTCCAGAGTTATGCTAGCGAAGACACGGGATGCATCGAAGTGTAAGAAATCTATTGGGTGGGGGGTGTGGACCTCGGGGAGTCCACCGCATTCCCTCTCGAGCGGTTCCCTTGCTTGTTCCCCACCTGTTTTCGGCAGCACTCTACAGTCCTGGTGCCACGACGGCCGCAGTCCCAGGAAAACAGCAGCTGTGGTCTACGACAATTTCGCCAGGCGTGTCCGTTATAGCCGCAACGCCTACAAGCCGTCCGAACGTCGATGCTTTCCTCCACATTCTCTGCCACCAAAAAGCTTCTCTCGTTCTGCCGAAGTCTGGGGGCAGGTATGGCCGGTTCTGGGGCAGCCGGAATATTTTCCAAGTCTTCGGCCAATGATATGAGTTCCTGCAGGTCATTGAAGTCCTTCCTTTGGATGTACAATTGATAATCTCGACGGCAGTTTCTAAAGATCCGGTCGGTCTGTTGGTCATTCGTGTAGCCGGCATGTCGCATAAGGTTTTGCATTGTGATCAAGAAGTCCTTGAAAGACTCTTCAGCTTTCTGGCGGCGTTGTCGGATCTGGTCGTCTAGCTGTTCCATATACCTGGCCGGGAGGAAGAACCGCAAGAAGTCTCTCTTAAACGCCAGCCAGTTTGACCATCGTTGGTTGTTGTTCCGAAACCACAGCAGAGCTCGATCTCGCAATAGTTCCGGCATTGTCTTTGCCAGGAGGTCCTTGTCCAAGGCGTAGGCGTCGGCCAGTTCTTCTAGTCGTTCCATAAAAGTGATTAGGTCTTTACCGCCATCGTATCGCACTGACCATTTCCGAACTATGTCCATTACGGCTGGATATTGTGTTGCGGGGGTCTCTCTGATATAGTGAGATAGTTGCGCGTCCTGTGACGACGGGTCCTCACGCGGTTTGTCGTCGTTTTTAGTTCGTACCTCTGGTCTTTTGGAATCAGGAGTGTTGATGTCTGTGGGACTGTTACTCCTCCTGGTTTTGTCTTCTCGCCGTTTGCTTCGAATAAATTCAGTAGGGCTGGAGGTGTAGGTGACGGGCTGCGTTTATGTTTTGCCTCAAGTTCTGTTAGGCGGAGTTCGTCAGCTGAGGTTACATCCCGCCCTGTGATGAAGGTTGAGAAGCGCTTTCGGAGCTCATCTACTCCACCGTTGGTGTCCAGCCTGAATTCTGCCAGGTAAATCTGTAGGTCCTCTTTGTTGAGATTGTAGACCCAGCTTGTCTTCACCATTGTGTCTGGCTTGCTTTTCTTTGCTTATTATTTATTCTCCAGAGTCCCTGCTCGGGCGCCAATTGTAACGAGGTTTTCCCCAGCCGGGGTATCCTCAGCGTGACCAGGCTTCTTCGATAAAAGGGCGTTACAATAAAATTTATTTGTTTCAGGGGTTTATTAATTCTTTATTCGTGTCTTTAAAAATTAGATGTTTGTGGTAAAATTAGGTCTAATATGAGGAAGTTGATAAATTAGGTATTCTTATAACAAAAGGGTACTTCGCTTATATGCCGTTCCAAGGAGTCTAGGTGGCCAAGTGTCTGAACCCGTGAAGAGGATACTTCGCAAACCACGTTTCAGAGGAGTCTGTGCGTCCAAGTGTCTGAACCAGTGAAGAGGATACTTCGCAAATCACGTTTCAGCGGAGTCTGTGCGTCCAAGTGTCTGAACCAGTGAAGAGGATACTTCGCAAATCACGTTTCATAGGAGTCTGTGCGTCCAAGTGTCTGAACCAGTGAAGAGGATACTTCGCAAATCACGTTTCAGAGGAGTCTGGGCGTCGAAGTGTCTGCACCAGTGAAGAGGATACTTCGCAAATCACGTTTCAGCGGAATCTGTGCGTCCAAGTGTCTGAACCAGTGAAGAGGATACTTCGCAAATCACGTTTCAGAGAAGTCTGGGCGTCCAAGTGAAGAGGATACTTCGCAAATCACGTTTCAGCGGAGCCTGTGCGTCCAAGTGTCTGAACCAGTGAAGAGGATACTTCGCAAATCACGTTTCAGAGGAGTCTGTGCGTCCAAGTGTCTGAACCAGTGAAGAGGATACTTCGAAAATCACGTTTCGGCGGAGTCTGTGCGTCCAAGTTTCTGAACCAGTGAAGAGGATACTTCGCAAATCACGTTTCCGAGGAGTTTGTGCGTCCAAGTGTCTGAACCAGTGTAGAGGATACTTCGCAAATTACGTTTCAGAGGAGTCTGGGCTTCCAAGTGTCTGAACCAGTGAAGTGGATACTTTGCAAATCACGTTTCAGAGGAGTCTGTGCGTCCAAGTGTCTGAACCAGTGAGGAGGATACTTCGAAAAGCAGGTTTCAGCGGAGTCTGTGCGTCCAAGTGTCTGAACCAGTGAAGAGGATACTTCGCAAATCACGTTTCCGAGGAGTTTGTGCGTCCAAGTGTCTGAACCAGTGAAGAGAATACTTCGCAAATCACGTTTCAGAGGAGTCTGGGCGTCCAAGTGTCTGAACCAGTGAAGTGGATACTTTGCAAATCACGTTTCAGAGGAGTCTGGGCGTCCAAGTGTCTGAACCAGTGAAGAGGATACTTCGCAAATCACGTTTCAGAGGAGTCTGTACGTCCAAGTGTCTTAACCAGTGAATAGGATACTTCGCAAATCACGTTTCAGCGGAGTCTGTGCGTCCAAGTGTCTGAAACAGTGAAGAGGATACTTCTCAAATCACGTTTCAGAGGAGTCTGTGCGTCCAAGTGTCTGAACCAGTGAAGAGGATACTTCGCACAAATCACGTTTCAGAGGAGTCTGGGCGTCCAAGTGTCTGAACCAGTGAAGAGGATACTTCGCAAATCACGTTTCAGCGGAGTCTGTGCGTCCAAGTGTCTGAACCAGTGAAGAGGATACTTCGCAAATCACGTTTCAGAGGAGTCTGGGCGTCCAAGTGTCTGAACCAGTGAAGAGGATACTTCGCAAATCACGTTTCAGCGGAGTCTGTGCGTCCAAGTGTCCGAACCAGTGAAGAGGATACTTCGCAAATCACGTTTCATCGGAATCTGTGCGTCCAAGTGTCTGAACCAGTGAAGAGGATACTTCGCAAATCACGTTTCAGCGGAATCTGTGCGTCCAAGTGTCTGAACCCTTGAAGAGGATACTTCGCAGATCACGTTTCAGAGGAGTCTGAGCGCCCAAGTGTCTGAACCAGTGAAGAGGATATTTCGCAAATCACGTTTCAGTGGAGTCTGTGCGTCCAAGTGTCTGAACCAGTGAAGAGGATATTTCGCAAATCACGTTTCAGCGGAGTCTGTACGTCCAAGTGTCTGAACCAGTGAAGAGGATACTTCGCAAATCACGTTTCAGCGGAGTTTTTGCGTCCAAGTGTCTGAACCAGTGAAGAGGATACTTCGCAAATCACGTTTCAGCGGAGTCTGTGCGTCCAAGTGTCTGAACCACTGAAGAGGATATTTCGCAAATCACGTTTCAGCGGAGTCTGTGCGTCCAAGTGTCTGAACCAGTGAAGAGGATACTTCGCAAATCACGTTTCAGCGGAGTTTTTGCGTCCAAGTGTCTGAACCAGTGAAGAGGATACTTCGCAAATCACGTTTCAGCGGAGTCTGTGCGTCCAAGTGTCTGAACCAGTGAAGAGGATATTTCGCAAATCACGTTTCAGCGGAGTCTGTGCGTCCAAGTGTCTGAACCAGTGAAGAGGATACTTCGCAAATCACGTTTCAGCGGAGACTTTGCGTCCAAGTGTCTGAACCAGTGAAGAGGATACTTCGCAAATCACGTTTCAGCGGAGTCTGTGCGTCCAAGTGTCTGAACCAGTGAAGAGCATACTTCGCAAATCACGTTTTAGCGGAATCTGTGCGTCCAAGTGTCTGAACCAGTGAAGAGGATACTTCGCAAATCACGTTTCAGAGGAGTCTGGGCGTCCAAGTGTCTGAACCAGTGAAGAGGATACTTCGCAAATCACGTTTCAGCGGAGTCTGTGCGTCCAAGTGTCTGAACCAGTAATGAGGATACTTCGCAAATCACGTTTCAGCGGAGTCTGTGCGTCCAAGTGTCTGAACCAGTGAAGAGGATACTTCGCAAATCACGTTTCATCGGAATCTGTGCGTCCAAGTGTCTGAACCAGTAAAGAGGATACTTCGCAAATCACGTTTCAGCGGAATATGTGCGTCCAAGTGTCTGAACCCTTGAAGAGGATACTTCGCAAATCACGTTTCAGAGGAGTCTGAGCGTCCAAGTGTCTGAACCAGTGAAGAGGATATTTCGCAAATCACGTTTCAGCGGAGTCTGTGCATCCAAGTGTCTGAACCAGTGAAGAGGATAATTCGCAAATCACGTTTCAGCGGAGTCTGTGCGTCCAATTGTCTGAACCAGTGAAGAGCATACTTCGCAAATCACGTTTCAGCGGAATCTGTGCGTCCAAGTGTCTGAACCAGTGAAGAGGATACTTCGCAAATCACGTTTACGCGGAGTCTGTGCGTCCAAGTGTCTGAACCAGTGAAGAGGATACTTCGCAAATCACGTTTCAGCGGAGTCTTTGCGTCCAAGTGTCTGAACCAGTGAAGAGGATACTTCGCATATCACGTTTACGCGGAGTCTGTGCGTCCAAGTGTCTGAACCAGTGAAGAGGATACTTCGCAAATCACGTTTCAGCGGAGTCTTTGCGTCCAAGTGTCTGAACCAGTGAAGAGGATACTTCGCATATCACGTTTCAGCGGAGTCTGTGCGTCCAAGTGTCTGAACCAGTGAAGAGGATATTTCGCAAATCACGTTTCAGCGGAGTCTGTGCGTTCAAGTGTCTGAACCAGTGAAGAGGATACTTCGCAAATCACGTTTCAGCGGAGTTTTTGCGTCCAAGTGTCTGAACCAGTGAAGAGGATACTTCGCAAATCTCGTTTCAGCGGAGTCTGTGCGTCCAAGTGTCTGAACCACTGAAGAGGATATTTCGCAAATCACGTTTCAGCGGAGTCTGTGCGTCCAAGTGTCTGAACCAGTGAAGAGGATACTTCGCAAATCACGTTTCAGCGGAGTCTTTGCGTCCAAGTGTCTGAACCAGTGAAGAGGATAGTTCGCAAATCACGTTTAAGCGGAGTCTGTGCGTCCAAGTGTCTGAACCAGTGAAGAGGATTATTCGCAAATCACGTTTCAGCGGAGTCTGTGCGTCCAAGTGTCTGAACCAGTGAAGAGGATACTTCGCAAATCACGTTTCAGCGGAGTCTTTGCGTCCAAGTGTCTGAACCAGTGTGGAGGATACTTCGCAAATCACGTTTCAGCGGAGTTTTTGCGTCCAAGTGTCTGAACCAGTGAAGAGGATACTTCGCAAATCACGTTTCAGCGGGGTCTGTGCGTCCAAGTGTCTGAACCAGTGAAGAGGATATTTCGCAAATCACGTTTCAGCGGAGTCTGTGCGTCCAAGTGTCTGAACCAGTGAAGAGGATACTTCGCAAATCACGTTTCAGCGGAGTCTTTGCGTCCAAGTGTCTGAACCAGTGAAGAGGATACTTCGCAAATCACGTTTCAGCGGAGTCTGTGCGTCCAAGTGTCTGAACCAGTGAAGAGGATATTTCGCAAATCACGTTTCAGCGGAGTCTGTGCGTCCAAGTGTCTGAACCAGTGAAGAGGATATTTCGCAAATCACGTTTCAGAGGAGTTGGTCTTTGTTGGTCTGTAGACCAAAAAGGAAGAGACTATTTGCATGGTTTCTGCTTCCTTTTATACGATTTATATCGGTTCGGAAATCGTAGGAACCGTAAGTTTGCTTTGTTCCAAATCCCGTTGTGTCCGTTATTGTTATACGGTATTTTGTTTTGTTGTCTTTGAATATGATTTTTCTACTCCAGTATTGTTGTTGTTGCGTGTGCATTTATTTTTTTCCTTGTTTTAGATCATGCGGGTGCTCGTGCGTCGGCGAGCCTCCAGTTTGTTGTTGGTGCGTGAGCGTTTGTCCTCATGTTCTGCCGGGCCTCTTAACTTTGCTATTGTTTGTTGGTTTGTATTTATTGCGTATTGTTTGTATGCTTATATGTTGCCGAGCCTCTTGTGTTCTTGTTGTTGTTTTTGCGGATTACTACTTGTTTTGTCGCATAGTTCATTAACCCTACAGTGTTCGTTCGAAGTGGAGAGCGATTGACGTTCTCCAGCTGTGTGTGTGTGTTGGTCATCTTAGTGCAGATTTGCCTGCTGAACTTTATTTGCTCTATGATGTATTTTCCGCCGTGGTGGGCGGGACTTACTCGCTGTGGTGAGCTTCGAGTCATTAATTTTTTGTTCTTCGCTTTAGCGGGGCGCATTTGCTGAGAGCGTATTAAAAAACGCCGACGGCAGTTTATATGGAATACAAAAGATTTTTATACATGATAATTAAAGTGTCTTTATTTATTAATTTTAAGCTGTGGAAAAATGATAAATCCCTTTTTAGTGTGGGCAAATATGTTTGTGGGAAATTTGTTCCTCACAACGGTGGGTTTCTTTCTTTTGCTGACTAGAAACCCCACCTCGAGCACATGATGTCTTACATGACAGCTGTAATATATGTCATATTCTGATTTTGTAAGACACCATTCCCTGTCCACCGCATGTCCTGAAATACTGTTAAGTCAGCATTATATTTGGAGAGGGTATCGGCCATCTGCTGTGCAGCTCGAGCTCTATACAGTAAGCGTACGTTCCATGAGAAAATTCTTAAATCGTTTAGCAGCCGTTTTCGTTGCCGTGTCGTCGTCGTTCATCAGTGTATCCGAGGCTGATTTTGGGTTCCGTAATAATAATATTTCCAGGCGAGGTTATTGGCCTCGCGCCAACCTTACTTTGAAGGGACTAGCCCGATCATTCAGCTTTTCCTGCATTGGAGGAAAATTACCAGCGGCCACCACGTGGAGGTTTGATCGCACTTCCACCAGTCAGAGATAGTTACGGCCACCTGCAATTCTAGAGCATTCTGTGTTATGCTCCCTGATGGCTGACCGCCATACCTATATTTAAAAACGGCTCCCTAATTGCACTCAACCCAGATTCATCCCACCTTATCATAACTCCCCACCGCAATCAATACTATTCAATAAGGGCGCAGGAATGGGCAATGTGCTCAACAACGGAACCATCTACTTATATCTGCGAGCAAACAAAGCTGCTCTACCGAAAGAAGGCTAATGTATGTACATGCGAGGTTGACTTACAGAACATTGCAAGATAACTGAGCTCACAGAAGATCAGGTATGGATCCGATTGTCGCACCCCAATGAATGGATTTACGCCGTCAGAACGAAGACAACCATCAACACTGTATGCGGCAATGAGATTTCACCAATAACGCTGGAGGGCTCTGGCCTTTTATAAATTCAGCACAACTGCGTCATTTAACAAGATCTCTTAACATTCCAAGGACATAAAATCTATACCAGTATCAGCAAACCATCCTATACCAAACTGGTCAATCTAACGGACATCGCAATACCAAGCAATTTAATCCCAACTAACGAGTATTCCTCGGCAGATCAACCAAGCAACTTCCAACAGAAATGCCACATAAAATAAGCAACCACGACCTTCACCAGTACTCCGTGGCATACTTAGGACTGTATCAGCAATCATCTTCTGGAGATGGAAAACAAGGACGACAAACAAACCTAGCAAACTATCGCCATCAGGACACATCCCCAGAACACGTCGAAAATTCAGCCTACCTAGCGACGAAATCTGTTGAATGGCTGAATTCAACGGGGGGGAGTATGTTCAAGAACAGAAATGTGTTTGTGCATGTTGGATTCATTTTCATAATAAAATTCATAATGCAAGTTCATAATGCAAATTCATTAGGCATGCGAATGACCCAAACATGCACGAAGCCAAAGTTCCGAATTCCGGCTAACCGAAACATGATCCCAGAGTTATTACAGCTCACCTTGAACTCAAAGTGAAAACAAACAGTTGCAGCGATGGGAATATGTTTCGGTTATCAGCAGTTCGAACCGTATCATTATTGAGCACCAATGTTGTCAATTTGCAACTTAGCATATTTTTTTGTGTCAGTCACTGCGTGTGCAAACTGACTGTATATTGTTGCAGTATTTTTTATTTTTTTGGTATTAATGCGAATTAGGCAATTTACCTGTAGTATCATTTTGTATTTTTTGTGCTTGGCATAAATGCTAATTAGGCAATATTCCGTATTCCTATCATTCTGTATGTTTGTTTTTTTGTTACTTATGCCCACGTAAGCAATATTATTTTTATAAACTACTCCCGTCTTAGGGAATAATAAATCACTACTTTTTTATCATCCAAGAGGTTGTAATTTTTAATTGGTTAGCTATTTGGTTAGTTATCAGTGGTAAGGTGGCTAATTATAAGAATTATACTAAGATATATCGGTACAAGAACCGTTTATATCCTCAACATTAGTGAAGGTACATGCACCTTAACTCGGTGGAACAAAAGAGTTCCAACGTTAACGTAACGGTCGATGTTAACCATCCCAGGGATGGAAACGGGGGGTTTATTATATCCTATAACCATCCACCAACTGCCAATAATATACATTGAAAATTTCATAAAAATCAGTTTGTAAATGTGGCTGATATTATTACTGATATTACATTTCCATCAACAGAATCAACAGAAACGGATAACCTTCCTTCACCTGCCAATAATATACATTGAAAATTTCATAAAAATTGGTTGGTAAATGTGCGTTTCCATAAATACAAACTAATTTATTGTGTCCGTGTGTTTGTTTGTTTATGGCTGAAGGAATATTGGGATACATTTTTAATCCACTTCCTAAAACCTCTTTTTTCAAATTCAAAGCATACATGTGTATCTCCGGGCGCCATGGTCAGGGGCTCCCATATATATTCCCGCAGCGTCAGGGGCTCCCATATAACAAAATTGAAAAATTAATCCGATTTTAGTCAAATTTTATGCACATGCATAAATCCGATGGGCCGAGGGTCTCCAATAATATTTTTTTTCTTAAAACTAACCTGATCACATAACATGGCAGAAGTCGAGGGCCTATTCAAATTGCAACGGAGTTTTCCCAACCGTGGTAAACTAAGTGTGACCAGGGTTCAGAAAAAAAATTGTCGTTACAATACATTTCTATATGTGGGACTTTTCATTCAATTACTCATTTATTTCGATATAGATTCCTAAGTAATTTTATTAGTAATGTTGAGGTAGTCTGAGCACTACGTAGGCCTTGACGAGAGCCTGAGTGCGTGAGCTTTGGTGCGCCTTTGATGTGTGATGTGTGCGCAAGCCTGAAACGAGCATGAAGCCTGAGCGATGCGTGAGCCTAATCGAGCGTGTACCTTGAGCTATGCGTGAGCGTGAACCTAAGACGAACGTGAATCCTGAGCGATGCGTGAGCGTGAGCCTAAGACGAGCGTGCACCCTGAGTCATGCGTAAGCGTGAGCCTAAGACCGACACGGCAGAGACGTGAGCAGCGAGCTGCTGCGGAGAGGTAAGAACAGCAGCAAGCAGCTTTTATCAATACTGTGCTGTATTCCTACGAATACGCAAAAAATTCATATTGTCGGGTAAACAAAAATTTAATTTTCTTTATTAATTCGAATTAACAATGTCTTGTCTCCTCTTATCTTATTATCTTATCTCCTGTTCAGCTTTTGTTCTTGTGTGAGTAAAACTCGGTCTCTGAGTTTTGCTCCTCTACCCCCCCCCCCCAACCTTGTTCAACACGACTTGAAACCAGTTACCATCTTGCACGTGCATGAAGCGGAAAAGTCGTCGCAAACTAGTCATTGCCAGGAGTGCTTTTGCTGTTGCTATTTTGATTCGCAGTTCGCGTGACCAGGTTTCTGTAGTGGCCATGTCGAATGAGTTGGCATCGCTGCCCGTGAGCGAGAGGATGTCTTCCATCTCGTCCCAGAAAATTAGGCCGATTTCGAGGCGCTGCTTGGCCTTGACTGGTCCCTGGTCATCTTCGTAGGACAAGCCGTGTTTTCCTAACTTTCCGTCATTTCCTAACTTTCCGTCATTTCTCCTATTTTCGGTGCCATGGTTTTGTTTGCCGTTGCTTTTGTTACGCCTTCTGCTGCTGTTGGTGCTGTCGGGGTCCCCTTTGCTACTATCTCGGATGCTATAGCTGTTATTGCGTCCGCTTCCACTACTCAGGCTTGCCGTTATAGTCCGGTGCTGCCGACATCGCTTCGGGGAAATGGATTGTTCCGAGACATTTGTTTTGGTGACCCCTGCTATCATGGTTACCGCAGTCGCTCCCACTCAGGCTAGGGGTCTCAGGCACTGTTACTTGGTGTTCTAGATGAGATGACGTGGATGAGGCGCGTTTTTGGAATTCTTCCGACCTTAGTTGGCGATATAGTGGTCTGAATTGCATTAGAACTTCCGCTGCTTCGAGAAGAAACAGACCGCAATCCGTGAGGTTCGGCTGCTGCGGTACCTCCTAGTAATACCCCTGTTCCTGCGTCGCCAAGGAGTCACATATGACGACGCCAGCCCTGGTGAAGTCTCTTGGGTCCATTAAGGCAGCCAGGTACCAATGCTTTTTGGCGCACACTGGGACCAATACCACGTCCTTCTTCAGCAATTCCAGTTGGTATTGAAGCAGCTTCTCGTGGAAATAAGTGCTGCAGACTTCGACTTGTTCTCGCCGCCGCTCCCCTAGCCGTGGCCCACTTCAGACCCACATCTACCAGAACGTCATTTAGATACTGTCCTGGTCCTAGCCGCCAGTAGTCAGCGAGCCGGACGATGTGGCCTCCACGTTCTGGGGGTATTGGCAGATGATTTGTTCAGCCTCTGCTTGCTTCAACGCTGTTGGTGTCGTTATACCCTTTGCTGCTTCTGTTGGTTTTGTTGCTGTTGTTTGGTTCGCTGCTGCAACTGCAACATGCATGCTGCATGGTCGTTGTCCATTGCGTGAGTTTTTGCTTTGATGCATTTTCGGTGGTGGTTTGTTATCGAATGACCACCACCTCTCTGGTCGGTCACTACCTGATCGTGTGATGTGTGATGTGATTTCCTGTTCACCGTTACCTACTGTTGGCGATTGACTACTTAATGATCACGACTGGATACTGATCGCCTAGCAAATAGTGATCTTTTGTTTTATTACTCTTCACTATTCGAGATCTCTTGAGTTGCCGATGTCCCGTTCGAAGTTTTGGTAACAATGCATTTTACTCCGATCTGCTACCCATAATTGACGTTGCTAGTGTATAATCTTTGTTGCTTTTTGTTTAGTTGACATTACCATTATTGGTGCTGTGGTTGTTGTTGCATCATTCTTTCTGTTGCGTCATCGTTGCTGCGTTTCAACTAAATCAAGCTTTGCTACTGTTATTGTGGTTTCTCTTAAACTTTGACTTTTGTAACTGTTTCCATTGTTGTTTTTTCTAAGTAATAATTTTCGTACGCTGCGTCGTTTCTGTGGTGAGTGGATTTCGCTGTTTCTCTCGTGATTGGGCCTATAGTTGCTGTTGTCGGACTCGATTTTTGTTACTAGGCTCGTTGCATAATAAGTCGTCGTTGCTGCGCAAGTACTGCGACCTTTTCAGCTGCGCTCGTTGTTGTTTCACCTTATATATTGTGGCGTTAGTTGCTGTGCTTATTGTTGCAAAGGCTTTGTTGCACTCTGTAGTTTTCCTGATCACTTGGTATTGCCGCTGCTTCGCCTGGTTCAGATGGCGACCACCATATGCGATGACTCGTTCCTCCCGTCTTGCTCCTGAGTCAACACTACTCCTAGCCCATAGTCGCTCGCGTGTGTTTGCAGCACGAATCTCTTTGAAAAGTCGGGGCACGCGGCGCCTCCGTCAGTTTTGTTTTAAGTTCCTCGGCCCACTTCCAATGCTTGCCCCTTTTCAACAGTGCCGTGAGTGGGCGTGAGTTCTCCGAAAAGTCGGGGAGGAACCGTCTGTACCAGGAGGCGATGCCTAAGTATCATCGCACCTCTCGAGCGTTCATGTGGGTTTGGAGCTCTTGAATGGGCGCTACCTTTTCCGGATCGGTATGGATGCCCTACTGGCTGACGACGTGACCCAGATAGCGTAATTCCTTCTTACAGAACTCCCATTTTCTCGGTTATATTCGAGACCAATGGCTCTCGTTCGAACTTATTGAACTCATCCTGGAGGAATGTCGAGAGTTTCTCTTGGTTCGTCTGAGGTTTCGGTTGGATAGTGATGCAATGGGGGGTGTCTATGGTCCGTTTGGCCTATTCCTGGAGTTCAATTGTCTGACATGCACAGCTTAGCCTGGCCCTAATTTTCTGGAGGAAATCAAACCCTAGGATAACGTCATCCAAACCGTTTTGGAGTTCCAGGAACAAGAATTGTAAGGCGTGGCTTCCGGTTCGGGCATCTAACTGCAGGGCTTCTCTTATGTGTTTCGGTGTACCTTCAGCCATGCTCACCGTTATGTCCATAGGAAGGTTGGTAGTTTGGGTTCGAGTTTCATCGGTGTATGGTTGTTGATGAAGCTTCTCGATGCTCCCGTGTTGATAGTTGTTTCCACCAACTCACCTCCCAGGGCAATTCTGGCGAAGTATACGCAATTTACTGGGCTGGAGATTTAGTCTTCTGGGGGTCCGTCGCACCTCTTACCCAACGTTCCCCTTGACTGTTTCCCGACCGTCTTCGGCAATAATCTATACTCCTTAGCTTCGGAAGCCACAATCCCAGCAGAAAAGCACATGGGGTCTGCGACAATCTCGCCTAGTGTATCCGTCCGGACCGCAATTCCGACACGCCCTTCGAACGTTGATGCGGTCTTACTGGCTCTCTGCGACAATAAGGTTCCCCTCGATTAGCCGAAGCCTGGAGGCTTGTCGAGTGGGTTCTGGAGTGGCGGAGATATTCTCCAGGTTTTCTACTAACCCAAGAAAGTCTTGCAAGTCCTGGAAATCCCTCCTCCGAAAGTATAGCTGGTATAGTTTCGGAATATCCGCTCCAATTGTTGGGCCCTTAAATAGCCGGCGTGCCGCATGATGTTTTGCATTGCGATAACGAAATCCTGAAAGTTTTCTTCGGTCTTTGTCGTCGTCGACCGATTTCATCATCAAGTTATTCCTGATACCTTACTAAGAGGAAGAAACTTGAATGCATGCCAGTTCGTCCACTGCTTGTTGTTATTTCGAAACCTAACCATAGCTCGGTCGCGCAGCAGTTCTGGCATTCTCCTGGCTAGGGGGTACTTGCTTAAGGAATAGGGTCGCCCAAATCCTCCAACCACTCAATGAAGGAGATCGGGTCTTTCCCGCCATCTTACCGCACGGACCACTTCTTCACCGTGTCGATGACCATTGGGCATGACGCCGCGGCTGTCTCTATCACTTAATGGGATGGTATTGCGACCTGCGACCTTTGCTTGCTACGACATTTGTTTCCTTGGTGTCCTGTGCGGTGTTAAAACGGCTGTACCGGTTGTAGGTTTTCTTTCTTTTGTTTGTCGTCTGGTGATGATCACTGGCGGGGACGGTGATGTGCCGCGTCGGTGCTTCTCTTCCAGTTCGGCCAGACAGACCTCATCTTCCGACGTTACATTATGTCCAGAGATGTAGGTTGAGAAGCGCTACATCAGCTTCTCCACCCCACCGGAATTGTTCAATCTGAATTCGGCCGTATAGGTTTGCAGCTCCTCCTTTGAGTCTTGGCCATCTTGTCTTTTGTGCTTTCTTTTGCACAGAAGTTGTTTTTTCGTCGTTACAGTAAATTTCTATATGTGGGACTTTTCATTCAATTTTTCATTTATTAAGAAATAGATTCCTAAGTAATTTTATTAGTCATGTTGAGGTTCGACTTTTTTGACCCCCCCACCTTCCACACGACCTAGAGAGTTGACATTTTGTGAGTTTCTAAGACCAAAATAGCATTTTTTATGTTCTACGTATGACGCGTGTCATGTTTCGCATGTGGTACGTGTGATGGTTATAATTCGCGCCATTTTCTGGTTTTTGAGGTCTTTTTTAACGACCTTTCGCACGATCTAGAGGGCTGAAATTTTGTGAGCGACCATTACTAATGATTCGAAGACGTATATATTTTTTCCCTGTATCTTCTATCTATATATATCAAAATGAAATGCTGTTCGTTGGTAACCGCATCGCTTGAGAACGGCTGAACCGATTTTGGTCATTTTTATTGAAATGTTCATCATAGTCCGAATAAGGTTTATCCGAAAAATTAGAAAATTCGGGAAAAACTGAAGTACGTATTTCCATAGGAGTTTTGTATGATCAAGCGACCATAAGGCCTGTTGCACATTTCAACTAAGCTAAGCGATACGAGCTATGTTCATAGCTCTTAATTGTAAATAAAGAGTTTTAAATGGAACGTTGCGTACTTGAGCTTAACTATGCGAGCAATGCTTTTCTGTTTTGAGCGATGCAAACTAACTTAAAATCCAGGAATTTAACCATAACATCCAAGCTGCTGGTATATAAGACAATGGTCATACCAGTACTTACATATGGATCCGAGACTTGGGTGCTTAGCAAAAAGAATTATGACATCTTAGCCGCGTTCGAGAGAAAAGTCATACGGAGAATTGTTGGCCCCGTATGTGAGGAAGGACGATTCCGGAGACTCAATAATAATTTTATCTACGAGCGTTAGCGCGGCGTTGACATCGTGAAGAGAATTAAGCGCGGTAGGCTCCGGTGGGCAGGACACCTAGCTCGCATGAGCGAAGAGGATCCTGCTCGAAAAGTCCTTTGCGGTAGGATTTATGGAACACGAAAGCGAGGCCGGCCAAACCTACACTGGAAGGATGGCGTAGACCAGGACGCCCAGGACTAAGGATGCCAAACTGGATGACATCGGCTCGAAATCAGGACCGGTGGAGTGAATTTTTGCGGGAGGCCAGGACCGGACACCTGTTGTAGAGCCAAATATGATGATGGTGAAACGAACTTAGCTCGTGTTGTCTTTGAATTGCAAATGTCAGCTATATCGCTCACACATACATTGATGTTATAGTTTTTTTTAAATATTAAATTACATTACAATTGAATTCAGTTAGAACTCAGATAGTATAACGTATACGAAAATATATTTCGTATTTTAATCACTTAATATTAATTAGCTTATGAAAACATGAAAAAATTTTAAACGATTTTTTCCGCCTGTGCTGCTTTTCGTTACAATATTTTGACAGATATAGCATTTTATTTGCACATGAATGTATGTGTGAGCGTTGTTATTAGCTAAAGTGTGCAGCGGTATGAGCTAGGCGAGCTAAACTAAGGTAACGAAAACTATTTTTCTAGCCTAGCTTTGCTGAAATGTGAAACGGGCCTAACTCACGATTCGAAAAATGGATTTGCGTAATTTTTTTATTTTGTTCGTTATGGTCCTGATCGTCCTATTCGGACAAACAGCAAAAATTATAATTTTTAATGCACTCTCGATCATAATTGACGATAGGAACGACATTGTCGGTTGTTTCTCTTTTTGTTTTGTTGGGAAGAAATGAGAAATTTTAAGCAAAAGAAAGATCGGGAAAATTACAAAAGAGAATAGGAAAATTTGGAAAACGATAAATTGGATATTTTTTGAGGAAATAACTCATTTGAATATTTTCAGTAAAATAAAATATCTGGAAAAACGCATTCCAGCCTAAATTAAAATAAAATTAAAAATTGTTTTTACTTTTGTTTTAATTATCGATCTTTCCAACAAAAGTTGTTATTTCATTTCTATTCTAATAGATTCCAATAAATGGCGCTATATGCGCAAATGTCGTTTAGCAGCTGATCCATTTCCACGGTCTTTCTTTTGCGATCTGTCAATGCAATGATTCTTACCGACATGCCATTAGACATTAAGCACTTGCAGTGTCGGGTGCGGTTCGCAATTACAGTAAAGCAAATCACAGGAGCAGAGAATATATGAAAATCTATGCATCTCGCATGGTCAATTGCATGTCTCCTGCTCCATTGTGTTGTAACGCGAAGTAACCGTGCTTCCTTAAATATATAAGGGAAGAGTTATAATTGAAACAATTTTAAATTTAATTTTAAATTGTTTTATTTATCGTTTAGTTTCTAGAGAGGCCCGCTGTCTTGAGGAATGGCTGCGACCTCAAGTAGAATGTTTAATAATTTTTATATTGTATATTTTATATTATATTATATGGGGTTTATATTATTTTCTATTCTAGGGAGGCCCGCTGTCTTGAGCTTGGCTGCGACCTCTACTAGAATGTTGTCTTTACTTAGATTATAGTAACTCTGATTTATATTGAATTCAACCACCCCTTTTATATTAAAGATTTTGGTCAAATTAGACTAATACATACACAAACTCAGTGTCACACATTATACACCCGATTTTCCTACGAAAGTGCATATTCATCACTTATCGATTATTGGTTATTACCATGCACGAGTCATTTACCCAGCCGACGTACCACTATAGTCGAGTCAGCATTTGCTTACAATGTATCAATGCAATCGCCAGGGCAAGCGCCAGTGCAATTGCAAATGTCATTGCCTTGTATCGTAAGTTTCCCTTAGTCAGCATTTAGGTCAATGGGGCTAGTGCAATGGCACCTTTCGTTATTGTTTATGATTTCCCCGTTCGTTGACATCAACGAAAGGGAAAATCATGTCATAATGCTGACGCCTGCACCTGTCCGTCGTTGCATTGTGATTCAGTACATTACTTTAGGTAAATGATCGCGCATGGTATTGCTCGTAGTGTAATGTGCGGGACTGGGAGTGTGCAGCACATAGCAAAATTTATTAAGGGAAATTAGTATGTAGTGTGTTCGCTACATCGAGTATGTAGCGTGTTCACTACATCCCGCTCCCCTTAAAGGAAGAAAATTACTACCTTGACGAGGTTAATTTTCTGTGCCATCGAAAAGGAGGGATTGAAGACAAAATTATAAAAGTATTAAATGTGGTAACATGATTTATGCATTTTTAATTAGTATTATGTATATATTAGTTTAAAATATAGTACGAATTATATAATATTATGAAATAAGTATAAATATGCCTATAAATTGTATTTTTACTTGTAATTGTTTAAATTTATATTTAACTTATATATAATTTCCTCTGTTTTTTTTTTGTTTATGTATAATATAAATTTTTTTATAATATAAATTTTTGTATAATTCATTATAAAGGGTGTTGGTATTTTAACTTGCCTATATTATCTATTATTCTGTAAAATTTTGTGACATTATAACAAACATTCTATTTTTTCTCTTTTGTTTTCTATTCTTCTGTTGATCTGCACAATTTGAATTCTGGTGTCCCTGTCTTGTTTTCTGTTTGAACTATCCTTTGAGGGGTGTGTTCTGTTATTATAGTAAATATCTTGTCTGTATTTTGTTTCTGAGTGTTAGGGTTTCGATTTTTGACCTTGCGGATTTAAATTTTTTGTAGAAAGCCAATATCAAAAGTGATATTAATATTGCATAAATAAGTATGTAATGGTGTACGTCATGTTCGTCCAGATGCTTCAGGGGTTTGTTTTCTTCCATTTTAATATCGTTTATACCTTGGGAGACTAATTTCAATTAATCTTGGCTAGAGAATTTCACGACTGCTAATTTTGTAGTGTAATTAATGTTATTGCTAGAGAGGTTTGTCAGGAGTTGGGAGATGTTTAAAGGAGGGATATACGAATTATTTCCTATTTAGCATAAATGCTAAAATATGGGGAGTAAGGTAGTCAGTTTTCACAAGTAATAATAAAAATATATGCTTAATCAACACAGAATTTTGGGTGAGCAAAACATTTTGCCGTTGCTGCATATTGTTTATACTTCGGGTTCAAGGTGAGCAGGGCTTCGCACAACTAGAATTATTTACCGTGTTATTCTTGTAGAAGTTGTAAGTTGTTGTGTATCAGTTTTGATTTTTTACCAATTTTTATTACTGTATTTTCATCAGAATGGATTTTAAGTACCTCGTATGGTCCGTCCCATAAAGTGGAAAATTTATTCTGCCTTGTCTGGTTTTTCATCAGCACCTTGTCTCCTACATTGAAACGTTTTATCTTACTATTTTTGTCGTAGTAGAGTTTCATCTTTTCTTTTTTCTCATATAGTAGCTCTCTGGCTATTTTATATCCATGTTGCAATCGAGCTTTCAGTTCATGAGCGTAGTTGTCGTAGTTGTATAGAGTCTAGGGGGTCTTAATTAGATAGCTTGGTATTCGTGCGGGGTATCCATATAGTAGTTCATGTGGGCTGTAAGTTGTACTGCTGTGTGGTGTAGTGTTGTATACGAACATTGTGTATGGAAGCCATGTTTCCCAAGTGAGTGGATCTTGATTTACATAGTGCCTGAGGTATTCAGCCAAAGTTTTGTGACTACGTTCGAGTGCACCGTTAGTCTGTGGATGGTACAGGGTGGTCTGTATTTTCTTTGTTTTAAGAACCTTGCATACCTCCTTGAAAAGGTTACTGAGGAAGTTAGTGCCTTGGTCTGTTAGTATAGCGTCCGGAGTACCGAATCGACATACTATTCGTTCGATTAGTATGCGGGCAATGGTTGCGGCCTCTGCATTAGGTATCGGTATTGCTTCGCTATATTTAATAAGATCGTCCTGGAAGGTTAATGTGTACTTGTTATTGTTATGACGATAGGTAGCGGACCCACAATATCCAATGCTACTCGCTCGAATGGGGTTTTACTTGTGGTATTTATTCTCATGGGAACTTTTGTATTTCTAGATGACTTATTTTTCTGACACGATTCACATTTGCGGATGTATTCTGCCGTATCCTTTGTAATGGTTGGCCAGTAATAAGTTTGCTTTATACGTTTCGCTGTTCGCGTTACCCCTTGATGTCCACCAAATGGTGAGTCGTGGTTCTCGTATAGTACTTGCGCTATTTCTTCTGGGTTTTCTAACGTGGTTCTAATGTCCGTATGGATATAAATAGTTATTTGTTCGTGTTTAAATATTTCATTTATAAGTGATTTAATGTCGTCTTTGTTGTTGCCGATAGGTGGCAAGGACATACTTAATAATTTCTGTTTTGACTGTTTGCATTCTTTGGCAAGGTTTGGTAAACAACTCATTGCGGATTGTCGATCAGTCGTACTTCTCAAAGGGATTGGTATAGTGACTATATAATAACAACAGTTGGTATATGAACATTTTAAAACTTGTCCTATGTCTGGTTTTGTGAAATTGGGAAGTTTTCTTTTTAACGTTTTTTCATCGGGTGATTCTATAAGAGGGAGGAGTATGATTTTAAGTGAAGCCTTGTTATTTGAAAATATAGAATCGGTTCTCTCGATGAAGTTAAAGCTAGGGATAGTACTGGGGTCTGATAGTATTCTTTTGGTATTATTGACTTCGTTAATTGCCTGTTGTCGGCTTCTGGTCGTTACCAGAACTTTGTTTTCCGTCTCGTCGCTTATTCGCGCACGACTTAGTGCGTCAGCGATAACATTGCATTTGCCTGATTTGTGAACAATGGTAAAATCGTATTCCTCCATTAAAATACGCCAGCGTTTTAGTCTTGATGTAGGATTTTTTCGTCCTACTAGCCATACTAGGTTGTTATGGTCGGTGTAAATAGTGAACTTTCTTCCATAAAGGTATGCTCGAAACTGTGTTAACGCGTATACGATGGCTAGTAATTCTTTTTCGGAAGTAGTATACCTTGTTTCTGCTCCATTCAGGGTTCGACTGACGAAAGATATTGGTTTATCTTCGCCAATCGGGTCTTGGGATAGTACGACCCCTAATGCTATGTCGCTTGCGTCAGTAGTAACAATGAACTCACGACTGATATCGGGAAAGGATAAAATAGGCGGGTTGATGATTTTTTTCTTTAGAGATCTAAATGATTCGTCACAAAAAGCATCCCACTTCAATACCACGTTCTTTTTTAAGAGTTTTGTTAAGGGTTTGGCTAAATCTGCTAAATTTGGAATGAATTTTCGGTAATACCCAACTAATCCAAGGTATGATTTTACCTCTTTTGGTTTCTTTGGCACCGGAAAGGTTGTTACTGCTTTAATTTTTTCCGGGTCTGGTTTTATTCCATTTTCAGAAATAACATGACCCAAATAAATTATTCTTTTTTAAGGAAGTGGCACTTTTCAGGCTGGAGTTTAAGATTGTACTGTCTCAGACGGTCAAGAATTTTAATGAGCTTTTTATTGTGATCTTTAAGATCATACCCGTATATGACGATGTCGTCAACATAAACGAAACATTCAAGCCCTTGTAGGCCTATTAGGACATTTGAAATGTTGCCGGTGCATTTTTAAGACCGAATGGCATACGATTGTATTCATAATGGCCGAATGGGGTACTAAAAGCCGTTTTTTGCTTGTCCTTTCTGTCCATTAGTATTTGATGGAATCTTTTTGCTAGATCTAGAGTACTGAAGTATTTTGCCTTTCCTAATTGGTCCAAAATATCAGTGATATTAGGAAGCGGGTAAGCGTCTCCGACAGTCAGCTCGTTTAGCTTTCTGAAGTCCACCACTACTCTCCCGCGTTTGGTTCTGTCTTTACTTGCTTTCTTTGGGACCAACAACAATGGGGAATTCCATGGACTAAAACTTGGCTGTACTAGGCCGTCCTGCAACATTTCGTCAACTTGTTTATGAATTTCTTCCCTCTGGCTTTCTGGGAGACGATATGGTCTTGTGAATAGCGGTGGCTTATTTGCATCCGTAATTATGTTATGCCGTATGGCATTTGTATATGTGAGGTGGTCACCCTCAATAAAAAATAAGTCGTTGTATTCGCGACAGATGTTAGAAATAGAATTTTTCTCCTCTTCATTACAGTGTTGGAGTTCTAAAAGTGAACCTAATTTGTTTAATCGGTTTTTTATTGAGTTTTTTAAATTTTCTTTGCTGACTATATTAAATTTATCGAATTTGTCCCACTCTAAATTAATTTTGCTGACATCAATTTCCTGATCCTCTTCAAGTGTGTTTAATAAGAGTATTTTTATGTGATCATCATTGGGTTTAACTAATGTCTCGCCTAAATATACTCCTGGAATGATTTGCTTCTTTTTAATTACAATTTCCGTGGATTCTGGGTTGTTAAAAGGAATTTTTATTATTTGCTGACTTCTTTGTTTTAAATGAATCTTGTTTGTTTCCCCTTGTTTATTATTTTTTTTTAATTGATTTTTATTTTCTGCTAAAATTTCCTTTAAATTAGTCTTACTGTTTACCTCAGTCTCACATTCTGCTAAGCTCTCTTTTGTCTTAGTCTTACCATTTGCTGGGTTTTTATTTTTATTTTCTGCTAAAATTTCCTTTATCTTAGTCTTACTGTTTACCTCAGTCTCACAGTCTGCTAAGCTCTCTTTTGGCTTAGTCTTACCATTTGCTGGGTTTTCATTTTCATTTTCTGCTAAAATTTCCTTTATTTTAGTCTTACTGTTTACCTCAGTCTCACATTCTGCTAAGCTCTCTTTTGTCTTAGTCTTACCATTTGCTGGGTTTTTATTTTTATTTTCTGCTAAAATTTCCTTTATCTTAGTCTTACTGTTTACCTCAATCTCACATTCTGCTAAGCTCTCTTTTGCCTTAGTCTTACCATTTGCTGGGTTTTTATTTTTATTTTCTGCTAAAATTTCCTTTATCTTACTGTTTACCTCAGTCTCACATTCTGTCAAGCTCTCTTTTGTCTTAGTCTTACCATTTGCTGGGTTTTTATTATTATTTTCTGCTAAAATTTCCTTTATCTTAGTCTTACTGTTTACCTCAGTCTCACATTCTGCTAAGCTCTCTTTTGTCTTAGTCTTACCATTTGCTGGGTTTTTATTTTCATTTTCTGCTAAAATTTCCTTTATTTTAGTCTTACTGTTTACCTTAGTCTCACATTCTGCTAAGTTCTCTTTTGTCTTAGTCTTACCATTTGCTGGGTTTTTATTTTTATATAATTCTGATACTTCTGATGTTACATCGTTATGAACGTCCGTCAAATTGTGAAGCGTACTGAAATTGAATAGCCTAAGTGATTGGTCGAGTGCGTAAGCTATTGCCAGTTTTAGATTGTTGGCATTATGGGCCTTTACTAAAATTTTAAGAGTTGGGTTTTTAATCCCGTCTTCGAAGATTTGTAAGGCCAGCTTGTGATTTTCTAGGATTAAAAAGTCTTTAATAGTTTTTTCATTCGTGCTGTCATAAGTTGCCGAGTCGAGGGCGAGGAGTCGTTTAGAGAGTCTGTCGCCAAACCTCTTTTGACCCTCGTTTGGTCGCTAGGAGCTCATTTTGAGCCGAAGATCGCGACCTATGTTCTTTGAATTGGGATTATAGTTCAGTTACTAATTCTTCCCATTTGGAGAGTTCTTTATGTTGGATCATCTCGAAGGCTGCTCCTTGTAGTCGTGTTTTTACAATATTTAGGAATAGGGTATGTTGGACTTCATCCCTTATGTATGAAAAAAGGGTGTTGCCGCATGCAACAAATTTACTTAATTCGACTGGGTTACCGTCGAAATTAGGGACGATACTATTAATATCGTTTAGTGTAATTTTGACTTCCATGTTAGGTGGAGGAGATTTTTGTGTTTGTACTTGGACAGATAGGGCTTCAGAAAGCTCTACCATCTGTTTCTTACAACGGGTTAAAATGTTTTTACTTGAGAGGGAAAATCGGTGAAAATTTTAAGAGAAATGTGGAATGATTGAAAATGATAATTTTAACAATAAATTACTTGTTTATGATGATGATGCTGTGTCTGCTACTGATGCGTTTTTGTTTGTTTGTTGATCCCTTGTTGTATGCTGAATGCTGATTGCTGGATGTCTTGGTGAATGGTGAATGCTGAATGCTGGATGTTGGTTTATAGATGAATTCTGAGTGCTGGATGTTGGTTTATAGATGAATGCTGAGTGCTGGATGTTGGTTTATAGATGAATGCTGAGTGCTGGATGTTGGTTTATAGATGAATGCTGAGTGCTGGCCGTCTTAGTGAATGGTGAATGCTGGCGCCAGGTAAGCTGCACGCCCTATAGCTGGAAATTACGCCCTGGTCTTTTTACCACTGCCTACACTCTGCCGTTTGCTTCCGCTCTATAGCTAGCAAGGTCTTACTTTCGTAGGGCTTCTGAATCACTTTCACTAAAAAGTTAGTTTACCTTACTTTTCTGGTGTATGGCCACAGAAAACGCCTCAAGAATTTAAAAAAATTTGTTTTTTTTTGTTTAGTAGTCAGGATTATCAATTCGAATATCAATTATCAATTCGAAAATCCCACCGCTGCCACCAATGTTGCAACGCGAAGTAACCGTGCTTCCTTAAATATATAAGGGAAGAGTTACTCGCGGAGAGTTGTAATTGAAACAAATTTAAATTTAATTTTAAATTGTTTTATTTATCGTTTAGTTTCTAGAGAGGCCCGCTGTCTTGAGCATTGGCTGCGACCTCAACTAGAATGTTTAATAATTTTTATATTGTATATTTTATGTTATATTATATTTTATATTATTTTCTATTCTAGGGAGGCCCGCTGTCTTGAGCTTGGCTGCGACCTCTACTAGAATGTTGTCTTTACTTAGATTATAGTAACTCTGATTTATATTGAATTCAACCACCCCTTTTATATTAAAGATTTTGGTCAAATTAGACTAATACATACACAAACTCAGTGTCATACATTATACACCCGATTTTCCTACGAAAGTGCATATTCATCACTTATCGATTATTGGTTATTAACATGCACGAGTCATTTACCCAGCCGACGTACCAGTATAGTCGAGTCAGCATTTGCTTACAATGTATCAATTCAATCGCTAGGGCAAGCGCCAGTGCAATTGCAAATGTCATTGCCTTGTATCGTAAGTTTCCCTTAGTCAGCATTTAGGTCAATGGGGCTAGTGCAATGGCACCTTTCGTTATTGTTTATGATTCCCCCGTTCGTTGACATCAACAAAAGGGAAGATCATGTCATAATGCTGACGCCTGCACCTGTCGGTCATTGCATTGTGATTCAGTACATTACTTTAGGTAAATGATCGCGCATTGTATTTCTCGTAGTATAATGTGCGGGACTGGGAGTGTGCAGCACATTGCAAAATTTATTAAGGGAAATTAGTATGTAGTGTGTTCGCTACATCGAGTATGTAGCGTGTTCACTACAATTGCCTGAAAACCATAAGCTTTGTTTGTTTACGCGTAAGACAACAAAACAAATAGAAAACAGTGCGCGTACCAGAAGATCCTCAAAAGACACTCAAAAGGACCGAAAGGACACTCAAAAGACTCAAAAGACTCAAAAGACGCCAAAAGACCTAAAAAGACCCTCAAAAGACCACCAACAGACCAACAAAATACCCAAAAAAGATCCTAAAAACATGCTTAAAAACCGTCCAGAAAACCGTCAAAAGACCCCAAAAAGACCCTCAAAATACCCCCAAAGGACTCTAAAAGACCATTAAAAGACCCCCAGAAGACCGTACCGAATTTCATATAAATCGGTTGAGAAATTACTTAGTTCCCAAAATTTAAAAATGTAACTCAATAATATGACCAATAATGTGACTCAAAATCGCCATACAAAATTATATTTGATAATGTACTTAATTTTCACTTCACCGCTGGTCTACCGTGGATCCTGTGGGAAAACACGTGATGGGGCGAATAGTTGGAGGAGGGGATGATCTTTTTTGGGGCCAAAGGAGAGTGTTTAGGAGTGTTTTTGTTCGCCACCTTGACCTACGTAACCGATAAAGTAGTTTCACTTATAACAAGTAAACGTAAAAAAAAAATTAGTTTTTCGGGTACAAACATGCATCAAAACACGCCACACAGTCTTTATTTTTATTTATTTATTTATTTATTTATCCAATTATATAATAGTGAGATTAATAACAAAGTTAAAATGCAACAAAATTAACTATTATGTAGATTATACAAATAAGATTTAGTTTTATATCGGATGAATTAATAGGAGCTACCTGAAATATTATGCATATTTATTTTGGAAACTCCTACATAGAATTAGACAAACCGTAATAGGGTGCGTGAGGTGCACTTATACATAAAAATTAATTAATTAACTGTATATAAGAAGAAAGTACATAAAATAAACTACTCTAAGAAGCAAGTTGTACCTGGTTAATACCACATAAGAAAAAAAAACCTATGGATACAAAAAAAATATAAAAAGTTTACAACTAGTAATTAAACAAACATATTTAGGAAAAATTAAGATAGTTAACACTATTAAAAAAAAATGTGAAGATCAAAGCAATCACAAAAAATGGAAAGCAGCAAATGGTTATAAAAAAAAATTTAATTTAAAAAAACTATTTTTCGATTTTCTCAAATTAAGACGTCTTTCAAACTTTTAAGGAATAGTAGTTCAGTTGCTCACTTACATTTATACATAGTTTATTGTACAAAACTGGGGCAAGAAAAGAATAGAACCTCTATTCTAGTAAAAGGCACATGACAATGATCGCTGTTACGCAATTGAACTGAATTAATTATTCTTTTTTTAGTATATCCACCCCTTTTATAGAACAATTATATACATATAAATTACGAATATTTAGTATATTCGATTTTTGAACAATGAAACGCTATGGTAACGTAAATTCTTGAAGTGGATTATTTTAATCGCTGATTTCTGCAGTTTAAATAGCGGAAACAAGTTTTTGTAATAAATACCACCCCATATAGATATGCCATATTCCAAATGACTGTTTATAAGTGAAAAATATAATGGACGCAGAAGATACTTAAGACATACTGCCCGAAGAATATATAGTTTTCTAATGGCACTATTTAATTTCTTAGTGACGTAAGTCACATGGGACGAATATTTCAGCTTAGTATCTATTATAACTCCCTAATATCTGTACTCGGATACCATACTAATTTTGATGCATGAATTTGAACAGTTCATAGAGAATGTACATGAAATTTTGTGACAAGTAAGAGTTTCATGTTAATACAAACTTGATTTATCAACCAGAAAATACATATATTTTGTTTTGGGACTTATGACCATTTTATGTAGATTAAACCACTTACGGAGTACCAGAAGATCATTCTCAATATAGCTCCTAATATTAACAGTATTGTCACTACAATAAGACAGAGCGGTATCATCAGCAAACATAACTAGTTGACCGTGGAAGCTAAGATCGCAAAGCGAATTAATATAAATCAAAAATAGAACCGGTCCAAGCGATGATCCCTGAGGAACGCCACTAACAATTTCTAAGCATTCACTCTTAATATCCTCAATTCGGACACATTGCATGATAAAGCTTGGATAACAATATTTTCTGGTCAACAGTGTCGAATGCTTTGGTAATATCCAAAAATAATCAAGCAACTTTCTTATTATTGTTAATCGCATTATATATCGGAGCCATAAAATCAGTAAGTGCGTCTTCTGTACTACGATTATGTTGAAAACCATATTGCCTAAACTTAAGAATGAATTTTGTTTAAGAAAATCGATTATTCTTGACTTTATTGCTTTTTCAAATATTTTTGAAAATATTGAGATAAGAGAAATTGGTCTGTAATAAGATACATGTAAGCGGGAACTGTTTTTGTATAGCGGTATCACTACAGCTTTTTTCAATAAACTTGGAAAAATACCAGAGGTTAAACTTAAGTTGTAAATATACGTTAATGGCTTAAGTATAAAAAATTCAATTTTTTTCAACCTGTTGTTAGAAATAAAATCACTGCTAGTTGAATTGGAGTTCTTAAGGTTTAAAATCAGAGTATAAATCTCACTTTCCGTAATAGGATAGAAAAAACAACTATTACTATTTGAAATACTTTTACCATAGAGAAAATCCTGTAACTCTCGATCATTTAAGTTTTGTTCTTCTATGTGCTCATTGATCAATTTACTTGGAACGTTTATAAAAAACTCATTAAATAATTGTACCCTCGAATCTGGGCTATTCTGTGTGATTCCATTAGAGTCCTTAATAAATTTAACGTTACTATTCGAGGATCTATTGCCAGTAACTTCATTAATCAAAGTCCATTGATTTTTTGAATTTTTTAAGCAGTTTTGGAGTTTGGTTTTATAATAATCTTGTTTTGCTAAAACAATTTCCTTTTCAACAATAGTTTTAACATTCCTATATTTTTGTTTCTGTTTTTGATGTCGGGGCTATTTCAAAGTATTTTCAATTTCCACTGTGAAGGGTGCATACCAGCGCTAACATTGTATTCAAGGTTAGATCGATTCTTTATTCCTATAGTTAATTGCATTCCTCATATTGCCTTCTGCATATGAACCGCAATTAAAATATTACAGCATAAACACTCAACGAGTGAACGAACAAAAAAAGAGTCTTATTACTTTGTTGGCACACTCCATGCCTGAGCATGACAGCATACAAAGTAATGAGAGTACGATCGGCATCGTTAGCCTATGACAACAAAATGCACAGAAAGCATTATAGGCAAGCGAGCGCTGATCATAAAAAAAAGTAAATAACGTTTGGTCACTTACCCTTGCTGTGCATGGCACTGACCGAGCATGCAATAAAATTATAAACATAATAGGTCACTTGCCTGTGCTGGTAAATATGTCACATCAGCAATATAGGCAAGCGACCTAAAGCAATTAAGAATGTTCGGTATGCAATAATACCAAAATGCTGACCAGCACTAATCGATCTAAACTATTATGCATGTGTATACATTTTCTATATTCAAATTCTGTTATGTATTATGTTTTTGAGTCTCCGGACTGCTATAAATAAGCACCAAAATTTTTATAAAGTTGTCAATTGAAGATTGAACATCCAACCGATACCAACGGCGTTTTCTTGAGCTTTCGAGCGTTAAACTCAAAAGGTATTCTTAGGATCCACTTCATCGGACTCCCACCTTGGGTGCAGGTACTGGCAAAGGTCTAATCGAAGGCGAAATAGCCAGGACTAGTGGAGGAATAAGAGAAGAACATCGGGGCTCGATTAGTACGAGCGATATCCTTTACATGGCGATCCTGCCCTACCTTGCTCATACCATTACATGGCGATCCTGCCACGTCTACCTGGAATCTTCTAATATTACCAGATCCTGCCATGCCTACCTTTAGATCTTGCCAGCCTAAAAATATCCTGCCAGTCTACTAAGATCCTGCCGATTATATTGAAAAGATCCTGTCCACTACAATAGCTGCAATAAGATCCTGCAGTATCAAAATTATTGCCAGCATTCAAATATAATTTTTGAATTACATCCAAATATTAATCTGCCAATTTTATTAAAACGCAAGCAGCAGTTGGAAAGAAAAACCAATGTCCAGTGAGGAACAGCTGGCCATCGCAGCCAAATACTAAACTGAAAAGCTAACTTCTAATCCTGTCAGAATTCAATTTCCATTGCCAAAATCACAACATAAAACTTAAACATGGACAACGACAACGACAGCGGAAGGGAAACTGACGAATTCGATTATGAAGACGTCTTTCATCGATACACAGCAAGTAAGATAGATGAAGTTAATGCCGAGGTGGATCGATTCCCACACCTAGTAGGAATCTTCGCAGCCATCGAAGTTGGAATCCAAGTGAAAACTGACGTTAACATTACTGCCAGTATTCCACCAACACCTCACATAACGACAACGACAAAAAAATGAAAATGAAGATAAACAACAACGCATGGAGAATGGCCGCCCGAGGACAACCTAATTTGCAAAGGACAACAAGAATCCGCCTACTAGAGAAGAACCTACTACTTGAGTATACACCAACCACCCGAATTACAGCAATCAAGGCTTATGCACATCTTTTCTTATATGAGTGGCGTATAAAGAAGGCAATCAAACTTTATCGAACGAAAGATGTATGACGCCCATATTTGATGCTACAGAATATGGACTATCAATACAACCAAGCCTAATACAACAATTGATGCCAAAAATCAACATAATGAATTCAATATCTGCCAATTCTTCAGTTACTGGATCAGATGATGTTGGTGACTTTTCTTCAGCACAAAAGCCAGATGCAAATATCAGTCAAATATCCTCGACATCAGGAGCAGTGGATGGTTCATAAATACAGCAAACGACAAAAACAATCAATGCAGAAAAATTGATAAACATTTTTTTTAAACAATAATTAGTTACTTAATTTCATCAATAAATTGAGAACACATATTTTTTGTATTCGTATTAATTATTATATTATCTTTTTAAAATAAAATACTTTTAAACGCCTTTACAAAATTAAAATAAACTTATAAATTAATGACTTCAACAAACGTAAAAACAAAAAAAAACTAAGTCTAGACCGTGACGAATTACTTATAGAACCCAAAACGACTGACAACTTTACGACTTTCATTCCACTACCAAATATACACCCTACAAACTATTTTTCATAAATTAAACAGAATTCGAAGAAACAGTCGCGTTTTCATATAACTACCATGGATATTAAATAATTGAGCTTATAAAATATAACAGTTTCGAGGACGAAGAATATGAAAAAAAAAATATATTGATATAATCCTGGGATCCAACAATGTTTTGGCATACATCCCAATAAAGAATTGCACACTCATAAGAAGGAACAAGGATGGCACTACAGCCCGAGCGGCATCATTTTTCGATTTGTTGTCAAGGGACGTGCATCACATCTGCGGACCATTAATAAATTATACATTACAAAAGAAGAAATGAAGTAATCCAAGGAAAGCACTACAACCCAAGCGGCAGAATTTGGCAAAATACTGTTAAGGGATGTGCAAAAACTCTGCGGATCAAGATCAATAAAGAAGATATATATTACTAAAAATGAATTAAAGAAACTTGCAGGTGGCCGCCAAGAATGCAATGAATGAAAAAAGATTTAAGAAGAGTAATGTAAATGTGCAACAAATAAATGAATATATATATATAATTAAATTACCGATCCTCATAAGAAAAAAATTTTGCTCAACAATTACCGTATTACATAAAACGCAATAAAACGGACGATACGAAACATAAAGAAAAAATATTTTTGGACAGGAATGCAAAATGATGTGACAACATTTGTTAAGCATTGCCCGATTTGCCAAAGAAACAAATATATCCAGCCTAAAAAACAACCCATGACTATTATATCTACAGCCGAATCAGGTTTTGAAAAATTATATCTAGATTTAGTAGGACCCTTAGAAGAATCAGAAGATGGCTCCAAGTATATTCTGACAATACAAGACGAACTTACAAAATTTATGGAAGCTATACCACTTCCAAATAAAGAATCAGTCACAGTAGCAAAATCTTTAGTAGAAGGTTTTATTTTAAGATATGGAGTACCACTTAGAATAGCATCAGATCAAGGAACCGAGCTTCTAAATCAGGTTTTAAAGGGTTGCTGTAAATTGTTAAGGATAGAACAATTACAATCTACAGCGTACCATCATGAAAAAATAGGGGCACTAGAAAACTCTCATAAGGTTTTAGGAGCATATCTAAGAAGTTATGTTTCGGATAAACATACCGATTGGAGCACCTGGTTGCCCTATTATGTTTTCTGTTATAATACTTCTGTACACTCAGAGACGGGTTATACACCTTTCGAACTTATATTCGGAAAGCAGTGTAACTTACCATCAAATTTAACGAAACATATAGAACCAGTATACAACTATGAGGACTACGTAATTGACTTGAAGAATAAATTACAAGTTGCTCATAGTGATGCTCGAGAAACTCTTATAAAAAAGAAAAATGCTAGGAAAGAAAGGTATGACATAGATGGGCACACAAAGAGTGCAAATTTCGAAATAGGAAGTTTGGTTTTATTGAGAAATGAGGCTAGAAAGAAACTAGATCCAATATATATAGGACCATATGAAGTTTTGTCACAAAATGGTGTGAATTGTGAAATCAAATACGAAAACAAAAGAATGACAGTACACAAAAATAGACTAAAGCCGTTTTACATATATTTAACGTTAATAAACGTATAAAAATAATTTAAAAAAAATGTTAAAGGGTGAAAGCATGTATCCCCAAATTGTAAATAAATAATAAAAAAAAAAAATATATATATATAGAAGCAAAAATAAGTAAAAACAAAAATGAATACAAGCAAAGTAGAAATAAAAATAGAATTAAGTTTGAAGTTTAAATAATTTGTGGTAATTAATAAGAAAAGTAGATTTTAGTCACTGGATCCATAGTTATTAAGGAAAAAAAATATAATATCGTTCAATATTTAAAATACTACCACATATATTAGAAAGAAAAAATAGAACTAAGATTTAAAATACTACCACATAAATTTAAAAATTAAGAAAAAAAAAATTCATTCATCTCATATAAATTAGAATTAGAAATAAGATCTAAACATAAATTTTTAGACTTAAAATTATTACTGCAATTACAATTATAATTAAGATTGAATGAATATATTAAACTAAAATTTAACAATAGGATATAAATATACCTAAATATGTACTTCTCCAAATTAACGTAACCTTTTTACGACAAAACAAAAATTTACTAAAAATGGAAAAAAAAAAAATCTTCCACCTGGTAATCAAACCAGAAAATGATACACAAGTGGCGCCTAAAAAGAAGAAATCACGATGTGTCATGATTTCTCCTTTTTCCCCCAGGAAGAGTGGTGTGAAGGGAGCATACCAGCGCTAACATTGTATTCAAGGTTAGATCGATTCTTTATTCCTATAGTTAATTGCATTCCTCATATTGCCTTCTGCATATGAACCGCAATTAAAATATTACAGCATAAACACTCAACGAGTGAACGAACAAAAAAAGAGTCTTATTACTTTGTTGGCACACTCCATGCCTGAGCATGACAGCATACAAAGTAATGAGAGTACGATCGGCATCGTTAGCCTATGACAACAAAATGCACAGAAAGCATTATAGGCAAGCGAGCGCTGATCATAAAAAAAAGTAAATAACGTTCGGTCACTTACCCTTGCTGTGCATGGCACTGACCGAGCATGCAATAAAATTATAAACAAAATAGGTCACTTGCCTGTGCTGGTAAATATGTCACATCAGCAATATAGGCAAGCGACCTAAAGCAATTAAGAATGTTCGGTATGCAATAATGCCAAAATGCTGATGTGTATACATTTTCTATATTCAAATTCTGTTATGTATTATTTTTTTGAGTCTCCGGACTGCTATAAATAAGCATCAAAATTTTAATAAAGTTGTCAATTGAAGATTGAACATCCAACCGATACCAACGTCGTTTTCTTGAGCTTGCGAGCGTTAAACTCCAAAAGTATTCTTAGGGCCTCAAAGTTGTTGAAAATACAAACAAAAAAGGGATCAAGTTAAAAGTTTTAAAAAATGTGGAGTATCATAAACATTGCAATTAATGAAATAGTGATGTTCAAGCAAAAAATCAAAACAAACAAATGCTCGGTTGGTTTGCTATGACATTGCAATCGAAATCGAAATGTAAATAAAACACATTGAGACTTATTGTGATTTCAAATTTAATGTAAGAAAACAAACCATTTGGTTGACGTTTTTATCGCAATTTTACTTTGATTTAACATTTAAAGTAACTCTTAACAAATTCACAAGACGATCACAAGTTTATTGAAAGTTGGAAAGCACAACGTCTGTCGGGTCAGCTAGTCTATATACAGGGTGTCCCCTAATTCGTCAATAATAATTTGGGAAATGATTCTTGGGTATATTCTAAGAAAAAAATTGTTTAACAGTAAGGGTCTATCTCCGATGTTGACATCATTTATCGCGGATTTAAGAAAACAAGAGCAATAACTATGCTTTCACCAACTTTGTGAATAGACTGGAACCACTTTTTAGTGAGATAAGCCATCAGGTCACCTGTAGAACGTTGCCTACGAAAACCGTACTGCAGGTAACTAAGGATTTCACGTGATTCAAGGTATGGCATAAGCTTAGGATTGACCAGCGTTTCCATGACCTTGGAAACGGTGCTGCCCCGTGCGGTGTCAAAACGGCTGCACCGGTTGTCGTAGGTTTTCTATCCTTTGTATGTCGTCTGGTGTTATGATCACTGGCGGGGACGGTGATGTGCCGCGTCGGTGCTTCTCTTTCAGTTCAGGCAGACAGACCTCATCTTCCGACGTTACATCATATCCAGAGATGTAGGTTAAGAAGCGCTTCATCAGCTCTTCCACCCCACCGGAATTGTTCAACCTGAATTCGGCCATGTAGGTTTGCAGCTCCTCCTATGAGACGGTATATACCCAGCTAGTCTTGGCCATCTTGTCTTTTGTGCTTTCTTTTGCACAGAAGTTATTTTTTTTAGTCGTCGTTACATTAAATTTCTATATGTGGGACTTTTCATTCAATTTTTCATTTATTACGATATAGATTCCTAAGTAATTTTATTAGTAATTTTGAGGTAGTCTGGGCACTACGTAGTTCTTTACGAGAGCCTGAGTGCATGAGCTTTCGTGCGCCTTTGACGTGATGTGTCCGTAAGCCTGAAACGAGCGCGTACCCTGAGCGATGCGTAAGCATCAGCCTGAGACGAGCGTGAATCCTGAGCAATGCGTGAGCGTGAGGCTAAGACGAGCGTGCACCCTGAATGATGCGTCAGCGTTACCCTAAGACGAGTGTGTACCCTGAGTGATGCGTGAGCGTAAGCCTATGAAGAGCCTGTGAAGAGCGTGAATCCTGAGCTATGCGTGAGCGTGAGCCTAAGACGAGCGTGCTCCCTGAGTGATGCGTGAGCGTGAGCCTGAGACGAGTGTGTACCCTGAGTGATGCGTGAGCATAAGCCTGAGACGAGCGTGAATACTGAGCGAGGCGTGAGCGTGAGGAAATGTGTGAAAAATTGATCACAAGATCTGACTAGACAGCCAGCCAGCCAACCAGCCACGGGCACGCGAAGTTAATATAGAGAATTTAAAAATTAAATGCTTTTCGTTGGTAACAGCATCACTTGAGAACGGCTGATGCGTGTCGCGTATCGTGTGTGGCGCGTGTGATGTGTTAAAAATATTTTTTTTCGACTTATTTGAGGTCCTTTTTAACCAACTTCCACATGACCTAGAGAGCTGACATTTTGTGAGTGTACAAAACAGCATTCTTTATTTTCCGAGTATGACGCGTGTGGCATGTGTCGCGTGTGATGGGTTGAAATTTTTTTTTCGACTTTTTTGAGGTCCTTTTAACCACCTTCCACACGACCTAGAGAGTTGAGTTGAGAGTTGTGAGTTTCTAAGACCAAAATAGCATTTTTTATTTTCTACGTATGACGCGTGTCATGTTTCGCATGTGGTACGTGTGATGGTTATAATTCGCGCCATTTTCTCGATTTTTGAGGTCTTTTTTAACCACCTTTCGCACGATCTAGAGGGCTGAAATTTTGTGAGCGACCATAACTAATGATTTAAGACGTATATATTTTTTCTCTCTATCTTCTATCCATATAATTATATCAAAATGAAATGATGTTCGTTGGTAACCGCATCGCTTGAGAACGGCTGAACCGATTTGGGTAATTTTTATTGAAATGTTCATCATAGTCCGAATAAGGTTTATCCGAAAAATTAGAAAATTCGGGAAAAACTGTAGTACGTATTTCCATAGGAGTTTTGTATGAACAAGCGACCATAAGGCCCGTTGCACATTTCAACTAAGCTAAGCTAAGCGATACGATCTATGTTCATAGCTCTTAATTGTAAATAAAGAGTTTTAAATGGAACGCTGCATACTTGAGCTTTTCTGTTTTGAGCAATGCAAACCAACTTAAAATCCAGGAATTTAACCATAACATCCAAGCTACTGGTATATAAGACAATGGTCATACCAGTACTTACATATGGATCCGAGACTTGGGTGCTTAGCAAAAATAATTATGACATATTAGCCGCGTTCGAGAGAAAAGTCATACGGAGAATTGTTGGCCCCGTATGTGAGGAAGGACGATTCCGGAGACTCAATAATAATTTTATCTACGAGCGTTAGCGCGGCGTTGACATCGTGAAGAGAATTAAGCTCGGTAGGCTCCGGTGGGCAGGACACCTAGCTCGCATGAGCGAAGAGGATCCTGCTCGAAAAGTCCTTTGCGGTAGAATTTAGGGAACACGAAAGCGGGGCGGCCAAACCTACACTGGAAGGATGGCGTAGACCAGGACGCCCAGGACTAAGGATGCCAAACTGGATGACATCGGCTCGAAATCAGGACCGGTGGAGTGAATTTTTGCGGGAGGCCAGGACCGGACACCTGTTGTAGAGCCAAATATGATGATGGTGAAACGAACTTAGCTCGTGTTGTCTTTGAATTGCAAATGTTAGTTATATCGCTCACACATACATTGATGTTATTGTTTTTAAATTCTCTATATTACCTTCACTTGCCCGTGTGTTTGTGGATTTGTGGGTTTGTGGGTTTGTGGGTTTGTGGGTTTGTGGGTTTGTGGCTTTGTGGGTTTGTGGATTTGTGGATTTGTGTGTCATGGAATCTTGCGATCAATTTTTGACCCACTTCCCAAAGTCCTATTTTATTGAAATTTTGCACACAGGCATATCTCGGATGACAACACTTTCCCCCTCGGGCCACGGGGTCGGTGGGCTCCCCTACAAATATTTTACAAAATTTTACTCAGTTTTCTTCAAGTTATTTACACTTGTGTATCTCTGATATACAACACTTTTTGTAACAATTTTGGAGTCCCCGGGGCCGGGTTCGTGGGGCCCCATAACTTTTTTTAAAAAAATTATCCCAATTTTCTTCAAATTTTATACACATGTGTATCTCCGATATAAAAAACTTTTTGTAAAAAATTTGGAGACCCCGGGCCCGGGTTCGTGGGGCCCCATAACTTTTTTTTAAAAACATTAACCCGATTTTCGTCAAATTTAATACACATGTGTATCTCCGATAGACAACACTTTTTGTAAAAAATTTGGAGACCCCGGGCCCCAGGGTCATTGGGCCCCAAAAAATGTATCAAAAAAATTAACCCGATTTTTTTTAAATTTTATATACGTGTGTATCTCCGATGGGCAACACTTTTTGCAAAAATTTTGGAGACAGGGTTTGGAGGGTCATGGGGCCCCAACAAATTTTTTAAAAAACTTAACCCGATTTTATTTAAATTTTATATACGTGTGTATCTCCGATGGACACAATTTTTTGGAAAGTTTTTGGAGTTAGGCCCTGAGGTCCGAGGGGGGCCATATAAATTTTTTAAAAATTAGCTCGATTTTCTTTAAATTTTAACACATACCCATCTCCTATTAGAGAATTTACATGAAAAATTGTATTTTTATGGGTTGTTTTTTATTTTATATATTAAATAAATTACAATTGAATTCAGTTAGAACTCAGATAATACAACGTATACGAAAATATATTTTGTATTTTAATCACTTAATATTAATTAGCTTATGAAAACATGAAAAAATATTGAACGATTTTTTCCGCCTGTGTTGTGATTCGTTACAATATTTTGACAGATATAGCATTTTACTTGCACGTGAATGTATGTGTCAGCGTGGTTATTAGCTTAAGTGTGCAGCGGTATGAGCTAGGCGAGCTAAACTAATGTAACGAAAACTATTTTTCTAGCGTATCTTAGCTGAAATGAGCAACGGGCCTAACTGACGATTCGAAAAATGGATTTGCGTAATTTTTTTGTTTTGTTCGTTATGCCTGATCGTCCTATTCGGACAAACAGCAAAAATTAAAATTTTTGTATGCACTCTCGGTCATAATTTTTTTTTGTTTTGTTGGGAAAAAATGAGAAATTTTAAGCAAAAGAAAGATCGGGAAAATTACAAAAGAGAATAGGAAAATTTGGAAAACGATAAATTGGATATTTTTTTAAGAAATAACTCAATTGAATGTTTTCAGTAAAATAAAAAATCTGGAAAAACGCAGCTGATCAATTTCCACGATCTTTCCTTTGCGATGTGTCAATGCAATGATTCTTACCGACATGCCATTAGATATTAAGCACTTGCAGTGTCGGGTGCGGTTTACATTCGCAATTACAGTAAAGCAAATCATACGAGCAGAGAATTAACCACGAAAATATATGCTTCTCGCATGGTCAATTGCAGACCTCCTGCTCCATAGCCTGAAAACCATAAGCTTTGTTTGTTTACGCGCCAGACAACAAAACAAATAGAAAACAGTGCTCGTACCAGAAGATCCAGACCCCCCAAAACCCCCAAAAGACACTCAAAAGGCCCGAAAGGACACTAAAAAGCCGCCAAAAGACCTAAGAAGACTCTCAAAAGACCACCAACAGACCTACAAAATACCCAAAAAAAGATCCTAAAAACATTCTTAAAAACCGTCCAGAAAACCGTCAAAAGACCCCCAAAAGACCCTCAAAAGCTCCCCAAAAGACTCTCAAAATACCCCCAAAGGACTCTCAAAGATCATTAAAAGACCCCCAGAAGACCGTACCGAATTTCATACAAATCGGTTGAGAAATGAATTAGTTCCTGGATGCAAAATAGAATATAAAACAAAAGATACAAACGAATCAATCCTAGGCATAACTAGAAAAAAAAATCCTGTAAAAAAAAATAACCTATGATAGGGTAGAATGGGCACAAAAAAAAATGCAAACCTACAAGGCACCAAAACTTTCAGCACTTTTAAGTAAAGGTACGGGAAAGCTTAAGAATATACTACCCAAAAGACCCTCAAAAGCCCCCAAAGGATCCTCAAAAGACCCTCAAAAGATCCTCAGAGGACCCTCAAAAGACCATACCCAATTTCATACAAATCGGTTGAGAAATTACTTAGTTCCCAAAATTTAAAAATGAACCACAATAATATGACCAATAATGTGACTCAAAATCGCCATACAAAATTATTTTTGATAATGTACTTAATTTTCACTTCACCGCTGGTCTACCGTGGATCCTGTGGGAAAACACGTGATGGGGCGAATAATTGGAGGAGGAGATGATCTTTTTTGGGGCCAAAGGAGAGGGGTTTAGGAGTGTTTTTGTTCGCCAACTTGACCTACGTAACCGATAAAGTAGTTTCACTTATAACAAGTAAATGTACAATGTACGGGTACAAACATGCATCAAAACACGCCACACAGTCCTTTATTATTTGGTAATAATCGCCAAAATATCTGTTTTTGATGTCGGGGCTATTTCAAAGTATTTTCGATTTTCCACGCTTCACACGCGACTCGCGCCAAACGCGAGATATCAAAATTGGCCCTTGACAGTGAACCGCTCACAAACTTTCAGACCTCTAGGTTGTGCAGAATGTCATAAAAAAAAGACCCCAAAACACGAGAAAATGGGGCGATTTCAAACCATTACACGCGCCATACGCGAAACGTGACATGCGTCATACGAGAAATATAAAAAATGCTATTTTTGACACTCACAAAATTTCAGCTCTCTAGGTCATGTGGAAGGTGGTTAAGAAGGACCTCAAAGTTGTTAAAAATACAATAAGGAAAGGGGTCAAGTCAAGTTAAAAGTTTTTAAAAATGTGGAGTATCAGAAACATTGCAATTAGTGAAATAGTGATGTTCAAGCAAAAAATCAAAACAAACAAATGCTCGGTTGGCTTGCTATGACATTGCAATCGAAATCGAAATGTAAATAAAACACATTGAGACTTATTGTGATTTCAAATTTAATGTAAGAAAACAAACCATTTGGTTGACCTTTTTTTCTCAATTTTACTTTGATTTTACATTTAAAATAACTCTTTACAAATTCACAAGACGATCACAAATTTATTGAAAGTTGGAAAGCACAACGTTTGTCGGGTCAGCTAGTCTATATACAGGGTGTCCCCTAATTCGTCAATAATAATTTGGGAAATGATTCTTGGGTATATTCTAAGAAAAAAATTGTTCTACAGTAAGGGTCTATCTTCGATGTTGACATCATTTATCGCGGATTTAAGAAAACAAGAGCAATAACTATGCTTTCACCAACTTTGTGAATAGACTGGAACCACTTTTTAGTGAGATAAGCCATCAGGTCACCTGTAAAACGTTGCCTACGAAAACCGTACTGCAGGTCACTAAGGATTTCACGTGATTCAAGGTATGGCATAAGCTTAGGATTGATCAGCGTTTCCATGACCTTAGAAACTATAGATTTTAGGCAATGGTACGATGAAAGAGATAACGGTTCGCCTTTTTTAAAACAGGCTGGATAACGGCTGTGTACCAATTCCTTGGGACGACTCCAGATGAATAAGAGAAATGGAAGAGCCGCAGTGGCAATGTCAACGTTGAAGAACACCTCTTCTAAACTATAGCGGGAATGCCATCAGGGCCAGCTGATGTTGATATCATTTAATACTCTAGCCACTTGACGAGTACGAAAGTAAATCTGTCCCATAGAGGATTCGACTCTTGCCAGTACAGGCGGCGACAACGCGCTATCTGGTAGCTGTGAAATGTGAAGCAAGCAGAGGCCTTGTCTATAGAGCTGACAGTTGGAACGTCATAGTGAATGAGCGTTGGAATTGAAGACAAGGCAGTATTTTTAATTCGTTTCAAGAATGTTTTTTACGAATTTTTACTTTCTTTGGGACATTGAATTTGGCTCGTCTAAGGTAGGCAATGTAATCATTTCTAACTCGTCTAAATTTGGTTCGGTTTTCTACAGTGGGGTTTTTTTTATTGATTTTTAATTTTATATTTGCATTAAATGGCCAGTTAATGCCCCTAAAGAAATTATTGATGCCATCCAAGTCGGCTTTCTCGTGTAGCCATACTTTTCTTTTAGGAGTTTTCTCTTTAACTGTGTGGTTTGACAACGAGAAATGAGCTGATACCACACAATGGTCTGAAGAGCCTAGTGGTGAGGTAAGAAACAAGTCAAGGGTATTAGCGTTATGACTTACAATGTCTGGAATTCGTGTGGGCTTATTCACAAGCTGAGTGAGATGGTTAAAATCAGCAAATAATACAACATCCTTTCCTTGCGGTGTTGTTAAGCCTGGATGGTGAAGCCAACTAGAATTGTGTATACTGAAATCTCCCGCAATGACGATTTCAGAAAATGGATCAACTGATAAAATTCTAGTTATTGAGTCGGACAGTGCATCGAACTCACTGCAAGTTGACAAACTGTCTAAATTAGGGCTTCTATACATGAAGCAGTAGTAAATGATATGCTTACGCACTTTGACTTTGAGCCAAATGAAATTAACTTCCGCGTTGGAAAGATACATCACTACGTACATAAATCAGCATTAACCTGGGTTTCTCTTAGTGCCAGTGTAGCAGGTTTATGGTCTGCTTAATGGACGAACGTGGCCGAGAGATTCGATATGAGCCCACGAATGTTGCACAAAATAACCCGGACATCAGTCTAGTAGGTATAGGACACACTCTGATACAAACGAAACGAGCTGCGATGCGAAGCGACAATCACAGCACCAAAACAAACTGTTGCAAGTGCTATGCCTTTAAAGCAGTAAGAGTTGGGCATTGCCACAGCAATCACACACACTGTCTGCTTCTCTACAGAGTACAGATCTAAAAACACACCGACTAAGAAAACGAGTTGAAAAGAAAAGAAGAAGGAAAACCGGCACACACACGCCACGCTATTGAGCAAAACGCGTAAAATCAACCCCGAGACACTGCACTAAACTGCCCTGGACTGGTGATTATTTATTTTTCGATTTTTTATTTTTAAATTCTCTATATTAACATCGCGTGCCCGTGCGTTTGTTTGTTTGTCATGGAATCTTGCAATCAATTTTTAACCTACTTCTCAATGTCCGATTTCATTGAAACTTTGGACACATGCATATCTCCGATGACAACACTTTTTGTTAAAGCTCGGGGCTTTGGGGCTCCCATACAAATATTTTACAGAATTTATCCGATTTTCTCCAATTTTTATATACATGTGTATCTCCGATGAAGGACACCTTTTGAAAAAAAATTTGAGACTCCGAACCGCGGGGTCGTAACGTCCCATACAAATTAAAAAAACAACCCATAAAAATTAAAATTTTTCTTGTAAATTCTCTAATCGGAGATACACACACACACACATACCAAATGACGCAGCGGCAGCGAACAGCGCTGCTCACAAAGCACAGAGCTCAGACTTTGCCGTGATCTGATGCGATATAGCGATATTTAAAAATTGTATATTGGGGTCCCCAAGGGGCCGATCGCCGATCGACCCCGCGTGCGGGGTCTTTATTGTTCATCGCAAATACACATGTATATAAAATTTGAAGAAAATCGGGTTAGTTTTTTAAAAAAATTTGTATTGGGCCCACGACCCTGGTGCCCGGGTTCTCCAAAATCTTTACAAAAAGTGTTGTATATCGGAGATACACATGTGTATAAAATTTGAAGAAAATCTGTTTATTTATTTTTTTAAATTCTCTATATTAACTTCGCGTGCACGTGGCTGGCTGGCTGGTCAGATTTTCTGATCAATTTTTACACATGTGTATCTCCGATGGACAAAACTTTTTGTAGAATTTTTTTAGTGAACAGGCTCAAACAATTTTTTTAAAAATTGGCACATTTGTATCAGTGGACAAAACTTCTTATTCATGTGTATATTAGATGACACCACTTTCTATTGAAATTTTGAAGTGATCGGGCCCCAAGGACGCTCCCATACAAATTTTTTACACATCTATATCTCCGGTGACAACATTTTTTGTAAACATTTTTAAGTAAAGAAAGGAGCTCTAATATTAATTTTTTCTCAATTAACCCGGTTCAAACTTTGCACCTATGTATCTCTTTTTAGAGAAATTACATGAAACATTTTATGGGTTGTTTTTTTAAATTCTCTATATTAACTTCGCGGGCCCGTGGGTGGCTGGCTGGTGGCAGAATCTTGTGTTCAATTTTAAACCCACTTCGGGCTGCGGAATCGGGGAGCTCCCATACAAATTTTTTTCCATTTAGCGACATCAGATCATAGCATACTATGTATAATCACTGTGTTCCATGTGCGCTGATGAGCTGATGCGCTGTAAGCAGCGCTCCTTGCTTTACGATTGTTGTTGTTTTGTTGTTGGGTTGCAGTGCTTCATATTTGTTTTTGATTTTCAGCATTTATAGTGAAATTCAATATACTTTTGGTTATTGCAAAATTTACATTAACAATTTTAATTTGTTAATTCTCTATATTTACTTCGCCTACCCGTGGCTGGCTGGTGGGTAGAATATTGTGATCAATTTTTAACCCACTTCCTTAAGCCCGATTTTATTCAAACTTTGCACACACGTGTATCTCTCATGACAACACTTTCTATTAAAATATTTTCTTCAAATTTTATACTCATGTGTATCTCAGATGAACAACAGTTTTTGTAAAAATTTGGAATTGATCGGACCCCGGGGTCAGGGCACCCATACAAATTTTTTTATAAAAAAAGTACCAGATTTTCATCAAATTTTATACGCATGTGTACCTCAGATGGATAACACTTTTGTAAAAATTTGGAAGTGTTCGGGCCCCGGTATAAAAATTTTATAAAAACCAGCACCCGATTTTTTTTAAATTTCATAAGCGTGTGTATCTCCGATTGACAAAACTTTTTGTACAAATTTGGAAGTGATCGAGCATCGGGGTCAAGGGGCACCCATACAAATTTTATACAAAAAAAAAACAGGGTAGGCTGTGTCGTCTACACGGCCGCGAGGGTTTTGAGCGTGACAACGGTTACAAACATTTACTGACACTACACTGTTTATTTTTTATTTTTTTTATTTAATTTTATTTAATTTTTATGTATGTACATTTAACTTAAATAAAAGTATATATCTAGTTTTCAAGATTATGTTTTTATAAAACGTTTAAAACTTTTAATTCAATTCAATTAGTAATGAAATGTGAGTTGAGAAGATAATCAACCAACAGACACTATACTACACTACTACTTCTCTAGACAGGATTTTGGTTTACGGGCTCACATGGTCTATAGTGACGTTTAGACGGCGTACGAGTATACTTCAGAGGGTGCAGCTTTATTGGCCCAAGACAATTGGGGTCAAATACTAATTATATTGCATGGTAATTTCAATATAAACTCTGCCAAGCCATAATCACATGTATCTTAAATAACTGAATATCATACACATGCGGAAATACAGAGTCGGGCAATTAATTCCAAAAAATGTATGAGCGGCTAAAGAAGGAATCTTTCATTATTGTCTGGAATATCTGGAGCAAAGTAATTTTTCGAGCGATTTGCATGAAATTCGAAATGTAGGACTAAGATGCGACTTTAAGATTTCTTCCTATGGAAATTCTGGAATATGATCATTATTGTCTGGAATTTCAGGAACAAAGCAATTCCTCAAGCGATTCGTATTAAATTCGGAATGTAGGACTAAGATGTGACTATAAGATTTCTTCCTATGGAAATTCTGGAATATAATCATTATTGTCTGGAATATTTGGAGCAAAGCAATTTTTCAAGCGATTCGTATGAAATTCGGTATGTAGGACTAAGTTTCGACTGTACCCATTGTTCCTATGCAAATTCTGGGTTCTGGCCAATAGGGTCTGGAATTTTGTGGACCAAGCCATTTCTCCAGCAATTCGTATGAAATTCGGTATGTAGGACTAAGATGCGACTATATGACTTGTTCATATGGAGATTCTGGAATCTGGCTAATAGGGTCTGGAACTTTGTGGACCAAGCCATTTCTCAAGGGATTCGTATGAAATTCGGTATGTAGGACTAGGATGCGACTATAATCATTGTACCTATTGAAATCCTGGGATCTGGCCAATAGGGTCCTGAATTTTGCTGACCCAGCCATTTTCAAGCGATTCGTATGATATTCGGTATGTAGACTATAATCATTGTTCCTATGGAAATCCTGAGATCTGGCCAATAGGGTCTGGAATTTTGTGGACCCAGCCATTTCTCAAGCGATTCGCATGAAATTCGGTTTGTAGGACTAAGATGAGACTACAAGACTTTTTCCTATGGAAATTCCGAGATTTGGCCAATAGGGTCTGGAATTTTGTGGATCAATCAGCCATTTCTCAAGCGATTCGTAAGAAATTGAGTATGTAGGACTAAGATGCGACTCTAAGACTTGTTCCTTTGGTAATTATGGGATCTGCCCAATAGGGTCTAGAATTTTGCGGACCAAGCTATTTCTCAAATGATTCTTATAAAATTAGGTATTTAGGACTAAGATGCGACTATAAGACTTGTTCCTATGGAAATTCTGGGATCTGGCCAGTACGGTCTGGAATCTTATGGACCTAGCCATTTCTCAAGAGATTCGTATAAGACTTGTTCCTATGGAAATTCTGGGATTTGGCAAATAGTGTCTGGAATTTGGTGGACCAAGCCATTTCTTAAGCGATTCGTATAAGGTTTGTTCTTATGGAAATTCTGGGATCTGGCCAATAGGGTCTGGAATTTTGTGGACCAAGTCATTTCTCAAGCGATTCGTATGAAATTCGGTATGTAGGACTAAGATGCGACTTTAAGACATGTTCCTATGGATATTCTTGGATCTGGCCAATAGGGTCTAGAATTTTCTGGACCAAGCCATTTCTTAAGCGATTCGTATAAGGTTTGTTCCTATGGAAATTCTGGGATCTGGCCAATAGGGTCTGGAATTTTGTGGACCAAGTCATTTCTCAAGCGATTCGTATGAAATTCGGTATGTAGGACTAAGATACAACTATAAGACTAGATCCTATGGAAATTCTGGGATCTGGCAAATAGCGTCTGGAATTTGGTGGACCAAGCTATTTTTCAAGCGATTCGTATAAGACTTGTTCCTATGGAAATTCTGGGATCTGGCCAATAGGGTCTGGAATTTTTTTGACAAAGCCATTTCTCAAGCGATTCGTATGAAATTTGGTATGTAGGACTAAGATGCGACTACAACTCTTGTTCCTATGGAAATTTTGGGATCTGGCTTATAGGGTCTAAAATTTTGTGGACCAAGCTGTAAGGAAGTTTTCTACTGCCGGGGTAATACTCAGTAGTCGTCCAAGGTTCCGTTACAGAAAAAAGTCTTTGTTTTGATTTTCTTTTCGTTTTCCTTTATTTTTAATCTACTTTATAATTTTTATACTTTGTAACTTAAACTTTTAGTCACCACTTTTATATTTATGGTCGTCGTAACCCTGCAGCGTGTTTCCCGTGAAGTTTTGATTAGTGTGATAGGACGGGGAAGGGGGTCTGCCTATATCAACCGTGAGTTGTTTATGTCCAAGTAAAATATGACCCGAGCCAGAGAATCCCTAACCGTGGGTCGGGGGAAATTCTTGACTTATAATAGCTAAACGTATGTGTACGCGGTTAAACCAATGTAACTGGTGGACAGGCGTCACCTCTACCCCTAAAGAGAAATGCGATGTAAGCCAGAGAATCCCTTACCGTGGGTCGGAGGAAATTCTTGACTTGTAATAGCTAAACGTATGTGTACGCGGTTAAACCAATGTAACTGGTGGACAGGCGTCACCTCTACCCCTAAAGAGAAAAGCGATGTAAGCCAGAGAATCCATTACCATGGGTCGGGGGAAATTCTTGACTTGTAATAAAAAAACAAAAAAAAAGTAGACAGTGGGAATTAGGAGACACTTACCGGTCCGCACGCTATGCTGGCCTCCGAACATCTGACTGCTGACTGTCCAACAGCCTCCTTTTATACCCGACTAACGGGTTATTTCTTTGCATCAGCGCGTATGTGCTGTACATAATTCTTTATTGCACATGCGCGCCGTATTAAGCATAATATTCTCTGTGTGGTGTTGTAGTTGTTTTTTTTTCTTTTCTTATGTGTTTATGTTTCTTTTATTGTTGTTGTTTCTTTTTTTGTTTGTTTGTTACTAGTTGGTGATCATTAGGCAGGCGTAAGCATATTTGCCTTGTGATCATGATCAGTGTTTGTTTTGTTGTTTTCTTCGGTACGGTGCTATGGAGCAAAGACCGAGTTTTTGTAATTATTAGAATTAAAACAGTGGTGATTTTGTTTGTTGTAATTCAGAACAAAAAAAGTATGTAATTTGTTTTGCTGTTTGCGATATAATAAAAAAGAAACTTCAAAGTGGATAATTCATGTATGCTTAATTCTATGTTAATATATATATATATTTCAGAGTCTTTTTTTCTTTTTTATTTATATGTTGTTTTTCCTTTCTTTTGTCGATGGAAAATTTCTACTGCAACGGAAATTTTGTCGTCACACCCCCCTCATACTTTCGGGGGAATGGAGACTTGGATCTGTCCTGAGCGGCTGATCTGAACTCGGTAGCATTTTCCATTTACATCGTGTAAAAAATGCTTTTGTTTGTTGCTTTTGCGGGTGCGTTGGGCCGTCTGTATTTCTTGTCGCAATTCCAGTGGCCAATTGTCGGGATTGACTATACCCTTTGATGGGTCTCCTGGGGTTTCGTGGTCCGTTGGTATTGTTGAGGCTCCTGATGTCGTTGGTGTTTTCGTGGCTGCCGCGGTTACGGTGATTGTTGTTATTGCTGTGAGCTTTGTGTTTATGTTCTTGCCGCTGCGGTTACTGAAGCTGATGTTGTTGTCGTTGCTGCTGGTATCACCCTTACTGCTGTTGCTGCTGTCACTGCTACTGCTATCGCTGTCGCTGTCGATGCTGCTGCTGCTACCATCGCTATTACTGCTACTGCTCTCCGGGAAGAAACGTTCACCTGGACCTTTTGTGGGGCCCTTGTTTACTTCTTGGGGGAGTCTGGGCGTTCCTTTTTTGGGTAGTGCTTGGGCGAGGTTAGGGTTTTGAAATCGGATACGGGGTATTCGGTCCTGCCTGGATATGTTGATAAAACTTGCTACCAGGGCGGCCAGTTTCACTCGTTTATATTCGACTTCTTTCGTGTTGAACCATATTTGGGGCCCTGCTGTTGTTTCGACGACCTGCGAGAGATCTTGGAGAATGTGTTCCGCGTAGTGGAGGACAAAGAATCCACAGTCGGTCGTGTTATTTTGGCGTGGGGCTAGTACCTTCCGTTCCGGTAGGTTTTCCGGCGTGAATTTTCTCTTTGGGCGTTCTCTGTTCCCTCTTTCTTGTTCCTCCGAGTTTAGGTACGCCCGAATGACCTCGCAGGCGTAGTTGGTTGCTGGATGTGGGAGTGAGTCGAGCGTGAGGATGTCTCCATTTGGTCCGTCGGAGATGGCGAACCAGTGTTCGCCTTGATGACCTGGGATTATGAGATAGGTTTTCGTAGTCACGTCCTTTCCTCTAGTCCACCGACGAATGGCAGCAAATCGTCGTCCTTCTAACTCCTCTGGCGTCTCGGCTCCTCGTCTCTGGATGCTGGTTAATTTTTCCAGGAAGAAGGTATTAAATATGTGTACCTCTTTTTTCCTTGCTTCCGATATTATATTTCCTTCCATCCATTTGAGATAGACCTCGATGAGGCGGTCGTTGAGGAACCGTCCGCTCCCGATTCGTTGGTAGTCTGAGATGGTGATGTTGAAGCCTCCTGCTCCCTGGGGAATTTGGCATAAGAAATCTTCGGGGACCGTGTCTTCTCCCACGTCGCTGGACAGTATAATGCTTTGGAGTCGCTGAATTTTGCACTGTGGTGTTTTGGTGGGATCAGTCTTCGCAGTCCCTTTGATTCGGATTACCCCTGTCTTTGGATCACATTCGACCTCCGTCTGGTTGTTTACTACCGGTGGTATTTTTTTTTGTTGGCCCAACATTACTAGCTTATTTTTAAAATTCTGTTTGATTTTCTCAAATGTTGTCTCCATTGTCTTTTTCGGTGGGGATGGGTGTCGACGATTGATCATTTCTTGTGTTTTGTCTTTCTATTTATATCATGTGCTAGTGGTTAGTGGTACACATTTTAATCTAGAAAAATAGATTTTTTTTTTCTATTTTATTTAAAAAATTTTGTTTTCTTTGGATGCGTGGTCATTGGGGCACTAGGCCAAGAGACTCTATTGGTCTTGTCCTGCCTTGGGTCCTTGGGTCCTTCGCTACGGTACCCTTGGATTGGGGTGGGTGCTTGGCTTGGTATCTGTGTTCTTCTTGTGGTATGTGGGCTTTCCTGTCTGGTAGTGGGTCTGAGTCGGGACCCCGAGGTTTGGAGGGTCCTTTGGCCGCTGGTCGTCTCTTTGGAGGCTGGCGGTGTCTTGGTTGTGATAGTTTTTTCCTGCAGGTTTATAGTTTCTGGGCTGAATATATTAAGATATTAAGGTCTTCAGGTCCCATGTTGACGAACCTTGACTATCACAGGGGATATGAACCCGGTCACCTTGTAGGGGCTATCATACCTGGGGCTAGCTTTGCAGCGAAGTTGTCGGCGGCTTTAGACAAGTGATGTTGTCTTATGAGTACGGTTTGACCCAGCGTAGGCTTCCATGATCTTCTACGGAGATTGTAGTATCTGGACTGATCTTGGGCCGCTTGTTCGAGTCTTTGACGTACCAACTGGAAAATTTCCTGTAACTGCGCTGCTTTGTCTTGTGGTGACTGTTCGATGCTCCCGGTTCCTGTTACCTTTTCGTCAAAAAGAGTTCTCGGTAGCCGGGGTTCCCGGCCTTGGACAAGAAATGCGGGGGAAAAACCCGTTGATTCTGCCACGCTTGTGTTTAGCGCTAGAGATATCTCGGGGAGGAACTCATCCCATCTTTTATGCTGTTCTCTTACGAACTGGGCTATCATGGTTTTGATGGTACGGTTCGCTCGTTCTGTGGGGTTCTTCTGTGATCTGTATGGGACGGTAAATTGGTGCTTTACACCCAGCTGCTGTAGGAACTTACGGAACATGTGGCTCGTGAACTGCACCCCATTTTCGGTTACCAGAATCTTTGGTACACCATATCTGGCGAGGATCCTTTCGCGAAACGCTCGCCTGAGGGCTTCTGCCGTGGCCTTCCGGAGGGGTGCGATCTCTACCCATTTTGAAAATTTGTCAAACAGTACTAGTATTACTGTGTTTCCGTGTGTTGACCTAGGGAGTGGTCCGATGAAGTCCGCACACACGATGCTCCATGGTTCTTTTGCTATTTGTGTTAATATTGTTCCGGCTGGTTTCTGCTGGCTAGGCTTAAATTTTTGGCAGGATTCGCAGTGACGTACGTATCGCCTTATATCACGGTACATGCCCGGCCAATAGTAGTGATTTGTTATACGCGCTATTGTTTTCTGGATTCCCAGGTGACCGGCGGTGGGTTCGTCGTAATTTTCTTTTAGGACTCGTTCTCGTTGAAATTTTGGGACACATAGTTTCCAAGGAGAAGAGTCTTCGTCTGCCGTGTGTCTCGGTATGTTCCGATATATCTCACCATTTTCTATTATGAAATCTGGGAATTTTTCAGGTTTATCCTTGACCTCTGCTGTCTTCTTCTCCAACCAATTGCATACTTTCGTCTTTGTTTTGTCCACCAGCGTTGTACGTAGAGTCTCTCTTGGTTGGCGTGATAGGGCGTCGGCAACCACATTTAATTTGCCTCGGCGGTACTGAATATCATAGGTGTACTGTTGTAGTTCTAGGGCCCAACGAGCGATTCGTCCTGATGGGCTTTCAATCGAGTTTAGCCATTTCAGTGCTAAATGATCGGTGACTATGGTGAAGTGGTATCCTTCTAAGTATGGTCGCATCTTGCGAATGCCCCACACGATGACCAGGCATTCTTTCTCTGTAGGGGAATAATTGCGCTCTGCTGGATTCAGGTGGCGGCTGGCGTAGGCAATTACTTTCTCTTGGCCGTCGATGTCTTGTGTGAGAACTACCCCTAAACCGTAGTCGCTGGCGTCAGTCTGCAGGGTGAACCTTCTTGCAAAGTCAGGACAGGATAGAACGGGTGCTTTGGTGAGGCGATCCTTCAGTTGATCGAACGCTGCTTGTTGCGTTTCAGTCCATCTCCAATGTTTCCCCTTTTTAAGAGGCTGGTAAGAGGTTGGACGACTTCGGCGAACTCTGGGACAAATCTTCTGTACCATGACGCAATACCCAGGCAGCGACGGAGTTCTCGCAACGTGGTGGGTGGTCGGAGTTCTTGGATAGCGGCGATTTTGTCTGGGTCGGTGTGAATCCCTTGCTCACTAACCACATGTCCCAAATATTTGATTTCCTTCTGGAAGAATTTGCATTTTCCGCATTTATTTTCAGGTTGGCTTTATGTAGTCGCTGTAGTACCTCCTTTAGATGTCTCATATGTTGTTCCAAGTTTTCTCCGGTCACCACGATATCATCGAGATAGGCAAATGCATGGGGTTTCATCTCGGGGCCGATGACTTGGTCCAGAGCTCGCTGAAAGGTTGCGGGGGCCGAATCTAGGCCGAAAGGCATAACCCGCCACTGGAAGAGTCCGCGCCCCGGAACTGTAAATGCGGTGTACTTCTTGCTATTATTTTCCATGGGGATTTGCCAGTACCCGTTTTTGAGATCTAAACTGCTGATATACTTGGCGTTCCTGAGGCGGTCCAGAATATGGTGGATCCGGGGGAGTGGATAGGCATCAGGGATTGATTTTATGTTTAGTTGACGATAGTCTACACACAGTCTCCAAGTCCCGTTTTTCTTTTTGACCAGAACGATTGGCGCAATATATGGGCTACTTGATGGCTTATCGTCGGCTGGAGCTTCTTTTTGTACTGTGCGTAGCTGAGGTTCTTCTGGTTTTGTGGGTGTTCTTTGTTGACCGAGAGTTAGCTTGTGGCCTCCCACATAAATTTGCGCTCGCACATGGCTGAGGAAGTCCAGGCCTAGTATGACTTTGTCGATGGCTTCGGGGAGTATGAGCAGTTGTATTGCACAACTACTGTTTCCAAAGTGGATCTTTGTCTCGAATGCTTGCTTTACCTGTCTCCTGGTCCCTTTTGCCATTCGTACTGATGCCTTTGTATGTGTTGTATGTCCTGTATGTCGTACCTTGTGTTCATAAGCTTTGCTGATAAAGCTCCTCGTTGCGCCAGTGTCGATTGTTGCTATTACTGACTCTCCTCCCATATCTATAGTGGCCGCTATGCGATAATTTTCTTGCTCTATAACTCCAATGATTCGTGGAGTGTGTTTTGTTGGGGTCCCACCATCTTTTGGTCTCGGTGGAACCCGTTGGCGTTTCCCGAGACTTGGCGGCAGCATTCGATGGTTCTTGGGCCTATCTTTCCACAATCTTAGCAGAACAATACTCTGGGGTTGCGGCATTCATGGGTAAAGTGTCCGGGTTTGCTACAACGTCTACATGCGGTGCGTGGGTTGACGTATCCTTTTGCTACTTGCATAACCTGCCTGTGTTGTTCGTCCCTTCTGCGTTGGAGTGGGGGTTCGTTGATTCTGCGCTGGAGTTGAGGTTCGTTGCTTCTGCGACCGCAGTTTAGGCACTCGAAATCTTCCGCCAAACTCAGTAGTTCTCCTAGATTTTCGGAAGTCTTCAGAGGCCGTAAGCTTCCGATAATTCTTTGACGCGCTCCACAAACGCCAGTGGGTCGTGGATCCCATCTAACTTCACCGACCATTTTCTGACTTGGTCGATGACGGCAGGGTATGAAGGTCCATTGATTGGATGTGGTGTCGTAGGGGCAGTCGTATTGGTAGTGATGTTGTTGTTTGTGCTTTGGTCGGGGAGTTTCCCAGCTGTCGTGATGGTTATTGCTAGGGGTGCGGGCGAAGTGATCCTTGTGTGTAGGGTTTCTAGCGTAAGTAGTCGTTCTTCTACCTCGGGTTTGAGTTCCCCATCGTTGACTAGATTTGCGAATCGTCTACGGAGTTCCTCCACTGTTCCCGTCTCATCGAACCCGAATTCTTTGGCGTATGAGATAAGGTCCTCTTTGCGCAGAGAATAAATCCAGGTGGTCTTCATTTTGGCAGCGTAGCAGAAGTGGTAACCGGTGTTCCTCTTTGTTGAGATATGCTTTTGATGACGTGATGGTCGGTGTTGATAGTCGTAACGTTTGTTGATAAGGTTGGTTTGCTTTCTCTGGTAATGAGTATGGTTTTCTCTGATGATATAGTCCCTGCTCGGGCGCCACTGTACCGACGTTTTCTACTGCCGGGATAATGCTCAGTAGTCGTCCAAGGTTCCGTTACAGAAAAAAGTCTTTGTTTTGATTTTCTTTTCGTTTTCCTTTATTTTTAATCTACTTTATTATTTTTATACTTTGTAACAATTCACTTTTATACTTATGGTCGTCGTAACCCTGCAGCGTGTTTCCCGTGAAGTTTTGATTAGTGGGATAGGACGGGGAATGGGGTCTGCCTATATCAACCGTGAGTTGTTTATGTCCAAGTGAAATATGACCTGAGCCAGAGAATCCCTTACCGTGGGTCGGGGGAAATTCTTGACTTATAATAGCTAAACGTATGTGTACGCGGCTAAACAAATGTAACTGGTATAGAGGCGTCACCTCTACCCCTTAAGAGAAATGCGATGTAAGCCAGAGAATCCCTTACCGTGGGACGGGGGAAATTCTTGACTTGTAATAGTTCAACGTATTGTGGCGATGGACGTACTGAGTGATTGAGTCACTCATGCAAGTTGAGTCACCATGCAGTGTTGTTAGCGGTTTTTTTTATATAATAAGATCGTTGTGGAAAGGAAGGAAAAGAGAAGTTGTCGTTTTTTTTTCTCTCCGAGTATTTTATATATATTTTATAACATTTGTTATATGACTATTATGATTTGTTATATTAGCATTGAGATTATATGGACATATTATATTGATAGGCGCTAAGGAGAGTGGGTATGGAGTTTTTGACGTGAGTGGTCGCGAAGAGTTTTGGCTGTCTCCTGTGAAAGGGTCATGGAGTCGTGCTGTTGCTTGGCGATTGCAAGGTTGCGTCGCGTATAAGAATTGTGAAAAATGGTCCACCTCTTCACTCCATAGTGAACTATCAATATACCTGAACTTTTGAATTCAATAAAAAAAACATAAGTTTATTCCATTGAATTGGATCATAGCATATTCAATATTAAGAGTATTAAACATAACTCGAAAAAGTACTCGCTTAGTGCATCGGTCATCGTCGTCATAACGCTGGAAAATAAAATAAAATATATAAAAATATATAATACATTGTTATGTATATAAATACATAAGATTTTGTTTTTTAATCCCTCGTCGTGCTACATCAAAACCATCTGCATTCTAGCATATGTGATTTAAATAAGTTACTATAAACGAAATCTTTATGAGGTTGTGCCTAATAAACAAATAATGTTATTCATAGTGGAATTATTCTCATTGCCTTAAGAATACCTTTCTGGCGGTAATAAGGAGTAGCGGGACGCGGGTCGTTGAATTCGTTGACGGCATTAGCGGTGTTGTTAGACTGCACCAGTGGGTGTTCTCTATTCTCGATCTTGAAGAGATAGTTGGAGTGTCCGTTATACCGGATAACAGTTTGCCAAAAACCACTGTGTAGTGAATAAAAATCAGTTTTAACTAACTTAACGGAAAATTGGATATATCGAGCTTGTTAAAACAGAGTAATCATTCAACTCGTTGTTTGTGTGTGTGAGCACAGGATGGAAACTTCACCGACCAACGCAGCAGCATCGTGAATAAAAAACATACGTTTCAACGTCATCATTAGCGGCGCCGCATAAGGTTTTTTGTTTTTCTATTTATATATATATCTTTAAATTACTTACATATCTGCATATCTTTATGTTATATATATATATATATATATATATATATACCGAGTAGGTATTTTTATTATTCACAATATAATTAGTAATATTCTCTAAAATTTACCTATCATTTTTGTTATTAGCATTACTGCATTTTTGTTTTCTTTCTTGGCTTAAATAAAGCATAATTTATAATGAAACTACCTAAATCACTGATCGTTTTCCTTCCTGCCCCTACAATGGGAGTCTAAGGATTTGATATTGTGGTGTGGGTGACTCAGTTCCCCGGACGATGAGTACATGTTCACGTTAGTTGCTGACCGTTAGTTGAATATCCCCTTTGTCCCCGTCCTTTCCTCCTGTGGTCTAAAACAGGCCTTGTGCAAGTTTGTAAACCCCGCCTGTATCCCTGAGTGCTTAGCTGGAGCATTTGACTGCACGAACCTCTGCACATCCCAATCTGCTAACGCAACCATTTCAATGGTGGACGTTACAGTGGCGCCCAAGCGTACGGTTTGGTAATCGAATTATATCCAAATATATATATGTTGATTTAGTTTCAATGCCAGTTGATTTTAAGTTGATTTCTAGACATATTTCTTGTTAACTTTCAATTGAGTCTCAGTTGTTTTCCGAATATTTTCGTTTGACTTACAAATGTGACTTGGTTGATTTTGAGATGATTTTCGGTTGATTCTTGGAGATTTTTCTTGGCGAATATCGATTGAGTCTCGGTTGATTTCCGGATATTTTCGTTTGATTTATAATCGAGTCTCAGTTAATTTCCTATGGACTTCCGAATAATTTTTGTTGATTTTCAGCTGAACATAAATTGTCTGTTTATTTTTTTTTGCTATATTTCCCCATTCATATATCCCTTTGATAATGTTAACGATCGGCTTTAGCAGGACTTGACCATATTCGGACACTTGGCTAAATGTTAGCGCGGTGGTTCCTTTGAATTTATAATACGGGTTTTGCTTTCTGTTGATCGTAAGCATTCTGCATTACTGGTTTCTTTACGTATCTTATTCCCTTCATTATGGGCTTGAATAGATATCGTCATTGATTATCAGTTAAATGTCGTAGTTTAATTGAGTATTATTCCTAATCGTTAAACATAATTAGCGTCGGCACAGGAATGTCTTCTAAATCTGGGGTCCCGGCTCATCCGCACCACATACCAAATTATCTACAATATTAGTTTTTTTTTTAACTTTTGCTCGTTATAGAGTGCTAATCGTAATGGGAAGTGGTTATTGGAAACAGTTTTGACACATTTAAGTGCGGAACTAAGAAGTATAATTTACAAAATCACAAGTTTATATTTAACGAATTTTTTTTTGTTAAAAAGAAAATTTCATCAGGTTCTTGTAATTGAACAATTGCATGGGTGTCTTAGTCTCTCAGGTGTGACACGCGTTACCAATCATAGCTGACTTAACTCTTTTTCCTTAATCTCTCGGGAGTAGTTCCTTACAAAATACCAAGATGAATCCGGACCATTTGTCTAACGATGAGTTTGAATTGGAATGTCTGGTCCGCAACATTTCTGGTGATCCATTAACTAAACTTAATGAGCTCATTAAGCGATTAGAAAACGAGAAAGAGCATTCGGTGTTAGCACCAAATAGACCTCACATTCGGCACAGAAAAATCCTAGAAGTGAAGTGAAATTTCGTTCCCTCTACTGTGAGATTCAAAACATACTATCTGTGCATAGCGATAAAGCTAACATTCAGTTTGAAATAGCCCATTCGCGGTTGCTACACATTCGTAGTCGGTTGCAAAGGATCCAGTATTCCAAAGCTGTGGAGACAGTGGTCACAGAACTTAACAAGAAATGTGATCAGATGATCGAATTTATCAATAGCGCTAATCAGGACGACAAAGATTTGAATGAGTCTATAACTCAGTTTAAGTCTTTGGGTATTGGTACCGAAGAACCTACCTATTCTAGTAATGGCATTGAACAGGACGACGGGGAAGGGTCCGAAAGTTCTTATACAGATCACACTGACCAGTCACAAGTACGACAATTAGAGCCTCTGACCAGCTCTCCTAATTATAGGAATGAGCCTACAATGTCGAATAATTTGAACGGTGTAGTTCAGGGAGTTACTTCACAGAGAGTCGATCCCGTTGTAACGAGTTCGAAGACTGTTCCGGCAATGGTAAAACCACCGAGCGTAAACCAGACCCAATATAATTTGTTGTACCCACCGATAGCTCGTTGTCAAATAATAAACAGTCTGGCAACTGTTCAGTGCTGAATCCAGATCAGTTGTACCATCCACCAATCTTTAATCCTCTTCAGCGTGACCCAACAAAATGGCCCATATCATTTGAAGGTTCATTGACGGGCACGCCGGTAAAAAAATTTATTCGCATGTTGGAGCACCAAGCGTTGATTAACCGAATTCATTTGCAGCAAATTGCTAATGATATGAGTTACTTCCTCCGTGGCACCGCAGCAGACTGGTATTGGGATTTCATCCAACGGTATGGCAACGTTGAATGGGCATTTTTGAGAAATGAACTGGCAAAAAGGTCGCTGATAGACGAACCGATTTGGAAATACGACGTGTTATAGAATCGAAGAAACAGCGACCATATGAAAAGCTTATTGAGTTCTATAATTTAGTTCTATCAATGTCTCTGCAAATGGAAACTCCTATGCCAGACTCGGAACTCATTGTCATTCTTACCCAAAATATGCGACCAGGTCTACAGGACCGACTTGCAGTTACACAGTTCGTAACACTAGATGAATTGCTGCGGCAATACTGAACTACAAGTTTTATCGGATCCGAATTTTACTGACGCTAGTTACAATACTAATTATTCTAGGTTTCAACCGGTTAACACAACAGCGAGTTACGTTTCAGACCAGGGCCATTCTAATGTTAATCCTGTGGTGGTAGAGTCCCATGATCACTCGGGTTTCTATCCCAACTCACAAAATAGAATAAATTATCAGGACCCATATGGTTTAAGAAAAGGTATGCCGCTGCATCACAGTCAGGCAGTTCGATCAGCATCACCCTTTTCGAGTACTTCCCAGTCGAAGGTGAACCATTGTTGGAATTGCCTCCAAACAGGTTACTACTTTAAAGACTCTAACCATCGTATACTACATACGTTTTGTTTCGGTTGTGGTGCTCCTGAAGTTCTAAAGAAATCGTGTTGCCATTGTTGCCTAGTTCAGGGAAACTTGAAGGAGGGGGTAAGCGCAAGCAATCCAACGCGGAAGTTTACCTCCAACCATCAAGCACAACGAACAGACAACAGACATCGATCGAACCAAAACAGGAACGGAAGGTATCCTTCAAACCCGAAATAAATATAACTAAAAGTAATAGCTCCTTAATATATACGAAATCCAAATCGATCGTAATTTACGTTCCATTCGTTATTTCCAACGCAGGAAATAGCTGAAATCTCAAATTTCTGAATCATTGTTAACTGGTTCATCCGATGATCGTCCGTATGCCGAAGTGGAAATTTTAGGCTAAAGAGTTTTTGGGTTATTAGACAGTGGTGCCAACGTTTCTATTTTGGGCAAAAATTGCGAAGAATTTTTAAAGAATCTGACCGTTAATTTCCGGCATTTTCCGTGCACTATTAGAACGGCAAACGGCAACTCTGAACAAATCATAGGCCACATAAAAGTACCTGTGATGTTCGCGTGTCAAACTACTTTTGTTACCTTGCATTTAGCTCCTAATCTTACACAGCCTTTGTATCTCGGTATTGACCGTGAGTTGTTCGTGATTCTTTTAATTTCGCCTTGTCTACTCCTGCCCGATTTTGTTCTTCTCTTACCATATCAAATACCACTAATATCGACGCTGATTCCCATTTACATAAGCTAACTCCGTCTCAGAAGGAACAGTTAGAGATAATCAAGCAACGTTTTCCGTCGTCAGCTGTTCTTGGATTAGGGCGAACGCAATTTTTAAAACACGTTATTGACGTGGGCGATGCCAAACCCATCAAACAACGGTTTTATGCTGTGTCCCCGGCTGTTGAAGCTGAGATTGGGAAGGAGCTAGATCGGATGCTCTCATTAGGGGTCATTGAGGAAAGTGCAAGTTCGTGGAGTTCACCGATCACAAAGGTACGCAAGGCGGATGGTAGAGTTGGACTGTGCTTGGATGCAAGGAAGGTGAATGCGGTTACGGTGAAGGATTATTCCCCTTTGCCTCTCATAGACGGTTTGCTAGGACGTCTTAATAAGACCCGATTTATATCGAGTCTGGATTTGAAGGACGCCTTTTGGCAGATTCCGTTGGATGAGGGGTCAAGGGATAAGACAGCTTTCACTGTTCCGGGACTGTTCCACTATACCAATTCACCGTTATGCCTTTCGGTCTTTGCAATGCTCCACAGACAATGTGTCGGTTAATGCATAGAGTGATTCCTCACGAGTTGCACACACAGGTTTTCGTTTATCTCGATGATCTCCTGATAGCCACATTCGAAGAACACCTCGAGTTGTTGAGTAAGGTGGCTGACCTATTGAACGGTCAGGTTGAGGAACGCCCTATCGCTTTTGTCTCCCAGAAACTTAACGCAGCGGAGCGAAATTATAGCGTTACAGAGCTGGAGTGTAATCCGGCTGTATTAAGTGTCGGTAAATTTCGGCAATACGTGGAGGGTTATCCTTTTACAATCATTACCGATCACGCAAGCTTGAAATGGTTGATGGGACAGAAGGAGCTCTCTGGGCGGCTCGCTCGGTGGAGTCTCAAACATCAAGGTTTCAATTTCTCGATCGAATATCGCAAGGGTAAAGATAATGTCGTATCAGACGCCCTCTCAAGGCGAGTTGAGGCATTGTCCTTGAATGTTGGTGTGGATGTCATACCGTTACACCCAGATTCAGATTCGGATGCTATTTATTTTCAAGACCCTGAATACATAACTAAAAAGGAACTTATTCAATCAAAAGGCGAGATTAAATCAAATCTTATAATAGTTAACGAATAGTTTTACGCCGGTATTATCATTGGCCTAAAATGGCTGCACACGTGCATAAATTTATAATGAATTGTCCGATATGTAAGTTTAGCAAACCAGCAAATATTATAACTCGCCCGCCGATGGGGAAATATACTGAAGTCAGTAGAGTTTTTCAACATTTATATATAGACTTTATGGGCCCTTATCCGCGTTCTAAACAGGGTAATACTTATCTTTTCGTAGTTTTGGACCAATTTAGTCGCTTTGGTTTGCTTGAGCCGATGCGTGATGCTACTACTGCAAATGTAATTAAATTCTTAGAAAATCGAGTCATTAACGTTTATTCGGTCTCTGAACGAATCTTGAGTGACAATGGCAAACAATTTACTTCTAAATTATTTCGAGAATTTCTGAGCAAACATGGCATCAAGCACATGTTGACTCCGAAGTACTCGCTCGCCGCAAGCGAACGCCTCGGAAAGCGTGAACAGAAGCATTAGATCATACATTCAGGAAGACCACACAACATGTGATGCGCATGTTCATGCCATTGCATCTGCGTTGCGGAAAGTTACCCATGCAAGTACCGATCGTTCGCCTTACTTTATGGTTTTTGGTCAGCATTACATTTCGGATGGATCTCATTATGGTTTACTTCGTGAGTTAAATAGTTTGACGATAGAGAGACTCACCTTTGTAATTCCGATAAGCTGACTTTAGCACAAAAGACGGTACTTAAAAATCTTCGAAAAGCTTATAAAAACTATTCAGATAGGTACAACTTACGCAGTCGTCCCCGTAAGTTTTACACAGGGCAGCAGGTGTTTGTGAAGAACTTTTGTCAGACTTCAGCCATCCAGAGGTTTTCTGCAAAACTTGCACCAAAATTTAAAATGGCATTCATTAAAGAACCAGTAGGAAATGTTGCGTTCAAACTAGTAGACAAGGACGGCACTCATATTGGTATATATCATATAAGGGACATTAAAACTTAATAAGCATGGTCTGCGCTTTATCGGCAGTTTCTTTGTAGCAACCTCAGTACTCACCTGAAAATGCGAATTTTTAACTTTCTTCATATATTAATAATGCCCGGCTCAGAGACATTTCTCATGGGATCGTAGGACAGCCCCACGATTTGTGACGATGGACGTACTGATTGACTGAGTCACTCATGCAAGTTGAGTCACTCATGCAAGTTGCAGTGTTGTTAGCGGGTTTTTTTTATATATAATAAAATCGTTGTGGAAAGGAAGGAAAAGAGAAGTTGTCGTTTTTTTTTCTCTCTGAGTATTTTATATATATTTTATAACATTTGTTATATGACTATTATGATTTGTTATATTAGTATTGAGATTATATGGACATATTATATTGATAGGCGCTAAGGCGAGTGGGTATGGAGTCTTTGACGTGAGTGGTCGCGAAGAGTTTTGGCTGTCTCCTGTGAAAGGGTCATGGAGTCGTGCTATTGCTTGGCGATTGCAAGGTTGCGTCGCGTATAAGAATTGTGAAAAATGGTCCACCTCTTCACTCCATAGTGAACTATCAATATACCTGAACTTTTGAATTCAATAAAAAAAAACATAAGTTTATTCAATTGAATTGGAACATAGCATATTCAATATTAAGAGTATTAAACATAGCTCAAAAAAGTACTCGTCAACGTTGTCGTCGCTTAGTGCATCGGTCATCGCCGTCGTAACGCTGGAAAATTAAATAAAATATATAAAAATATATAATACATTGTTATGTATATAAATTCATAAGATTTTTTTTTAAATCCCTCGTCGTGCTACATCAAAACCATCTGCATTCTAGCATATGTGATTTAAATAAGTTACTATAAACGAAATCTTTATGAGGTTGTGCCTAATAAACAAATAAAGTTATTCATAGTGGAATTATTATCATTGCCTTAAGAATACCTTTCTGGCGGTAATAAGGAGTAGCGGGACGCGGGTCGTTGAATTCGTTGACGGCATTAGCGGTGGTGTTAGACTGCACCAGTGGGTGTTCTCTATTCTCGATCTTGAAGAGATAGTTGGAGTGTCCGTTATACCGGATAACAGTTTGCCAAAAACCACTGTATAGTGAATAAAAATCAGTTTTAACTAACTTAACGGAAAATTGGATATTTCGAGCTTGTTAAAACAGAGTAATCATTCAACTCGTTGTTTGTGTGTGTGAGCACAGGATGGAAACTTCACCGACCAACGCAGCAGCATCGTGAATAAAAAACATACGTTTCAACGTCATCATTAGCGGCGCCGCATAAGGTTTTTTGTTTTTCTATTTATATATATATCTTTAAATTACTTACATATCTGCATATCTTTATGTTATATATATATATATATATATATATATATATACCGAGTAGGTATTTTTATTATTCACAATATAATTAGTAATATTCTCTAAAATTTACCTATCATTTTTGTTATTAGCATTACTGCATTTTTGTTTTCTTTCTTGGCTTAAATAAAGCATAATTTATAATGAAACTACCTAAATCACTGATCGTTTTCCTTCCTGCCCCTACAATGGGAGTCTAAAGGATTTGATATTGTGGTGTGGGTGACTTAGTTCCCCGGACGATGAGTACATGTTCACGTTAGTTGCTGACCGTTAGTTGAATATCCCCTTTGTCCCCGTCCTTTCCTCCTGTGGTCTAAAACAGGCCTTGTGCAAGTTTGTAAACCCCGCCTGTATCCCTGAGTGCTTAGCTGGAGCATTTGACCGCACGAACCTCTGCACATCCCAATCTGCTAACGCAACCATTTCAATGGTGGACGTTACAGTGGCGCCCAAGCGTACGGTTTGGTAATCGAATTATATCCAAATATATATATGTTGATTTAGTTTCAATGCCAGTTGATTTTAAGTTGATTTCTAGACATATTTCTTGTTAACTTTCAATTGAGTCTCAGTTGTTTTCCGAATATTTTCGTTTGACTTACAAATGTGACTTGGTTGATTTTGAGATGATTTTCGGTTGATTCTTGGAGATTTTTCTTGGCAAATATCGATTGAGTCTCGGTTGATTTCCGGATATTTTCGTTTGATTTATAATCGAGTCTCAGTTAATTTCCTATGGACTTCCGTATAATTTTTGTTGATTTTCAGCTGAACATAAATTGTCTGTTTATTTTTTTTTGCTATATTTCCCCATTCATATATCCCTTTGATAATGTTAACGATCGGGTTAAGCAGGACTTGACCATATTCGGACACTTGGCTAAATGTTAGCGCGGTGGTTCCTTTGAATTTATAATACGGGTTTTGCTTTCTGTTGATCGTAAGCATTCTGCATTACTGGTTTCTTTACGTATCTTATTCCCTTCATTATGGGTTTGAATAGATATCGTCATTGATTATCAGTTAAATGTCGTAGTTTAATTGAGTATTATTCCTAATCGTTAAACATAATTAGCGTCGGCACAGGAATGTCTTCTAAATCTGGGGTCCCGGCTCATCCGCACCACATACCAAATTATCTACAATATTAGTTTTTTTTTTAACTTTTGCTCGTTATAGAGTGCTAATCGTAATGGGAAGTGGTTATTGGAAACAGTTTTGACACATTTAAGTGCGGAACTAAGAAGTATAATTTACAAAATCACAAGTTTATATTTAACGAATTTTTTTTTGTTAAAAAGAAAATTTCATCAGGTTCTTGTAATTGAACAATTGCATGGGTGTCTTAGTCTCTCAGGTGTGACACGCGTTACCAATCATAGCTGACTTAACTCTTTTTCCTTAATCTCTCGGGAGTAGTTCCTTACAAAATACCAAGATGAATCCGGACCATTTGTCTAACGATGAGTTTGAATTGGAATGTCTGGTCCGCAACATTTCTGGTGATCCATTAACTAAACTTAATGAGCTCATTAAGCGATTAGAAAACGAGAAAGAGCATTCGGTGTTAGCACCAAATAGACCTCCACATTCGGCACAGAAAAATCCTAGAAGTGAAGTGAAATTTCGTTCCCTCTACTGTGAGATTCAAAACATACTATCTGTGCATAGCGATAAAGCTAACATTCAGTTTGAAATAGCCCATTCGCGGTTGCTACACATTCGTAGTCGGTTGCAAAGGATCCAGTATTCCAAAGCTGTGGAGACAGTGGTCACAGAACTTAACAAGAAATGTGATCAGATGATCGAATTTATCAATAGCGCTAATCAGGACGACAAAGATTTGAATGAGTCTATAACTCAGTTTAAGTCTTTGGGTATTGGTACCGAAGAACCTACCTATTCTAGTAATGGCATTGAACAGGACGACGGGGAAGGGTCCGAAAGTTCTTATACAGATCACACTGACCAGTCACAAGTACGACAATTAGAGCCTCTGACCAGCTCTCCTAATTATAGGAATGAGCCTACAATGTCGAATAATTTGAACGGTGTAGTTCAGGGAGTTACTTCACAGAGAGTCGATCCCGTTGTAACGAGTTCGAAGACTGTTCCGGCAATGGTAAAACCACCGAGCGTAAACCAGACCCAATATAATTTGTTGTACCCACCGATAGCTCGTTGTCAAATAATAAACAGTCTGGCAACTGTTCAGTGCTGAATCCAGATCAGTTGTACCATCCACCAATCTTTAATCCTCTTCAGCGTGACCCAACAAAATGGCCCATATCATTTGAAGGTTCATTGACGGGCACGCCGGTAAAAAAATTTATTCGCATGTTGGAGCACCAAGCGTTGATTAACCGAATTCATTTGCAGCAAATTGCTAATGATATGAGTTACTTCCTCCGTGGCACCGCAGCAGACTGGTATTGGGATTTCATCCAACGGTATGGCAACGTTGAATGGGCATTTTTGAGAAATGAACTGACAAAAAGGTCGCTGATAGACGAACCGATTTGGAAATACGACGTGTTATAGAATCGAAGAAACAGCGACCGGATGAAAAGCTTATTGAGTTCTATAATTCAGTTCTATCAATGTCTCTGCAAATGGAAACTCCTATGCCAGACTCGGAACTCATTGTCATTCTTACCCAAAATATGCGACCAGGTCTACAGGACCGACTTGCAGTTACACAGTTCGTAACACTAGATGAATTGCTGCGGCAATACTGAACTACAAGTTTTATCGGATCCGAATTTTACTGACGTTAGTTACAATACTAATTATTCTAGGTTTCAACCGGTTAACACAACAGCGAGTTACGTTTCAGACCAGGGCCATTCTAATGTTAATCCTGTGGTGGTAGAGTCCCATGATCACTCGGGTTTCTATCCCAACTCACAAAATAGAATAAATTATCAGGACCCATATGGTTTAAGAAAAGGTATGCCGCTGCATCACAGTCAGGCAGTTCGATCAGCATCACCCTTTTCGAGTACTTCCCAGTCGAAGGTGAACCATTGTTGGAATTGCCTCCAAACAGGTTACTACTTTAAAGACTCTAACCATCGTATACTACATACGTTTTGTTTCGGTTGTGGTGCTCCTGAAGTTCTAAAGAAATCGTGTTGCCATTGTTGCCTAGTTCAGGGAAACTTGAAGGAGGGGGTAAGCGCAAGCAATCCAACGCGGAAGTTTACCTCCAACCATCAAGCACAACGAACAGACAACAGACATCGATCGAACCAAAACAGGAACGGAAGGTATCCTTCAAACCCGAAATAAATATAACTATTTAAAAGTAATAGCTCCTTAATATATACGAAATCCAAATCGAACGTAATTTACGTTCCATTCGTTATTTCCAACGCAGGAAATAGCTGAAATCTCAAATTTCTGAATCATTGTTTACTGGTTCATCCGATGATCGTCCGTATGCCGAAGTGGAAATTTTAGGCAAAAGAGTTTTTGGGTTATTAGACAGTGGTGCCAACGTTTCTATTTTGGGCAAAAATTGCGAAGAATTTTTAAAGAATCTGACCGTTAATTTCCGGCATTTTCCGTGCACTATTAGAACGGCAAACGGCAACTCTGAACAAATCATAGGCCACATAAAAGTACCTGTGATGTTCGCGTGTCAAACTACTTTTGTTACCTTGCATTTAGCTCCTAATCTTACACAGCCTTTGTAACTCGGTATTGACTTTTGGAAATTATTTCATTTAAGAATTGTTCGTGATTCTTTTAATTTCGCCTTGTCTACTCCTGCCCGATTTTGTTCTTCTCTTACCATATCAAATACCACTAATATCGACGCTGATTCCCATTTACATAGGCTAACTCCGTCTCAGAAGGAACAGTTAGAGATAATCAAGCAACGTTTTCCGTCGTCAGCTGTTCTTGGATTAGGGCGAACGCAATTTTTAAAACACGTTATTGACGTGGGCGATGCCAAACCCATCAAACAACGGTTTTATGCTGTGTCCCCGGCTGTTGAAGCTAAGATTGGGAAGGAGCTAGATCGGATGCTCTCATTAGGGGTCATTGAGGAAAGTGCAAGTTCGTGGAATTCACCGATCACAAAGGTACGCAAGGCGGATGGTAGAGTTCGACTGTGCTTGGATGCAAGGAAGGTGAATGCGGTTACGGTGAAGGATTATTCCCCTTTGCCTCTCATAGACGGTTTGCTAGGACGTCTTAATAAGACCCGATTTATATCGAGTCTGGATTTGAAGGACGCCTTTTGGCAGATTCCGTTGGATGAGGGGTCAAGGGATAAGACAGCTTTCACTGTTCCGGGACTGTTCCACTATACCAATTCACCGTTATGCCTTTCGGTCTTTGCAATGCTCCACAGACAATGTGTCGGTTAATGCATAGAGTGATTCCTCACGAGTTGCACACACAGGTTTTCGTTTATCTCGATGATCTCCTGATAGCCGCTGAGACATTCGAAGAACACCTCGAGTTGTTGAGTAAGGTGGCTGACCTATTGAACGGTCAGGTTGAGGAACGCCCTATCGCTTTTGTCTCCCAGAAACTTAACGCAGCGGAGCGAAATTATAGCGTTACAGAGCTGGAGTGTAATCCGGCTGTATTAAGTGTCGGTAAATTTCGGCAATACGTGAAGGGTTATCCTTTTACAATCATTACCGATCACGCAAGCTTGAAATGGTTGATGGGACAGAAGGAGCTCTCTGGGCGGCTCGCTCGGTGGAGTCTCAAACTTCAAGGTTTCAATTTCTCGATCGAATATCGCAAGGGTAAAGATAATGTCGTATCAGACGCCCTCTCAAGGCGAGTTGAGGCATTGTCCTTGGATGTTGGTGTGGATGTCATACCGTTACACCCAGATTCAGATTCGGATGCTATTTATTTTCAAGACCCTGAAAACATAACTAAAAAGGAACTTATTCAATCAAAAGGCGAGATTAAATCAAATCTTAGAATAGTTAACGAATAGTTTTACGCCGGTATTATCATTGGCCTAAAATGGCTGCACACGTGCATAAATTTATAATGAATTGTCCGATATGTAAGTTTAGCAAACCAGCAAATATTATAACTCGCCCGCCGATGGGGAAATATACTGAAGTCAGTAGAGTTTTTCAACATTTATATATAGACTTTATGGGCCCTTATCCGCGTTCTAAACAGGGTAATACTTATCTTTTCGTAGTTTTGGACCAATTTAGTCGCTTTGGTTTGCTTGAGCCGATGCGTGATGCTTCTACTGCAAATGTAATTAAATTCTTAGAAAATCGAGTCATTAACGTTTATTCGGTCTCTGAACGAATCTTGAGTGACAATAGCAAACAATTTACTTCTAAATTATTTCGAGAATTTCTGAGCAAACATGGCATCAAGCACATGTTGACTCCGAAGTACTCGCTCGCCGCAAGCGAACGCCTCGGAAAGCGTGAACAGAAGCATTAGATCATACATTCAGGAAGATCACACAACATGTGATGCGCATGTTCATGCCATTGCATCTGCGTTGCGGAAAGTTACCCATGCAAGTACCGATCGTTCGCCTTACTTTATGGTTTTTGGTCAGCATTACATTTCGGATGGATCTCATTATGGTTTACTTCGTGAGTTAAATAGTTTGACGATAGAGAGACTCACCTTTGTAATTCCGATAAGCTGACTTTAGCGCAAAAGACGGTACTTAAAAATCTTCGAAAAGCTTATAAAAACTATTCAGATAGGTACAACTTACGCAGTCGTCCCCGTAAGTTTTACACAGGGCAGCAGGTGTTTGTGAAGAACTTTTGTCAGACTTCAGCCATCCAGAGGTTTTCTGCAAAACTTGCACCAAAATTTAAAATGGCATTCATTAAAGAACCAGTAGGAAATGTTGCGTTCAAACTAGTAGACAAGGACGGCACTCATATTGGTATATATCATATAAAGGACATTAAAACTTAATAAGCATGGTCTGCGCTTTATCGGCAGTTTCTTTGTAGCAACCTCAGTACTCACCTGAAAATGCGAATTTTTAACTTTCTTCATATATTAATAATGCCCGGCTCAGAGACATTTCTCATGGGATCGTAGGACAGCCCCACGATTTGTGACGATGGACGTACTGATTGATTGAGTCACTCATGCAAGTTGAGTCACTCATGCAAGTTGAGTCACCATGCAGTGTTGTTAGCGGGTTTTTTTTTATATATATAATAATAATATATATTTATTTAATAATATAATATATATAATATATATATATTTATAATATATATATATTTATAATAAAATCGTTGTGGAAAGGAAGGAAAAGAGAAGTTGTCGTTTTTTTTTCTCTCTGAGTATTTTATATATATTTTATAACATTTGTTATATGACTATTATGATTTGTTATATTAGTATTGAGATTATATGGACATATTATATTGATAGGCGCTTAGGCGAGTGGGTATGGAGTCTTTGACGTGAGTGGTCGCGAAGAGTTTTGGCTGTCTCCTGTGAAAGGGTCATGGAGTCGTGCTATTGCTTGGCGATTGCAAGGTTGCGTCGCGTATAAGAATTGTGAAAAATGGTCCACCTCTTCACTCCATAGTGAACTATCAATATACCTGAACTTTTGAATTCAATAAAAAAAAACATAAGTTTATTCAATTGAATTGGAACATAGCATATTCAATATTAAGAGTATTAAACATAGCTCAAAAAAGTACTCGTCAACGTTGTCGTCGCTTAGTGCATCGGTCATCGCCGTCGTAACGCTGGAAAATTAAATAAAATATATAAAAATATATAATACATTGTTATGTATATAAATACATAAGATTTTGTTTTTTAATCCCTCGTCGTGCTACATCAAAACCATCTGCATTCTAGCATATGTGATTTAAATAAGGGATACTAAAGGGTGTTTTTTTGGGAGGTTTGTTTTTCCGATAGATGTCGTTTTATTTTATGACAGTTGTTTTGACAGCTCAAAGTGGCATTTCTACTCAGTATTGTTTGGCAAATCATTATGAAAAAAAAAAAAAAAAAAAAAAAAAAAAATGACATTTGTGAAAAATAGTCGTGGTAGCCATATGCCAGAAATTGTGTTTAAATGTTAAATGCCAAAAAATTATCTACCAAATAAAAAAAAATTTTGGTCATTTCATAATTTTATATGTGTTTTATTCAAAAAAAAAATCGGCAACCTCTTAAAAAAACACGTTATATCTAACGGGTGTTTTTTTAAGAGGTTGCCGATTTTTTTTTTGAATAAAACACATATAAAATTATGAAATGACCAAAATTTTTTTTTATTTGGTAGATAATTTTTTGGCATTTAACATTTAAACACAATTTCTGGCATATGGCTACCACGACTATTTTTCACAAATGTCATTTTTTTTTTTTTTTTTTTTTTTTTTTTTTTTCATAATGATTTGCCAAACAATACTGAGTAGAAATGCCACTTTGAGCTGTCAAAACAACTGTCATAAAATAAAACGACATCTATCGGAAAAACAAACCTCCCAAAAAAACACCCGTTATAAACGAAATCTTTATGAGGTTGTGCCTAATAAACAAATAATGTTATTCATAGTGGAATTATTCTCATTGCCTTAAGAATACCTTTCTGGCGGTAATAAGGAGTAGCGGGACGCGGGTCGTTGAATTCGTTGACGGCATTAGCGGTGGTGTTAGACTGCACCAGTGGGTGTTCTCTATTCTCGATCTTGAAGAGATAGTTGGAGTGTCCGTTATACCGGATAACAGTTTGCCAAAAACCACTGTGTAGTGAACAAAAATCAGTTTTAACTAACTTAACGGAAAATTGGATATTTCGAGCTTGTTAAAACAGAGTAATCATTCAACTCGTTGTTTGTGTGTGTGAGCACAGGATGGAAACTTCACCGACCAACAAAGCAGCATCGTGAATAAAAAACATACGTTTCAACGTCATCATTAGCGGCGCCGCATAAGGTTTTTTTTGTTTTCCTATTTATATATATATCTTTAAATTACTTACATATCTGCATATCTTTATGTTATATATATATATATATATATACCGAGTAGGTATTTTTATTAGTCACAATATAATTAGTAATATTCTCTAAAATTTACCTATCATTTTTGTTATTAGCATTACTGCATTTTTGTTTTCTTTCTTGGCTTAAATAAAGCATAATTTATAATGAAACTACCTAAATCACTGATCGTTTTCCTTCCTGCCCCTACAATGGGAGTCTAAAGGATTTGATATTGTGGTGTGGGTGACTCAGTTCCCCGGACGATGAGTACATGTTCACGTTTGTTGCTGACCGTTAGTTGAATATCCCCTTTGTCCCCGTCCTTTCCTCGTCCTGCGGTCTAAAACAGGCCTTGTGCAAGTTTGTAAACCCCGCCCGTATCCCTGAGTGCTTAGCCGGAGCTTTTGACCGCACGAACCTCTGCACATCGCAATTTGCTAACGCCACCATTTCAATGGTGGACGTTACAGTATGTGTACGCGGCTAAACCAATGTAACTGGTGGAGAGGCGTCACCTCTACCCGTAAAGAGAAAAGCGATGTATGCCAGAGAATCGGGGGAAATTCTTGACTTGTAACAGCTAAACGTATGTGTACGCGGCTAAACCAATGTAACTGGTGGAGAGGCGTCACCTCTACCCCTAAAGAGAAAAGCGATGTAAGCCAGAGAATCCCTTACTGTGGGTCGGGGGAAAAACTTGACGTGTAACAGCTAAACGTATGTCTACGCGGCTAAACCATATGTTGTTTTTCTTTTCTTTTGTGGATGGAAAATTTCTACTGCAACAGAAATTTTGTCGTCACAAAGCTATTTCTGAAGCGATTCGTATGAAATTCGGTATGTAGGACTAAGATACAACTATAAGACTTGTTCCTATGGAAATTCTGGGATCTGGCAAATAGCGTCTGGAATTTGGTAGACCAAGCCATTTCTCAAGCGATTCGCATAAGACTTGTTCCTATGGAAATTCTCGGATCCAGATCGGAATAGGGTCTGGAATTTTGTGGACCAAGCCATTTCTCAAGCGATTCGTATAAGACTTGTTCCTATGGAAATTCTGGGATCTGGCCAATAGGGTCTGGAATTTTGTGGACCGCCATTTCTCAACCGATTCGTATGATATTCGGTATTAAGGACTAAGAGGTTACTATAGGACATGTTCCTATGGATATTCTTGGATCTTGCCAATAGGTTCTGGAATTTTCTGGACCAAGCCATTTCTCAAGCGCTTCGCATAAGACATGTTCCTATGGAAATTCTGGGATCTGGCCAATAGTGTCTGGAATTTGGGGACCAAGCCATTTCTCAAGCGATTTGTATGAAATTCGTTATGTAGGACTAAGATACGACTATAAGACTTGTTCCTATGGAAATTCTGGGATCTGGCTAATAGGGTACGGAATTTTGTGGACCAACCCATTTCTCAAGCAATTCGTACGAAATTCGGTATGTAGGACTAAAATGCGACTATACGACTTGTTCCAATGAAAAATCTGGGATCTGGCCAATAGGGTCTGGAATTTTGTAGACCAAGCCATTTCTCAAGAAATTCGTAAAAAAAATGGGTACGTACGACTAAGATGCAACTATAACCATTGATCCTATGAAAATTCTGGGATCTAGCCAAAGGGATCTGGAATTTTGTGGACAAAGCCATTTCTCAATCGATTCGTATGAAATTCGGTATGTAAGACTAAGATGCGACTGTAAGACTTGTTCCAATGGAAATTCTGGGATCTGGCCAATAGGTTATGAAATTTTGTTGACCAAGCCATTTCTCAAACGGTTCGTATGAAATTCGGTATGTAGGACTAATATGCGACTTTAAGATTTGTTCAAATGGAAATTCTAGGATCTGGCCAATAGGTTCTAGAATTTTGTGGACCAAGCCATTTCTCAAGCGATTCGCATAAGACTTGTTCCTATGGAAATTCTCGGATCCAGATCGGAATAGGGTCTGGAATTTTGTGGACCAAGCCATTTCTCAAGCGATTCGTATAAGACTTGTTCCTATGGAAATTCTGGGATCTGGCCAATAGGGTCTGGAATTTTGTGGACCGCCATTTCTCAACCGATTCGTATGATATTCGGTATTAAGGACTAAGAGGTTACTATAGGACATGTTCCTATGGATATTCTTGGATCTTGCCAATAGGTTCTGGAATTTTGTGGACCTAGCCATTTCTCAAGCTGTTCGTATGAATATAAAACTTGTTCCTATGGAATTTCTGGTATCTGGGCAATAGAGTCATGAATTTTGTCGACCAAGCCATTTCTCAAGCGATTCGTATGAAATTTGGTATGTAGGACTAAGATGTGACTATAAGACTTGTTCCTATGGAAATTCTGGGATCTGGCCAATAGGGTCTGAAATTTTGTGGACCAAACCAATTCTAAAGCGATTTCTATGAAACTTGGTATGTAGGACCAAGAAGCGACTATAAGACTTGTTCCTATGTCAATTCTTGGATAGAGCCAATAGGGTCTGGAATTTTGTGGACCAAACCATTTCACAGGCGATTCGTATGAAATTCGGTATGTAGGACTAGGATGCGACTATAAGACTTGTTCCTGTGGAAATTCTGGGATCTGGCCAATAGAGTCTGTAATTTTGTGGACCAAGCCATTTCTCAACCGATTCGTATGAAAATCGGTATGTAGGACTAAAATGCGGCTATAAGACTTGTTCCTTCGGAATTTCTGAGATCTGACCAATATGGTCTAAATTGGGAGGGGCCAGTTGATTTTGACGGAAATCTGACAACCGGAAGTAAAAGTTTCCTTTGACAGTTTTTCGATTTTTTGCAAATAACTCAAAAAGTATAGCACCTAGGAGAAATCTGTTAGGTGCAAAATAAATTAAAAAAAGAAAAAAAAAGAAAAAAATAAAAAAAAATTAAACGGCCCCGTCCATAAAAAAAATCGTGTGTCTCCACACCTTTATTTTTGATTTAGATTCAAAAATTCGCAATTTTCACTTGCTCTGTTTTAATGAACGAAATTCTTATTTGGATACCTACAATTGATATCCTACCGACTGCGCCAAAAATGTTAAATCTGAATAAAAAACAACCCAATAAAATTAAAATTGTTCATGTAAATTTTCTAAAAGGGGATACATATGTGTGCAAAGTTTGATCCGGGTTAATTTAGGAAAAAATATTATAAGAGCCGCTTTACTTTAAATTTTGTACAAAAACTATTCTCACCGGAGATACACATGTATAAAAAATTTGTGAGGGAGACCCCGAACTTGGGGCCCGATTACTTCCAAATTTCAATAGGAAGTGTTGTCATCGGAGATACACATGTGTTGAAAATTTGAAGAAAACCGGGCTAGTTTTAAAAAAAATGTATATGTGCCTCAGGGCGCTCAGGGCCCGGTCACTCGAAAATTTTACAAAAAGTTTTGTCCATAGGAGATACACACGTGCTTAAAATTTGAAGAAATCGAGCTAATTTTGTTAAAAAATTTTATGGGCACACATCGCGCCAAAGGGCCCGTTCACTCAAAAAAATTTACAGAAGGTTTTGTGCATCGGAAATACACAGGAGCTTAAAATTTAAAGAAATCGGGCTAATTTTTAAAAAAAAAATTCTGGGTACCCCTCGGGCATCAGGGCCCGTTCACTCCAAAAAATTTTATCCATTGGAGACACACATGTGTTTAAAATTTGAAGACAATCGGTCTAATTTAAAAAAAAGCCAGCCAGCCAGTCCGCCAGCCACGGAAGTTAATATAGAGAATTTAAAAACACGAGAACTTTTACCACGGGCGGAAAGTAGAGAAGTTTATTGTTTGATGTCTGAACTAAATCTAATCTTACAATTATATTTCCTTAATAAAGATACCTCGGTTGACAAAGAATCATACGTGTTGTACATGGTCTCCAAAGGCCACAGCTACAGAGCGCATGTAGGCTATAAAGTTATCAATAGATTTAAATGAACGGATGGTCCAGCTACGATTCGGGCCACCTGAATAAACAAATGATTCTGCATCCGTCGCAGAATGGATGACTACGCGACCAAACGCGAGTAATCTATTAGTTCGAATTTTAGTTCTATATTGCGCATACGCAAACGTGTATGCAAAGCTGCAGAGTCATAATCTTTGGAATGTTAATTGATTAGAATAAAGCGCACACAGCTTCACCGTAATAAAGTTTGGAATTTATTGCTTGAACATTAGATTATACTTATTTAAGATGCTTGTTGATTTGTGGATATATCACTATACTCGTAGTTATCTTATAAACTACAAACGATAAACTGGTTAAAGTTTGCCACTGTGTGATGGGTATAACGATGTTTTGTGGGGTGGATGGATATAGCCTATGCATATAGTAAGTGCATTAGCGAGAGTACTGAAAAATGATTATACTAACGCATTGCATGTTGCCTGTTGCACGTTGCATTTTGCATGTTGCAAGTTATGTGTTACATTTTGAATTTAATATATTACAAGTTTGCATGTTGCATGTAGCATATAGTATTGAGTATATTGCATGTTTCATGTGGAATACAGCATGTAGCACGTTGCATGTTCTATGTTCCACGTCGCATGTTGCAAGTCGAATGATTCATGTTGCATTTAACGAGTTTCATGTTGCGCTTGGGCGATACATGTTCAAAGTTAGGTTTTTCGCATGTTGTATATTGCGTGTTGCAAAAGCATGGAGTAGGTTGCATGTTGCAAGTTAGGTGGCAATGGGATGGGGCAGCTGAGAAACGTCGGGTATTTCCACTAGTATTTGATAAAATAATAAACTTGTGTTGTGTTTTTGTTTGCAAAATAAATTACGAACGATAGAACCCTTATTTTCGTAACAATATAACAAATAAATTGATATGTGTAAAACAAATAAATTGATTACAAATGTTTGTCACTCCCGAATAAAGCAAATCGATAACAAATTGTGTTTGTAACTTTATTCGGGAGTGGCAATTATTAGAAAAAAAAAGCACTTCCGGTTTTGTAATAAAGAAGAGACACCTGTTTTTGTAACTCATAAAAATACAGTCTAAGATTATTCTAAAAACATTTTGATTTTCATTCGTCACTTTAATAACATTTTGATACTCATAAAAATACAGTCCAAGTTAATTCTAAAATTCAATAACATTTTGTTTTTCATTCGTCGATTCAATAACATTTTGGTCCAGCGAGTCCGGATTTCATTTGTGCATAAAAATTCACAACTTAGTGAATTTCTAATTTTTCTAGTACCGTTGCGGTCTGTTGGATATAATATTTACGTCAGCAGGAGTTGATAACTCTGTGCTACGTGGCTCGTCCCTTGCAATAATTGAAGCAGACGAAAGGAGCACTTGAATATTGGAAACATCTGTATGTATGACATGCATCTGTGAAGAACAAAATTCTTGTGGACGAATTTTGTTCACAGAAAACATGCCACATACTTTTTTTCTTTCCAAATTGGGGTGCACCCACTACCTACGCAGTGCAGCCAACAAATGCATATAAAAGCAAAATAGCTGAAACAACATCACGCCACCGGATTGACCAATCAGAGCGCAGCACGCTATTTAGAATTTTGCCATGCAAAATGGTATAAAAGGGCGAGCATGCAGGCGCTCGCTCTCTTAGTTCTCTTAGTCTTCAGACAGGGTCACACCTCGGTTTACGCTCGTCTCGAACTACGCTACGCATCGCTTAGTATTCTCACTTGTCTTAGGCTCAAGCCCACTCGTCGCTCAGAATTGTCGCTCGCCTTGAACTACGCTCACGCATCGCTCAGGAATCTCACTTGTCTCAGGCGCTCGCCCACAAGTCGCTCACGTATCGCTCAGGAATCTCACTTGTCTCAGTCGCACGCCCACAAGTCGCTCAGGATTGTCGCTCGCCTCAAGCCTACGATCACGCAGGACTCACGATCGTCAGGCGCACGCCCACGAATCGCACAGGAGTCACAACTATCTCAGGCTAACGCATCGCTCAGAAATCTCACTTGTCTCAGGCGCACGCCCACAAATCGCTCACGATTCACGCCTGACTCGTACTAAGCTCACGTATCGCTCAGGACTTACGCTCGCCTAAGGCTAGCATATCACTCAGGACTTACGCTCGCCTAAGGCTAGCACATCGCTCGGGACTTACGCTCGTCTGAGACTAGCGCATCGCTCTGAATTTATGCTTGTCGACCTAAATTATAAAGTAATAAGAAAAGAGAAATAAAGAAACACAATTTGAAGAGTCACCAAAGATAAATTTTATTGTAACGACCCCTTTCTCTGAACCCTGGTCACGCTGAGTTTACCCCGGCTGGGAAAACTCCGTTACAATTGGCGCCCGAACAGGGACTCTTCAATAACGTAAAACTAAAGGAAAGAAAATTAACCTATGACTGTTGAGCAATAGAAAATTATAAGAGACAAGATGGTCAAGACTAGCTGGGTGTACACGCTCTCGAAAAAAGAACTACAAACATATATGACCGAGTTCCGGCTGCACGCGAGCGGTGGATTAGACGAGCTGAGGAAGCGCTTCTCAACCTACATCGCTGGTCGAGACGTCACATCAGACGACGAGGTCCGTCTCTGCGAGCTGGAAGCAAAACACAGACGCGGCACATCACCGTCACCACCAGTGTTCCGGACACCAGAGGACTCGCATAAGGAAGCGAAGACCGCAATGGCCCGCGCAACATCCCCAGCGCCACAAGACCCACTGCCAGCCCGCCATCTCAGGGAAACAAAGACCACTACAACCAATGCAACTACTGGGACACCGCATGGGACAACATCGGCACATGACATGAAGGAAATAACTGTCGTAGCAAGTAACACAAAGTCCCGGGAATCGCAGGTCGCAATGCCACCCCATCAAGCGAAAGAAACAGCCGCGGCGCCATTCCCAATCGTCATTGACACGGTAAGGAAGTGGTCCGTGCGGTATGATGGCGGGAAAGACCCGATCTCCTTCATCGAACGGTTGGAGAAATTGGCCGACGCCTATTCCTTAAACAAGGACCTCCTGGCCAGGACAATGCCGGCACTGCTGCGTGACCGAGCCCTGGTTTGGTTTAGAAATAACAACCAGCAGTGGACGAACTGGCATACATTCAAGGAAGAGTTCCTGCGCTTCTTCCTCCCAGCAAGGTACCAGGAACAATTAGATGACGAAATCCGTCGACGACGACAAAGACACGAAGAAAACTTTAAGGATTTCGTCGTCACCATGCAAAACCTCACGCGGCATGCCCGATACTCGAGGGCACAACATTTGGAGCGGATATTCCGAAACTGTCGCCAGGAATACCAAATGTACATACGGAGGAGGGACTTCCAAGACTTGCAGGATCTAATCGAATTGGCCGAAGACTTTGAGAATATTTCGGTCACTCCAGAGCCGATCAGTTCTATCCCCAGACGTCGGCAGGCAGAGAGGAACTTCATGATCGCAGAGAACATAGAGGTATGCATCGACGTCAGGACAGCATGCCGACGCTGCGGCCAGGACAGACACACCTGGCAAAATTGCCGAAGAAAACAATTGTTGTTCTGTTGGGATTGCGGCCAACGAGGAATTAGAACAAAAGACTGCTGCCGTCAACATACTTCACACGTAGAGCAACGTCATCTGCTCCAGTTCAACCAAAAGAAAGCTCTGATCCAAGACCGACAGCGAATTCTTGCCCGCATCAAGATCGGCAGTGAACCCGTCCAAGCCACCATTGATACCGGCGCATCCCGCAGTTTCGTGAGCGAACGGTTGGCCGATAGGCTTCGACATTTAGGCAACCCCATTCCCGCGAACATCCAAATTAAAATGGCCAATGGGAGTCAGACAACAGTCAGCGAAGGGTTGAACGTCAACGTTCGTTTTGGAGAGTCGTCATGTTCACTGTGCCTGTTGGTGCTACCGACCGCCGTTGATGACCTGACACTGGGCATGGACTTCCTTGCAAGGTCCAAAGCAACTTTAAGCTTCGGAGGTGAGTTCATAACACTCCAAACTGGGTCAGCACGGCTGGTTAAACGTCCGACGTACAACAAACTCCAAGAACCAAAACGGCACCGTGATACAGTTGGCGTGATATGAATGTTACCAGCTCCGATTGAACCAACTCCAGTGTGGACTCCCATCAGAAATTGCCACAGACGCCCCAAGAACCGGCACAGCAAGAAGTCGACAACGGCAACACAACCACAAAACCAACAACAGCAGCAGAAAGACCACAACAGCGTGCACAGCATACAAAAGTCATCACACAAAAACAACAACAACGAGCACAGCAACAATAATCGTAATTTAAAACTTCGACAACAACAACTGCAAGCCCAACAACAGAGCGCAGCAGCAAAAATTGTTCGACAACAACGAGCACAGCAACAGAAATCAACGCATCTACCGAACAACAACAGCAACAGGCCCAGCAGCAACGAAGTCGACAGAAGCAGCGAATTCAACCGCAGCAGCAGAGTCAGCATAAGCATTGGCAGCAGTGGTAGTACCAGCAGCGGACGCAGCACGGTTAACGGGGACTACGAATGTAGATGCCCCGTTATTAAATCTAGCTAATGAAGCGCAAGTGCCCTTCCGCCGAAGTAACGGGGGAGTGTGAAGAACAAAATTCTTGTGGCCGAATTCACACAAAACATGCCACATACTTTTTTCCAAATTCGGGTGCACCCACTACCTACGCAGTGCAGCCAACAAATGCATATAAAAGCAAAATAGCTGAAACAACATCACGCCACCGGATTGACCAATCAGAGCGCAGCACGCAGGTGCTCCCTCTCTTAGTTCTCTTAGTCTTCAGACAGGATCACATCTCGGTTTACGCTCGTCTACTACGCTCTACTACTGAACTACGCTCACGCATCGCTCAGGAATCTCACTTGTCTCAGGCGCACGCCCACAAGTCGCTCAGAGTTGTCGCTCGCCTGAACTACGCTCACGCGTCGCTCAGAAATCTCACTTGTCCCAGGCGCACGCCCACAAGTCGCAAAGGTTGTCGTTCGCCTCGAACTACGCTCACGCAACGCTCAGGAATCTCACTTGTCTCAGGCACACGCCCCCAAGTCGCTCACGTATCGCTCTGGAATCTCACTTGTCTCAGGCGCACGCCCACAAGTCGCTCAGGAATGTCGCTCGCCTCGAACCTACGATCACGCAGGACTCACGATCGTCAGGCGCACGCCCACGAATCGCACAGGAGTCACAACTATCTCAGGCTAACGCATCGCTCAGGAATCTCACTTGTCTCAGGCGCACGCCCACAAGTCGCTCACTATTCACGCCCGCCTCGTACTACGCTCACGTATCGCTCAGGACTTACGCTCGCCTAAGGCTAGCACATCGCTCAGGACTTACGCTCGCCTAAGGCTAGAACATCGCTCGCGACTTACGCTCGTCTGAGACTAGCGCATCGCTCTGAATTTATGCTTGTCGACCTAAATTATAAAGTAATAAGAAAAGAGAAATAAAGAAACACAATTTGAAGAGTCACCAAAGATAAATTTTATTGTAACGACCCCTTTCTCTGAACCCTGGTCACGCTGAGTTTACCCCGGCTGGGAAAACTCCGTTACACATCCATTGTTGTTTTGTTGCTGCTGTTGAAAACCTGAGTACAAGGGAAAAAGTGCATCAAGTTACATTTTAGACGGAAAGAATTTGTTGTTGTGTTGCTGCTGAGAGTAAAGGCGATGATTGTCGTATTGTCGTTTGACATATAAAGTGCGAATGCGTTTATGTTTGGATCATCGAAAAAGAACACAGAAGCCGTATTCGTTCCCTCTTCGTGGGATTCAATCGTATAAACGATAAGTTATTTTTATAATTATTTTTAAATAGTTATCAGTAAAATTTAAAATAAATTAAATTTCAGTTTAATTTTAAATCGAGTAAGTGTAAGTTATTATAAGTTAATTTAATGAATTAATTTGTGAATTAGTTCAAAATGTCTGACAGCGAGGCAGAAAAAACCGTGGTAGAAGCGGTGGAAGACCCGATTCAGCATTTGAAAAGTGTGAGATCAGGTCACAAATCTCGAGTTACATATTTCAAAAATAAACTTTTAAATGGTGAGTGTTCCTCAATTGGCGAATTGGAGTCGGCATTGAAACGTCTGCGGATAACCTATTCGAAATTTGACGAAACTCGGACTAGGTTGGAGTCGTTAAATCATGATCAGTGTAATGAGAGATAGTTTCGAGGACAGCTTCGGCCACGTTGAGTCCACAATTTTGAACAAAATTAGTGAGTTACATAACAAGAAAAAATTTATTAATAACGAGAGTAAATTAACAGACGGCATTAATACTTCGGTATCCATCAAATTACCAGAAATTGAACTTCCAAAATTTGACGGATTCGAGTTGAATTGGCTAGATTTTAGGAGTATTTTCATCGATCACATCTATTTGAATTCAAGTCTTAGCAACGTAGCGAAGTTTCATTATTTGAACTCTTGTGTACGTGACGGCAAGGCATTTAAGTTAGTTCCATATCTCTCGCTCTCTGGTGAAAATTATTCGATCGCTTGGAAAAAACTGACAGATCATAATGACAATGAAATTATAATTCAGAAAACGCACGTCAAACGGTTGTACAAAATTAAAAAACCCATTGAGATTTCCTCATCTTCATTGCAGTCATTTATCGATGTTGCAGTTAAGCATTATGAAGCGCTTAAATCGTTAAAGGTTCCGATCAATAATTGAGATCTTCTTCTTGTACATCATCTGAATGACCGTCTTGATGATTCTTCAGGCATTGAGATTATTAATAAGTCTTCACTTAATACCATAATGACATTCGAGCAATTGGTTACAATACTTCAGCATCGGTGTAAAATTCTGGATGCAAAACGATCCGCTTCATTAAATAATAATTCTTCATCCGATCAATATAAAACTAAATCGCAATAGCATGGATTATGCACAAATTGCCTTATTGCAGTCCATCGTACATTAGAGTGTCAGAAACCAACTTGCTCTTTGTGCCCGTTAAAGCATCATTCGTTACTACATTTTGGCCGTACAACCAATTATAGTTCATTAGATTCAGTTTCTTCTCTACCTTAACATTCGAATTCATGTAATCAGCATTCATCAATTAAAGAATCATCAAATGATTCTGAATCAAACTCAAAAAATTATACATCATTAACAGTCGCAATGAGACCTTCGTCTAAATCTCAAACCTCATTAGCAACGGCAATAATATGGATTCATAATTCCGTCGGAGACCGTGTAAAATATCGTGTTTTGCTAGACTGTGGATCTCAAGCGAATTTTATAACGCAAAATATGGTCCAATTTCTTAAATTGAAAACGAAATCAACCCATGTAAATATTTCTGGAATCAATGGTTCAATTTCTACTATAACAAAAAGGGTCAATATGGTTCTTGGATTTATTAATCGGCGCTGAATATTTCTCAGAAATAATCAAAGCCAACGAGATGAATATTGTTCAGGAAATACCATTACAAAATTCAGTTTTTGGATACATCGTGGTCGGAAAGGTGTTGTCGAATGAACAGTCTTCGAATACGTTAACATCTTTGTGTTCCTTTGAAGATTTGTCCCAGCGAATCGAAAAGTTTTGGTTGACGGAAAATGTTGAAAATCCTCAAAAGTCATCGATGGAGGAAAAGTGCTGTGAGAATATATACTCAGAAACAGTTGTTCGAACTGAGAGTGGAAGATATAGTGTATTAATTCCACTGAAGCCTAGCATTGTCCTACTAGGTGAATCTTCAAAAAATGCCTTAAGTCAATTCAAATACATGGAAAATCGTCTAATTTTCGTAATTCGCCTACAATATAATGCCTTCATGAAGGAATATCTTGAACTTAATCACATGGAGGAAGTAACGAACCCATTTAACACAAACTCGTCAATTAATAAATTGTTTTTTCTTCCCCATCATTCAGTTGTACGAGAAACTAATTCAACAACTAAAGTTAGGGTCGTTTTTAATGGGTCATTAAACACTTCAACTGGGCTTTCACTCAATGATTGCCTGATGGTAGGCCCAACAATTCAAAACGATTTATATTCTATTATAACCAGGTTCCGAAAACACAAAATTGCTATAACAGGTGATATAGCCAAAATGTACAGACAGGTACTTATGAATCGCGACCATCAAGATCTCCAAAGAATATGGTGGCGTGAGTCTCCGAAAATACCAATTAAGTGTTAAAAACTTCGAACCGTAACTTATGGCACTTCGAGCGCTCCGTTCCCCGCAATCAGGACGCTGTTTCAACTCGCCAAAGATTCGGAAACCGAGTTTCCCAACTTAGCAAAAATCCTCAGGGAGGACTTTTACGTCGATCACCGGGTCGGAAACTGAAGAGGAAGCAATTTGTCTGAAGAATGGTCTCATTGAGTTGTTGTCTCGGGGATGTTTTGATTTGAGAAAAATTCAGTCCAACAGTTCCAACCTTTCGTCAGTGCAGGATGGTTCGCAATCCAAATCGATATTGGTCCTTGGAATGAATTGGGATTCTATCAATGACGTATTTATCTTCACATTTCAAAAATATAAGTTTAAGCTACAACTAGCTAATATAGATAAAATTACGATTCCAAGATGTATTATTGCTCCTTCAGCAAAATTAATCGAACTCCATGGATTTGGAAATGCATCCGAGAAGGGTTATGAATGCGTGGTCTATGTTTGATGAATTGATGGCCATGGTAATTATTTGGTGTCGTTTGTTTCGTCGAAAACCGAGTAGCTCCCAATAAATCATAAACAATTCCTCGGCTTGAATTATGTGGCGCACTATTGCTGTCACAATTGACACAGAAGGTAATTTCTGCACTCAATTTAAAGCTGTCGTCAATATTTCTATACACAGATTCTCAAATCTGCTCCATCACGATATACAACATACGTCGCAAATAGAATATCGCAAATCCAGGATTTGAATTCGCCCTATAACTGGTATTATATACCTTCTTCAGAAAACCCATCAGATATGGCTTCACGAGGATTAATGCCTTTAGACTTTATTAAATCCCAGAAATGGTGGACAGGTCCAATATTTTTGAATTCGTCAAAATTGATTATACCAGATCAGCCCAACTTAATAGCCTGTTCTGACCAGTTGGAGTTGCGAAAAATAAAAATTTAAGTCCAGACATTTAAAGACCAGCCATCGATAATAATCTTTGAAAAATGTTCTAGTTATAAATTAATTCTACATTCTTTCGGTTATATTACTCGATTTATTGAATGTTTAAAAAGGAAAAATGCTCTTCGAAAATTAGGAGCTGAAGCAGTTATTAGACCTCAGCATACATTAACCCCACCTATAATTAAACCAATTATTCAGCTGTCTGCTGCTAATTCAGATAACGCTCTCAAGCAATAATCAAACATATCCAATTGAGTGAATATTCAGTTGACAAACGCAATCTTCTTAAAAATAAAATAGTTTCTAAGAATAGCAATTTGCGATCTCTAAGTCCATTCTTTGATCAAAGTGGTTTAATTCGCGTCGGCGGAAGATTAAGTCATGCAATTATCCCATATGATCACAAACATCAGTTTTTGTTGCCTGGGTCGCACAGATTAACAAAATTGTTAGTTCGGAATGAACATCACCGTTTACTTCATGCCGGTCCTCAATCGCTTTTATACAGTCTTCGACAACGGTTTTGGATAATCGGAAGAAAAAACTTATGTCGTCAAATTGTTAACCAATGCACCATATGTGCACGTAAACGTCCTCGGAGTATAACACAACTTATGTGTCAATTGCCGGAACACAGGGTGTATCCATCGAGACCATTTCAGAATGTGGGTATTGACTTCTGTGGTCCCTTTTTTACTTCGACCAAGATACGTTCAAAATACTAATAAAAATCTATTTAGCTATTTTTATTTCTTTTGCTTCAAAGGCAATCCACATTGAGATTGTGTCAGACCTGTCGACTTGCGCTTTCATAGCTGCCCTCCGAAGATTCGTCTCTCGTCGCGGACTTTGTTCCAATATCTACTCAGATAACGCGACGAACTTTGTTGGGGCAAAGGCAGAGTTACAAGATCTCAGAAAGTTATTTCTATCTGAATTTCATAAATGTGAGATTTTAAAGTATTGTACTGATAACGGAATTCAGTGGCACAAAATTCCTCCGCGATCGTCACACTTCGGAGGCTGCGGTGAAGAGCCCAAAATTTAAAAAGAGGCTTAGGAACAACTTCATATACTATAGAATTGCTCTCGACCCTCGTTGCCCAGGTAGAATCATGTTTAAACTCACGTCCGATTGGTTATATGTCGAATAACCCAAACGACTATAAAAGTCTCACGCCAGGACATTTCTTAATCGGTCAACCGATTACAAGTGTTCCCGATCCCTCCCTGTCGCACCTCGATTTTAATAGACTAAGCCTTTACCAGCGCATACAGGCTAACTTTCAGTAATTCTGGAAGAGATGGTCGTTAGAATATCTCTCCCACTTACAGCAGAAGTGAAAGTGGACTCAACCAAACTTTGATATTAGGGTTGGGGACCTCGTCATTTTGCGCGAGGATAACATACCGCCTTTAAAATGGCCAATGGCCAGAATCGTCGAGGTTCATAAAGGTATGGACAACCATATCAGAGTGGTTACCGTCCAAACTCAAAACGGTCGGTTCAAACGAGCTGTAACTCGAATTTGTCCAATTCCCTTGGAACAGAACGCCGAATAGTAATATTAATTTTTACGAGCTTTTGTGAATTTAAACTCTTCATTTGTATTCAAGTGGTATTGCACTCTTGAATAAGATTTGCAAATGATCTCTTTCTTTGTTTTGGGGGTTTGATGGTGATTGAATCGTTGTCATAGATTTTTTTTTTGTAATTTGATTTATATAATAACTAGTTGAGTGCCCGGCGTTGAACGGGTGTAAAATTTGACGCTAACCTGACCCAATCCGCAATGAGATGTCTCACTATAACTATTTATCTCAGCGATCCTGAAATCTATGGGATCGACAGTAATATCGACATCCCTCCCCCTCTTCATCGTACCCTAGTCGTAGAGGTGTCTTACCATCACTATTCACCGTAGTGACCATGAAAACTATAGAATCGACACTAATATCGGTACCCCCCCCCCCAGCCCTCAGTAATCGACACCATCCCGCTAGCGCTATCTTACCATCACCATTCAACTCAGCGACCCCGAAAACCATACAATCGACACTAATACCGATCACCCCCCCACCGTTATTAACCCAATCCCTCTAGAGCTGTCTTACCATCACCATTTAACTCAGCGACCCCGAAAACCATAGAATCAACACTAATATCGGTCACCCACCCACAGGAGTGTACTACCAGCACTATTCGTCTCGGCGATACCGAAAACGGTGGGTCCGACACTAAAATCGCCTGCCACGCCTCCCCCAGCCAAAAAACCTGCTACCGCCCACCACCTATGTTTGATTCCACATAGTAAATAATATGTATACCAAGTTTGGCTGAAATTTGTCAAGGCGTTCCAGAGCTAGCAAGGCACAAATATATATATATATATATATATTTATATAATATAATATAATATGTAACTTAGTAAACTAAGATTTGAATTATATAAATTGATATTTAAAGGAATGATTATGTTGAACTATTTTGCTATAATACTTCAAGGTATGTGTAAAACAAACAAATTGATTTCAAATTGTGTTTGTCACTCCTGAATAAAGCAAATCGATAACAAATTGTGTTTGTCACTTTATTCAGGAGTGGCAATTATTAGAGAGAAAAAAAAGACTTCCGGTTTTGTAATAAAGAGGAGACACCTGTTTTTTAAATCATAAAAATACAGTCTAAGTTTATTCTAAAAACATTTTGATTTTTATTCGTCGATTTAATAACATTTTGATACTCATAAAAATACAGTCCAAGTTTATTCTAAAATTCAATAACATTTTGTTTTTCATTCGTCGATTCAATAACAAATATCATAAAATCAAATAATATAATTTCGAAAGTATGAAAGTATATTTTTTTGTGTGACCGTAATACCATTGACATACGGGCCTTCTTTAACTAGTTCCAGTCCTTTTTCTCGTTTTATTTATGCTAGACTAGTTATGGAACGCACGTCGAACGGTTGTACAAAATTAAAAAACCCATTGAGATTTCCTCATCTTCATTGCAGTAATTTATCGATGTTGCAGTTAAGCATTATGAAGCGCTTAAATCGTTAAAGGTTCCGATCAATAATTGGGATCTTCTTCTTGTACATCATCTGAATGACCGTCTTGATGATTCTTCACGCATTGAGATTATTAATAAGTCTTCACTTAATACCATAATGACATTCAAGCAATTGGTTACAATACTTCAACATCGGTGTAAAATTCTGGATGCAAAACGATCCGCTTTATTAAATAAAAATTCTTCATCCGATCAATATAAAACTAAATCGCAATATTCTAATGAACGAAGTAGTAAATATTCGTTTTCAACCAATAGGTATAATAAATCGTAAAAGGTAATGGTTGCACATAACCTTAGTTGCCTTTATTGCAAAGGTAATCATTAGCTTGATTATTGCTCAAAGTTCAAAGATCATAAGTTAACTCCGCAACAACGATATAATTTTGTAAAACAGCATGGATTATGCACAAATTGCCTTATTGCAGTCCATCGTACATTAGAGTGTCAGAAACCAACTTGCTGTTTGTGCCCGTTAAATCATCATTCGTTACTACATTTTGGCCGTACAACCAATTATAGTTTATTAGATTCAGTTTCTTCTCTACCTAAACATTCGAATTCATGTAATCAGCAATCATCAATTAAAGAATCATCAAATGATTCTGAATCAAACTCAAAAAATTATACTTCATTAACAGTCGCAATGAGACCTTCGTCTAAATCTCAAACCTCATTAGCAACGGCAATAATATGGATTCATAATTCCGTCGGAGACCGTGTGAAATATCGTGTTTTGCTAGACTGTGGATCTCAAGCGAATTTTATAACACAAAAGATGGTCCAATTTCTTAAATTGAAACCAACCCATGTAAATATTTTGGAATCAATGGTTTAATTTCTACTATAACAAAAAGGGTCAATATTGTTCTTGGATCTCTCGAACAACTAAATTTCCAATGAATTTTGATTGTTACGTCAAACCCAAAATTACAGATTTATTACCATCTCAAACAGTATATGTTAATAAAAATAGCATACCAGAGGGTATCGTTCTTGCGGATCCATATTTTTACAAACCAAACACCGTCGATTTATTAATCGGCGCTGAATATTTCTCAGAAATAATCAAAGCCAACGAGATCAATATTGGTCAGGAAATACCATTACAATATTCAGTTTTTGGATACATCGTGGTCGGAAAGGTGTTGTCGAATGAACAGTCTTCGAATACGTTAACATCTTTGTGTTCCTTTGAAGATTTGTCCCAGCGAATCGAAAAGTTTTGGTTGACGGAAAATGTTGAAAATCCTCAAAAATCATCGATGGAGGAAAAGTGCTGTGAGAATATATACTCAGAAACAGTTGTTCGAACTGAGAGTGGAAGATATAGTGTTTCACTTCCACTGAAGCCTAGCATTGTCCAACTAGGTGAATCTTCAAAAAATGCCTTAAGTCAATTCAAATACATGGAAAATCGTCTAATTCGTAATTCGCCTACAATATAATGCCTTCATGAAGGAATATCTTGAACTTAATCACATGGAGGAAGTAGCGAACCCAGATAAAACAAACTCGTCAATTAATAAATTGTTTTTTCTTCCCCATCATTCAGTTGTACGAGAAACTAATTCAACAACTAAAGTTAGGGTCGTTTTTAATGGGTCATTAAAAACTTCAACTGGGCTTTCACTCAATGATTGCCTGATGGTAGGCTCAACAATTCAAAACGATTTATATTCTATTATAACCAGGTTCCGAAAACACAAAATTGCTATAATAGGTGATATAGCCAAAATGTACAGACAGGTACTTATGAATCGCGAACATCAAGATCTCCAAAGAATATGGTGGCGTGAGTCTCTGGAAATACCAATTAAGTGTTAAAAACTTCGAGCGCTCCGTTCCTCGCAATCAGGATGCTGTTTCAACTCGCCAAAGATTCGGAAACCGAGTTTCCCAACTTAGCAAAAATCCTCAGGGAGGACTTTTACGTCGATCACCGGGTCGGAAACTGAAGAGGAAGCAATTTGTCTGAAGAATGGTCTCGTTTAGTTGTTGTCTCGGGGATGTTTTGATTTGAGAAAAATTCAGTCCAACAGTTCCAACCTTTCGTCAGTGCAGGATGGTTCGCAATCCAAATCGATATTGGTCCTTGGAATGAATTGGGATTCTATCAATGACGTATTTATCTTCACATTTCAAAAATATAAGTTTAAGCTACAACTAGCTAATATAGATAAAATTACGATTCCATGATGTATTAATCGAATCGAAAATTAATCGAACTCCATGGATTTGGAGATGCATCCGAGAAGGGTTATGGATGCGTGGTCTATGTTCGATGAATTGATGGCCATGGTAATTATTTGGTGTCGTTTGTTTCGTCGAAAACCGAGTAGCTCCCATTAAATCATAAACAATTCCTCGGCTTGAATTATGTGGCGCACTATTGCTGTCACAATTGACACAGAAGGTAATTTCTGCACTGAATTTAAGGCTGTCGTCAATATTTCTATACACAGATTCTCAAATCTGCTCCATCACGATATACAACATACGTCGCAAATAGAATATCGCAAATCCAGAATTTGAATTCGCCCTATAACTGGTATTATATACCTTCTTCAGAAAACCCATCAGATATGGCTTCACGAGGATTAATGCCTTTAGACTTTATTAAATCCCAGAAATGGTGGACAGGTCCAATATTTTTGAATTCGTCAAAATTGATTATACCAGATCAGCCCAACTTAATAGCCTGTTCTGACCAGTTGGAGTTGCGAAAAATAAAAATTGAAGTCCATACATCTACAGACCAGCCATCGATATTAATCTTTGAAAAATGTTCTAGTTATAAATTAATTCTACATTCTTTCGGTTATATTACTCGATTTATTGAATGTTTAAAAAGGAAAAATGCTCTTCGAAAATTAGGAGCTGAAGCAGTTATTAGACCTCAGCATACATTAACCCCAACTTAATAGCCTGTTCTGACCAGTTGGAGTTGCGAAAAATAAAAATTGAAGTCCATACATCTACAGACCAGCCATCGATATTAATCTTTGAAAAATGTTCTAGTTATAAATTAATTCTACATTCTTTCGGTTATATTACTCGATTTATTGAATGTTTAAAAAGGAAAAATGCTCTTCGAAAATTAGGAGCTGAAGCAGTTATTAGACCTCAGCATACATTAACCCCACCTATAATTAAACCAATTATTCAGCTGTCTGCTGCTAATTCAGATAACGCTCTCAAGGCAATAATCAAACATATTGTTGTGTTTTATTTAATGGATATCGTTGTCTAACCTTAATGGTTTTGTTTTATTAACAATAATAATATTATTACTATTATTATTATTTGATTGGTAAAGTGTTCTTTATCAATTGTATATGCTAAACATATATGCATATACAAAGAGTACTGAAATGTATAGTTTAAACAAAATACTATTTTAATGCTGAATTATGGCAGGGTCGCCATATAATAAAAAAGTGTGTCTGGTATTACTGCACTGTAAAGTATGGCATGACCATGTAATAAATGTATATTGTATAACTGTATTTAATTATTGTGTTTAGTGTAGGACAACTAGCATGATGCTGTTAGTCTTCGCACTTTGGACTTAGTCCATGCGAAGCGATGTCAATGAGAGAAAAATGAGAAGACGTGTGGCTGTCTAGTTTCAAATTAACTCTCTTTTATTTTGTAAAAATCTTCTCCTTTTATACAATTTCTTACAGCTAAAAATATAATTATATATATATAAATTGCATCGGCATCGATGCACATGAAATATCTTACATAATGTGTTAGAGTAGGGCACAATGCAAATGCCCTACTTCTTCTATATGAGTTAGGTTGTCGCCTATGAACTGTCTGTGTCGTTATCTACCGATCACTTGCAGTTTGTTATCTTAGGCGACTTGTGTAATTTATTTTGGTCTAATTATAGATGCGATGCGTGGGAATGCATCTTTGTTGTGTGACTATACACTTGTGTGTATGCCTCAGTATATTGTATGCGGGAGGTTTCTAGATAACAATTCCTCCCTTCTTTAGATAGGAAAATTATGCTTATGTTCGTGAAAATATAAGTGATGCGTGTGAACTGCATTTCATTATTTGATTATTCTTTGTATTTAATAATTTAGGGAGATTTTTATGTAACAATTCCTCCCTTCTTTAGATAAGAGGATTATTCTTGGAAGAGGAATAATTCTCAAGGTTTTAGATTATTAATTTTTTAACAAATAAGTTATTGTTTTTTTTTTTTTTTTTTGTATAGCTTATTTAAACGATATATGCAAGATATATGTCTTCTGTCTTTGTTTTTATCTATTTAATTAATGTGGGCGGTATTGGTGTCCTAGTTTGTAACTTTTTTTTTTTTTATTGAGACAGGTATTTAAATTTGAATCAGTTTTTTTTTTTGACTTTTTTGTTAATTTAAACGCATCTAGTAATGCTATTTTTTGGTTTTATTTGTTTTTTACGATATATGTTAAATATATGTCTTCTGTCTTTGTTGTTTTAATTTTATTACAGGCGATATTGTTATCCTCTTTGGGTACCGCTTTTTTCTGTATTTGTTCATTTGCAATTTTATTTTTTTATTTTTTTTTTTTTTTAAAACTTAAATAGTAACGATATATGCAATATGTATATTTTTTTTTTTTTTGTTTATAAGAATATTTAATAATATGTACCTATTAACATTTATTAGGAAAATTGTTGTTTTTTTTTTTTTTTTTTTTTTGTTTTTTTTTTATTTGAGATTATTTTTTACTAAAACAATATTTTGACATAATCTTGCTATATTAAAACTTACATTATTTATTAATATTTACCCTACTAAACGTATTGAGGCAGTTTTTGACAGTGTCGGTGATTGAGATAGTTGGCTTTTAGGTTTGCTATCCAAATGATCAAGACGTAAAGGTGAGATTTCACGAAGCTCCGAAATATTGGGAGAGATTTCTATAGTTTGCATTTCTACATCTTCTGCAAGCGTTATCTTACCCTGCAGGTTTTTAAGAAGTATGGGGAAAATTTTAACCACAAAATATGCGATTAGCCCTATTATTAACAGACTGGATATAGAGAAAGAGGCCAAGGACAAGGTGTGGTGATTAATAGATTTTTGATCCTTGTTTAGTTGCTCAGAAGATTCTCCAATGGGAAAGATAGTTAATATACATAGAAACAACAACTCCATCATGAACTATAGGGAAAGAATAAAATAAGTAACCTAATTTTAATGTTACGAATATTGTAGTGGGGTTATGTTATTCATAGTAAGGCTTTAGACGGTTGTTATGTACTACTATTTGTTTTTTACCTAACTTGATAGTTGTGTTAACGGGTCCTTTAACTGCCGTAACAGAATAAGGTCCCCTCCATATAGGTGCTAATTTGCCCTTACGATTTTCGCTTTTAATGAGCACCTTATCTCCTACATGAAAAGTATGTGGTCTTACCATTTTATCATAATAACCTTTTGACCTATGTTTGCTGGCTAGTAAATTACGTTTCGCTATTGAATATGTTTTTTGAAGTTTATACCTCAACATGTGGTAATAACTCTCGTGGTTATAAAGAGGTTCGGGTTCTCGTTTTAAGTTAGATGGTATCTCAGGTGAGAAACCATAAAGGCAATCCATTGGTGTTAATTTAGTGCTGTCATGAACACTATTATTGTATACAAATGCGGCCGTTCTTAGATATTGATCCCAGGATTTAGGATTTTCGTCGACTATAGTACGTATGTATTCTACCAGTGGCCGATGAGCTCGTTCCAAAGCTCCATTTGACTGTGGGTGGTACGCTGATGTTTGCAATTTCTTTATTTTTAACAATTTACACAGCCCTTTAAAAAGGTCACTAAGAAAATTTGTCCCCTGGTCTGTTACTATCTTCTTGGGAATACCGTACCGTGTAATTATTTGGTCGAAGACTACTTGAGCTACTGTATGAGCCTCTGCATTTGGTATGGCATAACAATCAAAGAATTTTGTTAGATTATCCTGGAAAGTTAATATGTACAGGTTTTCGGAAAAAGATTGCTCCAAAGGTCCTACGATATCTAGATACACTTTATCAAAAGGTTTTTCGGCGATATCTGTGATGACCATTGGCATTTGGAAAGAAGGTGTCGCCTTCAAGGTTTGACATTTTTTACATCGTTTAATATATTTCTTAATATCTTTGAGCATGTGTCGCCACCAATACTTTTTACGAATTCTTTTGTATGTTTTTATCACTCCCTGATGAACACCGAAAGGGGAGTCATGATAATCTTTTAATATTGTTTTAATTTCCTCGGGTTTAGTAATTTCCTCTATATTGGTTTTACTATTAATTTGTATTTCAGTTTGTGATTGACTTTCTAAACTGTCCGGGAGTTCTTTAATTATTTCTTTTTCGAATCCTTTTACTGATAGTTTTTCCTCACTTGCTGATTTGGGATTCTGGGCTTGTAATCTTGTAACAGTATTACATTGAAAAGCGTCTTTAGACTCATTCTCGAATTGTTTGTTTTCGAGTGTTGCCGTTGGTGTGTTCTTTTGTACACTCTCCTGTGGAATTCTACTGAGAGCGTCGGCATTGGTATTGAATTTGCCTGGCTTGTACTCAATTCTATAATCAAATTCCGACAACTTGTGGTGGAAACGTACGAGTCGAGTTGTAGGGTCTTTGACATTAAAAATTCCTTTTAACGGCTTGTGATCAGTGTAGACAGTAAACTGTCGCCCCTGGAGGTAACATCGAAAATTTTTGGTAGCCCAAACAATGGCTAACAATTCCTTTTCTATTGTTGAGTAATTGCGTTCGGCTTTATTCAGAGTACGACTAGCGTAAGCAATGGGTTGGTCTTTGCCAACGTCTCCTTGTGAAAGTACAGCTCCGATTGCTTCGCCGCTTGCGTCAGTGGTGAGGTTAAAAGGTTGGGTAAAATCGGGATAAATCAGAAGAGGAGGTGAGACTAAACGTTGTTTGATTTGATGGAATGCGTATTGACATTTTTCTGTCCATGTAAACTTTACGTCTTTGCGGAGGAGATTGGTCAGTGGTCGCACTATTTTAGAAAACTGTGGGATAAATTTACGGTAGTAATTAGCAAGCCCCAAAAAAGACTGTACTTGTCTTATCGTTCGTGGAACAGGAAAGTTTTGAACGCAGGCTGTCTTGCTGGGGTCTGGAAGTGCTCCTTTTTCTGTGCATATATGTCCCAAATAAACGACTTCCTTTTGCAGGAACTTGCACTTTTCCGGCTGCAATTTGAGATTATGTTCTCTTAATCTATCGAAAACCTTTTTTAGTTTGCTATTGTGATCGTTAAGATTTTTGCCGTAGATGACTATATCATCCAGATATACTAAACATTCAAGTCCTTGTAGACCAGTAAGAACATAGTTCATCAGCCTTTGAAAGGTAGCTGGAGCTCCCTTTAGTCCAAACGGCATGCGTGTGAACTCATAATGTCCGTAATTAGTGCTAAAAGCTGTTTTGGGACGATCTTTAACATCCATTAAAACTTGGTGATAGCCGCTGGCAAGATCGAGCGTAGAAAAGTAACGGGAATGACCGAGCTGGTCTAGAATATCCTCTATTCGAGGTAGGGGATAAGCATCGCCAATTGTTTTTTCGTTGAGCTTACGAAAATCGACCACCACTCTCCACCTTCTTTCACCATCTGGGCCGGCCTTTTTGGGAACTACGAGAAGGGGTGAGTTCCACGGGCTTTTACTAGGTTGGACTATGTCATTTTCAAGCATTTCCCTTAGTTGATCATTGATAACTTGTTTCTGTATCTCGGGAAGTCGATACATTTTTTGATTTATAGGCGGTTGATCCATCACCAGCGGTATTTCATGCGTTATGGCCGTGGTGTATGTTAGTTCGTCACCGCTTAAGTGGAATATATCACTATACTTATTGCAAAGATCTACTATTGCCTCTTTTTCCTCAGGGTTTAGATTGTTGTCTATTTTTAATTCTTGTTCGAGCTGTTTAGAGCGCGATATTTTAAGTGGATCGTCGAGAGGATCTAACTCTGGGAACATGTATCTGATGTGCTGAACTGAGGCAATTTGCGTTTTGCTCTCTCTTTTGTCATGAGAATTTTTTTCCTCGCTTGGTTTACTTTGCTCGTCCTCGGCTTTCATGGGTACTAGTATGTAGTCTTTTACCGGGATCAGTTGTAAAGTTAAATTAGTGACTTCTACAGGCTTTGTGGTCACATTTATTGCACCTATTAAAGCTCTTTGGCCTGGTGGCAATATGCTGTTAGACAAGAAGACTCCATTGCCAATTTCTTGTGATAGGCAGAGCATTTCTTCCTCTAAATCTATTGGAACGGCGAAGACCGTTTGTGATCGTGCAGGTGTGCTGATGTGTTGATTTAGCACTATTTCCACTGACCTAAATTGATCATGGGTGCTATTAGATGCTGTCTTTGGAACTTTGTTATCTATACGCATCGTTGAGGTTATGCAGCCAGCTTCTTGTGTAGAAAAAGCCTTGGAGACGCTACAAGCGGTTTTTGCAACCTCTTCGGGTCTCGCTTTGTATGTAGTTGGTCCCACTTCAACTGCCCTTTTGCGACTTAGATTCCTGTCAGTGTAGTTCATAGGAATGTTGAATTCTTCAGAGTTATCAATTTCTACTGTCCTGACCTTATTCTGGGTGATATTAATATCTATCTTGGGTATTTCATTATCTGTATGCATCGTTGAGGTTATGCAGCCAGCTTCTTGTGTAGAAAAAGCCTTGGAAACGCTACAAGCGGTTTTTTCAACCTCTTCGGGTCTCGCTTTGTATGTAGTTGGTCCCACTTCGACTGCCCTTTTGCGACATGGATTTCTGTCATTGTAATTCAGAGGGACGCTGAACTCTTTAGAGTTAGTTTCCGTGCGAGGAAACTCTAGTAGTTGCTCAGGTCCCTTTACATCACAATTTTGTGACAGGAAATCATTTCCTAATAATCCGTCTTCAGATAGCCCAGGTATATTGCGTAATACTTGAAAATTGCAGGGTATTTGAGTTTTCAAATTGAACTTACCCTGGCAACTCCCTAAAGTATTTCCAGTTCCGAAAGGTGTTTGTATTGTACATTTATTTTTTCTATCTATTTGTGTTTCTGGTGATATCACTTTTTCGGTGATAATGCTTACCTCAGCACCGGTGTCCACTACTAGTTTTACATTGCCGTTTAGGCCTATATCTAATGGAAGCTTAACTGTAGGGACATTAGTTTGTGGTTGCTGAGAATTCCCTATATTTAGATTTTTGTTTAATGTTGTCGAGTCGGGGAACTTCGGCTCGACCGCGAATCGTTTCCCTGATTTTTCTGTTCCCACCGGGTCTTTAGCTGACATTCCGAATGTGTATGACCACGGCGATCACAAAAATCACATTTTCTGCTCATATTAAAAACTCGCGGTGTACCAGAATTGGGTCTGATCTGATTTGCTTTATTTGTGTGGGTTCCGCTGCCTGTATCTGAATCATTAATGTGTTGTTTTAAACGGCGACAATCACGAATATCATGATTGTTCATTTTGCAATTATTACAGAAAGGAGTATTTTTTCTTGTAAAACAATCGCTATAGGTATGCCCTTTTTTATGACAAAAACTACAAATTATGCTGGCAGTAATTGGTTGAGAAACTTTGGCGTTGCTAAAACGAACCCTTTGACTTTGTGACTGTGGGACCTTGGTGTTATTCGGGTTACATGGAACTGCTTGTGGGTTCATGTGATGATGTGATTGTGTAAAACTGTTGTTTTCAAACATGGGTCCAGGAGTCAGACAACTATTAGTATCTGAACAATTTCTAGGAAGTTGGAATAAAGGCAAATTGGGGTTTTGTTGTGTGTGGAAAACTGATTGTTGAAGTCTTTCCATGTCTAAAGTCTTTTGTATTAGTGTGTCTAACGTCTCGTCCCCTATGGTTAGTAAATATTGACAAAGATAAGGATTTGTGACACCGCTTTTAAGTGCATTCTTGGCAAAGTCCTCAAGCTGTGATTTCACAGCTGGGGCTGCCGCACTACCATATTTTTGGTCTGCAGCTTCCTTGCACAGCATCAGCATCTGCTTTATCCTTGCGGTAAAAGCGATGAGAGTTTCAAAAGGGTGTTGTCTAATGGTTATTAATTTATTCACCAATTCTTGATAGGTTTCCCTAGGTAAATAATTCCGATTGAGAAGTTTTTCGGCTTCCTCGAAAGAGGTTATAGGGTTTGACGCTACTAGCAGGTAAGCCTCACCCCGCAGTCTTGTTGCAAATATTTGAACAAACGCTTGGTGTTCTTCCTCTGGTAAACATTCTAATACTTTCTTACAGCACCCTAAAAAGGTCTGTAGCTCAGTACTTACTAGAGGGCTTTGTCCGCCCGAAAATATGGGGACTAACTGAGCCGTAAGTTTGGCAATTTTACAATAATCGATGGACATTTTAAAAATTGCTTTATTTTCTTCGTTGTTTGAAAATTTAATTAACAATTCCTGTTCAGATTCAGGAATTGTAATATCTAGCCAATTAAGAAGTTCCCTACTTTTGTCTAAATCGCTGACACTGCCTGAAACTTCGCAAGTATCTATCTTACTACTACTATCTTTATTTATGTTTTTTAAAAGGAGAGAGTGCGAGAAACTTTGAAAATTTTTTAATTCTCTTTTGAACTCTTCAGTGCTTTTTTTAAATTTTTCTATGACACTTAGTCGTTGTTTTCGTGTCTTATTTAGTTCTAAATTTACCGAGTCACACTGGAGAATTTGGAAATTTTTGTTTTCTCGCACTTCCTCGTATAAATTATTTAAAAATGTGTTGAGACTAACAGTTCTTGGACTTTCCAAAATTGTTCCGCTTCGTAGTCGTCTTGGTGATGGGTGTAGGTTGGTACTTTCTGTTTGTGTATTCGCTGCTAGCGTTGAGTTTTCTTCACTCTGCGTGGTTTGATATTTCTCGGACAACATCAAACCGAAACCAGACTTAGTCTCGGGTTTAAAGTACAAGTTTGTTGTTTTTTTTTTTTTTTTTTATTTTATTTTTTAAACGGATCAAGGATTTTCAAGCGCTTATTTTGACTGTGGCTTCCCTGATCCTACCGGCTGCGCCAAATTGTTGTGTTTTATTTTAATGGATATTGTTGTCTAACCTTAATGGTTTTGTTTTATTAACAATAATAATATTATTACTATTATTATTATTTGATTGGTAAAGTGTTCTTTATCAATTGTATATGCTAAACATATATGCATATACAAAGAGTACTGAAATGTATAGTTTAAACAAAATACTATTTTAATGCTGAATTATGGCAGGGTCGCCATATAATAAAAAAGTGTGTCTGGTATTACTGCACTGTAAAGTATGGCATGACCATGTAATAAATGTATATTGTATAACTGTATTTAATTATTGTGTTTAGTGTAGGACAACTAGCATGATGCTGTTAGTCTTCGCACTTTGGACTTAGTCCATGCGAAGCGATGTCAATGAGAGAAAAATGAGAAGACGTGTGGCTGTCTAGTTTCAAATTAACTCTCTTTTATTTTGTAAAAATCTTCTCCTTTTATACAATTTCTTACAGCTAAAAATATAATTATATATATATAAATTGCATCGGCATCGATGCACATGGAATATCTTACATAATGTGTTAGAGTAGGGCACAATGCAAATGCCCTACTTCTTCTATATGAGTTAGGTTGTCGCCTATGAACTGTCTGTGTCGTTATCTACCGATCACTTGCAGTTTGTTATCTTAGGCGACTTGTGTAATTTATTTTGGTCTAATTATAGATGCGATGCGTGGGAATGCATCTTTGTTGTGTGACTATACACTTGTGTGTATGCCTCAGTATATTGTATGCGGGAGGTTTCTAGATAACAATTCCTCCCTTCTTTAGATAGGAAAATTATGCTTATGTTCGTGAAAATATAAGTGATGCGTGTGAACTGCATTTCATTATTTGATTATTCTTTGTATTTAATAATTTAGGGAGATTTTTATGTAACAATATCCAATTGAGTGAATACTCAGTTGACAAACGCAATCTTCTTAAAAATAAAATAGTTTCTAAGAATAGCAATTTGCGATCTCTAAGTCCATTCTTTGATCAAAGTGGTTTAATTCGCGTCGGCGGAAGATTAAGTCATGCAATTATCCCATATGATCACAAACATCAGTTTTTGTTGCCTGGGTCGCACAGATTAACAAAATTGTTAGTTCGGAATGAACATCACCGTTTACTTCATGCCGGTCCTCAATCGCTTTTATACAGTCTTCGACAACGGTTTTGGATAATCGGAAGAAAAAACTTATGTCGTCAAATTGTTAACCAATGCACCATATGTGCACGTAAACATCCTCGGAGTATAACACAACTTATGGGTCAATTGCCGGAACACAGGGTTTATCCATCGAGACCATTTCAGAATGTGGGTATTGACTTCTGTGGTCCCTTTTTTACTTCGACCAAGATACGTTCAAAATACTAATGAAAATTTATTTAGCTATTTTTATTTCTTTTGCTTCAAAGGCAATCCACATTGAGATTGTGTCAAACCTGTCGACTTGCGCTTTCATAGCTGCCCTCCGAAGATTCGTCTCTCGTCGCGGACTTTGTTCCAATATCTACTCAGATAACGCGACGAACTTTGTTGGGGCAAAGACAGAGTTTCAAGATCTCAGAAAGTTATTTCTATCTGAATTTCATAAATGTGAGATTTTAAAGTATTGTACTGATAACGGAATTCAGTGGCACACAATTCCTCCGCGATCGTCACACTTCGGAGGCTGCGGTAAAGAGCCCAAAATTTCATTTAAAAAGAGGCTTAGGAACAACTTCATATACTATAGAATTGCTCTCGACCCTCGTTGTCCAGGTAGAATCATGTTTAAACTCACGTCCGATTGGTTATATGTCGAATAACCCAAACGACTATAATAGTCTCACGCCAGGACATTTCTTAATCGGTCAACCGATTACAAGTGTTCCCGATCCCTCTCAGTCGCACCTCGATTTTAATAGACTAAGCCTTTACCAGCGCATACAGGCTAACTTTCAGTAATTCTGGAAGAGATGGTCGTTATAATATCTCTCCCAGTTACAGCAGACTCAACCAAACTTTGATATTAGGGTTGGGGACCTCGTCATTTTGCGCGAAGATAACATACCGCCTTTAAAATGGCCAATGGCCAGAATCGTCGAGGTTCATAAAGGTATGGACAACCATATCAGAATGGTTACCGTCCAAACTCAAAACGGTCGGTTCAAACGAGCTGTAACTCGAATTTGTCCAATTCCCTTGGAACAGAACGCCGAATAGTAATATTAATTTTTACGAGCTTTTGTGAATTTAAACTCTTCATTTGTATTCAAGTGGTATTGCACTCTTGAATAAGATTTGCAAATGATCTCTTTCTTTGTTTTGGGGGTTTGATGGTGATTGAATCGTTGTCATAGATTTTTTTTTTGTAATTTCATTTATATAATAACTAGTTGAGTGCCCGACGTTGAACGGGTGTAAAATTTGACGCTAACCTGACCCAATCCGCAATGAGGTGTCTCACTATAACTATTTATCTCAGCGATCCTGAAATCTATGGGATCGACAGTAATATCGACATCCCTCCCCCTCTTCATCGTACCCTAGCCGTAGAGGTGTCTTACCATCACTATTCACGAAGTGACCATGAAAACTATAGAATCGACACTAATATCGGTACCCCCCCCCCCCCTCAGTAATCGACACCATCCCGCTAGCGCTATCTTACCATCACCATTCAACTCAGCGACCCCGAAAACCATACAATCGACACTAATACCGGTCAACCCCCCCCCCCGTTATTAACCCAATCCCTCTAGAGCTGTCTTACCATCACTATTTAACTCAGCGACCCCGAAAACCATAGAATCAACACTAATATCGGTCACCCACCCACAGGAGTGTACTACCAGCACTATTCGTCTCGGCGATACCGAAAACGGTGGGTCCGACACTAAAATCGCCTGCCACGCCTCCCCCAGCAAAAAACCTGCTACCGCCCACCACCTATGTTTGATTCCACATAGTAAATAATATGTATACCAAGTTTGGCTGAAATTTGTCAAGGCGTTCCAGAGCTAGCAAGGCACAAATATATATATATATATATAATATATTATAATATGTAACTTAGTAAACTAAGATTTGAATTATATAAATTGATATTTAAAGGAATGATTATGTTGAACTATTTTGCTATAATACTTCAAGGTATGTGTAAAACAAACAAATTGATTACAAATTGTGTTTGTCACTCCTGAATAAAGCAAATCGATAACAAATTGTGTTTGTCACTTTATTCAGGAGTGGCAATTATTAGAGAAAAAAAAGACTTCCGTTTTTGTAATAAAGAGGAGACACCTGTTTTTTAAATCATAAAAATACAGTCTTAGTTTATTCTAAAAACATTTTGATTTTTATTCGTCGATTTAATAACATTTTGATACTCATAAAAATACAGTCCAAGTTTATTCTAAAATTCAATAACATTTTGTTTTTCATTCGTCGATTCAATAACAAATATCATAAAATCAAATAATATAATTTCGAAAGTATGAAAGTATATTTTTTTGTGTGACCGTAATACCATTGACATACGGGCCTACTTTAACTAGTTCCAGTCCCTTTTCTCGTTTTATTTATGCTAGACTAGTTATGGAACTGGTTAGTTAAAACTAGTTTGCTGAACTAGTTTATTGCATCTATTTGAATTCAAGTCTTAGCAACGTAGCGAAGTTTCATTATTTGAACTCTTGTGTACGTGACGGCAAGGCATTTAAGTTAGTTCAATATCTCTCGCTCTCTGGTGAAAATTATTCGATCGCTTGGAAAAAACTGACAGATCATAATGACAATGAAATTATAATTCAGAAAACGCACGTCGAACGGTTGTACAAAATTAAAAAACCCATTGAGATTTCCTCATCTTCATTGCAGTAATTTATCGATGTTGCAGTTAAGCATTATGAAGCGCTTAAATCGTTAAAGGTTCCGATCAATAATTGGGATCTTCTTCTTGTACATCATTTGAATGACCGTCTTGATGATTCTTCACGCATTGAGATTATTAATAAGTCTTCACTTAATACCATAATGACATTCAAGCAATTGGTTACAATACTTCAACATCGGTGTAAAATTCTGGATGCAAAACGATCCGCTTTATTAAATAAAAATTCTTCATCCGATCAATATAAAACTAAATCGCAATATTCTAATGAACGAAGTAGTAAATATTCGTTTTCAAACGATAGGTATAATAAATCGTCAAAGGTAATGGTTGCACATAACCTTAGTTGCCTTTATTGCAAAGGTAATCATTAGCTTGATCAAAGTTCAAAGATCATAAGTTAACTCCGCAACAACGATATAATTTTGTAAAACAGCATGGATTATGCACAAATTGCCTTATTGCAGTCCATCGTACATTAGAGTGTCAGAAACCAACTTGCTGTTTGTGCCCGTTAAAGCATCATTCGTTACTACATTTTGGCCGTACAACCAATTATAGTTCATTAGATTCAGTTTCTTCTCTACCTAAACAATTCATGTAATCAGCAATCATCAATTAAAGAATCATCAAATGATTCTGAATCAAACTCAAAAAATTATACTTCATTAACAGTCGCAATGAGACCTTCGTCTAAATCTCAAACCTCATTAGCAACGGCAATAATATGGATTCATAATTCCGTCGGAGACTGTGGATCTCAAGCAAATTTTATAACACAAAATATGGTCCAATTTCTTAAATTGAAACCAACCCATGTAAATATTTTGGAATCAATGGTTTAATTTCTACTATAACAAAAAGGGTCAATATTGTTCTTGGATCTCTCGAACAACTAAATTTCCAATGAATTTTGATTGTTACGTCAAACCCAAAATTACAGATTTATTACCATCTCAAACAGTATATGTTAATAAAAATAGCATACCAGAGGGTAGCGTTCTTGCGGATCCATATTTTTACAAACCAAACACCGTCGATTTATTAATCGGCGCTGAATATTTCTCAGAAATAATCAAAGCCAACGAGATCAATATTGGTCAGGAAATACCATTACAATATTCAGTTTTTGGATACATCGTGGTCGGAAAGGTGTTGTCGAATGAACAGTCTTCGAATACGTTAACATCTTTGTGTTCCTTTGAAGATTTGTCCCAGCGAATCGAAAAGTTTTGGTTGACGGAAAATGTTGAAAATCCTCAAAAGTCATCGATGGAGGAAAAGTGCTGTGAGAATATATACTCAGAAACAATTGTTCGAACTGAGAGTGGAAGATATAGTGTTTCACTTCCACTGAAGCCTAGCATTGTCCAACTAGGTGAATCTTCAAAAAATGCCTTAAGTCAATTCAAATACATGGAAAATCGTCTAATTCGTAATTCGCCTACAATATAATGCCGTCATGAAGGAATATCTTGAACTTAATCACATGGAGGAAGTAGCGAACCCAGATAAAACAAACTCGTCAATTAATAAATTGTTTTTTCTTCCCCATCATTCAGTTGTACGAGAAACTAATTCAACAACTAAAGTTAGGGTCGTTTTTAATGGGTCATTAAAAACTTCAACTGGGCTTTCACTCAATGATTGCCTGATGGTAGGCTCAACAATTCAAAACGATTTATATTCTATTATAAACAGGTTCCGAAAACACAAAATTGCTATAATAGGTGATATAGCCAAAATGTACAGACAGGTACTTATGAATCGCGACCATCAAGATCTCCAAAGAATATGGTGGCGTGAGTCTCCGGAAATACCAATTAAGTGTTAAAAACTTCGAGCGCTCCGTTCCTCGCAATCAGGATGCTGTTTCAACTCGCCAAAGATTCGGAAACCGAGTTTCCCAACTTAGCAAAAATCCTCAGGGAGGACTTTTACGTCGATCACCGGGTCGGAAACTGAAGAGGAAGCAATTTGTCTGAAGAATGGTCTCGTTTAGTTGTTGTCTCGGGGATGTTTTGATTTGAGAAAAATTCAGTCCAACAGTTCCAACCTTTCGTCAGTGCAGGATGGTTCGCAATCCAAATCGATATTGGTCCTTGGAATGAATTGGCATTCTATCAATGACGTATTTAACTTCACATTTCAAAAATATAAGTTTAAGCTACAACAAGCTAATATAGATAAAATTACGATTCCATGATGTCTTATTGCTCCTTCAGCAAAATTAATCGAACTCCATGGATTTGGAGATGCATCCGAGAAGGGTTATGGATGCGTGGTCTATGTTCGATGAATTGATGGCCATGGTAATTATTTGGTGTCGTTTGTTTCGTCGAAAACCAAGTAGCTCCCATTAAATCATAAACAATTCCTCGGCTTGAATTATGTGGCGCACTATTGCTGTCACAATTGACACAGAAGGTAATTTCTGCACTCAATTTAAGGCTGTCGTCAATATTTCTATACACAGATTCTCAAATCTGCTCCATCACGATATACAACATACGTCGCAAATAGAATATCGCAACCTTCTTCAGAAAACCCATCAGATATGGCTTCACGAGGATTAATGCCTTTAGACTTTATTAAATCCCAGAAATGGTGGACAGGTCCAATATTTTTGAATTCGTCAAAATTGATTATACCAGATCAGCCCAACTTAATAGCCTGTTCTGACCAGTTGGAGTTGCGAAAAATAAAGATTAAAGTCCATACATCTACAGACCAGCCATCGATATTAATCTTTGAAAAATGTTCTAGTTATAAATTAATTCTACATTCATTCGGTTATATTACTCGATTTATTGAATGTTTAAAAAGGAAAATTGCTCTTCGAAAATTAGGAGCTGAAGCAGTTATTAGACCTCAGCATACATTAACCCCACCTATAATTAAACCAATTATTCAGCTGTCTGCTGCTAATTCAGATAACGCTCTCAAGGCAATAATCAAACATATCCAATTGAGTGAATACTCAGTTGACAAACGCAATCTTCTTAAAAATAAAATAGTTTCTAAGAATAGCAATTTGCGATCTCTAAGTCCATTCTTTGATCAAAGTGGTTTAATTCGCGTCGGCGGAAGATTGAGTCATGCAATTATCCCATATGATCAAAAACATCAGTTTTTGTTGCCTGGGTCGCACAGATTAACAAAATTGTTAGTTCGGAATGAACATCACCGTTTACTTCATGCCGGTCCTCAATCGCTTTTATACAGTCTCCGACAACGGTTTTGGATAATCGGAAGAAAAAACTTATGTCGTCAAATTGTTAACCAATGCACCAACTTATGGGTCAATTGCCGGAACACAGGGTTTATCCATGGAGACCATTTCAGAATGTGGGTATTGACTTCTGTGGTCCCTTTTTTACTTCGACCAAGATACGTTCAAAATACTATTGAAAACTTATTTAATAATAATAATAATAATATTTGGCGCGACAGACCATTGCGAAGCTTTTCGTGACAAGGTATTAATTACTCTCGGAACGTTTGTCACCCATTCGCGAGAAGTGGGACTCCGTGAAAAATACTTTTGGTGTTGCTGGGATTCGAACCTGAACCTCCTACGCAGCAGCCATGTGCACTACCACTGAGCCACGGCGCCCACAAAACTTATTTAGCTATTTTTATTTCTTTTGCTGCTAAGGCAATCCACATTAAGATTGTGTCAGACCTGTCGACTTGCGCTTTCAAAACACCAGCTATAAAAACTTTTGCGTTAAGAACATTTACTGCATCAAAACAAACACGTTGAAAGTTTCATTCAATAGTATATATAGATTAAGAGTTTTACGATATCTCATGCGTGGGACATTTAACATAAGATATAAAATTCTGACGTAACAGTGTATCATAACAGTATCCCATAATAGTGTCTTTTATGAGACATACAACTGTGACATTTAACTTTTTGAACATGTATTATTCCTTATTCCATATAGAGTGAGACGTTTTTATGTCAGCATTTTTGAGACCAATATCAATCGAAGACCCCCAAGCCTTTTTGCCATTGTCGATTGGGCGAAAGGTGAATTTTGCTTCTATTAATTTTATTTTCCTTCGCTGCTGGTTTGTAAGCATCATGAGCGAGAATATTGGTTAGGTATGTAGTTTGGATCAGTGATCCCTCCGGGAGTTTCCGCCGTTTCTCCAAAAAATAACGACTTTTTTATTGACTAAGACAGGTCAAGGTCGATCACTTCCTCGAAGGTTTTGTGAGGCCTTTGGTGCCAATTTAACCAGGTTATTTCGTGCATTTATTTGTAGTTTTTTTAATTAATTTAACGCTGATTTGATTTAAGTACATTGTTACCAATTTCTTGAAAAACCATTAGTTAAGTTTATATTAAATCATAGCTGTAACCAAATTTTACATGAAAATAACGTTTTACAGTTTAACACAAAATAATAATAATAATGATATAATATATATACTAGCTGTTTCCGGGAGCTTTGCTACCCGCCCACTGACGCCACGCCCACGCCACGAGACTAACGAACAGCAATTGAATTTTATTTATATAGATATACATACATATACTTATATAACATAGTAATAATAAAAATTTAATTATAGTGTTGTCAAGGTAATTGGTTTATAATAATTATAAAAGTAAGAAGAATATTAATAGTATTTTACAAAAACAGTTTTGTTTTTAATTTTAAGTAAGCAAGTATTTTTTAAAATGGTAGTAATTTCCTTACAAAGTCTGAATTAGTTTTTTTTTTTAAATTTCATAAAACAATCATCACTGTTGAAAATGTTTACTTCGTACGAAATGTATGGTCTGTGTATTTTCGTACCAAGGTGGATTTAAGACATATGGACGAACAACAGGGAAGTAATATTGTTGATGTCGGAGTGGATCTATCTGAATTTTATATGTCTGTCGAGTGGGATATATTAGAAGTGCCTGCCGTGAGGTAAGTCTACATTCAAAAAAAAAAATTTACCTTAAAAATAGTAAAAATATTATAGCAAAATGTCACTATAACTATTGATCTAGCAAAGCAAGTCTTATGAGAAATAAATTATCGTTTTATTTAATCTGTATATATAAAAATGATTGTGCCTAATATGTGAATATGGTCTTAACAACAATATTCACACCATTTATTTCTTTGGTGCTCCGATAAATTCGTCTTTTAATTTTTTTATAATTAGCGCACGCTTCAAGGGATTTGCACCCTAATAATGCCTAGGCACAGTGTGGGCTTGGAAAAATTTTAATAGAAGGAAAGTATTGCGGTGGGTGGAGTTGAGCTCACACCCGAGCACTCAAAAACTCAAATATATTGTGCTCATAAGCCCACATCTAGATTACTTCATAGATCAATTCAGCCGTACATGTGAATACAGTAGTATACGACACATGCACAGCATCGTATCATATATATTTGTAATCTAGATGATCAGTGCGGATAGAAAAATTTCGTGCGTTTTTTAACGTGCCCGGAATCGAACCTGGTGTCCTCCGAGTTCTAACAAATAGTTCTAACCACTGCACCAACGACGCTGATGACTTGGACGCGGGTAGCTGCAATCCTACTTTGGTGTACCCTGATCCATGTTAACAAAAATTGCTCTGTTTATACTAAGGGGAGACACTTCGCTTAGAACTTTATTTTTAGAAAAAATAATAGCCTTTGTAACTGCGATCAAATAAAGTTGATATCTTACTTGGGTTTAAAGATATCCAACTTATATACCTGTTCCAGTTTTCTTGCACATGCTAATTTTTGAGTTTTAGGTCAGTTTTTAGATTTCATGGGCTTAGCTATGCAATTCAGTGTTTCCAAACATAACTTTATAATGTGTTGCATGGAGAAAATCTTTACCCATACCACCATACCCCTGTGCCAGAACTGCTTCCTGATGATTTGGAGAAGAGACTGGCGTTTTCTAACTGGTTGCTGGAGTGGAGTTTGAATGACAACGAGTTTATTAGCAGAATTCTTTGAACGGACGAATCTCAATTTGTAAGAGATGGGATCACAAATTTTCACAATCTTAATACATGGAGAATCCACACAAAAGAAGACAGTCATCATATCAAGAGAAATTCAATATGTGGGCAGGTGTAGTTCGAAACAAGTTAATCGGCCCCTTCAAACTACCTGGAGTTTTTGTGAAATGATTTACCAGAACTATTGGAGGACATTCCACTGAATCAAAAAGGTTCATCATATTTCTAACAATACATAAAATAACAAGACATAAAATAAGTGTACACGCCTAAAGCACTGGACGTATCAAAGCCATACTTACACGATATATTCGTTTGGTGCTCCGATAAGTTTATGATTTTTTTGACTCGGTAGGTGTCGCTGGAGTATAGGTATTAGTACATATGTGCGTAAGAGCATAAAGCCTAAACCACTTACCATTTACACCATATGTTCAATTGATGCTCCTAAAGGGTTATCTCTTTTTTTCTAATGTAAAAAATTCGTTTTGCTCTCATTTATGTGCAGCTCCAGATTTCGTGCCGCCTGCTCGATCTCGATGAAACCTTCCTGTATAGCTATTCGGTTTCTAACAACGATAATTTCGTCTGCGTAAGCCAGTATCTTAATTGATTGGGATGAAGCCACAGTTTAGCGTATGGGGATATCCTGTCTTGAAGGATAGAGGAGAAAATCTAATACGCGGTACTCAACAACGTTATACCACTGATGTATGTTTTTATTAGTTCCGCTGGGATCTCATCAGATACCGGGGCTTTATTATTTTTGAGCCGATTTATCGCTCTGCTAACTTCGTCTATACTCGGTGGTGGCAGCATAATATGATCTTCAGTCATTGGTGGTTCCTTCAATTCCTCAGTTACCTGGCCATTTAACAACTCATAAAAGTGCTCTTCCCATCGCTCTAAGATTCCTTTAAGATCGGCGATCAGATTACCCTATTTGTCCTTGCAGTTTGTGCAACGCGCTGTATATTGCGTCATATCGCAGACTCTTTGGTAGAACTTCAGCGCCTGGTGCGGTCCCCGCTCTCTGTACGGTTCTAGTTCACTTACAAGATTCTTCTCCCAGACTGGTTTTTTTCGCCGTTGAACTGATTTTTCATATTTCAGCGCTCTCTATATGCAACTTCGCGTGCCACAGTTCGCACCAGTCGTTCCGATATCTACGACTATTGCCTAAGATGGAGTCAGCATTACAAATGACAGCATTTCTCTTGTACGCCTGACATCTCAGACCTAGGACTTACTCTCCCTGCATTTGGGGCGAGTCATATCGCTTGACTGTAGCTGTAGGTGTCTTCGTTGTGAAGGGCAGCCGTGTTGACTCGAATCTGATTCGCGGAAGCATTCTTTCTCGATGATGCAATCTGAGCTCGGAGCACCATACCAACAAGATAGTGGTCCGAGTCGACGTTGGCACCTCTGTACGTTCGTACCGTTATCAGGTTCGGGTTGTGGTGGCGGTCTATCAACACGTGGTCTATCTGGTTGCTCCATCAGGAGATACCCAGGTGGCTTTGTGTATATTTTTACGCGCAAACCTTGTACTCGCTACGACCAAATTATTGCTTACTGCCATCTGACTCGTTGGCCATTGTCATTAGTGTTCTCGTATAAGCTATGGGTGCCAATGTACTCCCTAAATATTGGCTCCCTACCTATTTTGGCATTCATATCCCCCAAAACGATTTTTACATCATACTGAGGGTAGGCTTGGAGTTCCCGTTATACTGATTCAAAGAAGTCTTCTTTTTTATCATCCGGGGAATCCTCTGTAGGTGCGTGAACGTTTATGAGGCTTATGTTTTTAAATTTGCCCCGCAGTTAAATGGTGCATGGCCGTTCATTTATTGCTTTAAAGCCGATAACTGTGGGTTTTATTCTTTTGCTGGCTACGAACGCAACCCCGAGCACATGATGTCTTTCATGACAGCGGGGCACTTCCACCAGCCAGAGATAGATACGTCCACCTGCAATTCTAGAGCATTCTGTGTTATTCCCCCTAGGTGTCTTCGTTGTGAAGGGCAGCCGTGTTGACTCGAATCTGATTCGCGGAAGCATTCTTTCTCGATAATGCAATCTGAGCTCGGAGCACCATACCAACAAGATAGTGGTCCGAGTCGACGTTGGCACCTCTGTACGTTCGTACCGTTATCAGGTTCGGGTTGTGGTGGCGGTCTATCAACACGTGGTCTATCTGGTTGCTCCATCAGGAGATACCCAGGTGGCTTTGTGTATATTTTTACGCGCAAACCTTGTACTCGCTACGACCAAATTATTGCTTACTGCCATCTGACTCGTTGGCCATTGTCATTAGTGTTCTCGTATAAGCTATGGGTGCCAATGTACTCCCTAAATATTGGCTCCCTACCTATTTTGGCATTCATATCCCCCAATATCCCCCAAAACGATTTTTACATCATACTGAGGGTAGGCTTGGAGTTCCCGTTATACTGATTCAAAGAATTCTTCTTTTTTATCATCCGGGGAATCCTCTGTAGGTGCGTGAACGTTTATGAGGCTTATGTTTTTAAATTTGCCCCGCAGTTAAATGGTGCATGGCCGTTCATTTATTGCTTTAAAGCCGATAACTGTGGGTTTTATTCTTTTGCTGGCTACGAACGCAACCCCGAGCACATGATATCTTTCATGACAGCGGGGCACTTCCACCAGCCAGAGATAGATACGTCCACCTGCAATTCTAGAGCATTCTGTGTTATTCCCCCTATTCTGCTGATGGCTGACCGCCATCATACACCTTATCAAAAATTGCACGTAATAATTTACTTTAGCGAGCTTTTCAATGTATATTATTTTTTAATTCCGTCAAATATAGCGACATTAATAATTTTTATTTAATCTTGGTAGATTTTTATAGACTTCATTTTAAATTAAAAAATTAAAATTTTATATATATAATATAATATTTCCAATATTTCGGTCTTTCGGACCATTATCAAAAAAAATATATAAAAAAATGAGGTCCGAAAGACCGAAATATTAGAAATATTTAAATTATTATTATTTTTAAATTATTCATTTTAAATAAATTATATAATAAAACAACCCATAAAAATTAAAATTGTTCGTGTAAATACTGTAATTGATACACAAAGTGCAAAGGGAGCCTGATCCTGATCACTCCAAAATGTTTACAAAAAGTGTTTCCATCGGAGATACACATGTCTATAAAATTTAAAGGAAATCGGGCTAATTTATAAAAATGTATACGGAAACCCCTCGGCCTTGGGGCCACTTCAAAATTTTTACAAAAAGCGTTGTCCATAGGATTACCCATGTGTGTATAAAATTTGAAGAAAATCGGGTAAATTTTAAAATTTTAATGGGGCCTTCCGTCACTGAGCCCCGATCACGCCAAAAAATTTTACAAAAAGTGTTGTCCGTCAGAGATACACTCGCATATACAATTTTAAGAAAATCAGAAGATCACTACCAAATATTTACAAAAAGTGGTGTCCATCGGAGATACACATGTGTATACAATTTGAAGAAAATCGGGTATTTTTTTATAAAATTTGTATGGGTGCCCCCCGACCCCGTGGCCCGATCACTCCAAAATATTTACAAAAAGTGTTGCCCAACGGAGATACACATGTGTATAAAATTTGAAGAAAATCTTTTGTCCAAAATGCGTGCTTATGGTGTCGATGAAAAACTGCTCATTGCATTAGAAGCTATATTTTGGACCGCTCAATTCAAGTTGTATTGTAATCTCTGACTTCTAATCTAATTCACTCTTTCGCTGACGACAGCACTTTCAGCTTCTCATATAAATTTGAGGAACGTCCCTCCACTTCTCATGTGGAACTCAAACAACTTCGTATGTACATTAAATTCTGACCTAGACAGCATAATAAAATGGGGGGAAAACGTATGACGCGTTTGGCGCGTGATATGGGTTGAAATGTTTGTTTTTTTCGACTTTTTGATGTGCTTTTTAACCACCTTCCACAAGACCTAGAAAACTGAAATTTTGTGAGTGTCCAAAATATCATTTTTTATATTCCGCATATGACGCATGTTGGGTGTCGCCATTGACGCGTGTGATTGGCTGAATCTGCAAATAGCTCATTTGGTTTTGACGTGTGTTGCGGGTGATGGGTTGAATTTTGTTTTCGACTTCTTTAAGGTCTTTTTTTAACAACCTATGACCTAGAGAGCTGAAATTTTGTGAGTGTCTAAGTCCAAAATAGCATTTTGTATATTATACGTATGACGCAAATGGGGCGTGTGATGGGTTGAAAATTTTTTTTCGACTTCTTTGAGGTCCTTTTACTTTCTTTTACATAGTAAAAGGAAAATTTTCAAACTCGGGAAAGCTGAAATTTTGTGAGTGACTAAGTCCAAAATAGCATTTTGCATATTACACGTATAAAAGGAAAATTTTCGAACTCGGGACTTTTGCAGATTTACCCATTACCGTATTCCCTAAGTCAGAAAAAGCGTAAAAAAAAAATCTCTGTCTGTCTGGCTGTGTCTACTTTACAACCCAGACGGCTGAACTTATCGGGATGAAAATTCATATTTAAGCTTTTTCAACAAATTGTGCGGGTTCAGATGATTTTGACGGAAATATGCAAATAACTTAAAAAGTATAGCACTTAGGGGTAATCTGCTAAGTGCAAAAGAAATTTAAAAAAAAAACAAAAAAAAAAATAAAAAAAAATTTAAAAAAACGATGTCAATTTCGTCTGCGTAAGCCAGTATCTTAATTGATTGGGATGAAGCCACAGTTTAACGTATGGGGATATCTTGTCTTGAAGGATAGAGGAGAAAATCTTATACGCGGTACTCAACAACGTTATACCACTGATGTATGTTTTTATATGGGATCTCATCAGATACCGGGGCTTTATTATTTTTGAGCCGATTTTTCGCTCTGCTAACTTCGTCTATACTCGGTGGTGGCAGCATACTCACAACTTAGCAACTCAGAAAAGTGCTCTTCCCATCGCTCTAAGATTCCTTTAAGATCGGCGATCAGATTACCCTATTTGTCCTTGAAATATGTGCAACGCGGTGTATATTGCGTCATACCTCAGACTCTTTGGTAGAACTTCAGCGCCTGGTGCGGTCCCCGCTCTCTGTACGGTTCTAGTTCACTTACAAGATTCTTCTCCCAGACTGGTTTTTTTCGCCGTTGAACTGATTTTTCATATTTCAGCGCTCTCTATATGCAACTTCGCGTGCCACCGTTCTATGAGATTTTTGCTTGGTACGCAACATTCTTACATTCAGTCGTTAACTTAAATCGCACCAGTCGTTCCGATATCTACGACTATTGCCTAAGATGGAGTCAGCATTACAAATGACAGCATTTCTCTTCTACGCCTGACATCTCAGACCTAGGACTTACTCTCCCTGCATTTGGGGCGAGTCATATCGCTTGACTGTAGTTGTTACTGGTGTCTTCGTTGTGAAGGGCATCCGTGTTTACTCGAATCTGATTCGCGGAAGCATTCTTTCTCGATAATGCAATCTGAGCTCGGAGCACCATACCAACAAGATAGTGGTCCGAGTCGACGTTGGCACCTCTGTACGTTCGTACCGTTATCAGGTTCGGGTTGTGGTGGCGGTCTATCAACACGTGGCCTATCTGGTTGCTCCATAAGGAGATACCCAGGTGGCTTTGTGGATATTTTTACGCGCAAACCTTGTACTCGCAACGACCAAATTATTGCTTACTGCCATCTGACTCGTTGGCCATTGTCATTAGTGTTCTCGTATAAGCTATGGGTGCCAATGTACTCCCTAAATATTGGCTCCCTACCTATTTTTGGCATTCATATCCCCCATAACGATTTTTACATCATACTGAGGGTAGGCTTGGAGTTCCCGTTTTACTGATTCAAAGAATTCTTCTTTTTTATCATCCGGGGAATCCTCTGTAGGTGCGTGAACGTTTATGAGGCATATGTTTTTAAATTTGCCTCGCAGTTAAATGGTGCATGGCCATTCATTTATTGCTTTAAAGCCGATAACTGTGGGTTTTATTCTTTTGCTGGCTACGAACTCAACCCCGAGCACATGATGTCTTCCATGACAGCGGGGCACTTCCACCAGCCAGAGATAGTTACGGCCACCTGCAATTCTAGAGCATTCTGTGTTATTCCCCCTATTCTGCTGATGGCTGACCGCCATCATACACCTTATCAAAAATTGCACGTAATAATTTACTTTAGCGAGCTTTTCAACGTATTTTAGTTTTTAATTCCGTCCAATATTAATATACATTTACTGAAGATTGCGGCCCCGTCCGTCCGGAAATGTTGTAAGTGTCTAAGTCCAAAAGAGCGTTGTCATGGAAAGCTTCTCAATTCGCCGATCGGATTTGGCATTGTAGGTGATTTTACCGCTATGGATCCCAGTTTTGTTGTTTTGTTCGTTGTCTTAGAGTTCTTCTGCTCTCGTTGTGATGTTGTTGTTGTCCTGCAGTTGTTTTTATTATTATGCCCGTTGTCGTAAGATTTTTATGCACTCTGTTGTCTTTTTGATTGCTTTACATTGCGGTCGTTGTGTATGTGATTGTACTGCTATGGATCCCGGTTTTGTTGTTTTGTTCGTTGTCGTAGAGTTCTTCTGCTGTCGTTGTGGACCTTGTTGTTGTCTTGCAGTTGCTACGGCGTTTTCTGTGATTTGTTTTTCTAGTGGGTCGTCGTGGAAGGCTTTAAGCTCGCCAACGTGCACCGTGCGTTCCTTGCTATTTTCTTTTTTCTTTAGCTTTGCGATCACTGGTGGGACAAAGCCTATCACCAGGTTTGGTCCTTCGTACCTAGGGGCCAGCTTACTGGCAAAACCTTCCAACGAGTTTAATTTGAGGTGTTGTTTCACCAGTACGATTTGTCCAACCTCTGGCTTCCAGGGGCGTCATCTTAGGTCGTAGTGTCTAGCCTGGTCTTTAGCTGCTCTTTCTAAATTCCTACACGATTTCGAAGATTTCTCTCATATGGTCGGCTCGTTCCTCCGGTGTTTTGGTCAGCGTGCCTGTCCCCGATGTGACTTGATCGTAGAGTGTATGTGGCAGGCGTGGTTTTCGGCGCTGAGTGAGGAATTCTGGGCTATATCCTGTTAAGTCAGAGAGGCTAGAGCTAATTGCCAGCATTATCTCGGGTAGTTTGTCGACCCATGAGCGCTGCTGTGGTCCTGTCAACTGGGAGACGATTGTTTTTATAGTATGATTTATCCTCTCAACGGGGTTTTTTGTGGCGTATATGGGGTGTTTTGTAGGAAGCATTGGAAGGTTCTGGTCGTGAAATGTGTTTCATTGTTGGTGATCAGTATTTTAGGTATGCCGTATCGTGCAAGTACCTGTCATCGGAATGCTTTTTTTGTTACATCTGCAGTCGCTTGTCGCATGGGAATCAGTTCGGTCCACTTTGAGAATCGATCGAAGACAACTAACAGCATTGTGTTGCCATGCCTTGACCTTGGTAGTCTGCGCGTCAGTAATAGCGTCCACAAATCCTGGCGATCGTTTTCCGAATTCCCAGGTGTCCAGCTGTCGGGTCATCATGATTTTCTCTTAGTACTTGCCTGTGTAATGGACTGGGGTCGCACAATTTCCATGGTGCCATATCTGTGTCCCTACTACTCTCTGCTCGATGTGACGATACAACTGGCAACCTCCGAACACATAGTCTAGAAATTTTTCTGAGTTTTCTCTAATCTGTTTGGAACGCTGCTCCAATCACTGACATCCGGGCGTTTGCTAAAATTTTTCCGACACGGTCATCAACAATTCGTGTGGTTGCCATGATACAGCGTCTGCGACGATGTTGAGCTTTCCACGCCTATACTGGATATCGAATGTATATTGTTGCAGCTCCAGTGCCCATCTTGCGATACGTCCGGATGGACTAGAAATGGAATTTACCCACTTCAAAGCGAGATGGTCGGTCAGAACTGTGAAACTGTAGCCTTCTATATACTGGGGCATTTTTCGTATTCCCCAGACGATTGCCAGGCATTCTTTTTCCGTAATGGAATAATTCCGCTCTTCCTCACAAGCACTATAGGCGCACTGTGGCAGCTATGTGACGGTTCAATGCATCCTTTCTCAAGTAATTATCCACTTCCTTATTAATAACTTCTTGCATCGTAGGGTTTCGTGGGAAGTAGCGCTATTTTATTGGGCGGGTGTCGTGCATTATGATTCTATGTTCGGTTATATTCGAGACCACTGGCAACCTTTAGAATTTCTTGAACTACTCCTGAAGGAACATGAAGAACTTCTCTTGCTCTGTCTGGGGCTTTGCTCGGATGGTCACACAGCCTGGGGTTTCGGTGATCTGCCCATTGAGTTCCCGAAGTTCGACCGTTTGGCTTGCACAGCTGAGCTTTGCTTTGATTTGTTGTAGGAAATCTATTCCTAGGATGACGTTGTCTAGCACACCTGGAAGGATCAGGAATGCGAATCTGTTGAAGTTGTCTCCGATGCGTACGTCTAGCTCTAAGGCCTCCTTTATGTATCTGGGAGTGCCTTCGGCCATGTTACGGTAATGTTTACTACCACGCTTTTCGTCGGATTTCGGAGTTTGTTAGCGTTATGTTCGCTGATGAAACTCTGGGATGCTCCCGTCTCGATAGTGGCATCTACTAGTTCGTCTTCCAGGGTTATGTTAGCGAAGACAAGGGTTGCATCGATGTGTAGGAAATCTATTGGGCGTGGAGTGTGGACTTCGGGGAATCCGTCGCACTCACTCTCCAACGGTCCTTTGCTCGTTTTCCACCTGTTTTCGGCACCAGTCCACAGTCCTCTTGCCCTACAAAACAGCAACTGTGGTCTACGACAAAGTCCGAACGTTGATGCTTTCCCCATAAATTCAATTTCACCATCGTTGGTTGTTGTTAAAGAACCACAGTAGATTCCGGCATTGTCTTGGCCAGGATGTCCTTGTTCAAGGCGTAGGCGTCGGCCAGTTTTTCCAGTCGCTCGATGAAAGCGATTGGGCCTTTGCCCCCTTCACATCGTACTGCCCATTTCCGAAATGTATCGATTACTGCTGGATATTTTGTTGCGGGGGTCTCCTGTGCAACCGCGCGGTTTGTCATCGTTTTTAGTCCGGTTCTTTGGTCATTTGGCATCAGGAGTGTTGATGTCTGTTTTATGGGTGTGACTGTTAAACCTAGCATTTTTATATTCTCGCCGTCTGTCGCTTCGAATAATTTCAGTAGTGGTGGAGGTGTAGGTGATGGGCTGCGTTTATGTTTTGTCACTAGTTCTGTTAGGCGGAGTACGTCACCTGAGGTTACATCCCACTCTGTGATGAAGGTTGAGAAACGCTTTCAGAGCTCATCTACTCCACCGTTGGTGTCCAGCCTGAATTCCGCCAAGTAAATCTGTAGGTCCTCTTTGTTGAGATTGTAGACCCAGCTTGTCCTCACCATTATGTCTAGTTTGGGTTTCTTCGCTGACTATTTTTTTTCAGGCTCTGTGCTCGGGCGCCAATTGTAAGGAGGTTTTTCCCAGCCGGAATATCCTCAGCGTGACAAAGGTTGTTATGTAAAAAGGGCGTTACAATTTTTTCAGGGATTTATATTAAATGTTTATTTTTTTTTCTTTTCGTAAAAATTATATCTTTTTTTTATATATTTAAACTTATTGCCAAGGGAATACTCTCTGAATGACTTGCGCCACGGCAATAAGGTGGGCTAAGCCCTTTATTAAAATTAAAAATGAATGGATCATGGTCAAGGAAAACTACAAAAAACCTTGACCAAGAAAATATTACAATAAAAAATGACATACGTGAGCTTTCAAAATTCTTAGAGCCTCTATTGAAAAATTCGGTCTTTCAGGAACTAGCTGACTTTATGATAAAACTATGTTAAATATGACTTACGTTTAAGTTGGTAAACTGTGTGTTCGTGGTGTTGTGAAGAGGGTACTCCGCTTGATCACGTTCCGAGGAGTCTGTGTGTCCAAGTGTTTGAGCCAGTGTTAGGGATACTTAGCATATTACGTTTAGAGATGTCTGTGTGTCCAGTATTCTGGTCAGTGAAGACGATACTTCGCAGATCACGCCTTCAGAGGAGTCTGTGAGACTAGTGTTTTGACCAGTGATAAGGATACTTTGCAGATCACCTTCTGAGGAGGAGGAGTTTCTGTTTGAAACCGTTTAGAAATCGTAGAAACCGTGAGAGGCCCCAGTTTGCTTCGTTCCCACGGTTTGTCCAGAATCCCGTTGTATCCGTTATTGTTATACGGTATCTTTGCTTTGTTGTCTTGTGATCATGTGATCTTTTACTCGTGTATTCTTGCTGTTCCGTGCGCATATGGTTTCATTTTTGTTCTTGTTCGCTGAGTTGCACTTGTTTTACATTATTTGCGTGCCTATATGTTGGCGAGCCTCTTATTATTGTTGTTGTTTGCGGATTTGCACTTGTTTTGTATTATTTGTGGGCCCATATGTTGACGAGCCTGTTATTTTTGTTGTTGCGTGCCGATTTGCACTTGTTTTTTGTTATGTATTTGTGTGCCCATATGTTGACGAGTCCCTTTTTTTCGCTCTTCTTCGCTCTAGACGGAGGGTACCTGTTATGTGTTTTACTAGAAATACTGACGGCATTTTACTTAAACATGGAATATATCCGGATTTTATATTATAATAATAATAATCGGCGCGACAGACCTTTGCGGTCCAAGGCCCAGCTTCTCGCTACCATTCGTCTTGTGCATGTATATTCTTTGGACACAAATGAAAGGGACCTACAATTTAAGGTCGGATCCGAACGGCGAATTGAGAAGCTTTCCGTGACAAGTTATTACTCTCGGAACGTTTGTCACCCGTTCGCGAGAGGTGGGACACCGTGAAAAATACTTTGGTGTTACTGGGATTCGAACCACGAAACTCCTGCTCAGTAGCCATGCACTTTTCCACTGGGCCACGGCGCCCACATGCGGCATTTGAATTGCATTTATTTATAAACTGTTAAAATGAAAATAATATAAATTTTTGTGTTGGGCAAATGTGTAGTGGGAAATTTGTTCCTCACTTTAGAGAACTGAAATTTTGTAAGTGTCTAAGTCCAAAATAGCATTTTTGATATACCGCATTTGACGTGTGTCGCGTGCTTCTTCGAGGTAATTTTTCGCACAACCTAGAGAGCTTACATTTTGTGAGTGTCTAAGTCTAAAATACCATTTTTTTATATTCCGCGTAAGACACGTGTGCCGCGTGCAATGGGTTCAATTTGCTTTTTCGACTTCTTTGAGCTCATTTTTAACCGACTTCCACGCGACCAAGGGAGCTGAAATTTTGTGAGTGTCTAAGTCCAAAAAAGCATTTTTTATGTTCTGCGTATAACGCATGTCGCACTTCGCGTGTGGAGCGTGTGATAGTTTTAAATCGCGCCATTTTCTCGTTTTTTGAGGAGTTTTTTAGCCACATTTCGCACGAACTAGAAGTATGAAATTTTATAACGGCTCAATGTTAGGGGCCAATTTTGATATCCCACGTTTGACGCGTATCTTTTGACTAGTAGCGAGTGAAGCGTGGAAAAAAGAAAATACTTTGAAATAGCCCCGACCTCAAAAAAGGTATTTCGCGATTTTTACCATGCTAAGAGATATTTTGGCGATTATTATCAAATAATAAAGGACTGTGTGGCGTGCTTTAAAATATACATAAAAATTTGTACCCGAAAAACGAAGTTTTTAAAAACTTTTATTTTCCTTGCAAGACCGAAATATTTGAATAATTTAAATAATAATTTTTAAAATAAAATCCGTAAAAAGCTACAAAGATTAAATATAACTTTTTTTAAGACTTAATTATTAATAATAATCAATATTTAAATATTAATGTGTTAAACAATAGAAGCGTGCCGTACCTACAACACAGTTTATTTTTATTCTTTTATACCAGCGTCGTGGCTAAGTGGATAAGTGCATAGACTTCTGAGCAGAAGGTTCGTGGTTCGAATACCAGTAACATCTAAAGTATTTTTAATGGTTCTACCTCTCGAGAATGTCTGACACACGCCCGAGAGTAATAAATTGTCACGGAAAGCTTCTCAATTCGCCGTTCGGATATGGCATTAAATTGTAGGACCCTTCCTTTTTTGTGCAAAAACGAGAAGCTAGGCCTTCGACCGCAACGATCTGTCACGCCGAATATTATCATTTCCATTTTTATGCAAAAACGAGAAGCTAGGCCTTGGACCAAACCGATCTGTCACGCCGAATATTATCATTATTATTTTACCAGTAAACCCGCGGCGCTTGGCTACCCGCACAGTGAGGGGGTTTTTATAAGAATAGTTACAAACCCATTTTCTTGGTATGTCACAATTAAATGCTTTTATCCAGGCCTCAGCGTGACCAGGCCCGAGGCATCGCTTGGACCACAGATTCCCATCCGCACGCATCCGAACGAGGTATTGCTCAACTCGTTACCCAAATCATGTAACAAATATTCTTTGAATACATTTATGAGCACAAACATACCTGCATGAATTTGGCAGTTGGCAAAAATGAGTTCATAAATGTATATATACATATATATTGGTTATTGGTTTATTGGAACGCTGAGGTTTACCACAGACACCTATATTTATCAAGACGCAGTAATGTTTTTGTCAATGTGTGTATTAAAAATTTGTCTCTCTTTTGCGAATTGAATTTCTTTAGTGTTCTTCGTAATTCATTGCGGATAGCTGTGTTTGAAGGTATACATTTTTTTTATAATTTTTAATAATAAAAAATTATTTGGTTTGTAATAATAAATACAATCATTTATTTATAATTATTAGTGTTAGATTTCTAAAAATGCCAAGAAGGTGTTGTGTTATTGGCTGTCAAAGTAATTCTGGTCATAATAAGGAAAATGAAAAAGTAATACCAACGGAAGATGTTCAAAGAAATTTAAAAATAATGAACGCGGACACAATTTATAAATTATCACGTTCGAAATTAATAAATGTTGTCGTTCCATAAGTATTTCCGGGAAAACCACATTCCATAGTACAATCGAAAAGAAAAACTCCGGCTAAGAGACGCGAGGAAATTCATCTCCATCCTTCTGGAAGTTGTTAACGCCTAATTTGAAGGCCTGCAGATTATAAGAATCGGGAAACACGGGATCCACCAATTGATTCCACAGTATTTAAACTTACCGCATCCTGTACACATTCGACACATTTCTGCTTCTTTAAACGTCTCTTCCAATAGTGAAATTTCAAATAATAATTATCTCAGACAAATTGTTTCTTCATTATTTGATAAAGAAAAAAAAGTTATGCTTATGATTGATGAAATAAATATAAAATCAGGAATTGATTATAAAGCTGGTAATATAAAAGGATTTGCTCAAAATTCGTCTGAAGTTTTAGCGAGAACAGTTCAAACTTTTATGGTTGCCTCAGCGTTTGGAAACTTTAAGGAAGTTGTACAATTGGTTCCAGTTAAAGATTGTACTGGCAAATAACTCTATAACTTAACAAAAAAATTTCTTATAAATTTGCACAACATTGGGTTAGAAGCATTTGTTATTATGACTAATAACAATAGTGTTAATCGAAGTATGTTTCAACTTTTAACTTCAACAAGCGATTTTCATTTCCGCATGCTTGTGATACGGAATAGATTCATACCTCCTCGCGGTGCTCCCTGGGTCACGCTAAATGAATCAGGCGGTGTAGTGTAGACGAGAAGGGGAAATCCTGTTTATAGTCATGGACACTACATGTCAAGGCGAGTCATTGGCGCCTCAAAACCAATACCAAATCAGCGTCTGTTCCCCAGGTTAGGTGCGGCTGAAGCGGGCGTCTGTCTTGTATCAAGCGGCTCGCGATATAAATGTGTTCAAGGTAGGACTGGATGCCTTAAGATTCTCACCAGTACGTGGCCCACACACGTAACAAGCGGGTTGAGCAGCAGGCCAACAACCTTCTCTCATAAAAACAATTAAAGTTATGAACCCTAACCAAAGGCCTCGGATTACCATATCGGATTCATCACAAAATCGACCTCGGAAATTGTACTCGGACAACGCTTTAAAAATGGGAACATGGAACGTGCTTAGCCTATTAAGATCTCCACTCCAGAACCTCTCGAATCAAGCAAAGAGTTACGCATTAGACGTGATTGCACTACAAGAGCTTAGATGGTCTGGGAGTGGGATCCATGACACCATCAATGGTTACACTCTTCACTACAGCGGCCATCAGAATCGAAGAGAATTTGGAGTTGGCTTCCTTATCCATCAGCGCGTGAAGCATCATATCATCGACTTCCGCCCTATCAACGTGCGGATGTGCACGGTCAGGCTCCGCACTAAAAAATTTAACATCACGATCGTTAATGTCCATGCACCCACCGAAGATAAATCTGATGACATCAAAGATCTCTTCTATGTCGAGCTGGGGGAAGTCATCAATAACATACCGCACCACGAAATTAAAATCATCGTGGGCGACTTTAACGCAAAGATCGGTAGGAGTGAAGAAAATACATCGCACATCGGTCCTAACAGCCTGCACCTAACTCGCAACAGCAACGACCAACGCGTCACTGACCTGGCTATAACGTACAACTTAACTGTATCAAGTACGTTTTTCCCACATAAGAGAATCCACAAAGTAACGTGGATATCGAATGATGGAAGAACGGAAAGCCAAATTGATCACGTCATGGTATCTAAGAGACACCCAACCAGCATATCCGACATCAGGTCTCATAGAGTTGCAGACATGGGCATCGATCATGTGCTTGTCATATTTAAGTATAAGTGCAAACTGTCATCTACGTTCAACAGACAAGCACAAAAGACCATTCGATGGAATATCGATGCTTTAAACGACGAAGCGTCACTGCAGATGTACCAATCAGCTGGCACTAATTATTTAGACCAGTCCAATAACAACGAAGAAGCTCCTCCCAACATCCAGGAGCAGTGGCGCGCTATACAGTCAACTATAACCACCGCGGCGCAAAGTGCCATCGGAAGAAGACCTCCGAGGTCCCGCAATGATTGGTTCGATGATCAATGCCGAAGGGTCGTCGAAAATAAACGGAAGCTTATTGAAAAATAGTTGGCTCGCAGCACTAGAAGCATCTAGCAGAATACCTCCGTGCTAGGAAAGCCACGACTAAATACCTCCGACAAAAGAAGCGCGATCATATGAGATCATACATCGAAAACATCAGCTTCCAAGCGGAAATAGGAAATTCAATGGACCGTTTTGCTAACGCCAGAAATCTAACTAAAGACTTACACCCAAGAAGTACGGCCATCAAAGACGGGAATGGAGAGCTGAGAACAAAAGTGGCTGATGTTCTCTCAGTATGGCAAACCTACTTTCAAAATCTGCTAAATCGGAATGAATGATTAGAGCAATAGCTCCTCCAGGTGAAGAGATCTTCGTCGAATATCCCACAGTAGAGGAAGTAGATGCAGCTATTAGTAGATTAAAAAATGGAAAGGCACCCGGTCTCGACGGAATCCCCGCAGAATTGATCAAGCTCGGAGGCGCTACTCTTGCTACAAATAAATACGATCTTTGCGTCTCTATTTGGGACCAAGAAGAGCTGCCGGAGAATTGGAAGACCGCACTTATATGTCCGCTGTACAAAAAAGGAGACCGTCTTAAATATGGAAACTATCGTGGTATCGCTCTATTGAACACTGCTTACAAAGTGTTGGCTAATGTTGTACTTGCCAGACTCATCCCTTTCGCCGAAAACATCATTGGCGACTATCAATGTGGTTTTCGCTCCAACTGATCGACCACTGACCAATGTTTTACCATGAGGATGATCTTGGAAAAATGTTGGGAGTACAACATAACCATACATCAACTGTACATAGACTTCAGACAGGCATATGACAGTATAAACCACGAAAACCTATGGGCCGCACTCATATGTCTAGGAATTCCAGAGAAACTCGTCTCTCTGTGTAAATTAACAACCTCTGGGTCTGTATGTAGAATCGTAATTGAGGGAGCTGTGTCAGACTCCTTTGAAATAACATCCGGTGCTCGGCAGGGAGATGCACTCGCGCCTGTTTTGTTCAATTTGGCGCTTGAGTACGTAGTCAGAAAAAGCAACATTGAAACTTCGCGCTATATATTTAATAAATCAGGCCAAATTCTTGGATATGCAGATGATATCGTGCTTCTATTTGAGGACCCTCGGGCCACGGGGTCGGTGGGCCCCCCTTTTTAAAAAAATTAACCCGATTTTTTAAAATTTTATATACGTGTGTATCTCCGATGGGCAACACTTTTGGATACAGGGTTTGGAGGGTCATGGGGCCCCAACAACTTTTTTAAAAAACTCTTATATATGTATCTCCGATGGACAAAATTTTTTGTAAAGTTTTTGGAGTGAGGCCCTGAGGTCCGAGTTTGGTGATGGGTGCCCATATAAATTTTTTTAAAAATTAGCTCGATTTTCTTCAAATTTTAACACATACCCATCTCCTATTAGAGAATTTACATGAAAAATTGTATTTTTATGGGTTGTTTTTTTTCTTTTTGACATGTGCTTTCCACCGGAGTTTTGCATCTAGAGTCATGCCGAGATATTTTACTGTGTTATTCCATCTTCTATTTTCCATAGGCTGGGGACATATTTGATTCTAAAAGCTGCATTTATTAGGTTAGTGAGTTTCACTAAGGCTTTTCTCGGTAGTCTCTTTAGAATTTCTCCAGTGATAAGATCAAAGCCTGGGGCTTTTTTCGGATTTATATTGGTTTTAATTTCATTCATGACTTCGGTAGGTGTAGTTAGTGGGATTTCTTCACTTTCTTGAAATCCATCTTCATGCATTATTTCTGTTTCCAAGAAGTTGTGTGGTTGAAAAATATTTTCAAGATACTCAGCAAAAATATGTGCTTTATTCTTATTGTTTCTGGTCCATTTTTCATTGGTTGTTTTGATTGGTGGAATCTGCATTATTGGTTGCTTTATTTTTTTTGTTGCTTTCCAAAGGAAATAATCAGTACTACTGTCATTAGTTAAGTTTCTTAGATAGTTACTGATTGTATCATTTTTAAAATCTTTGATTTCTCTTCTTAATTGTTGAGTAAGATTGTTCAATTTAGTTTTATCTTGGGGGAACCTTGTTTGCTGCCATTGCCTTTCTTTTTTCAGCAAGAAGTTTTCTGATTGCGCTAGGGTAATTATTGACCTGAGTTTTTATTTTTATTGAGGGACTATTTTCCCAGGCCGATTGTTGAATGTTATGTACTAATTTTTGTACTTCTTTTTCCAATTGGTCCTCATTTTTTAGCGGAACTTAAGATCGATTTTTTCGTCTAAGGATAGTGCAAAACAATCCCAGTCTGTATATTTATTTATTAATGTTGCATTTATTTCTTTCGGTATAAATTTTTCACTTAATGTCAGGATAATCGGAGAATGATCGGAACTTAAGTCTCGAAATTCATCAACTTGTACATAGTTAGTAGACACGTTTTTGATTATGAAGAAATCAATTAGATCTGGAACTTTGTTTGGGTCGGTTGGCCAGTACGTCGGTTTCCCATGTGACAAGGCTTCACACCCGTACTTTCTAATGGCATTCAATAGTTCTTTACCCTTACTTGTTCGCCTAGAACCCCAGTGGATGTTTTTAGCATTAAAATCACCTCCAATTACGAGGAAATATTAGGCCAGTATATTGTTAGTCTGGCCAATGCCTTTGTTTTGGTCATTCCTAAGTGACCTTCGTGTAGGCATTGAAGGAATTTATTGCACAATGCTAGCGGAACTATAATGCATCTGTTAAAAAATAATACTTGATTTTCTAATACAATGTCGTATCTTATAGGCCAATATTTCTTAATTAAGGGATAAACCGTAGAAAATTCGTTTGGCCACCCCACCTTGCACATTTTAGTCAATAACATCAATTCTTTATCACTGCCTATTTCTCTTTTAATATCATCGACACGCTTGTGAGATATTTCTACGGTGTGTACTATTTCAGTTAAAGAAGGGTCTATTTCTTCATCATCATTTGACTGAATAAAATTCCTGGATAGGGTATCAGCTATAAACATTTCTTTTCCCGGTGTATCGTATATCGTATTTTAGAAGCTTTAATTTCATTCTTTGAAGTCGACTAGAATGAACTTGTGTCACTGCTTTTTGCATTATTGAAACCAGTGGCTTGTGGTCAGTTAAAACTGTAACTGGCCTTCCATAAATGTAATAATGAAATTTCTGACATGCGAAAACAATTGCTAACATTTCTTTTTCAATTTGCACGTATAACTTTTCGGCAGAACTTAACGATTTCGAAGCATAACACATGGGTTTATTATTTTGAGCATGCAACTACCGATGCTACTTGTGTAGCATCAGTCTGAATCACAAGTGGCAATGATTCACTAAAATTTTGTAAAACTGGGACTAACGAAATTTTGTTGAGTGAAGTGAAGTGAGAATGCCTTTTTATGGTGAGACAACCATAGAAATTTTACATCTTTTTTGAGAAGTTCACGTAGAGAACAAGTTAACTCCGAAAGATTTGGAATAAAAATTCTCAAGTAACTTGCCTGAGCTTATATTGTAATTTTTTTTCATTAAATTTAATATTAAGTGCTTTGGCTCTTTTCATAACATTCTCTAAGTTTGTATCATGTTCTTTTTTGTCTTTCCCAAAAACCAGGATATCATCGAAATAAATAAATGTCCCTGTTAAACCTCCAAAATATTTTGTATTTAACTTTTGGAAAAGTTCGGGAGCGAAATTTAACCCAAAAGGTAAACGCATAAATTTATAACAGCCATACGGCGTGCTAAAAGTATTAAATCACTACTTTCCTTGTCCAGGCCCACTTGCCAAAAGCCATATTTTAAGTCAATGACTGTGAAAAATTCCATATTCTCTAGCCTACGTCAAGTCTTCTACACGCGGGATTTTAAATGGTTCTTTTCTAATGTTGACATTTAACTCTCTTGGATCTAAGCATAATCTAACTGGTTTATCAGGTTTTTCAACTAGAACTAAATAATGAACAAATTCTGTCGGATAATCTATTCTCTGAATTATTCCAGCTTTCTCCATTTCGTCTAGTTTAGTTTTCACTTTTTTCCTAAGAGTCTGTGGAATTCTTCTCGGTGACTTAATACTGCCCGTCGCACCGGGTTTCAAAAAAATTTTGCACTTGTCTGGAAAACAACCCAGACCTGAAAATACTTCACGGTGTCTCTTTATAAACTCGTCTTTCTCATCGCTATTCCTGTGAAGTTTTTCCGTTTCAATCTGATAAACTTCACTTATTTTTTCCAATAAACCTAACTTTACACAAGTTTCTAATCCTAAAATTGGAGTAGAATTAACCTTCGCTTGAAAAGTTTTGTTCATCCACTTGATATAGCCTTTTACTTGAACATATAAAGGGTGGTTTTTTGGGAGGTTTGTTTTTCCGATAGATGTCGTTTTATTTTATGACAGTTGTTTTGACAGCTCAAAGTGGCATTTCTACTCAGTATTGTTTGGCAAATCATTATGAAAAAAAAAAAAAAAAAAAAAAAAAAAAAATGACATTTGTGAAAAATAGTCGTGGTAGCCATATGCCAGAAATTGTGTTTAAATCACAAGTGGCAATGATTCACTAAAATTTTGTAAAACTGGGACTAACGAAATTTTGTTGAGTGAAGTGAAGTGAGAATGCCTTTTTATGGTGAGACAACCATAGAAATTTTACATCTTTTTTGAGAAGTTCACGTAGAGAACAAGTTAACTCCGAAAGATTTGGAATAAAAATTCTCAAGTAACTTGCCTGAGCTTATATTGTAATTTTTTTTCATTAAATTTAATATTAAGTGCTTTGGCTCTTTTCATAACATTCTCTAAGTTTGTATCATGTTCTTTTTTGTCTTTCCCAAAAACCAGGATATCATCGAAATAAATAAATGTCCCTGTTAAACCTCCAAAATATTTTGTATTTAACTTTTGGAAAAGTTCGGGAGCGAAATTTAACCCAAAAGGTAAACGCATAAATTTATAACAGCCATACGGCGTGCTAAAAGTATTTAATCACTACTTTCCTTGTCCAGGCCCACTTGCCAAAAGCCATATTTTAAGTCAATGACTGTGAAAAATTCCATATTCTCTAGCCTACGTCAAGTCTTCTACACGCGGGATTTCAAATGGTTCTTTTCTAATGTTGACATTTAACTCTCTTGGATCTAAGCATAATCTAACTGGTTTATCAGGTTTTTCAACTAGAACTAAATAATGAACAAATTCTGTCGGATAATCTATTCTCTGAATTATTCCAGCTTTCTCCATTTCGTCTAGTTTAGTTTTCACTTTTTTCCTAAGAGTCTGTGGAATTCTTCTCGGTGACTTAATACTGCCCGTCGCACCGGGTTTCAAAAAAATTTTGCACTTGTCTGGAAAACAACCCAGACCTGAAAATACTTCACGGTGTCTCTTTATAAACTCGTCTTTCTCATCGCTATTCCTGTGAAGTTTTTCCGTTTCAATCTGATAAACTTCACTTATTTTTTCCAATAAACCTAACTTTACACAAGTTTCTAATCCTAAAATTGGAGTAGAATTAACCTTCGCTTGAAAAGTTTTGTTCATCCACTTGATATAGCCTTTTACTTGAACATATAAAGGGTGGTTTTTTGGGAGGTTTGTTTTTCCGATAGATGTCGTTTTATTTTATGACAGTTGTTTTGACAGCTCAAAGTGGCATTTCTACTCAGTATTGTTTGGCAAATCATTATGAAAAAAAAAAAAAAAAAAAAAAAAAAAAAAAATGACATTTGTGAAAAATAGTCGTGGTAGCCATATGCCAGAAATTGTGTTTAAATCACAAGTGGCAATGATTCACTAAAATTTTGTAAAACTGGGACTAACGAAATTTTGTTGAGTGAAGTGAAGTGAGAATGCCTTTTTATGGTGAGACAACCATAGAAATTTTACATCTTTTTTGAGAAGTTCACGTAGAGAACAAGTTAACTCCGAAAGATTTGGAATAAAAATTCTCAAGTAACTTGCCTGAGCTTATATTGTAATTTTTTTTCATTAAATTTAATATTAAGTGCTTTGGCTCTTTTCATAACATTCTCTAAGTTTGTATCATGTTCTTTTTTGTCTTTCCCAAAAACCAGGATATCATCGAAATAAATAAATGTCCCTGTTAAACCTCCAAAATATTTTGTATTTAACTTTTGGAAAAGTTCGGGAGCGAAATTTAACCCAAAAGGTAAACGCATAAATTTATAACAGCCATACGGCGTGCTAAAAGTATTTAATCACTACTTTCCTTGTCCAGGCCCACTTGCCAAAAGCCATATTTTAAGTCAATGACTGTGAAAAATTCCATATTCTCTAGCCTACGTCAAGTCTTCTACACGCGGGATTTCAAATGGTTCTTTTCTAATGTTGACATTTAACTCTCTTGGATCTAAGCATAATCTAACTGGTTTATCAGGTTTTTCAACTAGAACTAAATAATGAACAAATTCTGTCGGATAATCTATTCTCTGAATTATTCCAGCTTTCTCCATTTCGTCTAGTTTAGTTTTCACTTTTTTCCTAAGAGTCTGTGGAATTCTTCTCGGTGACTTAATACTGCCCGTCGCACCGGGTTTCAAAAAAATTTTGCACTTGTCTGGAAAACAACCCAGACCTGAAAATACTTCACGGTGTCTCTTTATAAACTCGTCTTTCTCATCGCTATTCCTGTGAAGTTTTTCCGTTTCAATCTGATAAACTTCACTTATTTTTTCCAATAAACCTAACTTTACACAAGTTTCTAATCCTAAAATTGGAGTAGAATTAACCTTCGCTTGAAAAGTTTTGTTCATCCACTTGATATAGCCTTTTACTTGAACATATAAATATAAGAGAAGTGATTTAATTGCCCACACTTATTACATCGTTTTCCTCTTGCTGGACATGTTTTGGCTAAATGACGATAGGAACATTTACTGCAATTTATCAGCTGCTCCGATTCAATTTTCCCGTTGCAATTGTTGTATTTTCCATGCTGTGCACTTCTCGCATACACACTATGCTTGCTGTTGCTGCTGCGACTTACTGTTACCGCTACTTGTCTTCTGCCGATTACGCTGACTGAAAAAACTCGAACATCGAATGTCAGAGTGAGTGGACGTGTTTTCTTTTTCTCGCCAAGTAATTGTCATTATATTAAAGTTGACAGTGTTGCGCATTGTTGACGGTTCTCAAATAATTACTTTAAAAACTTCACACAATTTTAACTAAAACTACATACTTGGTTTTCGTAATATTGAAAGTTAAGATTTTTAATTTGCTGTTCCCGTCCCGTTGTATCCCGCTCTATTTTGCTACGCTATTTCGCACCATGTCGTCTAACACATCCACCGACACAAACACGAGCGGAGTGCATACCCGCTCGAAGAAATCAGCGAGCTTATCTACAGCTATAGTGCAAAAATATAGTAGCACTCCTACATCAAAGAGTGCTGTAGCTGGTCAAACAAAGGTCTGCACACCCACTGAAGCATTGCATAAAAATGCCGCTGCTGCTGCAGGTCAAGTAAGGGCTCTCACTCTCAGCGAATTTGAAGAGCGCATAAAACAACACACCGACGCTATCATGAATCGGTTTTCTGCTGAAATGAGCACTCTGCGTACTGACTTAGTGAATAAAATTACACTCTTCGAGCAAAATTGCACAAGCAGGCTTAATAACTTTGAAGAGTCACTCAACGACCTTCAATTACGTGTGGAAAAAATTGAATCTGAGTGCATACAGTCAGAAGCAACAACCATAAATAGTCTAGCTGACTTACATAAGCGGTGCGGTGCACTAGAACGAGACAACCTAGCAGCTGATGCCATACTCATTAGAGTCCCGCAACTACAAGATGAAAATCTCAAGTCGATTTTCCACCACCTGTGCCACACAGTCAAATGTAAGCCCCCAGTATTGAAAGGTATTTTTCGTACAAAACGGCGGGATAATGCCAATGATCCCCCCATAATCATCAAATTTGCTACCGCGCAAGAAAGAAATAGTGTTGTAACGAAGTTATTTAAACACCACTTCGCTACAAACCGTACGTCTAAAGTATTCGCTATACAAAAAAACACAGTCACTCGATATATAATGCAAAACTAACACATTTTGCATTATATCATATTGGCGCAATACGAGTGTACTCGGCCGGTATGCAGTACGTGTCAGGTTCAACCCGGCGGTTGAACCAATGAAATTCTTTTTTCGGGAAAAATAGTTTTTTAATCCGATTAATAATAGAAATTTATTAATAATAACATTTATAATCAAATAATTTTTACAAAAGGGTGAAAACAAAATTCCCAAGAAATCTAAGTATTAAGACACACTTATATGCTCAAATCAATCATCAAAACCAGAATAGAACATACTACGGCAAGGTAGTAACATCTATTCGAGAGGAGAATATACTGCGGCAAGGCAGCTATATCTACTCAAAGGGACGAAGGCGCTGTATTTCACAGCAAATTCCCCCTTAAAAGACAGCTTCTCGCTGACTTCTGTTCTACACGAACAGCCCCCTTTTTGTGACAAGGCTAGTCAAGTCATATTAATGTATCGTATTGCTGTAGTTGTAACACCAGGCAATGTTGCTACATTGTATGCTTGCACTCCCGTCTATGTCAATATAACAAGATTGCTGTAGTTGTAACACCAGGCAATTTCGTTATATTGCATACCTACATTCACGTTGTCTATTTCAGTATAACGAACTGCTGTAGTTGTAACACCAGGCAGTCTCGCTATACTGTAAATTGTCAGACACTAGCAGTCCGCATGCTCCCATTGTGGTAGCTATCCCCGCGGACCACGCTTTCTTACCAGTACGGTGAATTAATTCACTATACTACGCTGCGCTGTTCATTCGAACACTGCTCATCTGCTCCAGTAGCAACAAATCAGGCAGCAGAAGCCGCCAATCAACCCCTTTCCGCAGTCGAATACCCATGACCGCAATCCGACCCCACTGGTTTCTCCGTACCAAACCAGCTTATTATAGGTATATTTTAAGTTTAGTTATATCTAAGTACATATATATTAGAAAAAGGAATGAATAAAGAAGCAATTGTAATGTAAAACCGAAAAATCAACAAAATCTTTAATTTGTAACGACGAGTGAGAAGGAGAAAGAACCCTGGGTGACCGGCGAGCGTCACCCAAGTAAAAGACTGTTACAAATTTGGCGCCCGAGCAGGGACGACTATTATAGTCGATTTACCGACCGATACCGAGGAAAATAAAAATAATAACAAAAAAGTTGTGATCTCATCTACAATTGAGGAACACAAAATAGTCAGGACAAAAACCCAAAAACCCAAAAAAAACGAAATCTTGGACACCAATCGGGAAGTATTTATTTACCTACACTTAAATACTACGAAGTACCGAAACCTGCACCATGTCAACCGAAGAAAGCACATTAAGTGTTTCGGGGGTATACTCACTCCGAAAAGAGGAGTTAATCAACGAATTGGATCGTCGTGGGATTAATCACACCGGTAGTGTAGATGAACTACGAAAACTACTATCAGCCGAACTCAAAAATTACAAATCATGCGAGGACTTACGAAATATGGGGTTACCGACCAGCACTGACATCCTACCGAAGCTGACACCAAAGGATACCTCAACACAGTCACCCAATGTCCCCACGATCTCGTACTCACAAGTACCCGTTACTACCAGTAACCTGCCGAACATGGAATACAAAGCCAGAACCACGCAACCGCCAGCCGCTCCTACCGTAACCTACTCGCAAGCAGATCAAAACATTCCACGAGTATTAACCTATCACCCATCCGACGCAGAAGTGATGGACAAGGTTAGAAAATGGAACGTGCGATTCGAGGGTGGCAATAACAACCCACTCGAATTTTTAGAAAGGGTAGAAGAGCTAGCGGAGTGCTACCAGTTTTCACTCGAACGTATAGTCCGCACCCTACCTGAACTTCTGAAAGTGAACGCGCTAGTCTGGTATCGAAACAACAAGGAGTTTCTGAATACCTGGAACAATTTCAGCAAAGAATTACGAAGCTTCTTTCTTCCCCCACGATTTGCAACGCAACTGGCAGATCGCATTAGAAACAGAACTCAGAATAGCCGAGAAAAGGGGCAAGGAGTACCTCACCTCTATCCAAGCCCTAATGCGATGGCACGTGTCACTCACTCCTGAGGAAAAGCTGAACCGAATCTACGAAAATCTCCGACCAGACTACCGACATTATATCAAGCGAAGGGAGTTCAGCACGTTGTCCGATTTAACCACCCTGATCGAAGATTTCGAGTGCCTAATGGCAGAACAACCTGTCTCACGACTCCCTCAGACGCAAAGTCGGCCCTTGCCACTACGTCCTACCGTTCCACCATTTCGTTCTACCGCACCGCCATTCCGTCCACAAGTACAATACAGCCAATCAGCGCCGCAACCCATAGCCACTCCACACCATCTGCCTATCCAGTCCGCCCTACCAATTCTGCCACCAGACCTAATGGCCAATAATATAACACATTCATACCCGTCGCACACCAGCAATGTCACATCGTCGTACCAACCAGTGGCCAACGATGTAACACATTCATACCCGTCGCACACCAGCAATGTCACATCGTCGTACCAACCAGTGGCCAACGATGTAACACATTCATACCCGTCACACACCAGCAATGCCAACCACCGGACCTCTACCACGAACTCCATATACCCACATCCGTCGCACACCAGTAATGCAACACCAACCAGCGCATACGAGCGAAAAACCCACTGTTGGGCCACTGCCAATGCGGGTCGGGAAACGTCAACGGGCCGTCCAATCTTTAGAGGCATTAGACGCCCCCACTTTGACTACCCTCAGCCACGCCTCATACACACTACCCATCACATTTTATAATCACCAATACCATGCCGTCATCGACACCGGGGCCGGAAGATCATGCATCGGTAAAACTATACAGCGAATCTGTAAAGCAAACCGAGTACCAGTCCGACCGATAGCCATGACTTTCGCCTTAGCCGATAAATCCACTATTACCGCCCACCATGCGTACATGACAAAACTAACATGGGAGGGACGCACCTTTACACATGAGTTTGTATATATACCAGAACTCATGAACAAGTTTCTAATAGGAACCGACTTTTTATCCAAGTTTGGATTTACCATTAACCGCGGAAAAGAGACAATAGCAGCTCGAACCAAACCTGGCAAACCAGTTATCCAAAGTCTCTTGTCCGAAGAACAACAACTGAAGAAATTCTTAGCAGCCGAAATACCCACGTTTGAAAAGTTGAAAGGACCAACCGACATCGCAGAACATGAAATCCGACTCAAGCATCAACGCCCATTTAAGCAACGATACATGCCAAGGAATCCCGCCATGCAGGCAATTATCAATGAAGAAATTGATCAGCTGTTGGCAGAGAACAAAATCGAACCGTCAAATAGCCCCTATAGCTCTCCGATAGTTCTAGTTAAGAAAAAACAAGGCACGTGGAGGCTATGCGTGGACTATCGTCAATTGAATGAACTCTCTGTCAAAGACGCATACCCTCTACCGCAAATCAACCACGTATTAGACAAACTAAAGGGAGCCAAATATATTTCAACAATCGATCTGAAACAAGGTTATTGGCAAATACCCCTGAAGCCAACCAGTCGCCCATGCACAGCTTTTACCGTTCCTGGGAGAGGACTTTTTCAATGGAAAGTCATGCCGTTTGGACTCCACTCCGCTCCTGCCACTTTGCAACGACTACTCGACAAGATAATCAGCCCCGAGCTAGAGCCACATGCTTTCGCCTACTTAGATGACATTATAATAATCGGACGAACCTTTTTAGAACACATGGCGGCACTGACAGAAGTATTCAAACGGTTGAGAACGGCAAAACTTAAAATTAATCCCGACAAATGCGAATTCGGAAAAACCGAAATACGTTATCTCGGTCACATGGTGATCCGACATGGTATACACACCGACCCCAATAAAATTGAAGCTGTCAAGTCTCTACTGGCACCACGAAACATAAAAGAACTCCGGCGAATCATCGGCATAGCATCCTGGTATCGACGCTTTGTACCAAACTTCTCTACCATAACCGCACCGCTTACCAGATTATTAAAGAAAACCCAGAAATGGTCATGGGGAGAAGACCAGAAGAAAGCTTTCGAGACGTTAAAAACAAAATTAACCGAAGCACCAATACTTGCTTGTCCTGATTTCACCCGACCGTTCATCCTTCAGATAGATGCCAGTGCCGACGGTCTTGGTGCAGTACTCTGGCAGACAATCAATAACCAGGAAAAGGTGATAGCCTATGCTAGCCGAACGCTCACCGACGCCGAAAGGAATTATTCAGTCACGGAGCGAGAATGTCTAGCGGTGGTATGGGGAATACGAAAGATGCGCCCATACCTAGAAGGGTATCACTTCATAGTACATACCGATCATCAGTCACTAAAATGGTTGCATAACATCGATAACCCCTCAGAGAGATTAGCACGCTGGGCCATCGAACTCCAACAGCACGACTATGAAATCCGTTACCGAAAGGGATCATCCAACACCGTGGCCGATGTACTATCTCGACACCCAACCGAAAAACCCCTTAGACTTCTATTACCAATAACCGAAACCTGCCCATGGTACGAAGCCAAGATGAAATCAGTCACCACGAAACCCGAGGAAAACCCAGAATACCAGATCGTAGAGAAAACCCTATACCGACACATATACACTCCGACCAGCTATACCGAAGCCACCACGTCGGCATGGAAAATTTGCGTCCCCAAACCACTTCGCCAACAGGTCATGCATGAGAACCACACGGATGTGACCGCAGGTCATATGGGGATAGCCAAAACCATTACCAGAATCGCAAAAACCTATTACTGGCCCGGACTATATCGCGATACCGCACGATTTGTTCGAAGATGCCCTACCTGTCTCGAGTACAAGATTCCGACCCGAAAACCTGCTGGAGAGATGCACGTAACCACCGCAAATCATCCATGGGAAATCGTATGCTCCGATTTCATAGGCCCGCTCCCACGATCAGCAAAAGGAAACACCATGATCCTGGTCTTTTACGACAAGTTTTCCAAATGGACAGAATTCTTGGCTCTCCGCGATGCAACCACCCCTTCCCTCATCAAAGGTATTAAAGAACGTATACTCAGCCGGTACGGCTGCCCCAAGATATTGATCACCGATAATGGTACGCAATACCGAAGCAAGCAATTCCAGGCTCTACTAACGCAACTACAGATTAAGCAGAGATTTACCCCACCGTATACCCCGCAAGCTAACCCGACCGAACGGATGAACCGTGTAATCAAGACAATGATCTCGCAGTATGTCAGAACCGATCACCGGCGATGGGACGAGTTCCTACCTGAGTTCATGTTAGCTATCAATACCAGTCACAACGAGACAACCGGATACACCGCCGCCTATCTCAATTTCGGCCGTGAGCTACGGTTACCTACCACCCCAGATATACCGCTAAACCAAGAACCTGACACACCAGACCGTATCACCATGCTAAACGAAATCCTGACCCTAGTCAAGCACAACCTGGCCAAAGCATTTAGCACACAGAAACGATACTACGACCTCCGTCGACGCCCATGGACACCAGCAATAGGGGAAATGGTCTACTATCGGCACCGACCACTCTCTTCAGCTACGCAAAGTTTCGCCGCTAAATTAGCGCCTCGATTCATTGGACCCTACCGAATCTCCAAAAAACCATCACCCGTCATATGCATCCTAGAAGGAGGAAATAACAAAACAATAACTGCCCATGTCAAGGATTTAAGACAACTATCCGATACACCTACCATAGACGAAGGTCAAACCTCAGGTATACTCAACACCACTGCCCATCCAGCAACACCAGTACCAATCACGATGGCAACAGAACAACACGTCACCAAGTTCCTCGGCGAAAACCCGGAACCGGGAACTCACCGCCGCACCAGCCCACGCCCGGTATTGGCACCACCACCAACAATTACCACCTCAAAATAACAAACCCGAAACATCGAGTGGAGGACACAGCCACCACCCCCTAATCGCCCACTAACCGTACATGAGCTCCAGCGACTGTGCGTATTGGCACCTAGCACCAAAAACGATGCAGCCACCCCGCTTCAGTGGGGCAAGCCCCGACCAACCACCGCTCAAACCCCCAAAGGACCCAGAACCGCCCACCGGAACATCCCACAAACCAACCTGAAACGCAAATCCCAAAACCAAACCGTATGCGAACCTTCCCTCACCACCCCCCAACCACCAACCGATAACCCAACCCAAACAACCAACACCAGTACCACTATAAACCAAGCAAAACCACAACAGAAACTATCGATGATGAGGTTCATAACCCTCGGGAAAAGCGACCACTTCGACCCCGACGTCTTGAAGGGCATTCTAGTTCCGACGACAACTAAGAGATTCCGAATTGCCGGACCCAGCGGAAGAATCTACGGACATCATAACCCAGACCACACCATCACGCTAAGATGCGCAGGGAGCGCGATGACCATCATCCAAGACGACATCCACCAGCCCAGCAACACCAGCAACATTGTGTATATACTTTTATTATTACTATCTTGAAGATTTTTTTTACTATTATCATACTTATTACTACTTTTAATTATTCTTATCATACTTATTAACCATTCTACTTATTACTATTATTAATTACCATGCTTATTGCTATTATTAATTATTCTACTTATTATTAATCATCCTACTTATTATCTATTGTTACTTTGTTAAAAAAAAAAAAAAAAAAAAAAATAATAATAATAAAATTTTGAATGAAATAAAACACAAAAACCAAAAAAAAAAAAAAAAAAAGGGGTTAATTATTAAACAAAACAAAAAAAGAAAGAAAAACCAACAAAAAAAAAAAAAAAAAAAACACTAAACAACACCAACAAAAAAAAATTGTAAAATGAAATTATTATGAAATTATTATCACTATCCAGCTTATTACTAAACAAAATGAAAAAAAAAAGAAAGAAAAAAAAATAAATAAACAAACCCACAAAACATTTTTAAACATCTTTTTGTAACTCGTATAGGTGTTGGCACAAGGAAATAAAGGTCGTAGACCACCCAGAATATACAAGGAAAACAAAAGAGTGACCACACCATACGAGAAAATCTTTTTATATAAACACTTACAAAGAATACCAGATATATACATATATATGTAGATATAAAAACAAATTGTATTATGAAAACCGACAGTAGTTATAAATTAGTACTTATCTAACCAGTATATTAAAATCTCTATTCCTAGCCTATAAGTGTGTCTTATGCATTTTTCGCCACCCCGAATTAGGGGGGGAATGTAACGAAGTTATTTAAACACCACTTCGCTACAAACCGTACGTCTAAAGTATTCGCTATACAAAAAACACAGTCACTCGATATATAATGCAAAACTAACACATTTTGCATTATATCATATTGGCGCAATACGAGTGTACTCGGCCGGTATGCAGTACGTGTCAGGTTCAACCCGGCGGTTGAACCAATGAAATTCTTTTTTCGGGAAAAATAGTTTTTCAATCCGATTAATAATAGAAATTTATTAATAATAACATTTATAATCAAATAATTTTTACAAAAGGGTGAAAACAAAATTCCCAAGAAATCTAAGTATTAAGACACACTTATATGCTCAAATCAATCATCAAAACCAGAATAGAACATACTACGGCAAGGTAGTAACATCTATTCGAGAGGAGAATATACTGCGGCAAGGCAGCTATATCTACTCAAAGGGACGAAGGCGCTGTATTTCACAGCAAATTCCCCCTTAAAAGACAGCTTCTCGCTGACTTCTGTTCTACACGAACAGCCCCCTTTTTGTGACAAGGCTAGTCAAGTCATATTAATGTATCGTATTGCTGTAGTTGTAACACCAGGCAATGTTGCTACATTGTATGCTTGCACTCCCGTCTATGTCAATATAACAAGATTGCTGTAGTTGTAACACCAGGCAATTTCGTTATATTGCATACCTACATTCACGTTGTCTATTTCAGTATAACGAACTGCTGTAGTTGTAACACCAGGCAGTCTCGCTATACTGTAAATTGTCAGACACTAGCAGTCCGCATGCTCCCATTGTGGTAGCTATCCCCGCGGACCACGCTTTCTTACCAGTACGGTGAATTAATTCACTATACTACGCTGCGCTGTTCATTCGAACACTGCTCATCTGCTCCAGTAGGAACAAATCAGGCAGCAGAAGCCGCCAATCAACCCCTTTCCGCAGTCGAATACCCATGACCGCAATCCGACCCCACTGGTTTCTCCGTACCAAACCAGCTTATTATAGGTATATTTTAAGTTTAGTTATATCTAAGTACATATATATTAGAAAAAGGAATGAATAAAGAAGCAATTGTAATGTAAAACCGAAAAATCAACAAAATCTTTAATTTGTAACGACGAGTGAGAAGGAGAAAGAACCCTGGGTGACCGGCGAGCGTCACCCGAGCAAAAGACTGTTACAGTGTTTTCAAATCCATTGCAGAACATTGCAAAAGTGAGGGAAAGCAGCTCTCACTTCACGATGTTGGTCTCGACTCTAATAAAACCATTTATATGAATGAGAGTCTAACAATTAGAAACCGCTCACTTCTGCAAAAAGCAGTCCAAATGAAGAGACGCAAACAACTGTTCTCTGTCTTTACGCGTCGCGGATCAATTTGGGTTAGACTAAGAAAGAATGAAAATGCCATCAATATTGACGATTTTGGAGTCTTGGACGAAATGCTTGCTGCGAGAAGACAAAGTGTTGCTGATGTTAACAGTGAAGTCTAATAGTAAATTACTACTTATAATATTTTTCGCATAATTTTATCCTTTTTTTTATATTTTTAATTTTTTTTTTGATTTATTTTTAATTTCTTTAACTTTGATCATTTAAGAAACTCTTTATCTTTATATGAATTTTGGATTGAATATTTGATTGAAGCCTAGTAGTGAAATAAGTATTATATATCTCGAATAATTATTCCTGCTTAAATTTTTATATATATATATATATTTTTTCTATTATTTCTTTTTTCTTTTTCTTTTTTTTTTCTTCTTTATTATTTTTATTTTCTTTTAAAATTATTTTCATTTATTTTTATCCTCTCTTACTATATTTACCTAAATCTCTACAATCTTAACTATCTTACTGAACTAACCGCACTATCATATCTCCGATATTATGGATGAGAACTTAAGAACAATTATTAGAAGAACATGTAAGGACAGTTGATTGGGATGTTATTTACCGCTTACCATCGCCTAATGATCAAGTGGAATTTCTAAATTCTAATATAAGGCATCTCTACAACACACATGTTCCTATAAGATCCAAATCCAGTACTTCTGACAACACACCTTGGTTCTCTAACCAAATTCGCCAACTTATTTTACAGCGCGACCGAGCATACAATAGCTGGAACCGTTTTCGTCTTGAGGGTCAACGACGCATATACTGCATGCTTCGCAACAAAGTCGTAATGGAGATAAGAGCCGCTAAATCAAGCTTCTACTCTAGTCGGCTCAGTGCCTCTATGGGTGGGAAGCGTTTGTGGAAAAATCTGCGCAGTGTAGGAATGTGCAAAACTAATAGACAGCATTTCGAAGGAGTTAACCTCAATGATCTCAACCATAAATTTTTGTCGTCGCAATCTTTGGCTCCATCTGCTTCAGGTTACTCCCCTCATCTAACTGGTGCAGCACATATACTATCAACTGGCCAAGTTTTTCTTTCACAGCATTGAACAGCACTGAGTATAATGTCCATTAAATCAAATTCCGTCGGCCTCGATGAAATACACCCATCTTTTTTAAAAATCATCTTACCTGTACTGTTACCCTATATAACGTACATCTTTAATGCAGTGGTGACAACAAGTATTTTTCCTACAAATTGGAAACTTGCAAAAGTACTGCCTGTCCTCAAAACACCTAAAGGGGATGAGTTTAGACCAATCTCCATTCTCCCACTTATATCCAAAATGTTTGAAAAAACTATACAAAACTATAAGTCAATTCCTCTCCACCCATAACATCTTAACGCCTAAGCAATCAGGATTCCGGCAGAAACATAGCTGCATCACAGCCGTAATAGGCTTATCAGATGACATACGTAATGATCTAGATGAGGGAAAAGTCTCATTCCTCGTACTACTAGATTTTTCTAAAGCGTTTGATACTGTCGACCACTCAACTCTATGCCAAAAGCTATCTCGAGATTACAATTTCGAACCTAGTGCTGTGAATTTTGTATCTTCATATCTAACAAACAGATTTCAAGCAGTAGAAATTAATAAGGTCCTGTCAGACTTTCTCCCTACAACCAGTGGAGTTCCTCAGGGATCCATTTTAGGACCATTATTATTTTCCATGTTTGTAAATGAAGTCCCATCTATTGTAAGGCACAGTTCACTTCATATGTATGCAGATGATACTCAGCTCGTACTTAGTTGTCCGCTGGGCTTAATCGAGCATACTGTGAGTTGTTTAAATGAGGATCTATCAAGGATAGCGCTATGGTCAAATCGTAATGGTCTAATGCTAAATGCTAAAAAATCTAAATGCATAGTCATCTCTAAGCAGCACTTGGACCTATTATATTTTCCTGTAATCACATTAAATAACACCCCTATAGACTATGTTGAAAATGTTAAAAACCTTGGGATGACCTTTAGTCGTGACTTGGCATGGGACACTCACATTAATATAGCAGTGGGAAAGACCTATTGTGTGCTTCGTACTTTGTGGGCTACACGTTCTTTCACTCCCTTCAAAACTAGAATTTTACTGGCAAAAACATTAGCTGTACCAGTCCTGACATATGGTTGCGAAATTTTCTGTAATTGCTGCTACGTATCTAAGAGGAAACTAAATGTTGCTTTTAATGCCATAGTTAGATATGTTTTTGGTTTACGACGATTTGATCACGTATCTAATTATACCTCTCGTCTCTACGGCATGACGCTCGATACTCTTCTAAAATATCGTACGCTTAGTCTTTTTACGGATATCCTGCTTACTCACCAACCCTCATATCTTTATGATAAAATTATATTGGCTTCTTCAAACAGATCAAGCCAACTAATCCTTCCCCGTTTCTCATCTACGACACCTGAACATCAATTTTTTATAAATTCAACTCGCTTGTGGAACACCTTGCCACGCCACATTAGAAGAACGAATAATATGGCAATATTTAAAACTCAATTGAGAAACTGTCTATCTACGAGTATAAATAATCATTAATCAACTACTTGTGAGTTTGTTCTATTTTATTCTTTTTCTTTCTCTTTCTCTTTTCTTTTTTTCTTTTCCTTTTCTCTTCCTCTTTTGTTTTTTTCCTATGTTTCTCTTTACTCTATTCTCTATTGTTAATTATAACTGATTTAAGTTTGTCTTCTCACACAATATTAATTAAGCTTGTCACTAAATTATAAGATATTTTATCTTACTGTGTATAAGAATTACAAATAAACAAACAAATTTAAAAATTGAAATTGATGACTGTGGCTGTGATTGCTGCAGATCACGTGCATGTTCATGCGTAATTTCTGCTATTCTGCAAAATTCTATCGCCTTCTTCAATGTTAACTTCTCCATCCTCAAAAGTTTTTCTTTGATATCTCCATCTCTAATCCCCATTACAATACGGTCTCGAATCATTTGATCGGTGGTGTTTTCTATATCACTGTTGAAATCACATTTTTTTGCTTGATTGACAATGTCTGTGAGGAAACCGTCGAAATGTTCCCCTTGCTGCTGCGATCTTGAGTGGAATTTGAATCTTTCATAGATAATATAGTTTTTTGGCTGACAAGAAGAATTGAAATGTTCTATAACTTTTCCAAAACTCTTTTCTTCTTCACTTGATATGTTTAATGTATCATAGATTTCTATTGCCTTTTCGCCCATTAAATTAAGCAGCATGGCAATTTTCACTTCATCTGTTAAAATCGCCCCTTTAGTAGATGCTTGGACATAAATTGTAAATAACTTTTTAAATTTTGCCCACTCGTTATTTACGTTTCCCTCAAAATTCATTGGGCCCGGTGCTCTAAAATTCTCCATTTTATATTTGTTATATTTTTTCCTTTTTTGTTAACTTTATATTTTAATGTTTTTCTTTTTCAATTCACTTTTACGGCTGCGCCATGTGATATTTTAAACATGAGTGTTGGTACAGTATGTTTTTATTCGTTAATATCAGAACTTGCACTGCGGACTGGCCACATTGCTTGATCTATTGTTTCATAAGTGCGATGATGTACACACATGTATATACATGTGTATATATAACACTAGAATTAATTCGAAAGTGGTGGGATATAGTAAATTGTAATGGTACTTGGCTGAAATGAATTTCAGGATGCGGAAGGGCGGTATGGTAATGGAGATTCATGTATGCCGCCCTCTCTATGGAGGCTGGAACAACCGGGGCGCACGCAAAAAAACCGTAGAAAGTTCGTTTGGCCACCCCACCTTGCACATTTTAGTCAATAACATCAATTCTTTATCACTGCCTATTTCTATTTTAATATCATCACGTGCATGTTCATGCGTAATTTCTGCTATTCTGCAAAATTCTATCGCCTTCTTCAATGTTAACTTCTCCATCCTCAAAAGTTATTCTTTGATATCTCCATCTCTTATCCCCATTACAATACGGTCTCGAATCATTTGATCGGTGGTGTTTTCTATATCACTGTTGAAATCACATTTTTTTGCTTGATTGACAATATCTGTGAGGAAACCGTCGAAATGTTCCCCTTGCTGCTGCGATCTTAAGTGGAATTTGAATCTTTCATAGATAATATAGTTTTTTGGCTGACAAGAAGAATTGAAATGTTCTATAACTTTTCCAAAACTCTTTTCGTCTTCACTTGATATGTTTAATGTATCATAGATTTCTATTGCCTTTTCGCCCATTAAATTAAGCAGCATGTCAATTTTCACTTCATCTGTTAAAATCGCCCCTTTAGTAGATGCTTGCACATAAATTGTAAATAACTTTTTAAATTTTGCCCACTCGTTATTTACGTTTCCCTCAAAATTCATTGGGCCCGGTGCTCTAAAATTCTCCATTTTATATTTGTTATATTTTTTCCTTTTCTGTTAACTTTATATTTTAATGTTTTTCTTTTTCAATTCACTTTTACGGCTGCGCCATGTTATATTTTAAACATGAGTGTTGATACAGTATGTCTTTATTCGTTAATATCAGAACTTGCACTGCGGACTGGCCACATTGCTTGATCTATTGTTTCATAAGTGCGATGATGTACACACATGTATATACATGTGTATATATAACACTAGAATTAATTCGAAAGTGGTGGGATATAGTAAATTGTAATGGTACTTGGCTGAAATGAATTTCAGGATGCGGAAGGGCGGTATGGTAATGGAGATTCATGTATGCTGCCCTCCCTATGGAAGCTGGAACAACCGGGGCGCACGCAAAAAAACCGTAGAAAGTTCGTTTGGCCACCCCACCTTGCACATTTTAGTCAATAACATCAATTCTTTATCACTGCCTATTTCTATTTTAATATCATCACGTGCATGTTCATGCGTAATTTCTGCTATTCTGCAAAATTCTATCGCCTTCTTCAATGTTAACTTCTCCATCCTCAAAAGTTATTCTTTGATATCTCCATCTCTTATCCCCATTACAATACGGTCTCGAATCATTTGATCGGTGGTGTTTTCTATATCACTGTTGAAATCACATTTTTTTGCTTGATTGACAATATCTGTGAGGAAACCGTCGAAATGTTCCCCTTGCTGCTGCGATCTTGAGTGGAATTTGAATCTTTCATAGATAATATAGTTTTTTGGCTGACAAGAAGAATTGAAATGTTCTATAACTTTTCCAAAACTCTTTTCGTCTTCACTTGATATGTTTAATGTATCATAGATTTCTATTGCCTTTTCGCCCATTAAATTAAGCAGCATGTCAATTTTCACTTCATCTGTTAAAATCGCCCCTTTAGTAGATGCTTGCACATAAATTGTAAATAACTTTTTAAATTTTGCCCACTCGTTATTTACGTTTCCCTCAAAATTCATTGGGCCCGGTGCTCTAAAATTCTCCATTTTATATTTGTTATATTTTTTCCTTTTTTGTTAACTTTATATTTTAATGTTTTTCTTTTTCAATTCACTTTTACGGCTGCGCCATGTTATATTTTAAACATGAGTGTTGATACAGTATGTCTTTATTCGTTAATATCAGAACTTGCACTGCGGACTGGCCACAATGCTTGATCTATTGTTTCATAAGTGCGATGATGTACACACATGTATATACATGTGTATATATAACACTAGAATTAATTCGAAAGTGGTGGGATATAGTTAATTGTAATGGTACTTGGCTGAAATGAATTTCAGGATGCGGAAGGGCGGTATGGTAAAGGAGATTCTTGTATGCCGCCCTCCCTATGGAGGCAGGAACAACCGGGGCGCACGCAAAAAAAAAATCGGCCATGCTCGTCGGCAATCGGGGTGGGATCTTGGTTTGCCCTTGTCCCATCAGCATAAATAATTAAAGCGTGCTAAATCTTAAGGAAGGAAAAAAAAGAGAGGAAAAAAGAAAAAAAATGGGAAAACGGACGGCGAAGTAATCTCATGAAAGGCCCCCTTTAATTGCAGGACCTGCCTGTATGACTTGAGGTGGTTAAGAACCGGGACACGTCTACCGAAGTCGTCCCGCTCCCGTCTCTACCCACCCTACCTTGTGCTCCCACTAACATTGGGACCCCCATATTTTCGTCAGTCCTGGCCTTCCATCCTGCTTTCCTAAGCTGGAGTAAGAATACGAATAAAACTACACTAAGTGCATTCTAGACTAATGGTTTCATTTTTATTTACAAGACAAAAAAAGGGTATGTATATATATATATAATATGTATATAACTGAAGATCTCTACAAATCAAAATATCCAAACTTTTCAAGGTTTTTTTTTATATATATTTAAACTTATTGCCAAGGGAATACTCCCTGAATGACTTGCGCTACGGCAATAGATGGGCTAAGCCCTTTATTAAAATTAAGAATTAAATCGGAGAAATGTGATTTACAATATATCACATTTTTCACGTTTGTAGCCGGTTTCAATGTTATTTTCTCAGAATTCTCCCTGATTCATTGAAAAAAGCAATACGGAAAAAACGTTCACGAAACTAAAACGACGCGAGTCCAAATGCGTTAATGAATGGATCATGGTCAAGGAAAACTACAAAAAACCTTGACCAAGAAAATATTACAAAAAAAAAATTCAAAATTCTTAGAGCCTCTATTGAAAAATTCGGTCTTTCAGGAACTAGCTAGTTAGTCGGAATTCAAAAGTATTTATATTCAATTCAACGATATTTTAGAGCTGCATGTCTTATTTATTCATTAAATTACAATCTAGTTTCTCCTCATAGGGGAGTACCAGCCTATTAGCTATTACGGTGCTATCATTAATCGCCTACGACATCAATTTAAGGTTACATGACTATTTCAATCTAACCTCGAAACTACATGCAACTCTTGTTTGATTTCAAAAATATCTAGCAATATTGCTGTTTCTACAGCCACTACTAAAGTATACACATAATAGAAAGATAAACACTATCAAAGGGGTGCAAGCGGGATACCCAGTGAGTTCAAAACTCATTTTTGAATTATCTAATTATATCAAATTAATAAATCATCATATTATTAGAAATTTAATTTTTCTTGGTTAACCCAGCGTGGGTAACAAGGATTATACAAAATTGTAATGTATACTACGGTATTTAATCTAGCAGTTTTCCGCGCAAAACTTCATTCATTCCTTCGTAAACGGCGTTGAATGCCCAAGAGAAAACTGTACATACAAAAAAAGTGTGTGGAACTTGGTGAGTCAGCCACGTCAACACCCATAATAATAAGAAAAAATTAAGGTACTTACTCCGTGAATCCAGACTTGAAGGTGAGCTAGCATTCCTCCTGGTAACTGTGTAACGGTATCAATTAAATGAATCAAATAAATTATTTTCTTACAAAATGGACGCAATCGACACTAAGCCACACTATACCCACGTGTTCAAACATCAGAGAACGAAATTTGACCCCTTTTAAAGCCTTTCTATATTCATCAAACACCGGGATTCTGAATGAAATGTTGTCGGCTTAAAGCCCAAAAGATGACACATTTATTATGCTTTAAAACAAACTATTTCTAATGAAAAAAAAAGAAATTTGACACGGTTTTCAGGATATACTCCGAATCACGAGTTGACACACGACCCAGGGACTCCGCTGTACTGCTGGCTGTTGGGCTACTCCGCTGCTGCTCCGATGACACACATTGGGCACATTCGCTTGGCATTGGGTGATCTGTCCATGGCCTAGGACTGCTCGACGAGCACAGACAAAATTGGATGTAAAATCATTTCACAATTCTCATTTACCAAGTGAGGAACAAAAATAGAGGCACTGGCGCACTTGGGCCTGTGGTTCCAATACAACCTTTTTGGTGAACACCATTCAATTTGCGGTACACGTTTCTCCTGCTGCACTTCCGTCCTACGACATTCGTGAAGTGGACAACAGCAATGATTCTCAATTTACACGTATGGACATTTAGTGGACAACAACGAGTTTCCCTTTATTAGATTCCACGTGAGAATACGTGGGCCGAAACGAAAAGAAGGTACTCGAACGATCTCATATACACATGATGAACACAAAAAAAAAATCTAGAAAGTTCTCTAGGCGGATTTATTTAGTTCCTTTTTTTTTATATGCGGCGCGTGGGCCGCCAAACCAGACAATTTGCTAGATTAGCCGAAAAATAAAAAAAAGGTTTAAATTTTCACCTCCATGTTGTTCATGGTACAGTTTACAAAAACTAGTTAAAAATTAACTTAAGGTTGAGTTTGCCTTGACCGTCACGACCGTCTTGCTCGAAGTATAAATTCCCACTTCTCTACCCAAGTTTGCCAAAATCCTACCAGTCGACCACCGTTGGTATTTTTTTTACCATCGCTGATTCCTTCATTCTCCCTTTTCGCTTGCTAACGTGTCAAAAGCGTATTGGTCTAGATCTTGTTACACATATGTGCGTGCAGGTGTGAACTAATAACCAAGGAAATGGAGACATCGGATGATTCTCCGGTATTTTTCCAGATGATTTTACGCTTCTGGCTTAATTTCATACGCAATGCAGGGGAAAGGCACTTCGCTCGCTCTTGAACACATAAGAATACATTTCGTCAACGTATTTGTGGAGTTTGACTGGAATATTTCTATTCGATAAGTAAGAGGGGAAATTTAAAAGGAAGTATACTTCGGTCACCCAAAAAAAAGGAAATCAAAATAAAAACACCGGGTGCTTGTTATAACTTTGTTGGGGTTCTACGTATGCTGCGAATACTACCATTACAAAATGTTAAATCTAAATATCAAAGGTATATTGCAAAACGTAATGAAAACTGTGAACCAATTTTCTCCCTTAATGACAATAGAGAATAGACTGATATTCATGCAGAAATTTATCGAATGGCTCACAGACTGGTACAATTCCAATAACAACAATTGTAGATTGTCTGGAGAAACCCACACCGCAATGGTTAAAACCACAAAAGCTTTAATGGATATAACAAAATACTAATTTAACCATTTTGGTATTGAGTATGTTTTATTAGGTAAATTCCAAAGTAATAGTTTAGAAAATAGGTTCAGAGATTTGTCAGGACGCTGTTGTAATATTTCTTATCGAAATAAAGGGTGTTTTTTAAGGAGGTTTGTTTTTCCGATAGATGTCGTTTTATTTTATGACAGTTGTTTTGACAGCTCAAAGTGGCATTTCTACTCAGTATTGTTTGGCAAATCATTATGAATAGGTTAACTCCAGAACAACGTTTTCAAATCGTGGAAATTTATTTTCAAAATCAGAGTTCAATTAAAAATGTTTATAGAGCACTTCGTGAATTTTATGGTGCACATAATCGTCCGTCAGAGACCACCATAAAGAACGTAATTACCAAATTTCGGTCTACATTCACTCTTTTGGATGCCAAGCCACCGACAAGAATGAGAAGAGTTCGTACAGAAGAAAATATTGCTGTCGTTGAGGCCAGTGTCGAAGAAAACGACAATTTATCGATTCGTCGTCGTGCTCAGCAAATTGGACTTTGTCCATCGACTTTATGGAAAATTTTACGTAAAGATTTGGGTTTGGTGCCATACAAAATTCAATTGGTGCAAGAATTAAAGCCACACGACCATCGTTTGCGCCGTGAATTCAGTGATTGGTCGTTAAATCAATTGAACGAAGATCCATTTTTTTACCGTAAAATTCTCTTCAGTGATGAGGCGCATTTTTTGTTAAATGGATACGTCAACAAACAAAATTGTCGCATTTGGAGCAAAGATAATCCACACGCCGTTCAAGAATTACCAATGCATCCTGATAAATGTACTGTTTGGTGCGGTCTATGGGCTGGTGGGATCATCGGTCCATATTTCTTTAAAAATGAGGAAGGACGACGCGTTACCGTGAATGGAAATCGATACAGAACCATGTTAAATGAGTTTTTGTTGTCAAATCTTGAAGATATGGATATGGATGAAATGTGGTTTCAACAAGATGGTGCCACTTGCCATACAGCACGTGAAACAATCGACTTATTGAAAGAAACTTTCAACGACAACATTATTTCGAGAAATGGTCCGGTGAATTGGCCTCCGCGTTCGTGCGATTTGACGCCACTCGATTACTTTTTGTGGGGATACGTGAAGTCATTGGTTTATGTGGATAAACCTCAATCGATTGACGCTTTGGAAACCAATATTCAACGTGTCATTGCTGACATACGCCCTCAAATGCTTGAAAAAGTGCTGGAAAATTGGACCTCCAGAATGACATTTGTGAAAAATAGTCGTGGTAGCCATATGCCAGAAATTGTGTTTAAATGTTAAATGCAAAAAATTATCTACCAAATAAAAAAAATTTTTGGTCATTTCATAATTTTATATGTGTTTTATTCAAAAAAAAAATCGGCAACCTCTTAAAAAAACTCCCGTTATAACTGAATAGGGAAACCAATTACGTATAACAAAAAATTTTAGAAGAGCAATCCCATTAAACATGTTTTTAAAATGCTCAAGAGCTTGAACACGAAAATATTTCAGATGATACATCTACGAGTATATCAACCTATATGAAAATATTTGGCGAACGGTGAGCTTGATGAAGTTTCGAATAATTATGTGTGTGGCTTTGCTGCCCATTCCCTTCTTAAAAAAGTTCAGTGCTCTGAGTGCCAAACAATTTTTATAAAAGAAATTGGACCTAAAGCTGGCGATATCTATTTCGATTATTGTTAAGTTCAATCAACAGAAGTAGTACATAAATTATTTTTTCATACATGTGCCATATTCCAGGAAATTTTTCGCCATATGACGTAAAAGCAAAGTTTTATTCTGAAAGTCACCAAAGTAAGATTTTGCATAAACTAACAATTCATAGTGTAAAACAAGATTTTTTTTGTATCGATACCAACAAAATTTGTTCATGCGGTGAAACGAACCTTAATATTTTTTAAATGTTGCTTTCTCCGATGGCCAATATAATTATTTCAAATTATTGTAAGCAAGTCAACGATAATTATGCCGCAGAGAATTTTAATAAATGAAAGTTACTTAATTTTTTATAGATTTTAAGAATATGATTGTAATATATTATTATTATGATAATTAATATTATTATATATTATTATTATGTATTATTATTAATTATTAAATATCACATTACTTTTGATATGACAAACTCGAGAAAGTAAAAACCATTGAAATTATAAACATTAAATTACGTTGTTTAATTTTCCATCGAAATTCAATAGAGCGTATACATGTATTAGTAAATCAAACATTGCTGAGGCTTGATAAATATAGGTGTCTGTGGGCTTACCCAGGCTGAAAACTCCGTTACAATATATATATATATATCATTCTGTCACGCTTTTTTATTCTAACGTTGGTCGAGTTCATAATTGCAAACTCGTTACCCAAACCATGCAACAAATATTCTTTGGGTAAATACACAGTATAGCGTACAACGGTATTTTGACCAGTTTCCACGGCCCCCTCCCACCTCCCACCACCCACACACCAAAAAAGTGGGCGGGGTGTGGTGCAAACGACCCCTTTATAAGAGAGGGGCTGTCAAAGTTTTGAGTATTTTTTTGAAAAATGCAATTTTCTAAGTAGTTTGTGGGGTATTTAGGGGTTATTTGGTACCATATGAAAGGTAATAAAATTACCGTTCTTTTTAAAAATGAAGCAGATCAAACTCAATTCGGCAGACTTAGATTCAAAAAACTGACTTTTCCATAAAAAAGCCATGCCATTTTTAGGGGCGTGGCATTTCATTTCTTCAAAATGACAGTATAGCATACAAAGAGCTAAGGCTTTGGGACACATCTCTCCCGAAAGCTCCCACGGAGCAGTTTTCAAAAATCGCCATCTGGTTTGGGGCTACTAAAGATTGCATTTATTTATTTTCAGAAAAGTGAGTTTTTCTCAGAGACGCGAATGAAGTTTGAGGGTTAATTGGTATCATAAAAAAGACAATAAAAATACCGTTCGTTTAAAAAAAAGCCAATCAAACTTACCTCGACAGACTTAGTGTCAAAAAACTGACTTTTCCATAAAAGTTCAGCTTCTGCGGTAACGGCAAGGTAAGTACTCTTTAACCATTAATTTTAGGGACTCAGTTAGCGTCGCAGCGTTCAGCTTCTGCGGTAATGGCAAGGTAAGTACTCTTTAACCATAAATTTGGGGAAATCGTGAGCGTCGCAGCGTTTAGCTTTAGCGGTAATGGCAAGGTAAGTACTCTTTAACCATTAAGTAGTTGATTCAAAAAGGAACTCAGGAAGACTGCCCTTCTGTCGAGCTGCGTGAGTTACGACACCCACAGCAACAACAACAACAACGCAACCGCCACTAAAACTGCTGATTAGGCAATAAGCATTAAAGTTAACACAAATATCGGTCGTTGCCCTTTACACAATCCCACACTGCGTTTCCACATAATTCCTTTTACCGATGACACTGCATAATATTTCACCTGCCCAGACACCCAATTTCCCGTGTTGCAATATTGTTTTGTTATTAGCCTACATAGACTGTAGAGTAAGTAAGTCTACAGTCTACATAGACTGTAGAGTAAGCATAATTTGCAGAAATAATTTTCTTGATTTAATAATTCTTAGAATAAGAATAAGAATTATTAAAACGAAAACAATAGAATAAGCATAATTTGTAACTTTGTAATTGTAAAATTATAAATATACGCAATAAATAAATTATTGGTTGTTCTGATTCGACCTCGAAGTGGACGTGTTGTTATTTTTTTTGGAGCTGCGCGACTCAAACACCTTAACTGGCGCCCGAGCAAACAAAAAGTCTATAAACCTGAAAAATTAAAAAGTAAAAGTCGTGTATAGTGCTAAGTGTTCCCTACTTTTAAAATTGATACAAAATCATAAAAAAGTGTGAAGTGGTAAAAACACCCGTAATACAAACACCCTGCCTATTAAAAAAGTGAAGTGGTTATTAATAAAAAAAATACCCTTGCTATTAAACAGTGTGAAGTGGCAATAAGGGCCCTACTAATTAAAGGCGAAAGGTGACCTTGTTACAACACTTTTGGAAAGCCCAGGAAATAATGTTTTATCAGTGTCCAGAGGCCTAAAACCAACTCATCAAAGAATCATCATAGAACCAAAGAAAACCAGCAGATAACCATCGGAGAACCACCCGAAAATCATCAGAGGACCATTACAGGATCATCAGAGATAACCAGATAACCGGATCCCGTTCCCAAGTAAGCAACGCCTAAAAAGGACAAAACGGACTGCCCAAAAGGATTTAAACAAGATGCTGTTGGCTGTATGTTTGCTGTAAGCGATTATTTTAATTTTATATATTAATCTTACCTATTAGTTTAGCCACAAGAATTTAAAATAAATTTCACCTTCTTTTTCAAAATAAAAATATATAAACCTTGATATTTAAATACACCAAATATATATACTAAATACTATATAGATTGAAAAGAGTAAGAATTATTATACAAGTGTGAAAGAAGCAACAAACCAAGTAATATAAACCTTGATATTAAAATATATACAATCATTATTTCAAAATAATATATTTTATAAAGTGAAAAAAGTTAGAGTTATTACACAAGTAACAAACCAAGTTATTAATTTGAAAAAATGGAACAAGTGAAAGATTTAATAACCCAGCTAACTGGGGCTGTAAATGCTCAAATGGAGCAAATCAAGCTAATTAATACCCGTTTGCAACAAGTCGAGTGCAGAGTCAGCCCTCCTCAAAATACTTCCCAAACCCCTCCTGCAACCCTAGCTCTTCCAAAAAGTGAGCAAGACCTTATAGATATTAGGAAACTCCCTGACTGCGTTAGAGACTTGCAAATTTTTGACGGAAATCCAGTTCACTATATTTCATGGATCCACAGCGTTGAATCCATATTAAAAGACTACGAGATAGTCAAACTTAAGCAATCATACAACATATAAGACAGAAAATTAGAGGCCCAGCCGATACTGCCCTTATTTCGTACAATATTTTTGACGACGATTGGTCAAAAATTAAAAAAAAAATTAAAATTAAATCAAGGAAGACAAAGTATAGACGAGTTCAATGCAAGAGTCAATCATCAACTTTCCTTGTTAATAAATAAATTAAAAACCGAAGACTACTCTCAGGAGACTATTTGTGCTCTAACCGAAAACTATAGGAACAGGGCTTTAGATATATTTATCAGAGGTCTAAATGGTGATGTTTCAAGGATGCTTGTCATCCAGAAACACAAGACTTTACCAGAGGCATACACCTCATGCCTCGAGTTTCAGAATCTTAATTTCAGAAGCCTTCCGATCTACAACAGAGGCATAAAAAATACTATATCCGCACCCATAAATCAAATGTTCCCCAATAAATCACAGTATAGGCCAAGAATGCCACCTAGACAAATAACTCCAATCGAAAAAAATATGATTTATAATACACCTCGACATGCGGAATACTACCCCAACCAATATAATAATCCACCCCCAAGACCAACACAACAAAAACCTCCGCAACCTATGGAAATCGATCAGTCTATTCAAACACATCGTGTAAATTACATAAATGGACCTGCAAACAACCCTCTCCCCAGAAGATCGAATGAGTCATCAAACTTGCCCCGAAAGCAGCAACGGCTTTTTGCTACAAAAACTGTTGGAAATTCAGATCTTAAGCAGAGAGATCCTGATGATAACACATATCAAACAGATGAAGAGTTCGACTACGAGGAAATCGTAGACAAAACTCCTGAAATAAATTTTATGACGGAAGCCTCTCGAGCGTACTCTACCTAGAGTATGTTACCAGAGATGGTAAAACGTTAAAATTCCTAATCGACACAGGAGCTAACAAAAACGTTGTGTCAAGTAGAATTGCAACAAATTCCAAACCTATTAAAACACCGTTTAAAATACAATCAGCTGCGGGACAGCTTGAGATCACCCACAAAATAAGTGGTCCATTTTTCAGAAGCCTAGGTAATAACAGTATACTAGATTTCTTCGTTCTCCCTGGCTTAAAATCGTTTGACGGAATAATAGGAGACGATACTTTGAGGAATTTGGAGGCTGTAATTTATAGGAAAAACAGTATCTTGCACATAAGTCCTAACATAAAAATAAAACTTAAGGCAAAATATTCCAAACAAGTCAACAGCGTACAAACAAACACTGACATTAATAAATGAAATTAAGAACATCCTGAAAAAACATGACAAACTTTTTGGTACCATTGCTGATTGTGGAGCAATCGATACAAGTGTCCGTGCAGAAATAAAAACTACAACGTCTGAACCGGTCTACACAAAGTCGTACCCCTATCCAGCTAATTTGAGGTCAGAAGTAGAAAATCAAATTGAGAAAATGCTTGCAGATGGTATTATTAGACCATCCAAAAGCCCGTACAACTCTCCTCTCTGGATTGTCCCGAAGAAGGCTAATTCAGCAGGAGAAAAACAATACAGGCTAGTTATATATTTTAAGCGTCTTAACGCAATTACTATCCCAGACGCATACCCTATCCCGGACATTACGAACACCCTAGCAAGTCTTGGAGAATGCAAATTCTTCACAACTCTTGACCTAACTTCTGGTTTTCATCAAATAAAAATGAAAACTAGTGACATTCCAAAAACTGCATTTTCCACGGCAAACGGAAAATACGAGTTTACTCGACTCCCGTTTGGTTTAAAAAATGCTCCTGCAATTTTTCAGCGTATGATCAATGATGTGTTAAAACCACTTATCGGGAAGATGTGCTACGTCTATATACACGATATAATCGTCTTCGGAAAGAACCGGGACGAGCATAATAGAAATCTTGACGAGGTTTTTTCATTTCTGGGAAAAGCCAACTTAAGAGTAAATTTAGAAAAATCTAAATTTTTGAGATCCGAAGTGGATTTCTTAGGGTACATAATTACTCAGGAAGGAATACGTGCAGACCCGAAAAAAATTGCTGCAATCCGAAAAATTCCAGCACCACAAAATCTTAAAGACCTAAAGAGCTTTCTTGGTCTAGCATCGTACTATCGAAAGTTTATTAAAGACTTTGCAAAAATAGCTAAGCCTTTTACAAACCTAACTAGGGGATTGAATGCTCAAATAAAGGCAAATCAATCAAGAAAAAAGAAGGTACACATTGACGATCAAGCTCTGAAAGCATTTACAAACCTTAAGGAAATACTCGTGTCCTCAGACATTTTTATTTTCCCAAACTTTGAAATGCCATTCATTCTAACGACGGATGCCTCTAATTTTGCAATTGGAGCCGTTCTATCCCAAGGAGAAATGGGCAAGGATAGACCTATCACATTTATATCCAGGTCACTAACCAAAGTTGAAGAAAACTATTCAGTAATCGAGAAGGAATTACTAGCAGTTTGGTCACTCGATAAGCTTAGGACGTACCTTTATGGAGCCAAGTGCATAAAGATCTTAACAGATCATCAGCCTTTAACATTTGCCTTGAGTAACCGCAATAATAATGCAAAACTCAAAAGGTGGAAGGCAAAAATTGAAGAGTTTAATTATTCCCTTATATATAAACCAGGTATAACAAATGTTGTAGCGGATGCCCTCTCAAGACTTCCAACGGAATTAAACGTTCTAACTTCTTCTGAAACACAACACAGTGCAGAAGAAGATAGCACTGACCTCATACCACACTGCGAGGCACCGATTAACGTCTTTAGAAACCAGTTAATTTTTTCTGAAGGAAACGATATGATTTGCTATGAACAACCACATCCTAAATTCCACAGGCATTATATAAGATTACAATCTTTCGATAAAGACAACCTAGCTCAAATTTTAAAAGAAAAACTAAATCCAAATATACTGAATGGAATTAAAATACCAGAACACATTATTCCATTGTTAGGAGAAGTATATAGAGAGTTTTTTTCTCACTTCAAAATTAGAATCACGCAAAGAGTAGTTACGGATATCGCAAATGAGGAAAATAAACTGAAAATAATTCAAGACGAGCACAAACGCGCACACCGGAATCATAAAGAAAACAGGGAACAAATTTTAGAAAAATACTATTTCCCTCAAATGAACAAACTAATAAAAAAACAACCCATAAAAATTAAAAATTTTCATCTAAATTCACTAATCGCAGAAATTGATATGGGAGCCCCTCGATCCTGGGCCATTTTTTTTTATTGTAGGAGAAAATCATCGAAACAGACATTTGACATCAGATGTTAAAATTGAAAATGCTCAGATCATTTTATTCTGAGCACTTAGAGCACGCTCATACTCTGAGCAAATAAGAAACACGAACATTTATCTTGAGAACTCTTTGACTGCTCTGAACTAATTTATGAAAACGCGAAATGACAGAATATTGCGAAAACTTGTTGTTCTATCTGTATGTTGATATCGACAACAAAAAACGACATCAATAAAAATAAAATTCAGTAAATAAAAATGTAAGTTGAATTAAGCATAAAACATTTATGTCTCGTTTCATTTGCTGGGTTCATTTGTGCGTGAGCTAAGATTTCTCTCTCTCTCTCCACCACCAAAACCATGCAGCGCAGCCGACTGCGAAGCACACACCGCACAAAGTCCATAAAGGGCGACGAATATCTGATGCCAGTATAGATATTTAAAAAATGTATAAGGGCCTTGCGGCCGAACCCGGGACCCGATCACTACCAAATTTTCGAAAAAGTATTGTTTATGGGTATTGGGTGTAAAATTTGAAGAAAATCGGGTAAATTTTTTAAAATTTTTGTTTGGGAGCCCCCCGACCCCGCAGCCCGAGGTGCCTCAAAATTTAATAGAAAGTGTTGTCTCCGGAAATACACATGTGTGCCAAATTTCAATAAAATCGGGCTGTAGGAAGTGGGTTAAAAATTTATCGCAAGAATCCACCACAAACCCACAAACACACGGGCAAGTGAAGTTAATATAGAGAATTTAAAAAATATACCGACTCTTGTGATGTTTGTTGTTCTAACAAATATGACAGACATCCACCAAAACCTGAATTGCAACCAACTCCAATTCCATCATATCCAACCGAGATATTACATATGGACATCATCGAAATTAAAAGAGAAAATTCATAACATGTGTGGACAAATTTTCAAAATTCACAAAATTTTTTCACATTAAAAATAAATCAGTTTTACACGTTAGAAACAGAATAATAAAATTATTGCATTTCTTTACTGTCCCAAAGATACTGGTAACTGACAATGAAAGTAGTTTTATAAGCCCAATCATCCTTAATTATATAGAAGGTCTCGGAGTAACTCTCTACCTAGCCCCCCCCCCCCCCGCAAAAAAGTGAGGTCAATGGAGCTGTGGAAAGAGTACACTCAACTATTATTGAAATAATAAGATGTCTTCAAAGAGAATTCCCAGAATATTCGATAAAAGAAATACTTAATATAGCAGTAGACAGATATAACAATACAATCCACTCGGTAACAAAAAAGAAACCTGCCGATATCTTCTTTGGAAGAAGTCAGAGAATAAATTATCAGAATTTAACAGATTTTAAAAACATAATTAACACTGATTTAAGATACGAAATTTTACGTAATCAAAGGAATCAAATCAACAGACACAATCAAAAAAGGTCTCCACCAAGAAACTACAATCCTGGTGAAACAGTATATAAAAGAAATAAACAAATAAAGGGAAAAGAAAAACCCATATATCATAAAGAAACTGTAGGATTAGATAACACCGTTACAGTAACAACAACCAATGGAAAACGAGTACATAAGTCTCACCTCAAAAACAAACCTCCCATTTCAGATTAATCCCCTTATGTGCAGAAGCCGTTGTGAACGTTTACGAGTACAATAGCCCTCTCATTGCAGTGAAACAAGGAACGGGAAGAATAATCAACGGAAACTATAAAATAATACATACCATAAACCTTACCGATTACGAAGAAATAATAGATGGCCTAAGAGCAGATGTGCACCACAATATCCTTAAAATAAATCCTTATTTACAACAATTAAATCACCAACTTGCTAAAATAGACAACCTGATGGAGCAACTACAAGGAAAAAATCTGAGGAAGACTAAAAGATCAATAAACTGGATAGGATCCGCCTGGAAATGGCTGGCTGGTAATCCAGATGCGACAGACTGGGATAACATTTTGGCAAAAAGCAATGAACTTATTAGTAATAACAATAAGCAATATCAAGTAACTCAGCGCTTCTGCAAATTAAGCAATAACCTAATAGATAAATATAATAGAATAACCGAAATTTTAGACACAAATAATACAGGAAAATATGAACAAATACTTTTTAACAAGCTTGGTCTACTTAAAGACGAAATCGGAGAAATAGTTTTAGCAGGACAACTTGCCAAAAAAAGTATAGTTAATTCAAATTTACTAAACAAGGCTGATATTGCTGACTTACTTTCCAAAACAGGAACACTTCCTTTTAAGAACGAACTTCAGGCCATCGCCGTTTAACAACATCATAATACGATCAACAGTAAAAAACAACAAAAAGATAGATCTAGACTTTTTTAACTTGTTTATATCCCAAACAACGAAGTTTGGTGTCAGAGAAAAATGTACCGTAATACAAGATACGACTATCTGTAGAAAAAATCAACTTCAAAAACTAGCTCCAAGCCATTGCATTATTAAGCTCTTAAATAGCGAAGATGCAACATGTAATTACCAATTTCAAAATAAACCAATTGCCGAACTCATAAATGAGGGTACCTTATTCTTAACTAACTACTACGGCAATCTTTCATACAGTCGAACCAATAGAATCCTTAACGGCACTTTCCTAATTAATTTTCAATTGAATTAGATAACATTAAATACACAAATTGGGAAAGTCGATCATACCATATTTTACCTCCATTACTATATCATAACCTGACGGAAAGTGGTATGAGATTAGATCTCCAGTATCTTCACAAACTTCATTTGGACAACGTTAAAAAATTATCCCATTTTTCATCTTATACGGCTCTCTCAATAGGCTCAGATATAACCATCCTATTAATTAGTATATTGCTAAATCTTATTCTAATCTTTTGTTTGAAATTTTAAAAACAAAACGAACCCCTTGATGCCACTTTTATAATTTCAAATCTAGAACCCATTAAGATAAACTTTTGATCAGCGGGACGCTGATACTTAAGAAGGGGGGAGTTAACACAAATATCGGTCCCACACTGCGTTTCCACATAATTCCTTTTACCGATGACACTGCATAATATTTCACCTGCCCAGACACCCAATTTCCCGTGTTGCAATATTGTTTTGTTATTAGCTTATGTAGACTGTAGAGTAAGCATAATTTGCAGAAATAATTTTCTTGATTTAATAATTCTTAGAATAAGAATAATTCTTAGAATAAGAATTATTAAAACGAAAACAATAGAATAAGCATAATTTGTAACTATGTAATTCCTAGAATAAGTATTATTGAAAGCAAATTTGTAAAATTATAAATATACGCAATAAATAAATTATTGGTTGTTCTGATTCGACCTCGAAGTGGACGTGTTGTTATTTTTTTTGGAGCTGCGCGACTCAAACACCTTAACTTTAATGCGATTTTATTGTTAATATTAATTTGGTGACTTTGTACTTTTTTATTACTTCCCTGTAAATTATTAAATTATTAAATTAACTTACAGTAGCTTCAGTTCAATACCTTCACTTTGGTTCATACGATTGCAACATTATAAGTAGGTCACATTAAATTCTGCTTCACTTTTGTTTATACGATTGCAACATTGAGTTGCAATTTATAAGAAGGTTACATTTATTTCTGTTTGTAGTAATTCTTGGAATTGTTTAACACCCAAGAATATTAAGCGTAGCAATAATTCATATATAATCCATAATCGAAAATAAAGTCAGTTGTTAATTGGTGTTCAAAAAGTAAAGGTGTGTTTTTTTTTTCATCCGATCCAAACTTAAAACCTTAACTGGCGCAGTCGTTAGTCCGGTGAACGTTTTTTTTGTGTCCTTAAAAAGTCTAGCTAATCGGAAACGTTTAAGTTTATATTGAGCAAAATAAAGTTAAAGTAAACTTTAAATTAAACAGTGAATATTGCATCGAGCAATATAAGATCGATCACCAGCTGCACAAAAGGACATCAAAAAAATCGCTGGGTTTTGACCCTTAATTCACTGAAGAATCTACATCACCATCGAGCAACACTTCACCATCGAGCAACACATCATCACTCACAACATCATCATCAACCAACAATGCTGATCATCATCTTCGTTTCGCTTGGGTACATGTAAGTGTTGTGAATTAAAATTGTGTGCGAATTAAATTGTTGCGAACTCAATCGCTGAGCACTCCAACATTATAAAATTAAATTGTTGCGAACTCAATCGCTGAGCACTCCAACATTATAAAATTAAAATTGCTGCGAACTCAATCGCTGAGCACTCCAGTAAGAAAAAGGTTTTTTTTTGTATGCGTTATATCACATAATTTTTTTTATTATTATATGAAATCACATGTATAATTGCCCGAATCGTCATTGTAGTTACAAATTGATGCTTAAACCTTTTTTATGCCTAACAATAAGAATCAGAAACAGAAACTTCGTTTCATCCCATACCAACTAAGGAAACTTTCGGCAAGCTTGACATCTATTCCGGAAAACAATCAAGATTTTACGAGTTTCTTAATAATGTGGAAGAAATTCTTCCTTACATCCGGGGAACAGATAACACCCCGTATGGTCAAATATTACTGAGGGCCATACGAAACAAGATTGAAGGACAAGCAAACGAAATCCTTAACATGTATGGTACCCCACTTATTTGGGACGAGATTAAAAATATAAAAATATAAAATAACAAAATATCTCCTACCAGAGACTATCGCTAACACCAAGAGCTGGAAATTACTCTCAATACAAACCATACAATAACAATCGTTATTATCAAAATTACCAAAATAGAAACAATCATTTTAACTGACCTAACAATTGGCAACAAAATCCTGATCGCAGAAACTCAGGATTATATAGAGAAAGAGAAACCCACCAAGTTACCCAGAATTTTGCTCCACGAAACCCTTTTAACGGAGCTGCAGTTCAATACCAAAATAATAATTTTAAGAATCAAAGCTCCGAACATATACCTCCCAATCAAAATATGCTTAGAATTAAGTCAAGTCCAAGCCAACAAACAAGGTTTTCGAGGAACGCAAATTTTAATTTCCATGAAACTAATAACGCTAACGGAAATTACCAACAGTTAGATCAATTCTTTGAAAACGAACCAACCAACGTTGAAGATGTCCAAAATTTTTCACATCAGCCTCAACCAATCAACCGGCTACATGGACCCAATTAAACACCCATCAACCTTACCGTACATAAACATTCTTACCTTCTGGCAAACCTCTTCAATTTCTTTTAGACACTGGTGCGTCAACGTCCTTCATTAATCCAGAATATATTCGATCAAGCGAACAAATCCCATTCAAACCAGTCACGGTAACGACCGTTTTCAAAGATTACCTACTTGAAAAACAAGCAGTTTTGCCGATCTTTTCAGAATTCAATCAAGCAGGCTCTTTTAAATTTCTCATTTTTAAGTTTCACAGTCTTCGATGGTCTTTTAGGCATCGACGCTCTTCTCCTATTAAATGCGAAAATCGACCTTGCAAACAAAACTCTTACAACCAAAAATGCAATCAATAACATAAATTTTAAAATTAATCAATCCTCCGGAGTCTTCGAAATACCAGCTAATTCGAAAAAGTTAGTAAAACTCCCTGTAACTAAAAAACAAGGAAGTGTTTACATAAATTCCATCGAACTTAAACCTTTGCTTTTTATTAACCCGGGTCTGTACAATGCTGAGAGCTGGTACAGCACTGTGGAAGTAACTAACTTCTCCCAGGAGAATCAAACAATGCTACTAAAATACCCTTTAGTCGTAGAACAATACGAGGTAGCAGACTTTATCGAACTCAACAACTTTAACACAACATACCGCAATACTGCATGCACAGACAGTCAACCATTACTAACAAATCTAAATGATCTACTAAGAACAGAACATCTCAATAATGAAGAGCACAAACAACTTTTAAAACTATGCAGAAATTTTCCTGACATTATTTATAACGACAACGAACCACTCTCTTTTACAACCAAGATAAAGCATACAATAAATACCACTGATGACGAACTATATACGAAATCGTACAGATATCCATATGTACACAAGCAGGAAGTCCAAACACAAATAAGTAAAATGTTAGAACAAGGAATCATCCGTCATAGCTATTCACCCTGGAGTTCTCCAGTATGGATAGTTTCCAAGAAAACGGATATCAATGGAAATAAAAAATGGAGGTTAGTCATTGACTACAGGAAAGTCAATGATAAAACTATATCGGACAGATATCCAATACCTAATATTACCGAGATATTGGACAAACTTGGTAGATGCATCTATTTTACTACCCTCGACCTAGCTAGTGGGTTCCATCAAATAGAGATGGACCCCAAACATATTCAAAAAACGGCATTTACCGTTGAAAACGGTCACTACGAGTACACTAGGATGCCCTTTGGGTTAAAAAACGCCCCAAGCACATTTCAGAGAGTGATGGATAATATTTTGAAGGACCTAGTAGGCAAGACTTGCCTAGTATATCTTGATGACATCATTATATACTCCACTTCCCTACAAGAATATTTAGAAAGTATAACACAGACTAAGACTAAGAAAGACTAAGAGAATCTAACTTTAAAATCCAAATGAACAAGTGCGAATTTTTTAAAAAGGAAATTTCTTTCTTAGGGCATGTTATAAACTCAGAAGGTATAAAACCTAATCCGACAAAAATCCAAGCGATCAAAGATTTTCCCTTACCTAGAACCCGTACAGAAATAAAAGCCTTTTTAGGACTCGTTGGCTACTACCGCAAATTCATAAAGAATCTAGCCAAACTTACTAAACCCCTCACTCATTGCCTTAAAAAAGGCGTATCGATTAAAATAGATAAAAATTATAATGAAGCATTCGAGACATGTAAAAACTTATTAATGAATGACCCCATCCTCCAACATCCCGAATTCTCAAAACCTTTCATACTTACGACGGATGCGAGCAACCTCCCATTAGGAGCTATCCTATCCCAAGGACAAATAGGTAGCGACAAGCCCATTTGTTTCGCGAGCCGTACTCTTTCCCAAAGCGAGTGTAACTATTCTACCATAGAAAAAGAATTGCTTGCCATAGTATGGGCTATCAAATATTTTCGTCCGTACCTATTTGGAAGAAAGTTCAAAATAGTAACAGATCACAGACCCCTTACTTGGATAATGAATCTCAAGGAACCTAACTCCAAACTAGTTAGATGGAGACTCAAACTAGAAGAATACGACTATGAAATTGTTTATAAGAAAGGAAAACATAATACGAACGCCGACGCTCTTAGTCGCATAAAAACCAACGAATCACTCGAAAGTAAAAATCAAGAACTTTTTAATACAAGTACAGTTAATAGTGCTAATGAAAATTTGGATGATGGTATCCCTATTTCGGAAAAACCACTAAATGAATTTAACCTACAAGTTGTCTTTGAAACATCACAGACAGAATCCCACATGACTATAGAAAACATCTTTAAAAATAAACAAATAAGAGTAATACGTAGAGGACATTTTAATGAGGAAATAATGTTGGATATTTTTAAAAACTATTTTTCCCCCAATAAACAAACAGCTATTTATGCAAATGATAACGTTTTTCCAATAGTACAGTCAACATATTCCAAATACTTTTCTCAAGCCAAAACGTTTCGTTTAATTAGATGTACCGAGATCCTCGATGATATAAGAACAGAAGACGAACAAGAAAGTATATTACGCGACTACCATGAAAATTCAAACCATAGAGGAATAAACGAAACATTACTACACCTTAAGAAAAAATATTATTTTTTAAATATGAAAGACAAAATTACAAAAACTTTAAACCTTTGCGAGAAATGTAAGATATTCAAATATGATAGAAACCCCCCTAAATTACAATTTGTACTCCCAGAAATACCATTAAAACCTTTAGAAACACTCCATATCGATATTTATAGCATTAATCATAGCCAAATCCTCACAATTATAGACAAATGTTCAAAATTTGCTTGCGGCTATACTCTCAGTTGCAGGAGTAGTATAACAATTCTTAAATCCTTCAAACAATACATAAGCTTGTACGGAATACCCAATACGGTTGTCTGCGACCAAGGATCTGAATTTATAGCAAACATTTTTCAAGATTTCTGTAGACAACTCGGAATTTAATTACATATCACATCCTTCCAACAGACTAGCAGCAATTCTCAAGTAGAAAGATTACATTCCACGCTTACTGAAATCTATCGGCTTATTCTATCGAAAAGAAAGGAACACAAACTCACAACCGAACACGAAGAAATACTCTTTGAAACATTCATTACCTATAACAACGCCATACACTCCACAACCAAACACACACCCTATGAACTTTTCTTTGGTAGACCATACAAATTTACTAAAACGCTACAATTCTCGAACGAACATGAATATTTATCTAAACTCAATACTTTCCTTGACGAACTCTACCCAAAAATTCAGGAGCAAGTTCAGAATGTAACAAGAAAAAGAATCGAGAACTCGAACACTTCAAAAGAAACTCCAGAAGATAATAACGAAAGTCAAGTTGTTTTCAGGAAAGAATCAAGACGTAATAAATTAACACCGCGGTTTTCAAAACATATAGTTCAAAAGGACAATAAAATAACTATACTAACAAGAGGGCATAAGAAAATACATAAAGGTAGATTAAGAAAAAAACAAAAAACTTAGAAAAAAAAAAAAACTAAAATATATAATATATAATATAACTAAAAATATAAATCAATATATTTATCATCTCTTGAGTACTAAAGCACAATCAGAGCATATAATTGTAGCACCAGGAAAAAGGATGAGATCAAGCTTCACTGAATATGATTGGTTGATCCATAACTCCACTTACGAGTAAAATATCAAAACACAAATTTCAAAAAAAAATTTATAAATCAATATATTTATCATCTCTTGAGTACTATAGCACAATCAGAGCATATGATTGTAGCACCAGGAAAAAGGATGAAATCAACCTTCACTGAATATGATTGGTTGATCCATAACTCTACTTAAAATATCGTAACACAAATTTCAATAAAAAAAAAAATATATATAAAAAGATTACTCTTGTAACTACACAAAAATAAAAGAAAATAAAGAAAGAAAATGCATAAATTTAAACTAAGAATAAAAAAATTTTTTTTTCCACTTAATTGTAACTCTAATTATACTTCAAAGAACTTTTTTTTTTAAAGATAAACCTTGCACTCAAACACTATACCAACACACACTTTCATTTTTTAGACTCGCCTTACTTTCCACACAAATAATTGAGGTCTATAACTTGCCAAAAGACCAAAGTATTCTACCATTACGATTAGTACCCGCAACAACCATTACTAACTTCAATAACTTCATTCACATTATAAAGCTTGAGGACTACAAAATCAACATTAACAATATAAATAGTTCAATCAATCTTTTTGAGAAACATGCACTTACCACTAACTCTGTACACATAACTAGACTCAAACTCAAAGAACTTGAAAATAAATTTTTAATATTATACCCTACCCAAAGACAGAAAAGAGGGTTAGTTAACGGGCTTGGTTCTGTGATCAAATTTATAACAGGCAACATGGACGCAAGAGATGCTCAAATTATTAACAGACAAATAGAGAACTTATACTCGAACCTAAACAATGTCACAAACACACTACTAACCCAACACTCAATAAATTTCCAAATGATGGAAAGATTCAAAAACATTACATCTCATATTAATAACGAACAACGCACAATAGAAACAAACCTAGCAAGCACAGCCAATAGAATAAAACGTGAAGAAGACATTCTCATCGAAACACAATATCTCAACCAAATTAACTTCAACATTGACTTACTAACAAAAATATTTATCAAATATAGCCGAGGCAGTGGTTCTATCTAAATTAAATATAATCTCTAATTTTTTACTCAGTCCAGAAGAACTAAATATTATAGAGCAAAAACTAATTAAACAAAGCATAAAAATCGAATCAATTGAAAATATTTATGAATTACTAAGCATGCAAGCCTACTACAATAAATCTAATATTATATTTAATGTACGTGTACCAAATTTTTCTGAAGAAAATTATTATTTATATCACATTATTCCATTACCCATTAATGAAACAAAAATGATAACAACAGAACCATATATAACATATAATGAAAATTCCACACAACATCACAAAACACCAAGATCCCAAGGTCCCAAGATCGAAGAAACATATTATTGCAACAAGCCAATCACGCAGGAAGACACTAAAAACTCAGCATGCATTGGCAACCTAACAAACAGCAAAGCAGCATACTGTCCTCTTAATGACGTGGGAAAAACCAACACAATTTTGCAGGCGGAACCAAACTTCATTCTTTTTGTTAACACACCAGAAACACTAATAAATTCTACTTGCAGCACCAAAAATCTCACAATAAAAGGCACTGCACTAGTACACTTCCAGAAATGCGATGTTTCAATAAACGGCATTACATACGAAGATGACGCAGATACTTTCTGGGACCAAATCCACATTCCCCCATTACCAAGCATCAACGTTTCTGCAAATTTCACAACCGAAGTTTTAAGTCTACAAAAATTGAAAGACTTCAACCTAGAAACAGTCAGCAAAGTTAACCGCCTAGAAATAACAACCACAACTATACATTTAATTACAACAGCGTCAACATGTGCATGCATCGTAATAGTCATCACCATCTTCATCACAATCATTAAAAGAAGGAAGATTTACAAGACCCATCTACCAACCCTGCAATCCTTCGCTCCGACCCCAACGACATCATTCTGGCCGTCGCTTTATCTTAAGGGGGGAGGAGTTACGACACCCACAGCAACAACAACAACAACGCAACCGCCACCAAAACCACAGAGGTTCAACTGCTGATTAGGCAATAAGCATTAATGCGATTTTATTGTTAATATTAATTTGGTGACTTTGTACTTTTTTATTACTTCCCTGTTTGTACGATTGCAACATTACAACGTTGCAATTAATAAATTAACTTACAGTAGCTTCAGTTCAATACCTTCACTTTGGTTCATACGATTGCAACATTATAAGTAGGTCACATTAAATTCTGCTTCACTTTTGTTTATACGATTGCAACATTGAGTTGCAATTTATAAGTAGATTACATTTATTTCTGTTTGTAGTAATTCTGGGAATTGTTTAACACCCAAGAATATTAAGCGTAGCAATAATTCATATATAATCCATAATCGAAAATAAAGTCAGTTGTTAATTGGTGTTCAAAAAGTAAAGTTGTGTTTTTTTCATCCGCTCCAAACTTAAAACCTTAACTCGTGCTCCTTTTATACTTTTCCGTTGCTACAAACTATTGGGAAACCGTTGTTGCTATACAACGTGGTTTTCCGTTTGGTTGTCCTTGTGTTTTGTTGTTGCTTTCTTTGATTTTCCCACTATAGTCTGATGCATATTGCCATATATTGGTGGCAATATACATGATTGACGTATTTTTGCATACATGTTTCCATTTGGTAGTATACATGTTTTTTTCTTTTGAAATATGCGTGTTCTTATTGTAATATACATGTTTTAATTTATTACAATACTAGCGGAAATACCCGGTGTATCCCGGCTGCCCTATCCCGCTGAAACCCGCCAAACTAACCACCCGCGTAAAAAGTAAATGACAAAAAAATGTTATTGTGGGATATCCATAAGAGATACCATATACCATCGCGGACTTTTCTGTAGACATTTTCAATGTGTACAATACTTAGTACATTATTTTTATAAATCTCGTAGGGTCCAGCCTGCGTTTGCAATGTAAGCGGAAAAAATGTAATTATTTACGACATCACATTAGAAACCTCAAAAATAACAGTATTTCTCCACTATTTAATGGATGTTATTATACATATAAACCTTCCTCTTCAATCACTCTATCTATTAAAAAAAACCGCATCAAAATCCGTTGCGTAGTTTTAAAGATCTATGCATACAAGTTAATAAAAGAAATGTTCTTTTATGTTTTTAAAAAATACTAAGCATCGAAGCTTGCTTCGATGTGTCTTTATTGACTGCTCAAATCCAACTCAACTTAATTCTAAAATCTTATTCTATAGTAGCATAATATAAGAGAAGAAACAAAGAGATTAGATATTTGTCCTTGAATGTCGGCCAGTGCAACTGCGTCATGATGTTGTTTTCGTCTGTGCAGCTGCGTGATGATTTCACTTGTTTATGTCTGGACCTGTTGTTGTTTTGATGTGATGTGGTGTACAGTGGTCGGTGATGTCGTTTTGAATCCAATTTGAATATCCGTTGGCTTAACTCTTCCCTCCTTAAGTTCAAATGTCCTCATTTGATTGAAGTAGAAAATGATGTATTATGTTAGAATTTTAAAAGAATGGAATTTGATTAATTCTAGAAACTTTTGATGATGGTTCTTGAAGTTCGATATTTGTAGAAGTTTCTATTGATGGATTTGTTATTGGGGTTTCTTTAAATTTTTTTGATCTTCTTGCCAGGTAAGTTTTTGTAAGGGCGAAAGTAATTAAGAGAAGTGCCAGCGCTGTTAGTCCAAAATTAAAACCAAAAATTGTAGAGTTTTTTTTGTCTATAAGACTGATATGTTGGCTGTTGTTCAAATTTAATTCTTTTAGTAAATGTAATGTCAGTAATTCTTGATATGGATTGTCCAATGATGGTCCTTGCAATATTGCAGGTAATGGTTTAAAACTTGATATTTCAGAAGAGGTAAATGAGTGATTTCCTGCAGTTATTGTAGCATTTCGATACAGGATGACGTAAGAGCCTTCTAGGTTTATTGGTTTGTTGTCAATGTGGATCGTTTGATTAATTTGATTAAGCAATAATGTTCCGGGGTTGATTTCCTCAATGGTTGGTATGTGTAGATTATTTGTTTTGTTGCATGTTGATGGTATACTTAATAATAAATTGGGTATGCATGTACTGTTACCTATATCTATAATATTCTTAGATCTACAAATTGTTTTTCTGTCATATGTTTCACATTTGTTCTTTATTCCGAACATTTTCTTTTGACATTTAATTATATTTTCAAATGGTATGTTCGTTATTAAATCTTTTTTCTTTAATGACTTTATAAAAATAGATTCGCAATTACGCTTGTTTGTGATCGGTAATTCGACAATATATAATATAAGTGAAATATTAGAAATAATTTTTATTTCTGCAAATTGAAAGGTTTCTTCAAAATTAATAAATTCTATATTTTGTGCCTTTATATATTCTTTAACAATATTAATTTCTTTGTTCCCATAAATCATGGTATTAGTTATGCCAGATTTGGCCCAATGAATTGCATAATTAATATTTATTATTTCCTCTTTTATTATTTGTAATTGGTACATAATGTTTGTAGCTAATTCATGCTGAATATTTTCTGTATGTTCAAATTCTATTAAAAGTTTATTCGTTACCTCTGTTATGTTATGTAGTTTTTCTAACAATACCCTATTTATTAAAACTTGGTTATTATTATTGGTCAATATATTATTTATTTTCTCATTAATTATTCTGAGATCATTACTATCGGGTGATCCTGCAATCCATTTCCATGCAGTTCCTAACATATCGATAGATCTCTTGGATTTTTTTATCGGCCTAAGCCTTTCAATATTTTCATTAATTTGGGAAATATCATGGAGTAGGTAAGGAAGGATTGGGTTATTCTTTTCAATTTTAGAGCTTATCGTATTGTTAATTTTCCCTATAATTGTTTGATATGTTTCAACATCGATAATGTGTATGATACTGAACGTTCCTGTTTGTATTTTAGCCGGTCCTGTTTGGAAAGTTGCTATCTCAGAATTTGAATAGTCTAGTACCTGCACTTCCGCGGTACATATGGTAATAAATAGCCTAGTGTTGGAAAGAGAAAAATTTATATTTGTTATTTGCGAATATTACTTTTATGTACTATTCTTCCAGATTTGGTTTTAATTGTCGTCTTAAAATTTTCTGCGACAAATTCCTTTCGGTATTTAGGGGATAATTTCGATCCTAAACGTTTATTGATTTTTATGTATATAACATCGTTTAGCAAATAGTCTTTTAACGGTTCTCTATTCTTATTGTGATATTTTAAATCGGCTTCTTGTTTTTTCTCGAGTTTGTCTACATTGTCTTGTCGTGCTTTTTCATGCTCTCGTGGATCCCTAACGTTTCTATGAAAAAATATGTCTATGGGTTTTTGTCCTGTTGTGGAATGTACTGAAAAATTGTATTCATAAATAGATCTCTCTAGAAGTTCTTTAAAATTTGAAAAATGTCTATTATTTTGTATGCAACGCATTATTTCGGTTAATGTAGAATGGAATCGTTCTACTTGACCATTTACGGCACTAGTGTAAGGGGGTGTTCTATAGATTTCCATGCCAAATTGGTTTTCTAGCATGAAGGTTACGGATTCTGAATTTAATGATTTTTCATTGTCAATGACAATCATTCTAGGAACGCCAAAACTATATAATAATTCTCTGAGTGGTTCTTTAATATCTTCTATTGCTTTCGATTTGAGTATTCTGGCTTGTGCGTATTTGGAAAATTTATCTATTGAAGTTAGAACTAAATTTTTCTCTGTAGAGTAAATATCTACGTGTATTATTTCTCCGGTATGTTTAGGGATTGGGGAAGCCTGTAATTCTGGTTTGGGTGGTTGTCTATCGTATTTGTGTTCTTTACAAATGATACACTGTTTAACGATATTCTGTATTTTGGAATTCATTTTAGGGAAATATATTCTTTTAATAATTTGAAGTTTGTTTTCGCACGCATTGCGATGTGCTCTTTGGTGTTCTTTAATAATTTCTTCTTCTTGTTCTGTTTGGTCTTTAATGTCCTGAACTTTAGTCTGTGTAAATCTAATTTTGAAATTTTTAAAATGATTAGGGTAAATTTTCTGAACTTTAGCCATTATATTTTCTGTGGTAAATAAACCATTTATAACACTGGGATTAAGGTATTTCTTAAAAATGTTGATTATTTCATCTCCTTCATATGTTTGTCTAGTCAATGTATGTCTGTGATATGTGGGAAAAGGGATTTCGAAACTGTAACTATTTTCATTTCCTGTTTGTAAAAAGATTTGATTTTTGAATGCATTGATAGGTGCTTCGGTTGTAGGGATGAGGTTGTGTGACGAACTTTCGTCGCTGTGTTGTGATATGGTCAATGAATTAATATTGGTTCTTGAAAGTGCATCTGCTACTACGTTAGATTTTCCTGGTTTATACCTGAGTTCGTAATTAAACTCTTCTAGGCGGGCCTTCCAACGTTTCATTTTAGCATTATTGTTTTTAGTACTTATTGCAAAGGTGAGTGGTTGATGATCGGTAAAAATTTTAACTTTTGCGTTTCCATAAAGATAGTTTCGTAATGTGTCTAAAGCCCAAAGAATCGCTAGCATTTCTTTCTCATTTGCAGCGTAGTTCTCTTCAGTTTTGTGCAGTGTTCGGGAAATAAATGTAATCGGTCTTCCGTCTTGTTCAAGTACAGCTCCAAGAGCAAAATTTGAAGCATCTGTAGTAAGGGTGAAGTCTTTGAAGTCAGTATAATGTCATCGGAAATAAGAGAATTTTTTATTTTTCGGAATGCTTCAATTGCTTCATTGTCGAGATAGATCGGGGTATTTTTAGATTGGGTCTTGGACTTATGTCCATCTTCCCCTCTTAAGAGTGATGTTAAGGGTTTAGCCATTTTGGCGAAGTCCTTAATGAAACGACGATAATAGCCTGAAAGGCCAAGAAATGATCTCAAGTCTTTCAATGTTTTTGGGGTAGGAAATTCGGATATTGCTTTTACTTTAGCTGGATTAGTTTTAACTCCTTCATCTGAGATTATAACTCCTAGAAATTCTACACTTTTCTTAAAAAGATCGCACTTATCAATTTGTATTTTCATGTTAGCGTCTTGCAGAGTTTTAAAAATTGTTGCTAGATGTTTTCGATGGTCATCCTCGTTTTTGCTGAAAACTATTATGTCGTCTATATAGACGTAGCAAGTGTGACCGATGAAATCTCTTAGAATGTCATCTAATGCTCTTTGAAAAATGGATGGAGCATTTTTCAGACCAAATGGTAATCTTGTGAATTCATATTTACCATTTTTAATTGAAAACGCTGTTTTCTCAATGTCTGATTTCCTAAGTGGGATTTGGTGAAATCAACTTTTCAAGTCTAGAACGGAAAAGAATTTATTTGATCCTAATTGGGAAATTACTTCGTCGATATTAGGTATCGGATACTTGTCAGCAATTGTAACAAGATTCAATTTGCGATAGTCAATGACTACACGAAATTTCTTTTTTCCAGAGGCGTCAGCCTTTTTGGGAACAATCCACACAGGTGAATTGTAGGGAGATCTGGATGGTCTAATTATTCCATCATTAAGTAGCTGTTGTATTTGTTCTTCGACTTCATTTTTAAGTGCTGCGGGATAAGGATAATGTCTTGTATAGACAGGTGTGTCTGAATTAGTACGTATTTCGCCTACAACTTTTGTTGTGTACGTTAGTTTCTCATCTGGTTCCGCAAAGAGGTTTGAAAAGTTTTTAATTACTGTATTTAACCATATCTTTTGTTCTTTACTCATATGATCAGTTTTGATATTAATAACGTTTACAGCTTGTGAAGTTTGTTGTTTAATCTTTATTTTTAAATTATTTTTAATAAGCATACAGTTATTCTTAATGTTGATAACTGCAGATAGTTCTTTTAAAGTATCATTTCCTAGTATTCCGTGAAAAGATGTCAGTGATGGTAGAAGGAAGAATTTTATAGAAAGGTCTCTTATACCGAATAAATTTATGAACGTATGGTGACTAACTTTTACATTGCCACCTACTGAGTTTTGTATAGATTTTTTTATCAAAGAAGGTTGTATGTAGTTTTTATTTGAGCCTGTTTCTATTAGTATTTTCAATTTATTACCACTCTCCGTTATACATTCAAAATAAGGTAACGAAGAGTTCGTTAGCCTAAAAAATGAATATCAGAGCAATCGATAGTTTCAGGTTGATTATTATCTGTCCAATTTTGAGGGTCATCTTGTGGATTTAAATTAGGATTGTCTTGTGAATTTAAATAGTCTTGTAGTTGTTCATATTTGTTTTGTGAATTTATATAGTCCTGTAATGGTATGTCATGATCGGTCTCTACAGTATCTATATGGAAGTTTCTTTGTTGTTTATATGGAGGTACCATTTGGTTAAAATGTGGTGGGGGTCGTTTGCCTGCAAAATCATTGTTTGATGGTTTATTCAAGTAATTGATATTTCTTGTTCGGATGGATTGATCAATATCCATGGGCTCTGGTCTAGGTTGTGGTTTTGGTGCAAAAGGTCGAGGCGGATTATTGTTAAAAGCTGGAAAAGGGTGTCTATTAAAATTTCCGAATGGTCTTTGTGGTTGAGTATATCTGTTATTGTATTGATTTAGTGGGAAGTGTGCTAACTGTGGATAGAACTGTTGTCTATTCAAGTTCATTGGAGGAATATTATTGAATTTTCTCTGAGGAAGAACAGGTGGTTGATTATATACCTTCCTATCTATTCTATGGCTGCTATTTGCATATTGTGACCTATAATTTTGATTTTCTAATTTTAAGCAAAGATGCAACGCTTGAGGTAAATCGACTGGTTCCTTTATACCTAGCAATCGTGGTAAATCTCCGTTCAAGCCGCGTACAAAAGTATCTAATGCTTTGTCCCTATAAGTTTGTGTTAGGAGATTTGCAGATTCTCTTGTTAATTCCATGCATCCTATTTTATTTAATATGAGAGATAAATGTTTATAAACAGCTTGGTAAAATTCGTTGATTGTTAAATTCTTTTGAATGAGCGTGGTTAGTTGGTACTCTAAGGTTGATAAATCGCGCTTGTCTGCATAATGTAAAGTAAGACAACGTGAAATTGCTGTCCAATCTAGTGGGGTATTGTAAGATTCAAGTGCTGTGTCCGCGTTTCCTGTAATTTTATTTCGGATAACACTTAGGATTCCATAGTATTTAGGAGTTCCTATTAGTGGTTCATAAATTGATAGTACTCTATCCACACTTTTTTTCCATGAGCTGAATTCCGATGGAATTCCAGAAAATTCTCTCAGACATCTTACAACGTCTGGAACTTTATCGAAATCGTTAAGTTGAGCTCTAAACTCAGGTCTAATTACTTGGTCAGACACATTATTAAAATCTGAAATCGGATTTAACACACTTTTTATTAAATTTAAACCTTCACTTCTAAATGTGTTAGAAACGATTGTCGAAATCATTTCCTCTAATTGGGCTCTTTCAAATTGTGGTACAGGTTGGGCTATTGGAGGTGGAGGAGGAATTAAGACAGGAGGTCTTATAATGTTATTTGGATTAGCCATTTTTGGGATAAGGCTATGTATTAGAGTGTTAGTATTATAGTTATAAAAATTTGTAAGAGACTTTTTCTTTGTGAGGAAAAGTTATAAAATAGTTTTATTTTGATATTTAGTAATAATATAAAAATTTTTTTTTATTTTCTTTTTATTAATTCTATTTTTATTCTTTAGCTTTCTTTTTTATTTTACCTTTGTTTTCTTGTTTTATCTTTTAAATATTTTTCACCTTTATTTTATTCTTGCTTTCTGGTGTTATTTTCTGAGTATATTCACTTGTTAAATAATTTCTTTCTTTTGAATCTTTTAATAATATATTTCTTCCTTGCAATTCTTTTTAATAATTTATTGATTCTTTTAAATATCTTAATTTTAATTGATTCTTTCTTTTAAATATAATAATTTTAATAAATCTTACATAAATAAGTACATGACTCCAACGACGACTGGGCAGAATTGTCCGGTTTCCAATTAAGGTACTAGGGGTCTGCTTGCAGCACGGATTTGTTTCGTTGTTGCCTACGAACGGATACTATAGGCAAGTCGATGTTATGGTTGTGAGACTCCGGTAGGAGTGGCTCAATTGCTAGTAATGGCTTCAGCCGCTTGTGGAGTTTTTAGGCTGCCAGCTACGCACTTTCAACGTTATGCAATTTTTTTTTTAACACAACGAGTCAAATTTTTTTATAACACTATCACTTAAGTTAGCTTTAAAATTTATGAAAGCACTCGCGTTTTTGTGAAACAATAACAATTCGAATTAATTAATTAATTAATTTAATTTAACACAATTTAATTTAACACCGGGTCCCTGCTCGGGCGCCAGTTAATAAAAGAAATGTTCTTTTATGTTTTTAAAAAATACTAAGCATCGAAACTTGCTTCGATGTGTCTTTATTGACTGCTCAAATCCAACTCAACTTAATTCTAAAATCTTATTCTATAGTAGCGTAATATAAGAGAAGAAACAAAGAGATTAGATATTTGTCCTTGAATGTCGGCCAGTGCAACTGCGTCATGATGTTGTTTTCGTCTGTGCAGCTGCGTGATGATTTCACTTGTTTATGTCTGGACCTGTTGTTGTTTTGATGTGATGTGGTGTACAGTGGTCGGTGATGTCGTTTTGAATCCAATTTGAATATCCGTTGGCTTAACTAACATAGGGATATAGGGACAGAGAAAGCGACTTTGTTTTATACTATGTAGTGATGATGCATGTTTTGTCTTTTGGCTATATACATGTAATATACGTGTTTTAATTATTTAATACGCATGGATTGCGTTTGTTGGATTTTTCTTTGCTTATCTCTGCTGACGTCATTTGCACATTCGGTTTTGAAAACGGTTTTGTGTTTCGAAGAAATTCGGTCATCGACCTCATCAGCCGTTTGTCTGATGTTTATGTGCATTGAATTTTAATCAATGCGTATGAGTCCACTGCAGCCTGAGTGTGAGTGGGACAGCCATACTTTCGGGCGAATTCAATTCTGTTCTCGTTTTGTGTTTAATATTTTTCCGTTCTGTAATTTCCTGATCGCCTATGACTCATATGAGATCGGTTGCGTTGGATTGGTCGCTGCAGGTTTGTTCGACTTGGTAGTAGTTAGATTTACCGCCTGTGGTTGGTTGTCCTCTTTGGTGTATGCCTGCTTTTATGTGAGAAAACAAGAATGGCGGATATTGAGTCGCTTTTGTTTTGTGTTAAATGCCTATTCATAATACCAATTCTACTCTTCTTTTATATTGAGTGACTTTTCGCTCAGTAAGAACACTGTTTATATGTATTTGGTTGACGTTATTTTATATTATTAATTCGTGTATTTAGCGGAAAAAAATTTAAAGAGTATAAAAAAAAGGAAATGATGAGCATATACAATGAGTATTGTGTAGGGAAATTCTCCTTTCTGCGCGGAATTTCCCTTCACACATATATATTTACAAATAACACTGCACTTGCTACTTGGATGCTCCTGTACTTTGCCACCCATATAGTCGATAACAATCGATAATTAAACTCACTGTCACGCAGTGCGGGCTATTTATACGCAATACTGTCCCGGTTGAACAATCTAGCAAAGACAAGACTAATTAGGAATTATTTCATATAACTCACCAATAACCATATATACTTCTTATTTGGTGAGTTATATAAAATAATTTACCAGTGTGTTCTTGTCTCGTACTGCGTGGCAGTGAATTTAGTTGTAACAGTGTTTGCTCGGGTTACGCTCGCCGGTTACCCAGGGTTCATCCTCCTCCTCGTTAAAAATTAAAAGGTTTTTTTTGTTGTTTATTAAAATCATATGTTCTGTTGTTTTATTTTCGGTTCAGTCTCAAAATTATAACAACGCTGATTTATGCATAAAAATACTTATAACATAGGCTTTTATAACTACTATATGAGTTCTAACTACTGGTTAATACATAATCTGGTGTGTACGCATTAAGTGCCGTGCCGCAAGTGGAAGGTGCCGCTAAGATTTCGGGGTGTTGCTTCTTCTACGATGGTTCCGTTAAAGTCGTTTAAAAATATCAAACCTGGTGATACTTCATCAATAGTGGGAAGGTGCTGGCCATTAATTAAATTACATGTGGCTTTTCTACTTTTTTAAAGATTTGGAATACATGTGGAGTTTACAATATTTATAATATTATCTCTACTACAAATTGAGATATGATTAAATGTTTTACATTCTTTTATTAATCAAAAAATTTCTTCTTTATTTGTTACAATTTCTTTATAAACTATGTCTATTATTATTCCCATTTTATTTTACTGGATTCAGTAAAAAAATTTCGTAGATTTGTAAATCTGTTATAGGGATATTAATAATATATAAAATAGAAATGGAATTACTGATTATTTTAATTTCTGCAAAGTTAAGTGCTTCTTCTACAGTGGAGAAGGGAATTTTGTCTTTATTTAATTCATTTACAGCTAATTTTATTTCTTCTTTGGATAATATTAATGAGTTTATAATGCCTAGTTTGGCCCAATGAATAGCTGTATTAATGTTTGCTAATTCTTCTTTTATGATCTTCATTTTTTATTGAATTTCGGGTACAATTTCCCTGTTAACATTTTTATTTTCTTTTACCATATTTCCTATTTTATTTGTTATTTATTCTTTCGTTATGTTATTGATTAATAATAACTGGGTTATTATTATTAGAAAGTAGTTTATTCATTTTATGTTTAATTGTTACAAAATCTTCGTGGTCTGGATTTCCAGCAATTCATTTCCACCCTGAGCCAATAAAATTTAACGATCATTTCGTTCTACTTGGTTTCAGTTGGTATATTAAATTTTGGATCTGCTGAAATTCATGGGATATGTTAGGAAACATAGGATTATGTTTGGTAGTTTTTAACTCTAAAGTAGGCGCGATGTTTGTCAGAAATTGTTCATACTGGTCAAGGTCTATTACGTGGATTATTTTAAAATTTCCGTTTTGTATTTTTACTTGTCCGGTATGTAATGATCTAAATTGGGAATTCGAGAAATCTAGTATTTGGATTTCTCCATTCACTACGAGAAAGATGGATCTGAAATAAAGAAATTAATTTCGTATAAGACTTTTGTGTACCGTTTTTCCGGATTCTGTTAGTTTCTAAGACTATTTCTTGACGGTGTCGGTATGTCAGTTTAGTACCAATTCTTTTATTGTGTTTTATATAAATTATGTCTCCAGGGTTGTAATCTTTTATGGATATCCGTTTTTTTATTATGAAACTCTCTATCCTTCTCCTGGTTTAGTTTAGACGTTCGATATTGCTTAGTCGAATTTGTTCAAACTGTTCAGGGTTAATTCCGGGAATACGTCCGTAAAAGAGTTCGACAGGTTTTTTTTCCTGTTGTTGAATGAATCGAAAAGTTGTACTCATTTACAGCACGTTCAAGCAGTTCTTGAAAGGAACGGGTTCGACTTTCTGCTTTGAGACATCTCATTATTTCGGATAGGGTTGAGTGAAAGCGTTCAACTTGTCCGTTTACTTCACTTTTATATGGAGGAGTTGTAAAGACCTTAATTTGAAAATCGTCTTCAAGTAAAGAGGTAATGGAGGCCGAATTTAAAGATTTTTCGTTGTCGATTACAACGTTTTCTGGGATACAGAAGTGGAAAATTATATCTTGTAGCGGTCGTTTAATGTGCTCTATGGAACGTGATTCAATAATTTTCGCTTGTGCGAATTTTGTAAATTTATCAAGCGCTGTTAAGACTAAAAATTTCTCTGTGGAGAAGATATCTATATATAGAGTATGACCGAGATAGCTTGGTATAGGAGTAGGCTCGAGAACTTGATTATTTGGGTGACGGTCGTACTTGTTTTCCTTACAGGTAGTGCAGCGATCAACTAGATTTTTGATTTTTGCGCTCATTTTTGACAAGTAATACTGTTGTAGGATTTGAAGGCGGTTCTCATACGCATTTCTATGTGCTCTTTTATGTTCTGTGAGAATAATTTCATCTTGTCGGTCTTCGTTGGGTATGTCTTCGACAATGATTTGTGTATACCGGATTTTATAGTTTCTAAAATGAATGGGGTATATCTCTTGTATTTTGCCGATTACGTTTTCAGGTGCTGAGAGTCCGTTAATTGCGGTAGGATTGAGGTATCTTTTAAATATGTTAATTATGTCAGTTTCAGTAAAATTTCGTTGCACGAAAATGTGTCTCTTACAATTGGGAAAAGGGTTTTGGATTTGATAGCTGTTTTCGTTTTCTATTTTGAAAATGAGTTGATTGCGAAAAACGTTAATATGGGTTTCGATCGGGTCGGGATTAGGTTATGGGATGAGCTATCGGCACTGTGTTGTGTCATAGTTAGTAAATTTACGTTTGTTGGATGCGGTAGTCTAGAGAGTGAATCTGCTACCAGATTAGTTCTACCAGGCTTATATTGTAGTACGTAGTTATATTCCTCTAATATTGCCCTCCAACGTTTCATTTTGCTATTGGTATTTTTGTTACTGAGGGCATATGTGAGCGGTTGGTGATCGGTGAAAGTTTTTCTGGAACCGTAAAGGAAATTTCGTAAGCTCGTTAGACCCCAAATTATGGCTAACATTTCTTTTTCGTTAGTCGCATAACTTTCTTCTGTTTTGTTAAGTGTACGTGACAAAAATGTTATTGGTGGTTTATTTTGCGATAGTACTGCGCCTATGGCGTAGTCAGAGGCATCTGTCGTTAATTCAAAATCTTTTTCGAAAAGTGTCTAATGCAACTTTGTCGAGTTGAATGATTTTATTTTTCGAGAGGTTTTTGGACACGCGTGCATCTTCCCCTCTTAAAAGGGATCTTCCCTAATTTCGCATAATCTCTGACAAACCGTCGATAATACCCTGACATTACTAGGAATGATCGAAGGTCTTTTAAATTTTGAGGTGGGGGTAGGGGTACTATGGCCTGAACCTTTTTGGGATTTGTCTTTATACCATTAATTCCATCAATGAATCCTAAAAATGCTGCTTCTGATTTTAAAAATTCGGATTTATCTAGTTGTATTTTCATGTTGGCTTTTTCAAGTGTTTTAAATACAATTTCCAAATTATAAAAAATCCGAATATGATGATATCATCTATGTAAATATAACATCTTTTTCCTATGTGTTCCCTTAAATTGTCATTTAGTGTCCTTTGGAAAATGGAGTAAATTCGAATTTCCCATTATTTTTCGAAAAGGCAGTCTATTCGATATTGCTCTCTTTTAGTGGAATTTGGAAACCACTTTTAAGATCAATGACGGTGAAGTATCGATTTTTTTCGAGATTTAGGAATTTAGTTTCCTATAATCTATCACCATTCGATATTTCTTCTTGCCAGAAGCGTCTAATTTATTTGAAACGATATCCATACGGGTGAATTGTAAGGGGATTTTGAATGCCTTATAATTCCTTCGTTTAATAATTCTTTTACTTGTGTCTCCACTTCGTCTTTTAGAGCCATAGGATATGGATAAGGCTTGGAGTAAACGGGGGAGTTAGCTGTAGTGCGAATTTCGCCTTTAACTCTAGTAGTGAATGTTAATTTTTTATCAGGATCCGAAAATAGGTTTGGACAATTTTTAATGATGTTATTGAGTTTTTTGTTTTGTTCTTCGGAAAGGTGGGAAACACGAAGACTGATGTTATTTACGCTTTCTGATATGATATCTGAGTACTCCAACGTTCCTAAGTCTCTCTTGTCTGTATAATGCAATGTCAGACATTTTGATATTCTTTTCCAGTTGAGTGGAGTGTTGTAAGATTCTAGAGCAATGTCGGCATGCCCTACAATCTTGTTTCTAATAACACTTGAAATACCATAGTACATCGGTGTACCTTTTAAGTGTTCGTACATAGTTAGAATCCTATCCACGCTTTTCTTCCATGAGATGAATTCTCCAGGGTTACCTCAGACCCGTAAGCTCTTAACAATGTCTGGAACGCGGTCTAAATCAGTTAAATTTCTGTCCTGCCCTAAGTTTATTTTTTGGTCAGTTTCGTTACCTATCGGTGGACTTATAATTCCTTGAATGGTTTGCCTTTCCTCAGGTCTTATTAATTCCGTTACGATTTGGGTAATGTGTGCGATAAGATTATTCATATTAAATGTATTTGGAACGGATGTGGCAAAAGGTGAAGTGGAAGGAGGATCAGCAGTAGGTACGGTAGCAGGAGTTTCTACTATACTAAGTCTCGCGGTGGCCGAATTAGATTATTTTGAACAATATTATTTTGTATAGTGAAAAGATCGAAAGCTCAGTGAATTGAAAAAATTTTCTTTTACGCTTTATTAGAGTTTGCGATTTTCCCTTTAAGATTTATGTGAAAATAATAAAAATTAATAATAATAATAAATAATAAAATATATTTATATTTTTATAAATAGGGAATTTTTCTTTCGAAAATCTTGTGTAGAATGTTTGAAATATTTATGTTTATATTTAGAAAATAATATTTTAAAACATTTTATTAAAATTTTCGTTCAAATAATTTTATCACTTTTGGGTTTTTTTGTATTTTCTCTAAATCGTGAAAAAAGAGCATGGTGCGTTATTCGCATATTACCGTTTTTTAAGAAAAAAAAATTAAGGACGGGCATATTCTGCTTGATGTTGATGAGTCACTAAGATCGTCAATGTCGTTTGTTCGGTTGCTGGGACTGGTGAATTGTTGATTGGCAATTCCAACTGCAAAGGCGGCTGCTTTCTTTGAAAGCTCCGTTTTGTCCGTATTGAATCGGTAACTCCAGGGCCCTAAGTTTCCTTTGTCTTAGATGGGATTGCCTTAAAGATGGTTCGGTTTGTATTCACTTTAATTTTATCTTTATACTCGTACTATACTCTTATCTATGCTTCACTTGATATGTGGTTTCTATTTTTAATTTAATAGATCAATTAAACTTCTTCACATAGAAAATTTATTTTCAATTAATTTTATATTAATTTCTTTTTGTTGATTGCATTTTTTATGTCTGTAATTTTCAGTTACAGGTCAGATGTGCACACTCAGTTTTATTATGCTTAGGTTAACTTATTATTGCACATTTAATTTATTTGAATTGAATTCACTTGTTTTTTTGAACACTTTAAATTCGAACATTTATTCTTTTTTATATTCGTGCCCAGCCCCACGTTGGGCGCCAGTTAAAGATTTCTTTAAAGATGTGGTTAAAAAAATATATTTTGCAGGCAGTTTGCCTGCACCTTTATTTACGATTTCATATGGCTAAAAGATTCTATTCTACTCCACATGCTTATATTAGAAATAAAAGTTTAGTGAGCAAAATTACTAACAAAGGAAAGTAACGTTCACATAGAATTGATGAAGTGCAAGTGCAGGTGTTGTTCCAGAAAGTGTTGTTGTCTGGACTAGTCGACGTTCGTGGGAGCGATTCCGAGAATTGCATCTGTATCTCGTTAACACTTGATTCAATATTTCGTCTGAAAGTAGGCAAGCGTTTCGTGAAAATTCTATGATATTCAAATAGCGTTGCAGGCTTAAATGGTATTTTCGCATACCGAAATTTCTTAGGCTAATGACACACGAGCTCCTTTTGGCACGCTCCCATTTGGTCGCGCGCCATGAGTACCCAGAGAACCAATGGAATAGTACACACGTACTATTATATATCAGAATGAACACACGAGCGTCCAAATGGGAGCGCGTCATTTAAAATTTAACTTTCAAAGGCATCGTAGTGCGTCATGAGGGGTACTATTATATATCAGAATGAATATACGAGCGTCCAAATTGGAGTGCGTCATTTAAAATTTAATTTTTGTAAGGCAAGGCTAAATGCATTTTTAAATTTCCCGGTTGCAATACATAAATTAAATTAATGAATTTAGGAAAGGAAATCATGGATCAACACAACAATCAAGCAACAAATATAAAAATAAAACATTATTTTGATCTGTATTCATCTTGAATAACCAAACTAAACTAACAAGCATGTCTGTGTTGGAGTAACGCCAGGAGACCATAATTGCGATGCAGAAATATTGTCTGTGTACAGCATTGTGACTGTATCATCATTGGGTGATTTTAGGGCTTTTTCTCTATTAGGCGACGTGCTCAGCCGACCATTAATTTGAAACGAAAATTTTCCCCAAAATTTTTTGTAGGTTAAGTTATCACACCTCGGTCACATGGCTATGGTGATTTGCAGTTATAAGTCCGACCATTACACAATATTGACACTTTGGAAGAATACGAATCTGTTGATGTTGCTACTGAAGAAACTAAAGCCACGAGAAATAGAATGGCAATGTTGTCTCTTCGTAAAAAGTCAGTGTGTTGTAAACTGTAAACAGGTAAATGCAAAAAAAACTTAGTTTTTCGGGTTAAAATTTTTATGTATACATCGAAACACGCCACACATTCATTTAATATTTGTTAATTAGCGGCAAAATATCTGTTTTTGAGTTCGGGGCTATTCCAAAGTATTTTCTTTTTTTCACGCTTCACACGCGACTCGCGACACGCGTCAAACACCGGATATCAAAATTGGCCCCTGACATTGAACAGCTTATAAAATTTCATCCCTCTAGGTCATGCGAAAGGTAGTTAAAAATGACCTCAAAAAACGAGAAAATGGCGCACTTGCAACCCATCACATGCGAAACGTGACACGCGTCGTTCGTGGAACATAAAAAATGTTATTTTAGACTAGACACTCCATTCGTTTGGAAGATGGTTAAAAAGGACCTCAAAGAAGTCGAAAAAACCCATCACACGCGCCACACGCGTCATACGCGGAATTTAAAAATTGTTATATTGGACTTATTCATTCACAATATTTCCGCTCTCTAGGTCGTGTGGAAGTTGGTTAAAAAGGACCTCAAAGAAGTCGAAACAAAAAATGTCAGCCCATCACACACGCCACACGCGACATCCGCGTCATACGCGGACTATAAAAAATTATATTGTGGACTGAGACACTCAAAAAATGTCAGCATACCGAAATTTCTTAGGCTAATGACACACGAGCTCCTTTTGGCACGCTCCCATTTGGTCGCGCGCCATGAGTACCCAGAGAACCAATGGAATAGTACACACGTACTATTATATATCAGAATGAACACACGAGCGTCCAAATGGGAGCGCGTCATTTAAAATTTAACTTTCAAAGGCATCGTAGTGCGTCATGAGGGGTACTATTATATATCAGAATGAATATACGAGCGTCCAAATTGGAGTGCGTCATTTAAAATTTAATTTTTGTAAGGCAAGGCTAAATGCATTTTTAAATTTCCCGGTTGCAATACATAAATTAAATTAATGAATTTAGGAAAGGAAATCATGGATCAACACAACAATCAAGCAACAAATATAAAAATAAAACATTATTTTGATCTGTATTCATCTTGAATAACCAAACTAAACTAACAAGCATGATCAGCGGTCAAAATGCAGCTCGTGTGACAACAACGAAATTTTCTCCGGGCGCGCGGACAATTTGCCGCGCGACCTTTTTGGAGCTCGTGTGGCATTAGCCTTATAGTGCATTTTCGTCCGAAAGCATGCAATGGTTTTCGTGATTTTCTATGAGATTCGGCTTGAATGATAATATTGTCCTTATATAGGACCGGTATATATATATATTTTGTATATGCTTAGAAATAGGGTTTGTGACGTAGTCGATTTTTATTCGACTTCGTTATATAGTTATCAACTGAATTTGTACCGAGTGCATGCAAATAGAAAGAGCAGTGTTATTTGTGTTATTGTAAAGAGTAGTTATTGATAATTACCGACTGAATCTGTACAAAAGTACAAGTACATTCGAATAGAAAGTGCAGTGTTATTTGTATAAATTAGAAGAAATTACCAAATTGGTCGGTTAGTGACCTCTGTTCCATTTGCTATAATTTTCATTTATTCGCATGCGGGGGTAGTAAGAAAGTTAAAGGGGGGAAGATAGAGAGAGAGAAAGTGGAGAGAGAAACATAATAACGTATCACCCCTTTTGTAGTTGAAACTGAACAATCCCTCGTTGCCGCGCGTAAGTAATTAGTGCTGATGTGGATTGTTGGAACGATGTACCATGGTCTGCTCAGCAGACCCCGTCCCATAATCTCTTCCCACCCTTCCGTTGGGCCCTGGTGTAGACGGACCCCTTATTTGTGGTTTTAATCCCCTACCGTCGACATAGGGATGACTGCTGCTGAAGGAGGATCTCAAATAAAAGGTTTACCAAAAGTTCATTTCGAGTTAACAATGTTATATTTATTTAAATTAAATAATAAAAAAAAGTAATTCAGTACGATCTACATAAATTCAGTATTTACAATCAATTTACAAAAATTTGCTTCTTTTCGTTTTTTTTTTTTTTTTTCTTAATGGGCTGTCCTCCTTAACTGAGTGACACCCAATTTACTGCTACAGGATATACCCATACTACGACAAAATATTACCATAAGGATACAATAAAACGTAAAACAAAGTTCTTAGCTAGGAAGAAGTAAAAGAAAATAATCAATCTTTCGGTACGCGGACAAAGTCATTTATAGGGCCTCTATTCTTCTATCTTGAAATCAACTAAAAAAAATAGTTACTTAGCGCGTTCGAAAAGGGTTCAGAGTTTTCTTTCTGCAATACCAATACTCTAAAGTAACACAACAATTACCTTTGGTCATGAATGAACCCCCGACGCCTTCAAGGTAAAAAAAAAAAAAAAAACTTTTACCCGCGACTAAAAAAAATGGTTTTGTTTCCGTACATCGAATAGATCGACCATGGCTTATGTTTCGCCATCTTCCCTTCAAACTTCCAGGAACAATATCATGTTAAATTGAAAAAAAGTACTTACTTGAAGTCCGTATCCTGAAGGCGTGCTAGCATTCCTTCCTGTTGGCAAGTAAAGATATTATTAAGTTATGGCGGGGCTGAGGTTATCCAGCCAACTTGGTCTACAGGTCACGATGACTAACGGGGATACCACGTAATACGGTTATACGTCTCATGAATAAGAAAAAAATTAAGGGAACGCAGTACAATTTTAATCTTTAACTTACTTATTTTTCTTTTTATTAATTATTTATGACTAAAAAAATCTCTTCTTTTTTTTTTGTAAAATAATAAAAGGAACCCCTAGGGAAAAATCATAATATTTTAGTCTTTAGACAGGAAACATTAATTCATACGATTTCCATAGTAACTAATCCAGCCATTGTAGGGTGTAAAATTCACTTGGTGCATAGCGACGGCGCTGATCCTAGTACTAAAAGAGGTACCGTTGTCCGCTAAGCATTTCTGGCTAGTAGCTACCGCAGCACAAGATAGAAGAGATAGGCAATAAAACACTTTGGTGCGCTGGCTGACAATGCGAGGAGAACCATCTCCACCGAAGACTGAAATCGTACTTCTTCGATCTCCTCGCAAAAACTACCCACGCCAAACTCTAAAGTAACCACGATGTGCCGGGTGTTTTACATCGCCCATTCTTTGTGTTTCTGCCTTTTCGCTATAGGAGAGCAAGCACTGGGCCATCGCATGTATGTACATATGTACATACGGTTGTCAGTCAAAGCGCTACTGGTTAATTAAAAACGCGTGATCCTAAGGTGTCTGAAGTATAGCCACTTTGGGCAATACATACTGAGGGAGAAGCGACGACTAGAATGTCCGACTTTGCGGTACTCTTTGAAAGGGCTCTCTTTTGAGTTAGCAACGTCCACGTAGTAAGGTAAGATAAGTCTGTGTTGGAGTAACGCCAGGAGACCATAATTGCGATGCAGAAATATTGTCTGTGTACAGCATTGTGACTGTATCATCATTGGGTGATTTTAGGGCTTTTTCTCTATTAGGCGACGTGCTCAGCCGACCATTAATTTGAAACGAAAATTTTCCCCAAAATTTTTTGTAGGTTAAGTTATCACACCTCGGTCACATGGCTATGGTGATTTGCAGTTATAAGTCCGACCATTACACAATATTGACACTTTGGAAGAATACGAATCTGTTGATGTTGCTACTGAAGAAACTAAAGCCACGAGAAATAGAATGGCAATGTTGTCTCTTCGTAAAAAGTCAGTGTGTTGTAAACTGTAAACAGGTAAATGCAAAAAAAACTTAGTTTTTCGGGTTAAAATTTTTATGTATACATCGAAACACGCCACACATTCATTTAATATTTGTTAATTAGCGGCAAAATATCTGTTTTTGAGTTCGGGGCTATTCCAAAGTATTTTCTTTTTTTCACGCTTCACACGCGACTCGCGACACGCGTCAAACACCGGATATCAAAATTGGCCCCTGACATTGAACAGCTTATAAAATTTCATCCCTCTAGGTCATGCGAAAGGTAGTTAAAAATGACCTCAAAAAACGAGAAAATGGCGCACTTGCAACCCATCACATGCGAAACGTGACACGCGTCGTTCGTGGAACATAAAAAATGTTATTTTAGACTAGACACTCCATTCGTTTGGAAGATGGTTAAAAAGGACCTCAAAGAAGTCGAAAAAACCCATCACACGCGCCACACGCGTCATACGCGGAATTTAAAAATTGTTATATTGGACTTATTCATTCACAATATTTCCGCTCTCTAGGTCGTGTGGAAGTTGGTTAAAAAGGACCTCAAAGAAGTCGAAACAAAAAATGTCAGCCCATCACACACGCCACACGCGACATCCGCGTCATACGCGGACTATAAAAAATTATATTGTGGACTTAGACACTCAAAAAATGTCAGCTCTCTAGGTCGTGTGGAAGGTGATTAAAAAGGAGCTCAAAGAAGTCGAAAAAAAACCCATCAACCCTTCACACGCAACACGCGTCAATGCTATTTTGGATTTGGACTTGGAATCTCATAAAATGTGAAGCTGGAAAAAGAAAATCCTTTGAAATAGCCCCGACCTCAAAAACAGATATTTTGGCGATTATTACCAACACGACTGTATACAAAAAAGTTTTTTGTTTTACAATAATGAACGTAAGATTTGCAGGACTACAGGTTATTAAATGCTTTTATATTAACTTGCCTGTGTCTGTCTTTCTGTCGATGTATATGTCATTCTGTCACAATTTTTTTTAAGTCTCGGACGCGTTTTTGAGTTAGTACTTTTTTGGGTGTCTTTTGGTGGTCTTCAGGTGGGTCTTGAGGTTGGTTTTGACGTGAGTCATGATGGATTTTTCTTAGGAGGGTTTTGAGGGGTTCTTAGATTAATCTTCAGCAGTGTCTTGAGCGGGTTTGGAGGGGTTCTTAGGTGATCTTGAGGAGAGCTTGAGGGGGTGCCGAGAGGGTCATGAGTGGATTCTTATAGGGGTCTTGAGGGAGTCTTTATGGTTTGAAATTTCAGGAACAAAGCAATTTCTTAAGCGATTTGTATGAAACTCGCTATATAGGACTAAGATGCGACTATAAGACTTGTGCCTATAAAAATTCTAGAATACGGTCATTAGGGACTGAAATTTCGGAAATTGATTCGGTAGGCACGACTAAGGTTCGACTATAAGACTTGTTCCTATACAAATTCTGTGGTATGGTCATTAGGGACTGGCATTTTTGGATCTAAGCCATTTCTCAAGCGATTTCTATGAAATTCGGTATGTAGGACTAAGGTGCGACTATAGGACGTGTTTTTATAAAAATTCTGGAATACGGTCATTACGGAATGGCATTTCGGGAACCAAGCTATTTCTATGAAATTTTGTATGTAGGACTAAGGTGCGACTTGTTCCTATGAAAATTCTGAAATACGGTCATTAGGGACTGGAATTTCGGGATCTAAGCAATTTCTCAACCGGTTTCTATGATAAGGTCATTACAGAATGGCATTTCGGGAACCAAGCCATTTCTCAAGCTATTTCTTTCTCCGGGCGCGCGGACAATTTGCCGCGCGACCTTTTTGGAGCCTTATAGTGCATTTTCGTCCGAAAGCATGCAATGGTTTTCGTGATTTTCTATGAGATTCGGCTTGAATGATAATATTGTCCTTATATAGGACCGGTATATATATATATTCTGTATATGCTTAGAAATAGGGTTTGTGACGTAGTCGATTTTTATTCGACTTCGTTATATAGTTATCAACTGAATTTGTACCGAGTGCATGCAAATAGAAAGAGCAGTGTTATTTGTGTTATTGTAAAGAGTAGTTATTGATAATTACCGACTGAATCTGTACAAAAGTACAAGTACATTCGAATAGAAAGTGCAGTGTTATTTGTATAAATTAGAAGAAATTACCAAATTGGTCGGTTAGTGACCTCTGTTCCATTTGCTATAATTTTCATTTATTCGCATGCGGGGGTAGTAAGAAAGTTAAAGGGGGGAAGATAGAGAGAGAGAAAGTGGAGAGAGAAACATAATAACGTATCACCCCTTTTGTAGTTGAAACTGAACAATCCCTCGTTGCCGCGCGTAAGTAATTAGTGCTGATGTGGATTGTCGGAACGATGTACAATGGTCTGCTCAGCAGACCCCGTCCCATAATCTCTTCCCACCCTTCCGTTGGGCCCTGGTGTAGACGGACCCCTTATTTGTGGTTTTAATCCCCTACCGTCGACATAGGGATGACTGCTGCTGAAGGAGGATCTCAAATAAAAGGTTTACCAAAAGTTCATTTCGAGTTAACAATGTTATATTTATTTAAATTAAATAATAAAAAAAAGTAATTCAGTACGATCTACATAAATTCAGTATTTACAATCAATTTACAAAAATTTGCTTCTTTTCGTTTTTTTTTTTTTCTTAATGGGCTGTCCTCCTTAACTGAGTGACACCCAATTTACTGCTACAGGATATACCCATACTACGACAAAATATTACCATAAGGATACAATAAAACGTAAAACAAAGTTCTTAGCTAGGAAGAAGTAAAAGAAAATAATCAATCTTTCGGTACGCGGACAAAGTCATTTATAGGGCCTCTATTCTTCTATCTTGAAATCAACTAAAAAAAATAGTTACTTAGCGCGTTCGAAAAGGGTTCAGAGTTTTCTTTCTGCAATACCAATACTCTAAAGTAACACAACAATTACCTTTGGTCATGAATGAACCCCCGACGCCTTCAAGGTAAAAAAAAAAAAAAAAACTTTTACCCGCGACTAAAAAAAATGGTTTTGTTTCCGTACATCGAATAGATCGACCATGGCTTATGTTTCGCCATCTTCCCTTCAAACTTCCAGGAACAATATCATGTTAAATTGAAAAAAAGTACTTACTTGAAGTCCGTATCCTGAAGGCGTGCTAGCATTCCTTCCTGTTGGCAAGTAAAGAAATTATTAAGTTATGGCGGGGCTGAGGTTATCCAGCCAACTTGGTCTACAGGTCACGATGACTAACGGGGATACCACGTAATACGGTTATACGTCTCATGAATAAGAAAAAAATTAAGGGAACGCAGTACAATTTTAATCTTTAACTTACTTATTTTTCTTTTTATTAATTATTTATGACTAAAAAAATCTCTTCTTTTTTTTTTGTAAAATAATAAAAGGAACCCCTAGGGAAAAATCATAATATTTTAGTCTTTAGACAGGAAACATTAATTCATACGATTTCCATAGTAACTAATCCAGCCATTGTAGGGTGTAAAATTCACTTGGTGCATAGCGACGGCGCTGATCCTAGTACTAAAAGAGGTACCGTTGTCCGCTAAGCATTTCTGGCTAGTAGCTACCGCAGCACAAGATAGAAGAGATAGGCAATAAAACACTTTGGTGCGCTGGCTGACAATGCGAGGAGAACCATCTCCACCGAAGACTGAAATCGTACTTCTTCGATCTCCTCGCAAAAACTACCCACGCCAAACTCTAAAGTAACCACGATGTGCCGGGTGTTTTACATCGCCCATTCTTTGTGTTTCTGCCTTTTCGCTATAGGAGAGCAAGCACTGGGCCATCGCATGTATGTACATATGTACATACGGTTGTCAGTCAAAGCGCTACTGGTTAATTAAAAACGCGTGATCCTAAGGTGTCTGAAGTATAGCCACTTTGGGCAATACATACTGAGGGAGAAGCGACGACTAGAATGTCCGACTTTGCGGTACTCTTTGAAAGGGCTCTCTTTTGAGTTAGCAACGTCCACGTAGTAAGGTAAGATAAGTCTGTGTTGGAGTAACGCCAGGAGACCATAATTGCGATGCAGAAATATTGTCTGTGTACAGCATTGTGACTGTATCATCATTGGGTGATTTGAGGGCTTTTTCTCTATTAGGCGACGTGCTCAGCCGACCATTAATTTGAAACGAAAATTTTCCCCAAAATTTTTTGTAGGTTAAGTTATCACACCTCGGTCACATGGCTATGGTGATTTGCAGTTATAAGTCCGACCATTACACAATATTGACACTTTGGAAGAATACGAATCTGTTGATGTTGCTACTGAAGAAACTAAAGCCACGAGAAATAGAATGGCAATGTTGTCTCTTCGTAAAAAGTCAGTGTGTTGTAAACTGTAAACAGGTAAATGCAAAAAAAACTTAGTTTTTCGGGTTAAAATTTTTATGTATACATCGAAACACGCCACACATTCATTTAATATTTGTTAATTAGCGGCAAAATATCTGTTTTTGAGTTCGGGGCTATTCCAAAGTATTTTCTTTTTTTCACGCTTCACACGCGACTCGCGACACGCGTCAAACACCGGATATCAAAATTGGCCCCTGACATTGAACAGCTTATAAAATTTCATCCCTCTAGGTCATGCGAAAGGTAGTTAAAAATGACCTCAAAAAACGAGAAAATGGCGCACTTGCAACCCATCACATGCGAAACGTGACACGCGTCGTTCGTGGAACATAAAAAATGTTATTTTAGACTAGACACTCCATTCGTTTGGAAGATGGTTAAAAAGGACCTCAAAGAAGTCGAAAAAACCCATCACATGCGCCACACGCGTCATACGCGGAATTTAAAAATTGTTATATTGGACTTATTCATTCACAATATTTCCGCTCTCTAGGTCGTGTGGAAGTTGGTTAAAAAGGACCTCAAAGAAGTCGAAACAAAAAATGTCAGCCCATCACACACGCGACATCCGCGTCATACGCGGACTATAAAAAATTATATTGTGGACTTAGACACTCAAAAAATGTCAGCTCTCTAGGTCGTGTGGAAGGTGATTAAAAAGGAGCTCAAAGAAGTCGAAAAAAAACCCATCAACCCTTCACACGCGACACGCGTCAATGCTATTTTGGATTTGGACTTGGAATCTCATAAAATGTGAAGCTGGAAAAAGAAAATCCTTTGAAATAGCCCCGACCTCAAAAACAGATATTTTGGCGATTATTACCAACACGACTGTATACAAAAAAGTTTTTTGTTTTACAATAATGAACGTAAGATTCGCAGGACTACAGGTTATTAAATGCTTTTATATTTATTAACTTGCCTGTGTCTGTCTTTCTGTCGATGTATATGTCATTCTGTCACAATTTTTTTTAAGTCTCGGACGCGTTTTTGAGTTAGTACTTTTTTGGGGGTCTTTTGGTGGTCTTCAGGTGGGTCTTGAGGTTGGTTTTGACGTGAGTCATGATGGATTTTTCTTAAGAGGGTTTTGAGGGGTTCTTAGATTAATCTTCAGCAGTGTCTTGAGCGGGTTTGGAGGGGTTCTTAGGTGATCTTGAGGAGAGCTTGAGGGGGTGCCGAGAGGGTCATGAGTGTATTCTTATAGGGGTCTTGAGGGAGTCTTTATAGTTTGGAATTTCAGGAACAAAGCAATTTCTTAAGCGATTTGCATGAAACTCGCTATATAGGACTAAGATGCGACTATAAGACTTGTGCCTATAAAAATTCTAGAATACGGTCATTAGGGACTGAAATTTCGTAAATTGATTCGGTAGGCACGACTAAGGTTCGACTATAAGACTTGTTCCTATACAAATTCTGTGGTATGGTCATTAGGGACTGGCATTTTGGGATCGAAGCCATTTCTCAAGCGATTTCTATGAAATTCGGTATGTAGGACTAAGGTGCGACTATAGGACGTGTTTTTATAAAAATTCTGGAATACGGTCATTACGGAATGGCATTTCGGGAACCAAGCTATTTCTATGAAATTTGGTATGTAGGACTAAGGTGCGACTTGTTCCTATGAAAATTCTGAAATACGGTCATTAGGGACTGGAATTTCGGGATCTAAGCAATTTCTCAACCGGTTTCTATGATAAGGTCATTACAGAATGGCATTTCGGGAACCAAGCCATTTCTCAAGCTATTTCTATAAAATTTGGTATGTAGGACCAAGGTGCGACTTGTTCCTATGGAAATTCTGAAATACGGTCATTAGGGACTGGAATTTCGGGATCTAAGCAATTTCTCAAGCGGTTTCTATGAAATTCGGTATGTAGGACTAAGGTGCGGCTATAGGACGCGTTCCTATGTAAATTCTGAGATAATACGGTCATTGGGGACTGGCATTTCGGGAGCTAAGCCATTTCTTAGGCTATTTACATGAAAATCGGTATGTAGGACTAAGGTGCAACTATAAAACTTGTTCGCATGGAAATTCTGGGATACGGTCATTAGGGACTGGAATTTAGGGAACTAAGACATTTATCAAGCAATTTCTATTAAATTCGGTATGTAGGACCAAGGTGCGACATTTAGACTTGTTCCTATGGAAATTCTGAGATACGGTCATTAGGGACTGGAGTTTTCGGAACTAAGCCATTTCTTAAGCTATTACTATGAAATTCGGTATGTAGGACTAGGGTGCGGCTATAACACTTGTTCATATAGAAATTCTGGGATACGGTCATTACGGACTGCAATTTAGGGAACTAAGACATTTATCAAGCGATTTCTGTGAAATTCGCCATGTAGGACTAAGGTGCGACTATTAGACTTGTTCCTATGGATAGTCTGTGATACGGTCATTAGGGACTGGAATTCCAGGAACAAAGCCATTTCTCAAGCTTGTTCTATGAAATTCGGTATGTAGGACTACGGTGCAACTATGAGACTTGTTTCTATGGATATTCTGAGATAGGGTCATTAGGGGCTGGAATTTCGGGAACTAAGCCATTTCTTAAGCTATTTCTATGAAATTCGGTATTTGAGGGCATTTTTGGCGGTCTTTGGAAAGTATTTTGGGGCTATTTTGAGGTTTTTTTGGGGGTCTTTTAGAGGTTTCTTAAGAGTATTCTGAGGGACTTTTTGTGGTGTTTGCGGATATTTTCGGACGTTTTTTGAAGAGTCTTTTGAGGGACTTTTGGCGGTCTTTTGAGCCTCTTGTAACAGTTTTACTCGGGTGACGCTCGCCGGTCAACCCAGGGTTCTTTCTCCTCCTGCTTTCGTTACAAATTAAAAAGATGGTTTGTTTTCGGTGTTCATTATAATAGTTCTATTTATTTATTATAATATTCGGCTCTTACTTAATGATACTTAAGATAATACTTAAAATACTTACAATACTTGGTCTCATCAAATGCGGAGAAACAGCGGGGTTTTGGTTACCGTCTAGGCAAATACTGAGTACTGCGACGTCGGTATAGCTTGCGAAAGGGGACGATGGGCGACTTCTGCCTTTTCGTTGCTACCATACAAATGGAGCACAAGAGCAGTGTTTGGGGGATGATGCCGTACAATATGACAAGGTATAGAGTGCTGCGACGTCGCTACCCTGTAATATAGAAATAGTATGGCAAAACACCGAGTGCTGTGATGCCGGTATTTTGCTATATTAGCACTACTACAGCAAGAATATTGAGTACTGCGACGTCGGTATTCTGCTATATTAGAAATAACAACAAGCTATATCAGCCCTAATACAGCAAGAATATTGAGTACTGCGACGTCGGTATTCTGCTATATCAGAGATAATCAGCTATATTAGCCCTAATACAGCAAGAATGTTGAGTACTGCGACGTCGGTATTCTGCTATATTAGGAATAACAACAAGTTGAGTGTGATAACTCGAGAACTTGATTGTTATTGTCAAAAATTGTTCGTAAAGAACAAAGGTCAGCGGGGACCGGGGAGCTTTCCTGTTAGGAGAATTGGTTGTGTGTTACAACGTCTTAATCCTCTCGAGCAGATATTACCGCTTACCACAGTATGTTCTACTCTGCTTTTGTTGGGTAATCCTAGCCTATAAGTGTGTCTAATTATTTATATAGCCTAGGAATTATATTTTGCCACCCGTTTAGAAAAATAGTGGATTTTCATATATTGCTATATACAAGAATTCTTACTTATATTTCATAATTATCTTCTTATAAGTTTTGTTCATTATTAAATTATTATAGTATAAATCGGGTGGCAAACCTTTTCCCAGAAAGAAAAAAAAAACAATTTATATGGTTTAACCGCCGGATTGAACCTCGCACCCACTGAATACCGGCCGAGTACGCTCGCATAGTGCCAATGTGATATATAGACAATATTAGTTGGTTATGCAATATGTATCGAGTGACTGCGTGTTTTGTACCGTGAAGCGAAGTAGATTTTACTCAACTTCGTTACATTCCCCCCCTACTTCGGGGTGGCGAAAATGCGTAAGACACACTTATGGGCTAAGGAAAAGATATATTTATAACAGGTTATATAAGAACTAATATAAGAACTAATTTATAACAGGTTATATAAGAACTAATATAAGAACTAATTTATAACAGGTTATATAAGAACTAATATAAGAACTAATTTATAACAGGTTATATAAGAACTAATTATTAACTAATGCGAGATTTCTATATTACAATGTATATATCAAGTATTTATGAAAGTGTTTATATATAAGAAAATCCTCTCGTATGGTGTGGTCACTTTATTGTTTTTTTTTTATTTCTTACTGGGTGGTCTAAGACCTTTATTGCCTTGTGCCAACACCGATACGAGTTACAAAATCGAAATTTTATATATATATAGAAAATTGTTTGGGTTTGTTTGTTGTTTTTTTCCCCATTTTTTTTTGTTTAGTAATAAGCTTAAGTATAAGAATAACAGAAAGAGAATAATTCATTTTTCCTATTTAATTTTTCCGGTTTTCATATTTTAATTTTTCCTTCTATTTTTTCCTCTTTATATATTTTTATTTTTTCCATATACTTTTTTAATTTTTTTTTCGGTTCTTTTTTTTTCCTCATGAATGTTTTTTTTTCAGTTCTTATATATATATACAATAATAATAATATAGTCTAATAATATATTGGTAGACAGGGCGGTAGCGGTGGTCATCATCAGAGCGGTGGCGACTAATGAAGCGGTAGCTGTTGTCCTCTTCGGTGTTGAGCGGTGTGGTCGGTGCTGGTATTGTCCTTGCATATTTACTTCTGGTATTGGTTTTTGCCAACTTCGGAGTGGTAGTAATTTCTGCGAAGGTCTCGGTAATCGGAGCGGTAGTACTTTCTGGAATGTTATCGGTGATCGAAGTGGTAGTACTTTCTGGAACGGTATCGGTTGTCGAGGTTGTAGTCATCTATTGAACGTGAACAACCTTTGGAGTCGGTAGATTAAAAGATAGCGATTTTTGTAGGGTAGTGATCAGCCGTGGTGATGGTTTACATTACAGCGGTATCTGTCTTGGCGGTTTTATTATAAGAAGCGGTGACGGTTTATTCGACAGCGGAATCTGCCTTGACGGTTTTATTATAAAATGCGGTGAAGGTTTATTCGACAGCGTAATCTGTCTTGACGGTTTTGTTATAAAATGCGGTGACGGTTTATTCGACAGCGGAATCTGCCTTGACGGTTTTATTATAAAATGCGGTGAAGGTTTATTCGACAGCGTAATCTGTCTTGACGGTTTTGTTATAAAATGCGGTGACGGTTTATTCGACAGCGGAATCTGCCTTGACGGTTTTATTATAGAATTTGGTATTTTCACGGCTGAGTCTACGTTGTGTTGTTGGACGGTGTGACCTAAGAGTCGATTGTTCAGTTCAGGGCAGGTTTCGGTTATTGGTAATAAGAATCGGATGGATTTTTCGGTTGGGTGTCGGGACAGTACATCGGCAAAACTCATGAGTAACTGTACGTCCCTTCCAGGTTAGTTTCGTCATGTACGCATGGCGGGCGGTAATGGTAGATTTGTCGGCTAGGGCGAAGTCATGGCTATCGGTCGGACTGGTACACGGTTTTCTTTACAGATCTGCAGTATGGTTTTACCGATGCATGACCTTCCTGCCCCAGTGTCGATGACTGCATCGTACTGGTGATTATAAAAGTTGATGGGTAGTGTGTATGAGGCGTGGCTGAGTAAAGTCGGAGTGGGGGCGTCTAATGCCTCACAAGATTGGACGGCCCGTTGACGTTTCCCGGCCTACCTTGGTAGTGGCGGCTCTGTATACCTTGTGTGCCACAGTGTGAGCAGTTGGCGTGGTTGTTGACAATGCTTTCTTAGGTGTCCAGGTTGGCTGCATGCCCAACAGTGGGTTTTTCGCTCATATGCGCTGGTCGGTGTTACGCTACTGGTGTGTGACGGGTGCGGATATATTGTATTTCTGTTAGAAATCTGGTGGGTGACATTGCTGGTGTGCGACGGATATGACTGTGTTACATCGTTGGCCACTGGTTGATAGGCAGGTGTGACATTTCTGGGGTGTGACGGGTATGATTGTGTTACATCGTTGGCCACTGGTTGATAGGCAGATGTGACATTTCTGGTGTGTGACGGGTATGGATATATTATATCGTTGGCCACTAGGTCTGGTGGCAAAATTTGTCGAGCGGACTGGATAGGCAGGTGGTATGGAGCGGCCACGGGTTGAGTCGCTGGTTGGCTGGGTTGTACTGGTGACATGTTTTGTCGAAACGGCGGTGCGGTATGAGGGAATGGTGGAACGGTAGGGCATAGTGGCAATGGTCGACTTTGCGTCTGAGTGAGTCGTGGGGGATGTTGTTCTGCCATTAAGCACTCGAAATCTTCAATTAAGGTGGTTAAATCGGACAGCGTGTTGAACTCTCTTCGCTTTATATAGTGCCGGTAGTCGGGTCGCAAGTTGTCATAAATCCTATCGAGTTTTTCTTCAGCGGTCATTGTGGTATGCCATCGCATCAGGGCTTGAATTGATGTGAGAAACTTCTTGCCATTTTCTCGGTTGTTTTGTGTACGACTACGAATGCGATCCGGAAGTTGGATGTAGAACCGTGGTGGTAGGAAAAAGCGGCGTAGTTCCTCGCTAAATGCTTTCCAGGTACCTAGCAGCTCTTTGCTATTCCGGTAACTCACTAGCGCGTTCCCTTTTAACAGTTCGGGTAGTGAACGAACAATGCGGTCGAGAGGTATTTGGTAGCATTCGGCCAACTCTTCGACGCGTTCCAAAAATTCCAGTGGATTATTTGTACCGCCGTCGTACCTCACATTCCATTTCCGTACCTTGTCCATTACATCAGCGTCCGACAATCGGTATGCGAATGGTTGTTAAGTACTTGAATCTACTATTCGTGAGGTGCTTGCATCTACTCCTAAGTAGATCCTGGGCGATGTTTCATAAATCTTGCCGGTCGGATTTGGTACACGTAAGTCCTCATGGGTTTCGCGTTTCTTTTGTGAAGTACTCGCGTCTACTTGTGGGTATATACTTTCTGGTATTTTTCTGGTCGGGGTCAGCTCTTCGCCTGGCTTACATTTTTTGACTTCGGTGCTCAACCTTTTGCGCAGCTCGTCGACAGTGCCTGTTGAGTCGATACCACGACGCTCCAACTCACTAACCAAATCCTCCTTGCGGAGAGAGTACACCGCAGATGCGTTAAGTTCGGGCTCTAGCGTAGCCATTTATGCTACCTGGTGGGTGTCTCGGTTAGAAGGTTGTCGGCTCTGGTATATATATATATATATAAATATATATGCTTAAATAAATTCCGGTCGGACGGTGATTTTTTTTTATATTTAAACTTGTTGCCAAGGGAATACTCCCTGAATGACTTGCGCCACGGCAATAAGGTGGGCGAAGCCCTTTATTAAAATAAAGAAATAAATTGAAGAAATGTGATTTACAATATATCACATTCCTCACGTTTGTAGCCGGTTTCAAATTAATATCTCGGAATCCTCCCTGATTCATTAAAAAAAGCAATACGGAAAAACGATCACGAAACTAAAACGACGCGAGTCCAAATGCTTTAATGAATGGATCATGGTCAAGGAAAACTACAAAAAACCTTGACCAAGAAAATATTCCAAAAAAAAAAAATAACATACATTAGCCTTCAAAGTTCTTGGAACCTCCATTGAAAAATTTGGTCTTGCAGGAACTAGCTGACTTCTTTCTTGAAGGCCAAAATCTCGACAGTGAATTGTACCGGATTCGTTTGTAGTACCAGGCCTTACAAACGAAAAAGGCACGCAAAACTATCGAGCCGATAAGCTCCAACGCCAAACATTGCAACGATGATCGAAAAAGCTAGACTCAAATGGAGCTCTTGAGTATTCTCTGCGGTTCCTCGTAGCTTGGCCAAGTTCTTTTGTTTGTGTTTCTTGTCGTCAAAAGTTGCACCAAGCTTGAGGGGAAGAGTTGGTTTGAAATGAAGTTTCACAAAAAAAAGAAAATCTCTTTTCAAAAGATACGATTCTTTGTGGTTTTTCGTAGTTAGTCCTCTGGGGCAAATACAAATTCAGGCTTTGATGAAGAATTTCGGTTTTTTCGTTTTTACTTTTTGTGACTTAAATGACTTTTCTAGTAGTCTGGTGTATATAGATATATATATGCTTAAATAACTTCCGGTCGGACGGTGATACGACTAGTCTAGTCGTCCTTGTTCGGGCGCCAAATTTGTAACAGTTTTACTCGCGTGACGCTCGCCGGTCAACCCAGGGTTCTTTCTCCTCTTGCTTTCGTTACAAATTAAAAAGATGGTTTGTTTTCGGTGTTCATTATAATAGTTCTCTTTATTTATTATAATATTCGGCTCTTACTTAATGATACTTAAGATAATACTTAAAATACTTAGAATACTTGGTCGCATCAAATTCGGACAAACAGCGGGGTTTTGGTTACCTTCTAGGCTAATACTGAGTGTTGCGACGTCGGTATAGCTTGCGAAAGGGGACGATGGGCGACTTCTGCCTTTTCGTTGCTACCATACAAATGGAGCACAAGAGCAGTGTTCGGGGGAATGATACCGTACAATATGACAAGTTATAGAGTGCTGCGACGTCGCTACCCTGTCATATTGGAAATAGTATGGCAAAACCCGAGTGCTGTGATGCCGGTATTTTGCTATGTTAGCACTACACTACTCAAGAACTTGATTGTTATTGTCAAAAATTGTTTGTAAAGAACAAAGGCCAGCTGGGAGCTTTCCTGTTAGGAGAATTGGTTGTGTGTTACAACGTCTTCATCCTCTCGAGCAGATATTACCGCTTACCACAGTATGTTCTACTCTGCTTTTTTTGGGTGATCCTACCCTATAAGTGTGTCTAATTATTTATATGGCCTATGAATTATATATTGCCACCCGTTTAGAAAAATAGTGGATTTTCGTATATTGCTATATACATGAATTCTTACTAATATTTCATAATTATCTTCTTATAAGTTTTGTTCGTTATTAAATTTATAGTATTAATCGGGTGACGAAAGAAAAAAAAACAATTTAATTGGTTCAACCGCCGGATTGAACCTCGCACCCACTGAATACCGGCCGGGTACGCTCGCATAGTGCCAATGTGATATATAGACAAAATTAGTTGGTTATGCAATATGTATCGAGTGACTGCGTGTTTTGTACCGTGAGTGATTTCTTTAGACATATGGTTTGTAGCGAAGTAGATTTTACTCGACTTCGTTACACTCTTTCGGTGGTCTTTTTGGGAGTCTTTTGGGGATCTTTTAGGTGTTTTTTGAGTTTCTTTTATATGTCTCTTGGAGGTATTTTATGGGTCTATTGAGGGTTTATTGCCCCTAAACATCGAGAAGTTATACTACTGCGCGCAACATTTACACACAGCTAGAGTGTGCTGTTTTGTAACTATAGACCGGGAGACCCTATCCCGTAATAGGTATTTGTGAAATGGTTATAAACAATCTATAGCATTTAGGTACGACATCAGATAGGTGATCCGGCACTCCGAAAGCTCGCCAGGTCGACAACGAAAGATTTTCCGAATTTATGGAGTCGGGAGCCCATCAGGGCTGTACATTTGCAGAGTTAGTAGTGACAGTTTCTTTCTCATTAACATCCCTGCAATTATATGCTAGATTCCCAGTTTGGCTGCGTTGCTACCAACCGACTCTGAAAATATCTTTCCGTGATCTAGAGATCAGCTCGGTTGCTTTATTTTTATTGTAGGAAGGCCACATTGCCCTCGATGTAGTGCAGTTGGTTTAGTCATTCCAACTTAATTTAGCCTTGGTGGTATGGAAGGTGAGAATACGTTCCTTGACGGAGCTCAACGGACAGCAAACTCCCGGCATGTAGTCGAAGTTCAGTGTTACTCCATTTTTCGCCAGTCCGCCTTCTCATTCGTCTCGTCAATGTCGCTATGACCGGTAGCCACACTAAGGTTAGGTCTATGCTTTGGCATACCCTGTAAGCATCCCTAATCGCCTCATCAGTCTTAGACTGAAAGATGCTGGCAGAGTCGGGCAGCTTGTAGGACATTGAAAGATTAAGTTGAGAAGATAATTCTATAATTTACTTCAAAAATAAGACTTCATTTCTCATCTTGTATGCATCGGTGAATAAAGTAACGTCAAAACGCCTCAGTACTCCCTCGTTCTTCCAAAGTCCTCTAGTCGAAAACTTTACGGCAAAGCTAGGGCTGAAGTACAATTTACTAGTGCAGTAATAGTACGTGTGGTTAACATTGTTTGTTTATAGGTATGTGTCGTTGTAACCATAAGCCATCGTCGTTTCTTGATATAACCTTTTCGTGGTTGTGGTTTATTCTCTAAAAGTTCTCGTATTACATTATTAGGTTAAGTTAAATATATATATCTATTCACTTTTTTGCGAAACGAAATAAAATATTATCGAATAGTCGGTCTGTCAAACGCAGTTCTGTTCATCCAGCCGAACGAGAATTAGGTTTGTCGCTTACATATTTTTTTTTAAATTCTCTATATTAACTTCGCGTGCACGTGGCTGGCTGGTCAGATTTTCTGATCAATTTTTAACCCACTTCCCATAACCCGATTTTATTGAAATTTTGCATACATGTGACAATACTTTCTGTTAAAATTTGGCAACCATACAAATATTTTAAAAAATTTACCCGATTTTTTTAAAATTTTATACAAATGTGTATCTCCGCTGGAAAACACTTTTTGTAAATATTTTGGAGAGATCGGCCCCCTGGGTCGGGGGGGCACCCATACAAATTTTATGAAAAAAGTTCCCGATTTTCTTCAAATTTTATACGCATGTGTATCTCCGATGGACAAAACTTTTTGTAAATTTTTTGAAGCGATCGGGCCCCGGGTTCGTGGGTCTCCCATACAAATTTAAAATAAAAATTACCCGATTTTTTTCAAATTTTACACACATGTGTATACCCAATAAACAATACTTTTTCTTTTAGTGGCATCAGATTCTTTAATGACTGTGTGCGGTGTGTGCTGCGCAGTCGGCATGGTTTGGTGGTGGAGAGAGAGAGAGCGAGAGAAATCTAAGCTCACGCACAAATGAACCCAGCAAATAAAACGAGACATAAATGTTTTATGCTTAATTCAACTGACTTACTTATTTACTGAATTTTGTTTGCATGTTGGATTGTCGTTTCGGCCAGTTCGATAACGAATAAACCCAAAAAACAACTCTAAGTGATCCTGGCTAAACTTATATGTTAACAAATAATCCAATTTGTCATTTACAATTAATTTTTCTTTTCGATTTCCTGTGGGTAAAGCGCTTAATTAAAATAATATTCTTACATTTAATGTATCACGGCATCCTCCACTAATAATTCCTTCTTTCTCTAGCCTCTTCATGAAATTTTCGAAATCTTGAACCTTTTTTTTGATAACGATTACATTTTGTGACAAGTGCCTTGTTTAATTTTCGAGTTTTCCCAAGTTCCTCTTTCAATTTAGATATAGCTCGCTTCGAAGTACGTGGAGTGTAATTGAAAGATGCATCAATGTCTCCAGCATATCTGAACTGACGACTAATGGCATCACTTGATTGCGGTGTTGCTGGTACAATATTTCCACTTTTTGCTTTTTTAATTGGTGGTGACGTCGTGATTGACGTTGAAGGATAATTCGGGGGCGTATTAATGATTGACGTTGAATGGTAATTTGGTGGTTCGTTTTCTAGGTTTGTTGTATTATCATTACATGAAATTTCATTACCTTCTGGCTTTTTATAGTTTATTATTTCAGTGGGAACATTTAATGTCTCATCTTCATCATATTCAATAGTATACCTAGGCGGAAATATAACAATTTTATTATTACAAGCTTTAAACAATAAAATTAAAACTAAATGTTGGTTCTAGCTTACCACATGTCATTGTCCAAAACAAATTTCGAAGGTACCGCATGTCTTGTAAGACGATTACCAGTGGTTAAATATTTTTCCTCGAAATGTTTGGAACAAAGCCTAAATGAAGGATAATCCAAATCATTAGCTTTGACATTTGAAACAATATCTCGCCAAATTTTCCTGTAATCTTCAGATGATGGTGCGCTATAAATTAAATATACATATTTGGATTTAAGAATAAGGGTACAATTAGCTTTTTTATTCAGTATACGCTTGAGGCAATATAAAATGTAGAAATATAATAGTAAACCTATAACCAAAAATATCTGTATAATTTAGCTAAAATTGGCTATCAATTCGAATAGTCCAATTGCTTGGTGATACAGACAACATATTTATATGGTCATATTTTGCATCTTAAGTGATGAATAATTATGTCTTAGCTATATTTCGCATCAATTTACTTACGAATGCAAACCAATCTTCGCTGAACAATTGAAACACTTCTGCGGCATTTTGATAAAACACAAACACTTATAGTTTATATTTATGTTATTTTCAAATAACTTATTTATGTATGTTATTTTACAATTAATGAAACACGTTTTTATAAAACACTTAACATATACAACACTTTTAATTCACAAAAAAATATATTATTATTCACTTCACAGACGCTACGCTTTGAAATAACAACAAAATTATCAATAATGACAGCTGTAATGTTAAGAAATTTTGTTAAAAAAAAAAATAAGAAAAATTTATTGGCGCGCCATCTATTGTTCTCGTTTAAAACGTTTGGTATGCCATCTAGAAATCCCATTTATGCCATTTAACGAAATCATGTTGTCGTTGGCATTTGCTATGGAAAAGTACACGATTTCCCTTATAGTAATATAAGTTATTTGCTAGGGTATCCCCGTGTTTTTGAAATTCAACTCCCCACCATAAATCTTTAACCGGACCACCAATAACATCCTTATTATTTTTTAAAAATTTCATGGGAGCATTACCACGAATTATAAAATATCGACCGACAATAAGGGGCCTGTATTGTTTTGTGATCGGCTATCTTCGATAAATAAAGCTTTGCGTATATCTTTCCAATTGACGTCATTACAATTAAAATTTACAAAATAGGTTGGGCCCACCAAGGCAACGAATTTAAACTAGGAGTTCATTTAAATTGTCAGCTAATAACCGGCGGAGCCTCTCATATTTTTAAGATAGACATGTATGTTTTCAACCCAGCCATCTTGGCTCACGACTCTTTTACAGCTAGTGGCTATTGTAGACTTCAAGACTCAAACATCGATAGTGCGTAAAGCAAGTAATCATTTTGTTAAAACGGCGTTGAAAGTAGTCCAACGGTCTTATTTCAATAGGTATTGGTTCCTTTAAACCATTAACACCACGCGGGCATTAACATTGTTGTCTCTTGTTTTCGTTGTGATTTGGTTGATTTTATTTGACAAATTCAATTTCTACTCTTCGGCGGCTTGTACATTATCCATTGAAGCCACAAGGGAAGTTTGAACGGGTATAGATTCTGTCTAAGATGTTATATTTACAGATTGCGTATTTAATACATTCAAGCACAAGGACGATCGCCGGCTTTTTGCGATATTTGCTAATTGTGAAAAAACTGCATCATGTTCAATTAAACTTTTCTCAGCCGTTGATTTTTATTTTCTTAAGCGTCTAGGTAATTTAACGTAAACAGTTCGTAAAAGGTTCGCTTAAAAAAATCTAACAAGCTTATCGAGTGTATCACATTCAATTACACAAACTTTTCGTATTGCAGCTTTTTTTATATAATTCGCGCACGCTTCAAGGGGTTCGCACCCTTATAATGCTCGGCTATATGCTTGGCATAGCGTGGCCGTTAAGGAAAAGTAGCAGAAAAGAGGAGATGTCTATGAGCTTGTGGTTTGAATGCCTGTGGATCATAGTGATGTGGGAAGACAGAGCTTGGCAGAGCATTCCACATACGTGTATACGGCTGAAGAACAAATCCCTGAATTTAACTGTACGTCCGAAGATGGGCTTGAGGGTAAACTGATGAGCATTTAGAGCACCACGAGTATTGCGGTTGAATTCACGGAGAGGTGGCATGCAGCTGGTTATTTTTCTTTAGCACCGCTGGTAGAAGTAGCGATAAAACAGTGACAAGCAGGAAACGTTCCTACGGTGTTCAAGCGAATCTATTGATTTCGCTATCTTTGCGTCACCGATATAATTTATCGCGCGGTTTTGTATTCTATCTAGCTGATGCAAAGTAGTTTTAGGCGCACCAGACCAGATATGGCAATTGAACTCAAGTTTAGGGCGAATAAAAGCCTTGTATATAGTGGCCAGATCAGAGGGAGTGAAATATTTCTTGCACCGGGCTAGAAAACCTAAACATTTCGCAGCATTTTTGGCGACGATAAATATGTGGTAATTCCAACGAAGCTTGTCATTAACGCACATACCAAGAATTGCGAGATTTTCAGTTTCCTCGATGCAAGTGCCATGCATGGATAATGGCATGGGATTTAGGATTCGCTTAGAAGACAGAAGACAGCATTGGGTTTTGGAAGCGTTAAATTCTACTCGATTGTTTTCTCCCCATTGTATTATGCTGTCCAGGTCAGAATTAAACGTGCTTAACATACGAAGTTGTTTGAGTTCCACATGAGAAGTGGAGGGACGTTCGTCAAACTTATATGAGAAGCTGAGAGTGCTGTCGTCAGCGAAAGAGTGAATTAGATTATAAGTCACAGATAAGAGATCATTAATAAAAATGAGGAAGAGTGTCGGAGACAAAACAGAGCCCTGGGGAACGCCAGCATTTAAGTAATGAACTTTAGACTTGAAACCATCCAATACAACTTGTATTGAGCGGCGCAAAATATAACTTCTAATCCAGTGAAGCAGCTTATCATCGACTCCATAAGCACGCATTATGGACAGAAGAGCTTTACGCCAAACTCTGTCAAATGCCTTAGAAATATCGAGTGCAACAGCTTTGCTTTCTTCAAATTCATGCAAAGATCTGTTCCACTGTTCGGTGAGATATACCATCAAATTACCAGTAGAACGTTGCCCACGAAATCCATACTGCCAGTCACTAAGGATTTCGTTAGTTTCAAGATATTTCTTGAACTGAAAATTGATCAGCGTTTCCATGATCTTGGAAAGAATGGATGTAAGTGCTATGGGTTGGTACTAAGAAGGAGACCACGGCTCGCCTTTTTTGGGTATGGGCTGGACAAAGGCTATTTTCCAACTTCTCGGGAAGAGTCCAGAAGAATAGGATAGATGGAAAAGCTTCAGCGATTGTAATGACAGCTTGGAAGAACACCTTTTCAGAACTAATGGGGAAATACCATCTGGCCCAGCGGATTTGTGAGTGTTGGGATGGTTAAAAACTCTAGCAACTTTATGAGTACGAATGAATATCTGTCCCATAGAGTATTCAATACTCTGAGGTGCAGTAGGCAGCAATGCACAGTCTGGAGCGTGGAGCTAGCTGCGAAATGCGCAGCAAACAGATTGGCCTTGTCTATAGAGCTGACAACTGGAATGTCATTATAAATGAGCGTTGGAATCGACGACGTGGCTATATTTTTGATTCTTTCACGAAAGACCAGACATTTTTACTACCTTTGGGACATTGTAGTAATATTTGCCTCAATTTTCGGTCGTAGGCGAATTTGACTCGACGAAGATGAGCATTGCATTATTTCTGGCTCGTTTAAACTTTTTTCGGTTTTCCTCTGTAGGGTTTGCTTTGTAAAACCGAAAGCATACCTCTCTAATCCTAGAAGCCTCTTTACAGCTCGAGTCGTACCATCCATCATCATTTGGTTTGATAGACTTATCCCTGAAGGGGATAAACTTTCTTATACCAATAAGAATGATGTTTGTGATTGCATCCGCGGCGACATCCACGTTGTTATCGCGAAACAATAGCGACCAGTTATAACTCCCAAAGAAGTTGTTAAGGCCGTCCTAATTGGCTTTATCGTATTGCCATACTGTTTTTTTGGCAGTTTTTTCTCTAATTGCGTGGTTTGTTAACGAGAAATTAGCTGATACAACACAATGGTCAGAAGAGCCTAGAGGCGATAATACATTGACAGAGTAATTATCAGGACGAGAGGTAAGGAACAAGTCAAGGGTGTTTGCGGAATGATTGGCTTTGTCAGGTATTCGTGTAGGCTCATTTACAAGCTGAGTAAGGTGATTTAAGTCAGCGAACAACTCAACAACCATTCCTACGGGTGTTGTCTGGCCAGAATGGCAAAGCCACCCAGAATTGTGTACGTTGAAATCGCCCGCAATAATGATTTCAGTGTTTTCATCATTTCTGACATTTCTTGCAATTGAGTCAGACAGTGCATCAATCTCGCGAAGAGTTGAAGTTCTGTCTAAGTTGGGGCTTCTATAAAGAAAGCAGTAGTAGATGTTGCGCCCCTGTACCATTACTCTCAGCCATATGAAATTAAATTCCGCATTGGAACATTGGCTTAATTGAGGCAAAAGTTTGAACGCAACATCACTACGGACATCGAACATCTCAACACACCTTCCTTCGGGTGCCGGTCACTAAGGATTTCGTTAGTTTCAAGATATTTCTTGAGCTGAAAATTCATCAGCGTTTCCATGATCTTGGAAAGAATGGATGTAAGTGCTATGGGTCGGTACTAAGAAGGAAACCACGGCTCGCCTTTTTTGGGTATGGGCTGGACAAAGGCTATTTTCCAACTTCTCGGGAAGAGTCCAGAAGAATAGGACAGATGGAAAAGCTTCAGCGATTGTAATGACAGCTTGGAAGAACACCTTTTCAGAACTAATGGGGAAATACCATCTGGCCCAGCGGATTTCTGAGTGTTGGGATGGTTTAAAACTCTAGCATCTTTATGAGTACGAATGAATATCTGTCCCATAGAGTGTTCAATACTCTGAGGTGCAGTAGGCAGCAATGCACAGTCTGGAGCGTGGAGCTAGCTGCGAAATTCGCTGCAAACAGATTGGCCTTTTTGATTCTTTCGCAAAAGACCAGATATTTTTACTACCTTTGGGACATTGTAGTATTGTTTGCCTCAATTTTTGGTCGTAGGTGAATTTCATTGCAATCATTTCTGGCTCATTTAAAATTTTTTCGGTTTTCCTCAGTAGGGTTTGCTTTGTAAAACCGAAAGCATATCTCTCAAATCCTAGAAGCCTCTTTACAGCTCGAGTCATACCATCCATCTTCTTTGGTTTGATAGACTTTTTCCTGAAAGGGATAAACTTGCTCATACCAATAAGAATGATGTTTGTGATTGCATCAGCGGCGGCATCCACGTTGCCATCGCGAAACAATAGAAAAATTGTTTAGGCCGTCCCAATTGACTTTCTCGTATTGCCATACTATTTTTTTGGGAGTCTTTTTTCTAACTACGTGGTTTATTAACGAAAATTTAGCTGATACTACGCAATGGTCTGACGAGCCTAGAGGCGATAATACATTGACGGAGTATTTATCAGGACGAGAGGGAAGGAACAATTCAAGGGTGTTTGCGGAATGATTTGCAATCTCAGGTATTCTTGTAGGTTCATTTACTAGCTGAGTAAGGTGGTTAAACTCAGCGAACATCTCAACACACCTTCCTTCGGGGGTTATTTGGACAGAATGGCGAAGCCACACAGAATTGTGTACATTGAAATCGCCCGCAATAACGGTTTCAGTTTTACGATACTCGTTTTTTGTGACAATTCTTAAATTTGATTCAGACAGTGCATCAAACTCGCTCTGAGTTGAAACATTGTCTAAGTGGGGGCTTCTGTAAAGGAAACAGTAGTAGATGTTGCGCTCTTGTACATTTACTTTGAGCCAAATGAAACTGAATTCCGGATTGGAACTTTGGCTAAATTGAGGCAAAAGCTGAAACGCAACATCACTCCGGACATAGATTGCGAGTCCGCGTCGAGGAAAAAATAATGGCACCAAGTTATAACCAGGCAGATTTAATTCCGATGTATCAGAATTATCAAATACCTGAGTTTCACTTAGTGCCAGAATTGCTGGTCAATGAACTATTAAAAAAGTTTAGTATTTGCTAGTTTCACTTTATTGAACGAGTGAACGATTTTTCGCTCTTATCTATTCTTACCTTGCTGGCTAATTATCTTAACTTCAATTGTTCTCAGAATTAATCAATTGGATCACGCGAATTTTATAAAAATCGACCTGCGAAAAACATATGAAATTATATAAATTCTTGTACCTAGGTCCATTATCAGACCACAGCTTTATGAAGTCATCAGGAATGCACATATGTAGAAAATTTGAATTCAATTGGATTACGGTGTGCATTAAAATAGACTTCAAATATTTGAGACGGAAAAAATTGTAATGCTTCTACATTCCAAGTCCACCATAGGAAAATTTTTTTTAAGAATAAGCCCGATTTTCTTCAAATTGTAAACATATGTTTATCTCCGATGGACAAAACTTTTTGTAAAATTTTTGAAGTGAACGGGTTCTGAGACCCGAGGGGTGCCTATAATTTTTTTTTAAAAATTAGCTCGGTTTTCTTCAAATTTAAAACATATGTGTATCTTCGATGAACAAAACTTTTTGTAAATTTTTTGGAGTAAATGGGCCCTGAGGCCCGAGGGTGTGAAGGATCGCACCAGCGACCAAATGAATAATATGCCTAAAACATACAACGCTTTCGACCCTACATCGACTCTAGTGCCTCACAAAGTGTAAAGCAAACAAAAATAACCCATACGTATTCTTTAATAGCACACTTGGTGCATGATAACAAAAAATATAAAACATTTCCAATCAAATAATTTATGACCAGGGGTCGTTCGCCTATGAAAATAAGAATGCAATCTAAGCATCCTGGGCAAACAAGCGCTGGCCGCTTGCCTCGGTGAACTATCTCAACTATAACCAGAACTTCAGAGGACAGAACTTTAGAGGACAGAACTTTAGATGACACAACTTTAGAGGACACAACTTTCGAGGACACAACTTTAGAGAACAAAATTTTAGAGGACAAAACTCTAGAGGACGCAACGACAATAACATGACCAACAATTACAATTCCAACCAGAATAACAATAACAGAGTAATTCCACAGAGCAATTCGGATAATTGCCATAGAGCAAGCTACCAGAATAACAAATACCGACAGGGTTACGATAATAGAAACTACGTCCCGAATAGAGATATATATAATAATAATACTAGTAGGACAATGGTAACCCAACTAACAACCAAAGGGTAAGAGCATTGGGAAACGAACAACCCACGGAGTGGATAGCCGACCCTTCGGAGGGGAGTCTATAAATCCCGATATACCAGGTACCATATATACGACGGGGATAGAAAACGGCCTTTACGTACAAATAAAATCTAACAATAACAAAGTCATACGACGCTTATTAGACACCGGAGCGTAATAAAAAGTTCCGTAGTTGTGGGAATTATACCAACAGAAGATAACTATAGTACGAACATTATAGGTATAGCAAGGAATTCAAAGGGTACCTGTACTAGCACCTTACATTTCAGAAAGAACAGCAATCCGAACGAATTTCATGTAGTACCCGATTCCTTCCCGATACCCGTCGATGGTATTATTGGAGCAAAATTCTTAATGTTAATAATAGACAACTTTCGGTACCGATATGTGTACAACATAGTTTAAATAACATAACCGTGTCTCCAAGATGTGAAGCAACATATTGGATGAATACAAAGCATATAGAGTCCAGAATACTCTATCCTCAAGAATTATGCAAAGGTGTTTACATGGCTGGATCCATATCTATGGCCATACAAGGAAAAATCCCCACCAAAGTTCTAAACACTCGCGAAACTGCTGTAAACCTTAAATGGGCAGAACCAATATCATTCCCAGCATCCGAGCATTAGGTTTTACAGTACAAAAAGGAAGACACTGTACCAAGCACGAGAATAAAGAAGTTACTAAGCGAAATAAATTTTGATACACTGAATAATGAGGAGAAAACTGAAATCGAGTCAATATGCACAGAATTCCACGATATTTTTCACTTAGAAGGAGACAAGCTTACTTACAATCACATAGGACAAGCAGATATAACACTAAAAGAGGAGCGACACCGAAATATACCAACCCTACCGACTACCGCATATACAAGAGCAGGATATAAAGAAGGAAATAGACAACATGCTAGAAAATTATATAATAGAACCATAAGTATCCGCTTGGAACTTGGATACTCGTTGTCGGGGATTTAAACTTCCGAAAGTCAGGGGGTGGTCGAAAATTAGAACACAACTATTAAAATGTACCTTTCTTTGAATCTCTTTATTAACTATATTTTATGTGCTTAAAATAGGCTAACGATTTATTACTAATATACAAATTTACTACTCTATGTGGTTTCGCGCTGCTACTCCGTCGGGCTTAGGTCGGTCGAACGAATTCTGGAGAACTGATAATTGTTGTGCATCCGACTGGTGCAAGAAAGCTCGCCTCGCCATGCGAGTCCGTCCACCACCACCATCGCCTGTGACTCCAAGCTGCTGCTTCATCACACATTCCAAATGTGTAGAGCATCGAGTAGCTGATACCATGCCCATGCCTTGGCTAATTATCCGCTGTAGATAAGACATTCTGATGTACGCAGAGTTAACAATGTTGCTGCTGCTCGTCGTTGCTGTATATTTATTTGCTTTAGCAAATAGGCCATCCGTCTACATCGCAACGGAGCGAGGTATCGGGTGTCCGTACACAGCGCCCAGTCGATGAGTGGACGACGATGAGCCGCACAAGCAGCGAACGTCGCAGTGTGCGTCGTCAGCGAAATGATAATATGTGTTGTGGTTATCATTCGGCAGGCAACAAAGTGATTGCAATATGAAACGTATGCAGACGGAATGTACTGCAACTTTGAACGACTGGTGGTGTGGAATGCGGCGCGTCAGCCGGCTAATCCGTCACTGCCCGGGTGAACGGCAATGACTCGACCGAGCCTCCAATGAGTCGGGGGCAGGTTTTCCTGTTTCACGAGGACCACGTCGTTCAGTTGAATGTCCGGTTCTCGTCGTTCCCATTTGCTGCGGGTCTGGAGGGTGACCAAGTACTTCTCGCTCCAGCGCTGCCAAAAGTCCTGGTGGAGCTTACGTATCCACTGATACTTCTTGAGGCGATTAAGCGGGACACCGCCAATGTGTGGTTCGGGTACCCCGATGAGGGGGGCACCGATGAGGAAATCGCCCGGGGTGAGCGCCAGTTTGTCCTCTGGGTCGTCGTGGAGTGGGACCAGCGGACGTGAGTTGAGACACGCCTCGATGCGTGTTGCCTCGGTGTGGAGTTGGTGGTACCATAGAGACTGGGCACCCACCAAACGAACCAAATGATGTTTGGCAGATTTTACGGCGGCCTCCCATAATCCACCTTGATGAGGAGCCGCAGGAGTGATGAAGTGCCATCTCGTCCCTGCATCTGCCAGGGCCTGTTGGTTGTGATGGGACTCGAATGCTGCTAAGTCCTCTTTAAGGTACCGGTTCGCACCAACGAAGGCGGTACCATTGTCGCTGTAGAGATCGGGACAGGGTCCATGCCGGCAGGTGAATCGGGTAAAAGCATCCATGAAAGCCTGTGATGAGAGGTCCTCAATTACCTCGATGTGCACAGCCTTCGTGGCCATGCAAACGAAGATCGCCAAGTAGCTTTTGATCGTGGTGCGTGATCGTTTGGTTCCAACTCGAACGGAAAAGGGACCCTGAGGCCAGGAACGGACGAGCTGAATTAACTCGTGGGCTGGGTAGCGAAGCCATTTGTTGCTTGATAACCGCTCCGCGGTGTCGTCTGCAGATGACGCATTTGTGCAGCAAAGTCCGCACAGCTTGTCGACCATGGAGTATCCAATACTTCTGCAGCATCAGTTGAACGCCGCCGTGTAGGGTGACGTCATGTGCCTGGCGAACCAGTAGCCAAACCAGGGCGCCAGATTTCGGCAAGACAATGGGATGCCTTTGCTCATCCGGTAGGGAAGCATCGGTGAGTCGACCTCCAACTCGTAGGACGCCTCGAGTATCCAAGTATGGGTTGAGGGAGAGTAACGGGCTGTTACTTGACGGCGGTGCACAGTTGCGCAACTGGTGCACCTCTTGAGAGAAAGCGGCAGCTTGCTCTATGATGATCAGTCGCTCCAAGGCTTGGTCGAGCTCATCCGCTCCGACGACGGATCGCTTCAGTAGGTGACGATAAGTGCTCCGCAAACGGAGCATATAGGCAACGGTACGAAGCAACTGGTGTAGGTTGCTGAACCGCTCGGTCAACGGGACGACGACTCCATCTCGGCGTCGTGTTGTCAGTTCCAACTTGGTGATGACCATGCCAGAGAAGAAGCAAGGCTTAAGTTCTTCTGCCACTTGGGCCAGGTCCTCGGTGTGCAGCTGCCCGGGTGGGCCGACGGGAAGCGGTCCGCTTGCCAGCCAACTCGGCCCTTGCCACCACAGCGAGTGTTGAAAGAGTTCTGATGCACCAAGACCTCGGCTAGCGCAATCGGCTGGATTCTGCGCAGATCGGACGTGATGCCAACGTGCTGGGGACGTCAACTCCTGGATCTGTCGCACTCGGTTTGCGACGTAGGGCTTGAGAGTGGATGGTTCCTTCCGCAACCAACACAAAACAATGCTGGAGTCCGACCAGAGGTAGTAGGGTGCAGTCTGCAGGCCTAGAGCGGTGCGAACATTCTCCAATGTGGCCTGGAGGAGACTAGCGGCGCACAGTTCCAGACGAGGAATGGTAGCGCCCTTGAGTGGAGCCACCTTAGTCCGGGCGATCAGTAGTGCGACCAGGGACCGGTCATTGGCATCTGATGTCTTCAGGTAGATGACAGCTGCAAAGGCGCGTGAGCTGGCATCGCAAAACCCATGAATCGTGGTCACATGCTGACTATGCGTGCCAAGCCATCGAGGTATCGTGTCTTGGTTGAGGGCCTGCAGCCCATTGCGGAATAATGCCCAGGTGTTGAGCAGCTCTGGGGGAAGTGGGGCATCCCAAGTGATGCCTGCTGACCACAGCGTTTGGATGAACATCTTTCCTGTGATGATGACCGGCGCAAGGAGCCCAGTAGGATCGAACAGTCTCGCCACCTCGCTCAGAATCCGTCTTTTCGTCCCAGCGGTTCCATTTCCACCAAGAGGAAGAGCTCGTCAGCAGCTGGGTCCCAACGTAAGCCAAGTACCGTTGCCGTTGGGCATTATATGACAAGCTCTGTGGAAGAGGGAGAAGAGGAAGTCTCGTTAGTCACCATGGAAATTACCTGTGCGCTGTTGGAGTTCCATTTGCGCAATTTGAAGTGTCCCGCCATGAGGACAGTGTTGACATCAGCAGCCAGACCGACTGCTTCGGAAATGCTGTTGCAGCTGGTGAGGAGGTCGTCCACGTAAAAGGCCTTCTCAATCGTCTCTCGGGCTGCTCGGGCGCGTGCTGTATCTGGGATCAGCTGTTGATTGTCCTGTGCGCACTGCATCATGGATCGCACAGAAGTGTATGGACTGGATGCCATACAGTAGGTAACCGTCGTCAAGCGGAAGACGGTCAGCTCGTCTGACGGTGATTCTCGCCAGAGAATCCGTTGGTAGTCTCGATGTTTATGCGCCACCAAGACCTGGCGGAACATCTTCTCCACGTCAGCGGTCAGCGCAACCATGTAGCGCCGGAACCGCGGGATGATGTTGATTAGTGAATCTTGGATAGTAGGACCCACCAGCTGGACGTCATTGAGTGAGACTCCAGTAGTGGTCTGTGCAGATGCGTTGAAGACCACACGGAATCTGCTAGTTACCGCATGGTGTGGAATGTAGTAACAGTGGGGGTGGTCGCCATGTTGACCAGCCCTTTCCATGTGTCCAAGCTCTTCATATTCGCGCATGAAGGCGATGTACTTCTCTCTGAGATCTGGGTTGTTCTGGAGACGCCGCTCCAGACAGTAGAATTGTCCCAGTGCATCTCCGTAGGAGGCACCTAGTGCTGGTGCGTCGTGTCGGAAGGGGATTTGGACCATGTATCTGCCTTCCGATGTGCGGGAGTGCGTCTGGGAGTAGTGCCGGCTGCACTCGTCCTCTCTTGATTCATCTGTGGGTACCTCCTCCAACTTCCAGAAGTTCCGAACGAGCTCATCCAGAGTGTGTTCCAGAGTGGGCTCCAAAGGCGACTCTTCCGTCACCTGGCTGTGGAGCGAACGGATGGGTGGTGCAGCTTGCACCAGGGCAGCTGGACCGAAGACAACCCAACCAAGGTGTGTGCGTTGGGCGTGGGGCTCGTGTGGTCGTCCATGAATGACCCCGTCCTGCACCAAGAGACCCCAGACATCAGCACCCAGCAATATGTCGATGGGCCCAGGAGTGCCCAGATGGCTGTCTGCTAGTGGTAGGCCAACCAGATGATGCCACTGTGTTGCATCCACATGTGCTGCGGGGAGCGTCGAAGTGATCATGGTTATCACTACGGCCTTCATGGTGAGCATGAACTCTGATCGCGTCGACTGAAGTGACAGCGTCACTTGGCCTTGAGCCATAGTGGGTCGGAAAATACCAATGCCTTACACGGCTACATCCAATCGGCTTCTAGGAAAACGAAGTTGCTTGGTTAGTTTGGTTGTTATTAAACTTGTGTCGTTCTCTCGCGACGTTGATGCGCCGACTCAAGTCCAACTGCTTGAACCTTGTGCACTGATATAGCCGGTGAGAGCCATGGCATTGGCCGCATAGGTTCTCGGGAACTGCAACGACGTGAGTCCGAGCAACTGGAAGCGTCTTTGGCTGCCGTGTTCCACCTGCCTGTTGTCACCAGAGGTTGAGGGTAGCTGGATCTCTGTCGCCAAACTGTGGGCACGATAAGTCAAGAACCAGAGCAGGCTGGTGAGGGTAGGAATCTGTTTGGCTGGGCAATGCATGCACCAACCTTGCTGGGTCACCTTTGGCAAACGGGACACAACAATCGGGACCGTTATAGCGTCCCAACTGGACACTGGTTGTTGCATCACTCGTAGTGCACGGAGTGACTCTTGCACGGTGTCCACGATCCGGAGCAGGGGACTTGAGCATTCGTCCTGGGCTGCCTGCAGATTAAGGAGCCGACAAACGTGGGTCTCGCACAACAGGCGTGGGTCGTCGAACCTCTCTTTAAGGTCGCTCCAGAGCTCTTCGTAGCCGCCGGAGTAGATGTTGCCGACCAGGCCTACGCTGCCAGGCAGGACCGCGGCACGAAGCTTCTGTAGTCTACAGGCTGGCGCCAGTTCCGTGTGGTGCACTAGATTCTCGAATGCATCTTTGAATGCAGCCAATCTTGTAGATGTCCATCGAACGTCGGTATTTGCACCGACTCCAGTTTCTCTCCACCTTTGGCGTGGTTGAGCTGTGATGCTGTGGTGGAGAAGCCGGCGCGATTTTCGCCAGAAGGGCGTTTTGGCGTCTGCCCAAGACTACCAAAGTGTTGTTAAACTGCCAGCAGATCATCGTGGGCCTGAAGGCCCTCCGGTGTGGCATCGCTCACCAATGCCGTGTTTGCCACCAGGAAGCGTGCGTAGTGTGCTTCTATCTGGCGCTGTTCCAAGCGGATTTGGACCTCATCCAAATCCGTCACGTCCTTGTTGACGATGCGGTCGTGCATCCGCTTGATGGCGGTTCATGCTGAAGCGCGTCGATTCAAATCGGCCATGTCGAATATCGATCACTTCACTGAACAAGTAGGAATAGGCTGGTGAACTAGGTTCACAGTAACCCAAGCAGAAGGCCAAGGGCTATCGACCAAAACGCGAAGGCAATGAGCGTTGCCATAACTAAGCAGTACACTGTTAGGCGACTGTGGCCGCATGAGCACATATCCCGAGTAACGAACCGTGGGACAAGCGTGTCCACAAAGTACAAATTAAATCTTTCAATAGAGCGAATTCGTGGGACAAGCGTGTCCACAAAAAGCACGAATTAAATCACGAATTTTACACCGTTGGACAAGCGTGTCCACACAAGCACCAATTAGACTGAATTTAATTTAATTCCTCACAGGAGGCACCAAAATGTCGGGGATTCAAACTTCCGAAAGTCAGGGGGTGGTCGAAAATTAGAACACAAATATTAAAATGTACCTTTCTTTGAATCTCTTTATTAACTATATTTTATTTGCTTAAAATAGGCTAACGATTTATTACTAATTTACAAATTTACTACACTATGTGGTTTCGCGCTGCTACTCCGTCGGGTTTAGGTCGGTCGAACGAATTCTGGAGAACTGATAATTGTTGTGCAGCCGACTGGTGCAAGAAATCTCGCCTCGCCATGCGAGTCCGTCCACCACCACCATCGCCTGTGACTCCAAGTTGCTGCGTCATCACACATTTCAAATGTGTAGAGCGTCGAGTAGCTGATACCATGCCCATGCCTTGGCTATCCAGCTCTATACGATGAGAAAAGTGCCTACGCCGGCAACTGCGATAATTATCCGCTGTAGATAAGACATTCTGATGTACGCAGAGTTTACAATGTTGCTGCTGCTCGTCGTTGCTGTATATTTATTTGCTTTAGCAAATAGGCCATCCGTCTACATAGCAACGGAGCGAGGTATCGGGTGTCCGTACACACCGCCCAGTTGATGAGTGGACGACGATGAGCCGCACAAGCAGTGAACGTCGCAGTGTGCGTCGTCAGCGAAATGATAATATGTGTAGTGGTTATCATTCGGCAGGCAACAAAGTGATTGGAATATGAATCGTATGCAGACGGAATGTACTGCAACTTTGTGCGACTGGTGGTGTGGAATGCGGCGCGTCAGCAGTCCGCATTTAATGTGTGTATTGCTAGTGGCAATACTTTTATTGCCATGAATCAAGGTCAACGGTTGTTGACCGAACACTCGTAGAACCAAAAAAGAAAGATCCCGTTACCAATCTGCAAAATTTCCAAGTAGTTATAAATTACAGGAACGTAAATGAGAGAATAGAGGACGATAAATTCCCGTTAACCAATATTAGTGACATTTACGACATGGTAGGAGGAGCAGTATATTTTTCATGTATTGATTTAAGTCAAGGATACTACCAAATGGAACTGGAACCAAAATGTAGACCTATGACAGCATTTTCAACGGAGGACTGTCACTATCATCTAAAACGACTACCAATGTGACTAAAAATCTCACCAAGCAAATTCTCAAGAATGATGTCAATAGCGATGGCCGGACTTACGTACTCACGCAATTTTGTTTACGTTGATGACCTAATAGTGTTTGGTAAGAACCTCATAGATCATAACAAAAATTTGATAGACGTGTTTAAATGACTTAGAGAAGTCAATCTAAAAAAGAAGAATATAATTTTCACATTGAATATACACCCGGAAAAGATAATTGCACAGCTGACACTTTAAGTCGCCTTAAATGGAATTCTGACCAACTTAAAAAAACTACACGTATGTGTCATAACAAGGTCTAAAACAAAAGCGGAGAAAGACAGAAAAATCTAGCGGACAAACAGGAAACCGAGGCAGAAGAAAATAATCGTATAATTACAGAGCTACTCAAGCCACCAGAGCATGGAAATAAAATAACTGAGCTAAAAATATGTAACAGTTTCGAGGACGAGGAATATCAAATCAAAGATATGGATATAATCCTGGGACCCAACAAAGTTTTGGCATACGTCCTAGTGAAGAATTGTATACACCTAAGAAGGGACAAGAATGGCACTACAGCCCGATCGACATAATTTTGCGATTTTTTGTCGAGGGACGTGCATCGCATCTGCGGACCATTATCAATTAATAAATTTTACATTACAAAAGAAGAAATTAAGAAACTCGAAGACGGCCGTCGATAATACAATATTTGCTAGTTGCAAAAAATCTTAGGAGATATGTTTAAGAAAAGTATTGTAAAGGTGCACCTAATAAATAAATGTATAGAAATAACCGATCCTCAAAAAATATTGCTCAACGATTATCATATATTACCAACAAGTGGACATGCAGGAATAAACCGCATGATGAAAACGATTAAACAAAAATACTTCTGGACAGGAATGCAGAACGACATAGCTACATATGTAAAGCATTGTACAATATGTCAGAAGAATAAACATATTACACCCAAGAAATAGCCAATGAAAATAACTTCAACTGCAGAATCAAGTTACGACAAAATATATTTGGACTTAGTAGGTCCTTTAGACGAATCGGTGAATGGATATAGGTACGTACTGACTTTACAAGACAAACTGACCAAATTTACGGACGCTATTACAATTCGAAAAAGGAAGCTGGTACAGTAGCTAAAGGTCTAGTAGAATGTTTCATCCTTACATATGAAGTTCCAAAAACTGTAGCCTCTGATCAAGGAACAGAATTTATAAACAAAATTTTTAAGGATATGTGCAAAATTACTAAAAATAGAACAATTGCAATCTACAGCCTACCATCACGAAAGTATAGGAGCGTTAGAAAATTCCCATAAGGTTCTCGGAGCATACCTTAGAAGCTATGTATCCGATAAGCATACCGACTGGTGTACTTGGTTATCGTATTACATATTTTGTTACAACACCACAGTACATACAGAAACAGGGTATACACCATTTGAATTAGTATTCGGTCGACGATGTACTGTTGTGATTTGCACAACCATTACACCCCTGACCTCACACACAGTCTTGCTTCACTCTAGTTTCCACATCTGCTTTCAATAAATTACCTATTTAATGATCGGCACAGCCTGTCATATTGCCGGTACATTCGTGTACCGAATTTCCGAATTCACATCCACCACTTATCTGCAGAGTACGTACGGATGGCTGGTGTTTGTAATAAGAAACCGATCGAGATACGATAAAGGCACTGTGATCCTTTATGTATCTCGAGTTTCAAACACAGCACGTAGCTCACAAATGCCGATACGATACTAAGAAACATTTAGTGTAAATGCAGATATTACGAAATAGTATAGGGCAAGTTATAAGTTATAGGGCAAATAGCAGGAGGGCAATTCTTAGGCGACCGTCAAGTGGCTCGACTGCAGAAGGGACATAAATGTCGCAGGTCGACTGTGTGCTACGAATATATGCTTGCACTTGTATTTGTGTATTGAGCCTTTGTGCATACGATGCTGTCGTTCCATTGGTGGATCGCAACCAACCAATCATATTGGTTGGTCGATCCATCCAAAATATTATAAAAGACCACTGCTACGATTACTAAGGGCGGCAGTTGAATTATAGACACGATACACGTTAAACACTAGGCGGCAGTTGAATTATAGACAGGATACACGTTAAACACTAGGCGGCAGTTGAATTATAGACACGATACACCTTAAACACTAGGCGGCAGTTGAATTATAGACACGATACACGTTAAACACTAGGCGGCAGTTGAACTTAAACACTAAGCGGCAGTTGAAACCTAAGAACCCAACAGATAATATCAAAAATCCAATATAATAAATACACTAATTACTACATAAAGTAAATTAGACGTTTTTCATTTAATTAATATTCAACGCGCCCGCATACTCCCTCTTCTCCTACGGGAAAGCACGGGGACTGTGCGTAACAAAATTGGTGGCAGGCAGGATAATCCCAAAAACAAAAACAAAAAACAAAACCCCAATAAAAATAATATAAACAAAAATTAAAAGGCGTACAACCTGGCCAAAACAGGGAAAAAATTAATTAAATTAAAAATAAAAATAAAATAAAAAATAAATAAAAGGCGTAAATCCCGTCTAAAACAGGGTAGTGATATAGTGAAAATATTTTAGAAGTCCCACGACCATAAGACCTTGCCAGCTTTAGAGCGAAGGTATTTGGCCAACTGTGGGCAGTGAAACAAAAAGACCAACTACCAACTTGTAGAGCGTTAAGCTAAAGGCAAAACAAAACCTTAGAGAATCTGTGAAAGAATTCGGTGACAGAATATGTAATTTGCTAAGTGCATTAAATTCGGCAACTTATGCAAATATCAGTGATACTATAGCGTTCGGGCGTACTTAGTGAAAGAAAACGAACGGCTAGCGATCAACGCATTCGAAGATGGCTTACGAGGTCATGACCTCAGGATCCTGATTAAACCACGAGGAGAAACGGACTTAAAGCAAAGTACGAACTTTGCTAATGAACAATCGTCGCGGATAGAACCACACTTCCAAATCATTCGAGGTTTCAGTAGACCAAGGGAGCAACCTTTATGCACGGTATGTAAAAGGTATGGGCATACCGCAACGACATGTTACCGGAACACTTCACTGCCAAATTTCGTTCCGAAAGAAATAAAATGAGAAGTGCAATACCTGTTGTGCTCGTACTGTAAAAGAAGAAATCATACATATCAGGAATGCCGAACGCGATTAAGGAACGAAGGACAAAGCAACCTACATCCACAAACTAACACTTCGAGAAATCAAGGACGATACGAAAACAACCACCTCACACATAACAGGCAACACCAACCTCGGTATCAAAGTCCTTTCAGAGGACCCCCCACAAACACAGCGGTAAACCAGCAAAATCATAGAAGCAGAACTCGTCAAGCAAATCAAGCTCAGGGCAACGAATCTCCCAGGGAAACGAAAACGGACACGTTCTCCCGATTGGGTCAGACAGCAGCAGTAGTCCACCAATAAATCTTTTAACAAATGAAACAAATATGAATAAAACAATCACAAATAAAAAAATTACAAATAAAACCATTTTAAATAAAATAAATATATCTTTTTTAAATACAACAGAACCAACAGTATTTATTCCTTTTAACCCTTCCAACAAAATATACAATGTTTTCCTTATAGATACAGGAGCAGAAATAAGCCTCCTCAAGCGCCAAAATATTTTAGGAATTAATACAGATTTGATAAATAACATAGACTGCCAGATTACCACTATTGCAGGAAACATGATTTCCACCCACGGGTCGTTAGTTGGTACGTTTGACGTCAATGGTGTAAAAATTGATCACACTTTCCATATAATAGGCGAAAATCCAAATTAAAAATATGACGGAATACTTGGTAACGATTTCCTCAACGATTACCAAGGGGAAATAAGTTATATAAACAGAGAGCTTTTACTCGAAGTTCTACAAAAAAGTTCAGCAAACTGTAAGACTGAATATATAAAAGAACATTTAGCAAACTGTAAGCCTACGCTCAAAAATTGCCTAGCAAGGAGTAAGACTAACCATTTAGAAAAAAATGCAGCAAACTACGCCAAAAGGTAGCCCAGCAAAGAATAAGACTGACCATACAAAAGAAAATTTAGCAAACAGTAAGACTACGATCAAAAATAGCCCAGCAGAGAGTAAGACTAAATATTTAGAAGAAAATTCAGCAAATCGTAAGAATAAGTTAAACGAGAGCTTAGCAAACCATAAGGCTGAATATTTAAAAGCTTCAACTCAATATAAACCCGAAAATGAACAAAATATATTTATAATAGAACCAAGATGCGAGAAAGCAATACAAATACCATTTCCAACCAATGGAAACATCGTAATAAGAAAAAAGGAAATTCAACCCGGAGTATACGTAGCAGCCACAGCCGTAAAATAATCAGGAAATAAGGTACAAATAATGGTTTTAAATAGCAATGAAGAAGAAATGCGTTTGCATAATGAAGACTGGAAACTGGAATGGGATAAATTAGAGGACTTTGACGTTATAGAGATGAATACATCTAAGGATCCTGTAAAACACAGATTATCTAAATTAGAATCCACTCTAAAACTGGAACACTGTAACATGGAAGAAAAAACCAGCATAATAAAATTATGTCGAGAATTTAACGACGTGTTTTTCCTTGAAGGAGACCATTTGAATTATACCGATGCAATAAAACACAAAATAATCACTAATCCTGAAATACCAATCTATAGGAAACCATATCGGCTACCAGAATCGCAGAAAACTGAAATCCACCGACAAGTAAAAGACATGCTTGAAGAAGGAATAGTTAAACCAAGCTATAGTCCTTGGAATTCACCTCTCTTACTGATACCCAAGAAAGCGGACAGTACAGGACAAAAACGATGGAGAGTAGTCGTTGACTTCAGAAAACTGAATGAAGTAACTATAGGAGACGCATATCCCCTACCAAATATAACGGATATTTTGGATCAGTTGGGTAAATCCAAATATTTCAGCACATTGGATCTAGCAAGTGGATTTCATCAAGTAAAACTCGATGAAAAGGACCAACAGAAAACCGCATTTAGTACGCCTTTCGAACATTACGAATATACTCGAATGCCATTTGGATTAAAAAACGCGCCAGCAACTTTCCAACGAATGATGAACAATGTACTAATGGGATTACAAGGAATAGATTGTTTCGTATACGTGGACGATATTGTCATATATGGATATGATTTACAGGAACACAACCGTAAGTTGACCAAGGTATTCCACAGACTTAGAATTCATAATCTAAAATTACAACCAGACAAATGTAACTTCGTTAAAAGAGAACTAATGTACTTAGGACACTTGATATCGGAAAATGGAATACGTCCAGATTTGGAAAAAGTAAATTCAGTAGGAAGCTTCCCAGTACCAAAAAAAAAAGCTAAGGATATAAAGGCATTTCTTGGACTTGCGGGATATTATCGACGTTTCATTCCAAATTTTGCTAATATAACAAAACCATTGACAAATCTTCTAGAAAAAAATTTGAATTTAAATGGGACGCACATTGTGATGAAACATTCAGAATATTAAAAAATAAATTAACCACATCACCAATTTTAGCTTATCCTAACTTTGAAAAAAAAAAATTTACTAACAACCGATGACAGCGACCATGCAGTAGGAGCAGTACTATCACAAGGTGAAATTGGCGAAGACCGACCAATATGTTATAGCAGTCGCACTCTAAATTCAGCTGAAACCAGATACAGCACGACAGAAAAGGAGCTATCATATATGCAGTCAATGGTTGTGTAAAAGTGAGCTGCTACTAAAAAATCGATAAAATTGTTGTAAACTATATAAAATATTTCATATTTTCTGCCACAACCGCTAGTTAAAGTAACTCGACTAATAAGAAATTGAAACTCAGTAAGTCCTAGTATATAAGAAGGTTTTTTTTTATCAATAGTTGCAAAAATCTGCCATAACGCTAACCTGAACAAATGCAGAAAAGAAGACTACTAGAAGACTAGCGATGTACGCACTGCAATAATAGTGGTCAAAATGAAGTCAAAGGAGGCTGCTTGGAATGTACTCCGTAACTCAAAAAGGCTCAGAGGCACAAAGTTCAGAATCCATGCCGATCTGCCCAGAAACATGCACATAAAAAGATCTAAACTTGTGCAGGTGATGAAAATCGTTCGCGAGAAGAAACCTCAGATGAAAGATCTTAAAACAGACAAGATAATTATTTCTGGAAAAATTTTCTCCTGTGACCTAGTAACGGGGCTGATGTGTGGGGAGGAACAAGGTATATATGTTTTAGCCGCGATGATTGAAGAATCTCCATCAAATCTCAAGATTTTGATGAACAAATTTAGGAATCCGGAATACTTAAACAATAAGCACGATCAGTCAAATGCAGATCAAATGTCAACCTCAATGTCAGGTGAAGTTAGAAGCAGTTCAATACACCGAGAACAAAAAACATCTCACAGCTCGGTTAAAAACTTAAGGAAGGGTTTACACGCGCCAGAAAATAATTCATGAATAGTCCCTGTCTGCCGGAGTGATATGAAGATAAAATTAGACTTTAAAATACTCAGCTATAATATTGCAGGATTAAAAAATAAACTAATTTTTACAGAATTTTTTAATTATATTAAGCAGTTCGATTTATTTTTGTTATTTGAAACACATGTTTTGGAAGGAGAAGAAAAAAGATTTACAAGTTTATTCGCGAGCTATGAACTGAAATGGGTTCACGCAGTGAAGCATCACACGTATGGAAGAGGAAGTGGTGGTGAATTATTTGGCTTCCGCAGATCTATGAATTGTATAGATGCAAAATTCGAAAAACTTGAAGATATAAATACATTAAGCTTAAGAATTAACAACAAACACCTATTCATAATCCCCATTTACATAAACGGGAACAACTGGAAATATAACTACGATAAAATTATAGATATTCTGTTTAAACTTGGTTCATCAGACATTATGCTGGCTGGATATTTTAAGGGAAGAATTGGTCTTTCACAAAACAACCTGGTAAGCGGTATATCAACTTCACTATTAAAAACCACTCGTTCCTCCAAGGATTCTATTGTCGATACAAATGGTAAAAAGATCCTTGATCTTGCAGATGAGTTCGATTGTCGTATTTTAAACGGAAGTTGCGAAGGCGACTCTAGAGGAGAGTACACGTTTATTCGTGGAATAGCTTGCTCTGTAATAGATTATTGTCTTGTTTCTGGTGATTGGACTCATCTGGTATCTGACTTCAAGATCGCAATGATGACATTTTCAGACCACATGCCACTTGAAATAGCGTGCAAATTGCAGATATCAAGTACAACAGCTGTTGAAGAGAATGCACAACCACTTACTCTTTTGCCAAAATTGATTTGGAAAGACAGTCTAACTACACTATTCCAGAGAAATCTAAACGAAGCCCTTACAAGTTTACAAGCATCAATTTTGCCTATAAACATTGACAACCTTACAGAAATAATCAAGCAAGCTACACCAAATGAGTCAACAAGGCGGAGCCTTCTAAGTAAACAAAAGTGGTTTGATTCTGAATGTTTGAAAGCAAGGGAGAGTTCTTTTGCAGCTCTGGGACTTCTGCGAAAACACAACACAAATGTGTTCAAAACCATCTATGGTGAAGCTATCAAGAACTTCAAGCGAATCTGTTACAAGAAAAAAATGGATTTCGAAGAACAGACCATTGAGATAATCAACAGAACAAGATCCTCAGCCGAGTTCTGGAAGGCTGTAAAGTATGTAAACAGGAAAACCAATACCATTGGGTCCAAATTGAAAGCACCACATTTGAGGGAACATTTCAGCAGACTCCTCAATCCCGTCCAAATTTCGCCAGCTTTTCTTTATGCGGCTCCGCTGGTTGAAGATGTCAACCTGGACGCACCTATTTCTCTTTCTGAGGTATTATAAGCGATTCGAAAGTTCGAAAAGCTCCGGGAGACGACCGCATACCCTTCGAATTCTATAAAAACTGCACGAATGAATTCCTTTTAGCGCTTACTGCGGAATATAACAACATTTTTGAAACAGCGAACGTTCCTTGTAGTTTCAAAAGAGCAATTATTTTCCCATTGTACAAAAAAGGAGACCACGATGATCCAAGAAATTACAGGGGCATATCTTTCTTAAATACATCGGCTAAGCTGTTTGGAACTATTTTGTTTAAAAGACTCATTCAGTGGGTCTCTGATAGGAAAATTCTTCAAGAATTCTAAGCGGGTTTTAGAAAGAATTACTCAACCATTGATCAAATTTTTCACTCATTAACATTGCTGAAATCTACAAAAACCAACACAAGAAGTTGTATGCATTCTTTGTCGATTTCCGTGCAGCCTTTGACTCAGTACCTCGCGAGGCACTATTTTTTAAACTCCACGTAATAGGAATGTCTCACAAAGTCATCAACATTTTAAGGACAATCTATGACAGTAATTTAGCATACGTCTGGGATGGCGAATTTATTTCGGATGAGTTTGGAACATCAATGGGGGTGAAGCAAGGTTGCGTACTGAGCTCGCTTTTATTTATTCTATTCGTCAATGATATAACCGATTATGTGAGGGGTGGAATAGAACTGAACCAAGTAAAGATCCCTGCGCTTATGTATGCTGACGACATTGTTTTCATCTCTGACACAATCAACGGTATGCAGTTGATGATAAACAGACTAGATGAGTACTGCAAGCTATGTAATCTGAGTGTTAATCTTGAAAAATCAAAGATGATGATATTCAGAGGCGGAAGCGGTAAATATTCACGCAACGAAAAGCATAAACCATAGCTCAAAACAGAAAATATTTGCTGCAACATCAAAATCGATTTTATTATACGGAGCCCAAGTGTGGGGTTTCCACCCACTAGAACTAGAAAAGTTTCTTCGATACTTCTTAAAACGAATTTTCCACCTACCTAGCAACACTCCTAATTATATGTTGCACTTGGAGACTGGGGTACCGCCTCTTTTCCTGGATGCTCTGCGCCTGCACTTTGATTATATAGTTAAAGTTTCTGAGATGGAACAAGGTAGGCTACATAAGCTGGTGCTCAACCATATAATTTCAAGAAGAAGCCATCTGTATCAAAATTGGGAGAGTTTAGCGACTGAATGCGGTTTCTGCCTTAGTTTAACAACGGAGGACCAGGGTATAACCTTAAGATCCAAATTTTACGCGCTGCTGTCATCAATAGGAGGAGATAGATACGAGAGATGCGTAAGAGATGCCCGGAGCTCGCAACATAGAAAATACTACGCGCAACTTGGATATGAACTGCAAGATCAAACATACTTTCAAAACAACAACTCAATCGACAAAATAAATTTAATATTAAAAGTAAGAGGTGAGCTGATCGCACTCAATTTTATTCCGCATCGCCCTGAGCTACCAATCCTTTGCAATATGTGTAACTTTAATGTGAAGGAGGACGTTTTCCACTTTATAGCTATATGCCCTATTTTAAAAGAATACCGTCTGGTATATTTAGGGGCAACTGAGCTGGACGAGGAGAGAACACTGAGCATTCTTAACGGAGAATATGGGTGGAACGTGTTATACAACTACACTAAGAAGGCTTTATTATATAGAAAATGTATCGTGGAGGAAAGTTTTTAAGATAGAAACGCCATTAAAATTAGTTCTCGTTATATTATTGTTTAAATTCTTAATGCGAATATTTAAAATTTATAAATGTACTATATTGGTAAACTCATATTTTATGTATAGAAATCCCAAATGTCAATCTGGTAGACGGTCAATAAAGACCAAATCTAAATAGGCTAGAAAACTATGTTTAATTATGTACCAACTTATCTTTTTATGAAGTAAAAGTCTTATCTAACTATATGCAGTCAAACAGTTCCGTCCTTATTTATATGGCCGAAAGTTTACCATAGTCACGGATCATCGTCCCCTGACATGGCTAATGAATATCAAAGACCCCACATCCAGACTAGCCCGATGGAGAATTACTCTAGACGAATACGAATACAATATAGTATACAAGCCTGGAAAATACAACGTTAACGCGGACGCTCTCAGTCGCGTAGTAGTGGAAGCAGCGCACGAAAATAGTAAAAGGGACGTATTAATAACAACAAGATCACAAGCAAAAATTGTCAATGCAGAAAACACTCCAAAAACAACAAATGATATACTACAACATGTTTCATTTTATATTTAAATCGAAAGAACAGAATTTATCTATTCAGTTAAAAACCTGCAACATAAAATAATTATTTTACCACCAATAGAATCCCCAGAAGAAAATGAATTAAAAAATTAATCGATGAATTCACTAAACCTGCTTTAGGAAAAATTTTAACACATACGAACGACCAAAATAAATGCATACATATTTGTACCCTACCTATTCCAATAAGAAGTCAGAAAGACCAAATTATGATTGAACAAACACTAACGAGCATTAAAGATAAAATTAACAAAAGTAATTGTGAGACGATAGGAATCACCATACCTAATATTCAAGACCAATTTAAAAATGAGTTTAAAACAACTCTAGAAAAAATATTTCATTTTCTTAACATAACGATAAATTTATACACTAATAACAAAATCATCTTAAACAATAATGAACAAATAGCAGCAGTATTAACCGAGTACCATGATTCACCTTTTGGAGGACACCAAGGAGTATCCAGAACCTTGAAAAGAATTAAACTAATATATTACTGGCCTTCAATGACTACAGACATTAAGAACCATATACAAAAATGTACGTCGTGTCAATTAAACAAGAGCCAAAGAAACCCTCCAATACCAATGAAAATAACTAGCACAAGTTCTACACCATTTGAACGAATTGCTTTAGATATAGTTGGACCACTACCAGTTAGCTATCATGGTCAAAAATACTTATTAACATTCCAGGATGATTTAACCAAATTCTCAGAAGCATTTCCGTTGCAAAACGCAGAAGCCCCCACTGTGGCAAGAACATTCGTTGAAAATATAATCTGTAGACACGGAGTACCACAATCACTTTTAACTGACCAAGGCACAAACTTTCTGAGTGGACTGTTTAAAGAAATTTGCAAACTCTTAAAAATTAAAAAAATTAACACCACACCTTATCATCCTCAAACCAATGGAGCATTAGAAAGAACTCACAAAACACTTGCAGAATATCTCTGACACTACGTCAATCGAGATCCGCTTACATGGGATACTTGGATTCCGTACGCAATGTTTGTCTACAATAGCACCCCTCATAGCAGTACGGGTTACACCCCATACGAACTATTGTACGGATACCCTCCAAACATACCAACTATTTTTCAACAAAAACCCCTTATTCAGTACAATTATGATAACTATGCAAACGAGTTAAAATCACGACTTCAGCATGGGTACCAAGCAGCAAAACATAGGCTTATAAACCAGAAAAACATTTCAAAAAGGTATTATGATAACAAGAGTAATGAGAAATTTTTTAATATAGGTGACAAAGTTCTAGTCAAAAATCACTCACGAAAAAACAAACTCTCGATCCTTTGGGAAGGCCGATTCGAAGTATTAAAAATAATTTCAGCAGAAAACACGCTTGTTAAATTTGGTAGAAAAAACAAAATAATACATAATAATGATTTAAAGATTTTTTATGAATAAATATAATATACACATGTAAACAAAGTATCCTTAACTAATGCTATTTTTCTTTTAATTGTTGTTGTTCCCTTTTTGTTCAAATTCATTCTCACAAAAACACACGAATGAAATTCTCCTGAAGTAGCACTAATACAAAATTCTGACTCAAAAGAGTTAGACACTGTCCAAACAAATAAAAGATTTAAAAAACACAGAAAAAACAGACCTTGAAAGTTTCATCATTATGGGTTAATTTACCTTATGTTCATTTCCGTTATAATCATAATAATAATAAACAAATACAAAGATTAGAAACTAAATCAAGAAGTATCCCCAGAAGAACAAAACACAACTGAAATGGTCGCTATCCGCGAACAGGAAAACGACAAACCGGAAACAACCCCTAGATTCGTTTTAAAAACTTAACAACAAACATCCGAACCATACGTACAAGAGGAAATTCTTTTTTTTTCTTACCTTTTCAACAGCATCCTAAAAATCATCCTTAAACAAAATTATACCCACCTCTTATCTAAACTTAATATCTCTCTACTCATTTGCAACTTTGAACAAATAATTGGCTTAAAAGTATTTTCAGAACGAATGAATGAAACAAAACATACGAAAACACACGATATTTAATTTTATGATATACCTACTCATTATCTTGCAAAAAAAATCACTATTATATCACTTAAAAATCTCAATTAAAACCTTACATAATTATAATAACATAAAATAAACTCGAAATACAAATCGTCAAAAAAAAACAATATTACAAATATATTATATAATTTTAATTTTTTTATATATATAAATAAATATTTTATAAATTTCAGCACAAAAAAAATAATAATAAAAAAAAAACTCAAAATACAAATCGTCAAAAAAAAAACATATTACAAATATATTATATAATTTTCATTTTTTTATATATATAAATAAATATTTAATTATTTAAAAATTTTTTTTATATATATACATAAAAAAAAACTATATTTTTATACTATACATCATTCTATATACATAGAAAAAAAGATATATATAAAAATAAAATTATTTTAATGACTTTCATGCACTTGACACATTTATACAAACATAATACAAACAAATTTGTACGCCAACCAAAGTTTTCGTATCAGTGGTTAAAAAAAAGAGTGGTTTTTGTATCTGCTAACGACAAATAATGTTCATTCTCGTTTGACGAAAATTCTTACCTTTTCGTGGTAAAGAATTTTCTTATTCGTAGGGGGAAGGGATGTTGTGATCGGCACAACCACTACACCCCTGACCACACACACAGTCTTGCTTCACTCTAGTTTCCACATCTGCGTGGCTCGACTGCAGAAGTGACATAAATGTCGCAGGTCGACTGTGTGCTACGAATATATGCTTGCACTTGTATTTGTGTATTGAACCTTTGTTCATGCATACAATGCTGTCGTTCCATTGGTGGATCGCATCCAACCAATCATATTGGCTGGTCGATACATCCAAAATATTATAAAAGACCACTGCTACGATTACTGATGGCGGCAGTTGCATTATAGACACGATACACGTTAAACACTAGGCCGCAGTTGAATTATAGACACAAAACACGTTAAACACTAGGCGGCAGTTGAATTATAGACACGATACACGTTAAACACTAGGCGGCAGTTGAATTATAGACACGATACACGTTAAACACTAGGCGGCAGTTGAACTTAAACACTAAGCGGCAGTTGAAACCTAAGAACCCAACAGATAATATCAAAAATTTAATCTAATAAATACACTAATTACTACATAAAGTAAATTAAACGTTTTTCATTTAATTAATATTCAACGCGCCCGCATACTCCCTCTTCTCCTACGGGAAAGCACGGGGACTGTGCGTAACAGTACATTACCATCAAACTTAACAAGACATGTAGAACCAAGATACAACTACGAAGATTACGTAATTGACTTAAGAGAAAAGTTACAAATCGCTCATAGAGATACGAGAGATACACTTCTAGACAGAAAAAACGATACGAAAACTGATTACGACAAGAAGGCTAGAAGTAAACAAACTAGTTTTGAAGTAGGTAGTTTAGTTTTGTTGAGAAACGAAAATAGAAGAAAACTGGATCCTATTTACGTAGGACCATATGAAGTGTTATCTGAAGAAGGAGTAAACTGCGTAATAAAATACGAGGGCAAGAAAATGAAGGTCCATAAAAACAGATTGAAGAAATTTTATGTGTATATATTAAAACAATTTTTATTCAGTTTAGACCAAAATATATTTTTTTCTCTTCTCAAAAAAAAAAAAGAAAAGGAAGGAGAGAGACTGCAAGCTTGCAGATTAGAAGAAACCGGTTTACAATAAGTATATATTAGAATTAATAATAGAATAATAGAATTTTAACAATTTAAGTACTAGGATATATCCAGAATTAATAAAATATATAACGTTAGAAATAAGTACTGGGATTAGAGACGAGAATAATAAAGATCAAATTACTTTAAAATGCCCTAGTAATTAAGAAGTATTATTAATACCATTATTAAAAAAAAAAATTTGTCACTTCTAATAAAAATAATTTAAGTTAATTGTTCGTAGTAAACATTAAAAAATAAACTTGAATTTATTTAAAATTAAGACATTGGCTAATCAAAGTAAAAATCTTACAACAAAATTATAATTATCAAAAGTAAATAAAATAATTATTCATAGGAAATAAAAACCAATTTAATAATTATTCATAGCAAACATAACATTTTGAAATAACAAAAAATGTGTCAAAACATTAAAAAACTAAATTGTAAAATTTTTTTGAGATCCCTAATTGTATAAGTGGCGCGGAAAAGAAGAAATCAAGATATGTCATGATTTCTCCTTTTTCCCCCAGGAAGGGTGGTGTGAGGGATCGCACCAGCGACCACATGAATAACATGCCTAAAACAAACAACGCTTTCGACCCTACATCGACTCTAGTGCCTCACAAAGTGTATAACAACAAACAAAATAACCCATACGTATTCTTTAATAGCACACTCGGTGCATGAGAACAAAAAATATAAAACATTTCCAATAGAATAATTTATGACCAGCGGTCGTTCGCCTATGTAAATAAGAATGCAATTAAAGCATCCTGCGCAAACGAGCGCTGGCCCTTTAGAACGTGCATCCTGGGCAAACGAGCGCTGGCCGCTTAGAACGTTAATTACTCTTTCCATGCATTGCGCTGAGTAAGCGGCGCATTGAAATGGTAATGAAATAATGAGGTCTTTCGCTTGTGGAAATAAATATGTCAACGCAGCAGCACAGGCGAACGAACCTAAAAATACTTGACGCGGTCGGTCATATGCATACATACTTACAAACATTATTCTGATCGAGCATTATTTAGGAATATCGATGAATAGGCATGCAAGAGTTGATATATGGTCGAGAACAATCCAATATTTTTGTATAAAAGAAGGAATATTTTCTTAATAAGATCAATCGTAATCTTACAGTAAACCCGACGACTATTTCTCTTATTTTCGGTATTTGACGCCCTACGGAGCCCCGGCTTTTGGGTATTCGTTAACCAGGCAATTCACCGGACGAGTCAGCTATCGACTTAGTATCTAGTATCTTAATCTGCTTTTAAGTTCTTACAGCACAGCAAAGTTGTTCATAATATAAAACAACTTTACAAGGGTTACCCATATAATTTTTTTAAAAATAAGCCCGATTTTCTTCAAATTTTAAACATATGTGTATCACCGATGGACAAAACTTTTTGTAAAGTTTTTGGAGCGAATTGGCCCTGAGGCCCGAGGGTAACACATATAATTTTTTAAAAAATTATCCCGATTTTCTTTACATTTTTAAAGCATCTGTATCTGTGATGGACAAAACTTTTTGTACATTTTTTTGGAGTGATCGAGGGGTGCCAATATAAGTTTTCTTTAAAAGTTAACCCGATTTTCTCAAATTTTAAACATATTTGTATCTTCGATAACAACACTTACTATTGAAAGTTGTAAGTGATCTGGTCCCATATAATTTTTTTACACATGTGTATCTCCGGTGACAACAGTTTTTGAAATATTATGAATTTTTTCCATATTAACCCGGTTCAAAGTTTGCAGACATATGTATCCCTATTAGAAAATTTACAAGAAAAATTTAAATTTTTATGGGTTTTTTTTTTTTTTAAGACACACATTACCCACAAAAAGAAGTCAAAAATGAGCTGTTGTGCGCACTCTAGTTCTAAAATACATTTCAGAGTGTTAAATCGTCTAACCGCTTACGTATCTTCGATGAGTTCAACACAAACTAATTTCCAAACCAACAAACAAATTATTAAATATTTATTTTATTGGTTTAACATTATTTTTTACTTTTTGTAATATAGTTTATTAATTTAAGTAAAGTTAATAGAAAATTGAATTTATATCTTATATTATCAAAATAAAAGCTGTGAAATAAGATCATTAATTGAGTTTAATAATTTATCTCATAAAAGAAACTTTAATCTACAAAAATTAAATTGGTACTGAACAAAATAAAAAAGTAAATAAGATTGAAGAAATAGTGAAAGGTAAAGATTATTGTAAAAAAAATCAGAGGCAATTAAAATCAAACGAGGGACAAATCGAGAAAGACAAAAACGTAAACGGGACGCAGAAACTATTGAACCAAAGGCATCCAGCTCGTCGTCAAGGAGAACATTTATCAAAGAAAACTATAATTCAACGAAAAAAAACTAACAAGTGAAAATTTAATGCAAAAAAATACGACAACGTGCTTTTAGAATTTCGAAAGAACAATAACTTTTAAATGAAACAAAAGAAGAACGTTTAAATCGATTAGAAACTATTAGAATTTCTAAACAAAAAATAATTTTAAATGAATCGGAGTAAGAACGTAACGATAGACGAGAAGCTGGTCGCATTTCCTATAGAGAAAGAAGTGAAAATGAATCAGAGGATGCACGTTGCTACAGACGAGAAGGTGATTGCACTGCGCATACAGAAAGGCTTGAAAAAAATCGGAGGAAGAACGTAACGATATAAGATCTCAATTCCCATAGAGAAAGGCGTGATAAAATTGTTACTGATAAACGATGACGTAGTTGTATAACTACGCTATCGTTTATTTATTATTTTTTTTAACCGGATAAATTCTTTTGCTTATTCTCCCTGTATAGTATGTAAAAAAATGTATATCCACGTCAAGTTAATACATTATTAAAAAATGAATTAAGTAGTTATGCTCCTAATTATTTACCATCTGAATTACAAAATATTTCTTTAAAATTATGCAATCGTTGCAAGACTCATTGATATCTTAAGAAATTGCACTACTTACTTCTGTTGAACGTCGATTAATTTCCCGAATTAACTTATATCTTAAAATTAAAAAACTTTATGAAAGATTTGGACAAAAATTACTTAAAGGACAATCTATTCACTTTGCACAAGACGTCCAAGAAATCCTGATAAATTATTTTCACACGCCCATAGACAAAAGTGACTGTTTCGTACACTATAAACTAGCCTCGAAAGTAGCACATAACAACACTAGTTATGTTATGATATAAACGTCTTTTGTTATTTACTACAATCTCAGCGAACACATTGCGCATGAGCAAGAATTCTCTTTTGTTTGTCGTTTGTGATTTCTGCTTCTCTCTCGATTTAGCAGAAAAACCGGTTTGGACGCGTGAAAAATTCATTTCTTTGTTATTTACTGCAGTCACAGCGAACACACATTCTCACATTTCTGCTTCTCTCTCTCGATTTAGCAGAAAAACCGGTTTGGACGCGTGAAAAATAGCGTACATGACTCGCATAAAAGTGCTCATCGTGCTCGTTAGATTGCCGAACTCGGCAATAAACTCCACTTTCCTTGCTCGTTCTGTAATATACTATACCTCGACCTATTGACGAATGTGGCTTAGTAGTAATAACAGAATTTTTGGAAAATATTAATGCTATTCGACAATTAAATATCGACTTTTCTAAAATTGAAACTGCTCTTTGCTGGCTTATTGCTAATAATCCACTTTATAACGACGTAACAATTCGAATGCCTGATAAAATTAACATTCAAAATATTTATCGTGTACCACAAATTATTCCCATTTCTAGTGTCGAAAGTGAATGGAAAGTAAAAAGCCATCAAACACGTGCTTTTCGCGCTCATATTTATCAGGCTAATCAAATATTTCGAATGCAGGGCAACAATGTACTGCAATGACTGCTGCAGCTCTTTTAAAATTTAAATTGTTACCAATCAATGACTGGACTTCGACTACTATCGACCAAATACTTCTTGACAGTAATAATTTATATGAGCAAATTGTACGTGAAAATCCTCGCAATTTGTATGGGAATTAACTACCTAGTAGTACAGAAATATTTAACAAACAAGTAAATTTTATTTTTTCAAATGATCCTGAATTTCTTTGGTAATGTTGGTGGTAACGCAAATAGCTTGTCTCTCGAAGCCGTAATTTTTATTTTTTTTACAAGACATGAAGTATTGTTATTTGTTCACGGTTAATTGGAAAACTTTAGGCTGACAATATAATAAAATATTATTTATTTGATTCGCATTCGTGTGGTGCAGGCGGAACTTCAACCCATTTAAATTTTCTAACCGGTAAAGCTTGTGTGGTTGAAACAGAATCTCAAACTGAATTATTATAAACATGCAGAATACCGTAGATTTGGTTTTCCCCGAAGATTGAGTGATAGAACAAAAATTATTGACCCACGCTCAAAAGAATTACTGACCAATGGTGGGAGAATATGTATATTGGAAAGACCACGGGGTGAGGATTTGGAATGAAAATATGGATATAACGGGTGTTTTTTTGGGAGGTTTGTTTTTCCGATAGATGTCGTTTTATTTTATGACAGTTGTTTTGACAGCTCAAAGTGGCATTTCTACTCAGTATTGTTTGGCAAATCATTATGAAAAAAAAAAAAAAAAAAAAAAAAAAAAAAAAATTACATTTGTGAAAAATAGTCGTGGTAGCCATATGCCAGAAATTGTGTTTAAATGTTAAATGCCAAAAAATTATCTACCAAATAAAAAAAAATTTGGTCATTTCATAATTTTATATGTGTTTTATTCAAAAAAAAAATCGGCAACTTCTTAAAAAAACACCCGTTAGATATAACGTGTTTTTTTAAGAGGTTCGATTTTTGCCGATTGTCATAAAATAAAACGACATCTATCGGAAAAACAAACCTCCCAAAAAAACACCCTTTACAATTTTGCGGTGAAACTTTGGCTATTGCATGTTGTTTTGCAAATTCGTATCAAAAGGGGAACCCTTATGCTTATTCTCAGGTAACAAACAGATCCATTACGAAAATTGTTATAAATTTGTATGGAAATGTTAAATAGACGAAAAGTTACAGCATGTGAGTGTGTATTACGTTTATGTCATCTTAAATTTAAACAAAGCTTCCGTAAAAGTGTTTTTCTCAATACTAGTGTTCCCGAAAAACGATATAATGTAATTCAATTTTCTAACAATACTGATCATGATAATGAATATTGCCAGATAGTTTTTGACAGATATCAAAACCGAACTTACGAATTAGAGAATATGACATTATTTGAATTTGGTATGTGTACGAACCTATGTTTACTCGAAATATTCAAAATTATGATCACGATGAAGGAGATGACGACGTGTGATTTAAATGATGATAAACAACACACTTGTTCAAATATTATCATTCTAAAAGTTCAACGTAGAAGTAGAATGCGTAAACGTAAAAGAGCAGCTATACGAGTAGTAAAAACTCCTAAATTTTCTGTACGTACTGATCTTGATTCATATTTATATAAACAATTCGTATGTCATATACCTTTTAGACAAGAATTAAATCTTGTTTTAAATTACGAATCTGTTAGATGTGCATTTGAGCTTCCTGAAAATATTCCTCTAGTACAAATGTCTGATAAGGTTTTTGAAATTAATGTTCAACGAATTAATGTACAGAAACGGTCGCTTATTGACCATATTAAACGACAAATTTTACGAGACGTTAATAATGAAGATCCAGTTTCAATACTATTTTTCATTACAGGAAGTGCTGGTACTGGTAAAACTTTAACTTTAAAATTAATAACTGAAAAAATTCAAAGTGGCATTAGAATTATTAAGGCTAATGGAATTTTCGTTAAAATTGCTGCTCCAATTGGTGTTGCTGCATTACTTGTTAATGGTTTAACCTTATACAATACAATACAAAAAACCCATAAAAAGCATGATTATCACAAACTTACTGGGATATATCTTGAAACATTACGACGACAATGGGTAAATGTTTCGAACCTCAGGGCCCGTCACTCCAAAAATTTTACAAAAAGTTTTGTCCATCGGAGATACACATGTGTTTAAAATTTGAAAAAAATCGGGCTAATTTTTAAAAAATTTCTATCGGCAACCCCTGGGCCTCAGGATACACATGTGTATTAAATTTAAATTTATTTTTTTTTAAATTTGTATTGGGCCTCGCGAACCCGCGGCCTGTGGTCTCTTTAATGTTCTATGGACGTTGATCACCATTGGTCTTGATCGGAATCCTTTGCATCTTGCCCAACTATTGGCGCTACAACTTTGTATCGATGCGTTTTCCCTCTAGCTGTTTGTTGCAGTTCTCTTCTTGCAGCACATTTCGCACAAGTTCGGCACCAGTTTTCAACATCTCTGCGGAAATTGACCCAAAAGAATCGACGTCTTACTTAATCTAGTGACCTCTTAATTCCCAAATATTTTCCTTGTGTTCCAGTGTGTGTTTTGTAAAGAACCTTGTTCATCAAATTCGTTAGTAACACTACCTTTGATTTGGTACATCGACCATCGGCAGATTCCCATTGTCTTACCCTTCTTTGAATCTCAATGACTGCCATTGATGCCAGTTACTTTTTACTGTCGGAACTGCTGGTGCAATTTCGTGCCAGTACGATCTTTCTCCTCCATCCATCGAAGTACTGGAGCAATTGAATCATCCTGCTCTTCTTCTTCCCTAAGCTACTCCCTTTTCAAATGATATTTCATCTGCTGGATCGTGATTCGTGAAACAACTAAACATTTTTGGATTTCTGGTCTTTAACTTTGTTTGTACTCAGGGACACAACACTTCCTGAATGATCCACAATTGTGATTTCCAGTCGTGCTGAACAGAACTTCTAGATTACGCACTCTTAGCACTTGCTTCCTCAAATCAAGGGACATCTGGTGCGCCATCATAAAGTCCAAACCCAATACTTATTCATCTTCCACTCGGGCAACAATAAACCGATGTCGAAACCTTCATCCTTCAAACTCGACTGTAAGGAAACGTTCACCCTTAACTGCTGCAGCCTCTCCTGTAGCTGTCCTCAACTTGTAGTGATGCACTCTGTTTACTTGCTCTCCAGACACCATTTCAGAACTCACAATTGATCTGAAAGCTCCTGTGTCTAAAGCAAAATCGCAAGGTCTTTTCTCTAATATGCCACTAACAACCAGACTATTGCAATCCCTTCTAAGATTTGTACTGCGTATTATGACCCTAGGATATTCTCTTGTCTTCTTCAGCCTTTACCCTGCAAAGCTGGTACAAGACGATCGCTCCACCTTTTTTAAATGTTTTGCATCTATACGCGGTAATCTTTCCAGATTATTGACACCATTCACCGGTTGTATCATCATGTTTCCAATGCTCAGTTCATTGCAATCATGAATGAAATGTGCAGATTTCTGACATCTAAAACATCTTAATGAATAATTAAATCTGCTATTTCTGTCGTTTTGAAAGCGACTAGTGGTTGATTTTTGAATCTCCTCTCCAATCAGAGCTTTTTTTCTTACTAACCAATCTAAATATATGTATGAAAATCAATTGCTGTTCGTTAGACTGGCTAAAACTCGAGAACGGCTGAACCGATTTGGCTAATTTTGGTCTTAAATTATTTGTAGAAGTCCAGAAAAGGTTAATTCAGCCCCGCTAGGTGGCGCTGGTATCGTTTTTTTCTGAAAATTCTTACTTATCTTATTTTTGGCTCAAATTCACACAATATAATGTTTAAATAAAAAGAAAGTCGTTGACAAAATTTGGATCCGATAGGATGGGATGGAAAATGTAGTTTTCCCTGTATATAATCTTTATATAAAGAATATTCGAAGAAGTGTACATTTTTTGCTTGTATAAGTGTCGATTCTATAGTTTTCTGGATTGGTGAGTTGGTTAGTTATTGGGGTGTAAAAGGGCGTGGCGTCAGTGGGCGGGAGGTCAGTGGGCGGTGGTCAGCGGGATGGGGCAGCCGGGAAACGCGGGTGTAAGTGGGCGTGGCGTCAGTGGGCGGGTAGCAAAGCGCCCGGGAACATCTAGTATATTATAAAGCTAATTTTGGAATAAATTATTGATTTTCTATTCTATATCTATTTGTTTTTTTATTTATCAATATTTGTTTTAAGGTACTACTTTTATTAATTTGTAATAATGACTTTAAAGGAAAAATGGGAAAAGAACCTTTAATACATTATCCTTTTTATTTTATATTTACTTTAGATTACTTAAATCTACTTAAAACTAGTTAACAAAAACATAACAAGGAAAACAAAAAAGAACAATTCCCTAATATTTTGTTGGCAGCGTCCCAAGCCCCCGGCACAAACTGCATCATAGAGACGTCATTATGACATCTCTATGATACCCATTGTACAGATTATCTAAGACACTGCCTCCGCTAACACTTAGGGCTGTATGTCGGCCACACCCCAGTCGAGCCACCAATTTTTGATTAGGTTACATCTGTTACTGTCTATTTCAGGTATGTCGCTGCAGTATCTCCAAACCGCATTTCGACCACTCAAAATCATCGATGCATGTCGGATGCTTTTGTCCGTTTCTTATTTGACACATAGTGCCTGTAATTGGAATGTTCGCTTCTATTCATATTCATACACGCTCTAAGACATTTTCTCTCGAGGACGCGAAATTTTTCCATATTTAAAGGATTGATGTATTACCATATTGGACACTCATACGTTAAAATTGGTCTAACGAACGTCTGGTAGTAAAGGACCTTCATCTTCTATCTCGGTAACCGGCCGATTCCACTAGCACAATTCCACTAGACACAATTCCACTGGACACAATCCCACTTGGCACAATTCCCCTAGGGAACAATTTAACTTGCACAATTTAGCTTGCATAACAACTTGTATAGTTACACGGTAAGGCAAATACATAAATATACACATTAATATTTTACTTGCGTTGGCATGGTTTTAATTGTACAAAAAAAAAATGGCGCTCGCGATTTACCACCCTAAATGCGTTTAATATTTTATTTGCGTAGGCGTGGTTTTAATTGTACCGTGTATCGTTTATCGTTGTTTATGTTTTTTTTTCAAATATTTTGCAATTTTTTAAAACATTCGTATTCTTTCTTTTTTAAGTTTAACCTTTTTATGATTAAACGAATTCAACTTGCACAATTTAACTTTTTGAGAATTTTGTAATTGCGCGCGCGATTTACCACCCTAAACGCGTTTGATTATCAAAAAGTTAAATTGTGCCCAGTGGAATTGTGCCAAGTGGAATTGTGCCAGTGGAATTGTGCCCAGTCGAATTATGTCTAGTAAAATTGTGATAGTGGAATAGGACTAGAATCCCCAAATCAGATGGCGTGAGTAAAATAACTTTTTCAGTGCCATGAAAGCGGCTCTTCCCTTTTTCACAGCGGTATTAACGTGTTCATTGTAATACAAGAATGCAAAGAATGCAATGCAAACATTTAATAGAAAGTGTTGTCATGGGAGATATACATGTGTGCAAAATTTCAATAAAATCGGGCTGTAGGAAGTGGGTTAAAAATTGATCACAAGATTTGGCCAGCCAGCCAGCCAGCCACGGGCAAGTGAAGTTAATATAGAGAATTTAAAAAAAGCCGAAAGGGAACAAGCAGACAATAAACCAACAGAAACTGCACTGTCACTCATAACCTTCTCTACAGAATGCCCAACTGTTTTGCTTTTTAACAATAAATGCTTAAAAAAGAACAAGAGAGCTAAATCCATGTAAAAATTTCCTGTATCTCACTACAAAAACTTAAGTTTCTCGTTCTTTTTCCTATCACTGAGAGATTTTGTAGCCGAAAGGAAGCAAGCAGAGAACCAACACAGAACCTTTTTCGTGCAACCTTATGGGTTGCAAGTTGCAACTGCAAGGCTAAGAGAACGAGTAAGCATAGCACCGAAGGGGACTTTCGAGATTCAATACAATTACTAGTACTACACATATTTGCCGTAGAGAGAGTAAGGGTGATTGAGTTGTCGGGGAAGTGGTATGGTATGGAAATAGAAGTATGCTTCAAAATGTTTTTCGCTTTGAAACGCGCAGACACAATATTTGCCATTAACTTCGTTTTATCTGGTTCTCTTTTTATTATGTAATTTAATGGAAGAGTTATTAACTCTTCGTAATATTGGAGTGATTAAACAAAAGACAAGCTAAAATAAAAGGAAATGGTAGCAACAGCAATGTCGCTTTTAACTTGTAAATGGTACATGGAGCATTGATAGAGAACTTAGATCACGACTGCTGCACATGTTAATGGTATCTTACGAGCATCGAAGAATGTCGAATAATGCAGGCCAATTATTAATTATTAAATATCTTTTGCATCGTTCTCTCTTTTCTGTAATTAATCGATGAGTTATTTACTCTAGTTACTGCACACATGAGTAAGGATATGATAAGCGAAAAGAAAAGGAAATAGTTGCAAGGAAGCCTGGAGGTTGCACTTGTTATATGCCTCTTTTTTTGGAACTTATAGTAGTATTTTTTTTTCTGTTACACGACCAAAAACGAGAGCACTGTATTACTTTATGCATTGTTTATAGAACGAGCCGAGCGGAGAACTGATAGAATATGAACAGAGACTATTTTATCACTACGGCTGCGGTAAACAATTAAGTAGCTGCGCAGCTTGTGCTGCACAAAAAATGGCAGGCAGTATGCACGAAATTGCGGCTACATTTTAAACCGACTTACAGTCTGCTTGTAGGGCGATAATTTGAAATTTACATTTTACTATTTGCATCCAATTTAAAGTGGCTGCGTAAACTGCGCAGTCGATTTTTCTTTACTGTATTGGCTGCAAAAGTGAATTTTTGGCCAACATGCAGCATAAACTGTGCAGCGGCTGAATTCTTGACCGCAACCTACTACTGCATATGTTTGTTTTGTTCTGCTCAAGCTATGTGCTTCATTGGACGTTATTGAAATCACATATATGATCATCAATCCCATCACATACAACAGAATATATATTTTATAAGCTGATTTAAATGTTCATAACAATATATTGTGCATGCAATATTTACGCGCAGTTGGAGTGAAATTTCTTTGACGTAGTGGGCGATATTACGAATAAATTAAAAGGCACAAGTCAGTCAGCACAGTAAGTTTCAGAAATTCCATTTCCTAGTGACCACATCCTAGAATTTCGATGAGAATAAGTTTTACAGTCGCATCTTAATCCTACATTCCGAATTTTACACAAGTCTCTTGAGAAATGGCTTAGCTCCGAAAATTCCTGATCCTATTGACCATATACTAGAATTTCCATAGTAAAAGGTCTTATAGTCGCATCTTAAACCTACATTCCGAATTTCATACGAATCGCTTGAGAAATCACTTTTTTCCAGAATTTCCATAGGAACTAGTCTTACAGTCGCATCTGAGTCCTACATACCGAATTTTATGCGAATCGCTTTAAAAAATTGCTTTGTTCCCGAAACTCCATACCATAAAGATCATATTCTAGAATTTCCATAGGAACAAGTCTTAAATTCGCATCTTACCCCAACATACCGAATTTCATGTAAATCGCTTGAGAAATTGCTTTGTTCCCGAAATTCCAGACCATAATGATCATATTCCAGAATTTCCATAGACACAAGTCTTAGATTCACATCTTACCCCTACATACCGAATTTCATGCAAATCGCTTGAGAAATGGCTAAGTTCCTAAAATTCCAGAGCCTAACACTAAGAAATAATAATGTAGTTTCAGTTACAATAAAATATTGATTCACAAATTGAGTATCGAAAATAACGCGCGTGAATAAAATAAGATAAAATAAACATAAATTAAAATCAATTAATAATAAATGGGATAATAAAATCTAAAATTTCCCCATTTACTATTTTTCAATAACTTCGATATAGTATATTACATAACGAGCTATGAAAGTGGGCGTTATCGTGCGCGTTAGAAGCTTGAAGCGCTAGGCGGTAGCCGAGTGCGACAATCTAACGAGCACTATAAACACTTTTCAGCGAGTAATGTATGCTATTTTTTGCATGACCAAAACAATTTCTTAGCTAAACTGCTCATGCGCAGTGCAAAACAATTGTGGGAAAGTGTGTTCGCTGAGACTGCAGTTAATAACAATAGTATTTTCTATGTTAACACACTAGTGTGGATAATGTCTACTTTCGAGGGTAGATTATAGCGTAGGAAACAGTCACTTTCGTCTATGGTCGTGTCAAAAAGAATAAACTTATCAAACTCAAAAGTTTATTAAAAAAAGGGCCAATTCGGCAAAACTTTTGCGGTTGTCGATTAAACTAAAGCATTCACATCGGGCAATCTCATTTTTTTGTGAATTCAATCAAATTAATTTTTTTAATAAGTTTTCTAATATTATGTAGATGTCGCGTAAATCGCAAGGTATTTAATACAATTTAAAACCGGGAAGTATGCCTTCGGTTATATAAAGAAAACCCCACTGACCCCACTGTAGAAAACCGAACCCAATTTAGACGAGTCAGAAATAATTTCAATGCCTAACTTAGACGAGGTAAATTCGACTATGACCAGAAACTGAGACAAACAATTCTTCAGTGTCCAAAAGAAAGTAAAATTTTTGGTCATTTGTGAAAGGAATTAAAAAAAGAGCAGAGTAGGCTGTATCGTCTACACGGCCGCGAGGCTTTTGTGCGTGACAACGGTTATAAACATTTACTGACAATGCACTGTTTATTTTTTATTTTTTTTTATTTAATTTTATTTAATTTTTATGTATGTACATTTAACTTAAATTTAAGTGTTTATCTAGTTTTCCAGTTTATGTTGTTATAAAATAATTTCCGAGTTTAAACCTTACCTTTCAATTCAATTAGTAATGTAATGTGAGTTGAGCAGAGAACCAACCAACAGAGACTTTACTACACTACTCTACTCTCTAGAGAGGGTTTAGGTTTACGGGCTCACATGGTCTATAGTGACGTTTAGACGGCATACGAGTATATTCCAGAGGGTGCAGCTTTTTGGCTAAAAACAATTGGGGTAAAATACTAATTTTATTGCACGGTAATTTCAATATAAACTTTGCCAAGCCATAATCACATGTATTTTAACTTAATGCCAAACACATGCTTAAATACAGATTCGGGCAATTCATTCCACAAAATTTTTGAGCGGCTAAAGAAGGAATGTTTGAATTAATCGGTACGCCCGAAGATAGGTCTAAAGCTGTTTTCGTTAGTATTATAAAATATAAAAAACTAACTTATAATGGTTAGAATCTACCATGTAAATTCTTTAACCTGCGGCCATATCACTTCCATATTTTTATAGAAAGTGTGGTCATCCTATTATCATTATATACCAAAGGTTATATGTATGTGGAAAAGTACCGTATTGTATTGAAAGAATATTTCAGAGTCATTATTCTATAAACAAATAGAAATGAACCGTATATTAAAGATTATTGTTTAATTTTGTATTAGTATACAGTCAGTACAATGTTAATTTAGTAAGAGGTTAATGGAGAACCATCTGTTATATAAAGATAGAAGACGAACAGAATGTAAAAAAAAGCCGAAAGGGAACAAGCAGACAATGAACCAACAGAAACTGCACTGTCACTCATAACCTTCTCTACAGAATGGCCAACTGTTTGGATTTTTAACAATAAATGCTTAAAAAAGAACAAGAGAGCTAAATCCATATAAAAATTTCCTGTTTCTCACTACCAAAACTTAAGTTTCTCGTTCTTTTTCCTATCACTGAGAGATTTTGTAGCCGAAAGGAAGCAAGCAGAGAACCAACACAGAACCTTTTTCGTGCAACCTTATGGGTTGCAAGTTGCAACTGCAAGGCTAAGAGAACGAGTAAGCAGAGCACCGAAGGGGACTTTCGAGTTTCAATACAATTACTAGTACTACACATATTTGCCGTAGAGTGAGTAAGGGTGATTGAGTTTTCGGGGAAGTGGTATGGTATGGAAATAGAAGTATGCATCAAAATGTTTTTCGCTTTGAAACGCGCAGACACAATATTTGCCATTAACTTCGTTTTATCTGGTTCTCTTTTTATTATGTAATTTAATGGAAGAGTTATTAACTCTTCGTAATTTTGGAGTGATTAAACAAAAGACAAGCCAAAATAAAAGGAAATGGTAGAAACAGCAACGTGGCTTTTAACTTGTAAATGGTACATGGAGCATTGATAGAGAACTTAGATCACGACTGCTGCACATGTTAATGGTATCTTACGAGCATCGAAGAATGTCGAATAATGCAGGCCAATTATTAATTATTAAATATCTTTTGCATCGTTCTCTCTTTTCTGTAATTAATCGATTAGTTATTTACTCTAGTTACTGCACACATGAGTAAGGATATGATAAGCGAAAAGAAAAGGAAATAGTTGCAAGGAAGCCTGGAGGTTGCACTTGTTATATGCCTCTTTTTTTGGAACTTATAGTAGTATTTTTTTTTCTGTTACACGACCAAAAACGAGAGCACTGTATTACTTTATGCAATGTTGATAGAACGAGCAGAGCAGAGCACTGATAGAAAATGAACAGAGACTATACTATCACTACGGCTGCGGTAAAGAATTAAGTAGCTGCGCAGCTTGTGCTGCACAAAAAATGGCAGGCAGTCGGTATGCACGAAATTGCGGCTACATTTTAAACCGACTTACAGGCTGCTTGTAGGGCGATAATTTGAAATTTACATTTTACTATTTGCATCCAATTTAAAGTGGCTGCGTAAACTGCGCAGTCGATTTTACTTTACTGTATTGGCTGCCAAAGTGAATTTTTGGCCAACATGCAGCATAAACTGTGCAGCGGCTGAATTCTTGACCGCAACCTACTACTGCATATGTTTGTTTTGTTCTGCTCAAGCTATGTCCTTGATTGGACGTTATTGAAATCACATATATCATCATCCATCCCATCACATACAACAGAATAAATAATTTATAAGCTGATTTACATGGTCATAACAATATATTGTGCATGCAATATTTACGCGCAGTTGGAGTGAAATTTCAGTGACCACATCCTAGAATTTCGATGAGAACAAGTTTTACAGTCGCATCTAAATCCTAAATTCCGAATTTTATACAAGTCTCTTGAAAAATGGCTTAGCTCCGAAAATTCCTGATCCTATTGACCATATACTAGAATTTCCATAGTAAAAGGTCTTATAGTCGCATCTTAAACCTACATTCCGAATTTCATACGAATCGCTTGAGAAATCACTTTTTTCCAGAATTTCCATAGGAACTAGTCTTACAGTCGCATCTGAGTCCTACATACCGAATTTTATGCGAATCGCTTCCCGAAACTCCATACCATAAAGATCATATTCTAGAATTTCCATAGGAACAAGTCTTAAATTCGCATCTTACCCCAACATACCGAATTTCATGTAAATCGCTTGAGAAATTGCTTTGTTCCCGAAATTCCAGACCATAATGATCATATTCCAGAATTTCCATAGAAACAAGTCTTAGATTCACATCTTATCCCTACATACCGAATTTCATGGAAATCGCTTGAGAAATTGCTTTGTTCCCAAAATTCCAGACCATAATGATCATATTCCAGAATTTCCATAGGAAGAAGTCTTGCAGTCGCATTTTAGTCCTACATTCCGAATTTCATGCGAATCGCTTGAGAAATTGCTTTGTTCCAGAAATTCCAGATGTTTTAACGCCGGAGGTAGTAACCGTGCTTCCTTTTACCTAAGGGAAGAGTTAGTTGGGCGGAGAGTTAATGTAAAAAACGTTTAATTTTGTTTGGTAAACAATTAAGTTTTTTTTTTTTTGCTTTAGTTATATATTACTAGGGAGGCCCGCTGTCTTGAGCTTGGCTGCGACCTCTACTAGAATGTTCTTGATTAGACTTCGGACTTACTCTGACTTTTATATGCTCAAATCCAAACGATCTTTGTCCCCAAATCAAACAGTTCACGGAAATGCACTCATCAGCAATATTTTCCAATATCGATAAATCAAATAATTAATGCTCCAGATATAGTGCGATGCACTATTAACTGCGTAAGCAATTAAATTATTGCCCAATATTAATAATATTGGGATAAACAATTAAGTCGGTAAATTATTACACAATATTAATGCATCAGCATAAAATTCGTTAATGGCTCTGGATATAGTTCATACACCCAGCTAATGCCGTTGACGATGTCCATTCACACTTGCTCTCTATACCTACAATTCATAATTGTAATTGACTTTGGATTTCGTGTGTATCCGCCGCCGTATAGCTTTGTATTCGGTATGGAACAATTGGGAAAGTGTATTGCATTGAATGCAGAGCGATCGCATGGATTATGTGTCTTGCTATTTGTTATAGCTGCAGTGTTGTATATACACATCATTGAATGCTATTGAATGTTATAGCTGAAGCGGGTATCGGGTGACGAGCTCATGAACATGAAATATTTATGTCCGACATGAAAAGTGAGCGCTGCAGCGTACTTGTTGTACTTTGGATATTGTGTCGCATTTGACGTCGTGGGAAAGAAGATCATATTTAGGAGAGTTGATTTGATGAGGCGACATTTAGTGCGATCACTACATCCCACCCCCTTAGAAGAAGGAAACTCCACGGTTGGAATTTCCGGGACACGATGGTTGAAAAGCCATATCTTACCATACATTATGTATTTACAAAATTATATATATATATTGTTTTTCTTCTTTTTTTCTTGTGTACATATTCATATAAATTTTTTTTTTGTTTTTGTTTTTGTATGGATTTGAAAAAAAATATTTTCTAATATAATTTTAGGATTTTATTCTAATTTCATAATTCTATATTTTCTAATCTAATTTTTTTGTTTTTATGATTCTTTAAACATTAATAACTTCCTTTATTATTTTAACACAACGTTATAGAGTTGTTTTACATATTTCTTATCGTATATATGAGTGTATTAGTATCAAAACCGACACATTTCCATTTTTTTGTATTTTTACCTAATGATGTCATGTTATTCTGTTACTAAATCTCTACATTTTTTCGTATTCAGAATGTAATAAAACAGAATGCTTCCCTTCCCAATGTACATTATAAAAATAGCGATTGGATCAAAACTAAAGCTTTTCTAGTGAATCGTTGCATCAAAACAAAACGTTTCCTATACTTAAACTAGTTAAATCGTTACTTTTCCTGTAGAAAAGTTCATACACAAATACCGATTGAATCAAAGTGTAACATTTCCAATGATTTTTTTGACAATTTTTTTGGCGGGAATTCAGTCCAAAAATTAATTTTGATCGGCTTTTTTTACCAAATTTAATGCAAAATTTTGCGATTTTAGAAAAAATTTTACATAACATAATGGAAAAAGAAATAGTCCAAGAAAATTTGGAGCATCCAAGAAAAAAGGGAAGGAAAATAAATGAATGGAAATGCACAAAAGCTAATTTAGATAGGTGAGCAAAAAAAAAAAAGTAATAATAACTATTTCGTGTTTATAAATGAAGATTATTACTATTTAAATTGTTGTGTAGATATAAACCAAAAGGATTACCAAAGGTACCAGCTTGTAATCACAAAAAAGAAAACTCATATCATTGTGCGAAAGTTATGGGTCAAGACTGATTTGTATTCCATAAAAATTGTATTCCTGGGAAAATAAGGTATCACAATATGCTTTTATTTTGGGGCATACTAAAATAACCAAACCTACTAGGATCGATCGCAAAACAGGTGGAGCTGCAAAAAAAATTGTAACCAAATACTACGGAAAACCGGAACCGGAAAGGAGCATTAATTCGCGTATGCTTGCTGGCATTTAAAAACACTTTACGGATTGGATTCACACGAATAAATAGAGTTTGTAAAAGGTTTTTTGAATCTGGTACAATACCTAAGGAAAATCGTGGAGGAAGTAGGAAGGAAAAAATCTATGAACCTAAAAAAGAGTTAGTTAAAGAATCTATAAAAGAATTTTATGTTCATGATGTTTAGTTCTGCCAGACAGTATCTTCTAGGAGAAAATTAAAATGCGTCAAGATCCAGACGAAAAAAATAATTTAAAGACAGCCAAACGCGTCCATAGCTTAAGAGCGAAGGCATTTTATACTTTGGCCAAGGAAGAAGCCGATACTCTAATAACATTTTCGTTTGGCTGTTAGAAAAATATGGCTTTGCCTAAACTTTCTGACCAGGCCAACTTAATTTGTACAATTTTACAATTGTCCAAGGAGCTCTAAAACTTATTTAGAAAGAAAACATTTTTATGTATTTATGGACTGAACAACAAAGGCCGAAGGGATGCAATGAGATATCATCTGCTGTTTTTAATCAGCTCTCTAACACAAACTACTCGACCAATTTAACTAAGGTAAGATTAATTTGCGATGGATTTGGAGCGCTGTTTCATTCTCCGTTGGTTGCTGTCTTAACTTTGGTAAAATGGTTTTTAGTTTATAATGGTACTTATAAATATACAACATGATTATGCAAGTTACTAAAGCTAGACTATATATTACTATATAATGGTGAGCATCGTGTTTATCTAAGTTTTGCAAACCTTTTCCTTCCTCTCTGTTTAATAAATCTACTTGATAAGAAAGTTCCGCAAGAATATTGTTTTCATCGTATTTAAACAGTTTAATAGGGGTTACGTTTGTAGAAGTTGTGCTAGTTTTAGATTTCAAAAGAGTTAAATTTATCATCGAAATGAAAGAATTCCTTAAAAGAGTGCTGTCTAAATTTTGACCATGTATCGTCAGATCTTTACTACGTAAATAGCATTTGCCTGTGAATTCTACGATTCCTCACGAGCATCTATTTCGATTATAGCGTGTAAAATCGAAACGAGTTCAGTGGGAATGGATAACTTTTGTTTTTTTATTCTAAGAATTTAAGAGAGTGGATTTAATTTATTTATTTATTTACTTATTTATTCTGTCAAAATCTTTATGTTGTTATTTTGGAGTATTTTTAATTTGTTAGGATTGGGGCGAGTATATCCCGAAATATTCCTTAATAAAGTTTCCTCTTGTCGTGTTTCGTGAGGTAGAAGAAAGATCTGGATTGAAGAACTGTTTTCAGCTAAAGGTATGGGCTTACAAGTTTTGATTACAGTACATTCAGTTGGTAGAGGCTCAACTTCCTCGCTTTCTTCTACTATTCATCAAGATTTTGCTGTTTAGCTTTGCTCCTAGTAGTGACTAAAACTTTGCCATTGTTTGTGCTAACTTGTGTGTCTCCAGGGATGCGACTGAGTGCATCGGCATTGGCATTAAACTTGCCTGGCTTGTATATGATTTCATATTCATATTCCTCTAATGAAATACGCCATCGCGCCAATTTTGATGTAGGATCTTTAAGATTTATCAGCCATTGAAGCGGCCTGTGATCCGTGAGAATTGTAAATTTTCTACCGTAAACGTAAGGACGGAATTGCTTGACTGCAAATATTAATGCTAATAATTCCTTTTCGGTAGTGGTATATTTTGTCTCAGCAACATTTAAAGTACGGCTGACGTAATAACGGGTGTTTTTTTGGGAGGTTTGTTTTTCCGATAGATGTCGTTTTATTTTATGACAGTTGTTTTGACAGCTCAAAGTGGCATTTCTACTCAGTATTGTTTGGCAAATCATTATGAAAAAAAAAAAAAAAAAAAAATGACGTTATATCTAACGGGTGTTTTTTTAAGAAGTTGCCGATTTTTTTTTTGAATAAAACACATATAAAATTATGAAATGACCAAAATTTTTTTTTATTTGGTAGATAATTTTTTGGCATTTAACATTTAAATACAATTTCTGGCATATGGCTACCACGACTATTTTTCACAAATGTAATTTTTTTTTTTTTTTTTTTTTTTTTTTTTTTTTTTCATAATGATTTGCCAAACAATACTGAGTAGAAATGCCACTTTGAGCTGTCAAAACAACTGTCATAAAATAAAACGACATCTATCGGAAAAACAAACCTCCCAAAAAAACACCCTTTACAATTTTGCGGTGAAACTTTGGCTATTGCATGTTGTTTTGCAAATTCGTATCAAAAGGGGAACCCTTATGCTTATTCTCAGGTAACAAACAGATCCATTACGAAAATTGTTATAAATTTGTATGGAAATGTTAAATAGACGAAAAGTTACAGCATGTGAGTGTGTATTACGTTTATGTCATCTTAAATTTAAACAAAGCTTCCGTAAAAGTGTTTTTCTCAATACTAGTGTTCCCGAAAAACGATATAATGTAATTCAATTTTCTAACAATACTGATCATGATAATGAATATTGCCAGATAATTTTTGACAGATATCAAAACCGAACTTACGAATTAGAGAATATGACATTATTTGAATTTGCTATGTGTACGGACCTATGTTTACTCGAAATATTCAAAATTATGATCACGATGAAGGAGATGACGACGTGTGATTTAAATGATGATAAACAACACACTTGTTCAAATATTATCATTCTAAAAGTTCAACGTAGAAGTAGAATGCGTAAACGTAAAAGAGCAGCTATACGAGTAGTAAAAACTCCTAAATTTTCTGTACGTACTGATCTTGATTCATATTTATATAAACAATTCGTATGTCATATACCTTTTAGACAAGAATTAAATCTTGTTTTAAATTACGAATCTGTTAGATGTGCATTTGAGCTTCCTGAAAATATTCCTCTAGTACAAATGTCTGATAAGGTTTTTGAAATTAATGTTCAACGAATTAATGTACAGAAACGGTCGCTTATTGACCATATTAAACGACAAATTTTACGAGACGTTAATAATGAAGATCCAGTTTCAATACTATTTTTCATTACAGGAAGTGCTGGTACTGGTAAAACTTTAACTTTAAAATTAATAACTGAAAAAATTCAAAGTGGCATTAGAATTATTAAGGCTAATGGAATTTTCGTTAAAATTGCTGCTCCAATTGGTGTTGCTGCATTACTTGTTAATGGTTTAACCTTATACAATACAATACAAAAAACCCATAAAAAGCATGATTATCACAAACTTACTGGGATATATCTTGAAACATTACGACGACAATGGGTAAATGTTTCGAACCTCAGGGCCCGTCACTCCAAAAATTTTACAAAAAGTTTTGTCCATCGGAGATACACATGTGTTTAAAATTTGAAAAAAATCGGGCTAATTTTTAAAAAATTTCTATCGGCAACCCCTGGGCCTCAGGATACACATGTGTATTAAATTTAAATTTATTTTTTTTTAAATTTGTATTGGGCCTCGCGAACCCGCGGCCTGTGGTCTCTTTACTGTTCTATGGACGTTGATCACCATTGGTCTTGATCGGAATCCTTTGCATCTTGCCCAACTATTGGCGCTACAACTTTGTATCGATGCGTTTTCCCTCTAGCTGTTTGTTGCAGTTCTCTTCTTGCAGCACATTTCGCACAAGTTCGGCACCAGTTTTCAACATCTCTGCGGAAATTGACCCAAAAGAATCGACGTCTTACTTAATCTAGTGACCTCTTAATTCCCAAATATTTTCCTTGTGTTCCAGTGTGTGTTTTGTAAAGAACCTTGTTCATCAAATTCGTTAGTAACACTACCTTTGATTTGGTACATCGACCATCGGCAGATTCCCATTGTCTTACCCTTCTTTGAATCTCAATGACTGCCATTGATGCCAGTTACTTTTTACTGTCGGAACTGCTGGTGCAATTTCGTGCCAGTACGATCTTTCTCCTCCATCCATCGAAGTACTGGAGCAATTGAATCATCCTGCTCTTCTTCTTCCCTAAGCTAGTCCCTTTTCAAATGATATTTCATCTGCTGGATCGTGATTCGTGAAACAACTAAACATTTTTGGATTTCTGGTCTTTAACTTTGTTTGTACTCAGGGACACAACACTTCCTGAATGATCCACAATTGTGATTTCCAGTCGTGCTGAACAGAACTTCTAGATTACGCACTCTTAGCACTTGCTTCCTCAAATCAAGGGACATCTGGTGCGCCATCATAAAGTCCAAACCCAATACTTATTCATCTTCCACTCGGGCAACAATAAACCGATGTCGAAACCTTCATCCTTCAAACTCGACTGTAAGGAAACGTTCACCCTTAACTGCTGCAGCCTCTCCTGTAGCTGTCCTCAACTTGTAGTGATGCACTCTGTTTACTTGCTCTCCAGACACCATTTCAGAACTCACAATTGATCTGAAAGCTCCTGTGTCTAAAGCAAAATCGCAAGGTCTTTTCTCTAATATGCCACTAACAACCAGACTATTGCAATCCCTTCTAAGATTTGTACTGCGTATTATGACCCTAGGATATTCTCTTGTCTTCTTCAGCCTTTACCCTGCAAAGCGGGTACAAGACGATCGCTCCACCTTTTTTAAATGTTTTGCATCTATACGCGGTAATCTTTCCAGATTATTGACACCATTCACCGGTTGTATCATCATGTTTCCAATGCTCAGTTCATTGCAATCATGAATGAAATGTGCAGATTTCTGACATCTAAAACATCTTAATGAATAATTAAATCTGCTATTTCTGTCGTTTTGAAAGCGACTAGTGGTTGATTTTTGAATCTCCTCTCCAATCAGAGCTTTTTTTCTTACTAACCAATCTAAATATATGTATGAAAATCAATTGCTGTTCGTTAGACTGGCTAAAACTCGAGAACGGCTGAACCGATTTGGCTAATTTTGGTCTTAAATTATTTGTAGAAGTCCAGAAAAGGTTAATTCAGCCCCGCTAGGTGGCGCTGGTATCGTTTTTTTCTGAAAATTCTTACTTATCTTATTTTTGGCTCAAATTCACACAATATAATGTTTAAATAAAAAGAAAGTCGTTGACAAAATTTGGATCCGATAGGATGGGATGGAAAATGTAGTTTTCCCTGTATATAATCTTTATATAAAGAATATTCGAAGAAGTGTACATTTTTTGCTTGTATAAGTGTCGATTCTATAGTTTTCTGGATTGGTGAGTTGGTTAGTTATTGGGGTGTAAAAGGGCGTGGCGTCAGTGGGCGGGAGGTCAGTGGGCGGTGGTCAGCGGGATGGGGCAGCCGGGAAACGCGGGTGTAAGTGGGCGTGGCGTCAGTGGGCGGGTAGCAAAGCGCCCGGGAACATCTAGTATATTATAAAGCTAATTTTGGAAGAAATTATTGATTTTCTATTCTATATCTATTTGTTTTTTTATTTATCAATATTTGTTTTAAGGTACTACTTTTATTAATTTGTAATAATGACTTTAAAGGAAAAATGGGAAAAGAACCTTTAATACATTATCCTTTTTATTTTATATTTACTTTAGATTACTTAAATCTACTTAAAACTAGTTAACAAAAACATAACAAGGAAAACAAAAAAGAACAATTCCCTAATATTTTGTTGGCAGCGTCCCAAGCCCCCGGCACAAACTGCATCATAGAGACGTCATTATGACATCTCTATGATACCCATTGTACAGATTATCTAAGACACTGCCTCCGCTAACACTTAGGGCTGTATGTCGGCCACACCCCAGTCGAGCCACCAATTTTTGATTAGGTTACATCTGTTACTGTCTATTTCAGGTATGTCGCTGCAGTATCTCCAAACCGCATTTCGACCACTCAAAATCATCGATGCATGTCGGATGCTTTTGTCCGTTTCTTATTTGACACATAGTGCCTGTAATTGGAATGTTCGCTTCTATTCATATTCATACACGCTCTAAGACATTTTCTCTCGAGGACGCGAAATTTTTCCATATTTAAAGGATTGATGTATTACCATATTGGACACTCATACGTTAAAATTGGTCTAACGAACGTCTGGTAGTAAAGGACCTTCATCTTCTATCTCGGTAACCGGCCGATTCCACTAGCACAATTCCACTAGACACAATTCCACTGGACACAATCCCACTTGGCACAATTCCCCTAGGGAACAATTTAACTTGCACAATTTAGCTTGCATAACAACTTGTATAGTTACACGGTAAGGCAAATACATAAATATACACATTAATATTTTACTTGCGTTGGCATGGTTTTAATTGTACAAAAAAAAAATGGCGCTCGCGATTTACCACCCTAAATGCGTTTAATATTTTATTTGCGTAGGCGTGGTTTTAATTGTACCGTGTATCGTTTATCGTTGTTTATGTTTTTTTTCAAATATTTTGCAATTTTTTAAAACATTCGTATTCTTTCTTTAGCTAACTTTTTTAAGTTTAACCTTTTTATGATTAAACGAATTCAACTTGCACAATTTAACTTTTTGAGAATTTTGTAATTGCGCGCGCGATTTACCACCCTAAACGCGTTTGATTATCAAAAAGTTAAATTGTGCCCAGTGGAATTGTGCCAAGTGGAATTATGCCAGTGGAATTGTGCCCAGTCGAATTATGTCTAGTAAAATTGTGATAGTGGAATAGGACTAGAATCCCCAAATCAGATGGCGTGAGTAAAATAACTTTTTCAGTGCCATGAAAGCGGCTCTTCCCTTTTTCACAGCGGTATTAACGTGTTCATTGTAATACAAGAATGCAAAGAATGCAATGCAAACATTTAATAGAAAGTGTTGTCATGGGAGATATACATGTGTGCAAAATTTCAATAAAATCGGGCTGTAGGAAGTGGGTTAAAAATTGATCACAAGATTTGGCCAGCCAGCCAGCCAGCCACGGGCAAGTGAAGTTAATATAGAGAATTTAAAAAAAGCCGAAAGGGAACAAGCAGACAATAAACCAACAGAAACTGCACTGTCACTCATTACCTTCTCTACAGAATGCCCAACTGTTTTGCTTTTTAACAATAAATGCTTAAAAAAGAACAAGAGAGCTAAATCCATGTAAAAATTTCCTGTATCTCACTACAAAAACTTAAGTTTCTCAAAATGTTTTTCGCTTTGAAACGCGCAGACACAATATTTGCCATTAACTTCGTTTTATCTGGTTCTCTTTTTATTATGTAATTTAATGGAAGAGTTATTAGCTCTTCGTAATATTGGAGTGATTAAACAAAAGACAAGCTAAAATAAAAGGAAATGGTAGCAACAGCAATGTCGCTTTTAACTTGTAAATGGTACATGGAGCATTGATAGAGAACTTAGATCACGACTGCTGCACATGTTAATGGTATCTTACGAGCATCGAAGAATGTCGAATAATGCAGGCCAATTATTAATTATTAAATATCTTTTGCATCGTTCTCTCTTTTCTGTAATTAATCGATGAGTTATTTACTCTAGTTACTGCACACATGAGTAAGGATATGATAAGCGAAAAGAAAAGGAAATAGTTGCAAGGAAGCCTGGAGGTTGCACTTGTTATATGCCTCTTTTTTTGGAACTTATAGTAGTATTTTTTTTTCTGTTACACGACCAAAAACGAGAGCACTGTATTACTTTATGCATTGTTTATAGAACGAGCCGAGCGGAGAACTGATAGAATATGAACAGAGACTATTTTATCACTACGGCTGCGGTAAAGAATTAAGTAGCTGCGCAGCTTGTGCTGCACAAAAAATGGCAGGCAGTATGCACGAAATTGCGGCTACATTTTAAACCGACTTACAGTCTGCTTGTAGGGCGATAATTTGAAATTTACATTTTACTATTTGCATCCAATTTAAAGTGGCTGCGTAAACTGCGCAGTCGATTTTTCTTTACTGTATTGGCTGCAAAAGTGAATTTTTGGCCAACATGCAGCATAAACTGTGCAGCGGCTGAATTCTTGACCGCAACCTACTACTGCATATGTTTGTTTTGTTCTGCTCAAGCTATGTGCTTGATTGGACGTTATTGAAATCACATATATGATCATCAATCCCATCACATACAACAGAATATATATTTTATAAGCTGATTTAAATGTTCATAACAATATATTGTGCATGCAATATTTACGCGCAGTTGGAGTGAAATTTCTTTGACGTAGTGGGCGATATTACGAATAAATTAAAAGGCACAAGTCAGTCAGCACAGTAAGTTTCAGAAATTCCATTTCCTAGTGACCACATCCTAGAATTTCGATGAGAATAAGTTTTACAGTCGCATCTTAATCCTACATTCCGAATTTTACACAAGTCTCTTGAGAAATGGCTTAGCTCCGAAAATTCCTGATCCTATTGACCATATACTAGAATTTCCATAGTAAAAGGTCTTATAGTCGCATCTTAAACCTACATTCCGAATTTCATACGAATCGCTTGAGAAATCACTTTTTTCCAGAATTTCCATAGGAACTAGTCTTACAGTCGCATCTGAGTCCTACATACCGAATTTTATGCGAATCGCTTTAAAAAATTGCTTTGTTCCCGAAACTCCATACCATAAAGATCATATTCTAGAATTTCCATAGGAACAAGTCTTAAATTCGCATCTTACCCCAACATACCGAATTTCATGTAAATCGCTTGAGAAATTGCTTTGTTCCCGAAATTCCAGACCATAATGATCATATTCCAGAATTTCCATAGACACAAGTCTTAGATTCACATCTTACCCCTACATACCGAATTTCATGCAAATCGCTTGAGAAATGGCTAAGTTCCTAAAATTCCAGAGCCTAACACTAAGAAATAATAATGTAGTTTCAGTTACAATAAAATATTGATTCACAAATTGAGTATCGAAAATAACGCGCGTGAATAAAATAAGATAAAATAAACATAAATTAAAATCAATTAATAATAAATGGGATAATAAAATCTAAAATTTCCCCATTTACTATTTTTCAATAACTTCGATATAGTATATTACATAACGAGCTATGAAAGTGGGCGTTATCGTGCGCGTTAGAAGCTTGAAGCGCTAGGCGGTAGCCGAGTGCGACAATCTAACGAGCACTATAAACACTTTTCAGCGAGTAATGTATGCTATTTTTTGCATGACCAAAACAATTTCTTAGCTAAACTGCTCATGCGCAGTGCAAAACAATTGTGGGAAAGTGTGTTCGCTGAGACTGCAGTTAATAACAATAGTATTTTCTATGTTAACACACTAGTGTGGATAATGTCTACTTTCGAGGGTAGATTATAGCGTAGGAAACAGTCACTTTCGTCTATGGTCGTGTCAAAAAGAATAAACTTATCAAACTCAAAAGTTTATTAAAAAAAGGGCCAATTCGGCAAAACTTTTGCGGTTGTCGATTAAACTAAAGCATTCACATCGGGCAATCTCATTTTTTTGTGAATTCAATCAAATTAATTTTTTTAATAAGTTTTCTAATATTATGTAGATGTCGCGTAAATCGCAAGGTATTTAATACAATTTAAAACCGGGAAGTATGCCTTCGGTTATATAAAGAAAACCCCACTGACCCCACTGTAGAAAACCGAACCCAATTTAGACGAGTCAGAAATAATTTCAATGCCTAACTTAGACGAGGTAAATTCGACTATGACCAGAAACTGAGACAAACAATTCTTCAGTGTCCAAAAGAAAGTAAAATTTTTGGTCATTTGTGAAAGGAATTAAAAAAAGAGCAGAGTAGGCTGTATCGTCTACACGGCCGCGAGGCTTTTGTGCGTGACAACGGTTATAAGCATTTACTGACAATGCACTGTTTATTTTTTATTTTTTTTTATTTAATTTTATTTAATTTTTATGTATGTACATTTAACTTAAATTTAAGTGTTTATCTAGTTTTCCAGTTTATGTTGTTATAAAATAATTTCCGAGTTTAAACCTTACCTTTCAATTCAATTAGTAATGTAATGTGAGTTGAGCAGAGAACCAACCAACAGAGACTTTACTACACTACTCTACTCTCTAGAGAGGGTTTAGGTTTACGGGCTCACATGGTCTATAGTGACGTTTAGACGGCATACGAGTATATTCCAGAGGGTGCAGCTTTTTGGCTAAAAACAATTGGGGTAAAATACTAATTTTATTGCACGGTAATTTCAATATAAACTTTGCCAAGCCATAATCACATGTATTTTAACTTAATGCCAAACACATGCTTAAATACAGATTCGGGCAATTCATTCCACAAAATTTTTGAGCGGCTAAAGAAGGAATGTTTGAATTAATCGGTACGCCCGAAGATAGGTCTAAAGCTGTTTTCGTTAGTATTATAAAATATAAAAAACTAACTTATAATGGTTAGAATCTACCATGTAAATTCTTTAACCTGCGGCCATATCACTTCCATATTTTTATAGAAAGTGTGGTCATCCTATTATCATTATATACCAAAGGTTATATGTATGTGGAAAAGTACCGTATTGTATTGAAAGAATATTTCAGAGTCATTATTCTATAAACAAATAGAAATTAACCGTATATTAAAGATTATTGTTTAATTTTGTATTAGTATACAGTCAGTACAATGTTAATTTAGTAAGAGGTTAATGGAGAACCATCTGTTATATAAAGATAGAAGACGAACAGAATGTAAAAAAAAGCCGAAAGGGAACAAGCAGACAATGAACCAACAGAAACTGCACTGTCACTCATAACCTTCTCTACAGAATGGCCAACTGTTTTGATTTTTAACAATAAATGCTTAAAAAAGAACAAGAGAGCTAAATCCATATAAAAATTTCCTGTTTCTCACTACCAAAACTTAAGTTTCTCGTTCTTTTTCCTATCACTGAGAGATTTTGTAGCCGAAAGGAAGCAAGCAGAGAACCAACACAGAACCTTTTTCGTGCAACCTTATGGGTTGCAAGTTGCAACTGCAAGGCTAAGAGAACGAGTAAGCAGAGCACCGAAGGGGACTTTCGAGTTTCAATACAATTACTAGTACTACACATATTTGCCGTAGAGTGAGTAAGGGTGATTGAGTTTTCGGGGAAGTGGTATGGTATGGAAATAGAAGTATGCATCAAAATGTTTTTCGCTTTGAAACGCGCAGACACAATATTTGCCATTAACTTCGTTTTATCTGGTTCTCTTTTTATTATGTAATTTAATGGAAGAGTTATTAACTCTTCGTAATTTTGGAGTGATTAAACAAAAGACAAGCCAAAATAAAAGGAAATGGTAGAAACAGCAACGTGGCTTTTAACTTGTAAATGGTACATGGAGCATTGATAGAGAACTTAGATCACGACTGCTGCACATGTTAATGGTATCTTACGAGCATCGAAGAATGTCGAATAATGCAGGCCAATTATTAATTATTAAATATCTTTTGCATCGTTCTCTCTTTTCTGTAATTAATCGATTAGTTATTTACTCTAGTTACTGCACACATGAGTAAGGATATGATAAGCGAAAAGAAAAGGAAATAGTTGCAAGGAAGCCTGGAGGTTGCACTTGTTATATGCCTCTTTTTTTGGAACTTATAGTAGTATTTTTTTTTCTGTTACACGACCAAAAACGAGAGCACTGTATTACTTTATGCAATGTTGATAGAACGAGCAGAGCAGAGCACTGATAGAAAATGAACAGAGACTATACTATCACTACGGCTGCGGTAAAGAATTAAGTAGCTGCGCAGCTTGTGCTGCACAAAAAATGGCAGGCAGTCGGTATGCACGAAATTGCGGCTACATTTTAAACCGACTTACAGGCTGCTTGTAGGGCGATAATTTGAAATTTACATTTTACTATTTGCATCCAATTTAAAGTGGCTGCGTAAACTGCGCAGTCGATTTTACTTTACTGTATTGGCTGCCAAAGTGAATTTTTGGCCAACATGCAGCATAAACTGTTCAGCGGCTGAATTCTTGACCGCAACCTACTACTGCATATGTTTGTTTTGTTCTGCTCAAGCTATGTCCTTGATTGGACGTTATTGAAATCACATATATCATCATCCATCCCATCACATACAACAGAATAAATAATTTATAAGCTGATTTACATGGTCATAACAATATATTGTGCATGCAATATTTACGCGCAGTTGGAGTGAAATTTCAGTGACCACATCCTAGAATTTCGATGAGAACAAGTTTTACAGTCGCATCTAAATCCTAAATTCCGAATTTTATACAAGTCTCTTGAAAAATGGCTTAGCTCCGAAAATTCCTGATCCTATTGACCATATACTAGAATTTCCATAGTAAAAGGTCTTATAGTCGCATCTTAAACCTACATTCCGAATTTCATACGAATCGCTTGAGAAATCACTTTTTTCCAGAATTTCCATAGGAACTAGTCTTACAGTCGCATCTGAGTCCTACATACCGAATTTTATGCGAATCGCTTCCCGAAACTCCATACCATAAAGATCATATTCTAGAATTTCCATAGGAACAAGTCTTAAATTCGCATCTTACCCCAACATACCGAATTTCATGTAAATCGCTTGAGAAATTGCTTTGTTCCCGAAATTCCAGACCATAATGATCATATTCCAGAATTTCCATAGAAACAAGTCTTAGATTCACATCTTATCCCTACATACCGAATTTCATGGAAATCGCTTGAGAAATTGCTTTGTTCCCAAAATTCCAGACCATAATGATCATATTCCAGAATTTCCATAGGAAGAAGTCTTGCAGTCGCATTTTAGTCCTACATTCCGAATTTCATGCGAATCGCTTGAGAAATTGCTTTGTTCCAGAAATTCCAGATGTTTTAACGCCGGAGGTAGTAACCGTGCTTCCTTTTACCTAAGGGAAGAGTTAGTTGGGCGGAGAGTTAATGTAAAAAACGTTTAATTTTGTTTGGTAAACAATTAAGTTTTTTTTTTTTTTTGCTTTAGTTATATATTACTAGGGAGGCCCGCTGTCTTGAGCTTGGCTGCGACCTCTACTAGAATGTTCTTGATTAGACTTCGGACTTACTCTGACTTTTATATGCTCAAATCCAAACGATCTTTGTCCCCAAATCAAACAGTTCACGGAAATGCACTCATCAGCAATATTTTCCAATATCGATAAATCAAATAATTAATGCTCCAGATATAGTGCGATGCACTATTAACTGCGTAAGCAATTAAATTATTGCCCAATATTAATAATATTGGGATAAACAATTAAGTCGGTAAATTATTACACAATATTAATGCATCAGCATAAAATTCGTTAATGGCTCTGGATATAGTTCATACACCCAGCTAATGCCGTTGACGATGTCCATTCACACTTGCTCTCTATACCTACAATTCATAATTGTAATTGACTTTGGATTTCGTGTGTATCCGCCGCCGTATAGCTTTGTATTCGGTATGGAACAATTGGGAAAGTGTATTGCATTAAATGCAGAGCGATCGCATGGATTATGTGTCTTGCTATTTGTTATAGCTGCAGTGTTGTATATACACATCATTGAATGCTATTGAATGTTATAGCTGAAGCGGGTATCGGGTGACGAGCTCATGAACATGAAATATTTATGTCCGACATGAAAAGTGAGCGCTGCAGCGTACTTGTTGTACTTTGGATATTGTGTCGCATTTGACGTCGTGGGAAAGAAGATCATATTTAGGAGAGTTGATTTGATGAGGCGACATTTAGTGCGATCACTACATCCCACCCCCTTAGAAGAAGGAAACTCCACGGTTGGAATTTCCGGGACACGATGGTTGAAAAGCCATATCTTACCATACATTATGTATTTACAAAATTATATATATATATTGTTTTTCTTCTTTTTTTCTTGTGTACATATTCATATAAATTTTTTTTTTGTTTTTGTTTTTGTATGGATTTGAAAAAAAATATTTTCTAATATAATTTTAGGATTTTATTCTAATTTCATAATTCTATATTTTCTAATCTAATTTTTTTGTTTTTATGATTCTTTAAACATTAATAACTTCCTTTATTATTTTAACACAACGTTATAGAGTTGTTTTACATATTTCTTATCGTATATATGAGTGTATTAGTATCAAAACCGACACATTTCCATTTTTTTGTATTTTTACCTAATGATGTCATGTTATTCTGTTACTAAATCTCTACATTTTTTCGTATTCAGAATGTAATAAAACAGAATGCTTCCCTTCCCAATGTACATTATAAAAATAGCGATTGGATCAAAACTAAAGCTTTTCTAGTGAATCGTTGCATCAAAACAAAACGTTTCCTATACTTAAACTAGTTAAATCGTTACTTTTCCTGTAGAAAAGTTCATACACAAATACCGATTGAATCAAAGTGTAACATTTCCAATGATTTTTTTGACAATTTTTTTGGCGGGAATTCAGTCCAAAAATTAATTTTGATCGGCTTTTTTTACCAAATTTAATGCAAAATTTTGCGATTTTAGAAAAAATTTTACATAACATAATGGAAAAAGAAATAGTCCAAGAAAATTTGGAGCATCCAAGAAAAAAGGGAAGGAAAATAAATGAATGGAAATGCACAAAAGCTAATTTAGATAGGTGAGCAAAAAAAAAAAAGTAATAATAACTATTTCGTGTTTATAAATGAAGATTATTACTATTTAAATTGTTGTGTAGATATAAACCAAAAGGATTACCAAAGGTACCAGCTTGTAATCACAAAAAAGAAAACTCATATCATTGTGCGAAAGTTATGGGTCAAGACTGATTTGTATTCCATAAAAATTGTATTCCTGGGAAAATAAGGTATCACAATATGCTTTTATTTTGGGGCATACTAAAATAACCAAACCTACTAGGATCGATCGCAAAACAGGTGGAGCTGCAAAAAAAATTGTAACCAAATACTACGGAAAACCGGAACCGGAAAGGAGCATTAATTCGCGTATGCTTGCTGGCATTTAAAAACACTTTACGGATTGGATTCACACGAATAAATGGAGTTTGTAAAAGGTTTTTTGAATCTGGTACAATACCTAAGGAAAATCGTGGAGGAAGTAGGAAGGAAAAAATCTATGAACCTAAAAAAGAGTTAGTTAAAGAATCTATAAAAGAATTTTATGTTCATGATGTTTAGTTCTGCCAGACAGTATCTTCTAGGAGAAAATTAAAATGCGTCAAGATCCAGACGAAAAAAATAATTTAAAGACAGCCAAACGCGTCCATAGCTTAAGAGCGAAGGCATTTTATACTTTGGCCAAGGAAGAAGCCGATACTCTAATAACATTTTCGTTTGGCTGTTAGAAAAATATGGCTTTGCCTAAACTTTCTGACCAGGCCAACTTAATTTGTACAATTTTACAATTGTCCAAGGAGCTCTAAAACTTCTTTAGAAAGAAAACATTTTTATGTATTTATGGACTGAACAACAAAGGCCGAAGGGATGCAATGAGATATCATCTGCTGTTTTTAATCAGCTCTCTAACACAAACTACTCGACCAATTTAACTAAGGTAAGATTAATTTGCGATGGATTTGGAGCGCTGTTTCATTCTCCGTTGGTTGCTATCTTAACTTTGGTAAAATGGTTTTTAGTTTATAATGGTACTTATAAATATACAACATGATTATGCAAGTTACTAAAGCTAGACTATATATTACTATATAATGGTGAGCATCGTGTTTATCTAAGTTTTGCAAACCTTTTCCTTCCTCTCTGTTTAATAAATCTACTTGATAAGAAAGTTCCGCAAGAATATTGTTTTCATCGTATTTAAACAGTTTAATAGGGGTTACGTTTGTAGAAGTTGTGCTAGTTTTAGATTTCAAAAGAGTTAAATTTATCATCGAAATGAAAGAATTCCTTAAAAGAGTGCTGTCTAAATTTTGACCATGTATCGTCAGATCTTTACTACGTAAATAGCATTTGCCTGTGAATTCTACGATTCCTCACGAGCATCTATTTCGATTATAGCGTGTAAAATCGAAACGAGTTCAGTGGGAATGGATAACTTTTGTTTTTTTATTCTAAGAATTTAAGAGAGTGGATTTAATTTATTTATTTATTTACTTATTTATTCTGTCAAAATCTTTATGTTATTTTGGAGTATTTTTAATTTGTTAGGATTGGGGCGAGTATATCCCGAAATATTCCTTAATAAAGTTTCCTCTTGTCGTGTTTCGTGAGGTAGAAGAAAGATCTGGATTGAAGAACTGTTTTCAGCTAAAGGTATGGGCTTACAAGTTTTGATTACAGTACATTCAGTTGGTAGAGGCTCAACTTCCTCGCTTTCTTCTACTATTCATCAAGATTTTGCTGTTTAGCTTTGCTCCTAGTAGTGACTAAAACTTTGCCATTGTTTGTGCTAACTTGTGTGTCTCCAGGGATGCGACTGAGTGCATCGGCATTGGCATTAAACTTGCCTGGCTTGTATATGATTTCATATTCATATTCCTCTAATGAAATACGCCATCGCGCCAATTTTGATGTAGGATCTTTAAGATTTATCAGCCATTGAAGCGGCCTGTGATCCGTGAGAATTGTAAATTTTCTACCGTAAACGTAAGGACGGAATTGCTTGACTGCAAATATTAATGCTAATAATTCCTTTTCGGTAGTGGTATATTTTGTCTCAGCAACATTTAAAGTACGGCTGACGTAATAACGGGTGTTTTTTTGGGAGGTTTGTTTTTCCGATAGATGTAGTTTTATTTTATGACAGTTGTTTTGACAGCTCAAAGTGGCATTTCTACTCAGTATTGTTTGGCAAATCATTATGAAAAAAAAAAAAAAAAAAAAATGACATTTGTGAAAAATAGTCGTGGTATCGTTATATCTAACGGGTGTTTTTTTAAGAGGTTGCCGATTTTTTTTTTGAATAAAACACATATAAAATTATGAAATGACCAAAATTTTTTATTATTTGGTAGATAATTTTTTGGCATTTAACATTTAAACACAATTTCTGGCATATGGCTACCACGACTATTTTTCACAAATGTCATTTTTTTTTTTTTTTTTTTTTCATAATGATTTGCCAAACAATACTGAGTAGAAATGCCACTTTGAGCTGTCAAAACAACTGTCATAAAATAAAACGACATCTATCGGAAAAACAAACCTCCCAAAAAAACACCCGTTACATGAATTCTTACTAATATTTCATAATTATCTTCTTATAAGTTTTGTTCGTTATTAAATTTATAGTATTAATCGGGTGACGAAAGAAAAAAAAACAATTTAATTGGTTCAACCGCCGGATTGAACCTCGCACCCACTGAATACCGGCCGGGTACGCTCGCATAGTGCCAATGTGATATATAGACAAAATTAGTTGGTTATGCAATATGTATCGAGTGACTGCGTGTTTTGTACCGTGAGTGATTTCTTTAGACATATGGTTTGTAGCGAAGTAGATTTTACTCGACTTCGTTACACTCTTTCGGTGGTCTTTTTGGGAGTCTTTTGGGGATCTTTTAGGTGTTTTTTGAGTTTCTTTTATATGTCTCTTGGAGGTATTTTATGGGTCTATTGAGGGTTTATTGCCCCTAAACATCGAGAAGTTATACTACTGCGCGCAACATTTACACACAGCTAGAGTGTGCTGTTTTGTAACTATAGACCGGGAGACCCTATCCCGTAATAGGTATTTGTGAAATGGTTATAAACAATCTATAGCATTTAGGTACGACATCAGATAGGTGATCCGGCACTCCGAAAGCTCGCCAGGTCGACAACGAAAGATTTTCCGAATTTATGGAGTCGGGAGCCCATCAGGGCTGGACATTTGCAGAGTTAGTAGTGACAGTTTCTTTCTCATTAACATCCCTGCAATTATATGCTAGATTCCCAGTTTGGCTGCGTTGCTACCAACCGACTCTGAAAATATCTTTCCGTGATCTAGAGATCAGCTCGGTTGCTTTATTTTTATTGTAGGAAGGCCACATTGCCCTCGATGTAGTGCAGTTGGTTTAGTCATTCCAACTTAATTTAGCCTTGGTGGTATGGAAGGTGAGAATACGTTCCTTGACGGAGCTCAACGGACAGCAAACTCCCGGCATGTAGTCGAAGTTCAGTGTTACTCCATTTTTCGCCAGTCCGCCTTCTCATTCGTCTCGTCAATGTCGCTATGACCGGTAGCCACACTAAGGTTAGGTCTATGCTTTGGCATACCCTGTAAGCATCCCTAATCGCCTCATCAGTCTTAGACTGAAAGATGCTGGCAGAGTCGGGCAGCTTGTAGGACATTGAAAGATTAAGTTGAGAAGATAATTCTATAATTTACTTCAAAAATAAGACTTCATTTCTCATCTTGTATGCATCGGTGAATAAAGTAACGTCAAAACGCCTCAGTACTCCCTCGTTCTTCCAAAGTCCTCTAGTCGAAAACTTTACGGCAAAGCTAGGGCTGAAGTACAATTTACTAGTGCAGTAATAGTACGTGTGGTTAACATTGTTTGTTTATAGGTATGTGTCGTTGTAACCATAAGCCATCGTCGTTTCTTGATATAACCTTTTCGTGGTTGTGGTTTATTCTCTAAAAGTTCTCGTATTACATTATTAGGTTAAGTTAAATATATATATCTATTCACTTTTTTGCGAAACGAAATAAAATATTATCGAATAGTCGGTCTGTCAAACGCAGTTCTGTTCATCCAGCCGAACGAGAATTAGGTTTGTCGCTTACATATTTTTTTTTAAATTCTCTATATTAACTTCGCGTGCACGTGGCTGGCTGGTCAGATTTTCTGATCAATTTTTAACCCACTTCCCATAACCCGATTTTATTGAAATTTTGCATACATGTGACAATACTTTCTGTTAAAATTTGGCAACCATACAAATATTTTAAAAAATTTACCCGATTTTTTTAAAATTTTATACAAATGTGTATCTCCGCTGGAAAACACTTTTTGTAAATATTTTGGAGAGATCGGCCCCCTGGGTCGGGGGGGCACCCATACAAATTTTATGAAAAAAGTTCCCGATTTTCTTCAAATTTTATACGCATGTGTATCTCCGATGGACAAAACTTTTTGTAAATTTTTTGAAGCGATCGGGCCCCGGGTTCGTGGGTCTCCCATACAAATTTAAAATAAAAATTACCCGATTTTTTTCAAATTTTACACACATGTGTATACCCAATAAACAATACTTTTTCTTTTAGTGGCATCAGATTCTTTAATGACTGTGTGCGGTGTGTGCTGCGCAGTCGGCATGGTTTGGTGGTGGAGAGAGAGAGAGCGAGAGAAATCTAAGCTCACGCACAAATGAACCCAGCAAATAAAACGAGACATAAATGTTTTATGCTTAATTCAACTGACTTACTTATTTACTGAATTTTGTTTGCATGTTGGATTGTCGTTTCGGCCAGTTCGATAACGAATAAACCCAAAAAACAACTCTAAGTGATCCTGGCTAAACTTATATGTTAACAAATAATCCAATTTGTCATTTACAATTAATTTTTCTTTTCGATTTCCTGTGGGTAAAGCGCTTAATTAAAATAATATTCTTACATTTAATGTATCACGGCATCCTCCACTAATAATTCCTTCTTTCTCTAGCCTCTTCATGAAATTTTCGAAATCTTGAACCTTTTTTTTGATAACGATTACATTTTGTGACAAGTGCCTTGTTTAATTTTCGAGTTTTCCCAAGTTCCTCTTTCAATTTAGATATAGCTCGCTTCGAAGTACGTGGAGTGTAATTGAAAGATGCATCAATGTCTCCAGCATATCTGAACTGACGACTAATGGCATCACTTGATTGCGGTGTTGCTGGTACAATATTTCCACTTTTTGCTTTTTTAATTGGTGGTGACGTCGTGATTGACGTTGAAGGATAATTCGGGGGCGTATTAATGATTGACGTTGAATGGTAATTTGGTGGTTCGTTTTCTAGGTTTGTTGTATTATCATTACATGAAATTTCATTACCTTCTGGCTTTTTATAGTTTATTATTTCAGTGGGAACATTTAATGTCTCATCTTCATCATATTCAATAGTATACCTAGGCGGAAATATAACAATTTTATTATTACAAGCTTTAAACAATAAAATTAAAACTAAATGTTGGTTCTAGCTTACCACATGTCATTGTCCAAAACAAATTTCGAAGGTACCGCATGTCTTGTAAGACGATTACCAGTGGTTAAATATTTTTCCTCGAAATGTTTGGAACAAAGCCTAAATGAAGGATAATCCAAATCATTAGCTTTGACATTTGAAACAATATCTCGCCAAATTTTCCTGTAATCTTCAGATGATGGTGCGCTATAAATTAAATATACATATTTGGATTTAAGAATAAGGGTACAATTAGCTTTTTTATTCAGTATACGCTTGAGGCAATATAAAATGTAGAAATATAATAGTAAACCTATAACCAAAAATATCTGTATAATTTAGCTAAAATTGGCTATCAATTCGAATAGTCCAATTGCTTGGTGATACAGACAACATATTTATATGGTCATATTTTGCATCTTAAGTGATGAATAATTATGTCTTAGCTATATTTCGCATCAATTTACTTACGAATGCAAACCAATCTTCGCTGAACAATTGAAACACTTCTGCGGCATTTTGATAAAACACAAACACTTATAGTTTATATTTATGTTATTTTCAAATAACTTATTTATGTATGTTATTTTACAATTAATGAAACACGTTTTTATAAAACACTTAACATATACAACACTTTTAATTCACAAAAAAATATATTATTATTCACTTCACAGACGCTACGCTTTGAAATAACAACAAAATTATCAATAATGACAGCTGTAATGTTAAGAAATTTTGTTAAAAAAAAAAATAAGAAAAATTTATTGGCGCGCCATCTATTGTTCTCGTTTAAAACGTTTGGTATGCCATCTAGAAATCCCATTTATGCCATTTAACGAAATCATGTTGTCGTTGGCATTTGCTATGGAAAAGTACACGATTTCCTTATAGTAATATAAGTTATTTGCTAGGGTATCCCCGTGTTTTTGAAATTCAACTCCCCACCATAAATCTTTAACCGGACCACCAATAACATCCTTATTATTTTTTAAAAATTTCATGGGAGTATTACCACGAATTATAAAATATCGACCGACAATAAGGGGCCTTTATTGTTTTGTGATCGGCTATCTTCGATAAATAAAGCTTTGCGTATATCTTTCCAATTGACGTCATTACAATTAAAATTTACAAAATAGGTTGGGCCCACCAAGGCAACGAATTTAAACTAGGAGTTCATTTAAATCGTCAGCTAATAACCGGCGGAGCCTCTCATATTTTTAAGATAGACATGTATGTTTTCAACCCAGCCATCTTGGCTCACGACTCTTTTACAGCTAGTGGCTATTGTAGACTTCAAGACTCAAACATCGATAGTGCGTAAAGCAAGTAATCATTTTGTTAAAACGGCGTTGAAAGTAGTCCAACGGTCTTATTTCAATAGGTATTGGTTCCTTTAAACCATTAACACCACGCGGGCATTAACATTGTTGTCTCTTGTTTTCGTTGTGATTTGGTTGATTTTATTTGACAAATTCAATTTCTACTCTTCGGCGGCTTGTACATTATCCATTGAAGCCACAAGGGAAGTTTGAACGGGTATAGATTCTGTCTAAGATGTTATATTTACAGATTGCGTATTTAATACATTCAAGCACAAGGACGATCGCCGGCTTTTTGCGATATTTGCTAATTGTGAAAAAACTGCATCATGTTCAATTAAACTTTTCTCAGCCGTTGATTTTTATTTTCTTAAGCGTCTAGGTAATTTAACGTAAACAGTTCGTAAAAGGTTCGCTTAAAAAAATCTAACAAGCTTATCGAGTGTATCACATTCAATTACACAAACTTTTCGTATTGCAGCTTTTTTTATATAATTCGCGCACGCTTCAAGGGGTTCGCACCCTTATAATGCTCGGCTATATGCTTGGCATAGCGTGGCCGTTAAGGAAAAGTAGCAGAAAAGAGGAGATGTCTATGAGCTTGTGGTTTGAATGCCTGTGGATCATAGTGATGTGGGAAGACAGAGCTTGGCAGAGCATTCCACATACGTGTATACGGCTGAAGAACAAATCCCTGAATTTAACTGTACGTCCGAAGATGGGCTTGAGGGTAAACTGATGAGCATTTAGAGCACCACGAGTATTGCGGTTGAATTCACGGAGAGGTGGCATGCAGCTGGTTATTTTTCTTTAGCACCGCTGGTAGAAGTAGCGATAAAACAGTGACAAGCAGGAAACGTTCCTACGGTGTTCAAGCGAATCTATTGATTTCGCTATCTTTGCGTCACCGATATAATTTATCGCGCGGTTTTGTATTCTATCTAGCTGATGCAAAGTAGTCTTAGGCGCACCAGACCAGATATGGCAATTGAACTCAAGTTTAGGGCGAATAAAAGCCTTGTATATAGTGGCCAGATCAGAGGGAGTGAAATATTTCTTGCACCGGGCTAGAAAACCTAAACATTTCGCAGCATTTTTGGCGACGATAAATATGTGGTAATTCCAACGAAGCTTGTCATTAACGCACATACCAAGAATTGCGAGATTTTCAGTTTCCTCGATGCAAGTGCCATGCATGGATAATGGCATGGGATTTAGGATTCGCTTAGAAGACAGAAGACAGCATTGGGTTTTGGAAGCGTTAAATTCTACTCGATTGTTTTCTCCCCATTGTATTATGCTGTCCAGGTCAGAATTAAACGTGCTTAACATACGAAGTTGTTTGAGTTCCACATGAGAAGTGGAGGGACGTTCGTCAAACTTATATGAGAAGCTGAGAGTGCTGTCGTCAGCGAAAGAGTGAATTAGATTATAAGTCACAGATAAGAGATCATTAATAAAAATGAGGAAGAGTGTCGGAGACAAAACAGAGCCCTGGGGAACGCCAGCATTTAAGTAATGAACTTTAGACTTGAAACCATCCAATACAACTTGTATTGAGCGGCGCAAAATATAACTTCTAATCCAGTGAAGCAGCTTATCATCGACTCCATAAGCACGCATTATGGACAGAAGAGCTTTACGCCAAACTCTGTCAAATGCCTTAGAAATATCGAGTGCAACAGCTTTGCTTTCTTCAAATTCATGCAAAGATCTGTTCCACTGTTCGGTGAGATATACCATCAAATTACCAGTAGAACGTTGCCCACGAAATCCATACTGCCAGTCACTAAGGATTTCGTTAGTTTCAAGATATTTCTTGAACTGAAAATTGATCAGCGTTTCCATGATCTTGGAAAGAATGGATGTAAGTGCTATGGGTTGGTACTAAGAAGGAGACCACGGCTCGCCTTTTTTGGGTATGGGCTGGACAAAGGCTATTTTCCAACTTCTCGGGAAGAGTCCAGAAGAATAGGATAGATGGAAAAGCTTCAGCGATTGTAATGACAGCTTGGAAGAACACCTTTTCAGAACTAATGGGGAAATACCATCTGGCCCAGCGGATTTGTGAGTGTTGGGATGGTTAAAAACTCTAGCAACTTTATGAGTACGAATGAATATCTGTCCCATAGAGTATTCAATACTCTGAGGTGCAGTAGGCAGCAATGCACAGTCTGGAGCGTGGAGCTAGCTGCGAAATGCGCAGCAAACAGATTGGCCTTGTCTATAGAGCTGACAACTGGAATGTCATTATAAATGAGCGTTGGAATCGACGACGTGGCTATATTTTTGATTCTTTCACGAAAGACCAGACATTTTTACTACCTTTGGGACATTGTAGTAATATTTGCCTCAATTTTCGGTCGTAGGCGAATTTGACTCGACGAAGATGAGCATTGCATTATTTCTGGCTCGTTTAAACTTTTTTCGGTTTTCCTCTGTAGGGTTTGCTTTGTAAAACCGAAAGCATACCTCTCTAATCCTAGAAGCCTCTTTACAGCTCGAGTCGTACCATCCATCATCATTTGGTTTGATAGACTTATCCCTGAAGGGGATAAACTTTCTTATACCAATAAGAATGATGTTTGTGATTGCATCCGCGGCGACATCCACGTTGTTATCGCGAAACAATAGCGACCAGTTATAACTCCCAAAGAAGTTGTTAAGGCCGTCCTAATTGGCTTTATCGTATTGCCATACTGTTTTTTTGGCAGTTTTTTCTCTAATTGCGTGGTTTGTTAACGAGAAATTAGCTGATACAACACAATGGTCAGAAGAGCCTAGAGGCGATAATACATTGACAGAGTAATTATCAGGACGAGAGGTAAGGAACAAGTCAAGGGTGTTTGCGGAATGATTGGCTTTGTCAGGTATTCGTGTAGGCTCATTTACAAGCTGAGTAAGGTGATTTAAGTCAGCGAACAACTCAACAACCATTCCTACGGGTGTTGTCTGGCCAGAATGGCAAAGCCACCCAGAATTGTGTACGTTGAAATCGCCCGCAATAATGATTTCAGTGTTTTCATCATTTCTGACATTTCTTGCAATTGAGTCAGACAGTGCATCAATCTCGCGAAGAGTTGAAGTTCTGTCTAAGTTGGGGCTTCTATAAAGAAAGCAGTAGTAGATGTTGCGCCCCTGTACCATTACTCTCAGCCATATGAAATTAAATTCCGCATTGGAACATTGGCTTAATTGAGGCAAAAGTTTGAACGCAACATCACTACGGACATCGAACATCTCAACACACCTTCCTTCGGGTGCCGGTCACTAAGGATTTCGTTAGTTTCAAGATATTTCTTGAGCTGAAAATTCATCAGCGTTTCCATGATCTTGGAAAGAATGGATGTAAGTGCTATGGGTCGGTACTAAGAAGGAAACCACGGCTCGCCTTTTTTGGGTATGGGCTGGACAAAGGCTATTTTCCAACTTCTCGGGAAGAGTCCAGAAGAATAGGACAGATGGAAAAGCTTCAGCGATTGTAATGACAGCTTGGAAGAACACCTTTTCAGAACTAATGGGGAAATACCATCTGGCCCAGCGGATTTCTGAGTGTTGGGATGGTTTAAAACTCTAGCATCTTTATGAGTACGAATGAATATCTGTCCCGTAGAGTGTTCAATACTCTGAGGTGCAGTAGGCAGCAATGCACAGTCTGGAGCGTGGAGCTAGCTGCGAAATTCGCTGCAAACAGATTGGCCTTTTTGATTCTTTCGCAAAAGACCAGATATTTTTACTACCTTTGGGACATTGTAGTATTGTTTGCCTCAATTTTTGGTCGTAGGTGAATTTCATTGCAATCATTTCTGGCTCATTTAAAATTTTTTCGGTTTTCCTCAGTAGGGTTTGCTTTGTAAAACCGAAAGCATATCTCTCAAATCCTAGAAGCCTCTTTACAGCTCGAGTCATACCATCCATCTTCTTTGGTTTGATAGACTTTTTCCTGAAAGGGATAAACTTGCTCATACCAATAAGAATGATGTTTGTGATTGCATCAGCGGCGGCATCCACGTTGCCATCGCGAAACAATAGAAAAATTGTTTAGGCCGTCCCAATTGACTTTCTCGTATTGCCATACTATTTTTTTGGGAGTCTTTTTTCTAACTACGTGGTTTATTAACGAAAATTTAGCTGATACTACGCAATGGTCTGACGAGCCTAGAGGCGATAATACATTGACGGAGTATTTATCAGGACGAGAGGGAAGGAACAATTCAAGGGTGTTTGCGGAATGATTTGCAATCTCAGGTATTCTTGTAGGTTCATTTACTAGCTGAGTAAGGTGGTTAAACTCAGCGAACATCTCAACACACCTTCCTTCGGGGGTTATTTGGACAGAATGGCGAAGCCACACAGAATTGTGTACATTGAAATCGCCCGCAATAACGGTTTCAGTTTTACGATACTCGTTTTTTGTGACAATTCTTAAATTTGATTCAGACAGTGCATCAAACTCGCTCTGAGTTGAAACATTGTCTAAGTGGGGGCTTCTGTAAAGGAAACAGTAGTAGATGTTGCGCTCTTGTACATTTACTTTGAGCCAAATGAAACTGAATTCCGGATTGGAACTTTGGCTAAATTGAGGCAAAAGCTGAAACGCAACATCACTCCGGACATAGATTGCGAGTCCGCGTCGAGGAAAAAATAATGGCACCAAGTTATAACCAGGCAGATTTAATTCCGATGTATCAGAATTATCAAATACCTGAGTTTCACTTAGTGCCAGAATTGCTGGTCAATGAACTATTAAAAAAGTTTAGTATTTGCTAGTTTCACTTTATTGAACGAGTGAACGATTTTTCGCTCTTATCTATTCTTACCTTGCTGGCTAATTATCTTAACTTCAATTGTTCTCAGAATTAATCAATTGGATCACGCGAATTTTATAAAAATCGACCTGCGAAAAACATATGAAATTATATAAATTCTTGTACCTAGGTCCATTATCAGACCACAGCTTTATGAAGTCATCAGGAATGCACATATGTAGAAAATTTGAATTCAATTGGATTACGGTGTGCATTAAAATAGACTTCAAATATTTGAGACGGAAAAAATTGTAATGCTTCTACATTCCAAGTCCACCATAGGAAAATTTTTTTTAAGAATAAGCCCGATTTTCTTCAAATTGTAAACATATGTTTATCTCCGATGGACAAAACTTTTTGTAAAATTTTTGAAGTGAACGGGTTCTGAGACCCGAGGGGTGCCTATAATTTTTTTTTAAAAATTAGCTCGGTTTTCTTCAAATTTAAAACATATGTGTATCTTCGATGAACAAAACTTTTTGTAAATTTTTTGGAGTAAATGGGCCCTGAGGCCCGAGGGTGTGAAGGATCGCACCAGCGACCAAATGAATAATATGCCTAAAACATACAACGCTTTCGACCCTACATCGACTCTAGTGCCTCACAAAGTGTAAAGCAAACAAAAATAACCCATACGTATTCTTTAATAGCACACTTGGTGCATGATAACAAAAAATATAAAACATTTCCAATCAAATAATTTATGACCAGGGGTCGTTCGCCTATGAAAATAAGAATGCAATCTAAGCATCCTGGGCAAACAAGCGCTGGCCGCTTGCCTCGGTGAACTATCTCAACTATAACCAGAACTTCAGAGGACAGAACTTTAGAGGACAGAACTTTAGATGACACAACTTTAGAGGACACAACTTTCGAGGACACAACTTTAGAGAACAAAATTTTAGAGGACAAAACTCTAGAGGACGCAACGACAATAACATGACCAACAATTACAATTCCAACCAGAATAACAATAACAGAGTAATTCCACAGAGCAATTCGGATAATTGCCATAGAGCAAGCTACCAGAATAACAAATACCGACAGGGTTACGATAATAGAAACTACGTCCCGAATAGAGATATATATAATAATAATACTAGTAGGACAATGGTAACCCAACTAACAACCAAAGGGTAAGAGCATTGGGAAACGAACAACCCACGGAGTGGATAGCCGACCCTTCGGAGGGGAGTCTATAAATCCCGATATACCAGGTACCATATATACGACGGGGATAGAAAACGGCCTTTACGTACAAATAAAATCTAACAATAACAAAGTCATACGACGCTTATTAGACACCGGAGCGTAATAAAAAGTTCCGTAGTTGTGGGAATTATACCAACAGAAGATAACTATAGTACGAACATTATAGGTATAGCAAGGAATTCAAAGGGTACCTGTACTAGCACCTTACATTTCAGAAAGAACAGCAATCCGAACGAATTTCATGTAGTACCCGATTCCTTCCCCATACCCGTCGATGGTATTATTGGAGCAAAATTCTTAATGTTAATAATAGACAACTTTCGGTACCGATATGTGTACAACATAGTTTAAATAACATAACCGTGTCTCCAAGATGTGAAGCAACATATTGGATGAATACAAAGCATATAGAGTCCAGAATACTCTATCCTCAAGAATTATGCAAAGGTGTTTACATGGCTGGATCCATATCTATGGCCATACAAGGAAAAATCCCCACCAAAGTTCTAAACACTCGCGAAACTGCTGTAAACCTTAAATGGGCAGAACCAATATCATTCCCAGCATCCGAGCATTAGGTTTTACAGTACAAAAAGGAAGACACTGTACCAAGCACGAGAATAAAGAAGTTACTAAGCGAAATAAATTTTGATACACTGAATAATGAGGAGAAAACTGAAATCGAGTCAATATGCACAGAATTCCACGATATTTTTCACTTAGAAGGAGACAAGCTTACTTACAATCACATAGGACAAGCAGATATAACACTAAAAGAGGAGCGACACCGAAATATACCAACCCTACCGACTACCGCATATACAAGAGCAGGATATAAAGAAGGAAATAGACAACATGCTAGAAAATTATATAATAGAACCATAAGTATCCGCTTGGAACTTGGATACTCGTTGTCGGGGATTTAAACTTCCGAAAGTCAGGGGGTGGTCGAAAATTAGAACACAACTATTAAAATGTACCTTTCTTTGAATCTCTTTATTAACTATATTTTATGTGCTTAAAATAGGCTAACGATTTATTACTAATATACAAATTTACTACTCTATGTGGTTTCGCGCTGCTACTCCGTCGGGCTTAGGTCGGTCGAACGAATTCTGGAGAACTGATAATTGTTGTGCATCCGACTGGTGCAAGAAAGCTCGCCTCGCCATGCGAGTCCGTCCACCACCACCATCGCCTGTGACTCCAAGCTGCTGCTTCATCACACATTCCAAATGTGTAGAGCATCGAGTAGCTGATACCATGCCCATGCCTTGGCTAATTATCCGCTGTAGATAAGACATTCTGATGTACGCAGAGTTAACAATGTTGCTGCTGCTCGTCGTTGCTGTATATTTATTTGCTTTAGCAAATAGGCCATCCGTCTACATCGCAACGGAGCGAGGTATCGGGTGTCCGTACACAGCGCCCAGTCGATGAGTGGACGACGATGAGCCGCACAAGCAGCGAACGTCGCAGTGTGCGTCGTCAGCGAAATGATAATATGTGTTGTGGTTATCATTCGGCAGGCAACAAAGTGATTGCAATATGAAACGTATGCAGACGGAATGTACTGCAACTTTGAACGACTGGTGGTGTGGAATGCGGCGCGTCAGCCGGCTAATCCGTCACTGCCCGGGTGAACGGCAATGACTCGACCGAGCCTCCAATGAGTCGGGGGCAGGTTTTCCTGTTTCACGAGGACCACGTCGTTCAGTTGAATGTCCGGTTCTCGTCGTTCCCATTTGCTGCGGGTCTGGAGGGTGACCAAGTACTTCTCGCTCCAGCGCTGCCAAAAGTCCTGGTGGAGCTTACGTATCCACTGATACTTCTTGAGGCGATTAAGCGGGACACCGCCAATGTGTGGTTCGGGTACCCCGATGAGGGGGGCACCGATGAGGAAATCGCCCTGGGTGAGCGCCAGTTTGTCCTCTGGGTCGTCGTGGAGTGGGACCAGCGGACGTGAGTTGAGACACGCCTCGATGCGTGTTGCCTCGGTGTGGAGTTGGTGGTACCATAGAGACTGGGCACCCACCAAACGAACCAAATGATGTTTGGCAGATTTTACGGCGGCCTCCCATAATCCACCTTGATGAGGAGCCGCAGGAGTGATGAAGTGCCATCTCGTCCCTGCATCTGCCAGGGCCTGTTGGTTGTGATGGGACTTGAATGCTGCTAAGTCCTCTTTAAGGTACCGGTTCGCACCAACGAAGGCGGTACCATTGTCGCTGTAGAGATCGGGACAGGGTCCATGCCGGCAGGTGAATCGGGTAAAAGCATCCATGAAAGCCTGTGATGAGAGGTCCTCAATTACCTCGATGTGCACAGCCTTCGTGGCCATGCAAACGAAGATCGCCAAGTAGCTTTTGATCGTGGTGCGTGATCGTTTGGTTCCAACTCGAACGGAAAAGGGACCCTGAGGCCAGGAACGGACGAGCTGAATTAACTCGTGGGCTGGGTAGCGAAGCCATTTGTTGCTTGATAACCGCTCCGCGGTGTCGTCTGCAGATGACGCATTTGTGCAGCAAAGTCCGCACAGCTTGTCGACCATGGAGTATCCAATACTTCTGCAGCATCAGTTGAACGCCGCCGTGTAGGGTGACGTCATGTGCCTGGCGAACCAGTAGCCAAACCAGGGCGCCAGATTTCGGCAAGACAATGGGATGCCTTTGCTCATCCGGTAGGGAAGCATCGGTGAGTCGACCTCCAACTCGTAGGACGCCTCGAGTATCCAAGTATGGGTTGAGGGAGAGTAACGGGCTGTTACTTGACGGCGGTGCACAGTTGCGCAACTGGTGCACCTCTTGAGAGAAAGCGGCAGCTTGCTCTATGATGATCAGTCGCTCCAAGGCTTGGTCGAGCTCATCCGCTCCGACGACGGATCGCTTCAGTAGGTGACGATAAGTGCTCCGCAAACGGAGCATATAGGCAACGGTACGAAGCAACTGGTGTAGGTTGCTGAACCGCTCGGTCAACGGGACGACGACTCCATCTCGGCGTCGTGTTGTCAGTTCCAACTTGGTGATGACCATGCCAGAGAAGAAGCAAGGCTTAAGTTCTTCTGCCACTTGGGCCAGGTCCTCGGTGTGCAGCTGCCCGGGTGGGCCGACGTGAAGCGGTCCGCTTGCCAGCCAACTCGGCCCTTGCCACCACAGCGAGTGTTGAAAGAGTTCTGATGCACCAAGACCTCGGCTAGCGCAATCGGCTGGATTCTGCGCAGATCGGACGTGATGCCAACGTGCTGGGGACGTCAACTCCTGGATCTGTCGCACTCGGTTTGCGACGTAGGGCTTGAGAGTGGATGGTTCCTTCCGCAACCAACACAAAACAATGCTGGAGTCCGACCAGAGGTAGTAGGGTGCAGTCTGCAGGCCTAGAGCGGTGCGAACATTCTCCAATGTGGCCTGGAGGAGACTAGCGGCGCACAGTTCCAGACGAGGAATGGTAGCGCCCTTGAGTGGAGCCACCTTAGTCCGGGCGATCAGTAGTGCGACCAGGGACCGGTCATTGGCATCTGATGTCTTCAGGTAGATGACAGCTGCAAAGGCGCGTGAGCTGGCATCGCAAAACCCATGAATCGTGGTCACATGCTGACTATGCGTGCCAAGCCATCGAGGTATCGTGTCTTGGTTGAGGGCCTGCAGCCCATTGCGGAATAATGCCCAGGTGTTGAGCAGCTCTGGGGGAAGTGGGGCATCCCAAGTGATGCCTGCTGACCACAGCGTTTGGATGAACATCTTCCCTGTGATGATGACCGGCGCAAGGAGCCCAGTAGGATCGAACAGTCTCGCCACCTCGCTCAGAATCCGTCTTTTCGTCCCAGCGGTTCCATTTCCACCAAGAGGAAGAGCTCGTCAGCAGCTGGGTCCCAACGTAAGCCAAGTACCGTTGCCGTTGGGCATTATATGACAAGCTCTGTGGAAGAGGGAGAAGAGGAAGTCTCGTTAGTCACCATGGAAATTACCTGTGCGCTGTTGGAGTTCCATTTGCGCAATTTGAAGTGTCCCGCCATGAGGACAGTGTTGACATCAGCAGCCAGACCGACTGCTTCGGAAATGCTGTTGCAGCTGGTGAGGAGGTCGTCCACGTAAAAGGCCTTCTCAATCGTCTCTCGGGCCGCTCGGGCGCGTGCTGTAACTGGGATCAGCTGTTGATTGTCCTGTGCGCACTGCATCATGGATCGCACAGAAGTGTATGGACTGGATGCCATACAGTAGGTAACCGTCGTCAAGCGGAAGACGGTCAGCTCGTCTGACGGTGATTCTCGCCAGAGAATCCGTTGGTAGTCTCGATGTTTATGCGCCACCAAGACCTGGCGGAACATCTTCTCCACGTCAGCGGTCAGCGCAACCATGTAGCGCCGGAACCGCGGGATGATGTTGATTAGTGAATCTTGGATAGTAGGACCCACCAGCTGGACGTCATTGAGTGAGACTCCAGTAGTGGTCTGTGCAGATGCGTTGAAGACCACACGGAATCTGCTAGTTACCGCATGGTGTGGAATGTAGGAACAGTGTGGGTGGTCGCCATGTTGACCAGCCCTTTCCATGTGTCCAAGCTCTTCATATTCGCGCATGAAGGCGATGTACTTCTCTCTGAGATCTGGGTTGTTCTGGAGATGCCGCTCCAGACAGTAGAATTGTCCCAGTGCATCTCCGTAGGAGGCACCTAGTGCTGGTGCGTCGTGTCGGAAGGGGATTTGGACCATGTATCTGCCTTCCGATGTGCGGGAGTGCGTCTGGGAGTAGTGCCGGCTGCACTCGTCCTCTCTTGATTCATCTGTGGGTACCTCCTCCAACTTCCAGAAGTTCCGAACGAGCTCATCCAGAGTGTGTTCCAGAGTGGGCTCCAAAGGCGACTCTTCCGTCACCTGGCTGTGGAGCGAACGGATGGGTGGTGCAGCTTGCACCAGGGCAGCTGGACCGAAGACAACCCAACCAAGGTGTGTGCGTTGGGCGTGGGGCTCGTGTGGTCGTCCATGAATGACCCCGTCCTGCACCAAGAGACCCCAGACATCAGCACCCAGCAATATGTCGATGGGCCCAGGAGTGCCCAGATGGCTGTCTGCTAGTGGTAGGCCAACCAGATGATGCCACTGTGTTGCATCCACATGTGCTGCGGGGAGCGTCGAAGTGATCATGGTTATCACTACGGCCTTCATGGTGAGCATGAACTCTGATCGCGTCGACTGAAGTGACAGCGTCACTTGGCCTTGAGCCATAGTGGGTCGGAAAATACCAATGCCTTACACGGCTACATCCAATCGGCTTCTAGGAAAACGAAGTTGCTTGGTTAGTTTGGTTGTTATTAAACTTGTGTCGTTCTCTCGCGACGTTGATGCGCCGACTCAAGTCCAACTGCTTGAACCTTGTGCACTGATATAGCCGGTGAGAGCCATGGCATTGGCCGCATAGGTTCTCGGGAACTGCAACGACGTGAGTCCGAGCAACTGGAAGCGTCTTTGGCTGCCGTGTTCCACCTGCCTGTTGTCACCAGAGGTTGAGGGTAGCTGGATCTCTGTCGCCAAACTGTGGGCACGATAAGTCAAGAACCAGAGCAGGCTGGTGAGGGTAGGAATCTGTTTGGCTGGGCAATGCATGCACCAACCTTGCTGGGTCACCTTTGGCAAACGGGACACAACAATCGGGACCGTTATAGCGTCCCAACTGGACACTGGTTGTTGCATCACTCGTAGTGCACGGAGTGACTCTTGCATGGTGTCCACGATCCGGAGCAGGGGACTTGAGCATTCGTCCTGGGCTGCCTGCAGATTAAGGAGCCGACAAACGTGGGTCTCGCACAACAGGCGTGGGTCGTCGAACCTCTCTTTAAGGTCGCTCCAGAGCTCTTCGTAGCCGCCGGAGTAGATGTTGCCGACCAGGCCTACGCTGCCAGGCAGGACCGCGGCACGAAGCTTCTGTAGTCTACAGGCTGGCGCCAGTTCCGTGTGGTGCACTAGATTCTCGAATGCATCTTTGAATGCAGCCAATCTTGTAGATGTCCATCGAACGTCGGTATTTGCACCGACTCCAGTTTCTCTCCACCTTTGGCGTGGTTGAGCTGTGATGCTGTGGTGGAGAAGCCGGCGCGATTTTCGCCAGAAGGGCGTTTTGGCGTCTGCCCAAGACTACCAAAGTGTTGTTAAACTGCCAGCAGATCATCGTGGGCCTGAAGGCCCTCCGGTGTGGCATCGCTCACCAATGCCGTGTTTGCCACCAGGAAGCGTGCGTAGTGTGCTTCTATCTGGCGCTGTTCCAAGCGGATTTGGACCTCATCCAAATCCGTCACGTCCTTGTTGACGATGCGGTCGTGCATCCGCTTGATGGCGGTTCATGCTGAAGCGCGTCGATTCAAATCGGCCATGTCGAATATCGATCACTTCACTGAACAAGTAGGAATAGGCTGGTGAACTAGGTTCACAGTAACCCAAGCAGAAGGCCAAGGGCTATCGACCAAAACGCGAAGGCAATGAGCGTTGCCATAACTAAGCAATACACTGTTAGGCGACTGTGGCCGCATGAGCACATATCCCGAGTAACGAACCGTGGGACAAGCGTGTCCACAAAGTACAAATTAAATCTTTCAATAGAGCGAATTCGTGGGACAAGCGTGTCCACAAAAAGCACGAATTAAATCACGAATTTTACACCGTTGGACAAGCGTGTCCACACAAGCACCAATTAGACTGAATTTAATTTAATTCCTCACAGGAGGCACCAAAATGTCGGGGATTCAAACTTCCGAAAGTCAGGGGGTGGTCGAAAATTAGAACACAAATATTAAAATGTACCTTTCTTTGAATCTCTTTATTAACTATATTTTATTTGCTTAAAATAGGCTAACGATTTATTACTAATTTACAAATTTACTACACTATGTGGTTTCGCGCTGCTACTCCGTCGGGTTTAGGTCGGTCGAACGAATTCTGGAGAACTGATAATTGTTGTGCAGCCGACTGGTGCAAGAAATCTCGCCTCGCCATGCGAGTCCGTCCACCACCACCATCGCCTGTGACTCCAAGTTGCTGCGTCATCACACATTTCAAATGTGTAGAGCGTCGAGTAGCTGATACCATGCCCATGCCTTGGCTATCCAGCTCTATACGATGAGAAAAGTGCCTACGCCGGCAACTGCGATAATTATCCGCTGTAGATAAGACATTCTGATGTACGCAGAGTTTACAATGTTGCTGCTGCTCGTCGTTGCTGTATATTTATTTGCTTTAGCAAATAGGCCATCCGTCTACATAGCAACGGAGCGAGGTATCGGGTGTCCGTACACACCGCCCAGTTGATGAGTGGACGACGATGAGCCGCACAAGCAGTGAACGTCGCAGTGTGCGTCGTCAGCGAAATGATAATATGTGTAGTGGTTATCATTCGGCAGGCAACAAAGTGATTGGAATATGAATCGTATGCAGACGGAATGTACTGCAACTTTGTGCGACTGGTGGTGTGGAATGCGGCGCGTCAGCAGTCCGCATTTAATGTGTGTATTGCTAGTGGCAATACTTTTATTGCCATGAATCAAGGTCAACGGTTGTTGACCGAACACTCGTAGAACCAAAAAAGAAAGATCCCGTTACCAATCTGCAAAATTTCCAAGTAGTTATAAATTACAGGAACGTAAATGAGAGAATAGAGGACGATAAATTCCCGTTAACCAATATTAGTGACATTTACGACATGGTAGGAGGAGCAGTATATTTTTCATGTATTGATTTAAGTCAAGGATACTACCAAATGGAACTGGAACCAAAATGTAGACCTATGACAGCATTTTCAACGGAGGACTGTCACTATCATCTAAAACGACTACCAATGTGACTAAAAATCTCACCAAGCAAATTCTCAAGAATGATGTCAATAGCGATGGCCGGACTTACGTACTCACGCAATTTTGTTTACGTTGATGACCTAATAGTGTTTGGTAAGAACCTCATAGATCATAACAAAAATTTGATAGACGTGTTTAAATGACTTAGAGAAGTCAATCTAAAAAAGAAGAATATAATTTTCACATTGAATATACACCCGGAAAAGATAATTGCACAGCTGACACTTTAAGTCGCCTTAAATGGAATTCTGACCAACTTAAAAAAACTACACGTATGTGTCATAACAAGGTCTAAAACAAAAGCGGAGAAAGACAGAAAAATCTAGCGGACAAACAGGAAACCGAGGCAGAAGAAAATAATCGTATAATTACAGAGCTACTCAAGCCACCAGAGCATGGAAATAAAATAACTGAGCTAAAAATATGTAACAGTTTCGAGGACGAGGAATATCAAATCAAAGATATGGATATAATCCTGGGACCCAACAAAGTTTTGGCATACGTCCTAGTGAAGAATTGTATACACCTAAGAAGGGACAAGAATGGCACTACAGCCCGATCGACATAATTTTGCGATTTTTTGTCGAGGGACGTGCATCGCATCTGCGGACCATTATCAATTAATAAATTTTACATTACAAAAGAAGAAATTAAGAAACTCGAAGACGGCCGTCGATAATACAATATTTGCTAGTTGCAAAAAATCTTAGGAGATATGTTTAAGAAAAGTATTGTAAAGGTGCACCTAATAAATAAATGTATAGAAATAACCGATCCTCAAAAAATATTGCTCAACGATTATCATATATTACCAACAAGTGGACATGCAGGAATAAACCGCATGATGAAAACGATTAAACAAAAATACTTCTGGACAGGAATGCAGAACGACATAGCTACATATGTAAAGCATTGTACAATATGTCAGAAGAATAAACATATTACACCCAAGAAATAGCCAATGAAAATAACTTCAACTGCAGAATCAAGTTACGACAAAATATATTTGGACTTAGTAGGTCCTTTAGACGAATCGGTGAATGGATATAGGTACGTACTGACTTTACAAGACAAACTGACCAAATTTACGGACGCTATTACAATTCGAAAAAGGAAGCTGGTACAGTAGCTAAAGGTCTAGTAGAATGTTTCATCCTTACATATGAAGTTCCAAAAACTGTAGCCTCTGATCAAGGAACAGAATTTATAAACAAAATTTTTAAGGATATGTGCAAAATTACTAAAAATAGAACAATTGCAATCTACAGCCTACCATCACGAAAGTATAGGAGCGTTAGAAAATTCCCATAAGGTTCTCGGAGCATACCTTAGAAGCTATGTATCCGATAAGCATACCGACTGGTGTACTTGGTTATCGTATTACATATTTTGTTACAACACCACAGTACATACAGAAACAGGGTATACACCATTTGAATTAGTATTCGGTCGACGATGTACTGTTGTGATTTGCACAACCATTACACCCCTGACCTCACACACAGTCTTGCTTCACTCTAGTTTCCACATCTGCTTTCAATAAATTACCTATTTAATGATCGGCACAGCCTGTCATATTGCCGGTACATTCGTGTACCGAATTTCCGAATTCACATCCACCACTTATCTGCAGAGTACGTACGGATGGCTGGTGTTTGTAATAAGAAACCGATCGAGATACGATAAAGGCACTGTGATCCTTTATGTATCTCGAGTTTCAAACACAGCACGTAGCTCACAAATGCCGATACGATACTAAGAAACATTTAGTGTAAATGCAGATATTACGAAATAGTATAGGGCAAGTTATAAGTTATAGGGCAAATAGCAGGAGGGCAATTCTTAGGCGACCGTCAAGTGGCTCGACTGCAGAAGGGACATAAATGTCGCAGGTCGACTGTGTGCTACGAATATATGCTTGCACTTGTATTTGTGTATTGAGCCTTTGTGCATACGATGCTGTCGTTCCATTGGTGGATCGCAACCAACCAATCATATTGGTTGGTCGATCCATCCAAAATATTATAAAAGACCACTGCTACGATTACTAAGGGCGGCAGTTGAATTATAGACACGATACACGTTAAACACTAGGCGGCAGTTGAATTATAGACAGGATACACGTTAAACACTAGGCGGCAGTTGAATTATAGACACGATACACCTTAAACACTAGGCGGCAGTTGAATTATAGACACGATACACGTTAAACACTAGGCGGCAGTTGAACTTAAACACTAAGCGGCAGTTGAAACCTAAGAACCCAACAGATAATATCAAAAATCCAATATAATAAATACACTAATTACTACATAAAGTAAATTAGACGTTTTTCATTTAATTAATATTCAACGCGCCCGCATACTCCCTCTTCTCCTACGGGAAAGCACGGGGACTGTGCGTAACAAAATTGGTGGCAGGCAGGATAATCCCAAAAACAAAAACAAAAAACAAAACCCCAATAAAAATAATATAAACAAAAATTAAAAGGCGTACAACCTGGCCAAAACAGGGAAAAAATTAATTAAATTAAAAATAAAAATAAAATAAAAAATAAATAAAAGGCGTAAATCCCGTCTAAAACAGGGTAGTGATATAGTGAAAATATTTTAGAAGTCCCACGACCATAAGACCTTGCCAGCTTTAGAGCGAAGGTATTTGGCCAACTGTGGGCAGTGAAACAAAAAGACCAACTACCAACTTGTAGAGCGTTAAGCTAAAGGCAAAACAAAACCTTAGAGAATCTGTGAAAGAATTCGGTGACAGAATATGTAATTTGCTAAGTGCATTAAATTCGGCAACTTATGCAAATATCAGTGATACTATAGCGTTCGGCCGTACTTAGTGAAAGAAAACGAACGGCTAGCGATCAACGCATTCGAAGATGGCTTACGAGGTCATGACCTCAGGATCCTGATTAAACCACGAGGAGAAACGGACTTAAAGCAAAGTACGAACTTTGCTAATGAACAATCGTCGCGGATAGAACCACACTTCCAAATCATTCGAGGTTTCAGTAGACCAAGGGAGCAACCTTTATGCACGGTATGTAAAAGGTATGGGCATACCGCAACGACATGTTACCGGAACACTTCACTGCCAAATTTCGTTCCGAAAGAAATAAAATGAGAAGTGCAATACCTGTTGTGCTCGTACTGTAAAAGAAGAAATCATACATATCAGGAATGCCGAACGCGATTAAGGAACGAAGGACAAAGCAACCTACATCCACAAACTAACACTTCGAGAAATCAAGGACGATACGAAAACAACCACCTCACACATAACAGGCAACACCAACCTCGGTATCAAAGTCCTTTCAGAGGACCCCCCACAAACACAGCGGTAAACCAGCAAAATCATAGAAGCAGAACTCGTCAAGCAAATCAAGCTCAGGGCAACGAATCTCCCAGGGAAACGAAAACGGACACGTTCTCCCGATTGGGTCAGACAGCAGCAGTAGTCCACCAATAAATCTTTTAACAAATGAAACAAATATGAATAAAACAATCACAAATAAAAAAATTACAAATAAAACCATTTTAAATAAAATAAATATATCTTTTTTAAATACAACAGAACCAACAGTATTTATTCCTTTTAACCCTTCCAACAAAATATACAATGTTTTCCTTATAGATACAGGAGCAGAAATAAGCCTCCTCAAGCACCAAAATATTTTAGGAATTAATACAGATTTGATAAATAACATAGACTGCCAGATTACCACTATTGCAGGAAACATGATTTCCACCCACGGGTCGTTAGTTGGTACGTTTGACGTCAATGGTGTAAAAATTGATCACACTTTCCATATAATAGGCGAAAATCCAAATTAAAAATATGACGGAATACTTGGTAACGATTTCCTCAACGATTACCAAGGGGAAATAAGTTATATAAACAGAGAGCTTTTACTCGAAGTTCTACAAAAAAGTTCAGCAAACTGTAAGACTGAATATATAAAAGAACATTTAGCAAACTGTAAGCCTACGCTCAAAAATTGCCTAGCAAGGAGTAAGACTAACCATTTAGAAAAAAATGCAGCAAACTACGCCAAAAGGTAGCCCAGCAAAGAATAAGACTGACCATACAAAAGAAAATTTAGCAAACAGTAAGACTACGATCAAAAATAGCCCAGCAGAGAGTAAGACTAAATATTTAGAAGAAAATTCAGCAAATCGTAAGAATAAGTTAAACGAGAGCTTAGCAAACCATAAGGCTGAATATTTAAAAGCTTCAACTCAATATAAACCCGAAAATGAACAAAATATATTTATAATAGAACCAAGATGCGAGAAAGCAATACAAATACCATTTCCAACCAATGGAAACATCGTAATAAGAAAAAAGGAAATTCAACCCGGAGTATACGTAGCAGCCACAGCCGTAAAATAATCAGGAAATAAGGTACAAATAATGGTTTTAAATAGCAATGAAGAAGAAATGCGTTTGCATAATGAAGACTGGAAACTGGAATGGGATAAATTAGAGGACTTTGACGTTATAGAGATGAATACATCTAAGGATCCTGTAAAACACAGATTATCTAAATTAGAATCCACTCTAAAACTGGAACACTGTAACATGGAAGAAAAAACCAGCATAATAAAATTATGTCGAGAATTTAACGACGTGTTTTTCCTTGAAGGAGACCATTTGAATTATACCGATGCAATAAAACACAAAATAATCACTAATCCTGAAATACCAATCTATAGGAAACCATATCGGCTACCAGAATCGCAGAAAACTGAAATCCACCGACAAGTAAAAGACATGCTTGAAGAAGGAATAGTTAAACCAAGCTATAGTCCTTGGAATTCACCTCTCTTACTGATACCCAAGAAAGCGGACAGTACAGGACAAAAACGATGGAGAGTAGTCGTTGACTTCAGAAAACTGAATAAAGTAACTATAGGAGACGCATATCCCCTACCAAATATAACGGATATTTTGGATCAATTGGGTAAATCCAAATATTTCAGCACATTGGATCTAGCAAGTGGATTTCATCAAGTAAAACTCGATGAAAAGGACCAACAGAAAACCGCATTTAGTACGCCTTTCGAACATTACGAATATACTCGAATGCCATTTGGATTAAAAAACGCACCAGCAACTTTCCAACGAATGATGAACAATGTACTAATGGGATTACAAGGAATAGATTGTTTCGTATACGTGGACGATATTGTCATATATGGATATGATTTACAGGAACACAACCGTAAGTTGACCAAGGTATTCCACAGACTTAGAATTCATAATCTAAAATTACAACCAGACAAATGTAACTTCGTTAAAAGAGAACTAATGTACTTAGGACACTTGATATCGGAAAATGGAATACGTCCAGATTTGGAAAAAGTAAATTCAGTAGGAAGCTTCCCAGTACCAAAAAAAAAAAGCTAAGGATATAAAGGCATTTCTTGGACTTGCGGGATATTATCGACGTTTCATTCCAAATTTTGCTAATATAACAAAACCATTGACAAATCTTCTAGAAAAAAATTTGAATTTAAATGGGACGCACATTGTGATGAAACATTCAGAATATTAAAAAATAAATTAACCACATCACCAATTTTAGCTTATCCTAACTTTGAAAAAAAAAATTTACTAACAACCGATGACAGCGACCATGCAGTAGGAGCAGTACTATCACAAGGTGAAATTGGCGAAGACCGACCAATATGTTATAGCAGTCGCACTCTAAATTCAGCTGAAACCAGATACAGCACGACAGAAAAGGAGCTATCATATATGCAGTCAATGGTTGTGTAAAAGTGAGCTGCTACTAAAAAATCGATAAAATTGTTGTAAACTATATAAAATATTTCATATTTTCTACCACAACCGCTAGTTAAAGTAACTCGACTAATAAGAAATTGAAACTCAGTAAGTCCTAGTATATAAGAAGGTTTTTTTTTTCTCAATAGTTGCAAAAATCTGCCATAACGCTAACCTGAACAAATGCAGAAAAGAAGACTACTAGAAGACTAGCGATGTACGCACTGCAATAATAGTGGTCAAAATGAAGTCAAAGGAGGCTGCTTGGAATGTACTCCGTAACTCAAAAAGGCTCAGAGGCACAAAGTTCAGAATCCATGCCGATCTGCCCAGAAACATGCACATAAAAAGATCTAAACTTGTGCAGGTGATGAAAATCGTTCGCGAGAAGAAACCTCAGATGAAAGATCTTAAAACAGACAAGATAATTATTTCTGGAAAAATTTTCTCCTGTGACCTAGTAACGGGGCTGATGTGTGGGGAGGAACAAGGTATATATGTTTTAGCCGCGATGATTGAAGAATCTCCATCAAATCTCAAGATTTTGATGAACAAATTTAGGAATCCGGAATACTTAAACAATAAGCACGATCAGTCAAATGCAGATCAAATGTCAACCTCAATGTCAGGTGAAGTTAGAAGCAGTTCAATACACCGAGAACAAAAAACATCTCACAGCTCGGTTAAAAACTTAAGGAAGGGTTTACACGCGCCAGAAAATAATTCATGAATAGTCCCTGTCTGCCGGAGTGATATGAAGATAAAATTAGACTTTAAAATACTCAGCTATAATATTGCAGGATTAAAAAATAAACTAATTTTTACAGAATTTTTTAATTATATTAAGCAGTTCGATTTATTTTTGTTATTTGAAACACATGTTTTGGAAGGAGAAGAAAAAAGATTTACAAGTTTATTCGCGAGCTATGAACTGAAATGGGTTCACGCAGTGAAGCATCACACGTATGGAAGAGGAAGTGGTGGTGAATTATTTGGCTTCCGCAGATCTATGAATTGTATAGATGCAAAATTCGAAAAACTTGAAGATATAAATACATTAAGCTTAAGAATTAACAACAAACACCTATTCATAATCCCCATTTACATAAACGGGAACAACTGGAAATATAACTACGATAAAATTATAGATATTCTGTTTAAACTTGGTTCATCAGACATTATGCTGGCTGGATATTTTAAGGGAAGAATTGGTCTTTCACAAAACAACCTGGTAAGCGGTATATCAACTTCACTATTAAAAACCACTCGTTCCTCCAAGGATTCTATTGTCGATACAAATGGTAAAAAGATCCTTGATCTTGCAGATGAGTTCGATTGTCGTATTTTAAACGGAAGTTGCGAAGGCGACTCTAGAGGAGAGTACACGTTTATTCGTGGAATAGCTTGCTCTGTAATAGATTATTGTCTTGTTTCTGGTGATTGGACTCATCTGGTATCTGACTTCAAGATCGCAATGATGACATTTTCAGACCACATGCCACTTGAAATAGCGTGCAAATTGCAGATATCAAGTACAACAGCTGTTGAAGAGAATGCACAACCACTTACTCTTTTGCCAAAATTGATTTGGAAAGACAGTCTAACTACACTATTCCAGAGAAATCTAAACGAAGCCCTTACAAGTTTACAAGCATCAATTTTGCCTATAAACATTGACAACCTTACAGAAATAATCAAGCAAGCTACACCAAATGAGTCAACAAGGCGGAGCCTTCTAAGTAAACAAAAGTGGTTTGATTCTGAATGTTTGAAAGCAAGGGAGAGTTCTTTTGCAGCTCTGGGACTTCTGCGAAAACACAACACAAATGTGTTCAAAACCATCTATGGTGAAGCTATCAAGAACTTCAAGCGAATCTGTTACAAGAAAAAAATGGATTTCGAAGAACAGACCATTGAGATAATCAACAGAACAAGATCCTCAGCCGAGTTCTGGAAGGCTGTAAAGTATGTAAACAGGAAAACCAATACCATTGGGTCCAAATTGAAAGCACCACATTTGAGGGAACATTTCAGCAGACTCCTCAATCCCGTCCAAATTTCGCCAGCTTTTCTTTATGCGGCTCCGCTGGTTGAAGATGTCAACCTAGACGCACCTATTTCTCTTTCTGAGGTATTATAAGCGATTCGAAAGTTCGAAAAGCTCCGGGAGACGACCGCATACCCTTCGAATTCTATAAAAACTGCACGAATGAATTCCTTTTAGCGCTTACTGCGGAATATAACAACATTTTTGAAACAGCGAACGTTCCTTGTTGTTTCAAAAGAGCAATTATTTTCCCATTGTACAAAAAAGGAGACCACGATGATCCAAGAAATTACAGGGGCATATCTTTCTTAAATACATCGGCTAAGCTGTTTGGAACTATTTTGTTTAAAAGACTCATTCAGTGGGTCTCTGATAGGAAAATTCTTCAAGAATTCTAAGCGGGTTTTAGAAAGAATTACTCAACCATTGATCAAATTTTTCACTCATTAACATTGCTGAAATCTACAAAAACCAACACAAGAAGTTGTATGCATTCTTTGTCGATTTCCGTGCAGCCTTTGACTCAGTACCTCGCGAGGCACTATTTTTTAAACTCCACGTAATAGGAATGTCTCACAAAGTCATCAACATTTTAAGGACAATCTATGACAGTAATTTAGCATACGTCTGGGATGGCGAATTTATTTCGGATGAGTTTGGAACATCAATGGGGGTGAAGCAAGGTTGCGTACTGAGCTCGCTTTTATTTATTCTATTCGTCAATGATATAACCGATTATGTGAGGGGTGGAATAGAACTGAACCAAGTAAAGATCCCTGCGCTTATGTATGCTGACGACATTGTTTTCATCTCTGACACAATCAACGGTATGCAGTTGATGATAAACAGACTAGATGAGTACTGCAAGCTATGTAATCTGAGTGTTAATCTTGAAAAATCAAAGATGATGATATTCAGAGGCGGAAGCGGTAAATATTCACGCAACGAAAAGCATAAACCATAGCTCAAAACAGAAAATATTTGCTGCAACATCAAAATCGATTTTATTATACGGAGCCCAAGTGTGGGGTTTCCACCCACTAGAACTAGAAAAGTTTCTTCGATACTTCTTAAAACGAATTTTCCACCTACCTAGCAACACTCCTAATTATATGTTGCACTTGGAGACTGGGGTACCGCCTCTTTTCCTGGATGCTCTGCGCCTGCACTTTGATTATATAGTTAAAGTTACTGAGATGGAACAAGGTAGGCTACATAAGCTGGTGCTCAACCATATAATTTCAAGAAGAAGCCATCTGTATCAAAATTGGGAGAGTTTAGCGACTGAATGCGGTTTCTGCCTTAGTTTAACAACGGAGGACCAGGGTATAACCTTAAGATCCAAATTTTACGCGCTGCTGTCATCAATAGGAGGAGATAGATACGAGAGATGCGTAAGAGATGCCCGGAGCTCGCAACATAGAAAATACTACGCGCAACTTGGATATGAACTGCAAGATCAAACATACTTTCAAAACAACAACTCAATCGACAAAATAAATTTAATATTAAAAGTAAGAGGTGAGCTGATCGCACTCAATTTTATTCCGCATCGCCCTGAGCTACCAATCCTTTGCAATATGTGTAACTTAAATGTGAAGGAGGACGTTTTCCACTTTATAGCTATATGCCCTATTTTAAAAGAATACCGTCTGGTATATTTAGGGGCAACTGAGCTGGACGAGGAGAGAACACTGAGCATTCTTAACGGAGAATATGGGTGGAACGTGTTATACAACTACACTAAGAAGGCTTTATTATATAGAAAATGTATCGTGGAGGAAAGTTTTTAAGATAGAAACGCCATTAAAATTAGTTCTCGTTATATTATTGTTTAAATTCTTAATGCGAATATTTAAAATTTATAAATGTACTATATTGGTAAACTCATATTTTATGTATAGAAATCCCAAATGTCAATCTGGTAGACGGTCAATAAAGACCAAATCTAAATAGGCTAGAAAACTATGTTTAATTATGTACCAACTTATCTTTTTATGAAGTAAAAGTCTTATCTAACTATATGCAGTCAAACAGTTCCGTCCTTATTTATATGGCCGAAAGTTTACCATAGTCACGGATCATCGTCCCCTGACATGGCTAATGAATATCAAAGACCCCACATCCAGACTAGCCCGATGGAGAATTACTCAAGACGAATACGAATACAATATAGTATACAAGCCTGGAAAATACAACGTTAACGCGGACGCTCTCAGTCGCGTAGTAGTGGAAGCAGCGCACGAAAATAGTAAAAGGGACGTATTAATAACAACAAGATCACAAGCAAAAATTGTCAATGCAGAAAACACTCCAAAAACAACAAATGATATACTACAACATGTTTCATTTTATATTTAAATCGAAAGAACAGAATTTATCTATTCAGTTAAAAACCTGCAACATAAAATAATTATTTTACCACCAATAGAATCCCCAGAAGAAAATGAATTAAAAAATTAATCGATGAATTCACTAAACCTGCTTTAGGAAAAATTTTAACACATACGAACGACCAAAATAAATGCATACATATTTGTACCCTACCTATTCCAATAAGAAGTCAGAAAGACCAAATTATGATTGAACAAACACTAACGAGCATTAAAGATAAAATTAACAAAAGTAATTGTGAGACGATAGGAATCACCATACCTAATATTCAAGACCAATTTAAAAATGAGTTTAAAACAACTCTAGAAAAAATATTTCATTTTCTTAACATAACGATAAATTTATACACTAATAACAAAATCATCTTAAACAATAATGAACAAATAGCAGCAGTATTAACCGAATACCATGATTCACCTTTTGGAGGACACCAAGGAGTATCCAGAACCTTGAAAAGAATTAAACTAATATATTACTGGCCTTCAATGACTACAGACATTAAGAACCATATACAAAAATGTACGTCGTGTCAATTAAACAAGAGCCAAAGAAACCCTCCAATACCAATGAAAATAACTAGCACAAGTTCTACACCATTTGAACGAATTGCTTTAGATATAGTTGGACCACTACCAGTTAGCTATCATGGTCAAAAATACTTATTAACATTCCAGGATGATTTAACCAAATTCTCAGAAGCATTTCCGTTGCAAAACGCAGAAGCCCCCACTGTGGCAAGAACATTCGTTGAAAATATAATCTGTAGACACGGAGTACCACAATCACTTTTAACTGACCAAGGCACAAACTTTCTGAGTGGACTGTTTAAAGAAATTTGCAAACTCTTAAAAATTAAAAAAATTAACACCACACCTTATCATCCTCAAACCAATGGAGCATTAGAAAGAACTCACAAAACACTTGCAGAATATCTCTGACACTACGTCAATCGAGATCCGCTTACATGGGATACTTGGATTCCGTACGCAATGTTTGTCTACAATAGCACCCCTCATAGCAGTACGGGTTACACCCCATACGAACTATTGTACGGATACCCTCCAAACATACCAACTATTTTTCAACAAAAACCCCTTATTCAGTACAATTATGATAACTATGCAAACGAGTTAAAATCACGACTTCAGCATGGGTACCAAGCAGCAAAACATAGGCTTATAAACCAGAAAAACATTTCAAAAAGGTATTATGATAACAAGAGTAATGAGAAATTTTTTAATATAGGTGACAAAGTTCTAGTCAAAAATCACTCACGAAAAAACAAACTCTCGATCCTTTGGGAAGGCCGATTCGAAGTATTAAAAATAATTTCAGCAGAAAACACGCTTGTTAAATTTGGTAGAAAAAACAAAATAATACATAATAATGATTTAAAGATTTTTTATGAATAAATATAATATACACATGTAAACAAAGTATCCTTAACTAATGCTATTTTTCTTTTAATTGTTGTTGTTCCCTTTTTGTTCAAATTCATTCTCACAAAAACACACGAATGAAATTCTCCTGAAGTAGCACTAATACAAAATTCTGACTCAAAAGAGTTAGACACTGTCCAAACAAATAAAAGATTTAAAAAACACAGAAAAAACAGACCTTGAAAGTTTCATCATTATGGGTTAATTTACCTTATGTTCATTTCCGTTATAATCATAATAATAATAAACAAATACAAAGATTAGAAACTAAATCAAGAAGTATCCCCAGAAGAACAAAACACAACTGAAATGGTCGCTATCCGCGAACAGGAAAACGACAAACCGGAAACAACCCCTAGATTCGTTTTAAAAACTTAACAACAAACATCCGAACCATACGTACAAGAGGAAATTCTTTTTTTTTCTTACCTTTTCAACAGCATCCTAAAAATCATCCTTAAACAAAATTATACCCACCTCTTATCTAAACTTAATATCTCTCTACTCATTTGCAACTTTGAACAAATAATTGGCTTAAAAGTATTTTCAGAACGAATGAATGAAACAAAACATACGAAAACACACGATATTTAATTTTATGATATACCTACTCATTATCTTGCAAAAAAAATCACTATTATATCACTTAAAAATCTCAATTAAAACCTTACATAATTATAATAACATAAAATAAACTCGAAATACAAATCGTCAAAAAAAAAACAATATTACAAATATATTATATAATTTTAATTTTTTTATATATATAAATAAATATTTTATAAATTTAAGCACAAAAAAAATAATAATAAAAAAAAACTCAAAATACAAATCGTCAAAAAAAAAACATATTACAAATATATTATATAATTTTCATTTTTTTATATATATAAATAAATATTTAATTATTTAAAAATTTTTTTTATATATATACATAAAAAAAAACTATATTTTTATACTATACATCATTCTATATACATAGAAAAAAAGATATATATAAAAATAAAATTATTTTAATGACTTTCATGCACTTGACACATTTATACAAACATAATACAAACAAATTTGTACGCCAACCAAAGTTTTCGTATCAGTGGTTAAAAAAAAGAGTGGTTTTTGTATCTGCTAACGACAAATAATGTTCATTCTAGTTTGACGAAAATTCTTACCTTTTCGAGGTAAAGAATTTTCTTATTCGTAGGGGGAAGGGATGTTGTGATCGGCACAACCACTACACCCCTGACCACACACACAGTCTTGCTTCACTCTAGTTTCCACATCTGCGTGGCTCGACTGCAGAAGTGACATAAATGTCGCAGGTCGACTGTGTGCTACGAATATATGCTTGCACTTGTATTTGTGTATTGAACCTTTGTTCATGCATACAATGCTGTCGTTCCATTGGTGGATCGCATCCAACCAATCATATTGGCTGGTCGATACATCCAAAATATTATAAAAGACCACTGCTACGATTACTGATGGCGGCAGTTGCATTATAGACACGATACACGTTAAACACTAGGCCGCAGTTGAATTATAGACACAAAACACGTTAAACACTAGGCGGCAGTTGAATTATAGACACGATACACGTTAAACACTAGGCGGCAGTTGAATTATAGACACGATACACGTTAAACACTAGGCGGCAGTTGAACTTAAACACTAAGCGGCAGTTGAAACCTAAGAACCCAACAGATAATATCAAAAATTTAATCTAATAAATACACTAATTACTACATAAAGTAAATTAAACGTTTTTCATTTAATTAATATTCAACGCGCCCGCATACTCCCTCTTCTCCTACGGGAAAGCACGGGGACTGTGCGTAACAGTACATTACCATCAAACTTAACAAGACATGTAGAACCAAGATACAACTACGAAGATTACGTAATTGACTTAAGAGAAAAGTTACAAATCGCTCATAGAGATACGAGAGATACACTTCTAGACAGAAAAAACGATACGAAAACTGATTACGACAAGAAGGCTAGAAGTAAACAAACTAGTTTTGAAGTAGGTAGTTTAGTTTTGTTGAGAAACGAAAATAGAAGAAAACTGGATCCTATTTACGTAGGACCATATGAAGTGTTATCTGAAGAAGGAGTAAACTGCGTAATAAAATACGAGGGCAAGAAAATGAAGGTCCATAAAAACAGATTGAAGAAATTTTATGTGTATATATTAAAACAATTTTTATTCAGTTTAGACTAAAATATATTTTTTTCTCTTCTCAAAAAAAAAAAGAAAAGGAAGGAGAGAGACTGCAAGCTTGCAGATTAGAAGAAACCGGTTTACAATAAGTACATATTAGAATTAATAATAGAATAATAGAATTTTAACAATTTAAGTACTAGGATATATCCAGAATTAATAAAATATATAACGTTAGAAATAAGTACTGGGATTAGAGACGAGAATAATAAAGATCAAATTACTTTAAAATGCCCTAGTAATTAAGAAGTATTATTAATACCATTATTAAAAAAAAAAATTTGTCACTTCTAATAAAAATAATTTAAGTTAATTGTTCGTAGTAAACATTAAAAAATAAACTTGAATTTATTTAAAATTAAGACATTGGCTAATCAAAGTAAAAATCTTACAACAAAATTATAATTATCAAAAGTAAATAAAATAATTATTCATAGGAAATAAAAACCAAGTTAATAATTATTCATAGCAAACATAACATTTTGAAATAACAAAAAATGTGTCAAAACATTAAAAAACTAAATTGTAAAATTTTTTTGAGATCCCTAATTGTATAAGTGGCGCGGAAAAGAAGAAATCAAGATATGTCATGATTTCTCCTTTTTCCCCCAGGAAGGGTGGTGTGAGGGATCGCACCAGCGACCACATGAATAACATGCCTAAAACAAACAACGCTTTCGACCCTACATCGACTCTAGTGCCTCACAAAGTGTATAACAACAAACAAAATAACCCATACGTATTCTTTAATAGCACACTCGGTGCATGAGAACAAAAAATATAAAACATTTCCAATAGAATAATTTATGACCAGCGGTCGTTCGCCTATGTAAATAAGAATGCAATTAAAGCATCCTGCGCAAACGAGCGCTGGCCCTTTAGAACGTGCATCCTGGGCAAACGAGCGCTGGCCGCTTAGAACGTTAATTACTCTTTCCATGCATTGCGCTGAGTAAGCGGCGCATTGAAATGGTAATGAAATAATGAGGTCTTTCGCTTGTGGAAATAAATATGTCAACGCAGCAGCACAGGCGAACGAACCTAAAAATACTTGACGCGGTCGGTCATATGCATACATACTTACAAACATTATTCTGATCGAGCATTATTTAGGAATATCGATGAATAGGCATGCAAGAGTTGATATATGGTCGAGAACAATCCAATATTTTTGTATAAAAGAAGGAATATTTTCTTAATAAGATCAATCGTAATCTTACAGTAAACCCGACGACTATTTCTCTTATTTTCGGTATTTGACGCCCTACGGAGCCCCGGCTTTTGGGTATTCGTTAACCAGGCAATTCACCGAACGAGTCAGCTATCGACTTAGTATCTAGTATCTTAATCTGCTTTTAAGTTCTTACAGCACAGCAAAGTTGTTCATAATATAAAACAACTTTACAAGGGTTACCCATATAATTTTTTTAAAAATAAGCCCGATTTTCTTCAAATTTTAAACATATGTGTATCACCGATGGACAAAACTTTTTGTAAAGTTTTTGGAGCGAATTGGCCCTGAGGCCCGAGGGTAACACATATAATTTTTTAAAAAATTATCCCGATTTTCTTTACATTTTTAAAGCATCTGTATCTGTGATGGACAAAACTTTTTGTACATTTTTTTGGAGTGATCGAGGGGTGCCAATATAAGTTTTCTTTAAAAGTTAACCCGATTTTCTCAAATTTTAAACATATTTGTATCTTCGATAACAACACTTACTATTGAAAGTTGTAAGTGATCTGGTCCCATATAATTTTTTTACACATGTGTATCTCCGGTGACAACAGTTTTTGAAATACTATGAATTTTTTCCATATTAACCCGGTTCAAAGTTTGCACACATATGTATCCCTATTAGAAAATTTACAAGAAAAATTTAAATTTTTATGGGTTTTTTTTTTTTTTAAGACACACATTACCCACAAAAAGAAGTCAAAAATGAGCTGTTGTGCGCACTCTAGTTCTAAAATACATTTCAGAGTGTTAAATCGTCTAACCGCTTACGTATCTTCGATGAGTTCAACACAAACTAATTTCCAAACCAACAAACAAATTATTAAATATTTATTTTATTGGTTTAACATTATTTTTTACTTTTTGTAATATAGTTTATTAATTTAAGTAAAGTTAATAGAAAATTGAATTTATATCTTATATTATCAAAATAAAAGCTGTGAAATAAGATCATTAATTGAGTTTAATAATTTATCTCATAAAAGAAACTTTAATCTACAAAAATTAAATTGGTACTGAACAAAATAAAAAAGTAAATAAGATTGAAGAAATAGTGAAAGGTAAAGATTATTGTAAAAAAAATCAGAGGCAATTAAAATCAAACGAGGGACAAATCGAGAAAGACAAAAACGTAAACGGGACGCAGAAACTATTGAACCAAAGGCATCCAGCTCGTCGTCAAGGAGAACATTTATCAAAGAAAACTATAATTCAACGAAAAAAAACTAACAAGTGAAAATTTAATGCAAAAAAATACGACAACGTGCTTTTAGAATTTCGAAAGAACAATAACTTTTAAATGAAACAAAAGAAGAACGTTTAAATCGATTAGAAACTATTAGAATTTCTAAACAAAAAATAATTTTAAATGAATCGGAGTAAGAACGTAACGATAGACGAGAAGCTGGTCGCATTTCCTATAGAGAAAGAAGTGAAAATGAATCAGAGGATGCACGTTGCTACAGACGAGAAGGTGATTGCACTGCGCATACAGAAAGGCTTGAAAAAAATCGGAGGAAGAACGTAACGATATAAGATCTCAATTCCCATAGAGAAAGGCGTGATAAAATTGTTACTGATAAACGATGACGTAGTTGTATAACTACGCTATCGTTTATTTATTATTTTTTTTAACCGGATAAATTCTTTTGCTTATTCTCCCTGTATAGTATGTAAAAAAATGTATATCCACGTCAAGTTAATACATTATTAAAAAATGAATTAAGTAGTTATGCTCCTAATTATTTACCATCTGAATTACAAAATATTTCTTTAAAATTATGCAATCGTTGCAAGACTCATTGATATCTTAAGAAATTGCACTACTTACTTCTGTTGAACGTCGATTAATTTCCCGAATTAACTTATATCTTAAAATTAAAAAACTTTATGAAAGATTTGGACAAAAATTACTTAAAGGACAATCTATTCACTTTGCACAAGACGTCCAAGAAATCCTGATAAATTATTTTCACACGCCCATAGACAAAAGTGACTGTTTCGTACACTATAAACTAGCCTCGAAAGTAGCACATAACAACACTAGTTATGTTATGATATAAACGTCTTTTGTTATTTACTACAATCTCAGCGAACACATTGCGCATGAGCAAGAATTCTCTTTTGTTTGTCGTTTGTGATTTCTGCTTCTCTCTCGATTTAGCAGAAAAACCGGTTTGGACGCGTGAAAAATTCATTTCTTTGTTATTTACTGCAGTCACAGCGAACACACATTCTCACATTTCTGCTTCTCTCTCTCGATTTAGCAGAAAAACCGGTTTGGACGCGTGAAAAATAGCGTACATGACTCGCATAAAAGTGCTCATCGTGCTCGTTAGATTGCCGAACTCGGCAATAAACTCCACTTTCCTTGCTCGTTCTGTAATATACTATACCTCGACCTATTGACGAATGTGGCTTAGTAGTAATAACAGAATTTTTGGAAAATATTAATGCTATTCGACAATTAAATATCGACTTTTCTAAAATTGAAACTGCTCTTTGCTGGCTTATTGCTAATAATCCACTTTATAACGACGTAACAATTCGAATGCCTGATAAAATTAACATTCAAAATATTTATCGTGTACCACAAATTATTCCCATTTCTAGTGTCGAAAGTGAATGGAAAGTAAAAAGCCATCAAACACGTGCTTTTCGCGCTCATATTTATCAGGCTAATCAAATATTTCGAATGCAGGGCAACAATGTACTGCAATGACTGCTGCAGCTCTTTTAAAATTTAAATTGTTACCAATCAATGACTGGACTTCGACTACTATCGACCAAATACTTCTTGACAGTAATAATTTATATGAGCAAATTGTACGTGAAAATCCTCGCAATTTGTATGGGAATTAACTACCTAGTAGTACAGAAATATTTAACAAACAAGTAAATTTTATTTTTTCAAATGATCCTGAATTTCTTTGGTAATGTTGGTGGTAACGCAAATAGCTTGTCTCTCGAAGCCGTAATTTTTATTTTTTTTACAAGACATGAAGTATTGTTATTTGTTCACGGTTAATTGGAAAACTTAAGGCTGACAATATAATAAAATATTATTTATTTGATTCGCATTCGTGTGGTGCAGGCGGAACTTCAACCCATTTAAATTTTCTAACCGGTAAAGCTTGTGTGGTTGAAACAGAATCTCAAACTGAATTATTATAAACATGCAGAATACCGTAGATTTGGTTTTCCCCGAAGATTGAGTGATAGAACAAAAATTATTGACCCACGCTCAAAAGAATTACTGACCAATGGTGGGAGAATATGTATATTGGAAAGACCACGGGGTGAGGATTTGGAATGAAAATATGGATATAACGGGTGTTTTTTTGGGAGGTTTGTTTTTCCGATAGATGTCGTTTTATTTTATGACAGTTGTTTTGACAGCTCAAAGTGGCATTTCTACTCAGTATTGTTTGGCAAATCATTATGAAAAAAAAAAAAAAAAAAAAAAAAAATTACATTTGAATAAAACACATATAAAATTATGAAATGACCAAAATTTTTTTTTATTTGGTAGATAATTTTTTGGCATTTAACATTTAAACACAATTTCTGGCATATGGCTACCACGACTATTTTTCACAAATGTAATTTTTTTTTTTTTTTTTTTTTTTTTTCATAATGATTTGCCAAACAATACTGAGTAGAAATGCCACTTTGAGCTGTCAAAACAACTGTCATAAAATAAAACGACATCTATCGGAAAAACAAACCTCCCAAAAAAACACCCTTTACAATTTTGCGGTGAAACTTTGGCTATTGCATGTTGTTTTGCAAATTCGTATCAAAAGGGGAACCCTTATGCTTATTCTCAGGTAACAAACAGATCCATTACGAAAATTGTTATAAATTTGTATGGAAATGTTAAATAGACGAAAAGTTACAGCATGTGAGTGTGTATTACGTTTATGTCATCTTAAATTTAAACAAAGCTTCCGTAAAAGTGTTTTTCTCAATACTAGTGTTCCCGAAAAACGATATAATGTAATTCAATTTTCTAACAATACTGATCATGATAATGAATATTGCCAGATAATTTTTGACAGATATCAAAACCGAACTTACGAATTAGAGAATATGACATTATTTGAATTTGCTATGTGTACGAACCTATGTTTACTCGAAATATTCAAAATTATGATCACGATGAAGGAGATGACGACGTGTGATTTAAATGATGATAAACAACACACTTGTTCAAATATTATCATTCTAAAAGTTCAACGTAGAAGTAGAATGCGTAAACGTAAAAGAGCAGCTATACGAGTAGTAAAAACTCCTAAATTTTCTGTACGTACTGATCTTGATTCATATTTATATAAACAATTCGTATGTCATATACCTTTTAGACAAGAATTAAATCTTGTTTTAAATTACGAATCTGTTAGATGTGCATTTGAGCTTCCTGAAAATATTCCTCTAGTACAAATGTCTGATAAGGTTTTTGAAATTAATGTTCAACGAATTAATGTACAGAAACGGTCGCTTATTGACCATATTAAACGACAAATTTTACGAGACGTTAATAATGAAGATCCAGTTTCAATACTATTTTTCATTACAGGAAGTGCTGGTACTGGTAAAACTTTAACTTTAAAATTAATAACTGAAAAAATTCAAAGTGGCATTAGAATTATTAAGGCTAATGGAATTTTCGTTAAAATTGCTGCTCCAATTGGTGTTGCTGCATTACTTGTTAATGGTTTAACCTTATACAATACAATACAAAAAACCCATAAAAAGCATGATTATCACAAACTTACTGGGATATATCTTGAAACATTACGACGACAATGGGTAAATGTTTCGAACCTCAGGGCCCGTCACTCCAAAAATTTTACAAAAAGTTTTGTCCATCGGAGATACACATGTGTTTAAAATTTGAAAAAAATCGGGCTAATTTTTAAAAAATTTCTATCGGCAACCCCTGGGCCTCAGGATACACATGTGTATTAAATTTAAATTTATTTTTTTTTAAATTTGTATTGGGCCTCGCGAACCCGCGGCCTGTGGTCTCTTTACTGTTCTATGGACGTTGATCACCATTGGTCTTGATCGGAATCCTTTGCATCTTGCCCAACTATTGGCGCTACAACTTTGTATCGATGCGTTTTCCCTCTAGCTGTTTGTTGCAGTTCTCTTCTTGCAGCACATTTCGCACAAGTTCGGCACCAGTTTTCAACATCTCTGCGGAAATTGACCCAAAAGAATCGACGTCTTACTTAATCTAGTGACCTCTTAATTCCCAAATATTTTCCTTGTGTTCCAGTGTGTGTTTTGTAAAGAACCTTGTTCATCAAATTCGTTAGTAACACTACCTTTGATTTGGTACATCGACCATCGGCAGATTCCCATTGTCTTACCCTTCTTTGAATCTCAATGACTGCCATTGATGCCAGTTACTTTTTACTGTCGGAACTGCTGGTGCAATTTCGTGCCAGTACGATCTTTCTCCTCCATCCATCGAAGTACTGGAGCAATTGAATCATCCTGCTCTTCTTCTTCCCTAAGCTAGTCCCTTTTCAAATGATATTTCATCTGCTGGATCGTGATTCGTGAAACAACTAAACATTTTTGGATTTCTGGTCTTTAACTTTGTTTGTACTCAGGGACACAACACTTCCTGAATGATCCACAATTGTGATTTCCAGTCGTGCTGAACAGAACTTCTAGATTACGCACTCTTAGCACTTGCTTCCTCAAATCAAGGGACATCTGGTGCGCCATCATAAAGTCCAAACCCAATACTTATTCATCTTCCACTCGGGCAACAATAAACCGATGTCGAAACCTTCATCCTTCAAACTCGACTGTAAGGAAACGTTCACCCTTAACTGCTGCAGCCTCTCCTGTAGCTGTCCTCAACTTGTAGTGATGCACTCTGTTTACTTGCTCTCCAGACACCATTTCAGAACTCACAATTGATCTGAAAGCTCCTGTGTCTAAAGCAAAATCGCAAGGTCTTTTCTCTAATATGCCACTAACAACCATACTATTGCAATCCCTTCTAAGATTTGTACTGCGTATTATGACCCTAGGATATTCTCTTGTCTTCTTCAGCCTTTACCCTGCAAAGCTGGTACAAGACGATCGCTCCACCTTTTTTAAATGTTTTGCATCTATACGCGGTAATCTTTTCAGATTATTGACACCATTCACCGGTTGTATCATCATGTTTCCAATGCTCAGTTCATTGCAATCATGAATGAAATGTGCAGATTTCTGACATCTAAAACATCTTAATGAATAATTAAATCTGCTATTTCTGTCGTTTTGAAAGCGACTAGTGGTTGATTTTTGAATCTCCTCTCCAATCAGAGCTTTTTTTCTTACTAACCAATCTAAATATATGTATGAAAATCAATTGCTGTTCGTTAGACTGGCTAAAACTCGAGAACGGCTGAACCGATTTGGCTAATTTTGGTCTTAAATTATTTGTAGAAGTCCAGAAAAGGTTAATTCAGCCCCGCTAGGTGGCGCTGGTATCGTTTTTTTCTGAAAATTCTTACTTATCTTATTTTTGGCTCAAATTCACACAATATAATGTTTAAATAAAAAGAAAGTCGTTGACAAAATTTGGATCCGATAGGATGGGATGGAAAATGTAGTTTTCCCTGTATATAATCTTTATATAAAGAATATTCGAAGAAGTGTACATTTTTTGCTTGTATAAGTGTCGATTCTATAGTTTTCTGGATTGGTGAGTTGGTTAGTTATTGGGGTGTAAAAGGGCGTGGCGTCAGTGGGCGGGAGGTCAGTGGGCGGTGGTCAGCGGGATGGGGCAGCCGGGAAACGCGGGTGTAAGTGGGCGTGGCGTCAGTGGGCGGGTAGCAAAGCGCCCGGGAACATCTAGTATATTATAAAGCTAATTTTGGAATAAATTATTGATTTTCTATTCTATATCTATTTGTTTTTTTATTTATCAATATTTGTTTTAAGGTACTACTTTTATTAATTTGTAAAAAAGAACAATTCCCTAATATTTTGTTGGCAGCGTCCCAAGCCCCCGGCACAAACTGCATCATAGAGACGTCATTATGACATCTCTATGATACCCATTGTACAGATTATCTAAGACACTGCCTCCGCTAACACTTAGGGCTGTATGTCGGCCACACCCCAGTCGAGCCACCAATTTTTGATTAGGTTACATCTGTTACTGTCTATTTCAGGTATGTCGCTGCAGTATCTCCAAACCGCATTTCGACCACTCAAAATCATCGATGCATGTCGGATGCTTTTGTCCGTTTCTTATTTGACACATAGTGCCTGTAATTGGAATGTTCGCTTCTATTCATATTCATACACGCTCTAAGACATTTTCTCTCGAGGACGCGAAATTTTTCCATATTTAAAGGATTGATGTATTAGCATATTGGACACTCATACGTTAAAATTGGTCTAACGAACGTCTGGTAGTAAAGGACCTTCATCTTCTATCTCGGTAACCGGCCGATTCCACTAGCACAATTCCACTAGACACAATTCCACTGGACACAATCCCACTTGGCACAATTCCCCTAGGGAACAATTTAACTTGCACAATTTAGCTTGCATAACAACTTGTATAGTTACACGGTAAGGCATATACATAAATATACACATTAATATTTTACTTGCGTTGGCATGGTTTTAATTGTACAAAAAAAAAATGGCGCTCGCGATTTACCACCCTAAATGCGTTTAATATTTTATTTGCGTAGGCGTGGTTTTAATTGTACCGTGTATCGTTTATCGTTGTTTATGTTTTTTTTCAAATATTTTGCAATTTTTTAAAACATTCGTATTCTTTCTTTAGCTAACTTTTTTAAGTTTAACCTTTTTATGATTAAACGAATTCAACTTGCACAATTTAACTTTTTGAGAATTTTGTAATTGCGCGCGCGATTTACCACCCTAAACGCGTTTGATTATCAAAAAGTTAAATTGTGCCCAGTGGAATTGTGCCAAGTGGAATTGTGCCAGTGGAATTGTGCCCAGTCGAATTATGTCTAGTAAAATTGTGATAGTGGAATAGGACTAGAATCCCCAAATCAGATGGCGTGAGTAAAATAACTTTTTCAGTGCCATGAAAGCGGCTCTTCCCTTTTTCACAGCGGTATTAACGTGTTCATTGTAATACAAGAATGCAAAGAATGCAATGCAAACATTTAATAGAAAGTGTTGTCATGGGAGATATACATGTGTGCAAAATTTCAATAAAATCGGGCTGTAGGAAGTGGGTTAAAAATTGATCACAAGATTTGGCCAGCCAGCCAGCCAGCCACGGGCAAGTGAAGTTAATATAGAGAATTTAAAAAAAGCCGAAAGGGAACAAGCAGACAATAAACCAACAGAAACTGCACTGTCACTCATAACCTTCTCTACAGAATGCCCAACTGTTTTGCTTTTTAACAATAAATGCTTAAAAAAGAACAAGAGAGCTAAATCCATGTAAAAATTTCCTGTATCTCACTACAAAAACTTAAGTTTCTCGTTCTTTTTCCTATCACTGAGAGATTTTGTAGCCGAAAGGAAGCAAGCAGAGAACCAACACAGAACCTTTTTCGTGCAACCTTATGGGTTGCAAGTTGCAACTGCAAGGCTAAGAGAACGAGTAAGCATAGCACCGAAGGGGACTTTCGAGATTCAATACAATTACTAGTACTACACATATTTGCCGTAGAGAGAGTAAGGGTGATTGAGTTGTCGGGGAAGTGGTATGGTATGGAAATAGAAGTATGCATCAAAATGTTTTTCGCTTTGAAACGCGCAGACACAATATTTGCCATTAACTTCGTTTTATCTGGTTCTCTTTTTATTATGTAATTTAATGGAAGAGTTATTAACTCTTCGTAATATTGGAGTGATTAAACAAAAGACAAGCTAAAATAAAAGGAAATGGTAGCAACAGCAATGTCGCTTTTAACTTGTAAATGGTACATGGAGCATTGATAGAGAACTTAGATCACGACTGCTGCACATGTTAATGGTATCTTACGAGCATCGAAGAATGTCGAATAATGCAGGCCAATTATTAATTATTAAATATCTTTTGCATCGTTCTCTCTTTTCTGTAATTAATCGATGAGTTATTTACTCTAGTTACTGCACACATGAGTAAGGATATGATAAGCGAAAAGAAAAGGAAATAGTTGCAAGGAAGCCTGGAGGTTGCACTTGTTATATGCCTCTTTTTTTGGAACTTATAGTAGTATTTTTTTTTCTGTTACACGACCAAAAACGAGAGCACTGTATTACTTTATGCATTGTTTATAGAACGAGCCGAGCGGAGAACTGATAGAATATGAACAGAGACTATTTTATCACTACGGCTGCGGTAAAGAATTAAGTAGCTGCGCAGCTTGTGCTGCACAAAAAATGGCAGGCAGTATGCACGAAATTGCGGCTACATTTTAAACCGACTTACAGTCTGCTTGTAGGGCGATAATTTGAAATTTACATTTTACTATTTGCATCCAATTTAAAGTGGCTGCGTAAACTGCGCAGTCGATTTTTCTTTACTGTATTGGCTGCAAAAGTGAATTTTTGGCCAACATGCAGCATAAACTGTGCAGCGGCTGAATTCTTGACCGCAACCTACTACTGCATATGTTTGTTTTGTTCTGCTCAAGCTATGTGCTTGATTGGACGTTATTGAAATCACATATATGATCATCAATCCCATCACATACAACAGAATATATATTTTATAAGCTGATTTAAATGTTCATAACAATATATTGTGCATGCAATATTTACGCGCAGTTGGAGTGAAATTTCTTTGACGTAGTGGGCGATATTACGAATAAATTAAAAGGCACAAGTCAGTCAGCACAGTAAGTTTCAGAAATTCCATTTCCTAGTGACCACATCCTAGAATTTCGATGAGAATAAGTTTTACAGTCGCATCTTAATCCTACATTCCGAATTTTACACAAGTCTCTTGAGAAATGGCTTAGCTCCGAAAATTCCTGATCCTATTGACCATATACTAGAATTTCCATAGTAAAAGGTCTTATAGTCGCATCTTAAACCTACATTCCGAATTTCATACGAATCGCTTGAGAAATCACTTTTTTCCAGAATTTCCATAGGAACTAGTCTTACAGTCGCATCTGAGTCCTACATACCGAATTTTATGCGAATCGCTTGAAAAAATTGCTTTGTTCCCGAAACTCCATACCATAAAGATCATATTCTAGAATTTCCATAGGAACAAGTCTTAAATTCGCATCTTACCCCAACATACCGAATTTCATGTAAATCGCTTGAGAAATTGCTTTGTTCCCGAAATTCCAGACCATAATGATCATATTCCAGAATTTCCATAGACACAAGTCTTAGATTCACATCTTACCCCTACATACCGAATTTCATGCAAATCGCTTGAGAAATGGCTAAGTTCCTAAAATTCCAGAGCCTAACACTAAGAAATAATAATGTAGTTTCAGTTACAATAAAATATTGATTCACAAATTGAGTATCGAAAATAACGCGCGTGAATAAAATAAGATAAAATAAACATAAATTAAAATCAATTAATAATAAATGGGATAATAAAATCTAAAATTTCCCCATTTACTATTTTTCAATAACTTCGATATAGTATATTACATAACGAGCTATGAAAGTGGGCGTTATCGTGCGCGTTAGAAGCTTGAAGCGCTAGGCGGTAGCCGAGTGCGACAATCTAACGAGCACTATAAACACTTTTCAGCGAGTAATGTATGCTATTTTTTGCATGACCAAAACAATTTCTTAGCTAAACTGCTCATGCGCAGTGCAAAACAATTGTGGGAAAGTGTGTTCGCTGAGACTGCAGTTAATAACAATAGTATTTTCTATGTTAACACACTAGTGTGGATAATGTCTACTTTCGAGGGTAGATTATAGCGTAGGAAACAGTCACTTTCGTCTATGGTCGTGTCAAAAAGAATAAACTTATCAAACTCAAAAGTTTATTAAAAAAAGGGCCAATTCGGCAAAACTTTTGCGGTTGTCGATTAAACTAAAGCATTCACATCGGGCAATCTCATTTTTTTGTGAATTCAATCAAATTAATTTTTTTAATAAGTTTTCTAATATTATGTAGATGTCGCGTAAATCGCAAGGTATTTAATACAATTTAAAACCGGGAAGTATGCCTTCGGTTATATAAAGAAAACCCCACTGACCCCACTGTAGAAAACCGAACCCAATTTAGACGAGTCAGAAATAATTTCAATGCCTAACTTAGACAAAGGTAGGTAAATTCGACTATGACCAGAAACTGAGACAAACAATTCTTCAGTGTCCAAAAGAAAGTAAAATTTTTGGTCATTTGTGAAAGGAATTAAAAAAAGAGCAGAGTAGGCTGTATCGTCTACACGGCCGCGAGGCTTTTGTGCGTGACAACGGTTATAAACATTTACTGACAATGCACTGTTTATTTTTTATTTTTTTTTATTTAATTTTATTTAATTTTTATGTATGTACATTTAACTTAAATTTAAGTGTTTATCTAGTTTTCCAGTTTATGTTGTTATAAAATAATTTCCGAGTTTAAACCTTACCTTTCAATTCAATTAGTAATGTAATGTGAGTTGAGCAGAGAACCAACCAACAGAGACTTTACTACACTACTCTACTCTCTAGAGAGGGTTTAGGTTTACGGGCTCACATGGTCTATAGTGACGTTTAGACGGCATACGAGTATATTCCAGAGGGTGCAGCTTTTTGGCTAAAAACAATTGGGGTAAAATACTAATTTTATTGCACGGTAATTTCAATATAAACTTTGCCAAGCCATAATCACATGTATTTTAACTTAATGCCAAACACATGCTTAAATACAGATTCGGGCAATTCATTCCACAAAATTTTTGAGCGGCTAAAGAAGGAATGTTTGAATTAATCGGTACGCCCGAAGATAGGTCTAAAGCTGTTTTCGTTAGTATTATAAAATATAAAAAACTAACTTATAATGGTTAGAATCTACCATGTAAATTCTTTAACCTGCGGCCATATCACTTCCATATTTTTATAGAAAGTGTGGTCATCCTATTATCATTATATACCAAAGGTTATATGTATGTGGAAAAGTACCGTATTGTATTGAAAGAATATTTCAGAGTCATTATTCTATAAACAAATAGAAATGAACCGTATATTAAAGATTATTGTTTAATTTTGTATTAGTATACAGTCAGTACAATGTTAATTTAGTAAGAGGTTAATGGAGAACCATCTGTTATATAAAGATAGAAGACGAACAGAATGTAAAAAAAAGCCGAAAGGGAACAAGCAGACAATGAACCAACAGAAACTGCACTGTCACTCATAACCTTCTCTACAGAATGGCCAACTGTTTTGATTTTTAACAATAAATGCTTAAAAAAGAACAAGAGAGCTAAATCCATATAAAAATTTCCTGTTTCTCACTACCAAAACTTAAGTTTCTCGTTCTTTTTCCTATCACTGAGAGATTTTGTAGCCGAAAGGAAGCAAGCAGAGAACCAACACAGAACCTTTTTCGTGCAACCTTATGGGTTGCAAGTTGCAACTGCAAGGCTAAGAGAACGAGTAAGCAGAGCACCGAAGGGGACTTTCGAGTTTCAATACAATTACTAGTACTACACATATTTGCCGTAGAGTGAGTAAGGGTGATTGAGTTTTCGGGGAAGTGGTATGGTATGGAAATAGAAGTATGCATCAAAATGTTTTTCGCTTTGAAACGCGCAGACACAATATTTGCCATTAACTTCGTTTTATCTGGTTCTCTTTTTATTATGTAATTTAATGGAAGAGTTATTAACTCTTCGTAATTTTGGAGTGATTAAACAAAAGACAAGCCAAAATAAAAGGAAATGGTAGAAACAGCAACGTGGCTTTTAACTTGTAAATGGTACATGGAGCATTGATAGAGAACTTAGATCACGACTGCTGCACATGTTAATGGTATCTTACGAGCATCGAAGAATGTCGAATAATGCAGGCCAATTATTAATTATTAAATATCTTTTGCATCGTTCTCTCTTTTCTGTAATTAATCGATTAGTTATTTACTCTAGTTACTGCACACATGAGTAAGGATATGATAAGCGAAAAGAAAAGGAAATAGTTGCAAGGAAGCCTGGAGGTTGCACTTGTTATATGCCTCTTTTTTTGGAACTTATAGTAGTATTTTTTTTTCTGTTACACGACCAAAAACGAGAGCACTGTATTACTTTATGCAATGTTGATAGAACGAGCAGAGCAGAGCACTGATAGAAAATGAACAGAGACTATACTATCACTACGGCTGCGGTAAAGAATTAAGTAGCTGCGCAGCTTGTGCTGCACAAAAAATGGCAGGCAGTCGGTATGCACGAAATTGCGGCTACATTTTAAACCGACTTACAGGCTGCTTGTAGGGCGATAATTTGAAATTTACATTTTACTATTTGCATCCAATTTAAAGTGGCTGCGTAAACTGCGCAGTCGATTTTACTTTACTGTATTGGCTGCCAAAGTGAATTTTTGGCCAACATGCAGCATAAACTGTGCAGCGGCTGAATTCTTGACCGCAACCTACTACTGCATATGTTTGTTTTGTTCTGCTCAAGCTATGTCCTTGATTGGACGTTATTGAAATCACATATATCATCATCCATCCCATCACATACAACAGAATAAATAATTTATAAGCTGATTTACATGGTCATAACAATATATTGTGCATGCAATATTTACGCGCAGTTGGAGTGAAATTTCAGTGACCACATCCTAGAATTTCGATGAGAACAAGTTTTACAGTCGCATCTAAATCCTAAATTCCGAATTTTATACAAGTCTCTTGAAAAATGGCTTAGCTCCGAAAATTCCTGATCCTATTGACCATATACTAGAATTTCCATAGTAAAAGGTCTTATAGTCGCATCTTAAACCTACATTCCGAATTTCATACGAATCGCTTGAGAAATCACTTTTTTCCAGAATTTCCATAGGAACTAGTCTTACAGTCGCATCTGAGTCCTACATACCGAATTTTATGCGAATCGCTTCCCGAAACTCCATACCATAAAGATCATATTCTAGAATTTCCATAGGAACAAGTCTTAAATTCGCATCTTACCCCAACATACCGAATTTCATGTAAATCGCTTGAGAAATTGCTTTGTTCCCGAAATTCCAGACCATAATGATCATATTCCAGAATTTCCATAGAAACAAGTCTTAGATTCACATCTTATCCCTACATACCGAATTTCATGGAAATCGCTTGAGAAATTGCTTTGTTCCCAAAATTCCAGACCATAATGATCATATTCCAGAATTTCCATAGGAAGAAGTCTTGCAGTCGCATTTTAGTCCTACATTCCGAATTTCATGCGAATCGCTTGAGAAATTGCTTTGTTCCAGAAATTCCAGATGTTTTAACGCCGGAGGTAGTAACCGTGCTTCCTTTTACCTAAGGGAAGAGTTAGTTGGGCGGAGAGTTAATGTAAAAAACGTTTAATTTTGTTTGGTAAACAATTAAGTTTTTTTTTTTTTGCTTTAGTTATATATTACTAGGGAGGCCCGCTGTCTTGAGCTTGGCTGCGACCTCTACTAGAATGTTCTTGATTAGACTTCGGACTTACTCTGACTTTTATATGCTCAAATCCAAACGATCTTTGTCCCCAAATCAAACAGTTCACGGAAATGCACTCATCAGCAATATTTTCCAATATCGATAAATCAAATAATTAATGCTCCAGATATAGTGCGATGCACTATTAACTGCGTAAGCAATTAAATTATTGCCCAATATTAATAATATTGGGATAAACAATTAAGTCGGTAAATTATTACACAATATTAATGCATCAGCATAAAATTCGTTAATGGCTCTGGATATAGTTCATACACCCAGCTAATGCCGTTGACGATGTCCATTCACACTTGCTCTCTATACCTACAATTCATAATTGTAATTGACTTTGGATTTCGTGTGTATCCGCCGCCGTATAGCTTTGTATTCGGTATGGAACAATTGGGAAAGTGTATTGCATTGAATGCAGAGCGATCGCATGGATTATGTGTCTTGCTATTTGTTATAGCTGCAGTGTTGTATATACACATCATTGAATGCTATTGAATGTTATAGCTGAAGCGGGTATCGGGTGACGAGCTCATGAACATGAAATATTTATGTCCGACATGAAAAGTGAGAGCGCTGCAGCGTACTTGTTGTACTTTGGATATTGTGTCGCATTTGACGTCGTGGGAAAGAAGATCATATTTAGGAGAGTTGATTTGATGAGGCGACATTTAGTGCGATCACTACATCCCACCCCCTTAGAAGAAGGAAACTCCACGGTTGGAATTTCCGGGACACGATGGTTGAAAAGCCATATCTTACCATACATTATGTATTTACAAAATTATATATATATATTGTTTTTCTTCTTTTTTTCTTGTGTACATATTCATATAAATTTTTTTTTTGTTTTTGTTTTTGTATGGATTTGAAAAAAAATATTTTCTAATATAATTTTAGGATTTTATTCTAATTTCATAATTCTATATTTTCTAATCTAATTTTTTTGTTTTTATGATTCTTTAAACATTAATAACTTCCTTTATTATTTTAACACAACGTTATAGAGTTGTTTTACATATTTCTTATCGTATATATGAGTGTATTAGTATCAAAACCGACACATTTCCATTTTTTTGTATTTTTACCTAATGATGTCATGTTATTCTGTTACTAAATCTCTACATTTTTTCGTATTCAGAATGTAATAAAACAGAATGCTTCCCTTCCCAATGTACATTATAAAAATAGCGATTGGATCAAAACTAAAGCTTTTCTAGTGAATCGTTGCATCAAAACAAAACGTTTCCTATACTTAAACTAGTTAAATCGTTACTTTTCCTGTAGAAAAGTTCATACACAAATACCGATTGAATCAAAGTGTAACATTTCCAATGATTTTTTTGACAATTTTTTTGGCGGGAATTCAGTCCAAAAATTAATTTTGATCGGCTTTTTTTACCAAATTTATTGCAAAATTTTGCGATTTTAGAAAAAATTTTACATAACATAATGGAAAAAGAAATAGTCCAAGAAAATTTGGAGCATCCAAGAAAAAAGGGAAGGAAAATAAATGAATGGAAATGCACAAAAGCTAATTTAGATAGGTGAGCAAAAAAAAAAAAGTAATAATAACTATTTCGTGTTTATAAATGAAGATTATTACTATTTAAATTGTTGTGTAGATATAAACCAAAAGGATTACCAAAGGTACCAGCTTGTAATCACAAAAAAGAAAACTCATATCATTGTGCGAAAGTTATGGGTCAAGACTGATTTGTATTCCATAAAAATTGTATTCCTGGGAAAATAAGGTATCACAATATGCTTTTATTTTGGGGCATACTAAAATAACCAAACCTACTAGGATCGATCGCAAAACAGGTGGAGCTGCAAAAAAAATTGTAACCAAATACTACGGAAAACCGGAACCGGAAAGGAGCATTAATTCGCGTATGCTTGCTGGCATTTAAAAACACTTTACGGATTGGATTCACACGAATAAATGGAGTTTGTAAAAGGTTTTTTGAATCTGGTACAATACCTAAGGAAAATCGTGGAGGAAGTAGGAAGGAAAAAATCTATGAACCTAAAAAAGAGTTAGTTAAAGAATCTATAAAAGAATTTTATGTTCATGATGTTTAGTTCTGCCAGACAGTATCTTCTAGGAGAAAATTAAAATGCGTCAAGATCCAGACGAAAAAAATAATTTAAAGACAGCCAAACGCGTCCATAGCTTAAGAGCGAAGGCATTTTATACTTTGGCCAAGGAAGAAGCCGATACTCTAATAACATTTTCGTTTGGCTGTTAGAAAAATATGGCTTTGCCTAAACTTTCTGACCAGGCCAACTTAATTTGTACAATTTTACAATTGTCCAAGGAGCTCTAAAACTTATTTAGAAAGAAAACATTTTTATGTATTTATGGACTGAACAACAAAGGCCGAAGGGATGCAATGAGATATCATCTGCTGTTTTTAATCAGCTCTCTAACACAAACTACTCGACCAATTTAACTAAGGTAAGATTAATTTGCGATGGATTTGGAGCGCTGTTTCATTCTCCGTTGGTTGCTGTCTTAACTTTGGTAAAATGGTTTTTAGTTTATAATGGTACTTATAAATATACAACATGATTATGCAAGTTACTAAAGCTAGACTATATATTACTATATAATGGTGAGCATCGTGTTTATCTAAGTTTTGCAAACCTTTTCCTTCCTCTCTGTTTAATAAATCTACTTGATAAGAAAGTTCCGCAAGAATATTGTTTTCATCGTATTTAAACAGTTTAATAGGGGTTACGTTTGTAGAAGTTGTGCTAGTTTTAGATTTCAAAAGAGTTAAATTTATCATCGAAATGAAAGAATTCCTTAAAAGAGTGCTGTCTAAATTTTGACCATGTATCGTCAGATCTTTACTACGTAAATAGCATTTGCCTGTGAATTCTACGATTCCTCACGAGCATCTATTTCGATTATAGCGTGTAAAATCGAAACGAGTTCAGTGGGAATGGATAACTTTTGTTTTTTTATTCTAAGAATTTAAGAGAGTGGATTTAATTTATTTATTTATTTACTTATTTATTCTGTCAAAATCTTTATGTTGTTATTTTGGAGTATTTTTAATTTGTTAGGATTGGGGCGAGTATATCCCGAAATATTCCTTAATAAAGTTTCCTCTTGTCGTGTTTCGTGAGGTAGAAGAAAGATCTGGATTGAAGAACTGTTTTCAGCTAAAGGTATGGGCTTACAAGTTTTGATTACAGTACATTCAGTTGGTAGAGGCTCAACTTCCTCGCTTTCTTCTACTATTCATCAAGATTTTGCTGTTTAGCTTTGCTCCTAGTAGTGACTAAAACTTTGCCATTGTTTGTGCTAACTTGTGTGTCTCCAGGGATGCGACTGAGTGCATCGGCATTGGCATTAAACTTGCCTGGCTTGTATATGATTTCATATTTATATTCCTCTAATGAAATACGCCATCGCGCCAATTTTGATGTAGGATCTTTAAGATTTATCAGCCATTGAAGCGGCCTGTGATCCGTGAGAATTGTAAATTTTCTACCGTAAACGTAAGGACGGAATTGCTTGACTGCAAATATTAATGCTAATAATTCCTTTTCGGTAGTGGTATATTTTGTCTCAGCAACATTTAAAGTACGGCTGACGTAATAACGGGTGTTTTTTTGGGAGGTTTGTTTTTCCGATAGATGTCGTTTTATTTTATGACAGTTGTTTTGACAGCTCAAAGTGGCATTTCTACTCAGTATTGTTTGGCAAATCATTATGAAAAAAAAAAAAAAAAAAAAATGACATTTGTGAAAAATAGTCGTGGTAGCCATATGCCAAAAATTGTGTTTAACGCGTTATATCTAACGGGTGTTTTTTTAAGAGGTTGCCGATTTTTTTTTTGAATAAAACACATATAAAATTATGAAATGACCAAAATTTTTTTTTATTTGGTAGATAATTTTTTGGCATTTAACATTTAAACTTAATTTCTGGCATATGGCTACCACGACTATTTTTCACAAATGTCATTTTTTTTTTTTTTTTTTTTTTTTTTTTTTTTCATAATGATTTGCCAAACAATACTGAGTAGAAATGCCACTTTGAGCTGTCAAAACAACTGTCATAAAATAAAACGACATCTATCGGAAAAACAAACCTCCCAAAAAAACACCCTTTATATAGGCTTGTCTTGGCCTATTTTGCCTTGGGATAACACGACTCCTATTGCAAAATCAATTGCATCGGTAGTGATAAGAAATCTTTCTTCGAAAACTGGGTAGATCATAATTAGTGAGTTGATTAATTTTTCTTATAAAATAACAAACGCTTCTTCGCATAAAGCATCCCATTTGAAATCTACATTCTTTTTCAACAAGTTAGTTAACGGTTTAGCTATCAGGGCAAACTGAGGAATAAATCTCCGGTAGTATCCTACAAATCCCAAAAATGCTTTAATATCTTTGGCTTTCTTTGGCCTAGGATATGTCTTTACCGCCTCTATTTTATCTGGGTTTGGTTTGATTCCTTCATCACTGATAATATGTCGCAGGTACATAAGCTCTCGTTTGATAAAATGGCATTTGTCTGGCTGTAGTTTTAGTTTGTTTAACCGTAGACTTGTTGAAACATTTTGCAATTTTCGGTTATGTTCGTCCAAATTAGGTCCATAAACTACAATGTCATCAACAAAAATAAAACATTCTATTCCAATTAGACACATCAAAACATTGTTCATAGTTCTTTGGAAAATGGCGGGAGCGTTTTCATACCCATTGGCATTCGGTTATACTCCCAATGACCAGTGGGAGTGCTGAACGCTGTCTTTTCCCGATCTTCTTCTTGAACTAAAATTTGATGAAAGCCGTTTGCAAGATCTAACGTGCTGAAATATTTGGATTTATCTAGTTGATCCAAAATGTCTGTTATATTGGGAAGCGGAAGTGCATCCCCGACAGTTGCATCGTTTAGACGCCTGTAGTCTACAACTACTCGCCATTTTTATTACCTTGAGCATCAGGTTTTTTAGGAACAAGTAACAGAGGAGAATTCCAAGGGCTGTAGCTTGGTCGGATAATGTCGTTTTCGAGCATTTCGTCTACCTGTTTGTTAATTTCAGCTCTAATTGTTTCTGGCAGTCTATATGGTCTAAAATATATAGGAGGTTTACCTACTTCAGTGATTATCTGGTGTGTGGCTGCATTGGTTCAAGTGAGCTTATCTCCAGGTAAGTAAAACAAATCATTAAACTCGCGACATATCTGGATTATAGAAGATCTTTCTTCTTTATTACAGTGGCTTATGTCCACTAACTTTTCCAGATTTTCTAAACGTTTGTACACCGGATCGTTTTCCGGATCTGTTGTAAGAAAATTAAATTCTTTTAAGTTATCCCATTCTAAACTCAGACCGTGTGCATTTAGCTGCACTGGGTGCTCAATTTTGACAGCTAAAGACTTTTCACGTAGTCGCCAGCATGTGGGTTGACTACTGCATGAGGCAAGAGTGAACCGATTCGCCAATTATGTACAAGATTTTACTACTTTCTCTCATTAAATTTACACTAACACAAAGAAAGAAAAAACTTAACACAACAATAAAATTCTATGCTATATACCTCGTACATATACGAAAATGACATCTCACCTTCAGGAGTCTAGACTCATTTGCGACCGAAATCGGCCTTCTGGTTAGCAAATTTTTGTTTGGTTTTCATGATGTTCTGTTCTGCTCCATCAAAAATACGTTCTGGTTTTGGAAGAGCTACTTCCCCAGATCCGCTATATATAGAACGCTTACTTTTAGAAACATCAATTACCTTACTTTGTTGGATTAAACCTTTTTGCGCTTGTACCTTAACTTCCTTTGACCTAGTCTCTCCTTTATTAACTTTTCTCCATTCTGTGATTCGATTTGTTTGTATTTCTTAGATTTACTGTCTACCAAGTTTGTTGTTGATTTTAAAAATTGCTTAGTTTTTTCTAAGTCTTTTTGCTTAGGATCTATTGTCTCTAAGTCTTTTTGATTTTGCTTAGGATCTATTGTCTCTAAGTCTTTTTGCTTTTGCTTAGGATCTATTGTCTCTAAGTCTTTTTGATTTTGCTTAGGATCTATTGTCTCTAAGTCTTTTTGATTTTGCTCAGGATCTATTGTCTCTAAGTCTTTTTGCTTTTGCTTAGGATCTATTGTCTCTAAGTCTTTTTGATTTTGCTTAGGATCTATTGTCTCTGTCTTTTTGATTTTGCTTACGATCTATTGTCTCTAAGTCTTTTTGCTTGGTTTTACGCTCACGCTCGACTAAGTTTTTATTAAATTGTTTACAGTTAAAATTGGAATCATCAGTATCGGTGGATCGAAGTTCGCATGGCGACTCAAAGTTTTTAAAAATTTTTTCGTATGCCGAACGGAATGGTTAATTTTCCTCCGTTTGGCTTTGTTTGAATGGAATTTCTAGTGTTTTGTAATCTACTACGCATTTAAATTTAGATAAAAAATCATTCCCAATAATACCACAGGGGAAATTAATTCGATTATCGAGTAGATGGAAAGGGTGCTCCAATAAAAGGGTATGTTCGGTTGACTTGAAGACTAAAGTACCATACACCAAACCAAGGGTTTTTAGCGATTCCCCGGCTATGGTAGTAATGGTGTAGAGGTCGTCACCATGTATTGTATTTTCATTATACATATTTTCTTTTACCAAGCTAACGTCGGCACCCGTATCTATCAAAAACGTAGAAAATTTCTTATCCGAAATTAAGGGCCGTGCAACGAAAAATCTGAAATTCAGTTCTTGAGATGGTACTCATCGGCTGTCGCAGTCATTCGAGAGGAATTGCCGATTGCTTCCTCCCGAATGGCTTCGTTTCCCGATTCAAGAATATTAGAATACCTCACACCATGGCTATCATTCTGCCTTGCAGTGTATGCAGGTCTATGGTCTCCGCTAAAACCAGGAGTGGAATCGCCATTTCTAAAAGGATTTTGTGGCGGCCTGTGGTTGGATAACCGTAATCTACAGTTTGCCGCGGTGTGGTTCCTCCTCTTGCAGTAATTGCAAGTAAGAAATTGCACTTCTTTTTTAATGGGAGGCCTACCCTGAAAGTTTTGAAAGTGATTATTCCGGTAACACGTTTCACTCGTGTGACCGGGCTTACCGCAAGTTTGACAATATATGGCTTGTGGATTTTTGTGAGTAGCAAATTTATTTTGGAAAATTTGTGTGGCGTGATCTATGCGTGCAGCATGTCCCTCAGCATGAGCTATAACCTTTTTTAGGTCAGCTCCCCCAAAAGCCTTGGCTATAAGCCTAATTTGATCATTTTTCAGACCATCTTCGAACACCTGGATCGCTAGATCCGCTAGATCGCGTTTTTACCTCCTTGTATTCTGACTCGAGCTTCTCCTAGAGAGCTGCCCAAGGCGTAAGTGAGTTGAACTGAGTCAACTCGAATGCGGGACCCTGTAGCCTTGCTTTAACGATGGCCAAAAATGTGGGTTCATCACTCTCTTTTACAGAGGTGAAGAGAATATCACCGCAAGATGTGAATTTAGCCAAATCGGCTAGCTTCCCATCGAAAAGAGGTATGATGTTATAAATATCAGAAATAATAATTTTAATATCCATGTCAGACGACTCCTCTTCAGGAATAACCTCCAAATCGGCCAAAAACTTAAGTTTGAAGACAAATTAGTATCAGCAATAGCTCTTGCCTAGTAATTGGTCTACTTATTTTGGAAAAAATCGACTAGCACACAAATAAAACAAAATTCGCGAAAAGTATCGGAGTAATTCAAAAATAAAAGAAAAAGTATCGGAGTAAGAGACAGAGGAAAAAAAAAGTTTGCAACAAAACAAAGGGGAAAACCCAAGATTCAACGGAAATAATTTTAAAAAAAATTATTATATAAATATATATATTATTATTATTTAAAAAAAAAAAAAACGAGAAGGATTGTTCTACCGTAATTTTTGTTGGTTTTACTTGCTGCTGTTGTACGTTTCGATGGTTCTGCTGTCGTTGATTTTGTTGCGGTTGTTGCGAGTGTTGCTGCTTGCTGCTGCTGTTGCTGTTGCTGCTGAATTTTACTGCTTGTCGCTGCTGTTGTTGTGGATGTCGCTGCTTGCTGTGGATGTCGCTGCTTGCTGCTGCTGTTGATGTTGCTGGGGGTTAATCTGCTGCTTGCTGCTGCTGTCGAAATTGCCAGGCAGGCTTCGCGCCCTATAGATGCAGTTACAGCCTGGTCTTTCACTGCCCGAATGTTGGCTAAATTCCTACGCTCTAAAGCTGGGAAGGACTTACGGTTTTTGGGACTTTCTAATATACTTCACTTCACTTTTGCTTACTTTTCTGGTGTATAGCCCCAGTAGGCATCAGAAGAGCGTTCTTCTGTTTTGTCTTACTATTTTTTGGTAAGAGATCTTTTAAGGATCCCACCTCTGCCACCAATGTTTTAACGCCGGAGTGAGTAACCGTGCTTCCTTATAGTTACTTGAGCGGAGAGTTAATGTAAAAAAAAAAAAAAAAAATCCAAACGATCTTTGTCCCTAAATAAAACGCAGTTCACGCAAACGCACTCATCAGCAATATTTTCCAATATCGATAAATCAAATAATTAATGCTCCAGATATAGTGCGATGCACTATTAACTGCGAAAGCAATTAAATTGTTGCCCAATATTAATAATATTAATAATATTGGGTAAAACAATTAAGTCGGTAAATTATTACACAATATAGTTCATACACCCAGCTAATGCCGTTGATCATGTCCATTCACCCTTGCTCTCTATACCTACAATACATAATTGTACTTGACTTTGGATTTAGTGTGTATCCGCCGCCGTATAGCATTGTATTCGGTATGGAACAATTAGGAAAGTGTATTGCTATTCGTTATAGCTGTAGTGTTGTACATACACAGCATTGAATGCAGAGCGATCGCATGAATTATGTGTATTGCTATTTGTTATAGCTGCAGTGTTGTATATACACATTATTGAATGCTATTGAATGTTATAGCTGAAGCGGGTACCGGTGACGAGCTCATGAACATGAAATATTTATGTCCGACATGAAAAGTGAGCGCTGCAGCGTACTTGGCGTACTTTCGATATTGTGTCGCATTTGACGTCGTGGGAAAGAAGATCAAGAAAGAGAGTTGATTTGATGAGGCGACATGTAGTGCGATCACTACACAGACTATAATGATCATATTCCAGAATTTCCGTAGAAACAAGTCTTATATTCACATCTTACCCCTACATATCGAATTTCATGTAAATCGCTTGAGAAATTACTTTGTTCCCAAAATTCCAGACCATAATGATCATATTCCAGAATTTCCATAGAAAGAAGTCTTGCAGTCGCATTTTAGTCCTACATTCCGAATTTCATGCGAATCGCTTGAGAAATTGTTTTGTTCCAGAAATTCCAGGCCATAATGATCATATTCCAGAATTTGCATAGGAAGAAGTCTTGCAGTCGTATCTTAGTCCTGCATTCCGAATTTCATGCGAATCGCTTGAGAAATTGCTTTGTTCCAGAAATTCCAGTCTTAGTCCTACATACCAAATTTTATGCAAATCGCTTGAGAAATGACTTAGTTCTCAAAATATTGACATTTATCATTGTCTCACTTAACAGTGTGAACATTTTACTTGTTGAACATGCACCCCCTTGTAGTGAGACGTTGTCATGTCCATACTGCCTTGTCTTCAATTCCAGCACTTATTTACAATGCTATTCTAAGTGTCAGCTCTAACGACAAGCCCAATCTTCTTGCTCACATTTTGCAGCTAGCTCCACGCTACCTTATAGCGCGTTGTCGTCGCATCCTCTATGGGACAGATTTACTTTCCTACTCGTCAAGTATTCCCGCTATAGTTTTAAAGAGGTGTTCTTCAACGTTGGCATTGCCACTGCGCATACTTTTCTATTTCTCATATACTTCTGGAGTCGTCCCAAGGAATTGGAAATATGCCTTTATCCAGCCTGTTCCTAAAAAGGCAAGCAAACAACAATTTATATTAAGCACGTTAAGTTCTGACCTTGACAGCATAACAAGGATGTGACTGCGTAATAGAGTTGAAGGTTTGTGCGTCAACAAAAAGCTTCGTTGGAACAACCACATTTTTGCCATCGCCAAGAATGCTGCGATATGTTTAGGTTTCCTAAAACGGTGCGAGATGTACTTCACTCCTTCAGATCTGGCTACTATTTACAAGGCGTATATTCGCCCTAAACTTGAATACAACTGTATTGTCTGAGCAGGTGCCCCACAGACAACATTGCCGCTACTAGACAGAATTCAGAATCGCGCGTTAAAACTTATTAGTTACGAAAATATCGGGAAAACAATCAAATCGCTCATGGAATGCTTCCTGATATTCATTGTTTTATTACTTTTTCTACAAGCGGTGTTCAAATGCTTTCCACCCATTCTCGAACCAATCCATAATACCCGTGCCTTAACTCGAGCCCACACCATTAAGCCTATCTTCGGACGTACAAACCAATTCAGAGATCCTTACTTAGCGGCACAATAGTTATGTGGAATGAATTGTCTGATTCTGTGTTTCCGCATTTGTATGATCTGCAGTCATGTAAGACACGTGCATAGACATCACATATGTTTCTCTCCCTAATTTCCTAACGCCCACGCTGTGCTAAGCATTATAGGGGTGCAAATCCCTTTAGCGTGTGTACATTATAAAAAACATATAATATTAAATACACCAACCACTCCTTCCACAATAAATTGATTTGCAATTCGCTCACAATTAAATTTTCAATTATGTTTTCTATTCTAATTTAAATGTCGCGTAAATCGCCATGATAAGCTAGTAATAAGGTAGTTAACACAAACTAATTTCATATCATATACACCAACCGCTACATCCGTAACATCACGTTCGCGTCCAAATGATTTCAGTTATCCCTAGTCGCGCCTAAGCAAGTTTAAGTATCCGTAAGATCACATCCGCGTCAAGCTACATCCATAAGATCACATCCGCATCAAAATAATTTCAGTTACCTAGCGACAAAAACATTATTTCACAATTGAATAAGTCAAATCTAAATGCACAGACAGTAAGAATTAAGACAGAGTTAAGGACATATTAAATAAGACATAATTTTACGTACACAGAAAAAGAAAAAAATTTAACACTTTTATTATAAAAGCGTTGAGTGTTGGCCACACTCCGGAGGACATACTAGAATAACTTCAAAGTAATCCGGAAGATATAAAGTTCTTAAAAGTGTTTAGGTACGTTACCCCACGCTCAAAGCGTAAAAAATTGTGTTGCCACTATAAGTGGTGCGATATCTCCAAACAGCAGGGTAGAGAATTTGAAAAACATTAGGTATGTATGGCCACGTAGTGACCTTCGAAAAAAATAGACGAACATACTTTGTCTAATTGCAAATTGGAGTTTAGGTGCGTTAAGTGCCAAGATTTGCACAGTCTGGGAGATTATAAGGTTCAATATCCAGCTGTTCTGCGTGCTTTGCGGAAAAGCGGGCTTCCGGCTTCTTGGCGAGGTTGTGAGGTTTACAAAAACCTTAATGACCGAATTTATGCCAAGAAGCGAGTGGCTTAAAAAAATACCAATCAGAAAATCAACTGTATTGAAAATCTTGTGTAAAAGGGAGTTTCTTTTGCTGGCATAGCAAGAAACAACAACAAATACATATTCTTGCCAATTAAGATGTACCAGATCAAAAGGTGCAGCTAAACACCATTCTGAATATGCTGCGTGGTTTTATGAATGTCCGTGTTTAGATGTAGAATACTCAAAATAGCTGCTTTAAATCTCAACTCCATGATCTCGGTCTGTAACGGTGCAATTTCGATTCGCCCATACAATGCATGAATCCTCACACTACGAAGTCAATTTGTGTGTAAACTCGTTTTCGTATCCAAAGTCAATGCGACATGAAACAGTATTAATTAAAATGCTGCAATTCGCCCGTCTAGACAAATCATACATAAATTCCTCTAAACTGTAAAGACAAGTTGAGTGTAAACACGTTCTCATTTCCAAAAATCATAGCAACTAGAAACACGTATAATCATCTCGCTCAAGTAAACGACATTACATGCCGGCGCTGACAGAAGGAATGAAGGGCTATGGTAAATTGATTTTTAAATTTCATGCACAACTCGAAGCAGCAACAAGTTCGCGTACAGTGCAACACGGATACAGACCAGAGTGGTAAGAATGGCGGAAACGCATATAAAGATTAAAAATTAAAATATTAAAGAAAAAGGTAATAAACGAAATTTTTAAGGAAAAGAGGGGTAATATCAATCCTACACGTGAAATTCGGCGTCATAAGTATCGAACCTGATTTTTTTGGGTACCTACAAAGAGTGTTTAGGTCACTTCATAAATGCAATAACGACTGGTCCATATGTGGATTCTGTAAGGCGTGGAATAAACCTGGTTATCGCAAACCAAGACATAATCTTTGACGCGTCTTGGGAATTCCCCACATGATACGATAATAAAATTTCGAGTGCATCGTGTTGGACAACAAAAGAAACGGTTTAGGAACATCAGGTTATAAAAACAACCCGCAGTTAAACGGGTTATCGAGGAACAGCAAACTTCGCAACGAGAAATTCTGAAGTTACCTAATGACCAATTGTGTGCCGAAGTGAGTAGTGATTATAAGAAACTAATTTGCAAATATCACGAGCCCGATTCCTTGCTGGAAGTTGAGAGAAACCAAAATCTGAACAAAGACGAAAGAAAAGCTGCTTGGTTAGAAAATGTAGCTGAGCAAAATAGACCACAGTCGCCCCACCAATACCTAGGTTGCGATCGACAAATTGTCGGAAACTATGGCAACACTTCAGGAAGTTTAACTTCAAATAAAATCCTTGGGATTAGACCTGATACACCTCTTAGGCTGTTGAACATAAAAACAACTCAAGAACATCCTGGGTTATCAAATAACCAAGTAATTAAACTAGTTCCAAGTTATCTTCAAAAATTATACGCTGAAATGAACAACGGAAATCCATCGATGTACAATGATCTTCTAGTCAAAAAGAATGAATTCGACAATTCTGTCGAACATTCAAGTCATTCTTGATTGGGGCAGATCTAATAGGGTGGAATTTAACCCAAATAAATTCCAGGCTTGTCTTTTTTCTCAAGAGGCAATTCAACATTACGTAGCACCAGTAATTAATGGTGCCTCTATTGCGAGATCAGTTTCACTTAAAATGTTAGGTTTGAAAATTTCTAGTGAACTTTTCTGGAAGGAACATATTTATGAAATCTCAAAAAGAGCGAGCTTGGGCTTTATAAGACGTTGTAATTTTTACTTCAGCCCCTCTGAAGTATTAAAAAAAAAAAACAAATTGTTTATCAGTATTTTTTATATTTTTTAAATATTTGTAATATTTTATTCGTCAAGGTTTTTTGTAGTTTTCCCTGACTATGATTCATTGATAAAAGTATTTGGACTCGCGTCGTTCTAAATTCGTGTTCGTTTTTCGTATTGCTTTTCCAATGAATCAGGGAGAATTCTGAGAAAATAAATTGAAACCGGCTACAAACGTGAGGAATGTGATTTATTGTAAATCACATTCCTTCGATTTTTATTTTATTTTGAATTTAATAAAGGGCTTAGCCCAACTTATTGCCGTGACGTAAGTCATTCAGGGAGTCATCCCTTGGCAATAAGTCTCTATATAAAAAAAAAAAAAAATTAAGATTATATAAATCTTATGTTAGACCAATTTTAGAATTTAATTCATTTGTGTGGGGTGGTGCTCCAAGATCGCATTTGGTTCATCTTGATGGTGTTCAGAATAGAGTTATCCGTTTGATAAACGATGTCACCATTACTTCATCTCTTGATTCTTTGGAGCATTGACGTAATGTTGGAGCTTTATCTGTTTTCTACAAATTTTACAACGGTAGATGTTCTTCAGAAACCCGTTCTCTATTCCCAGGTCCTTTTGTCAGCAACGTTAACACTCGTTTGAGGTCTAATCAACATAGATTTGCCTTAAAACCGTTCTCATGTAGAACCCAACACTTCAAATCGTCCTTTTATCCGAGAGTGACTTCAATGTGGAATCAATTGGTCGACTCCGTATTTCCCGAATCTTATAATTTACAGGCTTTCAAAATAGCTGTCAACAACTTCCTGAAGGACGACCGTAGTTAGTGTTCATTAGAAGATACGATTATTTCATATAAAAAAATTATTATATTTTGTATTATTTATAATATTTGTTGTTTTTTTGTATTATTTTCTTGGTCAAGGTTTTTTGTAGTTTTCCCTGACCATGATTCATTGATAAAAGTATTTGGACTCGCGTCGTTTTAGTTTCGTGCTCGTTTTTTCGTATTGCTTTTTTCAATGAATCAGAGATAATTCTGAGAAATAAATTGAAACCGGCTACAAACGTGAGGAATGTACTATATTGTAAATCTCATTCCTTCGAATTTTTAATTTTAAATTTTTATAAAGGGCATAGCCCAACTTATTGCCGTGACGAAAGTCATTCAGGGACTAATCCCTTGGCAATGAGTCTTTTTAAAAAAAAAAAAAAAAAAAAAAAAAGTGCAATGGAGACAGCAATTGGAATATACATGAACCCTCTGCTATACGTCGATCAGAATCCATCCTTAATTGCAATGGTATCGGTATGGCAGGCCAACCAGAGTTCTGGGCATCACTCGATCGGACCAGTGTTTTTTTGTGAACACCAAGGAAGCGATCGAAATGGACTGATATAATCGTCAAATTATACATTTTTATATATAGTAGTTCAAATAATTAATATATTGTTAGTATCATTTTAAGTCTTTCATAAAAATTATTTTGTTATTCAATTGTGTCGCGTATATATGAACCGGCCTACAAGTTATATTTACATAGCTACATATGGTTGCATTGTTGTGGCAATTATTTATTCGAATCATATATATGCTTATACTTACATGGCTACGACAGTCGTATGCAATTATTATCATTACATAGCTACATATGGGTGCATTATTATAGCAATTATATGGAACTAATCGAATCATGTATACATTTATATATACAAGGCTACGACAGTCGTATGCAATTATTATCATTACATAGCTACGAATCCTTCTGATGCTTCGGCTGCAGTAAACCGCACATCGGATTTGGGGGTGCGGCGTCTTTCATGTAAGAACGTCAATAAAGACACCATAATAATAAATGAATCGTTAAGAAATAGAAGAAGTCTTTCAAGAAGCGCAAATGCTACTTTTGGCTACCGCATACTTACGAAAATCGGAGCATGGAACGTTCGATCCTTGTACAGCGAAGGTAGATACGAGCAGGTTGAGCGCGAAATGCTTCGCTTAAAGATCAGTATCCTGGGCATTAGTGAAACTAAGTGGAGAGGAAGAGCTGAATACAGATCTGACACTGGACAAACGAGAATGCTGTAATCCGCGGAGGATGAAAGAGAGGGTGGCCAAAGACTGCATGGTGTCGGGTTTATGTTGAACGAAAAAGCGAGGCATAGTCTCATGTCCTGGGCGCCCATTTCTGCGAGATTAATGACAGCAAGGTTTCGTTCAAAAATCCGTAACATAACAAATATTCAGTGCTACGCCCCCACAAATGAAGCGACCGAGGAAGACAAAACCGCGTTCTACACTCATCTTAACTCGGTTTACAGGAGTGTTAGTGTTCCGAGAGGTGATGTCATAATCGTCATGGGAGACCTCAATGCCCAAGTCGGATCTGACAATTACGGTCTGGAACACGTGATGGGAAAAAATAGAGAGTCAACTGCATCAACAGCTCGTTGGTATACTTGGGTTGGTTGAGCAGGGCGAATATAACAGCAGCATATGTATAAGCTCCGTTTGGATAAGGATGATTTAGCACAAACGAATTCAAAAGAAGGGGCGCTTGAGCATTTAACGAGGATTATTGCATCGAAATGATTGCGTATGGCTAAAAGAACCCCGCGACCGAGGGAGAGGCCAATATTATTCTGGCCGTCAGCGCGAAAGACTGCGAAGTCAGAAGTGAAAAGTTCAAGGGGACAGAGGTTGGTTTCGGTAAGGGCAAAAATGTCATAAGGAAGTATTTGTGAGTGAAGGTACACCATCGAGGTTTTGGTACGAACATGACATTCTGATAGTAAAGAGAAAGGAACTGCGGTGCACTGCCGACTGTGAGAGATGGAGCAATTGGATGGGAGTTAGGGGCGAAAATAATTTTTATGGTTATTGCGGGATTTTGGAAGATACGATAGACGTTTAGAACCAATATGAGAAGCTTAGGTTGAAAGGTCTGTAGCCACAGTGGAAGAAGAAATGTTGAAACTCTCATAAACACGAATGTAGATATTTCTCAGGGCTGCATGGTCAGTTGGGAGGCCCTCTTTTTGAATCAAAACCATAACATTCGTCTTTGTCTTGCCATCTATGCAGACGGATTCCGTCATATAAGTAGGCAAGATAAAGGCGGACATTTTCGAAGAGCCGGTGATCACGAAGTCTAGACATAATGTAGCGGCAGTCGAGGTCGTTGATCAATGACGTGGGGTCCGTTAGCTTAGATGTGAGTTTAACGGTGGGAGGAAGCAGTGGATCGAAAGTAGTGGGAGATGCATTAAGTGACAAATTGGCCGAATAGGGTTCAGCGATGGCGGTAGAGTTACTGCGAGAATACGTGGATGTGGAAGGGGCAGGAGTGCTAGGATGGGTTAAATGAGAAGAACAGGAAGAGGGTGGAGAAGGATTAAGAGTATGGGAGTATTTGAAATTCGAGTAGGATGGTCTAATAGAAGGAGTTGTTTTGGTAGTAGAGGGAGGAGCAGAGACGAGCGTCAGATTGAATGAGACGCGATTAAGTTGAAGAATAGGCTTGGAAGGTAGAGAGGTGTATAATGGATTAGTGGATACATTCGTAAATTCGTTGCGGAAGTGGGAGGGTTGTCGAAGCAGAGGGGTAAAGTTCGGGAAGATTTCCTTATTGAAGCTCCAATTAGGGTTTAGTGTACGTTGAAAATGGGAGTGTGAAGTGTTAGGACTAGGCTTATGTTGAAGAAGGGATTGAGAAGAATTAGATTTAAATTTATGATTGGGCTTCGTGCTAAAATTAATACTACCGTTGTCAGCTTCCGAGATCAATCTTCTCATCGTCATCTTATTCAGGTGAAAGAATTTGCCAGATGGGTTGACGAAAAGCCAACCGTATTTCTTAGGAATTTTGAGACTGAAGGAGCATGCATTTTTGGAGTTGGATGGGTAGGCTATCTTACAGTCTTTGATGATGATATTGAACTTCCTATAAAAGAATTATGTCATCCAGGTGGTATCAGCTTGTCGAGGAGAGCCGTTGACGATGAAATCTATGTATTCTTCGGATTTGCTTTTGTTAAGATTGTTAATCAGTTGATTCCATTCGGAGAGGGTCCATGTCGTACCGAGATGAATGGGTATGGGTTGCGCTTCTGGTTGTGTAGCGGTAGATCGCAGAGCAGCTGGTGTGTGAATTACGGCTTCGAGTGAAATACTAGTGTGTGGTGGCATGATTGATGCTGAAGAAGATGTATGTGGATCTGATGGTGTGGTGCATGCAGTTTCTAACATCTCAGTGAGGATGGAGATGTTATAGCCAGAACAGGATTGCGGCTGAGGAATATCGTCAATTTTGTTTGATGTTATTTTGATATCCTCATCAATGTCACCCATCATGATTCGGGATGCAGCAATTTCATCGCCTAGGTCGTCGATTCTACGTGCTAAATCTCGGAGGCGTTGATTAACACTGGGATTTTGGGGATGCGTTTTCAGATCGTAGTGAAGTGAATTTAACGATTCATTGACTGTTGTTAATTGGGACTGAATGTAAGATTTAAAGGACTCGTTAATTAAGGGGATACGCGAGCCGAGGGCAGATATCAAGTCTTTTCTAAGCGATAGAAGATTTTGATTCACGGAGTCACTAGGGGGGTTATTTAATACATCAACAATATTTGCAAGTAGCTTGTCTATACCATTAAGCTTAGAATTAAAATGGTTTGTTGAGTAGTCTGTAGTGTTACTGAACTCGTCGAAGCTTTTATTAAACTCATCGATCTTAGATAGCTGGCAGAGTAGTTTCTTATAGTGCAGTTTGTTATCCGACATTAAAGATGCAATGAGTCATTAATACACTTAATAGTACGCCTTAAATGGGATAGGTAATTTGTTATTGCACTCGTCACAGAAAAACAAATAGTTAGTAGTGAGATCTTTAACGTAAACAATAGCACGTTTTCTCAGGCCAACACAAATGGGTTGGGAAGACTTATTACAGAGACCATTGCACTGGATTAATTCCGCATGGGTATCTTTAACCGCACAATTCGAATATCAGCAGAGCTGCGACATTGTTAAGCGGAAATGTGGGGGAAGGTCGGTAATAAAAAAGTAGGTCACGAAAGCGATATTGAGCACAACGAAAAAGCGGCAATAACCGAGAATTGCAATTTGAAAAGTTTCAGTAATTTGCAAAAAAACTTAGGGCGATGACCAAGTTGACACTAATTCAGTACGAAATAACGGCGAAGACCGAATATTGCAAGTAAGCAGCATTTTTTTTTTTGAGAAATTGTTCTACTCGGTGAGCCCAGCTTATATTGCTGCGTAAGGGAATTTGATTTAATATTTAATTTTGCGGAGCGGGAGTACTGGTCGGTGGTAAAACTTTGAGCATAAGACGTGCAACAAAATCACCTGGGTGCATCCGGATGGTCAAACTGAAAACCAAATTGACCATATCATGATTTAGCAGCGATGGAGGAAGTCAACGTGTGATGTCCGAATTATAAGAAATGCCGATGTGGGAAGTGACCACCATTTGGTTCTGATGAGTCTCAAACTACGCACCGCTGCCGTACACAGACAAGCGCAGGATGCAGCAAGGAGTTCAAAATTCAATACGAATGGTTTAAACGATCCCAACATTCGTCGTAACTATGTCACCACCCTTAACGACAGAGCTTCGTCATTAAACGGAATTCAGCATTCAACAATTGATGAGATGTGGGGTGAAATTAAAAGTATTTTTATGGAGGCTGGATCCGAAACTGTACCCAAGCGGACAAGAGCTGGAGACTCTTGGATATCCCAAGACACCTGGGATAAAATTGAACTTCGCAAATCGTTGAAAATGCAAATTAATGCCGAAGCAGATGTTCAACGAAAGGCTGAATTGCGAAGCTAGTATCGCATTGCACACAAGATGGTCTATCGCTGTGTGAGACGTGACAGGAGGGTGAGGTTAGATGGACTCGCAGATAATGCGGAAAACGCTGCAAGGAAAGGAGATATCCGCGAACTGTACCAAATATCCAAAGATGTTATTGGGGGAAAAAAAAGCAACACCAATCATCCTGTAATGGATGTAAATTTGATATCAATTAAGGATCAGCTACGTAGATGGAAGGATCATTTTTGTGCCCTGCTAAATGAGGACTCCGTTGAGTAGAGTGCTGGAGTGCCCCAACTTAATGAGATGCGCAGGTCCTATAGGGGTATTGACAGCGAACCTTCAGAATCGGAAATCCAAAATTCAATAAATCTCCTCAAAACCAACAAAGTAGCTGGACTTGATGGAATATCAGCTAAATTCCTGAAAGCCGATACCGTAACAACGGCTAGTATTCTACATCCGTTGATACAAATTATTTGGGATAACGAAAGCTATCCCAAGGACTGGAAGGATGGTGTAATTGTCAAGCTGCCAAAGAAAGGTGACCTTAAGAATTGCAACAATTGGCGTGGTATCACCGTTTTGTCTGATTACCCAAAACTAATGACAACCAACATTCTCGTGCGGATAAAGGATAGAATCGAGTCTATGCTCAAGAGGCATCAAGCTGGCTTCCGCTGTGGTCGATCATGTGGCGACCATATCAACACCCTGCGTATCGTCCTTGAGCAGTCGATGGAATTTCAATCACCGCTTTACCTCATGTCTGTGGATTTTGAGAAGGCCTTTGATCGAGTTAGCCGAGAATGTATATGGAGATCGTTGCTTGGTAGAGGAATTCCCTCAAAAATTGTTGCCATTAATAGAGAGTCCAAAAACAACGCAAGGTGTTTTGTTTTACACAATGGGCAGCTATCTGACTCCTTCGTAGTGCAACAGGGCGTTATACAGTGGGATGATCTATCGCCAATCCTCTTCCTGCTGGCGATGGACGACGTACTGACGGCCAGTTGGTACAGCGGAGCGACAGGGCATTCAATGGAGACCGTTTGAAAGGCTTAGTCATTTAGACTATGCCGATGACATATACCTCCTGGCTAATTATATCAGAACAAACTGCAAAAAGACAAAAATAATGCTCACAGGCCGCTCCACACAGCAGCGTATTATTATACAGGAGACGCCAGTGAAAGAAGTCAAACAGTTTAACTACATTGGCAGTATTGTTTCTGCAAATGGCGGTACGGATCTGGACGTTAAAAGTAGAATTAATAAAGCTCGTGCTGCCTTTGGTACTCTGACCCCAATTTGGAAATCCAGTCAAATCTCCTTACTCACTAAGTTAAGATTCATCGAATCCAATGTCAAATCCGTGCTGTTATACGCCTGCGACACCTGGAAAGCCACATCTACTATTTTGAGGAAATTGCAAGCTTTTGTGAATCGCTGTCTACGACACATCCTAAAGATTCGCTGGCCACAAATTGTATCAAACGAGGAATTGTGGCGCAGGACAAGTCAAGAGCGGCTGGACGTCGATATAAGAAAGCGTAAATGGCCATGGATTGGTCACACACTGAGGAAACCAAACGACGAAATTGCAAAGCAGTCTTTGAATGGAATCCACAGGGTGCTGGGCGGGTTGGAACCAAGAAAAACATGGAAATCAACTGTCTTAGCAGAAGCAGAATCCCAGAGAAGGACATGGCCACAGCTAAAATACCTTGCAGCAGACCGTGAAGGATGGAGACGTTTTGTTGACGCCCTATGCCCCGACCGGAGTTACAGGACACGATGATGATGATGGCATAGCTACATATGGTTGCATTATTATAGCGATTATACGAAATGAATCGAATCATATAAACATTATATATGCTTATAATAACATGGCTACGACAGTCGTATGCAATTATTATCATTACATAGCTACATACGGTTGCATTATTATGGCAATCATATGGAATTATTTATTCGAATCATATATACATTTATATATACTTATACTTACATGGCTACGACAGTCGTATCCAATTATTATCATTACATAGCTACATATGGTTGCATTATTATAGCGATTATACGGAATGCATCGAATCATATATACATTTATATATGCTTATACTTACATGGCTACGACAGTCATATTCAATTCTTACAATTATACAGGGTGTACAAGAATTCGTTGCACAAACGAAGCAGGGTAATAGCGGAGGTCATTTGCAACCAAAATAGCCAAATGAAGTTTTATCGAAGAGCCACTAAAAAATTCATTTTTAAAAATCCAACAGTTCTTCTGTTTATGTTTATTTTTTAATACGATCTGGAAGAGTGTGCCTTTCCAATAAAGTCATTTTTATAAACTTTATTATCTTCTGTCAAATTAAAACAACAGATTTGTGATGTCTTTTTGTTATCCGAAATTTTTTGATTGATTTTTAAGTAGCTCTGGCGGAAAAACAATGTTGGAAATGACCTCCGCTATTACCCTGTTTCGTTTGTGCCACGAATTCTCGTACACTCTGTATAGATACATATAATTGCATTACTTTAAAAATTATATTGAACTACCTGATTACCCGGCGTTGCCCAGGTATTTATTCATCACAATCTTCTATTAGGCAGGGGTAGAAAAAAAAATGAGGTAAAATTGCAGTTTTTATTAACAAAATTTATTTTAAAAAATATATTTTAAATTAAAGCTAAAGTATTCAAATTATAAAATAAAATTAAATAAACATACATAAAATTAATTTAAAACAAAACTTGGTTGTATACAATGTTGTTAGTTTCACCTTCAAGAGCAAGAATAAATAAATTCTTAGGTCAACCCAACCCAGAGCAAGCAAAATTAAGTTGTCCGTGGGAAAAAAATGGCGATCTCAAATCTATACTCTGCAGTACTTAATAAACAGTAACAGCAGTACTTAATTGACCGTCATCGAAAACGCAAGTTTTACTGGAAATTGCAATCTCTTGAATTTAAAAGTAAGATCCGTCGAAATGAGTGCTATCCTAATGTACCTTTTCCAATTTGAAGTAGGTGCGACCATGTCCTCACCCCAAAATTCGTCGCCAAGTGGTCGCCGAGTATCATTCTATACACCACTATTCATCTCAGCGACCCCGAAAACCATAGAATCGACACTAATATCGGTCACCCCCCCCCCCCTCAGTTATCACCCTATCCCCCTAGAGCTGTCTTACCATCACCATTCAACTCAGCTACCCCGAAAACCATCGAATCGACACTTATATCGGTCACCCCGCCCCCCACAACCGTCATCGACCCCATCCCCCCAAAACTGTCTTACCACCACCATTCAACTCAGCGACCCCGAAAACCATAGAATCAAAACTAATATCGGTCACCCCCCCTCACTCAGTTATCACCCCATCTCCCTATAGCTGTCTTACCATCACCATTCAACTGAGCGACGACGAAAACCATAGAATCGACACTAATATGGGTCCACCCCCCTCTCAGTTATCGCCGCCATCCCCCTAGAGCTGTCTTACCATCACCATTCAACACAGCGACCCCGAACACCATCGAATCGACACTAATATCGGTCACCCCCCCCCCCCCCCCCCTCAGTTATCTACTCCATATCCCTAGAGATGTCTTACCATCACCATTGAACTCAGCGACCCCAACGTGTGTCGCGTGTTCTTTTTTTTTTTAAATACTTGTTTTAAGACTTGGTTTGCGATGACGTGACGCATATCGCGCGTGTGGTGCGTGTCAATTTTTCATTTTTAAATAAGTTATTGTTTTAAAAATTGGCTTGCGATGACGTGACGCGAGTCACGTGTCGCGTGTCACGTGTCGCGTGTGAAGGAAGTGACTAGAATTTAACTTATTTGGTTTATTTTATTATTACTACTTTTTAAGTACATTTTATTTCTATTATCATAGTTATTTTTATAATTATTGTCTGTTTACTAATTATTTACACGTAATACATGTAATGTTTTTGCTGTATGTTAACACAAAAGTCATGTTTAACAAAATTATTACCGTTTGTAATATCTACTCAGTTTATTTATCAAACGTTATCTCATCATTAATTTTAACTTTTTTTATTAAATACAATATATATATGAGACATTCAGAACTCAGAAGACATGCATTTTTTTCAGTTTGCGTTTATCAGTTTGTCACTTTGAATCCACTCCACATCTACAGGTCAACATTTTTATGGGACTTGTTTTTAAAACAATTGTTAAGCGCTCAGCTTGCGATGATGTAATTTTGAGTTTTTTTTTATTCATTGGGGTTAGGAGAAAAAAAATGTTTTTTTAAAGTAAAATCCTTTCAAGATAATTAAGTCTTTAGGCTGAATTACAACTATGCATATGGCGAGCTGAGAAGCTCGCTTTACTATCTTATATAATATAGATATAAAAATAATATATATATATATATATATATATATGTTATGTCAGAGCCATCCTGTACGCCCCAACAAATACCAACAAACCAAGATGAACAAACCCTGGACTTTAAGTTCAACCAATAAATGTAAACGATACAAAGAGTATCGTCCGCAGTCGGAACGTACGGAGGTTATCGTCCGCAGGCAAAATGCTTCGTGTTAAATATTTTATTATAAACAAACCGCCATTTTCAATGTAGACGATACAAAGAGTATCGTCCGCAGTCGGAATGTTCAGAGGTTATCGTCCGCAGGCAAAATGCCTCGTGTTAAGCATTGTATTATAAACAAACCGCCATTTTCAATGTAAACGATACAAAGAGTATCGTCCGCAGTCAAATGCTGCGTTAGCAATTAAGCACTATAAAAAGGGATCGCTTGATCTCAATTAATTCAGTCTTTAAGCAGTCACCATTTACAGCTGATGATTCCCCCCATAAGTGGTAAGGGATCCGAAGCTCTAGTCTTAATACTCAAATAATAAAGATATTCATTTTGAAATTAAAAATATTGTTTTTTTAAACTAAATGTGAATACTTTACTAAAATTGACGCAGTCGGTAGGATTGACTAAACAGAGCGAAAATCTGTTAATTTAAAAGTCAATCCGTGAAACGAATAAAACGCGAAAAATCTGCAAACCGCGTGAACATTAAAAACATTGAAAGTGAAAAGTGTCTCATTGATGAACGAAAATCATCAATTTACATTTAAAACAATTTCAGTGTTTAAACACTAAATAAAGTGAAAAGTGACCGAATTTAGTGACAAAAAATTTTTCGAACGAAAATCGAATTATCGAACGAAAATCGAATTATTCGAACGAAAATCGAATATTGAAAATTAAATTATTTAGTAACCATGGTTAACAAAAATAATTAATGTTAAGAAACCTCATAGAGAGGACATAATTTGAAGTGAAAGTGAAGAAAATTATGAATACGAACAATAATAAAACAAATACAAAAATAATTTCATAAATTATGAACAATCAATAAAAATAAAAACAACAAAAAAGAACTGAAGAAAAGTGGTATAATCTAATGCCCCAACGTGATCGACAAATGAAGATGATTAAAGAACAATTAAGGAAACAACGTAAATTCAACCCTTACAAACAGCAACAGTCATCTAATAATTCAAGCTCCGAAGAAGACGACGCAGGCATCATGATGAATAATCAACACGAACAACAACAACCACCACAACTAGCAAATGGTAATAATAATATTAATAATAATAATAATAATAATAATAATAATGTAGTTTTAAAAAGTCTACAATTAAACCCATTAAAATACATAGAATGACTTAATACTTTTGATGGAAGAACGGAAGATCTTCCAATTTTTATTCAAAATGTCGATGACATTATTCCCACTTTATTGGGAATATAATTGTCAGGGCTAAAAAATGTGTATTAATTTGTTAAAATCAAAATTTATAGGTAGAGCAAGACAAAGTATAGAAATGCATACCCACTTAACGACATGGACAGATATCAAAGCTATGCTTATAGAAAATTTCGGTGGCTTTAAAAATAGCAACCAATTATATGAGGAATTGAGAAATTCTCAGTACAGAGGGGATGTTATAAAATTTTATAACTACATTCAGAAAACTCTCTCTTTATTAAATCAAAAATGCCAACAAGAAACTAACCTCTTAGATATTACTAGAAATAACCAAGCGGCACTTAATATCTTTAAAGAAAAATTGCCAACTCATATGAGGACAATCCTTTATGCTCTAAAACCAAACACCATGGAGTTAGCACTTTATGAGTTAAATAGTGCAGGATTTGTCATAAGACAAAACAACGATGTAGACAGTTACAATGAAAAACAAAAACACTATAATAAAAAATTAGAAAATAGGTATGAGCACAAAAATAGTAATAATTTTAAAACCCCCAATAGCCCCTTCAGAAATAATTACAATAGGGAAAATAATAATAACAACAAAAATAATAATAATAATTGGCAACCAAAAACGTACGTGCCAAACAATCAAAACAACTACCAAAGACCAAATAGTAACAATTATAATAACAATTATAACAGAAACTATAACCCCAACAACTATAGACAGCAACCCCAAAAATTTGAGCCTATGGATGTAGATCCTACATCTTTTCAAATCGAACGAATACGAAGCTTATTATGCGGAAGACACAGGAGGTAATACAAATTTTCGGTATGCAGCCTCGGAACAAGAAGCGGAATGCTCTTTATTAAATTAAAAAAGGACAAACAACTTTTAGAATGCTCATTGATACAGGAGCAACTAATAGCCTTCTTAGAGAAGTAGATGCTCCAAAGAAATTTATTAAAATAAGAAAAATTCTCTAATTATAAAAACTTGTGGAAACCCAGTAACTATAAATAAAGAAATTATTATACCTAAGGATCAATTTATTTTTTCAGTCATTGAAGATTGTGAATTCCAAATCGTAGAAATTCATCTTATTATTGTTATTTTTAATATTTTTTGATTTTTTATTTTATTATTACCTTATTTTACGTATATTTTCATCATCTTGACGGGTTCGGTATTTTTAATTTGTAAAATGAACTCTTAGTTTGAAATTCATTTCACAAATATTCGCGGCAATAAAAGTAATTTCAACTCGATCGTAGCACATCTTGACGCGAATAAACCTGCGGTTCTAAGTTTATATGAAACGCAGGCTTCTTATATGGGTACCCCAAATGATTTTCAATGTCCGGGGTATTCTCGTGTCGACTGTTTGGTTCCTCATCGTGGGGTTATTTTATTTATACGAGAAGACATCAGTTTTAGTGTACCTAATTTTAATATTCCAAACAGTAATCCCATGTTCAATACGATATGGATTGAAATTGTAATTTCAAACCATTCGATATTTATTTGTTCTCTTTATCGTAGTCCTAATTTGTCACCTGATGACACTAATATTAAGTTTAATTACTTATCAGACACAATAGACAAGATTTACCAATCATCACCAACATCAGAATTGGTAGTCTTGGGTGATTTTAATATCCACAATGATTCATGGTTGACCTATTCGAATGGTAGAGATCGATCAGGTGAAACCGCTGAACTATTTTCAAATGTTAATCTTTTCACCCAACTCGTTCATAAGCCAACTAGGTATCCCGATCCCTCACCTTTTAGATTTATTTCTTACAACTATGCCTGATAAATATTCAATTGATGTATCTGCTCCATTAGGTCTTTCTGACCATGCTTTGATAGTAGCCAAATTTTCAATATAACCAGACCTTATAGAGCCTACAAGTAAAAGGCTACTCTGGCACTTTAAAAATGCTTACTGGGAGCTCCTGAACCAATTTTATAGCTCATTTGATTGGTCAACCTGTTTTTCCAGCAATAATGCTGATGAAGCATCACAACTTATCACGTCAACCATTTTGCTAGGAATGAAAAATTGCATTCCTTCTTCATTTAAAAAGAAAAATACTCATAAAAATAAATGGTTTAACGAACATTGCAGGTCAGCAGTCGCGTGTAAAAAAGCAGCCCATTTGGACTACGTTAATTGCACTTCTGAAGAAAACCTTGTAAAGTTACGAATAGCTAGAAACAGATCAAACGCTATATTGAAAAGGTCCAAAATAATATATGACCTTAAGATTCGAGATAGCATGCGAAAATTTTTGGATTCTGATTCAAACAGTCGAAGCTTTTGGTCGTTTGCTGCATTGGTTAAAAGAAACTTTGCAGACAATACTTCGTATATTCCTTCTTTATTTCATAATGGTATTCATTACAGAACTAATATTGAGAAAGCTAATCTCTTAGCTTCTCCTTTCGCTGGTGCGTCTACTCTTCCTTTAACTAATCAAAGCCCCCCAATTCTCCCGAATCTAGGCCCAGGTATGTCTAATATCTATTTTCGGAAACGGGTTGTTTCAAAGATTCTTAAAGAACTTGACCCCAATAAAGCGACTGGCCCCGACGGTATTCCGCCATTAGTATTGAAAAGTTGTCATCTTACTTTGGCAAAACCGCTTAGCAAATTGTTTCATCTCTCAATGAAGACAGGTGTTTTTCCATCATTTTGGAAAATAGCAAATATTCAACCCGTTCCGGAAAAAGGTGATAAATCGGCACCTACGAACTACCGACCTATTGCTTTGTTGTCGGTTCTATCGAAGGTAATGGAATCTATCGTTAATTTCAGACTAATGAACTATCTGGATTCGAATGTTCTTTTATCCGATATTCAGTATGGATTTCGTAAAAATCGCTCTTCAGGTGAACTCATGACGTGCATGACTCATTGTTTGGAGCGAAGCATTGAAAACCTATGTGAATCAAGCGTTGTTTCCTTAGATATTGCTAAAGCTTTTGATAGAGTATGGCATGATTGTCTTATTAATAAGATTCGTGCGCTGAATTTACACTCCTCTCTCATTACATGGATTGAGAATTATTTATGGAACCGTAAAATAAAAGTTGTATTAAATAATATATCTTCAGATTCACATGGGATCAATGCTGGTGTGCCTCAAGGATCATCCTTGTCTCCCACGCTCTTCTTGATATATATCAACGACCTGTTGTCTTCTACAACCTGTGATATCCATTCATTTGCTGATGATACAACACTATCGGCCTCCATTGAGTTTAAATCAAAAAGAATGCAATTCTCGCTTGAATGGTTCGCGTGAATTAATGAATTTGACTATTCTGTCTAATATTCAAATCATTCTTGATTGGGGCATTTCTAACAGAGTAGAATTTACCCCAAATAAATTCCAGTCTTGCCTTTTTTCTCAAAAGACAACTCAACATTATGTTCATCCTGTTATTAATGGTACCTCTATTGCGAGATCTGATTCACTTAAGTTGTTAGGTTTAAAAGTATCAAGTGATCTTTCCTGGAAAGAACATATTTATGAAATTTCAAAAAGAGCTAGCCAATTTTTAGGCTTCATAAGACGTTGTAACTATACTTCACTCCCTCTGAAGTGTTACGATTATATAAATCTTGTGTTAGACCAATTTTAGAATTTAATTCATATGTGTGGGGTGGTGCTCCAAGATCGCATTTGGTTCATCTTGATGGTGTTCAGAATAGAGTTATCCGTTTGATAAACGATGTAGCCATTACTTCGTCTCTTGATACTTTGGAGCACAGACGAAATCTGTTTTCTATAAATTTTACAACGGTAAATGTTCTTTAGAAACTCGTTCTCTAGTTCCTGGGCCTTTTCTCAGTAACGTAAACACTCGTTTAAGGTGCAATCAACATAGATTTGCCTTAAAACTTTTTTCATGTAGAACCCAACACTTTAAATCCTCCATTTTTCCGAGAGTCTCTTCGATGTGGAATCAATTGGTCGAACACGTGTTTCCAGAATCTTATAATCTGCAGGCGTTCAAATTAGCCGTTAACAACTTCTTGAAGGATGATGGTTAAAGTATTCATAAGTTGTTTCTTAATATATAAAAAAAAAAAAAAAAAAAAATTGTTTATCAGTATTTTTTATATTTTTTAAATATTTGTAATATTTTCTTGGTCAAGGTTTTTTGTAGTTTTCCCTGACCATGATTTATTGATAAAAGTATTTGGACTCGCGTCGTTCTAAATTCGTGTTCGTTTTTCGTATTGCTTTTCCAATGAATCAAGGAGAATTCTGAGAAAATAAATTGAAACCGGCTACAAACGTGAGGAATGTGATATATTGTAAATCACATTCCTTCGATTTTTATTTTATTTTGAATTTAATAAAGGGCTTAGCCCAACTTATTGCCGTGACGTAAGTCATTCAGGGAGTCATCCCTTGGCAATAAGTCTCTATATAAAAAAAAAAAAAAAAAACACACATTCAGTTCAGAATACAACGGAATAATAGGGAATAATAATTGTGCAATCAATTACAAAAATAAAACATTAAAGTTGAACGGTAATAGCATACCTTTCTTTCTCAACAGAAATGAAGAAGAAGAATATGAAAGTACAATCAATTACTTTAATAATATTTCACCTTTTAATACAATTATTGATCATTCTATTACAAATGAACTTAGGACTGAGCATTTGAACTCAGAAGAAAAAAATATATTAATAAAATTATTAAAAACACACAAAAATTCTTTTTACCATAAAGGTGACGATTTAAGTTTCACCAACCACGTAAAACACAACATACCAACGGAAAATACTTCCGCTATATATACAAGAATATACAGATATCCTGAAATCCACAAAAAAAAAAGTGGATAGGCAAATAAAAGAAATGCTTGAATCAAAAATAATTCAGCATTCGACTTCGCCTTATAACGCCCCAATCTGGGTCGTACCCAAAAAAGAAGACCACGCTGGTAATAAAGAGTGGCGAATCGTAATAGACTACAGACAATTAAATAATGTTACCAAAGAAGATAAATATCCCATCCCAAACATGGATTCGATATTAGATAGACTAGGACAAGCAGTATATTTTACAACATTAGATCTCACAAAAGGATTTTTTCAAATAGAAGTTGATGCTTAAGATAGAGAAAAAACAGCATTTAGCACGTTAACTGGACACTATGAGTTTTTGCGAATGCCAATCGGTTTAAAGAATGCACCCGCAACCTTTTCAAGACTCATGAATAAAGTCTTGAAATACTACATAGGAAAAATATGCTACGTCTATTTAGATGATATCATAATATTTTCCTCTAGCCTACAAGAACATATGGATTCACTCCATAAAATCTTATTGACACTTAAGAACGCAAATCTTAAAGTATCATTAAACAAATCTGAATTTCTACGTAAAGAAACAGAATTTTTAGGGCATGTAGTAACTCCAAATGGTGTAAAACCAAACCCAAAGAAAATAGAAACTATAAAGAATTTTCCTATCCCAAAAACAGTAAAAGAAATCCAAAGCTGTCTAGGTTTAACAGGGTAACACAGAAAATTTATAGATGACTATGCAAAAATAATTAAACCTTTAACTTTATGCATAAAGAAAGATAGTAAAATAAATATAAACGATCAAGATTACAAAGAATCCTTTCATAAATTAAAATCGTTAATGACAAATTATTTAATAAATAGACACCCAGACTTTTCAAAAGGATTTACACTAACAACTGATGCAAGCAATTTTGCTATTGGAGTCCCCTTTGTTTCGCTTAACGCACATTAAACAAACATGAGTGCCAACATAGCACAATAGAAAAGGAATTATTAGCCATTGTCTGGGCTACCGCTCAATTCCGATATTATTTGTACGGAAGAAAGTTCGTCATTAAGACTGACCACAGGCCATTAGTATGGCTTAGCAATTTAAAAGAACCAAACAGCAAATTACAACGCTGGAAAATCAAACTCGAAGAGTACGATTTTGAGATACAATATATTCAAGGAAAAGAGAATAAAGTGGCTGACGCCCTATCTCGAGTAAAAATAAATATGCTACAACAAGATGACTTAGCAACCATTCACAGTGCTGAATCAGATAGTTCATATCTTATTCCTATTAGTGAAAAACGGGTTAATTTATTTAATCGACAAATAATACTTGAAATCAATGAAAATGATCATCAAGAAATTTTGTATCCACATGTTGGAAAAAGAAGAATAATATTTAGTAAAAAAGAATACAAAGAGAACGATTTTTTAGAAATAATAAAAGAAGTGGACACTACAATGATAAATTCCACATGTCAAAGATGATAAAGTATTTAACAACTTCCAAAAAGTTTGGAAAAATGAAAATAAAGATAAGAAAAATATTTTATATCGCAGCACAAAATTTTTAAATGACCTTAACACAATCGAAGCCGATGAGCTTATTAACAATATACACAAAAAATATAATCATATAGGAATAGAAAAAGTTTATTTAGAAATATCCAAAGAAAATTATATACCCAATCTAAAACTCATGATAAATAAAATTTTAAATAATTGTGCAATATGCATGACCAAAGTTGATAGAAATCCTGTTAAACTGCCATTTGAGAAGACACCCACACCAACAGGACCCAGGCAGCATTACCACATTGATAGATGGTTCTTAAACAAAAAGAAGAAATAAGAAATATGTTACATGTGTAGACAAATTTAGCAAATATGCCGCAGCAGAACCTATAAAACATAAAACTCACATAGATACTATAAAAGCGTTAACAAAGATTTTCTCATATATGGGATCACCGAATTTCATAACTCTCGACAACGAGAATGCTTTTGTTTCAGATTCCCTCAACAACTATTTAACAAATAAAGACATACAAACACATTACTGTACAGCAAAACGGCACACAGGAAATTCTGACATTGAAAGACTACATCCAACCCTTAACGAACATTTACGTATTTTATCATCAATCGAACAAATTGGTGAACAACTTGATCCAAGTGATCATACGGTTCAAGCTCTAAATGCTTATAATAATATTATCCACCTAACAACTCGAGAAAAACCTTTCGATATCCATTTTGGTGTCATAAATAAGGAAATAATTTTTAAACGAATAGAAGACAGTAAAAACAAGGTAATTAACAAATTAAATGAAAAACGTAAGAATATTGAAATAAACGAACAATACGTGAAAACAACCGATCCCGATAAATTAAAAAACAAATTAACCCCTAAATATAAAAAAATAAACGTAATAAATAAGGAAAAAAATATACTCTTAAAGAAGGCAATAGATTCAAAAAGAAACCCAACAGAACCTTAGACAAAGATTAATTCCATAGATTAAAGAAATTCACAGAAAATGTTCCTGTTGACAGGGACGACACTTTATCAAAAGAAGCCACTTGCGGATCTTCATCTGATCAACCCACTACTTCTAAGGGTAACCATCATAATTATCCTCATTCTTCCAATAATTAAAACCCAAGAAATTCAAATAACAGATTTAAACCATGGTAATGGTTTCACAGTTATACAGCTACAACAGATGCAAATAATAGAAAACTTCACTAAAATACTAACCATTATAAATTTAACTAATTATGAAATAAATTTAAATATATTAGAAGACCATGTAAGACTTTTACCCAAACAAAATATGGACATTATTAATCTAATGAAACACACAAGAAAAGAATTTGAAACTTTAATACCACACGTTAGACAGAAAAGAGGACTTTTTAATATTTTAGGTACAGGAATGAAATTTTTATACGGAACTATGGATGACGAGGATAGAAAAGAAATAGAAGAAAGGATTATATTAATAGAAACAAATACACATAACGTAATAGAAAATTCAAACTTACAAATACAAATAAATAATCATTTTAATGAACAAATTTCATTACTAACTAATACATTTAATAAAAAAACTAAAAAATTAATTGGGTATGTAGAAAAATTTACTCGCACAGAACACGATTTAGAAAGAGACTTTCACGAATTAAAATTGGAAATAGAAATTCAAGACAATATAAAATACCTAATAAATGACATAGAAAAAATTAAAGACATTGTTTTAACATCTAGATTAGGAATTCTAAGCAAGGATATTTTTTCAGAAACAGAACTTGACGAAAACAATATAACAATAGAAAAACTTTCACAGGTTAAATTAGAACTTGCTCTATATAAAAATACTATCATATTTATAATAAAAATCCCAAACTTTTCAAATGAAACATACAAACAAATCTATATCCAACCCATACCAAATTTAGAAGATAATCAACAATTAGATATTAGTAATAAAATGTATTTGACTAAAAAGCAAACAATTTATAATAATTCCAAAATAAAAAAATATTTATCAGAAATAGACGACAATTGTTTACAAAATTTATTTAAAAATCAAATGAATTGTAAATTAATAAAAAATACAAGTAAACAAATAATAGAAATAGGAAATAACAATTTAATGTTAATTAATGTAGGATTACAAGAAATTATCCAAAATTGTAACAGTCAAAACATTATTGTCAAAGGTAATTACTTAATTAAGTTTGAAAATTGTAAAATTAAAATAGATAATAAAAATTACGAGAGAAAAAACTACAAACATGAACCCATAATTCCAAATACAATCACAAATATCAATTATACCAAATCAAATGATTTAACTTTTCAAGAATTGAATTATCAAAATATAAAAAACTTAAAAGAAATTCAAGAATTAAAATACAAACACAACTATACAAATTTAACTATGTATATGATAATTTTAACAATTATATTGATCATAATCTTTTATATCTATCTTAAATGTAAAAATAAAAAAATGAAAATTATAAATAATGTCAATCTTCCACGAGTCGCTTTTCGACCCACAGAAGACTTTAAAGGGGGAGGTGTTATGTCAGAGCCATCCTGTACGCCCCAACAAATACCAACAAACCAAGATGAACAAACCCTGGACTTTAAGTTCAACCAATAAATGTAAACGATACAAAGAGTATCGTCCGCAGACAAAATGCCTCGTGTTAAATATTTTATTATAAACAAACCTCCATTTTCAATGTAGACGATACAAAGAGTATCGTCCGCAGTCAAAATGCTGCGTTAGCAATTAAGCACTATAAAAAGGGATCGCTTGATCTCAATTATTTCAGTCTTTAAGCAGTCACCATTTACAGCTGACGATTTCCCCCCACCAGTGGTAAGGGATCCTAAGCTCTAGTCTTAATACTCAAATAATAAAGATATTCATTTTGAAATTAAAAATATTGTTTTTTTTACCTAAATTTGAATACTTTATTAAAATTTATATATATATATATATATATATATACACCATTATATATACATATATATATATAGATATATATGCATATACATACCTTGCTACGGCAGTTTTTATATGTTTATGTACTATGTACTAATGTACTAAATATTAACGAAATTGAAACAAAATGGTCTTATTATTGAATTCAGATGTTGCTGTATGTAGAGGGTTCGCATTTTGACGCGAATTATGTGCAAGCAAAATATAAGTATTTATGATGGTAAAGGCAGTTAATTGGCCAAGATCCCACCCTAATCCGGCGAGCTAGCTAGCGCATACGCTAGGCGTGCACACAGGTCAAAGAACAAGACTGCTTAGGAAGAAAAACACAAACATACCATTACATAAATTGGCGACCGATCATTCGATAGTGTAACGACCACCATTTAACATGGTGGCGTTAGCAGATTGCGATGTGCAGAGGTTCAGGCGGTCAAATGCTCCGGCTAAGCACTCAGGGATACGGGCGGGGTTTAAGAACTTGCACAAGGCCTGTTTTAGACCGCAGGATGAGGAAAGGACGGGGATAAAAGGGATGTTCAATTAACGGGCAGCAACTGACGCGAACATGTACTCGTCATCCGGGGAACTGAGTCACCCACACCACAATATCAAATTCTTTAGACTCCCATTGTAGGGGCAGGAAGGAAAACGATCAGTGATTTAGGTAGTTTCATTAAAAATTATGCTTTATTTAAGCCAAGAAAGAGAAAAAAAAATGCAGTAATGCTAATAACAAAAATGATAGGTAAATTTTAGAGAATATTACTAATTATATTGTGAATAATAAAAATACCTACTCGGTATATATATATATATATATGTGTATATATGTATATGTATATATAACATAAAGATATGCAGATATGTAAGTAATTTAAAGATATATATATATATATATAAATAGAAAAACAAAAAAAAACATTATGCGGCGCCGCTAATGATGACGTTGAAATGTATGTTTTTTATTCACGATGCTGCTGCGTTGGTCGGTGAAGTTTCCATCCTGTGCTCACACACACAAACAACGAGTTGAATGATTACTCTGTTTTAACAAGCCGAAATATCCAATTTTCCGTTAAGTTAGTTAAAACTGATTTTTATTCACTACACAGTGGTTTTTGGCAAACTGTTATCCGGTATAACGGACACTCCAACTATCTCTTCGAGATCGAGAATCGAGAACACCCACTGGTGCAATCTAACACCACCGCTAATGCCGTCAACGGATTCAACGACCCGCGTCCCGCTACTCGTTATTACAGCCAGAAAAGTATTCTTAAGGCAATGAGAATAATTCCACTATGAATAACACTATTTTTGTTTAGCTAATTTTAGCCAATTTAAATGATAATGGGCATAAAATGATCGGTCTGAAGACGAGACAGCGTACTTCTCAAACAGCAAACACTCAGCGGCCGGCTGTCGAATTTTTCTAATAAATGCAAATTATTTAATTAGCTACGGACGATATTTGTTTTTATTCTTAATAGTAATTAGACACTCTTCAAGTGGTTGCCTTTTGATGGCCTAACGTCTAACATAATTCATATTGTCAACGTTATCACTTGGTATATATAATATATGCACTTGAAATACCGCCACGATCGAAATTGAACTAACTGTACCGCGTATGGCAATGCAATCCACCAAATGCGTCAACAGTCTCGCGACGAAGCGACGCAATCCAGCACAGGCGACAGCCAAAAAACTTTTTGCGACCACTCGCGTTGAAGACTCTGTACCCACTCCTTTTACTCCAATCTGTGCCTATCAATATTATGTGTCCATATAATCTCAATAATCTCATACTAATATAACACATCATAATAGGTTTAGAATATATTAAGTACTCAGAGAGAAAATTTTATTAAAATACACAGAGAGAAAATCTAAGTACAGAATATTTATATGTAATATAGAAAACATATAGTTCATACAATCATATACTCGTATTTTATACTGCTGCGCATTTTTTTTTTCCATAAATTATTTATATTTATTGATTAAGTAATTATTTTATTTATTTTTATTTACCTTAAAATTCAATAGGAAAAACCCCGACAACTTCTCTATTCCTTCCTTTCCACAACGATCGACTCAACTTGCATGAGTGACTCAATCACTCAGAACGTCCATCGTCACAAATCGTGGGGCTGTCCTACGATCCCATGAGAAATGTCTCTACGCCGGGCATTATTAATATATGAAGAGTGTTTAAAATTCGTTTATTTTCAGGTGAGTACTGAGGTTGACACAAAGAAACTGCCGATATAGCGTAGAACATGCTAATTAAGTTTTAATATCCTTTATATGATATGTACCAATATGAGTGCCGTCCTTGTCTACCAGTTTGAACGCAACATTTCCTACTGGTTCTTTAATGAATGCCAGTTTAAATTTTGGTGCAAGTTAGAAAACCTCTGGAGGGCTGAACTCTGACAAAAGTTTTTCACAAACACCTGCTGCCCTTTGTAAAACTTACGGGGACGACTGCGTAAGTTGTACCTATCTGAATGGTTTTTATTAGCTTTTCGAAGATTTTCAAGTACTGTCTTTGAATCTCTGAATCTCGGTGAATCTCTCTATCGTCTAAACTATTTAACTCGCGCAGTAACCCATAATGAGATCCATCCGAAATGTAATGCTGACCAAAAACCATAAAGTAAGGCGAACGATCGGTACTTGCATGGGTAATATTCCGCAACGCAGATGCAATGGCGTGAACATGCGCATCCCATGTTGTGTGATCTTCCTGAATGTATGATCTGATGGCGGACAAGATGCTTCTGTTCACGCGTTCCGAGGAGTTCGCTTGCGGCGAGTACTTCGGAGTCAACATGTGCTTGATGCCATGTTTGCTCAGAAAATCACGAAATAATTTGAAAGTAAATTGTTTACCATTGTCACTCAAGATTCGCTCAGGGACCGAATAAACGTTAATAACTCGATTTTCTAAAAATTTAATTACATTTATAGTAGTAGCATCCCGCATCGGTTCGAGCAGAACAAAGCGACTAAATTGGTCTAAAACAACAAAAAGATAGGTATTACCTTGTTTTGAACGTGGATAAGGACCCATAAAGTCTATGTATAAGTGTTGAAAAGCTCTACTGACTTCAATGTATTTCCCCATCGGCGGGCGAGTTATGATATTTGCTGGTTTGCTAGCCTTGCATATCGAACAATTCATTATGAATTTATGGACGTGTACAGCCATTTTAGGCCAATGATAGTACCGGCGTAAAACTTCTAAAGTTTTACGGATTCCCAAATGTGAAGCTTTGGGCGGAGAGTGAATTCTTTCAAGTAGAATTGGGATAAGTGGTTTTGGGACATAAACTTTCCAAGAAGGGATATCGGAAAATAAATCGGATTCCGGTGTCGTCCGAATCAAGATCTTATCGTTAACTAATCTACGATTTGACTTAATCTCGCCTTTTGACTGAATAAGTTCCTTTGGGTGAGGTATTAAGGGTCTTGAAAATAAATAGCATCCGAATCTGGGTGTAACGGTATAACTTCCTCGCCAACATTCAAGGACAATACCTCAACTCGCCTTGAGAGGGCATCTGCTACGACATTGTCTTTTCCCTTGCGGTATTCAATCGAGAAGTTGAAACCCTGAAGTTTGAGACTCCACCGCGCGAGCCGTCCAGAAAGCTCCTTCTGTCCCATTAACCATTTCAAGCTCGCGTGGTCGGTAATGATTGTAAAAGAATAACCCTCCACGTATTGCCGAAATTTCACGACATTTAGTACAGCCGCATAACACTCCAGCTCTGTAACGCTATAATTTTGCTGCGCTGCGTTAAGTTTCTGGGAGACAAAAGCGATGGGGCGTTCATCGCCACTGACAGATCGTTGAAACAACACAGCACCTATACCAGTCATGGAGGCGTCGCACTGAATGAAAAATGGCTGGGTCCAATCGGGATTACACAGGACGGGGGCTGAGGTAAGGGATAACTTCAACTTCTCGAATGATTCCTGGGCCTTGTTATTCCATTCAAACTTACGGTTCTTCTTTAGAAGATTGGTAAGAGGCGTTGTCAAATCTGCGTAACTTCGGATAAAACGTCTGTACCAACCAGCCATGCCCAGAAACCTTCGTAATTGACGAAGGGAATTAGGGACAGGGTAAGAGGTTATTGCGGATATTTTGGAATCATCCAATTTTAGTACACCATCTCCGACGATGTAACCCAAATAACGAATCTCTTTAAGGAGAAATTTGCTCTTCTCTATATTTATGGTAAGACCCGCTCTCTTCAATAAGTCAGCCACCTTACTCAACAACTCGAGGTGTTCTTCGAATGTCTCAGCGGCTATCAGGAGATCATCGAGATAAACGAAAACCTGTGTGTGCAACTCGTGAGGAATCACTCGATGCATTAACCGACACATTGTCTGTGGCGCATTGCAAAGACCGAAAGGCATAACGGTGAATTGGTATAATGGGCGTCCCGGAACTGTGAAAGCTGTCTTATCCCTTGACCCCTCATCCAACGGAATCTGCCAAAAGGCGTCCTTCAAATCCAGACTTGATATAAATCGGGTCTTATTAAGACGTCCTAGCAGACCGTCTATGAGAGGCAAAGGGTAAGCATCCTTCACCGTAACCGCATTCACCTTCCTTGCATCCAAGCACAGTCGAACTCTACCATCCGATTGGCGTACCTTTGTGATTGGTGAACTCCATGAACTTGCACTTTCCTCAATGACCCCTAGTGAGAGCATTCGATCAAGCTCCTTCCCAATCTCAGCTTCAACAGCCGGGGACACAGCATAAAACCGTTGTTTGATAGGTTTAGCATCGCCCACGTCAATAACGTGTTTTAATAATTGTGTTCGCCCTAATCCAAGGATAACTGACGACGGAAAACGTTGCTTGACTATCTCTAAGTGTTCCTGCTGAGACGGAGTTAGCTTATGTAAATGAGAATCAACGTCGATGTTGGTGGTATTTGATATAGTAAGAGAAGAACAAATTCGGGAGGGAGTAGACAAGACGAAATTAGCCGAATCACGAACAATTTTCAAGTGGAATAATTTCCAAAAGTCAATACAATTCCAAAGGTACAATGACTGTTTAAGATTCGGCGCTAAATGCAAGGTAACAAAAGTAGTTTGGTCCGCGAACATCACAGGTACTTGTATGTGGCCTATGATTTGTTCAGAGTGGCCGTTTGCTGTTCTAACCGTGCACGGAAAATGCCGGAAATTAACGGTCAGATTCTTTAAAAACTCTTCGCAATTTTTACCCAAAATAGAAACGTTGGCACCACTGTCTAATAACCCAAAAACTCTTTTGCCTAAAATTTCCACTTCAGCATAGGGACGATCATCGGATGAATCAGTTAACAATGATTCAGAAATTTGAGATTTAAGCTATTTCCTGCGTTGGAAATAACGAATGGAACGTAAATTACGTTCTCCCTTGTTAGTAACTTTTGGATAGATAGTTTTGGATATCGTATATTTTAAGGAGCTATTACTTTTAGTAATATTTATTTCGGGTTTGAAGGAAACCTTCCGTTCCTGTTTTGGTTCGATCGATGTCTGTTGTCTGTTCGTTGTGCTTGATGGTTGGAGATAAGCTTCCGCATTGGATTGCTTGCGCTTACCCCCTCCTTCAAGTTTCCCTGAACTAGGCAGCAATGGGTACACGATTTCTTTAGAACTTCAGGAGCACCACAACCGAAACAAAACGTATGTAGTATACGATGGTTGCAGTCTTTAAAGAAGTGACCTGATTGGAGGCAATTCCAACAATGGTTTACATTCGACTGGGAAGTACTCGAGAAGGGTGGTGCTGATCGAACTGCCTGGCTGTGATGCAGCGGCATATCTTTTCCTGAACCATATGGGTCCTGATAATTTATTCTATTAGAGTTGGGATAGAAACCCGAGTGATCATGAGACTCTATTGGATTAACATTAGAATGACCCTGGTCTGAAACGTAACTCGCTGTTGTGTTAACTGGTTGAAACCTAGGATAATTAGTATTGTAGTTAACGTCAGTAAACTTCGGATCCGATAAACCTTGGAGTTCATGCGCATATTTTCGAGACTCAATGGCCATTTCTGGTAAAATTCGATTACGAGCCCAAGTATCCTCGTATGCCATGCATTGTCGCAGCAATTCGTCTAGTGTTACAAACTGTGTAACTGCAAGTCGGTCCTGTAGACCTGGTCGCATATTTTGGGTAAGAATGAAAATGAGTTCCGAGTCTGGCATAGGAGTTTCCATTTGCAGGGACGTTGATAGAACTGAATTATAGAACTCGATAAACTTTTCATTCGGTCGCTGTTTCTTCTATTCTATAACACGTCGTATTTCCAAATCGGTTCGTCTATCAGCGAACCTTTTTGTCAGCTCATTTTTCAAAAATGCCCATTCAACGTTACCATACCGTTGGATGAAATCCCAATACCAGTCTGCTGCGATGCCACGGAGGAAGTAACTCATGTCATTAGCAATTTGCTGCAAATGAATTCGGTTAGTCAACGCTTGGTGCTCCAACATGCGAATAAATTTTTTTACCGGCGTGCCCGTCAATGAACCGTCAAATGATATGGGCCATTTTGTTGGGTCACGCTGAAGAGGATTAAAGATTGGTGGATGGTACAACTGATCGGGATTCAGCACTGAACAGTTGCCAGACTGTTTATTATTTGACAACGACCTCCCCACCGGTGGGAACAACAAATTATATTGGGTCTGGTTTACGCTTGGTTGTTTTACCATTGCCGGAACAGTCTTTGAACTCGTTACAACAGGATCTCTCTCTCTGAAGAGGCTCCCTGAACTGCACCATTCAAGTTATTAGGCATTATAGGCTCATTGCTATAATTAGGAGAGCTAGTGTGATGCTCTAATTGTCGTACTTGTGACTGGTCTGTCTGATCTGTATCAGAAGTGTCGGACCCTTCCCTGTCGTCCTGTTCAATGCCGTCACCAGAATGAGTATGCCCTTCAGTACCAATATCCAAAGACTTAAACTGAGTGATAGACTCATTTAAATCCTTGTTTTCCTGATTGACATTAGTGATAAATTCAATCATTTGATCACATTTGTCGTTGAGTTCAGCGACCACAGTTTCCACTGCCTTTGAATACCTAATCCTTTGCAACCGCCCGTGAATATGTAACAAGCGTGAATGAAATATATCAAACTGTATATTTGCCTTATCGCTACGCAAGACTAATAAATTTTGAATTTCAGCGTAGATGGAACGAAATTTCCACGAAATCTTACTGACTTCACCCCTAGGGTTTTTCTGGGCAGGATGTGGAGGTCTATTTGGTGCTAACACCGGATGCTCCTTCTCGTTTTCTAATCGCTTTATGAGCTCATTAAGTTTAGTTAATGGATCACCAGAAATGTTGCGGACCAGACATTCCAATTCAAACTCATCGTTAGACAAATGGTCCGGATTCATCTTGGTATTTTGTAAAGGACTACTCCCGAAAGATTTAAAAAAAAAAATTAAGTCAGCTATGATTGGTAACGCGTGTCACACCTGAGAGACTAAGACACCCATGCAATTGTTCAATTACAAGAACCTGATGAAAATTTTTCTTTTCAACAACAAAAAAAAAATTCGTTAAATATAAACTTGTTGTTTTGTAAATTATACTTTTTAGTTCCACACCTAAAGGTGTCAAAACTGTTTCCAATAACAAATTTTCCGGTTACGATTAGCACTCTATAACGAGCAAAAGTTAAAAAAAACTAATATTGTAGATAATTTGGTATGTAGTGCGGATGAGGCGGGACCCCAGATTTAGAAGACATGCCTGTGCCGACGTTAATTATGTTGAACGATTAGGAACAATACTCAATAAAACTATGACATTTAGCTGATAATCAATGACGATATCTATTCAAACCCATAATGGAGGGGATAAGATACGTAAACAAACCAGTAATGCAAAATGCTAACGATCAACAGAAAGCAAAACCCGAATTAGTAATTCAAAGGAACCACCGCGCTAATATTTAGCCAAGAGTCCGAATGTTGGTCAAGTCCTGCTTAAGCCGATCGTTAACATTACCAAAGGGAGATATGAATGGGGAAATATAGCAAAAAAAAATAAACAGATAATTTATGTTCAGCTGAAACCAACAAAAATTGTTCAGAAGTTCATAAGAAATCAACTGAGACTCGATTATAAATCAAACGAAAATATCCGGATATCAACCGAGACTCAATCGACAAGAATCTCCAAGAATCAACTGAAAATCATTTCAAAATCAACCAAGTCACATTTGTAAGTCAAACGAAAATATTCGGAAAACAACTGAGACTCAATTAAAAGTTAACAAGGAATATACCTAGAAATCAACTTGAAATCAACTGGCATTAAAACTAAATCGACATATATATTTGGATATAATTCGAATACTAAACCGTAATTATGTTTGGGCGCCACTGTAACGACCACCATTTAACATGGTGGCGTTAGCAGATTGCGATGTGCAGAGGTTCAGGCGGTCAAATGCTCCGGCTAAGCACTCAGGGATACGGGCGGGGTTTAAGAACTTGCACAAGGCCTGTTTTAGACCGCTGGATGAGGAAAGGACGGGGATAAAAGGGATGTTCAATTAACGGGCAGCAACTGACGCGAACATGTACTCGTCATCCGGGGAACTGAGTCACCCACACCACAATATCAAATTCTTTAGACTCCCATTGTAGGGGCAGGAAGGAAAACGATCAGTGATTTAGGTAGTTTCATTAAAAATTATGCTTTATTTAAGCCAAGAAAGAGAAAAAAAAATGCAGTAATGCTAATAACAAAAATGATAGGTAAATTTTAGCAATGCAATCTAACACCACCGCTAATGCCGTCAACGGATTCAACGACCCGCGTCCCGCTACTCGTTATTACCGCCAGAAAAGTATTCTTAAGGCAATGAGAATAATTCCACTATGAATAACACTATTTTTGTTTAGCTAATTTTAGCCAATTTAAATGATAACGGGCATAAAATGATCGGTCTGAAGACGAGACAGCGTACTTCTCAAACAGCAAACACTCAGCGGCCGGCTGTGGAATTTTTCTAATAAATGCAAATTATTTAATTAGCTACGGACGATATTTGTTTTTATTCTTAATAGTAATTAGACACTCTTCAAGTGGTTGCCTTTTGATGGCCTAACGTCTAACATAATTCATATTGTCAACGTTACCACTTGGTATATATAATATATGCACTTGAAATACCGCCACGATCGAAATTGAACTAACTGTACCGCGTATGGCAATGCAATCCACCAAATGCGTCAACAGTCTCGCGACGAAGCGACGCAATCCAGCACAGGCGACAGCCAAAAAACTTTTTGAGACCACTCGCGTTGAAGACTCGGTACCCACTCCTTTTACTCCAATCTGTGCCTATCAATATTATATGTCCATATAATCTCAATAATCTCATACTAATATAACACATCATAATAGTTATAGAATATATTAAGTACTCAGAGAGAAAATTTTATTAAAATACACAGAGAGAAAATCTAAGTACAGAATATTTATATGTAATATATAAAACATATAGTTCATACAATCATATACTCGTATTTTATACTGCTGCGCATTTTTTTTTCATAAATTGTTTATATTTATTGATTAAGTAATTATTTTATTTATTTTTAATTCAAATTCAAATTCAAATTCAATAGGAAAAACCCCGACAACTTCTCTATTCCTTCCTTTCCACAACGATCGACTCAACTTGCATGAGTGACTCAATCACTCAGAACGTCCATCGTCACAATAGGCTACCAATATTTTGTTTAACCTCATTTTTTTGCAACCTAGAAATTGATTTCGTCGCGATCATTAAGTTATCTTTTTGGATTGCGGGAGTTTGAAGTAACGGACTGACTCGCTGACCAGAAGATAACTGGTTTTACACGGTTCGGAATTTCGTAACTTTGTTTTTGGACTTTAGGAATTCATTCATTCACACTTTTTTTTATTTTTTTTTGACGATAGCGTGGCTGTTTCCTCACCGGATTCACTGGTGGAGTCACTATAGTCAGGTTGGAATACGGTTGTACTTCGTGATTTCGTCCGGAGTAGCTGTCCACTTGGCAGTGGGTTTTGTTGACTGGTGGTTCATGGGGATGACAGATAATACTTTATGTTAGGTCATGACTTGTTTCGCGGCAGATTCTCGGTATTTGTTACGCCTTATTTAATTGTTTTGTTTTGAGACGTTACACTTAGCTGGAATTCGGTTTTATTCTGTAGATTTCTTCCGGGACAGCTGACCGCTTAATTATTTTTGGGAGTTATAGTTTTTTGAGGTATTTGATTTTGAGACGTTACATTTAGCTGGAATTCGGTTTAATTTTGTTTGATTTCTTCCGGAATAGCCGACCGCTTAATTTTTTTTTAAGTTATTTTAGATTTTTTTTTTGAGATATTGCTTTGCCTTGTAATACTGTTAGGACTCGTCGACATATACGGGTCATGTATCCACTCAGAGTGCGCTTAGAGTTATTGCATTTTGGTTATTTTTACCATGTAATGTCGCGGTAGCAATTAAGTACTTGTTCGGAAAAGCGTCCCAAGAATCGGCGAAGCAGGCTTATTAGAATTCGATTAGGTAAGTTAGCCTTAAGCTGCCAATTGACCAATGTTTGATCAGGCCGTGCGAGGTATTATTTTTTTATAGTCGGCTTAGGCTGGCTATTTGCTGTCAACCCCCATATGATGCACACCTGAACTCAATGTTAAAGACTCAGTTGGTAACCCAGTTATTCAATTTTAAGTCCCGGTTATATCTGACAATTTTAGTAAAGAATAATTACCTTTATAACATTTAGTAATATGAATTATCCTCCTTTCACGCTTGGCCTTTAGAAATGGCAGTCTACTGTAGCGAGGAAAACTTGCTTGTGCTTAACCAGGATGATATTTTGATATGTAGCGTCAGTAATGAAGACCTTGGTCAAGACATCGAAATTGCTAAAACCCCGTGTGCCCACTTGTTCCACAAACTATGCATTATTGATGCGATTAGCAACAAACCATTTTGTCTAAACTGTCGTGCGGAGTGTCAAGCAAGAAGCATTACACCCTTCACTCAAATGTCAAAGGGCAAAAACGGTTCGGCTCATAAATTCCCCGTGATGCCTTTTAGAGGTGGGCGTGGCACCAAGCCAAAATATCCCCGAACCATGGGAAGGAGAAAGCAATCGTTATACCAAAACCCATCGAGCGTTTCATTATTGTCGAAACCAAATGAGGAATATGTCCTTCACTGCTCCTCCTTCAAATATAAGAGGAAATTTACCTTTGCCGCTCGATATTTCGGGTAATATCAGCCAAACCAATTTTGGGAATTCCGAGCTGTCAAGGGAGAAATACTCCTCCCACTCGTACAGAGACGACATTATTAAGCTAACGCAAGTAGAGATGGCCAATCAAAACAGGAGTTGTTGGGGAGCATCAAGGATTATATAAACGACACACTAAGTGAATTTTAACAAAGTCAGCTTGCCCAAACGCTAGATCTGATGGAATGAGACAACGCGGAATGCACGACCAGTGAATTCAGTTCGATTTGACGACCCCTGATCACCAGCACGACACTACCCGCCACCGAATACTCCGGCCGAAGAGGCGACAAGAAGCTTCACACGTAATTACCACCAAACTGGAGGAAACTCAGCAAAGGTTGCCAAGATCATTCAAATCTGGAATTTACATTTTGAGGCCTCCACTAATGGAATTTCAGTAGGGGAATTTATCTATAGAATTCAAGCTCTTACACATCAGTCGCTTAATGGGAATTTTGTAGCCCTGTGTCAACACGCACACATGTTATTTTGTGGGAAAGCTCGTGAATGGTATTGGAGATATCATAAAAACGTGCGAATGATCTTTGCGGATCTTTGCGAAGCCATAAGACTGCAGAACAAAGATTTAAGGACGGATTTTGACATTCGAGATCTCATTTGCAGTCGGAAGCAAAAGGACCACGAAAGCTTTGACGAATACTTCGATTCCATTTCGACCTTGATTGAACGCTTACGCAATCTCATGTCTGAATCAGAGCTAATAGACCTTAGACACGAGATGTTACACCTGGAATTCAATACCATAGGGCAGCTACGTAGGTCATGCAGACGTCATGACGTCACCCCTGCGGTGACAAGTGCAATACACAAAAAGGGTTCAACGCCAAACTGGTACCACTGTTCCTAAAAGCAAGAGTAAAAGTTAGATTGGAAAATTGCTATTATATACTGAAGGATATGAACGGCCAATCATTGGGCACTTTTCACGGAAAGGACATATTTCCACCTAAAATCATTGTTTTATTTGCTTGGCTTTGTGTGCGGCATAAGTATAAGTGATTAAACCACTTTGTAAATCCAATAACGACTGGTTCATATGTGGATTCTGTAAGGCGTGGAATAAAACTGGTTACCGCAAACCGAGTCATAATCTTTGACGTCTCTTGGAATTCCCCACATGATACACTAATTAAATTTCGAGTGCATCGTGTTGGACAACAAAAGCCTTGCTACCTTTATAGGTCAACTCATGTGGGTGTCATGGAAAAAAAGGTTGATGAACATCAGGTTATAAAAACAAGCCACAATTAAACGGGCTATTGAAGAACAGCAAACTTCGCAACGAGAAATTCTGAAGTTACCTACGGGCCGATTGTGTGTTGAGGTGAGTAGTGATTAAAAGAAAATAATTTGCAAATATCACGAGCCTGATTCCTTGTTGGAGGTTGAGAGAATCCAAAATCTTTACGAATACGAAAGAAAAGCTGCTTGGTCAGAATATGTAGCTGAGCAAAATAGATCAGAAAGTTTAACTTCAAATAAAATCCTTGGGATTAGACCTGATATATCTCTTAGGCTGTTGAACATAAAAACCACTCAAGAACATCCTGGGTTATCAAATAACCAAGTAATTCAACTAGTTCCAAGTTATCTTCAAAAATTATACGCTGAAATGAACAATATGACTGTGTGCGGAATCAGGGTTGACGTGTGTAACATTCGTGGGCTTAGATCGAATCTCTCGGCCACGTGCGTCCATTTAGCAGACCACAAACCTGCTATTCTGCACTAACAGAAACCCAGGTTAATGCTGATTCCGACGTTTCGGATTTTAGTTGGCCTGGTTACAACTTAGTGCCAGTATTTTTTCCCCACCGCGGTCTCGCAATATATGTACGAAGTGATATTGCTTACCAAACCCAAGCACATTTCAATCATTGTTCCAACGCGGAATTCAACTTCATTTGGCTCAAAGTCAAAGTGCGTAAGCATATCATTAACTACTGCTTCATATACAGAAGCCCCAATTTAGAGAGTGTCTCAACTTGTAGTGAGTTAGATGCACTGTCCGACTCTATCACTAGAATTTTTTCAATTGATCTATTGTCTGAAATCGTAATTGCGGGAGATTTCAATATTCACAATTCTAGTTGGCTTCGCCATTCAGGCTTAACAACACCGCAAGGAAAGGATGTTGAGTTATTTGCTGATTTTAACCATCTCACTCAGCTTGTGAATGAGCCCACTCGAATTCCAGACATTGTTAGTCATAACGCTAATACCCTTGACTTGTTTCTTACTTCTCTTCCTAACAAATACACCGTCAGTGTATTATCGCCTCTAGGCTCTTCAGACCATTGTGTAGTATCAGCTAAATTCTCGTTGTCAAACCACACAGTTAAAGAAAAAACTCCTAAAAGAAAAGTATGGCTACACGAGAAAGCCAACTGGGATGGCCTCAATAATTTCTTTAGAAGCTATAACTGGCCACTTAACGCCAATAGTGGTGTGGATGCCACTTCTGATACGATCACTAACATAATCCTCGAGGGTATGAGACAATTTATCCCTTCCAGGACAAAGTGTATTAAACCGAAGGAAAATGCTTGGTATGACTTAATCTGCAAAGAGGTTACTAGGAACCGTAAGGTATGCTTTCGGTTATATAAAAAAAAAACCCCACTGTGGAAAACCGAACCAAATTTAGACGAGTCAGAAATTATTGCAATGCCTACCTTAAACGCGCAAAATTCGAATATGACCAAAAACTGAGGCAAAAAATACTTCAATGTCCCAAAGGAAGTAAAAATTTTTGGTCATTCGTGAAACGAATTAAAAATACTGCCTCGTCTTCAATTCCAACGCTTATTCACAATGACGTTCCAACTGTGAGCAAGGCCAATCTGCTTGCTTCACATTTCGCAGCTAGCTCTACGCTGCCAGATAGCGCGTTGTCGCCGCCTGTACTTGAAAGAGTTGAATCCTCTATGGGACAGATTTACTTTCGTACTCGTCAAGTGGCTAGAGTATTAAATGATCTCAACACTCATAAATCTACTGGGCCTTATGGCATTCCCGCTTTAGTTTTGAAGAGGTGTTCTTCAACGTTGGCATTACCACTGCGCAGACTTTTCCATTTTTCTTATTCTTCTGGAGTCGTCCCAAGGAATTGGAAAACAGCCTTTATCCAGCCTGTTCCTAAAAAAGGCGAAACGTCATCTCTTTCCTCATACCGACCCCTTGCGCTAACATCCATACTCTCCAAGGTTATGGAAACCCTGATCAATCGTAAGCTTATGCAATACCTTGAATCACGTGAAATCCTTAGTGACCAGCAGTACGGTTTTCGTAGGCAGCGCTCTACAGGTGACCTGATGGCTTATCTCACTGAAAAGTGAAACCAGTCTATTCACAAATTTGGTGAAAGTAAAGTCGTTGCACTCGATATTTCCAAGGCATTTGACAGAGTCTGGCATCAAGCTCTTTTGTCGAAAATGACTGCTTATGGAATTAACAACACCCGGCTCGATTGGACTATGAACTACCTTTCTGACCGTTCAATCCAGGTCGTATTGGACGGATTCAAATCCAATGTCCACCGCATAAACGCCGGTGTTCCTCAAGGCTCTGTTTTATCTCCGACACTCTTTCTGATTTTCATTAATGATCTCATATCCACCACCTCTAATCCAATCCATTCATTTGCTGACGACAGTACTCTTAGCTTTTCATATGACTTCTCACTTTCTGCGCGCCCCTCTTCGGCACAAGTGGAACTTGAACAACAACGTATGTTAAGCACGTTAAATTCTGACCTTGACAGCATAACAAGGTGGGGCCTACATAATAGAGTTGAATTTAACTCTTCTAAAACCCAATGCTGTCTTCTGTCGTCTAAGCGTAATTTAAACCCCCAAACTTTAACCATGAATGGATCTTGCATCAAAGAAACTGAAAAACTCTCAATTCTCGGTATGTGTGTCAACAACAAGCTTCGTTGCGTTCAAGGCGTATATTCGCCCTAAACTTGAATACAACTGCATTGTCTGGGCAGGTGCTCCCAAGACCACATTGCATCTACTAGACAGAGTTCAGAACCGCGCGTTAAAACTTATTGGTGATGTACATATCGCGAAAACAATCGAATCGCTTGAACATCGTAGGAATGTTTCCTGCCTGTCACTGTTTTATCGCTTTTTCCACAAGCGGTGTTCAAAAGAAATATCCAGATGCATCCCGCCCATTCTCCAACCCATCCGTAATACCCGTGCCTCAACTCGAGCTCATGGGTCCACCATTAAGCCTATCTTCGGACGTACTAACCAATTCAGAGATTCCTTCTTTAGCCGCACGATAGTTATGTGGAATGAATTGCCTGATTCTGTGTTTCCGCATTTATATGATCTGCAGTCGTTTAAGACACGTGTGCATAGACATCTCATCCTTTCCTCTCCCTAATTTCCTAACGCCCACGCTGTGCTAAGCATTATAAGGGTGCAAACCCCTTTAGCGTGTGTACTTTAGCGTGTGTACATTATGTATCAGGATCTTTTAGCTGTGCCTAGTGCAATGGAGACAGCAAGTGGAATATACATGAACCCTCTTCTATAAGTCAATCAGAATCCATCGTTTATTGCAATGGCATCGGTATGGCAGTCCAATCAGAGAACTGGGCAGCACTCGATCGGACCAGTTTTATTGTGTACAAGGAAGTGAACGAAATGGACTGATATAATCGTCAAAATATACATTCTAATATATATTACATTAAATAATCAATATATTGTTTTTATCATTTTAAGACTTTCATAAAATTTTTATTCAATTGTGTCGCGTATATATGAACCGGACTACAAAATTATAAACATTACATAGCTAAATATAGTTGTCTTATTATAGCGATTGTATTGAATTATCCGAATCATATATACACTTATATATTCCTTTATTTATATGGCTACAACAATCGTATGCAATTATAACCATCACATAGCTATACATAGTTGAAACGTCAGCAACAGAGCAGCAGAGTATGCTGACTTTGCAAACCCGAAAACGTTGACTTGTTTTCACAGGTCAACGCCACACACGAACGACAGTCTGCTGACTTTGCATCACCACACGCCAGCGATAGAGTATGCTGATTTTGCAATACCGCACGCCAGCGAAACAGTATGCTGACTTTGCAGCACCAAAAACGTTGATTTGTTTGCACAGGTTAATTACCTATTACTCCAACTTCGGTCCCCTTCGTCCACCTAAACCCCAACCAAGACCAGAACCTATGGAAACATCTACAATAAAGTCCTCAGCGATAAACTACCAAAATAACCCCGTACGTTTTAAATATGCTGGAAAAAGGACGCAAGTTCACAATCCCTCATTCCAGAATAGAGTCCCCCAGAAAATCAAAGAAATTTTTATGTAAACGTTAGCAACCCGACGAATCCGTCAACTAGCAAGTCCCCAAGCTTCGTCTTGCAACCAGAGTACATCTCCCCCAACAACCCATATTCGTTTTACCAACGGCCAAGTCTGAAAGAAGCAGTATTCGACCCCGATCTCATTAACTGCATGCAGCAGCAAGCCGAAACATTTCAGGAAGTCGAACCATCACAATCCGATGGAATTTGACTTAAGCGACATCCATTTTTTAGGCTAAACGACTCTTTGTTGCCTTATTTCCAGTGCAAAACGAAGAGCGGAATTATTTTGAAATTTCTAATACACACAGGCTCGAGTAAAAATTTTATCCAACCCTGTTAAGTAAATAAACCCCTTAAGAACGAACAAGTTTTTTTTACAAAAACTTTCATTAACCTCTTTTATCAAAAGCATATCGACCTAAAATTCTATCTTCTTCCAACTCTTAAGTTATTCCACGGAATTTTGGGCAATGACAGCCTCAAACAACTCTCTGCCGTAATTCATACAAGGGATAATTATATGTCAAACCTTGGCAAAGTAAGAATCAAAATTAAGCAATTAAAATCATAAACAGTTAATCCTATAAATATCGAAATGAATCATATGACAGCGTCGCAGAAGAATGATCTCTGCACCCTTGTTGAAAAATTTCGCCCTCTTTACGCTGATCCAAACGAAAAGCTCACATATACTACAAACGTAATAGGCGAAATACGCATAAATATAAATTCTCCGGTGTACTCCAACTACCTAGCCTCACCCAAAAAGGAAGTCGAAAACTCCTCGATGATAACATTATTAAACCATCTCGGTCTCCATACAATTCACCAGTGTGGATTGTACCCAAAAAAGATGACTCAAAGGTGAATAAGCAATACAGGCTCGTTATCGCTAATAGGAAATTTAATTATGTCATTATCTCTAACAGGTATCCCATTCCTCAGCTAGGAAAATGCAAATTCTTTACTGTTTTGGACCTTAAGAGCAGATTTCACCAAATTCGACTCAAACCAACCGACACAGAAAACACCGCATTTTCGGTTAACAATGGGAATTATGAATTTCTCCGCCTCCCATTCGGAATGAAAAATTCCCCTTCGATCTTTCAACGATCACTAGATGACATTTTACGAGGGTATATTGGAAAACTATGCTACGTCTACATCGATGATATAATCATCTTTAGTAGAACGGAAGAATAACATATTAGGCATGTAGAGCTAGTATTCAAAACCCTGACGGAAGCCAACATGAAAGTGCAATTAGACAAAGAAGAAGTTGAGTTTTTGGGCTTTATTTTATCATCAAAAGGATTAACAACAAATCCTGCCAAAGTCGAGGCTATCGTTAACTTTCCGACTCCAACCAATCTAAAAGAGTTAAGATCATTCTTGGGATTGTCTGGATATTATAGACGATTCGTAAGAGATTACGCCAAGATAGCAAAACCGCTTACAAAATTACTACGTGTCGGAGACGAAGGATATCCAAAACACAATCGAAAAAAGTCCCTATCACACTCAAAGCAGACTCCCTCGATGCTTTTCAAAAAATAAAAAGTTCACTTACCTCTAAAGAATTACTTTTAGCATATCCCGACTATAAAAAGAGTTTCGAACTGACTACAGATGCATCTAATTCAGCTATAGGTGCTGTACTATCGCAAGGCGATCGACCAATTTTGTTTATCTCCAAATCACTGAGTATAACAGAGGAACACTACGCAACGAATGAAAAGGAAATGCTCGCGATCATTTGGGCACTCGATTCCCTTCGAAATTACCTTTACGGTACAGCGTATGTTAAGATCTTTACCGACCATCAACCACTGACTTACGCTCAAAAGTCACAAAAACCATAACTCCAAAATGAAACGCTGGAAAGCGATTTTAGAGGAGTACAGTTACGAGTTGCAATATAAGCCTGGAAAGAGTAATGTAGTTGCAAATGCACTCTCTCGTTCCCCAAAATTTTCAGAAATAAATTCCTTGTCACTTTCGCAACATAAGGATCAGAGATCATCTCACGAACTTAACCCCGCAGCCGAAACCTCGATTAATGTATTTAAAAATCAACTAATATTGCTTATTGGAAACGAGCAGACATATCAATACCCTTTCCTACCTATCACCGACATATTTTTGTACAACCCAATTATACTCAAGAAAACATAATTGCAATATTTAAGCGATACCTTAACCCCAGTGTAATAATTGGACTTTACCCCAACGAGGCAACGATGGGCAAAATTCAGGAAACCTATCATATAATTTCAAATCATATAAATCGCGTTTTACCCAATCCCGTGTTGATGACCTTACTAATACAACAGAACAAATCCTAAATGAGCACAACAGAGCACACAGAAATGCCAGGGAGAATAAAATACAATTACTACAAAAATTCTATTTTCCCAAAATAAAAGCCAAAATTAACAATCTGGTTAAACAGTGTAGGATTTGTAAAGAGCAAAAGAATGATCGGAAGCCTAAGAAACCCGAATTATAGGCAACGCCCATACCTCAATTTCCAGGACAAATCGTTCATATGGATATTTATTCTACAGATAAAAATCTTGTACTGACCGCAGTGGACAAATTTTCCAAATTTTCCTTTAAGACAGCTTATATTTGCCTTCGGAGTCCCAAAGATGGTTATATTCAACAATGAAAAAACGTTTAACTCGGCTTTAATCTGTTTAATGATAAAAGATCAACTTAATATCGAAATTTACCAAACCCCCCCGTACACTAGTCAGGTATTCAATAACGTAATGCTTCCAAATGCCCTGCAATTCTCGAGCACTTGCTCAGGCACTGCGCCGAAATAGCAAAATAATGTCCTTCAGACAAAAGATATAAACTTAGAGAAAACTACTTTCAAACTATTAAGCGAATATCGAGCAAACACAAAAATTTAAGTTATATGACAGGTGAAATTATTTAGGTCTGCAACGAACTCAAGGTGAACATGAATCTCCTGGTCAGTACATCCGCACAACGAGCAAGATGTCTGCGATTCCAAAAAAAAAATTCAATTTCACCCCTTGAACGCAGCAGTTCGCCAAACGATAGAAAAGGGATTCGGTGTGAATCGTCAATAGACTTGGGCTTTTTTTTCCCAAGCGGTGGTCAAAGATCAGTTATCCGCCCAAAATTTTTGCTTTTGGATTACCCGTATTTCCGGAACACTCTGCTTCGTTAACGCATACCGGAACAACAAAACCCATGCAGGTTTATAAATTAATCTATCATAAAACAAAAAATGCAAAAAGTGTGAGGGACCCAAGCAAATCTTGCAGTAGTAGCCAAGACCTCCTCGGGCCTCACGTTGGGCGCCAAAAATTATGTGATGGTCGCGCCAACGTGGCTACTACACAATCAAAATGATATTCCCGTAAGATAAGCAACAACCCGTTTACAAGGTGAGCTGACGGTTCCTTGGTCAGGCTATCTTCTTGGAGCAACACGCCTGCAATTCCAAAGGAAGAGATAGGTCACTCTTGTTCAGACGAGTGGAGTCCAGATGGAAAGTGGAAAACTATTCTGTTGTGGGACATCCCTAATACCATAGAGGGGTATTAAGGGTTTTGACAGACAAGTATTTTTGTTCAGGAATACGGCCCAAAGGTGCCAAGTTACCTGTGATTCCTAAAGAACCTGTCCAACTGCCTACACCCAGTGGCAAGAAAATGTCTTATAGACAATATATTAAGCTAAAAGGGATATTTTAAAATGAAATTACTGTGTGGGAAACACAAACAAAAAAATTCAATCGAATCGGAACCTCTTCGAGCCCCACGTTGGCGCCAAAAATTATGTAATGGATTCTTTTCTTACTTTCTATTACGGGGTTAAATTAGCGTTGCGCATATTTAAGTCCGTAATATAGCATGGCCTGCTGATCGGTCTTGCCATATGTTGTTCTTAGAGGCACTAACCTCCCGGGTTGCATGCGCTCGTGCGGCCTTGCTCGTCGGCATTGGGGGGGGTCTTGGTCAGTTAGTGACCTCAGTTCCATTTGTTATAATTTTAATTTATTCGCATGCGAGGAAAGAAAGTTAAAGTGGGAAAGAGAGAGAGAGAGAGAAGCAAACTAAAGTATAACCCCTTTTGTTGTGGACACTGAACAATCATTCGTTGCCGAGCGTAAGTAATGTGTTCTGATGTGGGTTGTCGGAACGATGTACCATGGTCATCACCAGACCCCGTCCCATAATCTCTACCCACCCTTCTGTTGGGCCCTGGTGTAGACAGGCCCCCTAATTGGGGTTTTAATCCCCTACCGTCGACACAGGAATGACTGCTGCTGAAGGAGGATTTCAAATAAAGGGTTTACCAAAAGTTCATTTCAATTTAACAATATTATATTTATTTAAAGTAAGTAAAAAAAATAATTCAGTACGATCTGCATAAATTCAGTAATTACAATCAATTTACAACAGTTTGTGTCTTTTCGTTTGTTTTTCTTAATGGGTTGTCCTCCGTAACTGAGAGACACCCAATTTACTACTACAGGATACACCCAAACTACGACAAAATATTACCATATGGATACATTAAAACGTAAAACAAAGTTCTTAGCTAGGAAGAAGTAAAAGAAAATAATCAACCTTTCGGTACGCGAACAAAGTCATTTATAGGGCCATATAAGTTGGTCGATCTTGAATTCAACTCAAAAAATATATGGTTACTCCAAAAGAACGCAACAATTACATTTGGGTTTTTCTTTTCCTTTACAAAATAAAACCCTTAAGTCATGAATGAAGGCCCGACGCATTCAAGGTCCGCAACTAAGAAAAAAAATGGTTCTGTTTCCGTATATCGAATAGATCACCCGTGGCTTATATTTTGCCAACTTCCCTTCTAAATTCCAGGAACAATATCATGTTAAATAAGAGAAAGGTACTTACTTGAGTCCGTATTCTGAAGGCGTGCTAGCATTCCTTCCTGTGGGCAAGTAAAGAAATTATTAAATTATGGCGGGGCTGACGTAATCCAGCCAACTTTGTCTACAGGTGACGATGACTAATCGAAGAAACTAAATCATGATTTTGGCCTTTCGCGGCCAACTCAGACGAGCCCAAGACGATCTTTGACGGTAATGGTTGCTCTCGACAATTAACGCCTTGAAAGAAAAGGTTGTCCTTATTTTCTTCTTCTCCTTTTACAAAAGTCTATATTTTCTTCAAAACTAATTCTACGAGAACTTCTTTAATAATAAATATCGGCAAAAACTAAACTTTAGTAATTTTCTTCACATAAGGCTGTTTCCTGCTAATTATTATCTTGACCCTAACAAACAAAAGGGTAACAAAAGATTCATTTTTTTATTAATTTCAATTAGAATTATTAATTATTATTTTACTATTAATTAATGATTGTTTATGACCATATATTTCATAAAAAAAAAGAACCCAAACAATTCTTAAAATTCCAAAAAAATGTTTTGCAAAAGAAAAGGAAGGGAAACTATGCCCGTGCTTACAATTATACTCTCGCCGTGGAAGACGCCGAACTTAACATGGACTTCTTCATTCTACTTTAACCTTTTATTCACTAGCAGCACTATACTTCTTTAGTCTTAAAATCATTTACTAACGGTGGTATCCCCGTTGTAATACGTCTCATGAATAAGAAAAAAACAAGGGAACGCAGCAAAATTTCAATCTTGTTTATTAATTATTTTTCTTTCTATTAATTATTTATGAAAAAACTTTTTTTTATGGTAAAGAACCCATAGGGAGAAATTATAATATTTAGACAGGAAAATTTATTTCATACGATTTCCATAGCAACTGACACAGCCATTGTAGGGTGCAAAATTCACTCGGTACATAAACGACGACGCTGATCGTAGTACTAGAAGAGGTACCGTTGTCTGCTAGGCATTTCTGGCTAGTAGCTACCGCACCACAAGATGGAGCACCCTTTTCACTTGCAGGATGAAGAGAAGTTCGTCCCGCGCTGAGAAGGTCCAGCTTTCCCATGGTGTGGTAAATTAGCGAGTGTACCTCCGCTATTTCGGAGCACTGGATTTTGCCTTTCCTTTCAAATTTGGAATTTGAATTGCACTTAGGCTGTTCAAGAGGCCCCACCAGGTGCCGATTTGCACTCGTAATTTTCCGCACGACACAAAAATTTTCACAGTTGCGACATAGAGTCAAGTTAAGAAAAGTTATTATTTAAAAGTTAACACCTTTTTCCCTTTTTTTTCTGTACACCAGCAAAACACATTTGTGCCATTTCAGACACTGGGTCAGGCAAAAAAACTTATTTTCTCATTAAGATAGGCAAAATAAAAAAAACCCACTCGGGTGCGTTGACTGACCATCTCCACCAAAGACTTAAATCGTACTTCTTTAATCTCATCGCAAAAATTCTATAGTAGCCACGATACGCTGGTAGTTTTCGATCGCATGTTCTTTGTGTTTCTCCTTTTTCGCTTTAGGAGAACAAGCGCTGGGCAAGCACATGTATGTGCATATTTTGTACATACGGTTATCAGTCAAAGTGCTACTGGTTGATTAAAAACGCGTGATCCTACGTTGTCTGAAGTAAAGCCACTTTGGGTAATACATACTGAGGAAGAAGCGATGACCAGAATGTCCGTCTTTGCGGTACTAATTGAATGGGCTCTCTTTTGAGTTAGCAATGTCCACGTAGTAAGGTAAGGTAACTCTGTGTTGGAGTCCCGCCAGGAGACCAATATTGTCTGTGTACAGCATTGTGCCTGTATCATCATTGGGTGATTTTAGGGTTTTTTCTCTATTAGGCGACGTGCTCAGCCGACAATTACTTTGAAACGAAAATTTCCCCCCAAAATTCCCACTTTTTTGTAGGGTGGGTTATCACACCTCGGTCACATAGCTATGGAGATTTGCGATTGTAAGTCCGACCATTACAAATTCCATTACGAAATGCTACTAAATTGTCAAGACGATATTTACGGAATTAAAGAGAATTGTGAAACTTTTAAATATGTAACCATTTTGTAATAAAAATAAAATTGTTTTACTTAATTAATGATGAATGTATCCCAAACTTATTGAAGAGCAAAATATCAAGTTGCGACGAAATAAACACACAACACATACCGGACGTAGATGAGCTTCACCAATCATAATGTAAACCAATTCAATGGATCCATCCTCGTGAACAATAACGTGGTAATTCTGGAAACTACATACTTCATTTTCACAACGCATCAATTGGTGTCAATGGTCAGCGCTACGAATCAAAGGAAATATCTTCGTCAAAACCAAGCAATCCTACAAGCAAATTCAGGAACAAAAACATACAAAGAGCTTCTAACCCTAGAGGCATTGAAAGAACTCCATATTAGCAACACAGATTTTATAAACGAAGTGGAGCAGTCTAGACACTTCCATAGCATAATTACTTACAGTCTTACAAGTTTGGACATACTAATAATCATAATAATCCTTTAAATACAAAGCAGAGCAAGAGAACTAACCATCAATACTGCACCAGCAAGTACACCTGAGGCTCAACCCGTAAGTCAAGGCGAAACGGATCTAAGACCAGTACTCTATATGGTGTCGAGTGAGGACACTCGAACTTGAGAATACATTGCAACACCAAATACGTTGACTTGTTCCCACAGGTCCTCGCTAGGCATGCACACAAGCTAAAGAACAAGACTGCTTAGGAAGAAAAGACAAACACACAATTACAGGTCTCCAGACGTGGCAACTTGCTTCGTTGAAGTCCACAGACCAGACAACTCCATCTAAGCGAGTCGAAGCTTAATGCAAGACATAAATTAGAATGTAAAAACTACGACGGTTAGAAAGAACGTGATTCGAAGTGGTGGAACAGCAGTGCTGATACGGAAACCGCTAAATCTCAAAATAACTTATAAGAGCGATGTTGCAAACTTAAAGTGTTTAGAGACGACTATTATCTCGCTGCCATTTCGGAATATAATATCTGCATATTCGCCGCCAGCAGATAATCAATGTAACGTCGAGCTGGAGAAATTATTCGAGACACTAAGATTAGATAGTTTAAATAACTATTTCATCCTAGCGTGAGATCTGAACGCGAAACATTGGATTTAACAGCGAACGGAATAGGAAGCTTTCTTAAGAGCTTTGTTGATAACATCCAGGTCAGTTATAAACTGCAATTATACAACTGGGTTACGCCAAGCTACCCTTACGGATACTCATATTTAGATTTGTGAATGTAGATGCTCGACTGCAAATAAATGTTAGGAATACCAACTGGAACAGGTTCGAATAAAAGGCTACAAGGGAATGAAGAAATAACATTTCCTCTCCTGAATTGCCTAACAATACGAATCTGATGAACGAGGATTTCTCCATCAAAAGACTGAATTCGGTGATTCTGATGAGTATTAATTCGACCATTTCTTCTGAAGTATCAGGCCGCATAAATAAAGCTCAGCAGAACGACGCACACATTAAAGCGGTTGCAGAAATTCTTACCACTCGACAACATGAAAATTTCAAAACTAAAGGAGGCCGTATATGTATATCATCTTATTTGGCTAAGCTCCCAAGTCTCGGATCCATATGTAAGTACTGGTATGACCATTGTCTTATATATCAGCAGCTTGGATGTTATGGTTAAGTTCCTGGATTTGAAGAGTCTTGACAGGCTATAGTAGGCTTTGTTGGCTTTAAGTAACCGTGCGCGTATTTCTGGTTCCATGCTGTTATCGGCTGCTATAGTTGACCCGAGATAGTTAAAGGATTGCCCTACTTCAAATTCGCGCTCCACTATCTGAATTGAGGGACAAATGTTGGATCTTCTACTCGCAGACGTGGCCACCATGTACTTTGTTTTGCTCTCATTTATGTGCAGCCCCAGATTTCGTGCCGCCTGCTCCACCTGGATGAAAGCTTCCTGTACAGCTCTTTGGTTTCTACCAACGATGTCAACATCGTCTGCGTAAGCCAGTATCTGAATGGACTTATAGAGGATTATTCCTCTCGTTACGTCAGAGTCTCGGATCACTTTTTCCAACGCCAGGTTGAAGAGGACGCAGGCCAGTCCATCCCCTTGTCGGAGCCCGTTATAGATGTTGAATGGGCTTGATAGTGATCCGGATATTTTAACTTGGCTTATAACATTGATATCTGCCTTCTTATGTATGGGGCACAGGATGCCTCTTCGCCAGTCTTCTGGCATAACTTCTTCTTCCCATACTTGCACTATTATTTCATGAATTGCTTGGTGTAATGTAGGGCCTCCTATTTGTATCAGTTCCGCTGGGATCCACTCAGATCCCGGGGCCTTATTATTTTTGAGCCGATTTACCGCTCTGCTAACTTCGATTATGCTTGGTGGCGCCAGCATAGTATGATCTTCGGTCATTTGTGGAGCCTCCAATTCCTCAGTTAGCTGGCCATTTAGCAACTCATGAAAGGGCTCTTCCCATCGCTCTAAGATGCCTTTAAGATCGGCAATCAGATTACCCTCCTTGTCTTTGCAGTATGTGCAACGCGGTGTATATTGCGTCATACCGCCGACCCTTTGGTAGAACTTCCGCGCCTGGTGCGGTCCTTACTCTCTGTACTGTTCCAATTCACGGACGAAATTCTTCTTCCAGGCTGCTTTCTCTCGCCGGTTAACTATTTTTTCATATCTTCTGAGCTCTTTAAATTCATCTTCGCGTGCCCGCGTTCCATGAGATTGTTGCATTGCTCGGTACGCAGCATTCTTATGGTCGCTAGCTTACATTCGTCATCGAACCAGTCGTTTCGATCTCTACGACTACTGCCTACTGTTCGTACCGTCATCAGGTTCAGGTTGTGGCGGCGGTCTATCAACACGTGGTCTATCTGGTTGCGAGTGGCTACATCGGGAGATACCCAGGTGGCTTTGTGGATATTTTTACGCGCAAACCTTGTACTCGCAAAGACCAAATTATTGCTTGCTGCCATCTCTATGACTCGTTGTCCATTGTCATTAGTGTTCTCGTGAAAGCTATGGATGCCAATGTACTGCCTTAATACTGGCTCCCTACCTATTTTAGCATTCATATCCCACAGAATGATTTTACATCATACTTAGGGCAGGCATGGAGTTCCCGCTCGACTGATTCAAAGAATTCTTCTTTTTCATCATCTGGGGAATCCTCTGTAGGTGCGTACACGTTTATGAGGCTTATGTTTTTAAATCTGCCCTGCACGCGAAGGGTACATAGCCGTTCATTTACTGCATTAAAGCTGATAACGGTGGGTTTCATTCTTTTGCTGACTAGAAACCCCACCCCGAGCACATGATGTCTTGCATGACAGCTGTAATATATGTCATATTCTGATTTTTGTAAGACACATTCCCTGTCCACCGCATCTCCTGAAATGCTGTTAAGTCAGCATTATATTTAGACAGGGTATCAGCTAGCTGCTGTTCAGCTCGAGCTCTATACAGTGAGCGTACGTTCCATGAGAAAATTCTTAAATCGTTTAACCATTTTTGTTGCCGTGGTAGTCGTCGTTCATCAGTGTATCCGAGGCTGATTTTTGGTTCCGTAATTTTTTTACAGACGAGGTTATTGGCCTCGCGCCAACCTTACTTTGAAGGAACTAGCCCGATCATTCAGCTTTTCCTGCATTGGAGGAAAATTACCAGCGGCCACCACGGGGAGGTTTGATCGCACTTCAACCAGTCAGAGATAGTTACGGCCACATGCAATTCTAGAGCATTCTGTATTATTCCCCCTATTTCTGCTGATGGCTTATGATGGTGAAATTATCGCAGACGCGAACAAAGATGGCCACTTTGCAGCACAAAAAACGATATACGCCATCCAGCACAGTTACTGGATACTGTATCTTGAGGACAAAGTTAGTCAGGTTATCAACAATTGCATCCAATGATTACTAGGCAATGAAAAATTGGGCAAAAATGAGGGCCTGCTAAATTCACTGGATACGAAGAAGTGCTGAAGAAATTCAATTCATATTTAGTACACCTACTCGGGTGGTCAAAGACAAAGAATCAGCATTTGCTTCGAAAGCATTCGAAGAGTACAAAGAAGTAAATTGTATTGAACACAAGTTGAGTACAACAACACAGTGTTTATTATATGCCGTCGTGATAGGACGTGCTTTGTGCTGCCCTTCGACACAAAATAAAAAACAAAAACAAAATAAAAAAAAACAACAACAAAACACAGCAATAATTGCAATAGCAAACAACAAAAAAACCGGTTCGCGTCTGTCAATATTTGTTAGTGCAGTGTGTGGTGTCCGTTCATCGCATCCTCAACAGCTCAACTAAAGAATTTAGAAAATTATGTTGTTGTATGCTTGCATACGCAATGTCATGATCTAATTCTTCAGTAATTAAACAACGGATTGTGAAAGTTTGTTCCTTATGGTGATTTGACTCATTTTGTCGTGAAAGCATAACACTGGCGACAATTTGTGTTAATAATCCTTTTTGAGTACTCCATTTTGAAACATCCTCTTCTCAATTCGGTTAAAAGAAGAGGTAAGTTGTGTTTTGGGTGTTTTTTTTTGTAGTTATGTGTGATTTCAGAGTGGATCTCAGCAACGTACGTGGGCTGAGAATGAATTATCGCTGAAATCGCTGTGTTTAATTATGTACATGTGCACAAAGAAGCAATTCTGGCACTGAGTGAAACTCAGGTACTTGATAATTCTAATACATCGGAATTTAATCTGCCTGGGTATAACTTTGTGCCATTATTTTTCTCTCGACACGGACTCGCAATCTGTGTCCGGGGTGATGTTGCGTTTTAGCTTTTGCCTCAATTTAGCGAAAGTTCCAATCCGGAATTCAATTTCATTTGGCTCAAAGTAAACGTACAAGAGCGCAACATCTACTACTGCTTTTTATAGATGCCCCCACTTAGACAGTGTTTCAACTCAGAGCGAGTTGGATGCACTGTCTAATTCAATCTTAATAATTGACACAAAACATCGTAAAAATGTAATAGCTATTGCGGGCGATTTCAGTGTACACAATTCTGGGTAGCTTCGCAATTCTGGCCAGACAACACCCGAAGGAAAGTGTGTTGAGTTATTTGCTGTTTTTAATAACCTTACTCGGCTTGTAAATGAGCCTACACGTATACCTGACATTGCAATTCATTCCGCAAACACCCTTGACTTGTTCCTTACCTCTCGTCCTGATAAATACTCCGTCAATGTATTATCGCCTCTAGGCTCGTCAGACCATTGTGTAGTATCAGCTAATTTCTCTTTAATAAACCACGTAGTTAAAGAAAAAACTCCCAAAAAAACAGTATGGCAATACGAGAAAGCCAATTGGGACGGCCTTAACAACTTCTTTGGAATAATTAACTGGTCGCTATTGTTTCACGATAGCAACGTGGATGCCGCCGCTGATGCAATCACAAACATCATCCTCATTGGTATGAGAGAATTTATTACTTCCAGGAATAAGTCTGTTAAAGCAAAGGAAGATAGATGGTATGACTCGAGCTGTAAAGAGTCTTCTAGGATTAGAGAGGTATGCTTTCGGTTTTACAAAGCAAACCCTACTGAGAAAAACCGAACAAATTTTAAACGAGCTAGAAATGATTGCAATGCCGATTTTCTGCGAGTCAAATTCGCCTACGACCAAAAATTGAGGCAACAAATACAACGTCACAAAGGTAGTAAAATTTTTTTGGTCATTCGTGAAAAGAATCAAAAATACAGCCTCGTCGTCGATTCAAACGCTCATTTATAACGACAATCCAGTTGTCAGCTCAATAGACAATGCCAATCGGTTTGCTCAAAGTATTGAGCACTATATGGGAGAGATATTCAATCGTACTCGTATAGTTGCTAGAGTTTTAAACGATCTCAGTACTCACAAATCCGCTGGGCCAGATGGTATTTCCCCACATTAGTTCCTAAGAGGTATTCTTCCAAGCTGGAATTAAAATGCTTGATTATATGGAGTCGATGAAAAACTGCTTCATTGGATTAGAAGCTATCTTTTGAAACGTTTAATTCAAGTTGTTTTTGACGGTTTCAAGTCTAAAGTTCATTACTTACATAAATACTGGCGTTCCCCAGGGCTCTGTTTTGTCCCCGACTCTCTTCCTCATTTTTATTAATGATCTCTTATCTGTGACTTTTAATGCAATTTTTTCTTCTGCCGACGACAGCACTCTCAGCTTCTCATATAAGTTTGAGGAACGTTCCTCCGCTTCTCATGTTTAACTCAAACAACTACGTATGCTAAGCACGTTAATTTCTGACCTTGACAGCATAATACAATGGGGAGAAATCAATCGAGATGAATTAACCGCTACCAAAACCCAATGCTGTCTCCTGTCTCCACGCTGTGCCAGGCATATAGCACCTTTAAGCGTGCGCGAATTATAAAAAAAAAAACAGGAGTTGCAAGAAGTATTTGTCCATTACTTCTTGGAACTTCTTATTATTCACACAGCCCGCCCTGGCTGTGTGAGTTAAAGTCGGCTGCAGAGAAGAAGTCAGGCAGTAAGTTGCAACAGTAGTAGAAGTAGCATAGTAATCAGTTTCAGGTTGATTTTTTATTTAAATTTTAAGTTTACTTTGTATTGTATAACGATAATTTTTTTATTTTTATTCAATCATTTTGTTTATGCGCACGGTTAACCTACATGCAACAATTCTACTCAAATGTCAACAACGAAATCGACACACAAATAAAAAAGTGGAAATACAGCGCCACCTATCAGAATTCAATATAATTATAAACATTTTGATAATCATAGCCAACTGATATGAACAAATATCAGTATATATTTTTCGTAAATATCTTGACTGCACCGCCACTTAGCGGGTACACATTTTACCAACAAACTTATTGTTTATTTAAGAAATTTATTTTATGAATTTGAGCCAAATCGTTTATATATATTAAGATATATATATGGTTATATATAGATAATAACGGGTGTTTTTTTAAGAGGTTGCCGATTTTTTTTTTGAATAAAACACATATAAAATTATGAAATGACCAAAATTTTTTTTAATTTGGTAGATAATTTTTTGGCATTTAACATTTAAACACAATTTCTGGCATATGGCTACCACGACTATTTTTCACAAATGTCATTCTGGAGGTCCAATTTTCCAGCACTTTTTCAAGCATTTGAGGGCGTATGTCAGCAATGACACGTTGAATATTGGTTTCCAAAGCGTCAATCGATTGAGGTTTATCCACATAAACCAATGACTTCACGTATCCCCACAAAAAGTAATCGAGTGGCGTCAAATCGCACGAACGCGGAGGCCAATTCACCGGACCATTTCTCGAAATAATGTTGTCGTTGAAAGTTTCTTTCAATAAGTCGATTGTTTCACGTGCTGTATGGCAAGTGGCACCATCTTGTTGAAACCACATTTCATCCATATCCATATCTTCAAGATTTGACAACAAAAACTCATTTAACATGGTTCTGTATCGATTTCCATTCACGGTAACGCGTCGTCCTTCCTCATTTTTAAAGAAATATGGACCGATGATCCCACCAGCCCATAGACCGCACCAAACAGTACATTTATCAGGATGCATTGGTAATTCTTGAACGGCGTGTGGATTATCTTTGCTCCAAATGCGACAATTTTGTTTGTTGACGTATCCATTTAACAAAAAATGCGCCTCATCACTGAAGAGAATTTTACGGTAAAAAAATGGATCTTCGTTCAATTGATTTAACGACCAATCACTGAATTCACGGCGCAAACGATGGTCGTATGGCTTTAATTCTTGCACCAATTGAATTTTGTATGGCACCAAACCCAAATCTTTACGTAAAATTTTCCATAAAGTCGATGGACAAAGTCCAATTTGCTGAGCACGACGACGAATCGATAAATTGTCGTTTTCTTCGACACTGGCCTCAACGACAGCAATATTTTCTTCTTCACGAACTCTTCTCATTCTTGTCGGTGGCTTGGCATCCAAAAGAGTGAATGTAGACCGAAATTTGGTAATTACGTTCTTTATGGTGGTCTCTGACGGACGATTATGTGCACCATAAAATTCACGAAGTGCTCTATAAACATTTTTAATTGAACACTGATTTTGAAAATAAATTTCCACGATTTGAAAACGTTGTTCTGGAGTTAACCTATTCATAATGATTTGCCAAACAATACTGAGTAGAAATGCCACTTTGAGCTGTCAAAACAACTGTCATAAAATAAAACGACATCTATCGGAAAAACAAACCTCCTAAAAAAACACCCTTTATATGTAAAGTTATATATATGTATACTAGCTGATAAGGGTATTGATATTAATCTATATAATAATTGTCCCTGTCACTCAAACACGCACCATTGTGACTCTAAATTATCGGTATCAATATTCCAATAACAGGTTAACAAATTTTTAACAGAGACATAAACCGTAATGGGAGCAACACTTCTCTTTTCGTTGTAAGATAATTGACATTAAATCCTTAGGGAATTCATATAGGAAGGCCATAAGTTTCATAACTTCACAAGAAAAACACTTGCAAAAAATTAAACTATACACAAGCGATCTGAGGAATACATATGTTTCTCCACATCTTGATCACTGAAGCAGACCGTGAAAGATAAATATATTTGGTGTTCGTTCACCAATAAAAAACACTGCTTTTTTATAATAATAAATAATGTTAAATTCAATTTTATTGCTAACACCACTTTCTATAATACTACTTTACAATAATAAAAAATGTCGACTTCGATTCTTTGTCAACGTTGAATACGACTTTTTCTTATGCGATTTCCTATTACGTATGCGTTCTCGATCTGACTTGTTACGACTGACTTTTATCCTATCGAATATGTTTCAGCCCAAAAAGTTCGGCACGACCGCAACAACAAGTTTCTTCGGCTGTCCGCTATTTTTTGTCTTATGGCGAGCGACAGCCAAAATGTTTGGAGCGAACGCAACAAAACTTGCCTGGCGACCGTATGGAATTAGCGCCACCACAACTTGCATTGTGACGGTATGCATGGACCGCCACATAGCCCCCCCAAGCAGGCTCGAGCATTGTAGCGCTTTGGGGCGACTATCTGCCTGCCTGAACGTGTGCGAAGAGTCTGGTTTCTAATCTGTTGTGGTGGTTTTTTCAAATCATCTTGGGCTTTTTCTATGTAAGCTGGCTTTAATCGATCAAGTGATATGTTTTTGCTACTTCCTCTAATCTTGACGGTGTAGAACATGGTTCCTCTTTTTACAATCTCAAAGGGTCCTTCATATGGTGGAACGATTGTCGCCTTCACTGAGTCGTTGCGTACAAAAACGTGAGTTGCCGAATTTAGGTCTTTCGGGACAAAAGGTCTCGGTTGTGAATGCCATGCTGGATGATACGGTGTGGTTTGTTGCATCATTTGCTACAATGTTTTTGCGTACTTCCTCTGGGAACGGTTTGTTAAAGACGATGCTAACAAGTCGCCAGGCAGGCGAAGTTGAGTTCCGTACACTAATCCTGCTGGCGTTGCGGCGATATCTTCTTTAAAGGTTGATCGTAATCCAAGAAGGATGAGGGGTTAGCGTTTTACCCAGCTGGTTGAACCGTTGCAATTGATTTCTGCCTTAAGGGTTCGATGGAAGCGCTCGACTATGCCATTTGACTGCGGGTGATAGGACGTGGTCATTGTCTGGTTCGTTCCCATCAGTTTGCAGAGTTCTGTAAAAATCGATGAAGTGAATTGGCGTCCTTGATCGGAGGTAAGATTAGTAGGTGAACCAAATCGTGAAATCCAACCGGATATGAGGGCGTTTGCACAGCAGGCGGCTGTCATATCTGGCATGGGAATAGCCTCGGGCCATCTGGTGTAGCGATCTATTATCGTTAACAGGTAGCGATACCCCTCTGAAGGAGGAAAAGGTCCTACGATGTCGATGTTGATGCTTGCGAATCTCTCATCTGGTGCCGGGTAGAAGTTCGGTTTTAGTGTGTTGTTGTACTTTACATTTTGGACATGGTATGCACTCCTTTGCGAAATTTGCACAATCTTTTTGCATATTGGGCCAGACAAACCGTTCGGACATGAGGCGTGCTGAAGCTCGTCGGCCTGGATGGGACAGATTGTGTGTTGAAGCGAAGAAGGTCTTGCGTAGCGTTTTTGTAATAAATGGACGAACTCGCTCATGAGAGACAACGCAATAAATTGGGTTTTCTATGTGTGGAAAGTTAAACAATGTCAATTGCAGTGAATTTGTGTTGTCACCTCGAATATACTGTTGGAGTTCTTCATCAGTTTCTTGTGCTTTTGCTAGTTTTGCATACAAGTCTTCGTGGTTGTTGATGACATAGATGCGAGAAAATAAATCTGCTGCGTGGTTATCTTCTCCTTTTATGTATCGGATGTCTGTTGTGTACTCACTTATGAAGGATAGATAGTTCATTTGTCTTGGCGATGATTTTTCCGGGCGCTGTTTGAAGGCGAAAATAAGTGGCTTATGATCCGTTTTAATATAGAATTTCCGACCTTCCAGGAGATCCCTGAAGTACCGTACTGCTAGGTAGATTGCGGTGAGTTCGCGATCGTATGTCGAGTAACGTTGTTGCGTGGTGGAGATCTTTTTTGAGAAGTATCCCAGAGGCTCTGCCGCCGTCCACCAACTGATTTAGGACTGCCCCGGCCGCCAGGTTGAAGCGTCCGTGGTTAAACTTAGTTCGACGTTTGGCTTAGGATGCGAAAGCTGTATTGCTCTTGCCAGGAGTTGACGGCATTTATTAAAGGCTGTAATTTGCGAATCGTTCCACTGCAGAGAGGTTTTGTCGTTTTTCTTGTTACCTGGTGTCATTGCGAGAAGTGGTATTTGTGTTTCGGCGGCGTGGGGGATGAACTTGCGATAGAAGTTTCTAGTGGCAATAAAACTCTTTAGCTCCCTTATGGTTTGCGGTCGTTTTATTCGCTGAATGGCTTCGACTCTTGAAGGTAGAGGAGAGGTTCCTTCTTTAGTTATTCGGTGGCCTAGAAATTCAATTTCTTTTTTTCCGAAGGCGCATTTTCCCAAGTTTATTGCCAAGTTATGATGGGCTAGTCTGCAAAGTATCTCCTTCAGGTGTTTACGGTGTTCCTGGATATTTGTCGACGCAACGCATATGTCGTCCATGTAAGGAAAGGCGAATTCGCACCCACGCAGCACTTCATGTATCAAAAGCTGGAAGGTTTGGGCAGCGTTTCGTAATCCGAATGTCATGTGCGTGAATTCATACAAGCCGAAAGGTATTATTATAGCCGTTTTGGCAATATCGTCAGGGTTGATTGGCACTTGATAGAATGCCTTTCCATTTAAGATGTTCGCGAAATCGTGTAGGTACGGAAGTGGGTATCTATCTGGTAAGGTGATTGCGCTTAGTGCTCTGTAATCCCCGCAAGGCTGCCACGATCCGTCTGGTTTTTTAACCATGTGAAGGGGACTTGACCAGTTGGATTTGGATGGACGGCAAATTCCAGCTCGCATAAGCGATTCAAATTCGTTTTTTGCTGCTTTTATCTTGTCTGGTGGTAGACGCCGAGCTCGTGCGTAACATGGTGGACCGTTAGTTTCGATGAAGTGTATCGCTTTGGAGTTCGTCGTCGCTCCTGGTGGTGCGAGCTGATTAATATTGGGGTCGATCAAGTCTGCAAATGGTCTAAGGAGGGCTAGACAGGGTGCTGGTTCATTGCTTGTTATCGCTAAAAGAGGTTTTGAACGTACCTGAGTTCGGGAGTCCACAAGTCGTGAACTTTTCAAGTCCACCAATAGGCCGTGAACCGCAAAAATTCCGCACCAATGATAGGCGAAGAAACCTTACTACTACGATAAATTTACAGCTGAATTGTCGGTTAAGGCCAAGATCAAGTTGTAATGTTACTTGACCGTAAACGTTAATTGGTGAGCCGTTGACAGCGAAAAGTCGTGTTGATGTGTGATGAAGTTGTTCTAAAGATGTTGAAGGCAGGATACAAGAAACTTCGGCCCCCGTATCAATCAAATACTGTTTGTGTGTTCTTTGATCATGAACAAAAAGTCAGGCTATGGTAGCTCGAGATTGATGATGTTCGCTATCATAGCCCGACGTAGGAAGTCATTGTTCTAGTGTATTGTACGAAGCAGTTGCGACGCTATTAAAGGTGCATGGCTGGCGACAGTTTGTTGCCTTGTTCCCGAATGAACGGTGATACCAACAATGCGGGAATTGTTCTACTGAAGTTTCGCGGCGGCGCTGATTGTACTTAAGTTGGGGATCTGATTGATGTTGTGTTTGACGGCGATGTTGTTTTTGATTTGTCAGTAATTTGGAGAGTTCTGCTACTAAGCTAGCTGCATCAGACGACTGCTGAAGGTTTTGAGAGTATCACTCTTCTACAGCGTGGTTGTGACGAGGTAAAGCGCTAGCGTTAATTTGTTTCAGTTCGATGTTTTCTACGATGGTGTCTGCTAGTTGTGTTTTTTCAATTGACGAGTATTTGCAGATGAAAATGGAGGTTTGGACTGCTGAGGGTAGGCGTGACATCCATAAGTCGATTACCACTTGCTCGCTTAAAATGCCGTCGCAAACTTGGACCATTTCATGAAAGAGCTGGCTTGGCTTCTTATCACCAAGCGGCATGTCGTGCATGATGCGAAGAAGTCGCTTTTGCTTGCTGTCGGCGAAGTAGTCTTGCAATTTTGCGCGAATATAATCAATTTCAATAATTGGCCGGAGCTCAGTGACGCGAGCAGGTGGTATTTGTGAGCAGATTGTGCCGAACTTGTGATGGTCTCGAGAAATGCCGCTTGCCCGGAAGTAGAAGTCTATTAAATAAAAATAGCTTCTTATGTCTGTCTCAATGAAAGCGAGTCTCGACTATTTGAAGCTTCCAAATCTTTCTCGTCCGGCATTTTAGTTAAGAAAGATTATAAAAACCGCGAAACGGTGTACGTCGGGGTCACCACTTTGGTGTGCGTTCACCAATAAAAAACACTGCTTTTTTATAATAATAAATAATGTTAAATTCAATTTTATTGCTAACACCACTTTCTATAATACTACTTTACAATAATAAAAAATGTCGACTTCGATTCTTTGTCAACGTTGAATACGAGTTTTTCTTATGCGATTTCCTATTACGTATGCGTTCTCGATCTGACTTGTTACGACTGACTTTTTTCCTATCGAATATGCTTCAGCCCAAAATGTTCGGCACGACCGCAACAACAATTTTCTTTGGCTGTCCGCTATTTTTTGTCTTATGGCGAGCGACAGCCAAAATGTTTGGAGCGAACGCAACAACAACTTGCCTGGCGACCGTATGGAATTAGCGCCACCACAACTTGCATTGTGACGGTATGCATGGACCGCCACATATATATAAAAATAAAAAAACAACACATAAAAAATAAAATTGTTCATGTAAATTCTCTAGATATGTGTTTAAAAGTTGAAATCGAGCTAATTTTTAAAAAACTTACAGGGCACCCTTCGGGCCTCAGAGCCCGATCATTCCAAAAAATTTACAAAAAGTTTTGTCCATCACTGATACACATGAGTTTAAAATTAGAAGAAAATCGGGCTAATTTTTAAAAAATGTATATAGGCAGCCCTCGGGCCTCAGGGCCCATTCAAATTTTGTCCATCGGAGATACACATGTGTATAAAATTTTAAGAAAATCGGGTTATTTTTTTGAAAATTTTTTATGGCCGCGGGCCCCCAAAATTTTTGCAAAAGGTGTTGTTCATCGGAGATACATACGTATACATATAAAATTTGAAAAAAAAATCGGTGGTGCCGAAACCCGGGAGGATCTTTGGATATTGAAATATTGAATAATTAAAACACCAGAAAAATCCAGACATGTTACGAACATGCTAAAAACCGCATGCTCAAATGAGGTTATAAACTCCCACAAAGTGAGTATGTCAAATGTACTTTAACTTGCACTTTAAATACAAACACACAATATTTAATCCAGAATATATGAATATATTATTTGCAATCAATAAATTTGTCAATCAAAATACTATATTAAAAATATACATATATAAACATTTAATATACTGCTATATAGAAATGCACAATATATATCAAGCCGTATATAAGCATTTAATACATTGCCATATAGAAATACGCAATATATATCAAACGATATATAAACATTAAATATACTGCTATTTCATGCAATATATATCAAACCGTACATGAACACTTAATATATTGCCATCTCATGCAATATATATCAAGCCGTATCTGAACACTTAATATATTGCCATCTCATGCAATATATATCAAGCGATATATAAACATTAAATAAAGGGTCCGCCATCTAAATTTTTTTTTCAACTAGTGCTTATTTCGTGAATGGTAACACTTAGCTCATGTCTGATTTGACAGATAATTAGTTGTATCCTTCCGCTGAACGAATATGGTTGTGTATACGCTTGAACAACGCTGGGAAATATTGCGACATTACTTTGAAAATCATGGTAATGTTGCAGAATGTGTGCGAAAATTGCGTACGGATTTTGGAAGAAGAGAAGCACCGCCAGCTCCGTATGTTCGTTATCTTGTGAAAAAAGTGAAGGAAACTGGCATCCTAATCGATAAACCAAAGCGTGAAAAGCCAAAAACAGTGCGTACACCCGAGAATATTGATGCTGTGGCAGAAAGTGTGCGTGAAGCGCCATCAACATCAATTCACCGTCGTTCTCAACAATTGAACATTTCGGAGACATCATTGAGACGAATTTGGCATAAAGACCTTGGTATGACGCCATACAAAGTCCAATTGATTCAGGAGTTGAAGCCAACTGACCATCCAATGCGTTTTCGCTTCGCTGAGTGGGCCTGCGATCGACTTACAGAAGATGCCGATTTTGCCAAAAAAATCATCTTTTCGGATGAAGCTCATTTTGATCTTGGCGGGTATGTAAACAAGCAAAATTGTCGCATTTGGGGCACAGAAAACCCGCACGCATACATTGAAAAGCCGGTACACCCAAAACGAGTCACTGTTTGGTGCGGATTTTGGTCCAGAGGCATAATTGGGCCATTTTTCTTCGAAAATGAGCAAGGAGTGGCCGTTACAGTCAATGGCGATCGTTATCGGGCCATGTTGAACGAATTATTGTTCACAAAAATTGAAGAGGAGGTTATTGGCAACATTTGTTTTCAACAGGACGGCGCTACGTGCCACACAGCCGAAGCTACACTCGATGTTTTGCGCCCTGTTTTTGAAGATCGCATTATCAGCCGCAGAGCTGATGTCGTTTGGCCACCTCGGAGCTGCGATTTGACACCGTTGGACTATTATTTGTGGGGTGCCCTAAAAGATAAGTGTTACGCCGACAAGCCAGAGACAATTGACGCTTTAAAGGACAATATTCGTGAAGCCATTGGTGAAATACAGCTGCACACAATCGATAATGTGCTTAAAAATTGGACCGATCGTATAGGCTACTGCATGGCCATGGACCAGCCGAGGCAGCCATTTGAATGAAATTATTTTCCATTGTTAACCGGAAGGATTGTACTTTCAAATAAAAAAAGAAATTTGAGAAAATATTGAGTTTTTTTTTATAGCATTTTCAAAAAAAAAAAGTTATTTGGAGGACCCTTTACATTGCTATTTCATGCAATATATATAATGCCGTATATGAACACTTAATATATTGCCATCTCATGCAATATATATCAAGCGATATATAAACATTAAATACATTGCTATTTTATGCAATATATATAAAACCGCGTATGGACACTTAATATATCGCCACCTCATGCAATATATATCAAGCCGTATATGAACACTTAATATATTGCCATCTCATGCAATACATATCAAGCGATATATAAACATTAAATACATTGCTATTTCATGCAATATATATAAAGCCGTACATAAACACTTTATATATCGCCATCTCATGCAATATAAAATATCAAGCGACTTTTGCGATTGGAACGTCGAACCAAACCACAAAAGAAAAATCTTTACTCTGTAAATCGAGAGCTATCATAAACTTACGGTTTATCTAACAATTATCTAAAGCAATTAAAGAAAGTATTGTTCAGTGCAATGGATAAGGAAACACAAAAGAAATTTTCTGACTACACTAAACGACGCGGTCATGCACGCGGAGCCTTAACCCGATTGGAAAACTCCATAACCTCGTGCGACATCACACGAATGGACTTACAGGATGCTTACGTATACCTAGAACAATTGGAAAGATGCTACCGTGACTTTAAAGAATATGACCAAAAAATCGCCGACATCGATGAAAATTGCTCGGAAATAATCGAATTCGAGGAAAAATTCTTAAAATTGAAGGCAAAGCTACGATTACAGTCGAATACTGAACTCAAAACGGAGTATATAAAATTTATGGATGACTATCTCGCTCAAAATCACATGGAGGAACTCTCAATAAACGATTTGACTATACCATCGGCAAACCATTTCTACCTGCCCCATCATCCCGTAGTAAAATCGACAAGTATGAGCACCAAAGTACGCGTTGTGTTTGACGGATCCGCAAACACCACTTCATTGATATCGCTAAAGCAAACGCTCATGGTCGGTCCCACCATACAATCAGATCTAGTGTCAATTATAATGCGTTTCCGTCTACATAAAATAGCATTCACGTCGGATATACAAAAAATGTATAGGCAGGTACGAATTCATCCCGACCATGCTAACTTTCAGCGCATTGTCTGGAGAAAAACTACCTCAGAATCTCTCAAGCATTTCAAACTCACCACAGTAACTTATGGCACTTCATCAGCTATCTTGCAACGAGAGCGTTACGGCAACTAGCTACAGATGTTGAGACAAGCATGCCCAAGATTGCATCAATCATCAAAAATGATTTCTACGTGGATTATGTCCTAAGTGGAACTAATTCCGTTACAGAAGCCATCTCTCTTAGTAAAAATCTAAAACGCGTATTAAAATCTGCTGGTTTCGAGCTACACAAATGGGCATCCAATTCCAAGGAATTTCTTGATAAGAACACAACCAACAATCCAATTGAGTCAATAGAAATGATGAGAGATAACTCACACAAGGTATTAGGACTATATTGGAATGTCACAAACGACCACTTTATGTTCAAAGTTAACATGGTTCATGACGAAGCACAACTCACAAAACGCAAATTTCTATCAGATGCACTGTAAAGTCTCTCTTCCAACAACTTTGGCTGTTATCAGTTGGATTAGACGATGTTTTACCAACCGAAATCGTTGACACCTGGAATCATATCAAAAAAGAGATAAAACAAATTGAACAGATCAGAATACCACGACACATAGAATTCAACGATCATCTAATGGAAGCACATGGATTCTGCGATGCCAGTAAAACAGCTTATGCAGCAGTAGTCTACTTACGCACAATTAGTGCCAACGGGAAGGTACAAGTTTACCTAATCGCAGCAAAAACCAAGGTGACTCCTATTCGTCGCATAACAAACACTAGATTGGAGCTATTAGCCGCACACTTGCTAGCCAAATTATCAAAATCCGTTTTCAAAACTCTACAATTAAAAAATGTATCTTCATACTCTTGGACGGACTCCGAAATAACATTGCACTGGCTATCAAAGCAACCTTCTACCTTGCCGACGTTTACTGCAAACCGAACATCCCAAATTCACGAATGGTTACCCTAAACGAAATGGCAACTCGTAAACACGAAATCAAACCCATGCGATTGTGCTTCACGAGGCATCATGCCTGCAGAATTAGTAATTCATCCCCTATGGTGGCAAGGGCCAGAATGGTTACAACAAGAGACTACAGCTTGGCCAAAGCAAAAATGGAAACATTCTGCCGCTAGTCTAGAATTACAGGATAATTCAAACCTAGTAGCTCATGAGGCCATCATATACATCACATCAAAACCCAATCACAAAAACTCGCTAAACTCAATGCTAAAATAGTACCAGCGCTAACTTGTGAAGAACTAAAAGCAGCTGAGCAATACATGTGAAGATGGGCCCATCCGAATATGGGCCAGAAATCAAAGCAATGAAGTCAGGTAGAACAATAAAAAACAGCAACATATTAGCATTGTCACCGTTCCTCGATGAAGAGCATATTCTGCGGGTAGGAGGTCGTCTTAACAATGCCAATTGCAATGACGATGCAAAACACCCAATACTTCTGCCAAGGTCCCATCGACTGTCTCAAGCAATTATGTCTACAATGCACAATACTTATTTGCACCCAACAGCATCGACATTATTTCATCTATCCTGACAAAAATATTGGATACTAGGGGGCAAGGTATTAGCGAAACGTATCACGAACGCATGCAAAATTTGCTACAAATTGAAATCCAAGCCAGTGCCGCAAAAAATGGGTGATCTACCAGCCGTACGGACTACGCCAACCCACAGTTTTTCTAAAGTTGGCCCCTTTCAACTCACTATAAAAAGAACCAGAGGAACGAAACCACTCAAAGCTTATGTAGCTGTATTTGTATGCATGATCATAAAAGCAATACATCTAGAGCTAGTCATGGACTTATCAACAGAAGCCTTCATAGCAGCCTTGAGAAGATTCGTCAGCCGGCGCAATAAACCCAGTGATATCTACTCCGACAATGGAACAAATTTCAAGGGGGCCAAAGGTAAATTAACCGAACTAGAGCAAATATTACAGGATCCAGGTCGAAATCAGCAAATAACCCAGTATCTCACAGAAAAGGGAATTCGATGGCATTTTATCCCACCCGCAAGTCCATCAATGGGCGGACTTTGGGAAGCAGCTGTAAAGTGCATGAAACATCACTTAATAAGGGCCACCGCAAACATAACATTGAGTATAGAAGAATTCTCCACGCTTCTATGTGAAATCGAAGCCATTTTAAACTCACGCCCGCTTACACCGATATCCATTGACCCAAATGATGACATGCCATTGACACCAGCCCACTTTCTGCTCACGAGACCAATCGAGGCGGTACCTGATGAAAATTTGAAGAACGTTCCAGAAAATCGGCTCAACCGATGGCAAAATATACAAAGTCGAGTTCAGGGATATTGGCGACGATTCTCAAAAGAATATCTCCATACCTTACATCAAAGAAAGAAATAGCATCATCAGCAACCTAACTTAAAGGTAGGCGATCTGGTGTACCTAAAGGACGAATCAACGGCTCCACTACAGTGTCCAATGGGCAGAATTGTTGATGTGCATCCCGGCAAAGATGGAATTGTCCGTGTTGTATCGGTAAAAACGAGACAACATTTATTAAAACGGCCAACCAGCAAAGTGTTAAAGCTGCCAGTCGACGTCGAAGATAACAAGGCATAATCATCTCAAGTAATACATCACCACAGCAAGTTTTTTTAAGAAAAAAAAAAAAACAACAACCTTTCTTATTTAAGCACAATTAATAACTATATTTCTTTTTCCTCAGATGTACACAACAAATTTTCAAACTCATCTCATCTCAAAATCTCAAGTATTTGCATCAACACAACAACAAATATTCAAACAATCAGGCGAGCAAACCCGCCTTAAAAAAGGTTTAAACGCGAAGGTTTTGTGGAGGAAATGCCGCAAAACAGAATACACTTCAATCAACGTCCACAGGTAACCACCATGATGACGTAAGATGATGCAAGATAAAGTACTACATCATCCGCCTCTTCAATCCAACTTGGAGCCATCAATTTGGGCCGGAGTATGTTTCGATTTATATCTATCTCAAATAAATTGATGACCGATAAAGCCAACAACCATGTTTATAATAAGTATTATTTAAAATGTATAATGCACTCACGGCCTTAGCATCTAAGCCATCTATCGAAAAATTTTGAAAATAGCAAAACACTTGTTTAAACTAAAAATTGATTGGTGTCTACCTTTTTGCACCACTCACTTCCTTTTTGTTACTTGAACTAACTGCGATTGAAATATATCTAATAAATTGTTATCTTAAAAGCTAAAAGAAATATAAATTGAATTGAATTACATACATACATATTAAGTTTTTACATTTTTATTTTTGTTACTGTGCCTACTTTTATTGAAATTTGCAAGGTTTAATTTACAATTAAAATATTGTCTCATCTACGCGGGTGCTCCGCTACCTCATCACCTCATTTTTTACCATCAGGATACAATCAAGCAAACAAAACAATCGGGTTAATTTTTTTTAAAAATTTTTGATCCTGTGATAAAAAAATGTTTCCAAAATAATCACAAAAGTCCTCTCAAATACCACCGAAAGACCACGCTCCTCCCTCCAAAAATACCTCCCAAAAGACCCTCAAAAAAACCTAAAAAGACTCCCAAAAGACCCTAAAAACGTCCCTTAAAAGACCCTAAAAAGACCCCCAATATACCCTCAAAAGACTACTAGAAGATCACCAAATACTCGAAAAGACCCATAAAAGACCACCAACGATCTCCCCAAACTATTTCCAAAAGAATAAGAAATAACCACCAAAATACCCTCTAAACACACCCCAAAAGGACCCCCAAAAAGCTCCCAAAACACTCGCAAAAGACCCCCAAAACATTTCCAAAAGACCCTCTTAAGACCTCCAAAAGACCATTAAAACCATAAAGACCATTTTGGTAAACAAATGCTACTAGCACAGATTATACCTAGATATCTGACGCATACGGAGCGATGCTATGTTCACACTTCTTTTAAAATTCTCTATATTAACTTCGCGTGCCCGTGGCTGGCTGGCTGGTCAGATTTTCTGATCAATTTTTACCCCACTTCCCAAAGCCAGACTTTATTGAAATTTTTCACACATGTAAAGGGTGTTTTTTTGGGAGGTTTGTTTTTCCGATAGATGTCGTTTTATTTTATGACAGTTGTTTTGACAGCTCAAAGTGGCATTTCTACTCAGTATTGTTTGGCAAATCATTATGAAAAAAAAAAAAAAAAAATGACATTTGTGAAAAATAGTCGTGGTAGCCATATGCCAGAAATTGTGTTTAAATGTTAAATGCCAAAAAATTATCTACCAAATAAAAAAAAATTTTGGTCATTTCATAATTTTATATGTGTTTTATTCAAAAAAAAAATCGGCAACCTCTTAAAAAAACACGAATATATTTCCGGTGACAATACTTTTTATTAAAATTTCAGAAAGATCAGGCTGCGGGATCGTGGGGCTCCCTTACAAATTTTCCATTTTTTTTAGATCATATCATACTATAATGACTGTGTTCTGTGTGCGCTGATGAGTGACGCGTGTAGGCAGCGCTGCTTGAATTTACGATTGTGGTTGTTTTGTTGTTGCGTTGCAGAAGACAGCAGAGAGTATAGAGAATTTGTGTTTCGTACAATATTACGATATTATGAAGAACTTGGGTCGCGCTCTTTACTGCTTTACAGCTTAACTCCACTCAAAAGAAATAATTTTAGTGGTACCTTGTACGTTGTTGTGTGTACGTCGTACCAACCATGCGCTGTGGCTGCTATGTTTTCACCACCAAATAGGGAATTCACCACAAAATCGAAACTCCGATCAGAGAATTTACAAGAAAAATTTTTAAATTCACTTGCCCTTGGCACGGCTGTCTGTCGGTCGGTCGGTCTGTTTGTCGTGGAATCTTGCGATTACTTTTTAACTCACTTTCCAAAGCCCGATTTTATTGAAATTTTGCACACATGTATATTTCCGATGACAACACTTTCTGTTAATAAAATTATATTTTACATACAAATATTTTACAAAATTTACCCGATTTTCTTAAAATTTTATACAAATGTGTATCTCCGATGGAAAACACTTTTTGTAAAAATTTTGGAGACCCCGGGCCTCAGCGTCAGCCCCATAATTTTTGTTAAAAAAATTAGCCTGATTTTCTTCAAATTTTATAGAAGTATGTATCTACGATGGACAGGTTACATGTCGTGGGGCCCCAAAAACTTTTTTAAAATTTTTTTAACCCGATTTTCTTCCAATTATATACGCGTGTATAGACAACATTATGTTTATCCCGATGGACAAAAGTTTTTTTAACATTTTTAGAGCAAATGGGCCATGAGACCCGGGGCGAGACCATAAATTTTTTTTTAAAAATTTAAATTAAAAATTTATATTTTAAACATATGTGTAGACCGAACTTTTTTTAAAAATTGTTGAGTTTTTGGTTTGAATTTTTTTCCCATACAAATATTTTTTATACACATGTGCTCTAATATTCATTTTTCCCAAATTAACCCGGTTCAAACTTTGCACACATATGTATCCCCTATTAGAGAATTTACATGAAAAATTTTAATTTTTATAAGTTGTTATTTTCTGTTTCTTAATCGATTTCGAAAACGACGCGGGTGACATCTATTGTCTGCACTTCAAAATAATTTTTCAAAACATTTATAAATTACGAAAATAAATGAAGAAATGGTATGTCATCTGCACTTGCATTGATATGGCATTATTGTTGCTTTTTACCCTACATCGTTTGTTTGGTTTTTTTGTCAATTGACTTTAGATTATCTGCGTAATTCTGTTATTGAAACTTCGTTAATGTGTGATAATGATTTCAATTACAGATTTAAGCTAATCAATCTATATATATATAAAGTAGAGAAAATATATATATTTGTGCCTAACTAGCTCTGGAACGCCTTGACCAATTTCAACCAAACTTGGTATACATATTAGTTACTATGTGGAATCAAACATAGGTGGTGGGGGGTAGCACGTTTTTTGGCTGGGGGAGGCGTGGCAATTTTAGTGTCGGACCCACCGTTTTCGGTATCGCCGAGACGAATAGTGCTGGTAGTAAGCTCCTATGGGTGAGTTATATTCACGCAGGGGAATCGATATTAGTGTTGATTCTATGGTTTTCGTTGTCGCTGAGTTGAATGGTGATGGCAAGACAGCTCCAGGAGGATGAGATGATAACTAAGGGGAGGGGGTGCCGATATTAGTGTTGATTCTATGGTTTTCGGGGTCGCTGAGTTAAATGGTGATGGTAATACAGCTCCAGGGGGATGGTGTGATAATTGAGGGGGGGGAGGGTGACCGATATTAGTGTTGATTCTATATTTTTCGGGGTCGCTGAGTTAAATGGTGATGGTAATACAGCTCCATGGGGATGGGGTGATAACTGAGGGGGGAGGGTGTCCGATGTAAGTGTTGATTCTATGGTTTTCGGGTGATGGTAAGACAGCTCTATGGGGATTTGGCAATAACTGAGGGGGGGGGATGGTAACCTATATTAGTGTTGATTCTATGGTTTTAGGTGTCGCTGAGATGAATAGTGGTGTTTAGAATGGTACTTGGCGATCATTTGACGACGAACTTGGGGGTGAGGACATTGTCGCTCCTACTTCAAATTGGAAAAGGTAGATTAGTAGCCGTGTTTTATGGTTATATTAAATTGAATCGATTTTTGAAATAATAAATTCTATTTATGCAGCTGCTTCTCAAAACTATCACATTTTGTACCGGTTGCGAGAAGGGGCAATTCTTGCTACTAAAAATGGAGACACCCACGAAATAAACAATCAAATACTTGCCATGTTAATAGGCACAGTCACTAAATATAAAAGTATAGATATCGTTGCAGATACTGATGAGGAAGTAAGTTATCTAACTGAGTTCCTATACTCACTTAATTCGTCTGGATTGCCACCACATCGTTTGATCTCCAATTATTTTACTACGGATTCTCGACTCGCCAAAACTTTGCAACGGCACAAGACTGTGCGTAAAAGAGATGCGGGGCAATATAGTTGAAGAGCCTATCTTGACAGAAAAGGGACAGTGTGATTAAGAGATTGCAATTTCCAGTAAAACTTGCGTTTTCGATAACGATCAATAAGTCGGACAGTTTAATAAGTACTGCGGAGTATAGATTTGAGATCGCCATGTTTTTCCCACGGACAACTTTATTTTGCTTGCTCTGGGCTGGGTTGACCTAAGAATTTATTTATTCTTGCTCTTGAAGGTACCAAGTTTTGTTTTAAATTAATTTTATGTATGTTTATTTAATTTTATTTTATAATTTGAATACTCTATAATTTAAAATATATTTTTTCAAATAAATTTTTTTTATAAAAACTGCAATTTTATCATATAGTTAGATATCATTATTTTTTCCACCCCTGATTGGTGATGAAAAGAAAACTCTAGGGGGAAGGTTTACCAATATTAGTCTCCATTCTATGGTTTCCGGGTCGCTGAGTTGAATGGTGATAGTAAGACAACTCTATGGGGATGGGGTCGAAAACTGAGGGAGGGTGACCAATATTAGAGTCGATTCTATGGTTTTAGGGTCGCTGAGATAAATGGTGATCGTAAGACAACTCTAGGGGGATGGGGTCGATAGCTGAGGGGGGAGGGGTGACCCATATAAGTGTCGATTCTGTGGCTTTCGAGTTCGCTGAGTTAAATGGTGATGATAAGACAGCTCTAGTGGGATGGGGTCGATAAATATACCTGAGGGGGGAAGTGACCGTATTAGTGTCAATTTTATAGTTTTCGGGGTCGCTGAGTTCAATGTTGATGGTAAGACAGCGCTATGTATGGGGATGGAGTCTATAACTGAGGGTGGAGGGGTGAACGATATTAGTGTCGATATTCTATGGTTTTCGGGTTGAACCGCTTGCGAGAAGGGGCCATTCTTGCTGCTAAAAATGGAGACACACACGAAATAAACAAATAAATACTTGCCATGTTAATAGGCACGCACAGGCACTGAATATGAGTGCATCGATACCGTTGTAGATACTGATGAGGAAGTTAATTATCTAACTGAGTTCCTAAACTCACTTAATTCGTATGGATTGCCACCAGATCATCTTACAGTGTGATCTCCAATTATTTTACTACGGAATCTCGACTCGCCAAAACTTTGCAACGGCACAAGACTGTACGTAAAAGAGATGCTGGGCATGCAATTTCTAGTAAAACTTGCGTTTTCGATGATGATCAATTAGTCAGACAGTTTATTAAGTACTGCGGAGTATAGATTTGAGATCGCCATGTTTTTCTTCCATAGAGATTTGATTGCTTGCTCTGGGACGGGTTGACCTAAGAATTTATTTATTTTTGCTCTTGAAGGTGAAACTAAAAACATTGTATACAACAAAGCTTTGTTTTAAATTAATATTATGTTTTTTTTTAATTTTATTTTATAATTTAAATACTATATCTATAATTAAAAAAATATTTTTTAAAATAAATTTAAATAAATAAAAAAAACTGCAATTTTATCTTATATATCATTATTTTTTCTACCCCTGCCTAGTAGAAGATTGGGATGAATAAATACCTGGGCAACGCCGGATAATCAGCTTGTCAATAATATAAAAACAAATAAAAGGATTTTACAATTATTCTTTTCACTTTTTCCTTTTAATCATGGTGCCTGTGATTTTAAATAAATAAATTCAGTTCAGTTCAGCCCTTTCGACAGTGCGATTGTCTTTCCACAGTACGATATTCTAGTGCGATATGTATATAGCGTAAGCGACGGGTATATATATTATATAATATTTTAACATTTTGACATTTCGGTTAGTGAAACTCCGGTTCGTGAAACTCCTGCCTTATGTAGAAGATAGATAGAAATAAAAAATATTAATAAAAAATTAAAACCGTAAAAATATTAATACAAAAAAGGAAAACCCGAATGAGCAGCAGGAGGATGAGATGATAACTAAGGGGAGGGGGTGCCGATATTAGTGTTGATTCTATGGTTTTCGGGGTCGCTGAGTTAAATGGTGATGGTAATACAGCTCCAGGGGGATGGTGTGATAACTGAGGGGGGGGAGGGTGACCGATATTAGTGTTGATTCTATATTTTTCGGGGTCGCTGAGTTAAATGGTGATGGTAATACAGCTCCATGGGGATGGGGTATTAACTGAGGGGGGAGGGTGTCCGATGTAAGTGTTGATTCTATGGTTTTCGGGTGATGGTAAGACAGCTCTATGGGGATTTGGCAATAACTGAGGGGGGGGGGGATGGTAACCTATATTAGTGTTGATTCTATGGTTTTAGGTGTCGCTGAGATGAATAGTGGTGTTTAGAATGGTACTTGGCGATCATTTGACGACGAACTTGGGGGTGAGGACATTGTCGCTCCTACTTCAAATTGGAAAAGGTAGATTAGTAGCCGTGTTTTATGGTTATATTAAATTGACATCGATTTTTGAAATAATAAATTCTATTTATGCAGCTGCTTCTCAAAACTATCACATTTTGTACCGGTTGCGAGAAGGCGCAATTCTTGCTACTAAAAATGGAGACACCCACGAAATAAACAATCAAATACTTGCCATGTTAATAGGCACAGTCACTAAATATAAAAGTATAGATATCGTTGCAGATACTGATGAGGAAGTAAGTTATCTAACTGAGTTCCTATACTCACTTAATTCGTCTGGATTGCCACCACATCGTTTGATCTCCAATTATTTTACTACGGATTCTCGACTCGCCAAAACTTTGCAACGGCACAAGACTGTGCGTAAAAGAGATGCGGGGCAATATAATTGAAGAGCCTATCTTGACAGAAAAGGGACAGTGTGATTAAGAGATTGCAATTTCCAGTAAAACTTGCGTTTTCGATAACGATCAATAAGTCGGACAGTTTAATAAGTACTGCGGAGTATAGATTTGAGATCGCCATGTTTTTCCCACGGACAACTTTATTTTGCTTGCTCTGGGCTGGGTTGACCTAAGAATTTATTTATTCTTGCTCTTGAAGGTACCAAGTTTTGTTTTAAATTAATTTTATGTATGTTTATTTAATTTTATTTTATAATTTGAATACTCTATAATTTAAAATATATTTTTTCAAATAAATTTTTTTTATAAAAACTGCAATTTTATCATATAGTTAGATATCATTATTTTTTCCACCCCTGATTGGTGATGAAAAGAAAACTCTAGGGGGAAGGTTTACCAATATTAGTCTCCATTCTATGGTTTCCGGGTCGCTGAGTTGAATGGTGATAGTAAGACAACTCTATGGGGATGGGGTCGAAAACTGAGGGAGGGTGACCAATATTAGAGTCGATTCTATGGTTTTAGGGTCGCTGAGATAAATGGTGATCGTAAGACAACTCTAGGGGGATGGGGTCGATAGCTGAGGGGGGAGGGGTGACCCATATAAGTGTCGATTCTGTGGCTTTCGAGTTCGCTGAGTTAAATGGTGATGATAAGACAGCTCTAGTGGGATGGGGTCGATAAATATACCTGAGGGGGGGAAGTGACCGTATTAGTGTCAATTTTATAGTTTTCGGGGTCGCTGAGTTCAATGTTGATGGTAAGACAGCGCTATGTATGGGGATGGAGTCTATAACTGAGGGTGGAGGGGTGAACGATATTAGTGTCGATATTCTATGGTTTTCGGGTTGAACCGCTTGCGAGAAGGGGCCATTCTTGCTGCTAAAAATGGAGACACACACGAAATAAACAAATAAATACTTGCCATGTTAATAGGCACGCACAGGCACTGAATATGAGTGCATCGATACCGTTGTAGATACTGATGAGGAAGTTAATTATCTAACTGAGTTCCTAAACTCACTTAATTCGTATGGATTGCCACCAGATCATCTTACAGTGTGATCTCCAATTATTTTACTACGGAATCTCGACTCGCCAAAACTTTGCAACGGCACAAGACTGTACGTAAAAGAGATGCTGGGCATGCAATTTCTAGTAAAACTTGCGTTTTCGATGATGATCAATTAGTCAGACAGTTTATTAAGTACTGCGGAGTATAGATTTGAGATCGCCATGTTTTTCTTCCATAGAGATTTGATTGCTTGCTCTGAGACGGGTTGACCTAAGAATTTATTTATTTTTGCTCTTGAAGGTGAAACTAAAAACATTGTATACAACAAAGCTTTGTTTTAAATTAATATTATGTTTTTTTTTAATTTTATTTTATAATTTAAATACTATATCTATAATTAAAAAAATATTTTTTAAAATAAATTTAAATAAATAAAAAAAACTGCAATTTTATCTTATATATCATTATTTTTTCTACCCCTGCCTAGTAGAAGATTGGGATGAATAAATACCTGGGCAACGCCGGATAATCAGCTTGTCAATAATATAAAAACAAATAAAAGGATTTTACAATTATTCTTTTCACTTTTTCCTTTTAATCATGGTGCCTGTGATTTTAAATAAATAAATTCAGTTCAGTTCAGCCCTTTCGACAGTGCGATTGTCTTTCCACAGTACGATATTCTAGTGCGATATGTATATAGCGTAAGCGACGGGTATATATATTATATAATATTGTAACATTTTGACATTTCGGTTAGTGAAACTCCGGTTCGTGAAACTCCTGCCTTATGTAGAAGATAGATAGAAATAAAAAATATTAATAAAAAATTAAAACCGTAAAAATATTAATACAAAAAAGGAAAACCCGAATGAGCAGCAGGAGGATGAGATGATAACTAAGGGGAGGGGGTGCCGATATTAGTGTTGATTCTATGGTTTTCGGGGTCGCTGAGTTAAATGGTGATGGTAATACAGCTCCAGGGGGATGGTGTGATAACTGAGGGGGGGGGAGGGTGACCGATATTAGTGTTGATTCTATATTTTTCGGGGTCGCTGAGTTAAATGGTGATGGTAATACAGCTCCATGGGGATGGGGTGATAACTGAGGGGGGAGGGTGTCCGATGTAAGTGTTGATTCTATGGTTTTCGGGTGATGGTAAGACAGCTCTATGGGGATTTGGCAATAACTGAGGGGGGGGGGATGGTAACCTATATTAGTGTTGAGTCTATGGTTTTAGGTGTCGCTGAGATGAATAGTGGTGTTTAGAGTGGTACTTGGCGATCATTTGACGACGAACTTGGGGGTGAGGACATTGTCGCTCCTACTTCAAATTGGAAAAGGTAGATTAGTAGCCGTGTTTTATGGTTATATTAAATTGACATCGATTTTTGAAATAATAAATTCTATTTATGCAGCTGCTTCTCAAAACTATCACATTTTGTACCGGTTGCGAGAAGGGGCAATTCTTGCTACTAAAAATGGAGACACCCACGAAATAAACAATCAAATACTTGCCATGTTAATAGGCACAGTCACTAAATATAAAAGTATAGATATCGTTGCAGATACTGATGAGGAAGTAAGTTATCTAACTGAGTTCCTATACTCACTTAATTCGTCTGGATTGCCACCACATCGTTTGATCTCCAATTATTTTACTACGGATTCTCGACTCGCCAAAACTTTGCAACGGCACAAGACTGTGCGTAAAAGAGATGCGGGGCAATATAATTGAAGAGCCTATCTTGACAGAAAAGGGACAGTGTGATTAAGAGATTGCAATTTCCAGTAAAACTTGCGTTTTCGATAACGATCAATAAGTCGGACAGTTTAATAAGTACTGCGGAGTATAGATTTGAGATCGCCATGTTTTTCCCACGGACAACTTTATTTTGCTTGCTCTGGGCTGGGTTGACCTAAGAATTTATTTATTCTTGCTCTTGAAGGTACCAAGTTTTGTTTTAAATTAATTTTATGTATGTTTATTTAATTTTATTTTATAATTTGAATACTCTATAATTTAAAATATATTTTTTCAAATAAATTTTTTTTATAAAAACTGCAATTTTATCATATAGTTAGATATCATTATTTTTTCCACCCCTGATTGGTGATGAAAAGAAAACTCTAGGGGGAAGGTTTACCAATATTAGTCTCCATTCTATGGTTTCCGGGTCGCTGAGTTGAATGGTGATAGTAAGACAACTCTATGGGGATGGGGTCGAAAACTGAGGGAGGGTGACCAATATTAGAGTCGATTCTATGGTTTTAGGGTCGCTGAGATAAATGGTGATCGTAAGACAACTCTAGGGGGATGGGGTCGATAGCTGAGGGGGGAGGGGTGACCCATATAAGTGTCGATTCTGTGGCTTTCGAGTTCGCTGAGTTAAATGGTGATGATAAGACAGCTCTAGTGGGATGGGGTCGATAAATATACCTGAGGGGGGGAAGTGACCGTATTAGTGTCAATTTTATAGTTTTCGGGGTCGCTGAGTTCAATGTTGATGGTAAGACAGCGCTATGTATGGGGATGGAGTCTATAACTGAGGGTGGAGGGGTGAACGATATTAGTGTCGATATTCTATGGTTTTCGGGTTGAACCGCTTGCGAGAAGGGGCCATTCTTGCTGCTAAAAATGGAGACACACACGAAATAAACAAATAAATACTTGCCATGTTAATAGGCACGCACAGGCACTGAATATGAGTGCATCGATACCGTTGTAGATACTGATGAGGAAGTTAATTATCTAACTGAGTTCCTAAACTCACTTAATTCGTATGGATTGCCACCAGATCATCTTACAGTGTGATCTCCAATTATTTTACTACGGAATCTCGACTCGCCAAAACTTTGCAACGGCACAAGACTGTACGTAAAAGAGATGCTGGGCATGCAATTTCTAGTAAAACTTGCGTTTTCGATGATGATCAATTAGTCAGACAGTTTATTAAGTACTGCGGAGTATAGATTTGAGATCGCCATGTTTTTCTTCCATAGAGATTTGATTGCTTGCTCTGGGACGGGTTGACCTAAGAATTTATTTATTTTTGCTCTTGAAGGTGAAACTAAAAACATTGTATACAACAAAGCTTTGTTTTAAATTAATATTATGTTTTTTTTTAATTTTATTTTATAATTTAAATACTATATCTATAATTAAAAAAATATTTTTTAAAATAAATTTAAATAAATAAAAAAAACTGCAATTTTATCTTATATATCATTATTTTTTCTACCCCTGCCTAGTAGAAGATTGGGATGAATAAATACCTGGGCAACGCCGGATAATCAGCTTGTCAATAATATAAAAACAAATAAAAGGATTTTACAATTATTCTTTTCACTTTTTCCTTTTAATCATGGTGCCTGTGATTTTAAATAAATAAATTCTGTTCAGTTCAGCCCTTTCGACAGTGCGATTGTCTTTCCACAGTACGATATTCTAGTGCGATATGTATATAGCGTAAGCGACGGGTATATATATTATATAATATTTTAACATTTTGACATTTCGGTTAGTGAAACTCCGGTTCGTGAAACTCCTGCCTTATGTAGAAGATAGATAGAAATAAAAAATATTAATAAAAAATTAAAACCGTAAAAATATTAATACAAAAAAGGAAAACCCGAATGAGCAGCAGGAGGATGAGATGATAACTAAGGGGAGGGGGTGCCGATATTAGTGTTGATTCTATGGTTTTCGGGGTCGCTGAGTTAAATGGTGATGGTAATACAGCTCCAGGGGGATGGTGTGATAACTGAGGGGGGGGAGGGTGACCGATATTAGTGTTGATTCTATATTTTTCGGGGTCGCTGAGTTAAATGGTGATGGTAATACAGCTCCATGGGGATGGGGTGATAACTGAGGGGGGAGGGTGTCCGATGTAAGTGTTGATTCTATGGTTTTCGGGTGATGGTAAGACAGCTCTATGGGGATTTGGCAATAACTGAGGGGGGGGGGGATGGTAACCTATATTAGTGTTGAGTCTATGGTTTTAGGTGTCGCTGAGATGAATAGTGGTGTTTAGAGTGGTACTTGGCGATCATTTGACGACGAACTTGGGGGTGAGGACATTGTCGCTCCTACTTCAAATTGGAAAAGGTAGATTAGTAGCCGTGTTTTATGGTTATATTAAATTGAATCGATTTTTGAAATAATAAATTCTATTTATGCAGCTGCTTCTCAAAACTATCACATTTTGTACCGGTTGCGAGAAGGGGCAATTCTTGCTACTAAAAATGGAGACACCCACGAAATAAACAATCAAATACTTGCCATGTTAATAGGCACAGTCACTAAATATAAAAGTATAGATATCGTTGCAGATACTGATGAGGAAGTAAGTTATCTAACTGAGTTCCTATACTCACTTAATTCGTCTGGATTGCCACCACATCGTTTGATCCCCAATTATTTTACTACGGATTCTCGACTCGCCAAAACTTTGCAACGGCACAAGACTGTGCGTAAAAGAGATGCGGGGCAATATAATTGAAGAGCCTATCTTGACAGAAAAGGGACAGTGTGATTAAGAGATTGCAATTTCCAGTAAAACTTGCGTTTTCGATAACGATCAATAAGTCGGACAGTTTAATAAGTACTGCGGAGTATAGATTTGAGATCGCCATGTTTTTCCCACGGACAACTTTATTTTGCTTGCTCTGGGCTGGGTTGACCTAAGAATTTATTTATTCTTGCTCTTGAAGGTACCAAGTTTTGTTTTAAATTAATTTTATGTATGTTTATTTAATTTTATTTTATAATTTGAATACTCTATAATTTAAAATATATTTTTTCAAATAAATTTTTTTTATAAAAACTGCAATTTTATCATATAGTTAGATATCATTATTTTTTCTACCCCTGATTGGTGATGAAAAGAAAACTCTAGGGGGAAGGTTTACCAATATTAGTCTCCATTCTATGGTTTCCGGGTCGCTGAGTTGAATGGTGATAGTAAGACAACTCTATGGGGATGGGGTCGAAAACTGAGGGAGGGTGACCAATATTAGAGTCGATTCTATGGTTTTAGGGTCGCTGAGATAAATGGTGATCGTAAGACAACTCTAGGGGGATGGGGTCGATAGCTGAGGGGGGAGGGGTGACCCATATAAGTGTCGATTCTGTGGCTTTCGAGTTCGCTGAGTTAAATGGTGATGATAAGACAGCTCTAGTGGGATGGGGTCGATAAATATACCTGAGGGGGGGAAGTGACCGTATTAGTGTCAATTTTATAGTTTTCGGGGTCGCTGAGTTCAATGTTGATGGTAAGACAGCGCTATGTATGGGGATGGAGTCTATAACTGAGGGTGGAGGGGTGAACGATATTAGTGTCGATATTCTATGGTTTTCGGGTTGAACCGCTTGCGAGAAGGGGCCATTCTTGCTGCTAAAAATGGAGACACACACGAAATAAACAAATAAATACTTGCCATGTTAATAGGCACGCACAGGCACTGAATATGAGTGCATCGATACCGTTGTAGATACTGATGAGGAAGTTAATTATCTAACTGAGTTCCTAAACTCACTTAATTCGTATGGATTGCCACCAGATCATCTTACAGTGTGATCTCCAATTATTTTACTACGGAATCTCGACTCGCCAAAACTTTGCAACGGCACAAGACTGTACGTAAAAGAGATGCTGGGCATGCAATTTCTAGTAAAACTTGCGTTTTCGATGATGATCAATTAGTCAGACAGTTTATTAAGTACTGCGGAGTATAGATTTGAGATCGCCATGTTTTTCTTCCATAGAGATTTGATTGCTTGCTCTGGGACGGGTTGACCTAAGAATTTATTTATTTTTGCTCTTGAAGGTGAAACTAAAAACATTGTATACAACAAAGCTTTGTTTTAAATTAATATTATGTTTTTTTTTAATTTTATTTTATAATTTAAATACTATATCTATAATTAAAAAAATATTTTTTAAAATAAATTTAAATAAATAAAAAAAACTGCAATTTTATCTTATATATCATTATTTTTTCTACCCCTGCCTAGTAGAAGATTGGGATGAATAAATACCTGGGCAACGCCGGATAATCAGCTTGTCAATAATATAAAAACAAATAAAAGGATTTTACAATTATTCTTTTCACTTTTTCCTTTTAATCATGGTGCCTGTGATTTTAAATAAATAAATTCAGTTCAGTTCAGCCCTTTCGACAGTGCGATTGTCTTTCCACAGTACGATATTCTAGTGCGATATGTATATAGCGTAAGCGACGGGTATATATATTATATAATATTTTAACATTTTGACATTTCGGTTAGTGAAACTCCGGTTCGTGAAACTCCTGCCTTATGTAGAAGATAGATAGAAATAAAAAATATTAATAAAAAATTAAAACCGTAAAAATATTAATACAAAAAAGGAAAACCCGAATGAGCAGCAGCCGGATGAGAAAAAGAAGAAGAACAGAATGAGAAACAGCTGACTAAGAATATGTAGAACACCCAGAGGTAGAATATTTTATCATCTGTGCTACTAGGTTGACCTAATATTTTTATCTACTGCTAAATTAATGATAAAACTGTGAACTTCATAAGAAAAGAGTTTAAGATCTCTGCTGTGAAGTCTCGAGATATTTTTCTAAATTTTTTATAATCAGCCCACGCTTCTAGGAATTTGCACTCAATTGGTGCAATTCAATTTCGAGATTGGGACATTTTGTGATTAAATAGTTTACTTTAGAATTATTTTCAGTTGAACCTTACTTCAAAAGTTTACCAGTGGGATGTGGTATGTTTCGTCACAATAAGGGAGATACACAACGAATTCATGTATAACCGTCCTAAAAGCTTTACTGTATTATGAACTGGAAGACGATTATCCTAACTAATACACCTGAATGCATTGAAAGCATCAGTACTGGGCTTTAATAGATTTGAGAAACAGTTCCCTTAGCAAAGAACACAATATTCCTACAAGTTGGGAACGAGCATATGTTACAAACCAGAATTAAATTTCTACCATAGAGATTTGATTCTTTCTTGCGCCCAGAGTTTGTTAATAACAATAATCAGCTATAATTTTTATTAAACAGAAAGTAATAACTGGGCCATTTGTGCAATCAAATCACCCTCATTACTAAATCTTGCAAATTATGAATTTTTTTCATTTATTTAGGCTAATTCATTTCTTTGTACTAATTCTATTATTAATATAATTATTACTTTCTTTTACTAGTAGTAAAAGTAAGTATAGTAATCATGAAAATTTTCGAACTCGGGATTTTTGCAGATTTACCCATTACCGTATCTCCTGAGTCAGAAAAAGAAACAAAAAAAAAAAACTTACTTCGGCCTAACGCCGACTCAATCAAAAGCTTCCAGAAACTTCCAATATTGTAGACAGAAATATCGAGAAAAGACCAGAATGTTCATGTTCAATTATGTTCTTTTATAAAAAACCGGGCAAACCGCACAAACCGGTTTGACTACTTGCTTGACCATTACACAATGATTCAAACTTGCAAATTTTAAATAATCTAGAGTCTTACAGCCTAAAAGTATGCTACCTAAGAGTGCTTATTTTTAGTATGCAGTATTTTCTTGGTTTTAATTTTTAGTACTTATTTTTGGTATATTGCGATTTATCTAGGATTCGAATCTTCTGCACTACCGACTACTTTTCGTAGCATATGCTTATTTTAAGTATGCAGTATTTACATTGCGACTTATCTTAGGATTCTAATTCTATTATATGCGCTACTAACTACTTTTCCTAACACTACCCCCACTTTAATTCTGTTCGTCCCGGACAGATTCTGCACTCTCTAATGTTGTACCTTGTCAATCTGTTGATGCAGACAACTTCCTTTTGACATCCGGGGTTTTGTTGAATATGATATACTGCGTCGTTGTTACTCTTGTAGGGTTCTTCCCAAGTTTGCTGTGGTTTCTGTAGTTTCCTTGTCTTGTCTTGGAATTGTATAGCCATACAAAGCCTCCTTCCCGCAATTTTTCATAGTTTCCACGCAGGTGATTCTGTGTTTTCGTTCCTTCGTTACCATTCACGATGTTGTTCTTTACTGATCTATGGATATTGATCACCATTGATCTTCGATCGGAATCCTTTGCATCTTGCCCAACTATTAGCGCTACAACTTTGTATAGAAGCGTTTTCCCTGTTTGTTGCAGTTCTCATTTCGCACACATTCGGAACCAGTTTTCAACATCTATGCGACAATTGACCCAAAAGAATCGACTTTTTACTTAATCTAGTGTCCTCTTAATTCCCAAATATTCGCCTGATGTTCCACTGTGTGCATCGTTAAGAGCTGTGTTCACCAAATTCGTTGGTATCACTACCTTTGATTTTTAATACCGACCATCGACAGATTCCTATTGCTTTACTAGTAGTCCATCTTTGAATTTCAATGACTGCCATTGAGCCCAGGTGTCGGACTTGCTGTTGCAACTTCGTGCCACTGCGGTCTTTCACCTTGCTCCATTAATCGAAGTACTGGGCCAATTGAATCCTCCTGCTTTTGTTCTTCCCTTAGCTGTTCTCTTGTCAAATGATCTTTCATCTGCTGGACCATGATTCGTGAAAACATTTTTGGTTTTCCGGTCTTCTACTTTGTTTGTACTCGGGGACACAACACTTCCTCAATGATCCACCATTGTGATTGCTGGTCATGCTGAGCGAAACTTCCACATTACGCCATCTCAGTACTTGCTTTATCAAATCAAGTGACATCTGGTGCGCCATCATAAAGTCCAGACCCAATATACATTCATCTTCTACTCGGGCAACAATAAACCGATGTCAAAAACTTAATCCTCCAAACTCGACTGTAAAAAAAACGTTCACCCTTAACTGCTGCAGCTTCTCTTGTAGCTGTACTCAACCAGACTGTTGCAATTGCTGCCAAGATTTGTACCGCGTATTGTGACCCTGGGATATTTCCTTATTTTCTTCAGCCTTTGCCCTGCAAAGCTGGTACAGGACGATCGCTCCACCTTCTTCAAATGTTGTGCATCTATTCGTCGTAATCTTTCCATATTATTGACACTCATCATTTCTCTGTCTTATTCTGTTTCCAGCGCTCAGCTCCTTGCAATTCCGAATGAAATGTCCAGGTTTCTGACGTCTAAAACCCCTTAATGTAGAATCGAATCTGCTACTTCTTTCGTTTTGAAAGCGACGACAGTGGTTGATTTCTGCAAACTTCTCATCAATTATAGCTTTTATTTGTGCGACGTCCTCTGTTTCCAACTTGCGTAGCCCAACAAAATTCGAAGACACACTTGCTTAAGCTGCTTCATACTCCAAAGCCGACAAGTATTAACTTGATTCATTGTTTTTCCTCCATTTTCCTCAATCTCATTAATTTTGCCTTCTAGGCCACTCACTTTTTCTGTCATGTTCTTTCGAGCGATTTCACTTCCTCTTGAAATGTTGCTTGAACTTCATTTATTTCACCTTTTAGCTTTGTTTGAACTCCATTCATCTTCCCTTGAGCGTTTTTTGAATTTCACTCATTTCACCTCTTAGTTTTTCCAGCTTCTGATTTTGTTAATCGAATTTGGAGTTCAATTCCTGCTTCAGTTCTTGGCTTTGTTTCTGTGATTGTTGAATTTGCTGTTCAAACTTAACGGTATGTTTGGAATTTAACTGCTGATTCAATTCTTTCTTTAACTTTTCGCTATGCTGGTCCAACTTGTCACTAATTTGAAAATTCAAATTTTTCTTCAGACCTTGACTTTGCTGTTCCAACTTCTCGTTTAAATTGGAACTTAATTCTAGATTCTGTTGCTGCGATTGTTCACTTTGCCGGTCAAACTTTTTGTTCGTTTGTTCACTTTGCTGCTTCATTTCTTTTCTTTGCTGGCCAAACTTGCTATTCATTTGTTAGACTTAGAACTTGCAACATCGCTTCCATGCTTGACACACCACCCTTTTCTTCCGAAGTAGCCGTTTTTCGCTCCACTACCTCCGTCTTTAATTTTGGTGGGGGCAATTGCCCCAATTTATTCGGCTTATTACAAGCTAAAACCTTAAGCTAACATGATTGAAAACTTAAAACTAAGACTTAAAACTAAGACTTATAGCTAACATATTAACCTAGGGGGGATGGCGGAGGAGGCGGCAAAAAATGTGGACGATAAGACGGACCTGAAGCGAACACTATAATGACGGTTTTCCAGATATGAAGATATTCATTTTAACAATATGGGTTCAAAGCCAAGGGAAGACAATTTAAAGAGGATTAGTTGATGAAATATCTTATCAAAAGCCTTACTGAAATTCTCCTTGTGAAAGGCATAGGCAAAAGAGGTAAGAAAGTGGAAGATGCTGGAAGAACATTTTTTAAGCAATATAGCAGGGAGGCCATCTGGGCCGGTTGAGTATTCATCATTAAGTTTTTGTAACTTATTTTCTATAACAGTAGGGTCAACAGTTTAAGAGAGAAAGTGGCCATTGGGGAAGTCAGGTAGTCAGGTAATTGAAATAGAAGGGGTCCGGTACGAAGGAGTTATCAGCGAAAGATTTTTTGAAAAAGGTAGCAAAAAAGTTGACAATGGTATGTGGATCGGTTGATGATGTAAGAGAGTGATGGAGGGTAGCCGTCAGATTTTCTTTTATAGTTGACGAATTGAAAAAAAGACTTAAAGTCGTATATGAGTTTGGCTTGTGCATTATTGAGCTAGCGCTGGTAGAGAGAGTTATAAAGCTGGGTGAATTGCAGGTAAGTACCGAGATAGTTGGAATAGTCAGAAAAAGAATAAGTACGAATGTAAGTCGCCAATAACTTGTTTCTCTTATTTCGTAAGGAGCGAAGCCTTCGATTATACCAAGGAGGAGATGTTGATGAGGTTTTATGGCGTGAGAAGGGGACATAAAGAGAAATAGTTGTTTGTAGGACTAAACTACGGTACACGTATTTCTCGATTCTCGGGGTAAGCATAATATGGTATCGGCCAGCATATGGTATGGGGTAAGCATTTTTACATAATGTTGCATATAAACGCAATATAAATTGATTGCCGTTTTTACGGATACCGTAGAAACGCCGGATTTTGCAAATAATACACAACACAAATTTATTAATTTACAAATAACAACTTTAATAAATAGACAGTAAAAATAATACAAGTCCACAATTTATTCTGGTGATAACTTTAAATGTACACGAGACCACTGATAATACTTGTACTTTACAATAATTCTCTTAGGTAGTAGCTTAATCGCTTTGCAAGAACTTTTACAACTTCACTGGTTAAATTCCAATTAACTAATGATCTTACTTCGGCCTAACGCCTCTATTTATACTCAATCAAAAGCTTCCAGAAACTTCCAATATTGTAGACAGAAATATCGAGAAAAGGCCAGAAAATTGTAGCCTTATTCCCTTATTTACAACTAACGACACTTATATGTAATGAGTCATCTTCTAAAAATAGACTTCAAGTTCAATCATGTTCTTTTATAAAAAAAACCGGGCAAACCGCACAAACCAGTTTGACTACTTGTTTGACCACTACACAATGATTCAAACTTGCAGGCGGTTACATTTCAAATTTTAAATAATCTAAAGTCTTACAGCCTTAAAGTATGCTACGTGCTTATTTTTGGTATGCAGTATTTTCTTAGTTTTAATTTTTTGTACTTATTTTTTGTTTATTGCGATTTATCTAGGATTCGAATCTTCTGAACTACCGACTACTTTTCGTGGCATTTGCTTATTTTAAGTATGCAGTATTTACATTGCGACTTATCTTAGGATTCTAATACCATTATATGCGCTACTAACTACTTTTAGTAACAATATTAATGCAATTTCTTTATTTTTTGTATTCTATATTCTATCACTATATTTTTTCAATATCCTTTTTTATATGTATCTCTGGTCGGTGCCTAAAAAAGGAATGAAAAATTTTATACATGCTGTGACGAACCATATTTGGATATCACCTTTAATATAACCATGCGGCGCAAAACTTTATTCTACACAGTAAACATAATAATTCCATGTATGGGCATATCATTCCTGACGGTATTAACGTTTTACTTGCCATCAGATAGCGGAGAAAAGGTAAGCTTAAAACATAACCAAAGTTTTATGTAAGGTATTTTTAAATATGCGTTAGATATATAACCAAAAAATTGGCTTCAACCAAAGAGCATATAGATTTTTTTTTTTTTTAAAGGACTCAATGCCAAGGGATAAGTCCCTGAATGACTTTCGTCACGGCAAAAAGTTGGGCTATGCCCTTTATTAAAATTAAAAAATTAAAAATTCGAAGGAATGTGAATTACAATATATCACATTCCTCACGTTTGTAGCCGGTTTCAGATTATTTTCTCAGAATTATCTCTGATGAAGCAATACGAAAAAACGAACACAAAACTAAAACGACGCGAGTCCAAATACTTTTATCAGTGAATCATGGTCAGGGAAAACTACAAAAAAACCTTGACCAAGAAAATATTACAAAATAAACAACAAATATTATAAATAATACAAAAAATACAATCAATAATAATTTTATTATATAAAATAATCGTATCCTCTAATGAACACTACGGTCGTCCTTCAGGAAGTTGTTGACAGCTATTTTGAAGGCCTGTAAATTATAAGATTCGGGAAATACGGAGTCGACCAATTGATTCCACATTGAAGTCACTCTCGGATAAAAGGACGATTTGAAGTGTTGGGTTCTACATGAGAACGGTTTTAAGGCAAATCTATGTTGATTAGACCTCAAACGAGTGTTTACGTTGCTGAAAAAAGGACCTGGGAATAGAGAACGGGTTTCTGAAAAACATCTACCGTTGTAAAATTTGTAGAAAACAGATAAAGCTCCAACATTACGTCTATGGTCGATGAGATGAAGTAATGGTTACATCATTTATCAAACGGATAACTCTATTTTGAATTCCATCAAGATGAACCAAATGAGATCTTGGAGCCCCACCCCAAATAAATGAATTAAATTCTAAAATTGGTCTAACATAAGATTTATATAATCTAAATACTTCAGAGGGGCTGAAGTAAAAGTTACATCGTCTTATAAAGCCCAAGCATTGGCTCGCTCTTTTTGAGATTTCATAAATATGTTCCTTCCAGGAAAGTTCACTAGAAACTTTCAAACCTAACATCTTAAGTGAAACTGATCTCGCAATAGTGGCACCATTAATTACTGGTGCTACGTAATGTTGAATTGCCTTTTGAGAAAAAAGACAATAGGAACGAAGTAGAACAATAAATTGTATACAAAAATGAATGGGTTTTGCAGTTCAAATGGGTTATACACTCAGCGCATTCTTAACATGTGTTTTGTATCATATTAGGTCTGTTCCCGAACTTTTTGTAGTAAAAATTAGCAAAAGAGAAAACTGACATAAATTTTTCGGAGCAAACACAAAAAGTACGGGAACGCATAAGACTACAAAATTGTTGGCTTGGTTAGGTTAGGTTAGGTTGAAGTGGCCGTCAGTCAAGACCGACGCACTTAGACCATGAAGGTCCGTTGTGATACCACAAGGATCTAGACAATCCCACGCCTACTCGTTGAACCAGTTGGAGCTTCGTATGAAGTGCAATAGACTATTAATGTCAATTTGGTTTAGATCGTTGAGATCGTTAAAAAAGAACGTTCCCAGATGGAGCTTCCGCCTATTCGAGAGGGCTTGGCACGTACAAAGTAGATGTATAGTGGTTTCCTCCTCCTCCTCTTCCATGCAGCTTCTGCATAAATTGTTGGAAAAGACTCCTAGTCTTTCTACATACTTGCCTATGAGACAGTGTCCTATGACACCTATAATGGAACTAATGTGCAGTCTGTTTTGAGAGATCAAACACTTGGAGCGTTTCGGATCTAGCTTGCTTCGTTGCTATGCAAGTTGTACCGTTTGACCATCTATAATTAGTTTTTATTATAGCATCCCGTTTAAACATGAGTTTACACGTAGCGATCGGCATGCCTAGTGAACCATATTCAGGCAATAGGGGTAGTGTGGTAGTGGTGGTAGTGGTCTCCTTAAGAGACGATCGGCAATTCCAGGCCAGAATTGAATTAGTGGAAACAGATTCCATGGAGAAAAATCCGAGAAAATGTGGATATCCTTAACAGATATGACATTACTCTTCAGCCAAGACAAGACTTCATTAATAGCCATGATTTCCGCCTGGAAAACACTACAGTGATCAGGAAGACGGAACGAGAGACTTAGATTTAGTCAGTTTTCGACCCGTCGTAGAATTCCTTCATTTTCCAAGTAGATACCTTCCTCCCAAGAAGACCTAGAGGGAATGTTTTTGTTGAAGTGGAGCTGCGGAATTGTATAGTCTATGTTGACAAGTGAAGTCCTGACTGAATTCAGTATAGAAGAGTGGCCAGAATCATTCACGGTCCACTGAGAGATTGCTCCTCTGAGGCGAGTAGCCGCGCTTGCAGCCAGTTGTCTGCCGAAGATGTCGAGTGGAGCAAAGTTGAGCAGAATGTCCAGTGCAGCAGAGGGAGTTGTACAAAGCGCCCCGCTCACACAAAGACAAGCTGATTTTTGGACTCTGCTTAGTTTGTCGCGATTTATCGCTTTATCTAATGTAGTCCACCAAACAGCCACATCGTATAGCAGAATAGGTCTGACTACTGCTGGGTACAGCCAATGAGTAATATGCGGTTGGAGACCCAATTTACTTCCTACGGCTTTTTTGCTTGAGAAGATGCATGCATGTTGGGTTTCCAGTTCAGCTTCCTATCCAGAATAAGACCAAGATATTTGGCCTTATCGGAGAAAGTCAAGCTTGTGCCCTTAATGGATGGAGGGTTGACAAGTGGGATTTTGTACTTCCTCGTAAAGAGGACAAGTTCGGTTTTTTTGGGTTTTACCCCTAGACCACAATAATCTGCTCAGCTTATTAGCTTATTTAGAGCATTATGCAGAAGTTCTTTCAAGGTGTGTGGGTGCTTTCCTGAGATGGCTATGGCAACGTCGTCCGCATAGGCGATCACTCCGCATCCATCCCCCCTCAGGCGATCCAGCAGCACATTCACCGCCAGGTTCCAAAGAAGTGGGGACAGGACACCTCGTTGCGGGGAGCCTCTGCTGACAAATCTTTCGGCAGACGACAAACCAAGTTATGAATTTATGATCCTACTTGTGAGTAGAAGATCAATCAGTTCACCCAGTGAGTCGTTCACCACCAAATTCGACAGCGCATCCGTGATCGCAGATGTTTTGACGTTGGTAAAAACGCTTTCTATGTCCAGGAAAACCACCATTGAGTACTCCTTATGATGAAGGGAGTTTTCAACGGAACGTACTAGCGTATGCAGAGCTGTTTCTACAGATTTGCCCTTGCAGTACGCGTGTTGATCGACGGACATAAGTCGTTTGTCAATACTAATACGAAGGTGGATTTCGATCAGTCTTTCTAATGTTTTAAAAGGAATGACGAAAAGCTAATGGGTCTAAGGTCTTTTGGACTGACGTGGGAATATTTACCTGCTTTTGGAATGAAGACCACTTTCACTTCTCTCCATATAACTGGAATATAGACCAGATCAAGACAACTTATGAAAATTGTCTCAATCAAAGGAAGGATAATGTCCGACGTCCTTTGCAGTTCGGCGGTAAGTGTGTACATGCAGCCAAGCAAATAACTTTATTGTACCATTATTGTTATTTGACGTGGAAACGGCGCGTTACTTCTCCTAATGAAATGAATAAGCGAATGAAAGGAAATCAAATAATTATATGTCAAAAATTTCAGCGAATTCATTATCTTTCATAATGTGGATGTTAACTGGTTTTGCGAAAATAGCACAAAAGAAAATATGGAATTTTCACTGATATCGAAAGAATAATGTAGATTCCATCCCGTCTTAGCGCAAAAATTTGTGCACTTGGTTAAGAAAGTGTAGGAAAAAACTAACGCCACCCACATAAGTTCGTTGGCAATAAATTCGTTTTTGACCGAATGTTTACATGTTACACACAGAAATTTTTGTAGTATAAATCAGCAAAATTCTCATGGAGGGAAAATGAACTTACTCTCTATTTTATGCTCTCTTTTACCACATTTTCGATTACGGGAACGCTTTTGAGTAAAAAGTGGTAAGAATTAGCGATAATTATTACTACTTTTAGAGTACGGGAACAGACCTATTATTAAAAGAACCGGTTACTTAATCACACTGCCCAACAGTGTAACTCACTTCAAAATAAAGATTTTAATAGTACTAGTGTTTTTACGTCGTCGTGTGCACGTCACGTCGTACCGATCATTTACCAGTTGGTGGTGAATGTTGACCACAAAATCGAGTCTCCGATTAGAAAATTAATAGAAAAATTTGAATTTTTAAATTCTCTTTATTAACTTTGCGTGCACAGCTGTCTTGGCTGGCTGGGTGGCTGGTGGAATCTTGCGATCAATTTTTAACGCACTTCCTAGGGCTTGATTTTCTTGAAATTTTGTGCACATGTGTATTTCCGGTTGCAATACTTCCTATTTGGAAGTGATCCGGTCAAAAGAAAGATTTTAATAGTACTTGTGTTTTTACGTCGTCGTGTGCACGTCGTACCGACCATTTACCATTTGGTGGTGAATTTTCACCACAAAATCGAGTCTCCGATTAGAAAGTTAATAGAAAAATTTCAATTTTAAATTCTCTTTATTAACTTTGCGTACACGGTAGTCTTTGCTGGCTGGGTGGCTGGTGGACAGATTTTTTCAAAAATGTACGCGATGTTCTTCAATTTTCTTTAAATTTTGTGAGCGATGTACCGTATTAAATTTTCAGGGCTTTTCAACAATTTAATAATTATTCCATGTTTCAAAGAATAATAAAATGTTTTTATAGGATTTTATTCTTTATAAAAAGTTTTATTTAACTTGACTTGACCCCTGTTTGTCTGTATTTTCGACTACTTTGAGGTCCATTTTCACCGCCTTTCGAATGACCTAGCTCATTTTCAGAGTCCAATCCCACGTTTGACTCGTGCGCGAGTCGCGTGTAATGCGTGAAAAAGGAAATACTTTGAAATATGCCCGACCTTAAAAACTGATGCATTGGCGATTATTACCAAATAATAAAGGACTGTGTGGCATGTGCCAATATTAACTTTGCATTAATATTGTACCTGAAAAAATAAGTTTTTCTACATTTACTTTTTCATTAACAATTTACCAGCTATTACTGAAAAAATAATTGCGGACAAAACACAAGACACTGGATGACTTTTTGGTGATGTACTGAAAACTAGGACATCGCTTTGAAAGACTACCAGAATGACCTTTTCAGTGATTTACTAAAAAAAATGGAGACCCCTTTGAAAAACTACTTGGATGACTTTTTCAGTGATATAAAAGGAAAGGTTATTTACGAAAAATTATCAGGTTGCTTGAGTTGAAATCTAAAATAAGATATGAATAAATCAGTTGAGTTAGGTAGCAGACCATTTGACTTTATTTTACGGACTTGGTCGGAATCTTCAGTAAATGTATATAAGACTTTTTTTTTAATTTTTTTTGTTATTTTTTTAAATTTCGTTTGAACTTAACAGATTTCTCCTTAGATCTATACTTTTTGAATTATTTAATATGTATTTTCATCCCCATAAGTTCAGCCGTCTGGGCTGTAGAGTGGACACAGACAGAAAGACTGAGATTTTTTTCTCTTTTTCTGACTCGGGAGATAGGGTAATGGGTAAATCTGCAAAAATCCCAAGTTCGAAAATATTCATGATTACTATACTTTCTTTTCCTATGTAAAAGAAAGTAAGAAGGCATTTCAATGTCAACTACCAGCTGTATCTTCAATTAAAAGTTGGATGCAAGTAAAACACCTAAAACCTGGTATTAATGGAGACATGTCTAATAATTAAGCTGAAAGGTGGAAGGACATGAATGATAATTCAAGATATGCGGTTATTGTTTAAGACGAGGTCGATATAAAACCAGATCTTGAATATAATATTTATCATTATTATATTGATGGGTTCACTTAACTCAGTAATAAACGGGAAAAGACAATCGCAAAATCTATTTGCTTATTTATGATTCGAGGTATGTTTTCAAATTATAAGTAAAAATTCTCTAATAGGAGATACATATGTGTTTAAAATTTGAAAAAAATCGGGCTAATTTTTAAAGAATTTATATGGGGACACCTCGGACATCAGGGACCGTTCACTCCAAAAGATTTGCAAAAAGTTTTGTCCATCGGAGTTACACATGTGTTTAAAATTTGAAGAAAATCTAGCTAATTTTTAAAAAATTTACATGGGCACCACTCTGGCCCCAGGGTCCGTTCAGTCCAAAAATTTTGTACATCAGTGACACACATGTGTTTAAAATTTGAAGAAAATCGAGTTAATTTTTAATAAATTTACATGGGCATCCCTTGGGCCTCAGGGGCCGATCACTCCAAAAAATTTACAAATTTGCAATTATTCCGTGGGTGGTCGTCGAACTGTGCTGTGCAGTGTGCCAGTGCAGTGTGCCAGTTGTGGAAAGTGGAAGGTGCTAAAACACGTCGTGGTTAGTGCCCAACATTTGGTTTAGTTGGAACCAAAGTCGGAAGTGAAATCCGTGGAACTTGAATGGGCAGTAAAATATTGTCGTGGTGAATTTTTTCAAGTTGAAATCAAAAATAAAGTGGAACTAGTGGGCAGTGCAATAACAAAAAAGTAAACAAAAAGAAAGAGCACAGCTGTCAGCGAATGAGATTACTGATTGTTGCTGCTGTGGCGAATCGTTGTCTTTTTTCATTGTTTAATCGTTGTTGCTACAATTGATACTAGTCGGTGCTGTCGTGGTTGACTGTAGTTTGTTCCTAATCGTCGTTACAGTCGTTGGCAACTGTTGCTACTGTTACAAAGAGAAAATTTCGTGAAATGGGAGGTCGCGGCAATAAAAACAGTTTTTCGCGGTCTGGACACCAGTTCTATTCGAACGCGTCGGGAGTGGATACCACCGATAGCCATCTCAGCCCCTCATTCTTTGAAGCGGCGATAAAAACGATTTGAAACTAGGGGCTTATAGCGGATTTTGCCAAAGCGGTAACCTCAGCTGATGTCCATAGGGAGCTTCGAGCACGTAAGAAATTGCCCAACGAAAACTGTCGCAAATGTCGAGAATTTCGCTATTATAGATTATGCCATCCGGACTTTTGCAGAGCTTAAAAGTAAATTTATAATTTACGAGCGCATGAAAGATCGACAAAAAAAGCGGACAAAACTCGCGAATTAAGAATGATCAGGTAGACGGCATACAAAGAAATGTAGAAAAATGGTCGGACTTGCTATAATTGCGGGTTCAAGAAACACGAGTTTCATTGTTGTCCGGATAAAATGCGAGGTCCCATATGTTTTAAGTGCGGCGGTTTTGGACAACGAAGTTTTGAGTGTAGTCAAAATAAAAACGAACTAAGTGTGCACATAGTATCGAAAAAGAAAATGAGCAAAATGGTGGAGTTTTGCAGGTCGCGTGTAGAAGCACTTATACCGGTAGTGATCTAACGCTGATCAAGCAGGCGGCTGCAGCCAAGATAAAGCACAAAATTTAAAAAAAAAAAACAAGAGGCACGAAGGTTCTTTTTGCGATGACGTGACGATTGATCAGGTAATGTTTCCTAATATTAACATTAATGTAGTCGATGAAAATTGCATGCAGTACCACATGCTGATAGGCAGGGACATTTTAGATCAAGTCGATGTTTTTTCGGAAGTCAGGACGTAGTGCGCAGGAGAGGTCAAAACCAGAAGATATGGCCAATTGTTTTCTATCTCAATCACCATTGGAGGTACTGACGAAATGGATCTCAATCACATTACGAGTCCACAAACAAAATCAAAAGTCTGGTTACAAGTTATTATCCAAAAAAAGTGGTATGTAGTCCGATCGTGATGAAAATCGTGGTGACAGATGAAATAACGGTTTGGCACCGTCCTAGGCAGTTGGCTCCGTTGGCAGATTTCTGAATGGTTGGATACGGGCAAGTCAGTTTGTGCCAGCCCCATCGTACTAGCTCAGAAAAAAGACGCATCATTTCGCCTTTGTGTTGATTATAGGGGAATAAATAAAAAGATTGTTCGCGATCGATACCCTATACCACTGATCGAAGACCTGCTTGATAAATTAGCTGACGCTGTTGTATCACACTTGACCTGGCCAACGGGTATTTCCATGCCAATGTGGAGGAGCTATCAAGTAAGTAAATTGCATTCGTAACGCCAGATGGACATTACGAGATCAAAAATAGGTTCGTTTGGTATGTCGAATTCGCCAGAAGTTTAAAAATTATGTATTTCGAGATCTAATTACTAAAGGTATAGTCATTATTTATATCGACGATCTGATAGTACCAAGTAGAGATGAGAAAGATACAGTAAAAAGACTCTCCCGAGTATTAGCGGTAGCAGCGGCCAACGGATTTGTAATAAAATGGAAGAAGTACCAGATTATACAGTCCAGCGTTGAGTATTTGGGACATATCGTGCAGGCGGTACAATTAGCCCTTCACCGTCAACAACAAAAGATGTGTTAAATTATTCGACACCCACAAACCTAAAGCAGTTGCAAGTTTTTTAGGTCTTGTAGGTTATTTGCGGACATTTATAGAATCGTTTGCTATCATCGCACGTCCGTTAAACGATTTAACCAAAACTGGAGTTAAATTCATTTTCGGCGAGTTCCAGATTGCTGCATTTAAACGGTTAAATGAATGTCTTTGTTCCAAGCCAGTCCTATCGATCATTAGATCCGGTGCTACTACGGAGCTACACACCGACGACTCAAAGGAAGGGTATGGCACGGTCTTGCTTCAAATCTCTGATGAGAACAATTTATTGCATCCGGTGTACTATATGAGCCGAAAGACGTTGCCGGCGGAGCACAAATATACAAGTTATGAGTTAGTGGTTTTAGCAGTTGTTGAGACGATAAGCAAGTTTAGGGTTGACTCTTTAAAATCTTCACTGGCTGTAAGGCTTTCGAATTGACTTTGAAGAATAAGAATTTTCAGCCAAAGGTGGCGCGTTGGGCGATTCTGTTGGAAGAATACGAGTACACCGTGGAGCATAGGAGGGCATCCTTGCATTCTAGCGGAGAAGAAAAGAGGGAAAAAGGCGTTTCCTATATCCCATACCGAAGGACGAAGCCCCCTTAGACACTTCACATCGACCACTTAGGTCCAATGGTGGCTACGGGAAAGGAGTACCGTTATTTATTATCCGTCGTAGATGGTTTTTCAAAATGAGTCCGCTCCTCCCCAGTAAAAACTTTATCAGCGATAGAAGCAATTAAAAAACTGCAAATAAATTGGGAAACTTTGGAAAATCCAAGGAGTTCCTATTTGTGATAAGGGAGCGTAACGAGTTGTTGCATGTAACAGTGTGACTTCCCAGAGGCAACGGACTGATGGAAAGGGTCCATCGTATCATTAAAACTATGTTTACCAAATTCACGCTAGAGACGCCTGACCGATGGTACAAAGAGGTGAGGTCGCTTCATATTTTATGGAATTCTACATATCAGCGTTCTATCGAAACTCCGGGAGGACGCGGACATACGACGAGCAATCGCAGAAGAATTCAAGTTGGGGTTCGAAGAAGGACGAGAAATCCTACGTGAACACGCGAAAAATAAAATTCTAAAGACGCAGCGAAAGAAAGAGAGAACTTTCAACAAGAAGAGGAAAGCAACCCCACACTACAAGATTGGAAATATAGTGGCGCTGGGAAGGTCACAGTTCGGAGTTAACCTCAAAATACGGCCAACGTTTTTAGGTCCCTACGAAATAGTGGGGACGGAGGAGGGACCTAAGCTGACATATACGAGCGCAGATAAAATGAAGTGTTATCTTCGGAAAGACGACCCTCCTTTAGAGCCAGACAACCATCAAGACAGCAGAGTGTGGGAAGTCGAATACCCTAGGTCCGCATCCTCGGTCATCAGATTAGAGAGCGACGTAAAACACGAACAGTGCACATAAGGAAACGGTCGCGCAAAGTCTTCATCATCGCATCATCGGTCATCATCAAAGAGTTGTCATCATAGTCGAGTCGTCATCATATTTATAAATTATCCAATTAAACTTTGCATTAATTTCTAAACTTTATCTAAAACATTGTTTTAGTTTTTAGTTTTGTGGTTTAATGTGCGCAGTGCACATGACACACTTTATAATCCAAAGGCTCAGGAGTTGATGTAACCAGGTTTTGCGTGTTGTCCAATCAAAGCAGTTGAATGAATCCACTGTTATGGTAAAATGTATTTAATTACCCAATTTAATAACAATATCATTACTTTTTGTTAAACACCAATCGTTATGATAATTGCGAGTCAGAAATAATAAAAAGATCAATTAACAATTTTGAGTAAATTTATTTATATGCGAACAATGTTAAATATGAATATCTGTATGTGAACAATGTGGAATATGAAGTTACTTATCCGGCGAGGGTCTAGACAGGAATGAAAAGAAGCAAATGTGTGACAATGCTGCTCTCCGTCTACCCATCACACACACTCCCATAGAAAGAAATGAGTTCTGTGGAAAGTGTTTCATCATCGTGATGCGCATATATGGCATAGAGACAAAATTGCGATTTATTAAAAATTATAACGATTCTATTCCGCCACAATACTCCTCCTCCAGTGAACGCTTAGTAAACGATATAATCGGAACCGACTTGGTATTGTAATAGAACGCCCTGCTCTTATTTTAACCGATCCTGTCCTAAGATCTGGTTTAAGATCAAATGTTACATGCTTGGTTGTTTGATTTTTCGTAGTTCTGTCTGAATCAGATGTATTATCGCCGTCCGTCAGCTCACTCCCGACTCGCCGAAACGCTCTTATCTTCGTTGGAATTTGCAGGTACGTCGCTGCCTTCAGCAAAACAAGGTTTTAGACGATTAATGGAGACAGTATTCTCTTTACCTCGAATCACTATAGTGAAATATTTATTATTTCGTTTGACAACTTGATATGGACCCTCGTACGGCTGTTGTAAGGAAGCTCGTACGGCATCAGTTCTAACGAATACATGTGAGCAGGTAGACAATTCCTTGAACACAAAAATTCGATATTTGCTATGACGTGCTGCAGGCACAGGGCGAATGAGATTGAAATGTTTCCATAGGTTCTGAACGAAGTCCGATTGTAACTGCCTTTTTGATGATGGAACAAAGAAATCATTTGGTAAACGCAGGGTTTGACCGTAGATTCAGCTGAAGAAGTTTTAAAATCTTCCCGCAGTACTGTTCTTAATCCTAAAAGTACTGTAGGTAATGATTTTGTCCATTGCGTATTAGATATGCACATTAGAGATGTCTTAAGTGAACGATGAAAACGTTAAATGATACCGTTACAAGCCGGATTGTACGCTGTAGTTCTTTTGTGTCTAAAACCGATAAATTTTGCTAAGTCTGAGAACAGTTGATACTCGAATTGTGCGCCTCTATCTGTGGTAATAGACGATGGAAGACCAAAACGACAAATCCATCTGCTGTAAATGGCTCTAGCTACTGTGTCTGATTTTATATCAGATGTTGGACAAACTTCAGGCCAACGTGTATAACGATCAATTATGGTTACACAATATTTCATCCCTTCAGATTCTGTTAATGGACCAATAATGTCTACATGAATTTGATCAAAACGATTTGCTGTCAATTGATAATTCCCTATAGGAGAACTGACGTGTTTCGTAACTTTCGCTTTCTGACACGGTTGGCAAGATCTTGCGAACGTTCGTATATCTTTGTCCATATCAGACCAAAAATATTTCCGTTTCACCATTTTGACTGTGGTTCGTATGCTAGGATGTGATAATCCATGACAATCGACAAAAATTTGGTAACGGAGTTGACCAGGAATATATGGTCGCATCACACCAGTTGAACTTTCGCAAGTGATAGTTTTATCAGAACTAAACAGAAGTACGTTAACGAATTTTAAATTGGGTTTGGATAATAGTTCTTTGAGTTCAACATCATTACGTTGACTTTCCGCAATTTCCTCAAATATTAACTTTGATGGTAAACGAATATTCACACGCCCATAGACGAAAGTGACTTTTTCGTACGCTATAAACTAGCCTCGAAAGTAGCCCATAACAACACTAGTTATGTTATGATATAAACGTCTTTTGTTATTTACTACAATCACAGCGAACACATTGCGCATGAGCAAGAAATCTCTTTTGTTTGTCATTTGTGATTTCTGCTTCTCTCTCGATTTAGCAGAAAAACCGGTTTGGACGTGTGAAAAATTCATTTCTTTGTTATTTACTGCAGTCACAGCGAACACACATTCTCACATTTCTGCTTCTCTCTCGATTTTAACAAACTGTTGTACAACAGCACCAATTGCAGTGTCTGAGGCATCCACCATTAAGGATATTTCGACATTTTCTCGCGGATGACAAAGTTGAGCAGCTTCGTTGACTGAGATTTTTGTTTTTTCGAACAAACGCTTCTTTTGACCAGATAATCTTAGTTTTATCGTTTTTACGCTTGCTACCAATAAAATAATTATTCAAAATTCTCTGAAATTCAGCAGCATTGGGAATAAAAGATCGGTAAAAGTTGACCATACCCATGAACCTTCGAAGATCTTTCACTGTGATGGGTTTGGGGAAATTGATAATGGCATCAACTTTTTCTCTAGAAGGTCTGATACCCGTTGAGTTGATCACATGACCGAGAAACACTATCTCGGGTGAAGCAAAAACGCATTTACTGACGTTGATAACAAAACCAGCGTCTTGAAGACGACTGAATAAAATTTCTAGATGATTCAAATGCTGTTCTAAATCTTTGGATGCTTTTAAAATATCATCCAGATAAGGAAACGCGAATGCTAAACCACGACAAATTGAATCAATACAACGTTAAACGTCTGAGCTGCATTCTTAAAACCAAAAGTCATGCGTACGAATTCGAAAAGTCCGAATGGAGTACAGATAGCGGTTTTTGGAATATCCGATTCTTCAACCGGAATTTGGTGAAAAGCTTTTATCAAATCGACTTTCGAAAAAAAAGGTGCATCCATCTAGTTGTGAATTAAAGTCACGTAGATTAGGTACAGGGTAACGATCTCGCTTAGTTAATTTATTGAGTGCACGGTAATCGCCACACGGACGATACTGACCGTCACTTTTTCTTACCAAGTGAAGTGGACTTGACCACTCAGTACACGATGGTCTACATATACCTTGACGAATTAAAGACTCGAATTCAGCTTTTGCAATGCGAAGCTTATCGGGAGCAAGTCTTCGGGCTTTCGCTGCGCAAGGAGGACCTACAGTGACAATAGCATGAGTAACCTTGAGTTTGAATTCGTACAGCTGAGGTGATTCTCTTGTAATTTCTTTGAATTTTTGTAGAAGTTTGACAATATCTTGATTAAGATCTTTTGGAGAAATTGGACTGATCGCACAAGTATTTGTGTTGTCTTCGGAAACAAATAAAGCATTCACGCTCAATGATGTTACCGTGTCGATGAGTTTTCGATTTTTGAGGTCAACTAACAACCTGTATTTAGACAAAAAGTCAGCTCCAATAATCGGTTTGCTAACGTCAGCTACTACAAACTTCCAAGAAAAATTTCGTCGAAGGCCTAAATTAAGGTTGAGGATTTGTGAACCAAATGCATTGATTTTTGTGCCATTTGCTGCATAAAGTTTATATGACTTGGAATGACAATTTTGACTACGAGAAGGAGGAATCACAGACACATCGGCACCTGTGTCAACTAGAAATTGAACTTTAGAAATACGATCTGTAATAATTACGCGACTATTGACTGAACTAACAGCATCGCTGGTCGCCGTACGCGATACTTTACTTAGTTTTTTGGATTTTTAGAGGCTCTAAAATTCTCGTAGAACTTGCAAAACGGTTTGCAATTACGAGCCTTACTTTTGTACCGATTGTGATAAAAACAAACTTGATCATCGCTTGAAGCACGACTTTTAGATTTCTGACGTTTGTGAAAATGGTTTCGGGAACGACTACGACTGTGCGATTCTAAGAACCTATCAAATTTCTTTGTTAATGCGTCAACTTGAGCAGCTAATTCACTCTCATTTTGAGACGACACGCTGCTTACGCTGCTTACACCTAGAGGTTTGTCTACGTCATAAATATTGTCAGCTGCCTTAGCCATATGTTCCAAATCAGTCTCTAAACTAACCAACATTTTTTGAGTGCCGTGTGGTAATCGTTTTAACCAAATTTCTTGGAGGACATTATCCTTCATTTGATCACCAGCCAAATTTCTCATTTCACGGAGTAGTTGTGTTGGCTTTTTATCTCCCGGTTGTAACCCGCTGAGCAATTGCAATCTATTTTGCTTCTTGCAGATTCGGCTCTACGATCAATGATTGTTTGCTTTAAATCAGCATATTTATTTGTTTTGGATGGCTTAATAATTTTGTCGCGAACCTGTTTCACTTTATCGGGATCGAGAGCGGACAGTAAATGGCTATACATCGTAGAAACTACCGATATATTAGCGATACTGAATTGGGCTTCCAGTTGGAAGAACCAGATCTCGGGATCATCCCGATTAAATGGTGGGGGCTTAACCGATACATGCGCTACTGTCGGAGTTTCATTGTCATCAACATTTTTGAGAAAGCAATTATTTAAAAAATAATCAAATGAAAAAAAACTACACAATCATAAATACCATAAATAACACGACAACACAAATCACGTGAAAAATGTGATAAGAGACAAAGAAAACGGTTTCGTCACTCACCTGATCCTTCTCAACCCAATTGAAAATTATTTATAATATTTTGGAGAGAGAAAAAAAAATGACGCTATAAAAATTTTGATGATCCGTATCCGTGATGATTCAATGATTAGAACTTGATAGTTGAGCTGGCTCGAACTGTTTATGGTATGTTGCAGTTTAATTTGATGATCCGCACCCGTGATGATTCGATAGAGCAGTACTTAATGGTTGATCGTCCAAAACAAAATGTATGCGCGTACATTGAAAACAATTTTCGTGGAATATTGAAATCGACGATATATTCGCAATAATTATGCGACCGGATTTAATATTATTATATTTGAACTTGTGTTACTTTTTTTAAAAAAAAATCACTCGGTGGTCACCACTGTGGTTTAATGTGCGCAGTGCACATGACAAACCAGGTTTTGCGTGTTGTCCAATCAAAGCAGTTAAATGAATCCACTGTTATGGCAAAATGTATTTAATTACCCAACAATAAGAACAATATCATTACTTTTTGTTAAACACCAATCGTTATGATAATTGCGAGTCAGAAATAATAAAAAGATCAATTCACAATTTTGAGTAAATTTATTTATATGCGAACAATGTTAAATATGAATATCTGTATGTGAACAATGTGGAATATGAAGTTACTTATCCGGCGAGCGTCTAGACAGGAATGAACAGAAACAAATGTGTGACAATGCTGCTCTCCGTCTACCCATCACACACACTCTTATAGAAAGAAACAAGTTCTGTGGAAAGTGTTTCATCATCGTGATGCGCATATATGGCTTAGAGACAAAATTGCGATTTATTAAAAATTATAACGATTCTATTCCGCCACAGCTTAATAAAAAATAAAACTTTTGAATCAATTTTGCGCAATTATTATTTTTTCCGAGAAACTACATATATATGGTAGAGAAAACCGATTACCGATCCACACGCTTTAACAGATTCTGAACAACTGCTCTTAGTCCTCGCCCATACAAATTTTATGAAAAAAGTTTCCGATTTTCTTCAAGTTTTATGCGCATGTGGGGGGCTCCCATACAATTTTTTTTTTAATTATCAATTTTTAACGCACTTCCTAAAGCCCGATTTTCCTGAAATTTTGTACACATGTGTATTTGCGGTGACAATACTTTATTTATTTGGTAGTGATCGAGCCCCGGGTTCAGCCGCAAGGCCCTTATACATTTTTTTAAATATCATAAAGTGGCATCAGATACCGTCGTACATTAATGACTGTGTACGGTGTGTGTGCTGCGCAGTCGGCTGCGCTGCTTGGTTTGGTGGTGGATTTTGATTGCAAAATCTATTCTGCCTGTTCATGGAAGCACTACGAGGTTGCGTCGCCATATTTTTAACTCGGCACTTACACGGTTTTTAATAATGTCATTATTTCTAATAATGAACGAAAACAGAAAATTTCTGTTTCACATCATTTCTCAAGCATCAATATACATTACTCCGAATTACACAATCATTATTAATGCCATTTCACAAAGTTACCATGAATGTGCGTAATAGTATAAAAGTCGAATCGATTATGAACATTCCATTTCATCTTTAAGATATATGTTCTGAGCATTTTCAAATTTGACATCTGATGACAAATGTCTCATTCGATGATTTTCTCCTACAATACAAAAATCAATTTCTGCGATTAGAGAATTTAGATGAACAATTTTACTTTTTATGGGTTGTTTTTTTTTTACATTGAATTCTTTAAATTCATCTCTATCACGGCCTTCCTGACAACTTTATCGCTTTCGATGACGTGTCCATTCTGCGTTTTGGCTTCTTCCTTAATTCTCTGCAAAGGAACCACAAAAGAGAAACAGAAGAAATCAGTAACAGAAAGACTTTCCAACTTTAGAGATAGTCAATAGAGTCAGTTGCATAATTCGTAAAAGTCCTTCAGAGAATCACACCTCAAGACCTGTACAGCACATTTTATGTTCCTTGGAGAATGACATCTCAAACAGTATCAGCAATATTGATTTGCATATCAGTCTTTCAGAGAATCACATCTCATGACAAGCAATAATAATTTGCGTAACAGTCTTTCAGAGAATCACATCCCAAGACAAGCAATAATAATTTGCGTACGGTCTTCCAGAGAATCACATCTCAAGACAATCAAGAATAATTTGCGTAACAGTCTTCCAGATAATCACATCTCAAGACAAGCAATAACAATTTGCGTAACAGTCTTCCAGAGAATCACATCTCAAGACAAGCAAATATAATTTGCGTACCAGTCTTCCAGAGAATCACATCTCAAGACAAGCCACTTTCACATGTACGAGCCCCGTCGTCTTGTTTACCGTTTATTAAGTGCCAACTGAATTCTACTAACATAACTCGACCACGTTAAATTTACATACAAATTTGTTCTCAACAAGTTGGCAACGGTATCCACGTATCGTTTCACTTGTCCATTAGCTCTACTTATGTCAGGAGCAGTTGTGTGATGATCAATCCCATAGGACTTACAGAACTTCTAAAAAAGCTCCCTAGTAAAGTTGATACCCTTATCACTGATGATACGACAGGGGATACCAAACAACATGACGAAATCAAGAACTAGGATTTTTCTGTCAAACAGCTAATAAAAATTCTGTGAAAAAAATTTAAAATATAATTCTAAATAATGTAACAAAATTAATTAATTTATTTATTTCTTCTTTTAGTTTTGGTTTAATTCTTTATAATTCTATAAAAATTATTTAATTTAATTATTCCTGTGCGTTTGTGGTTCTGCAAGAAGTCATTGTTCAAAGAAGACAACTTTCAAGACATTGAAAAGATCATTCTTCTTTATCCGGACCAACTGAACTTCAGCAAAATACAGGTCATTGGAAAGATCATTATTTGCTGCCCAAGACCAAATCTGTCATCTTACAAGTTGAAAAAGAAGTAGAATTTTTTGGAAAGCCTAAGCTCGCTGATTGTTTGTGACTTTTTCGCTTGTAAGGCCTGGTAATACAAGCGAAGCTGTTGCGTTTCTCCGTTGAGCTGTTGGTTTTTAAAAAAATTCTTCTTATTATTGTTATTATTAATTGTTGATTATTTTAATTTTTTAAAAATCTATTATGCATCTTGCCGGGTTCGGTAGTTTTACGTTGTGAAATGAATTCATATTTTGAAATTCATTTCACAAATATTCGCGGCATTAAAAATAATTTTAACTCGGTCGCAGAATATCTTGACGCGAATAAGCCTGCGATTCTCAGTTTATGTAAAACGCAGGCCTCTTATTTGGGTACCCCAAATGATTTTCATTGTCCGGGGTATTCTCGTGTTGACTGTTTGGTTCCACATCGTGCGGTTATTCTATTTATTCGTAATGACATCAGTTTTAGTATACCTAAATTTTTTAATCAAAAATTTAATCGCATGTTCAATACGATATGGATTGAAATTAAAATTATACATTTTTTTAAATATCATAAAGTGGCATCAGATACCGTCGTACATTAATGACTGTGTACGGTGTGTGTGCTGCGCAGTCGGCTGCGCTGCTTGGTTTGGTGGTGGATTTTGATTGCAAAATCTATTCTGCCTGTTCATGGAAGCACTACGAGGTTGCGTCGCCATATTTTTAACTCGGCACTTACACGGTTTTTAATAATGTCATTATTTCTAATAATGAACGAAAACAGAAAATTTCTGTTTCACATCATTTCTCAAGCATCAATATACATTACTCCGAATTACACAATCATTATTAATGCCATTTCACAAAGTTACCATGAATGTGCGTAATAGTATAAAAGTCGAATCGATTATGAACATTCCATTTCATCTTTAAGAAATATGTTCTGAGCATTTTCAAATTTGACATCTGATGAGAAATGTCTCTTTCGATGATTTTCTCCTACAATAAAAAAATAAAAAAAATATAAAAAATGACCCAGGATCGAGGGGCTCCCATATCAATTTCTGCGATTAGAGAATTTAGATGAACAATTTTACTTTTTATGGGTTGTTTTTTTTACATTGAATTCTTTAAATTCATCTCTATCACGGCCTTCCTGACAACTTTATCGCTTTCGATGACGTGTCCATTCTGCGTTTTGGCTTCTTCCTTAATTCTCTGCAAAGGAACCACAAAAGAGAAACAGAAGAAATCAGTAACAGAAAGACTTTCCAACTTTAGAGATAGTCAATAGAGTCAGTTGCATAATTCGTAAAAGTCCTTCAGAGAATCACACCTCAAGACCTGTACAGAACATTTTATGTTCCTTAGAGAATGACATCTCAAACAGTATCAGCAATATTGATTTGCATATCAGTCTTTCAGAGAATCACATCTCATGACAAGCAATAATAATTTGCGTAACAGTCTTTAAGAGAATCACATCCCAAGACAAGCAATAATAATTTGCGTACGGTCTTCCAGAGAATCACATCTCAAGACAATCAAGAATAATTTGCGTAACAGTCTTCCAGATAATCACATCTCAAGACAAGCAATAACAATTTGCGTAACAGTCTTCCAGAGAATCACATCTCAAGACAAGCAAATATAATTTGCGTACCAGTCTTCCAGAGAATCACATCTCAAGACAAGCCACTTTCACATGTACGAGCCCTGTCGTCTTGTTTACCGTCATATTAAGTACCAACTTAATTCTACTAACATAACTCGACCACGTTAAATTTACATACAAATTTGTTCTCAACAAGTTGGCAACGGTATCCACGTATCGTTTCACTTGTCCATTAGCTCTACTTATGTCAGGAGCAGTTGTGTGATGATCAATCCCATAGGACTTACAGAACTTCTGAAAAAGCTCCCTAGTAAAGTTGATACCATTATCACTAATGATACGACAGGGGATACCAAACAACATGACGAAATCAAGAACTAGGATTTTTCTGTCAAACAGCTAATAAAAATTCTGTGAAAAAAATTTAAAATATAATTCTAAATAATTTAACAAAATTAATTAATTTATTTATTTCTTCTTTTAGTTTTGGTTTAATTCTTTATAATTCTATAAAAATTATTTAATTTAATTATTCTTGTGCGTTTGTGGTTCTGCAAGAAGTCATTGTTCAAAGAAGACAACTTTCAAGACATTGAAAAGATCATTCTTCTTTATCCGGACCAACTGAACTTCAGCAAAATACAGGTCATTGGAAAGATCATTATTTGCTGCCCAAGACCAAATCTGTCATCTTACAAGTAGAAAAAGAAGTAGAATTTTTTGGAAAGCCTAAGCTCGCTGATTGTGCGTGACTTTTTCGCTTGTAAGGCCTGGTAATACAAGCGAAGCTGTTGCGTTTCTCCGTTGAGCTGTTGGTTTTTAAAAAAATTCTTCTTATTATTGTTATTATTAATTGTTGATTATTTTAATTTTTTAAAAATCTATTATACATCTTGCCGGGTTCGGTAGTTTTACGTTGTGAAATGAATTCATATTTTGAAATTCATTTCACAAATATTCGCGGCATTAAAAATAATTTTAACTCGGTCGCAGAATATCTTGACGCGAATAAGCCTGCGATTCTCAGTTTATGTAAAACGCAGGCCTCTTATTTGGGTACCCCAAATGATTTTCATTGTCCGGGGTATTCTCGTGTTGACTGTTTGGTTCCACATCGTGCGGTTATTCTATTTATTCGTAATGACATCAGTTTTAGTATACCTAAATTTGTTAATCAAAAATTTAATCGCATGTTCAATACGATATGGATTGAAATTAAAATTTCAAGCCATTCGATGTTTATTTGTTCCCTTTATCGTAGTCCTAATTTGTCACCTGATGACACTAAAAATGAGTTTAATTACTTATCAGACTTTATAGACAAAATTTACCAATCCTCTCCGTTATCAGAATTGGTTGTCTTGGGCGATTTTAATGTCCTATTCAAATGGTAGAGATAGTTCTGGTGAAACTGCTGAACTATTTTCAAATATTAAACTTCTCACCCAACTCGTTGATAAGCCAACTAGGTATCCCGATACCTCTTGGCAATCACCTCGCCTTTTAGATTTATTTCTAACTTCTATGCCAATGAAATATTCAATTATGTATCTGCACCTTTAGGACTTTCTGACCATGCTTTACTAGTAGCCAAATTTTCAATAACTCCAGCCATTATAGAGCCTTCTCATAAAAGGCTACTCTGGCACTATACAAATACTAACTGGTAGCATCTGAACCAATTTTATAGCTCACTTGATTGGTCAACCTGCTTTTCCAGCAATAATGCTGATGAAGCATCACAACTTATCACGTCTACCATTTTGCTAGGCATGAAAAATTGCATTCCTTCTTCATTTTAAAACCCCAATACTCGTAAGAATAAATGGTTTAACGAAAATTGCAGGTCAGCAGTCGCGTGTAAAAAAGCAGCCATTTGGACTACGTTAGTTGCACTTCTGAAGTAAACCTTGTAAAGTTTCGAATAGCTAGAAACAGTTCAAGCGCTATATTGAAAAGGTCCAAAATAATATATGACCTTAAGATTCGAGATAGCATGCGAAAAATTTTTAATTCTGATTCAAACAGTCGAAGCTTTTGGTCGTTTGCTGCATTGGTTAAATGAAACTTTGCAGACAATAATTCGTCTATTCCGTCTTTATTTCTTAATGGTATGTATTATAGAACTGATATTGAGAAAGCTAATCTCTTAGCTTCTCATTTCGCTGGTGTTTCTACCCTTCCTTTAACTAACCAAAGCCCTCCAATTCTCCCGAATCTAGGCCCAGGTATGTCTAAAATCTATTTCTGGAAACGGGTTGTTTCAAAGATTCTGAAAGAACTTGACCACAATAAAGCGACTGGCCCCGACGGTATTCCGCCATTAGTATTGAAAAGCTGTCATCATACTTTGGCCAAACCGCTTAGCAAATTGTTTCATCTCTCAATGCAGTCAGGTATTTTTCCATCAATTTGGAAATAGCAAATATTCAACCCATTCCGAAAAAAGGTGATAAATCGGCACCTACGAACTACCGTCCTCTTGTTTTTTTTGTCGGTTAATGGAATCTATCGTTAATTTCAGACTAATGAACTATCTGGATTCGAATGTTCTTTTATCCTATGTGCAGTATGGATTTCGTAAAAATCGCTCTTCTAGTGAACTCATGACGTGCATGACTCATTGTTTGGAGCGAAATATTGAAAACCTAGGTGAATCAAGCGTTATATCCTTAGATATTTCTAAAGCTTTTGATAGAGTATGGCACGATTGTCTTATAAATAAGATTCGTGCGGTGAACTTACAGTCCACTCTCATTACTTGGATTAAGGATTATTTATGGAAGCGTAAAATAAAAGTTGCATTAAATGGTATATCTTCAGCTTCACATGGGATCAATGCTGGCGTGCCTCAATGGTCATTACTGTCGCCCAACAACAACCTGTGATATCCATTCTTTTGCTGATGATACAATACTATCGGCTCCCATTGTGTTTGTCAGTCAAAAAAAATGCAATTCTCGCTTGAATGGTTCGCGTTTTTTTTATTGTAATTTTCTTTATTAATTTTAAGGTAGTACATTATTTTGAAAATAACAAAAAAGAAAATGTAATTTATAATTTAATTGATCTACTGACCCATAAAAGAGTTTCTCTAGTATCTTACATATATTTATTAAAGATATTATTAAGTTTACTGGAGTACTTTTTTTAAATATACTGTTGGCAAAAACATATTTTTTAAAAAAACCAACTAAAATCGATTTTAATAAAAAAAAAAAGGAAAAATAAATACTTAACCTACTTAACCTATGCGGCCAAAAACCATACAATTTCTATTATAGTATAAGTGTGCAAATTATGAAAGCCGAACATTAGATTTAAGTATTAAGTATTAAGCCACCAAACATTCATATTATTTACATTACAATCTTTATCTGCTATCGTCATATTATATCTACATAGGTGAGAATTCAAAGCATAATTTAAATTTGGATCGTATAGTATTCGTTTATCAATAGCTCTACGAAAAACATGATATATTATTGGAATATGTCTTGCGTCTTGTATATACCCTCTTTCATCTAAGAAAACAAAAAATTCAGGAGGTATGAACCCTGTTTCCAAATTTTTATTAAAATTAGGATATATACATTTGCTTATAATACTGTTTTGAGTTATATTTACTATTTTAGAATAATGATTTCTAATTAATTTTATTATAAAATTATCAATTCTGTGTATTTTACTTAATTTATAAATTATTTTATTTGAGACATAGTGTTTATAATCCGTATTTGGCTTTCTATATCTGTTAATACACTTCCTAATGCATTTTCTTTCAAATTTCCTTAATTTTTCCATAGATGATGGGCTAATATTGTACCATACCTGACACCAATAAGTCAAAATGGGCCTAATTAAAGCTTGATAAGCAATAACTTTAACTCTTTTCTGTAATAGTTTGGAACAAAATAAATTTCGGCTTATCATTAGCTTTTTCGATTTGTTTATCTATGTGAAATTTAAAGTTTATATTTTGATGCAAATATATTCCAAGATATTTAACTAATTTTTTATTAACTAAGATTTGGCCATCCAGAGTAATTATACTGAAATTTTTCCAATTTTTCCTAACATTGCTATTTACTTTATCTTAATAATTTCTGAAAAGAACTACTTCACATTTACTATAATTCACTCTTAAATTGCAAGAGTGAACAAAGTTAATGACTTCATCAAAAAGCACTTGCAATTCAGATTGGATCTCTGTAGATCTTTTCCCGAATGAATAGATTACAAGATCATCGGCAAAGGCTATAATACTTTTGTTGTTGATTTCAAATTTTTCCAATATGCCATTGATAAAAATATTAAATAAAATTTGAGAATTTACAAGTCCTTGCATCAAGCCGCTCTCTATAACAAAATTTTTTGAGTATATTTCTTCTGCAGAATAATCTACAATTTTGAAGGAACGATTACATAGCATACTATAAATAACCTTTAATATGCTTATCGGAAAGTTATATTGTAATAATTTATGGATTAAGCCTGTGATCCAGACTGAATGAAATGCATTTTTCAAATTTATTAAACAAGCTCCAACACAATTATTGTTATTAATATGCCAGCATATATCTGATACAAATTTACTAATACCATGAATCGACGAATGCTGCGTTTTAAACCCAAATTGATTTTCTGATAAAATATTTTTTTCGCTAACATATTTTATTATTTTAATATTTATTAATTTTTCATATATTTTGCTTATATTAGGCATAAGGCAAATAGGTCGGTAGCTGTTAATATCAGTGGATTCTTTTCCCGGCTTTTTAATTGCTATTATTTTAGCTTCTTTCCACTTGCTGGGAAAGTATCCATTATGAAGAGCATTATTAAACAATATGCAATATTGCCATCGTTGTCATCGATAAAACTATTAAGGACATTTCCCCTATGATTTCCAACAGTTTAGCATTAAGATCGCCTGCCAGTATATAAAATTTTTTTAAATTTTCTAAGTGTAATTTTTCAAATAAAATAGTTATGTAATTCATTTTTGAAACAATCGGCACTTCTATTAGAAGCATATGCCGCTATAACTATTACAGATTCTTTCCACTTGCTGGGAAAGTATCCATTATGAAGAGCATTATTTAACAATATGCAATATTGTTATCGTTGTCATCGATAAAACTATTAAGGACATTTCCCCTATGATTTCCAACAGTTTAGCATTAAGATCGCCTGCCAGTATATAAAATTTTTTTAAATTTTCTAATTGTAATTTTTCAAATAAAATAGTTATGTAATTCATTTTTGAAACAATCGGCACTTCTATTAGAAGCATATGCCGCTATAACTATTACAGATTCGTTGTTTTGCATAGCTATTCTAACAACAGTGGTTTCAATGCATTTGAATTTTTTTATTTCACTTAAGCATATTTCTTCGTAATTAATTGGTTTTTTATTAACACTGCTTTTCCTCCCGCTTGTATAGAATTAAATCTGTCACTAACTAAATTATAGTTTTTAAATATTATCTTATGCCTACAACTGAGCTTAGTTTCTGTACGAAAAACAATATCAGGTTTATATTTGGAAAGAAAATGCATTAGGTAAGTCCTTTTATCTAAAGAAAGCAATGAATTTGTGTTAACTTACACACATTTTAAATTACTTAACATAACATTAATTATATTTCTGTTCATTTTCCAGAGCAGTTGGTAATATCAAAAATAAAATCGATTCGTTTTATTTGCTCTTCTAAAACCTTTTCGAGTTTTTGGAAATTGAAGGAAACTGCCTAAATAGAATTTTTAAATTCTTCTAATAAAGGATTATTACAACTTAGACTATTACTATTTTGATTCGCATTATTTTTGTTATTAACAACTGGACTTTCTTTAAAATTATCTGCATATGAAATATTTTTATTAACAAAATTATTTAATGTTCTATATTGAAAGCTAGTTCTTTCATTTTGCTTTTGAGCTCTTAACTGCCTTCGTTGCATCCATTCAACATGAACAGAGCATCCTTTATAATTAGAAGGGTGATTGCCACCACATAAAGCCCAGCACAATTTGGTTTTTCCCTCTTCGTCATATGGAATTATTTCACACAGTCCAATAGGATGGTTTTGGCTGCACTTGACACATCGGTACTGCATTCTGCAATTAAATGTAGTATGGCCTTACTGTTGGCATCGATGGCATTGAACCCCATCGGATTTTTTTAAATTCTCCCAAAAAACTCTTTGATAATTTAGACTACGGATACTAAAAATGTTTCTTGAATCACTATTTGGGGCACTAAATATATTGGCAGTGGTTTTTTTTCTCTCTTTCCGAGTAGCGTGTTTTGAGTCGAATTACTTTATTAAATGTGACATTTTCTAAGTTTAAGCTCTGCAACTCAATGAGTATACTATCAGGGTCTTCAGACGAACTAAGCCCCTTTAAAATTATTGAAATGAACTTTTCACTACTGGGTGTGAACGTATAAAATTCGCACTTTATTTCTTCTAGTGAATCTTTAACCTGCTTATAAGAATTTAAACTATATGTTTGCACTAAAACTTTGTTGTTTTTTAACATTTTAAGTTCAAACTCCATTAAATTAAGATGATTTTTTAATAATTTTTTTACATCTTAAATATCTTGTCCACTTACAACAATTACTAGAATCTTTATCTTTTTTGTTCCATTAACTATTTTTTCATTGTTATTAACAGTTATATTTACAGATGGTTTTGAATTAATTTTTTGAATTTTCTCCTGTTGATTAGCTTCCGACTTTTTTGTTATAAAAAGCAAAAGATAATTGCTTTCGTTGAAATCGTTGTCATCGTCGTTTGTTACCATAGTATCCTGATCAATCGACAATAACGAATACCTATTTTGGCTCTCATTCAAATTCAAGTTACTTTGACTTTCCTTATTTGTTGTATTACTTTCATATTGATTTAGTTTTAAGAGAGTCTTTTTTAATTCGTTTTCTATCTCTTTTTTAACTCTTCAATACTATTGTTTTTACTTACAGTTTTGGTTTTTTTCCATTTTTAATTTTTTTTACAACGTTTATATTTCACCTCAGAAAACGACTCTGCTATTTTAAGAAGTAAGTTTTCTTTGAACTAAATTTTTTCACTATCATTATTTTGCATATGCACCGCACTCTTTCTTACAATCAGCTTTTATGGTTCTGCTTTAAGTACAAACATACATACATATGTTAATATGTTCGTATCAGTAAACACGTGTTTTGTATTTCCAACTTTCTACACTTTTAAATCTGTTTTTTTTTTCAAATCAATCACTAATTTTTTTGAAAATATTTTTATTAATAATCGACAAGCGACCATCAACCATTGACTTCAGTTAAACAGTTTTTTTAAAAAGTAACTTTTAATACTTGTAAACACGCACTACGCAACGCAACACGTCTACTTATTAACTCGATTAAAACCGAACCTGAATCGTTCGCATGATTTAATGAATTTGACTATTCTGTATTCAATATTCAAGTCGTTCTGGATTGGGACATTTCTAATAGAGTAGAATTTAACCCAAATAAATTTCAGTCTTGTTCTTTTTCTCAGAAGACAGTTCAACATTACGTGCCCATATTGCAAGATCAGATTCACTTAAGTTGTTAGGTTTAAAAGTATCAAGTGATCTTTCCTGGAAGGATCATATTTATGAAATTTCAAAAAGAGCTAGTCAATGTTTAGGATTCATAAGACGTTGTATCTTCTACTTCACTCCCTCTGAAGAATTAAGATTATATAAATCTTATATTAGACCAATTTTAGAATTTAATTCATATGTGTGGGGTGGGGCTCCAAGATCGCATTTGGTTCATCTTGATGGAGTTCAAAATAGAGTTATTCGTTTGATAAACGATCTATCCTTTACTTCGTCTCTTGATACTTTGGAACACAGACGATATGTAGGAGCTTTATCTGTTTTCTACAAATGTTAAAAAAAAACAAAAAATGAGACGTACTGTCTCGGTAACTTACAATGTTTAACATGGTGAAAGAGTCATCGATAATTAAAATATATCGATTATCAGCAGTATTATCCCCTCAAATGGCCCCATACAATCTACATGTACTGTATGAAACGGTATCGGCAACTTATCAATTGGATGCAACTCTCATTGTTTATTGCCCGACGGCCTTTTTGCCACCAGACATATTAAACGGAATTAACGAATTTCATCACATTTCTCGACATTGTTGGCATCAATTTCTTGAACTTCCGGATCTAAACTTTGTTCCACTCTTAATCAATTTTCGGACATATAGGGTTTTTCAATAAGAGCACTTCAACTTTTTTTTTGAATAAAACACAAACTGTTCGACTATTGAACTAACTTTTTTTTTAGTAACGAACTTGAACATATACATATGATACATTTAAGTATGAAACTCGATTTCTTTTGCATGACCACCGCGTGCACGTTTTACGAAGTCCAATCTTTGAACCCAATTTTCGACCACTCTTTCCCATAAATCGGCCGAATTTTCTCTTGAGCCCAATTCACGAATCGGCGTCGCTTCAAATGGTCAAACGGCTTTAGTTGTTGTGTCAGCTTGATCTTATACGGATGTAGGCCAAGATTTTTACGTAAAATTCGCCACAATGATGTCACAGAAAGGCCCAATTGTTGCGAACGTCTTAAAGTAGCGGCAACAGAACGATTATTTTGATAAAAAATTTGCACGATTTGCAATCGCTGTTCACATGTATAGCGTTCCATAATAAAATGTATACTAATGAAGTTTCCAAATAACAAAAGAACAATAAAAAATATGGCGTCGTTCGCCGTCCCTATCGGAGAAAAGTTGAAGCGCACCTGTTGAAACACCCTATACTACTACTGACAGCAACTTTGCACCAGCGGATCCTGACTCAGATAATCAGCATGTTGCATAGCTTTTCCTTTTCGGTAACGGACTTCAAGTTCAAAGTCCTGAAGATAGATCCACCATCTAGCAACCCTGGGTAAAAGGTCTTTCTTTTCTTTAGTAGACTTCAATGCATAACAGTCTGTGACTACTATAAACTTTATCCGTTTCTCGATTTGGATCGAGAACAATCAGTATCGGTCTTTTGGTAAGCTGATCTATTATATAGTGTCTAGCATTTTCACACTCCACAGTCCACATAAACTTTTCTCCCTGCTTCGTTAGTGACGTGATACACTTAGTTTTGGAAGAAAATTCGGGAATGAATCTTCCAAAATAATTGGACAATCCCATAAACTGTCGGACTTCTTTTCATTTTTCGGTTCAGGTGACCTGAAGAGTGCATCCACTTTGGATTTTCCAAGTCTTATACCTTCAAAGGATATTTCTCTACCTAAATATTCAATCTTTGTTCGTAGAAAGTAGCACTTATCAACGTTAAGTGAAAACCCACAGTCCGTCAATGCTTTCAGGTCAATGTTCAAGCGTATCAATCCTTCGGACACAGTTTTCGGAGGAATCAACACATCGTCTAGGTATACAAGAGCAACAGTATCTTTTAGACCTCCCAGCGCTTTATTGATGGCTCTCTGAAACACAGCTGGGGCATTAGCCAAACCAAAAGGTATTCGTAGGTATTCAAAAGGCCATGTCTGACGAAGTATAAAAACGATTTCCAGACAATCGATCCAGTTGATTGTCAATTCTAGGTAAGGATACCGATCTTTCGTAATACGGTTGAGGGCCCGATAGTCAAAACAAAGACGATTTTGGCCATTCTTCTTTTTTACCAATATTACTGGACTAGCAAAAGGCGACTCACTGTCTCTTATTATATTATGTACCCTTAATAATATATATTCGGCGCGACAGACCTTTGCGGTCCAAGACCTAGCTTATCGCGACCATTTCTGTTAGCATGTATATTTTTGGACACAAATGGATGTGTTCTACAATTTAAGGCCGGTTCCGAACGGCAAATTGAGAAGCTTTCCGTGACAAGTTTTTACTCTCGGAACATTTTTTCCGACATTTGCGAGAGGTGGGACCCAGTGATAAATACTTTTGGTGTTACTGGGATTCGAACCACGAACCTCCTGCTCAGTTGCCATGTGCATTTCCACTCAACCACGGCGCACTAGACAATTACTATTTATTTATTATACCCGGCTGTCATCGAACTGACCACCCACTAACTGACCTCCGCCAATTGACCTCCCGCACACTGACCACCCACCACCAATAGACTACCTTAGCCACCAAAAAAACTATAGAATCGACACTTATATCGGCAAAATATATATACGTGTTGGAATCGGGAGTTATGATGATGCACTCACGCATCTGAGTGTACAACACATTTCAATTGCTGCACCATTCAGTTTTGTATAAAAATATTTTTTCTACATCCTCTTGATATCTCTATACTCGCTTCTGCAACGCAACAAAAAAACATCCCCAGTCGTAAAGCAAGCAGCGCTGCCTACATCGCATCACTCATCAGCGCACACAGAACACAGTCATTATAGTATGATATGATATGGGAGCCCCCCGATCCCGCAGCTCGATTTCTCTGAAATTAATAGAAAGTATTGTCACCGTAAATATACATGTGTGCAAAATTTCAATAAAGAGAATTTAAAAAGCAGCGCAGCATATAGCACACAGTCATTATGGCGTTATTTTTATGCAGCACAGAAACAGCGCAACGAACATCGCAGCACACAGCACACACTCACAATGATGCCCGACAGTTTTTTTCGTCGACTTTAGTTATTTAGTTACAAAATTGGTCGCCACAAAAGGCCCTTTTATTAAAACGGAATAATATATATATAGCCTATGTTCACCCTGAAAGTATATTCTAAATATTGGTAAAAAAAATTTTAAAATCGGTTCAGAAGCTCTTAAGATTACACACAAACTACAATTACCTATTTATAAAATTAGTATAGATATATAATATGTGATAGAGATGAATTTAAAGAATTCAATGTAAAAATAAATAAATAAAGAGTTAATGGGTAAAGGAATGTTTATATTTACTCTTTGTACCCAGTGAATGAGTAATTCGGGAAGCCAAGAGAGATTGGCTCCGTTTGGTAAGCTTGCAGTCGGAGAACAATAAGTAAAGAGAGGAATTTGCGCTCTTAAGAGTCATTCATGTGAATGGCGAGGACTAAGGGCAGTTGTGCAGAATCTGTTAAAGCCATTGTGGATCGGTAATCGGGTTTCTCTATCATCAGAAGTGGGATATTTCCTTAATTCGCCGTTTCATCTTGATTGTCCCAATTGTCGTTGTTTCTGTGAGTTGTTTTTAGACGAAATTACGAACGGTCGGTGTTCTCGTAAAGGAAAAATTAATATTCGCATTACTTGTTAATACTAATTTATTTAATTTTATTTGCCAAAAATCATTTGACGCGACTGTAATACGAATTGATACCTTGTTGCGCAGTGTAGACGGTCGAACAGTTACTCAGTCTGAGGGGTTGTGTTGTGCGTCATTACGGAAAAACAAGAATTATCTGTCGGTGCATGCCTTTTACTTCTACTTTGGTGCCGATATTGCGAGTGTACCTGTCAATTTGTATTATCTGTATTAACCTTACTGCACTGGTAAGTCATTTGAATACTTTTTACTATGTCGGAAGAAACGACTTATCCTGGTGCCGTTGAGGCTACCACCGAGGAATGCGAAAAGTCTGCTGAAGTCGTTGGAGCACGGCTAGGTGGCTCAAACATTAATGCAAGCCATCCGCTTATTACTCTGAAAGCATTAAATTCTGTTTTAAGCGCTAGAAGGTAATGGAATTGTGGAGAAGTTGTCGGATTTCCGAATTACGATCGGACCACTCTCGGGTCAGCAAAGTCCAGTGGTGCGTTGATATAGACGCAAGGATCGAAATAGACAAATTAAAAGATTTTGATGTACTACTACGTGTACATACGGCGCTGTACGGTAGGGCAAAAACCTGGTACAAAAATACGGTTATAAGCACTATGCTTGGTGCGATCTACGTGCTTTGTTGTTACATAATTTTTCAAGCGGTTCCGATATTGTCGGACAGTTAAGGCAAGTGGCTAATATCCAAAGTGGTGACTTTGATACCTATACTGATTTCGTTATGGAGAAGGTCTCCCAAATTAATAGATTTCTATTTGAGATACCGGAAGACAGAGTAATAAAGATCGTTATCGATTATATTGCGAACGTTGGCTTGCGAAATTCGTTGACCTTCGTTATGCCGCCCACCGTACAGACTTTGATCGATCATTTGTCTTCTATAGGCGAGTTCCCAAGACATAAAAGAGACTTTGATAAAAATCAAAGAAGAAACAAAGATTTTAAAGATTTTTCGGTTTCTGCGCGACATGATGGCCCAGGGTATGATGCTAAGAGTTCGCGAGTAACCAACAATAAAAAATGTTTTGATTGTGGCAAAGTGGGACAATTTAAAGCGAATTGCTTTCAGAAATCTCCGGTCAGTGGTAAACAAAATCTTCAACCGTCAGAGGTGCCTAAGTTGGCCTTGACTAACTGTGCGTTCTGTGTTAAGGCGGGTTATGAAGAAAAGACCTGTTGGTTCAAACAACGAGCAGACGGGAAGAAAGTTAACTTGTGTAGCGACATTGTTCATCATATTTGGCTCTACAACCAGGGTCCGGTCCTGGCCTCCCGCAAAAAGTCTCTCCACCGGTCCCGATTTCGAGCCGATGTCATCCAGTTTGGCATCCCTAAACTCTGGGCGTCCTGGTCTAAGCCATCCTTCCAGCGTAGGCTTGGCCGGCCTCGCTGTCGTGTTCCATAAATCCTACCGCAAAGGACTTTCCGAGCAGGATCCTCTTCGCTCACGCGAGCTAGATGTCCTGCCCACCGGAGCCTACCGAGCTTAATTTTCTTCACGATGTCGACATCGCAGTAACGCTCGTAGATCTCATCATTATAGAGTCTCCGGAATTGTCCTTCCTCACATACGGTGCCAAGAATTCTCCGTAAGACTTTTCTCTCGAACGCGGCTAAGAGGTCAGAATGCTTTTTGCTAAGCAGCACCCAAGTCTCGGATCCATATGTAAGTACTGGTATGACTATTGTCTTATATATCAGCAGCTTGGATGTTATGGTTAGGTTCCTGGATTTGAAGAGTCTTGACAGGCTATAGTAGGCTTTGTTGGCTTTAAGCAACCGTGCGCGTATTTCTGGTTCAGTGCTTTTATCGGCTGCTATTGTTGTCCCGACATAGTAAAAGGATTGCACTACTTCAAATTCGCGCTCCACTATCTGAATTGAGGGACCAATGTTGGATCTTCTACTCGCAGACGTGGCCACCATGTACTTTGTTTTGCTCTCATTTATGTGCAGCCCCAGATTTCGTGCCGCCTGCTCTATCTGGATGAAAGCTTCCTGTACAGCTCTTTGGTTTCTACCAACGATGTCAATATCGTCTGCGTAAGCCAGTATCTGAATGGACTTATAGAGGATTGTTCCTCTCGCCGTTACGTCAGAGTCTCGGATCACTTTCTCCAACGCCAGGTTGAAGAGGACGCAGGCCAGACCATCCCCTTGTCGGAGCCCGTTATAGATGTTGAATGGGCTTGATAGTGATCCGGATATTTTTACTTGGCTTAAAACATTGGTCATGGTCAACCTACATAGTCGTGTCAGTTTATTTGAGATGCCGAATTCTCTCATGGCTTTATAAAGTTCTACTCTGGCTATGCTATCATAGGCGGCTTTAAAGTCTATATAAAGATGGTGTAGTGAGTTTTGAAACTCTAGACATTTTTCCATCACCTGCCTTGGGGTGTAAATCTGATCAGTTGTTGATTTGCCTGGGATGAAGCCACCCTGGTATGGACCAATGATGACTTTAGCGTATGGGGCTATCCTGTCCTGAAGGATAGAGGAGAAAATCTTATACGCGGTACTCAACAACGTTATACCACGATAATTGCTGCATTTTGTGATATCTCCCTTCTTATGTATGGGGCAGAGGATGCCTCTTCGCCAGTCTTCTGTCATAACTTCTTCTTCCCATACTTGCACTATTATTTCATGAATTGCTGGGTGTAATGTGGGGCCTCCTATTTTTATCAGTTCCGCTGGGATCCCATCAGATCCCGGATCTTATTATTTTTGAGCCGATTTATCGCTCTGCTAACTTCAATTTCGACGTTCTAAGATGCCTTTAAGATCGGCGATCAGATTACCCTCTTTGTCCTTGCTGTATGTGCAACGCGGTGTATATTGCGTCATACCGCGGACCCTTTGGTAGAACTTCCGCGCCTGATGCGGTCCTTGCTCTCTGTACTGTTCCAGTTCACGGACGAGATTCTTCTCCCAGGCTGCTTTCTTTCGCCGGTGAACTGTTTTTCATATCTTCTGAGCTCTTTATATTCCTCTTTGCGTGCCCGCGTACTATGAGATTGTTGCATTGCTCGGTACGCAACATTCTTACGTTCAGTCGCTAGCTTACATTCGTCATTGAACCAATCGTTCCGATCTCTACGACTACTGCCTAAGATGGAGTCAGCAGTACTAATGACAGTATTTTTAAGGCGTGTCCATTTCTCTTCTACGCCCGACATCTCAGCCCCAGGCCTTACTCTCCCTGTATTTAGGGCGAGTCCTATCGCTTGGCTTGTTTCTGGTCTCTTCATTGCGAAGGGCAGCCGTGTTGACTCTAATCTGATTCGCGGATGCAGTCTTCCGTGATGATGCAATCCGCGCTCGGAGCACCATACCAAGAAGATAGTGGTCCGAGTCGACGTTGGCACTTCGGTACGTTCGTACCGTCATCAAGTTCGGGTTGTGGCTGCGGTCTATCAACACGTGGTCTATCTGGTTGCGAGTGGCAACATCAGGGGGTACCCAGGTGGCTTTGTGGATATTTTTACGCGCAAACCTTGTACTCGCAACGACCAAATTATTGCTTGCTGCCATCTCTATGACTCGTTGTCCATTGTCATTAGTGTTCTCGTGTAAGCTATGGGTGCCAATGTACTGCCGGAATACTGGCTCCCTACCTATTTTAGCATTCATATCCCCCAGAATGATTTTTACATCATACTGAAGGCAGGCATGTAGTTCCCGTTCGACTGATTCAAAGAATTCTTCTTTTTCATCATCTGGGGAATCCTCTGTAGGTGCGTGAACGTTTATGAGGCTTAGGTTTTTAAATTTGCCCCGCACGTGAAGGGTGCATAGCCGTTCATTTACTGCATTAAAGCCGATAACGGTGGGTTTCATTCTTTTGCTGACTAGAAACCCCACCCCGAGCACATGATGTCTTGCATGACAGCTGTAATATATGTCATATTCTGATTTTTGTAAGACACCATTCCCTGTCCACCGCATCTCCTGAATTGCTGTTAAGTCAGCATTATATTTGGACAGGATATCGGCTAGCTGCTGTGCAGCTCGAGCTCTATACAGTGAGCGTACGTACGTACGAAAACTACCAGTGGCCACCACGTGGAGGTTTGATCGCACTTCCACCAGTCAGAGATAGTTACGGCCACCTGCAATTCTAGAGCATTCTGTGTTATTCCCCCTATTTCTGCTAATGGTTGACTGCCAGCGACATTGTTAGTCCAAGAAATTTTTACTATTGCCGTGATTGATGGCGTTGTTTTTCATTGCTTGTTTTACACTGGTTCCGATTGTTTCCTGATTAGATCTAATATTGCTAAAAAGTTGTGTTCAAAAAGGGCGACACATTTCTTGACTGTCCGAGGTATTGGTGAAAAGTCTATTATCCTCACTAAGCAAACAGATTTGTTGGTAGAGTTCGAAGACCTGGCAAATGAAATAACCTTACATATCATTGATGCAAGTCACCTTAGTAGCGAGATCGTTATTGGACTCGATGTGATAAAGGCCCTGGTATAGAAATAAGAGTCGATAGTGTTGGATCGACAATACGACGGAAAGTACCGTTAGATCACACGTTAATGTTTGCGAAACAATCATTGCTCAGAACACCCCACGAATATAGGGTAAAGATCCATGAAATAATCAAAACATATAAGAATTTCATTGTGAGGGAATACCCATCTACGTCTAGGGAATTAAGCATCAAGTTGCAGGCAAATTCCGTCGTAAATTATAGGCCTTATCGATTGTCATTGTCGGAACGACAGGTTGTCAACGAAATCATATCGGATTTAAGGGTACCGTGGCTCAATGGAAAAGAGCATGGCTACTGAGCAGGAGGTTCGTGGTTGGAATCCCAGCAACACCCAAAAGGCCTTAAATTGTAGGTCCCTTCCATTTGTGTCCAAAAATATACATGCAGAATACAACTGGTCGCAAGAAGCTCGGCCTTGGACCGCAACGGTCTGTTGCACCGAATATTATTAATATTATTATTTTCTAGTGCAAAATTTAATTAAACGAGTTGTAATCATCTTCGTAAAGCATAAAAATATATTTATATTAGCAAGCATATGGAAACATGAAGCGTCATTTTTCAATAATTTGTAAGTTTGCAATATTATTTCAAATTAGTCGTGTTGTTATTAATAATTATTTATTTTTTCATCAAAAACTGACCAGTTTCCAGCCAATTTTGTATCAGGTGTTAATAAAACTGAGCTTGGATCGACATTTTAGCGAATATTTTAACACTTTGTAAATTTTACATTTTCGAACTAAGATTGTTTGCAGATTTACCCATTTCCGTGTCTCCTGAGTCAGAAAAAGCAAAAAAATCTCTGTCTGTCTGTCTCTCAACTACAGTGCCCTACATCCAATGCCAATTTGGTATTTTTCAAATTCGTAATTTTTAAAGGAAATGCATTTCCAATTCAATTTTTTAGTTACTCTATTCAACCCCAAGAGTGTCTTGTTTCGGATTACAATTTCTATATGTTTATTTTTTATTTTAATATTTTGATTTTCTATCACTTGACTAACATTTGATTTCTAGTGGCAATTCCTTGTGATATAAAATACTCTATATAATTTAGCTTTAAAAAACATGAATTAAGTCAAACACCCATGTTTTATATAGAATACTTAGGTCCAAATCGATAGAAGTTACTACAACTACAACTCATGCTATAGCAAGTGGAGTGGAATGGAACGTTTTAGCAAGGCTTGTAGTCATCAAAATCCGACACTAAAGAATTGCTTTCAGTTATAGTTACATCTATCTATTCGGACCTTACTGCTTTTAGGGTTTTCAATAAATGACGTTTTCGACGTTTTCTCTCATTGAATCGTTTTCGTTTTTTACGACACTGTGGCTGCAGCTTTTTTTTTTTTTTATATATAGAGACTTATTGCCAAGGGATGACTCCCTGAATGACTTACGTCACGGCAATAAGTTGGGCTAAGCCCTTTATTAAATTCAAAATAAAATAAAATTCGAAAGAATGAGATTTACAATATATCACATTCCTCACGTTTGTAGCCGGTATCAATTTATTTTCTCAGAATTCTCCCTGATTCATTGGAAAAGCAATACGAAAAACGAACACGAATTTAGAACGACGCGAGTCCAAATACTTTTATCAATGAATCAGGGAAACCTACAAAAAACCTTGACCAAGAAAATATTACAAATTATAAAAATAATTTAAAAAATACTGATAAACAATTATATATTAAGAAACAACTTATGAATACTTTAACCATCATCCTTCAAGAAGTTGTTAACGGCTAATTTGAACGCCTGCAGATTATAAGATTCTGGAAACACGTATTCGACCAATTGATTCCACATCGAAGAGACTCTCGGAAAAAAGGAGGATTTAAAGTGTTGGGTTCTACATGAAAAAAGTTTTAAGGCAAATCTATGTTGATTGCACCTTAAACGAGTGTTTACGTTACTGAGAAAAGGCCCAGGAACTAGAGAACGGGTTTCTAAAGAACATTTACCGTTGTAAAATTTATAGAAAACAGATAAAGCTCCTACATTTATCCAAAGTATCAAGAGACGAAGTAATGGTTACATCACAAAATGGGGAATTTTATCACAAAATCGAAAAAATGTACCCGATTTTCTTCAAATTTTATACACATGTGTATCTTCGATGGACAACATTTGTTGTAAAAATTTTGGAGACCCCGGGCCGGGGTCGTGGACCCCATACAAATTTTTTAAAAAAATTGACCCGACTTTCTTCATTTTCATGGGCCCTGAGGCCCGAGGGTGCCCGTATAAATATTTTATAAATTTTCCCGATTTAAAATTAAAAATTTAAAGATATGTTTATCACGATGGACTAAAGTTTTTGTAAAATTTTTGGAGCGAATGGGCTCTGAGGTTTGGGGGCTGCGCCATAATTTTTTTTTAAATTAGCCCGATTTACATTAAATTCTAAACATATGTGTATCTCCGATAGACCGAACTTTTTATAAACATTTTTGAGTTTTTGATTTGAGATTTGACGGTGAGAACAGTTTTTGAATATAATTATTCTAGCGAATTAAAAGAACAGTTAGCAGCCACCGATAGTCAAGGCTGCCTTAATAATTCCAATAATAATGGCCAGAATTTAAGGGACTGTTCGAAGGAATGGTCAACAAAAATTCCTCAATATCTGACGCTCATAAGCTTCAATATTTAAAAAGCAATTTAACGGGTGAAGCAGCGCGTATGCTTCACAACACCGAAACAAATTTTGAATCATCGTGGGCATTATTGGTTAAGCGGTTTCAAAATTTTCGACTTTTAAAACACAGTCAATTTAAACTTTTTTTCGACCAACTGAAGCTCACGCAGGAATCCTCCGATGAACTCAAATTACTGTTAGACACCACCAATGAAGCCAAGCAATCGCTTAGGGGTCTTGGAATGCCTGTGGAATCATGGGAAGATGTTCTCATATTTCATACGGTACAAAAACTTCCGTCTACCACTCGGGGACTCTGGGAGTCCCACATTTCAACGTACGTGGACTATCCGACCTTTAACATTCTAGAAGGTTTCATCTTAATGAGATCAAGAACCTTGGATGTCATTGGACAATCCTCACCAAGTTTCAATCAACCTAAAGCTAAAAGGCAGACCATAAATACAATTCGCTTTCACAACTCCACAATTCAAAGGTGTTCGCTCTGTCAGGGCTCACATTCCATTCACGCGAGGAAGCGACAAGAGGTTGCAAAGAAAAAGAAATTGTGCTTCAACTGTTTGTCAAGCGCACATTTCACGCAAAACTGCACAAGCACCTTTACGTGTTCTGTCTGCCACCAAAAGTATCATTCGTTACTGCACATGAATGAGTCAGTCAACGCAATGCATGCTAATGAACCTGCTCCAAATGGAGCTGGTACTCTACCTTTTCAACCAGCGTCCTCCTCCACCCAAATTCAACAATCAGTACCCTCAGACAGCACAATATCCTCCTACGGAACTGCTTCAGCTTAAAACGCGTTCATAGCCGAAACAACCGTGCACCTGTTCTTCTGGCTACAACCCTCATCAAGGTTTCGACAAACATGGGCCAACTGTTGACGCTGCGAGCGCTATTAGATCCTGGGTCAGAGGCCTCATTCATCACTGAGTCTGCCGTTCAACTACTAAAACTAAAAAAGGAAAGAAGCTGCGTTAAGATCCTTGGTGTTGGAGAGACCAACACAAACACTTCGAATCACAAGGTTTCTCTCACGATTTTCTCAAATGTGAACAAAACCTTTAGCTTACAGCCCAATGCATTGGTCTTACCCAAACTCATAGCTGCTTTACCTACTCACTTCATTTCATGTGCTAATTGGAGCCACAACATTGAATTTGCTGATCCAACATTTAACAAAATATCGATTTTGATTGGCAGCGATATTTTTCCCTCCATTCTCCTTGAAGGTATAAGGAAAGGAGTACCAGGAACCCCTATGGCTCAAAGGACGGAGCTGGGATGGGTTCTTTCTGGGGGCATCTCCCCCAAATATCAATCGAATGTAACATCTCTTCACATAACCACCGAAGGTCAACCCTTGGATAGCGTGTTGCTAAAATTTTGGGAACTTGAGGGAGTTTCACGGAAAAAACTGCTCTCACCAGAATAAGAGAAATGTGAGACGCACTTTTGCAGAACCCATCGGCGTCAACTGGACGGAAAATATATGGTTCAACTTCCATTTAAGGAAGGTACACACCCTGTGTTAGGTTTATCTTAAAGATCAGCACTTGTCAGATTCATGCAACTCGAGAGAAAATTTCGAATAAATTCGTCGTTCTATAAGGAGTACAACAGAGTATTCAGTGAATACAAAGAGCTTGGGCATATGACGGAGATCATGCCCATGGTACTATCCAGTCCTCAATATTTCGTTCCTCACCACGCCGTGATGAAGAAATCCAGTTCAACGACAAAACTCAGAATCGTGGTTGACGGTTCTTGTAAGTCGTCTGCTGGCACATCACTTAATGACCATCTCTTCATTGGCCCAAGGTGGCAGGATGAAATCTTCGACCACATCGCTCGATTTAGAAAACACAAAATCGCATTTGTAGCTGACATCAACAAAATGTATCGGCAAATTTGGGTTTCGCCGTAGGATGCTGCATTTCAATTGGTTTTGTGGAGAGATAGAGAGGGTGAAGAGATTAAGACATATCGTCTGAACACGGTCACTTTCGGCACCGCCTCCGCGCCATACTTAGCAGTGCGCACACTTCTACAACTTGCGGCTGATGAACGAGCAGACTACCCGATTGCGGAAAAAATCGCTAGAAATAATTTCTACGTAGATGATGTGATCCATGAGGCAGACTCCGAAGCAGAAGCTATGGGGATGCAGCGACAGCTGACAACAATGAAGCGAGGAGGCTTTCCGCTACGCAAGTGGGCAAGTAATTGTGAAGAGTTGTTGGCATCCATTCCAGAGATTGATAGAGAAGTGAAGGTACCACTCTCATTCGACGCAGGCAGTGAGATTAAAACGTTAGGGATCCAATGGCATCCAGCAAAGGATACCTTCACCTTCAAGGTCTCACTGCAGGACTGAAGGAAGACGACAAAGAGGACGATCCTTTCAGACATTGCGCGGCTGTACGATCCAATGGGTTAGATTTCTCCGTTTGTCATTGTGGGTAAGATTTTTATGCAAAATATCTGGAAGGAAAAGCAAACATGGGATACTGAACTCCCACCAACAATCGTTACTGCGTGGCATAACCTGAAAACTGAGCTCACCGCACTAAACGACATCGAGATTCCACGCTGGGTACACTTGACTACTGATTCAGAAATCGAAATCCACGGCTTTTTCGACGCATCAGAAAAGGCTTATGCGGCCGCACTATACTTACGAGTCACCACCAGAGATACAAATGTCATTAATCTAATCGTGTCAAAACGAGAGTTGCACCACTCAAAATTAAATCGCTGGCACGGTTGGAACTTTGTGAAGCACTGTTGCTAGCACATCTCTTGATACAAACCATTAAAACAATGGACCTCCAATCTCCAAAAATATTTGCTTGGTGTGACTCACAAATTACACTTGCGTGTATTAAGACAGCACCATATAAAATAATCAATGGTGGTATGTACTTGAATTTCTCCTCTCGTTTGACAATCGCAGCCACCATTCGACGTTATACAAACAAATCTTGAAACAAAGGCATCTGAGATTAAGAAACCAAAAAATGAATTCATCACCACTGGGTACCCCATAAAAAACGTTTCTCATCTATGCGTAAACTTTACCGGTTTTGAAACAAAAGACCTCTTCACTCGATTCTCATCTTTACCTCGTCTACTTCGAGCTGCGCCTTACTGGCTTCGTTTCTTTACGAACTTGCGACGTACGGCGCAAAAGATGTCAACTCGTGTATCGGGACCACTTTCAGTCGACGAAATTTGCTCGGCTCGAATACGTTTGATTACCATCGCACAGCAACAGTTTTCGCCGACGAAATAGTAATGATGACCAAAGGTAGAACTGTCTCCAAAGGAAGCAAATTGGCACGACTGTCGCCATTCATTGATGAGAAAGGGATGCTGCGAGTTGGCGGTCGATTGGAGAACGCTGATCGACCCAATGCACAGCGTCATCCAATAATTTCACCTGCGTAAAACTTCCTAACGTCACTGATCGTGCATAATACGCACCTCACAACACTACATGGTGGACAACAATTAATGATGGCAACGCTCCGATCGGAATATTGGATTTTGCAACTCAGATCTGCGGTCAAAAAATGTATTTACAATTGTCTAAAATGTTACAGGTACAAGGCAACAGAAATGCAGCAACAAATGGGAAACCTGCCAGCGTTACGAGTTAACCAGGTAAGACCGTTACAGACTTCAGGAGTGGATTATGCAGGCTCTGTTCAGTTAAAGGCCTGGAAAGGTCGGTGCAATAAAATTACAAAGGCATACATAGCAATCTTCGTTTGCTTCTGTACGAAGGCCGCACACCTCGAGTTAGTAAGCAATCTGCACTAACATATACAGTGATTGTGGAACCAATTTTAAAGGGGCTGCAAACATCTTTGAAGCTGAGAAATTGCACACATCTATGCACTGGACTAAAGATATCGCACAACGTATGCAAGCCAACGGCACAACATGGAATTTCAACCCTCCCGCTGCGCCTCCCTTTGGCGAATTATTGGAAGCCGGTGTGAAATCCATGAAACACCATTTGAAGCGGGTAATTGGTCACTATTCTCTGACATTTGAAGAATATGCAACGGTATTAGCACAAGTCGAAGCATGCCTCATTTCACAGCCACTTTGTCCGGTAACTGAAGATCCGGAGGATCTCTCAATTTTAACACCAGGACATTTTCTAACTGGCGCACCACTTAACACCGTACCCGAAAGGGATATTACCGAAATTAAATCAACCCACCTGGACAGATGGCGGCTTATGCAGAAAATCCAGCAAGACTTCTGGAAAAAATGGAGATTCGAATACTTGGTTCGACTGCAGCAGCGTCCAAAATGGCTTACTCCAAATGCTGAACTCAAAGTGGGGCAATTGGTACTATTGCCTGATGAGCAAATGCCCCCACGCTTTGGCGACTTGGCAAAATCACCGCAACACATCCTGGAGCTGACGAAAAAATTCGCGTAGTCACAATTAGGACTGCAACATAATTCAAGCGACCGATAGCTAAACTCTGCTTTCTTCCAATGCTTAATGAATAAACCTCGATGCCACTCCCACACACCCACACTTATAATAAAATATTTCGTCTCAACTAACCAATTATTTAATCTGTGATAAATTTAACTAAATTGCATGTAATTAACTCACACATATAAATAAATGTAGGATCTGAATCAATAACAATACAAACAATAAATATTTATCGAACTACTTATCATTGTCGAACTACTTACCATTGTCAAACTACTTACCATTGACGAACTACTTACCATTGACGAACTACTTACCATTGACGAATTACTTACCATCGACGAACTACTTACCTTGTAACTCTGTCTCTTTTATCCTATCATATAAAAATCACATAAGAAAGAATATGGTACCGGTAGAGTGTGATTGAAGGAGAAGCAAGAAAGACGTGTACTCTTTGTTTTTTTGTAAAAGTGGCCACTAAGCCCAAATTATTATTAATAATTTTATTTAATAAATAGAAGTAAGCATCAAAGTTTTTCTTACAATTGTCTTTTATTTCACGAATCCCACAAATTGGGGGCTCAACCGGGATCGAGTGAAAATAAAATTGTAGAGGAAAAATCGATTTCGATTTCGATTTTCATTAAACCATTTTGGTTTTTTCGCTGTTTGTTGCTGCTGGCTGTGCGTTGTGTTGTGTCGCCGTCTACTGGTCCCGTTGTGATGTTAAAACTGTACACTGGACTACCTAACTTGAAATTTTTGGAGATTGTTTTGCATCTACTGCTGGAATTTGGAAGTAAGAAGTTTTATCTTAATAATTAAAGAAGTTGAGAGGGACACGCATAGGGAGGAAAGCTCACCAAAGATTCCTGGAATTGCATTGGAAAATTTAAACGACGCCATAGTTTGTAACCTTCTAGGAGGCAAAGGTGCATATGTATATATGTATAGACGACATAAAAGCTGAAGTCGCAGTGTGGCCAGTTATACTTTTTTTTATATAAAATATATTTTGCTGAAGTCGCAGTGTGGCCAATACACATTTCTATTTTTGGTTTTGTTAATCTTAAATTTAATAAAATAATAATTTTAGTTATCTAGTTTGAGTATAGAAATTACATTTTTTGTTATGGTTTGTAATATCAATTAATTGATATTATATTTGTTAATTAACAATAAACTACATAAACTTTTCTGTATTATCGATTTACATTATTATCAATATTATTGCAAATATTGAAAACTATTACACTATTAATAATTATTATTATCATAACTAGGTTATTTTGATAACAATAAAGTTAATCATTTAAATTGTTAAGGTATAGAGAGACAGAGGTCGTCAATTTTAAAATTAATGGATTTTAATTCAATTGTTTCACTGACTGTGAACGGATTAAAGGAGAAACTCACAGAACTAAACTTACGCACGTCGGGACGGAAGGAAACGTTGCAGGACAGACTTTTAGAGCATTTTGGTTTGGAGCGCGAGGCCGAAGACGAAGATCTAAGCAGCGAATATGGTTCGCTTCATGGAGCAAGATTTGTTGAAAAGGGAATTTTTACGCTCCGAGATATTGAGGACTCGCTTTTAACTTTCGATGGATTTGGATATCCAAGTGTCGACCAATGGGTACAAGAGTTCGAAGAAAACGCTGTAACTATCCAATGGAACAGTTTACAAAAATTCATCTACGGAAAACAGTTAATCAAAGGAGCTGCCAAACTTTTCATCCGTAGTCAAACAGGTGTAAACAATTGGGAGTCTCTAAAGAATCTTCTCGTCAATGAGTTTAGTTCAAAATTGTCATCGGCAGAAATACATAATTTGTTGAGAAATCGTCGGAAGAAACCATCGGAAACCCTGCGTGAATATCTCTACAGCTTGATGGAGATTGGAAAGTCCATCAGTCTGGATGAAGAAAGCCTAATTGAATATTTTGTAAAAGGGATTCCAGATTCGGTGCAGAACAAAATGATATTGTACTAAGCCAGAACTGTAAGCGATCTTAAAGAGCGGCTAAAGGTATATGAAAAAGTTTGTGTTCCCAATCAACAGTCATCATACTCGAGAGGGAGCCAGAACCCGTTTTCTAAAAGTGCGCTATCTACAGTATCAGCGGCCATCAACAGTTAGTAAACGCCAAACGAATAGTGCACAGCCTAGTAAGGCAGAAAGAAAATGTTTTAAGTGTGGGAACACATTCCATCTGATGAAAGATTGTCCAGTTAAGAAAGTCTGGAAATGTTTTACTTGTGAACAAGAGGGACACCGATCGTTCGAGTGTAAAAGTCGCGTTCAAGGTCAGCAGCAACGTGAAAGGTTTGGCCACAACAATGTATACACCGCATCAACGGGTGACGAGGATAGTCCTACACCAGAGGCTCGAGTTGCTTTAGCAATAGCGATCTGTGCCTTTTACATTACGATTCTTTGTTGATGATGCGAAATGTAGGGCTTACAAAAGAAAAGCGAATCCTGTTTGGAATTGGACAGAACCGAGTAGTAACAATGGGTAGTCTTGAGGCAGACATTGAAGTAGATGGAATACAGATACACATAATATTCCATGTAGTAAAAGAACAAGACATGCAATATGCCGCAGTAATCGGGAACGATGTTCTCGAGACAGTTGATTTGATGATTTCCGCAGAGGGTGCCAAGTTTAGAGAAAAGCAGAGCGACCATAGTCAAAGTGGTGCTGAAGAGGGATCGATAATGATCAGAGCAGAAGGCAATGACCTTAGAGGATCAGAGGTGATCAGAGCAGAAGGCAGTGACCTTAGAGGATCAGAGGTGATCAGAGCAGAAGGCAATAACCTTAGAGGATCAGAGGTGATCAGAGCAGAAGGCAGTGACCTTAGAGGATCAGAGGTGATCAAAGCAGGAGGCAGTGACCTCGGTACTCGGAAAATGATTGATTCAGAAGGCGAAAATGCAGTTAACAGGAAAGAGCATGTGAGGGACGTTCTTAATGTGTTGGGAGATCTCAGCACGGGTTGTCTGTCGGCAGAAGAGAGAAGTGACGAGAAAGGTTTTGAGCTGGCAAATGAGTTCGCAGCAGTCTGCGCGTTTGATGAAGAAGGAGAGTTTATTAGCAAAACAAGTTTTGATCTTGACCATTTGAAAGAAAACGAAAAGAGAACAATAGTGACGTACATGGATTATATCATAATTCCCTCTAAGGATGAAGAAGAAGGCATACGAAAACTTGAAATGGCATTAAAGACAGCTTCTGAAAACGGGTTACACATAAAGTGGGAAAAGTGTCAGTTTCTGAAGAGACGGGTAGACTTTCTGGGGTACATAATAGAAAATAGCACTATATGCCCTTCAACAGAAAAAACGAGAGCAGTGAATGAGTTTCCGGTGCCAGGTGATAAGAAAGCGCTTCAACGTTTCTTGGGTCTGACGTCGTATTTTAGAAGATTTGTTCAAGGGTTTGTTATCATTGCCAAGCCGCTATTCGATTTACTACGTAAAGATGTCAAATTCAAATTAGAGCTCGAGTAATTATTGGCATTTCAACAGCTGAAATTAGCATTAATCAGTGCACCAGTCCTGAAATTGTTTGACCCCAAGGCAACAACCGAGATTCATACAGATGCCAGCATGTATGGCTATGGAGCAGTTCTACTTCAGAAGGATGTAGATGATCAGGAATTCCATCCGATACAGTACATGAGCCGAAAAACGTCTCCGGTTGAACAGAAGTATCACTCGTACGAGCTACAAGTTCTAGCTATTATAGAAGCTCTGAAGAAATGGAGAGTATATGTGATGGGAATAAAATTCAAAATCGTATCTGACTGCAACGCTTTCGCCATGACGATGAAAAAAAGGGACGTTCCGCTAAGAGTATCCCGATGGGCTATGTTTCTGCAGGAATTTAATTATGAAATTGAGCACCGTTCAGGGACGAAGATGAAACATGTAGATGCTTTGAGCAGAATATTAGGCTTGATGGTCGATGCGTCGTTAAACCATCGCATCCGTGAAGCACAATCAGTTGATACATGGATAAAAGCTGTAAGAAAGATTCTAGAAAGCGAAAATTATGAAGATTACTTCATTAGAGCAGGTGTGTTGTACAAAGATCCTGTTAAAGAGCTCATGGTTGTACCAACTCCGATGGAGCAGGAAATTATTAGCATGGCACACCAAGAGGGTCATTTTTCCATTAAGAAAACTCAAGACCTGATTGAAAAAACATTCTATATTCCCAGTTTGGCCAAAAAGGTAGTCAACGTTGTAAAGGGCTGCGTTAAGTGCCTTATATCTGAAGCTAAAGCCGGAAAGAAAGAAGGACTTTTGACACCAATTGATAAGGAGGACAAACCATTGGGTACTTATCACGTCGATCATGTTGGCCCGATGGAACAGACTCATAAGCAGTATAATCATATTCTTGTAATCGCTGATGCATTTTCCAAGTTTGTTTGGCTTTATCCAACGAAAAGTACGGGATCTAATGAAGTCGTCGAAAGATTGAGAAAGCAGTCCGTAATCTTCGGAAATCCAAAAAGAATCATATCAGATAGGGGAACAGCTTTCACATCGATTGTTTTCAGTGAATATTGTAAAAGCGAAAATATTCAGCACCTATTGATCGCAACCGGAGTTCCAAGAGGTAATGGACAAGTAGAGACAAACCATAAAATTGTTATACCGATGCTGATGAAAATGTGTACAGGAAGTGCTCAAAACTGGTACAAGCATGTGGATAGGGTTCAGCAAGTTTTTAACAATACTCCATCAAGAGTTACAAAAGTAAGCCCGTTTAGGATCCTTACAGGAATGGAAATACGCATCGCTAGTAATTCAGACCTTCAAGAACTTTTGAATGAAGCTGTCGTCGATGAATTAAATGTTGAACGTGATCGTGTACGAGAGGAGGTTCGAGAGAATATCTCAAGAGTTCAGCAGGAAAATAGAAAGACCTATGACAAGATGAGGAAGCCTGAGGAAAAATATGATGTGAATGAATTAGTCGCCATCAAGCGCACACAATTCGGCTCCACCATGAAACTTAGACCAAAATTCTTCGGACCCTACAAAATCGTGAAGATACTGACTCATGGAATATACGACGTAAAGAAGGAAAGATCATGAAGGCCCTAATACAACAACTACGGTAGCAGAGTATATGAAAAGGTGGAACCCTTCATTCGGGTCGAATGAACGTCAGGATAGCCGAATGTAGGATCTGAATCAATAACAATACAAACAATAAATATTCATCGAACTACTTACCATTGTCGAACTACTTACCATTGTCAAACTACTTACCATTGACGAACTACTTACCATTGACGAACTACTTACCATTGACGAATTACTTACCATCGACGAACTACTTACCTTGTAACTCTGTCTCTTTTATCCTATCATATAAAAATCACATAAGAAAGAATATGGTACCGGTAGAGTGTGATTGAAGGAGAAGCAAGAAAGACGTGTACTCTTTGTTTTTTTGTAAAAGTGGCCACTAAGCCCAAATTATTATTAATAATTTTATTTAATAAATATTAGTAAGCATCAAGGTTTTCCTTACAATTGTCTTTTATTTCACGAATCCCACATAAATGTTGCCACACACTATTCACCACACCTTTTGTTTCCGCCTTCATGTACCTATCCATACGTCACGGAGATGAGGACCAGCTGACCCATCTTGCAGCACGCATCTTTCATTGAAGCGGAAAATCAACTGCAGAACTTGGAAAAACGATGCAGACGATAAGCAGATGATCTTCCTCCTTCATCGTGTCTTTTCCTGGGGCCTGGCAGGATGTTGCAACGAAACATGCTACATGGTGCTACATTCAAATCATCATCATCGACTCGATCGACTCATCGATTCAAGGCCAATGAACCACCACCAGTTGCCTATCGGTATCACAATAATCATTACTTTGTTGCAACACAATCGTGCGCATCGTCATATTTCATCGCACAAATGAACTCGTCACATTGTAGCAACACAATAAGCGTCGTCAAATATCGTTGTGAGCATGCGAGTCATCGCTCACTTGACTTAATTGTTTATGTTTAAGAACGGACGACCACAACTAATGTGCACCATAAGCACAATCAGTATGTCCCGAGTATACGTCGCATTAGCAGTCATCGGCATATTCGGCGGCATGTATATACTCAACGAACTGTAGAAATTGCTGACATGGTACAAAGTACTGACAAAGTTACACCTTTGGAATGTGTGGGACTGGTGGTGACTACAACTGGCGATGAGCATCACTGTCGGCGATCGAAGCAGCGTACTGACGAGTCTCCTGACTACAAGCAGCGGCAATGGAAATAACCGCCTTTGAATTGTGAAAACTCTTTTCTTTTCTTTCTTTTGTTAAAACTCTGATAGTGTAAACCGCAAATTGTAATTATCTTGTTTGTTGACATTCTGATTTTTCATTGTAAACATAAATTTTGAATTTAATAATATTTAATAAAACATCAAAAGGAAACCTACATTTTTTATTGAATAGCAAATTTCAGTTCGCTTTTTTATTTTTGTGAAGAGCACGTCTCCATCATTTTTGCTAGTGTCCATCGCGATACAACGACGGTATCTGATGCCACTATATATGATATTAAAAAAAAAAAAATATAAGGGCCTTGCGGCCGAACCCGAGCCCCGATCACTACTACCAAATTTGAAAAAAATCGGGTAATTTTTATTTTAAATTTGTATGGGTGCCCCCCGACCCCGCGACCCGAGGGGCCTCAAATTTTAAAAGAATGTGTTGTCTCCGGAAATACATATGTGTGCAAAATTTCAATAAAATCGGGCATTGGAAAGTGGGTTAAAAATTGATCGCAAGATTCCACGACGAACGACATCCGTGCCACGGGCAAGTGAAGTTAATATAGAGAATTTAATAAAAAAGTATGTCTGTGGGTTTGTAACTAAAACTCAAAAACTAGACAGCCAATTGAGCTGAAACTTTTACAGAATTTGCGTTTTAACAAAATCTCGGTAAACCATATAGTGCAAATACGATGAGAGCGGCGCTTTGTTAAGGTTTAAGCAATAGTACACCATTGCCGTGGAAGTGCAGGCATGTCGGGAGTCGGGAGCACCCGGGAAAATCTAGTACGACTATCAACGTCCATCATGGAAGATGAGCCAGTATTAAGTCAATAGTTAGAGCAGGACCTATCTAAATCTTTGCCGATCTTTTGTTCACGAAAACCGGTTGAGCTGTGCAACTCCACAATGAGCACATCATCGCACCGGTAACATCAGGGAGGTAAACTGACGCTCCAAAGACTTGGTAACAACATGCCCCTGTTGTTACAATGCTAGCGCTCTACCCGCATTTGCGTAGTAAACCACCAGCCACTACGTAGGTCAAGCCCAGAACGAAACTGGGTCCTCAACCAAAAGTTGGTTCAGATTCAGCTAAGCTCATCTGCGGTGGGGCCAACCTACGTAGTACCAACGCAATCTTGGTGAGATCTGACATCAAGAGACTTAGTTCGTTCATAGTGAATGCCTTTTTTGCGAAGGAAAAAACCGTCACCGGTAAATCATCGTCCAGAATTTTGAACCCCATCATTTGTCACTAGGATAGCAAGCTATCCTAGGTCACCCAGGATAGAAACCAGGTACATCAACAGTTTGAAATGTTGAAATGAAATGTCCCACACCATATCCAGTAAATAAATCGATGATGCGGTTGGACCACACCACGGGTTTACCACTCCTCCTTTCTCAACCGGGCATGTTACCGTCTACGGCGGAGTTGAAGTCTTATTTTTTTTTTTTATAATTTGCGCACCCTAAAAGAGGTTCGCACACTTCTAATGCTCGGCTATATGCTTGACACAGTGTGGAAATTAAGGAAAAGGAGGAAAAAAGAGGAGATGTCTATGAGCTTGTGTTTTGAAAGCCTGTATATCTTAGTGATGTGGAAAGGCAAAGCTTGGCAAAGCATTACACATACGTGTTGTACAGCTGAACGAATCCCTGAATTAAACTGTACGTCCGAATATGGGCTTAAGGGTAAACTGATGAGCATTTAGAGCGCCACGAGTATTGCGGTTGAATTCAAGGAGAGGTGGCATGCAACTGGCTATTTCTCTAGAGCACCGCTGGTGGAAGAAGCAATAAAACAGTGACAAGCAGGAAACGTTCCTGCGGTGTTCAAGCGAATCTATTGGTTTCGCAATGTTAATATCACCGATAAGTCTTATCGCACGGTTTTGTATTCTATGTAGCTGATGCAAAGTAGTTTTTGGCGCACCGGACCAGATATGACAATTGTTCTCAAGTTTAGAACGAATAAAACCCTTGTAGATAGTAGCCAGATCAGAGAAAGTGAAATATTTCTTGCACGGGGTTAGAAAACTAAACATTTCGCAGCATTTTTGGCGACGGTAAAATTATGATCATTCCAACAAAGCTTATCGTAAACGCACAGACCGAGAATTGCGAGATTTTCAGTTTCCTCGATGCAAGTGCCACTCATGGATAATGGCATGGGATTTAGGATTCGCTTCGACGACAGGAGACAGCATTGGGTTTTGGAAGCGTTAAATTCTACGCGATTGTTTTCTCCCCATTGGATTATTCTGTCTAGGTCAGAATTTAACGTGCTTAACATACGTTGTTGTTTGAGTTCTACATGAGAAGTGGAGGGACGTTTCTCAAACTTATATGAGAAGCTGAGAGTGCTGTCGTCAGCAAAAGAGTGAATTGGATAAGAAGTCACACATAAGAGATCATTAATAAAAATTAGGAAGAGAGTCGGGGACAAAACAGAACACTGGGGAACGCCAGCATTTAAGTAATGTACTTTAGACTTGAAACCGCCCAATACAACAATTGAATTGAGTGGTCCAAAAGATAGCTTCTAATCCAGTGAATCAGTTTATCATCGACTCCATAAGCACGAATTTTGTCTTTTGTCCATAAAACCACCAGTAAAACGTTGCCCACGAAATCCGTACTGCCGGTCGCTAAGAATATTTCAGATATTTCATTAGCTGAAAATTGATCAGAGTTTCCATGACCTTGGAAAGAATGGATGTAAGTGCTATGGGTCGGTACGAAAAAGGAGACGACCGCTCACCTTTTTGGGTATGGGCTGGACAAATACTGTTTTCCAACTTCTCGGGAAGAGTCCAGAAGAATAGAAGAGATGGAAAAGCTTACGCAATAGTAATGCCAGCTTGGAAGAACACCTTTTCAGAACTAATAGGGAAATACCATCTGGCCCAGCGGATTTGTGAATGTTGAGATCGTTTAAAACTCTAGCAACTGCACGAGTATGAATGAAGATCTGTCCCATAGAGTGTTCAATACTCGGAGGTGCAGACGGCAACAATGAACAATCTGGATGCGTGGAGCTAGGTGTAAAATGTGCAGCAAAAAGATTGGCTTTGTCTTTAGAGTTGACAACTGGAGTGTCATTATAAATGAGCGTTGCAATCATTTCTGGCTCGTTTAAAATTTGTTCGGTTTTCCTCAGTATGGTTAGCTTTGTAAAACCGAAAGCATACCTCTCCAAACCTAGAAGCCTCTTTACAGCTTGAGTCATACCATCCATCATCCTTTGGTTTGACAGACTTATTCCTGGAAGGGATAAAGGATATTGACATAGTAATTATCAGGACGATAGGTAAGGAACAAGTCAAGGGTGTTTGCGGAATGATTTGCAATGTCAGGTATTCTTGTAGGCTTACTTATAAGCTGAGTAAAGTGATTAAATTCAGCGAACATCTCAAAACATCTTTCTTCGGGTATTATCTTGCCAGAATGGCGAAGCCACCCAGAATTGTGTACATTGAATTCGCCCGCAATAACCATTTCAGTTTTATGATACTCGTATTTTGTGACAATTATTAAAATTCGAAACCTAAAACGCAACATTACTACGGACATAAATTGCGAGACCGCGTTGAGGAAAAAATAACGACACCAAACTATACCTAGGTAGATTTAATTCCGAGGTATTCGAATTATCAAATACCTAAGTTTCACTCAGTGCCAGAATTGCTGGTCTATTAACATTTACATATGTAAACACAGCGAAAAAATTCGTTCTCATCACACGTATGTTGCTGAGATACACTCTGAAATCACACATAGCTACAAAAAACAAACGCACAAAACACAACTTACCGCTTCTTTTAACCGAATTTGTGTAGTTCACAGTGGGATTATTGACACAAATTGTCACCAATGTTATAACTTCACGACAAAATGAGTCAAATCACCAGAGGAAACAAACACACACAATGCGTTATTCTAATTGCTAAAGAATTAGTTCATCAACAAACTGCCGCATGCATGACAGTTATATTTCACCAAGCTCTTTAGCTGCGATGTTGGGGACGGGGTTACGGACACCAAACACTGCACTGCCCAGCACAACCGTACATGGCGGCGTACAGAGACAAACTGATGAGCTCATTGTGTTCGTGTAACATTTGCTGCAATTGCAATTGCAATTGTTGTGTGTTTTGTTGGCTAGAAAAGTGTTGTAATTTTGGTTCATCACTTTGCCGATCACGAACATCTCCTCTTCTCAATCGTTGTTGCTCATTGTAAGCTTCGTTGATCTCTTCTGACTGTCGTGCACGATTTTCAATCATTCTGATTCGAGCGGATACCCTTTTCAATAGCACGTTTCTCTTCCGTTCGACATGCTGCGACATTTCGTTGTCGCGTTGCATTTTAAGAACGTCGACTAATGTTACCATGACCTCTTCTTGGCATCGTAACAAATATCGAACTTTAAATGATCACCACTGTATAAATCACACATAAACTTCAGTAATTTACCTTTGAAATAGCCAACAGAAAGAAAGCAAACGAACGAATAAGATGCAATTTAAATTTTTGAAATCAACTGAAAAAAAAAACCAAAACAAATCGATTAACGATCCATTCTAATGGAAATGGGGATAGGTTTTCGCCGAAAAACAAAACATTGAACACACATTTTTGTGATCGAAATATCTAATATATAAAAAACTCGTGTCACGGTGTTTGGGTCTCAACTGCTCCGAAACGGCTCGACCGATTGTTATGAAATTTTTTATGTACATATATTTGGTAGGTATGAGAAAATAAATAAAATTGAGAACGACTGGACCGAATTGGCTAACTTTTATTTTATAAATTCGCCATAGTCCGAATAAGGTTTATGCGAAAAAAAAAAATAGAAAAGATGCCCGGAAAATTGTACAATTCGGAAACTGAAAGTGCTGTTTCCATAGGATTTATGTATGAACTCGCGACCATAACTCACGATTCGAACGATGGATAAGCGTAATTCTTTTTTTGTTTTATTCGTTATAGTCCTAGGAAACAAAGACAATTACAAAGGAAAGTCGAAAAATTCGGATAAACAGCAAAAATTGTTTTGTTCGTTATGTTCCCGGCGGGAAAATTTGGAAAACGATAAATTGGATATATTTTGAGCAAATAACTCTATTGAATTTTCGGTGAAATGAAAACTTTGGAAAAACGCATTCCAGCCTAACTTAAAATAAAATTAAATTTGTGTTGATTCGCGATCTGTCCAGCAAAAGTCGTTATTTAATTTCTGTTCCAATAGATTCCAATTATTTGGGTTACGTGCGCAAATGTCATTTGACAGCTTCTTCTTTGATTTTGTGGGCAAAAAGATCTCCAAAAGACCACAAAAGACCCCGAAAAGAATCACAAAAAGACCTCCGAATGTCCCTCAAAATCCCCAAAAATCATTAAAGACCCCCAAAAGAACCCCAAAAGACCCTAAAAGACCAACAATTAAAAAATGTAACACAATGTTACTGTGACTCGATATCGCAAAACAAATAGCTTTTCACAAGTTTACAAAACGATTACAAACAAATTTATTGAAAGTGGGACAGGACAACGTCTGTCGGGTCAGCTAGTCTATATATATAAAAATCAATTGTTGTTCGTTAGATTGGCTAAAACTCGAGAACGGCTGAACCGATTTGGCTAATTTTGGTTTAAATTATTTGTGGAAGACCAGAAAAGGTTTAAAAGGTGAATGCTAGGTGGCGCTGGTATCGTTTTTTTCTGAAAATTCTTATTTATGGAACGATTTGGCTCAAATTTACACCATATAATATTTAAATAAAAAGAAAGTCGTGGACAAAATTTGGACCCGATAGGATGAGATGGAAAATGTTGTTTTCCCTGGGTAAGTGTGTATGAGGTCAATGGGTGGGTGGTCAGTGGGCGGGAGGTCAGTGGTTGTGAGTTCAGTGGGCGGTGGATCAGTGTGTATGAGGTCAATGTGTGGATGGCCAGAGGGTGTGAGGTCACTGGGTGTGAGTTCAGTGGGCGGTGGGTCAGTGTGTATGAGGTCAATGGGTGGGTGGTCAGTGGGTGGGTGGTTAGTGGGCGTGAGGTCAGTGGGCGGGAGGTCAGTGGTTGGGGGTCAGTGGGATGGGGCAGCCGGGAAACGCATGTGTAAGTGGGCGTGGCGTCAGTGGGCGGGTAGCAAAGCGCCCGGGAACAGCTAGTCAATAATATCATTCAGAAATTCATAATCCACAGATTCGGAATGATATACTTCGTAAATGTAAACAATTTCACTCGAAAAATCAATAAAAAATGATTAAAATATCGGAAAGTCATTTATTCGTGACCGCACAGCTCAAATTATCAAATGACCGCCTACAGCGTTGAACCACCTGTTGAACTGTAATTGAATTGATCTGAAAAACGAATTGTTCGCCTACAGCGCCACCTGTTGAATTTTTTTTTTCCCCCAAACCTTCGCGTAGCAATAACGAACAAACCCGCACAAGGAATATTCCAATTTGGTCCAATCGTTTTCAAGTTTTAAGAATCCAGAAAAACCACGATCCATTGTTATATATATTCATGAAAATTCTGGGATCTGGCCAATAGGGTCTGGAGTTTTGGGAACCAAGCCATTTCTCAAGTGATTCATATGAAACTCGGAATGTATGACTAAGATGCGATTATAAAACTTGTTTCTGTGGAAATTCTGGGATCTGGCCAATAGGTTCTGGAATTGTGGGAACTAAGCCATTTCCCAAGATATTCATATGAAATTCGAAATGTAGGACTAAGTTGCGACTATAAGACTTGTTCCTATTGAAATACTGGGATTTGGCCAATAGGCCCTGGAATCTTGGGAGCTAAGCCATTTCTCAAGCGATATGTATGAAATTCGGTTTGTAGAATGTAATTTTATCGCAATATCGGCCACGAAGTAAAAAAAAGTTTCAATTCAACCGCGCTAAAAAGTTATACGCACTAATTTTGTTTTTAAATTTCAGGCTGTTATGTCGAAGTTTATAAAGGCTTAAATCGTGTAAAAAGAAATGACAGTTTTTTTTTTCTTTCATTTTTTACAGGTGACACTATCAATTTCAATACTCATTAGTCTGCATGTATTCTTTCTTCTGGTTGTTGAAATTATTCCGCCAACATCTCTAGTAGTGCCATTGTTAGGCAAATATTTAATATTTGCTATGATACTGGTCTCCATAAGGTAAGTAAATAGCTTAATTTGAAAAACGATACTTTCCATCTTTTAAATATTTTTTGACGTGACAAAATCTCAATCCACTTATATTGTCTATTGTTAAGTCACACTTTTAATTTTCACTGTTAAGTCCCACTTTTAACTTCTACGGTTAAGTCACACTTTTATTTTCCACTGTTAAGTCGCACTTTTTAATTTTTATGCCTCGTTATCTTTAGTTATTGTGAACACGAAAGGTAAAGCTAGAAACTAGGCAAAGAAATTTTTTCAGCGTGCGTTTGTTTGTTTGTGTGTTTGTCAGTTTAAGTACTCGTATTTTTCGACTTCTACCAGTCAGAATTTGATGGGATTTATTTTAAAATAATTGTTTAGCGCTCGGCTTTCAAAGGCGTAATTTTGAGATTTTTGTGTTATTAGCTTTTAGCTTTAGCTTTAGGAGGCAAAGTATAGAAAAAGGATTTTTTCATCATCGATATCAGTGTTGATCCCAAAGTTATTTGAGTCGCTGAATAAAAAGTGATATTAAGTCACCTCTTTTGGTAGAAGTTCACTGGAAGGGGGTGAGGCCAATATCATTGTAAAATTTTACAAACGTGCAACGCCGGACACTCAACTAGCATATACATAAAAGGTGTCCCCTAATTCGACAAGGATAATTTGCAAATTATTCTTGGGTATATTCCAAGAAAGGCGGTCAGTCATCAGCAGAATAGGGGGAATAACACAGAATGCTCTAGAATTGCAGGTGGCCGTAACTATCTCTGACTGGTGGAAGTGCCATCAAACCTCTACGTGGTGGCCGCCGGTAATTTTCCTCCAGGAAAAGCTAAATGATCGGGCTAGTCCCTTCAAAGTAAGGTTGCCGCGAGGCCAATAACCTCGCCTGTAAAACATTATTATTACGGTGACCAAAATCAGCCTCAGATACACTGATGAACGACGACCACGGCAACGAAAACGGCAAAGCGATTTAAGAATTTTTTTATGAATCGTACGCTCGAGTTGCACAGCAGCTGGCCGATACCCTGTCTAAATATTATGCTGACATAACAGCAATCCAGGAGATGCGGTGGACGGGGAATGGTGTCTTACAAAAATGAGAATATGACATATATTACAGCTGTCATACATGACATTATGTGCACGGGGTGGGGTTTCAGCAAAAGAATGAAACACACCGTTATCAGCTTTAAACCAATAAATGTACGGCTATGCACCCTTCGCGTGCGGGGCAAATTTAAAAACATAAACCCCATAAAGGTTCACGCACCTACAGAGGATTCCACAGATGATGAAAAAGAAGAATTTTTGAATCAGTCGAGCGGGAACTCCATGCCTGCCCTCAGTATGATGTAAAATCATTCTGTGGGATATGAATGCTAAAATAGGGGAGCCAGTATTCAGGCAGTACATTGACACCCATAGCTTACACGAGAACACTAATGACATTGGACAACGAGTCATAGAGATGGCAGCAAGCAATAATTTGGTCGTTTCAAGTACAAGGTTTGCGCGTAAAAATATCCACATATCCACCTGGGTATCTCCTGATGGAGCCACTCGCAACCAGATCGACCGAAGATTATACTATGTTTACTGCCGCCACCAAGCATAGACGAAGTTAGCGGAGCGATAATTTGGCTCAAAAATAAAAGGCCCCGGGATCTGATGGTATCCCAGCAGAGCTAATAAAAACAGGAGGCCACGCAATACACCAAGCAATTCATGAACTAATAGTGCAAGTATGTGAGGAAGAAGCGATGCCAGAAGACTGGCGAAGAGGCATCCTGTGCCCCATACATAAGAAAAGAGATATCACAACCTGCAGCAATTATCGTGGTATAACGTTGTTGAGTACCGCGTATAAGATTTTCTCCTCTATCCTTCAGGACAGGATAGCCCCATACGCTAAAGTCATCATTGGTCCATACCAGTGTGGCTTCATCCCAGGCAAATCAACAACTGATCAGATTTACACCCTAAGGCAGGTGATGGAAAAATGTGTAGAGTTTCAAAACTCACTATACCATATTTTTATAGACTTTAAAGCCGCCTATGATAGCATAGCCAGAGTAGAACTTTATAAAGCCATGAGAGAATTCGGAGAACTGACACGACTATGAAGGTTGACCATGACCAATCCGGATCACTATCAAGCCCATTCAACATCTATAGCGGGCTCCGACAAGGGGATGGACTGGCATGCGTCCTCTTCAACCTGGCGTTGGAGAAAGTTATCCGAGACACTGACAAGATGCTGATATATAAGACAATGGTCATACCAGTACTTACATATGTATCCGAGACTTGGGTGCTTAGTAAAAAGCATTCTGACCTCTTTGCCGCGTTCGAGAGAAAAGGCGTAGGGAGAATTGTTGGCCCCGTATGTGAGGAAGGACGATTCCGGAGACTTTATAATGATGAGATATACGAGCGTTACCGCGATGTTGACACGGTGAAGAAAATTAAGCTCGGTAGGCTCCGGTGGGCAGGACACCTAGCTCACATGAGAGAAGAGGATCCTGCTAGGAAAGTCCTTTCCGGTAGGATTTATGTAACACGACAGCGAGGCCGGCCAAGCATACGCTGGAAGGATGGCGTAGACCAGGACTCCCAGAGTTTAGGGATACCAAACTGGATAATATCGGCTCGAAATCGGGACCGGTGAAGATACTTTTTGCGGGGTATACGTACAGATACGTACGTACGAGGTGTATAGCATACAATTTTAAAGGTGTGTGATGTTTTTTCTTTCTTTGGGTTAGTGTAATTTAATGACAGATTCTAGTATACGATTCTAGTACAAATTCTCAATCGGTTCGATTTTGTCTCATGCAGACGACAACTCACGTACTCAAAACTAGGTGAGATGTGAAAAAGTCTCACCAAAGTGTTACTCATTGTTTCCACCTCAAATAACAATAATGCTTCAATAAAATAATTTGCTTGTTTGCATGTACACGTAACGGGCTTCAAATAATGCTACAATAAATGTGAGCCGAATTGAAGGAAAAATGTTGTAGGATTATTTTAAGCGATTTTCAAGGTCAGCACAGATCAAAATGACGAAATTTGAAATTTAAGAGAAGGGTCGCACTGCAAACACCGAGACGGAGGCAGAGAAAATTTAGAACACATGTATTAGTGGGCGTTATAATTGTTAGCTGTGATCAAAACCTTCTCTATAGAAAGCCCAACTGTACGCGTACTAATGCAGTGAAACTATCCCAAACGCGTCTGTGATTGTTGGATGTGATTTGTGATTTGTTGGATGTGATGGGAGTGTACAAAAAATACACAGACGAATTTTATGAAACTGGTAGTAGTGCAAAGAGCGAGAAACGTATATATATGATTTTGCTATTTTGTTGATTACCATTTCATAAACATTTGCGATTTTTTTTAGCATGTATCCGTGTATCAGCGAAACAGTTGCGCTTTCTATAGAGAAGGTTTTAGCTCTGATCACCGAAATTATGAACGAAACCAAATTTAATGCACTACCAAACTCAATATTGGGCGCCCTTGCTTACTAAACTCTTTTACCCATTTTGCATTTATGTTCTTTATATCCTCATTTATTTTTCATGTTCTCATATCATTTTTATTTTTATTAATTTTTTTTATTTCAAATATCATATGTTATATTTTTCAATTTACCTTTATTTTTTTTATAAGTTTGCTTATTAATTACCGAATTTGTTATTCTTACTTTTCTTTTTATTCTTAATTAAAACATCACTTTTCATATTGAAAATAAGACTCCAATGTCTTAATGTGTACTTTTTGAATCTATCAATAATAAAAATAAAGAAAATATATTTAGAATACATACATAAACAGATGTTTTCTCATATGCGATAATATGTGTTCTAACTTTATTCTTTAATTTTTGCCATCAATGAAAATTATTTTATTGTAGCATTTTTATTATTTGAGGTGGAAGCAATGAGTAACACTGCTGTTGACATTAAAGCAAAATCAAATTATGCGCATGCGTTAAAAAACATACTACTACACACAATATCTACTAATATTCCACTGTTAAGTCGCACTTTTTAATTTTTATGCCTCGTTATCTTTAGTTATTGTGAACACGAAAGGTGAAGCTAGAAACTAGGCAAAGAAATTTTTTCAGCGTGCGTTTGTTTGTTTGTGAGTTTGTCAGTTTAAGTACTCGTATTTTTCGACTTCTACCAGTCAGAATTTGATGGGATTTATTTTAAAATAATTGTTTAGCGCTTGGCTTTCAAAGGCGTAATTTTGAGATTTTTGTGTTATTAGCTTTTAGCTTTAGCTTTAGGAGGCAAAGTATAGAAAAAGGATTTTTTCATCATCGATATCAGTGTTGATCCCAAAGTTATTGTGGTCGCTGAATAAAAAGTCATATTAAGTCACCTCTTTTGGTAGAAGTTCACTGGAAGGGGGTGAGGCCAATGTTATTGTAAAATTTTACAAACGTGCAACGCCGGACACTCAACTAGCATATACATAAAAGGTGTCCCCTAATTCGACAAGGATAATTTGCAAATTATTCTTGGGTATATTCCAAGAAAGGCGGTCAGTCATCAGCAGAATAGGGGGAATAACACAGAATGCTCTAGAATTGCAGGTGGCCGTAACTATCTCTGACTGGTGGAAGTGCCATCAAACCTCTACGTGGTGGCCGCCGGTAATTTTCCTCCAGGAAAAGCTAAATGATCGGGCTAGTCCCTTCAAAGTAAGGTTGCCGCGAGGCCAATAACCTCGCCTGTAAAACATTATTATTACGGTGACCAAAATCAGCCTCAGATACACTGATGAACGACGACCACGGCAACGAAAACGGCAAAGCGATTTAAAATTTTTTTATGAATCGTACGCTCGAGTTGCACAGCAGCTGGCCGATACCCTGTCTAAATATTATGCTGACATAACAGCAATCCAGGAGATGCGGTGGACGGGGAATGGTGTCTTACAAAAATGAGAATATGACATATATTACAGCTGTCATACATGACATCATGTGCACGGGGTGGGGTTTCTAGTCAGCAAAAACAGAAACAGAAACACACCGTTATCGGCCTTAAAGCAATAAATGAACGGCTATGCACCCTTCGCGTGCGGGGCAAATTTAAAAACATAAACCTCATAAAGGTTCACGCACCTACAGATGATTCCACAGATGATGAAAAAGAATAATTCTTTGAATCAGTCGAGCGGGAACTCCATGCCTGCCCTCAGTATGATGTAAAATCATTCTGTGGGATATGAATGCTAAAATAGGGGAGCCAGTATTCAGGCAGTACATTGGCACCCATAGCTTACACGAGAACACTAATGACAATGGACAACGAGTTATAGAGATGGCAGCAAGCAATAATTTGGTCGTTTCAAGTACAAGGTTTGCGCGTAAAAATATCCACATATCCACCTGGGTATCTCCTGATGGAGCCACTCGCAACCAGATCGACCGAAGATTATACTATGTTTACTGCCGCCACCAAGCATAAACGAAGTTAGCGGAGCGATAATTTGTCGCAAAAATAAAAGGCCCCGGGATCTGATGGTATCCCAGCAGAGCTAATAAAAACAGGAGGCCACGCAATACACTAAGCAATTCATGAACTAATAGTGCAAGTATGGGAGGAAGAAGCGATACCAGAAGACTGGCGAAGAGGCATCCTGAACCCCATACATAAGAAAGGAGATATCACAACCTGCAGCAATTATCGTGGTATAACGTTTTTGAGTACCGCGTATAAGATTTTCTCCTCTATCCTTCAGGACAGGATAGCCCCATACGCTAAAGTCATCATTGGTCCATACCAGTGTGGCTTCATCCCAGGCAAATCAACAACTGATCAGATTTACACCCTAAGGCAGGTGATGGAAAAATGTGTAGAGTTTCAAAACTCACTATACCATATTTTTATAGACTTTAAAGCCGCCTATGATAGCATAGCCAGAGTAGAACTTTATAAAGCCATGAGAGAATTCGGAGAACTGACACGACTATGAAGGTTGACCATGACCAATGTTATAAGCCAACTAAAACTATCCGGATCACTATCAAGCCCATTCAACATCTATAGCGGGCTCCGACAAGGGGATGGACTGGCATGCGTCCTCTTCAACCTGGCGTTGGAGAAAGTTATCCGAGACTCTGACAAGATGCTGTAATATAAGACAATGGTCATACCAGTACTTACATATGTATCCGAGACTTGGGTGCTTAGTAAAAAGCATTCTGACCTCTTTGCCGCGTTCGAGAGAAAAGGCTTAGGGAGAATTGTTGGCCCCGTATGTGAGGAAGGACGATTCCGGAGACTTTATAATGATGAGATATACGAGCGTTACCGCGATGTTGACACGGTAGGCTCCGGTGGGCAGGACACCTAGCTCACATGAGAGAAGAGGATCTTGCTAGGAAAGTCCTTTCCGGTAGGATTTATGTAACACGACAGCGAGGCCGGCCAAGCCTACGCTGGAAGGATGGCGTAGACCAGGACTCCCAGAGTTTAGGGATGCCAAACTGGATAATATCGGCTTGAAATCGGGACCGGTGAAGAGAATTTTTGCGGGGTATACGTACAGATACGTACGTACGAGGTGTATAGCATACAATTTTAAAGTTGTGTGATGTTTTTTCTTTCTTTGGGTTAGTGTAATTTAATGACAGATTCTAGTATCCGATTCTAGTACAAATTCTGAATCGGTTCGATTTTGTCTCATGCAGACGACAACTCACGTACTCAAAACTAGGTGAGATGTGAAAAAGTCTCACCAAAGTGTTACTCATTGTTTCCACCTCAAATAACAATAATGCTACAATAAAATAATTTGCTTGTTTGCATGTACACGTAACGGGCTTCAAATAATGCTACAATAAATGTGAGCCGAATTGAAGGAAAAATGTTGTAGGATTATTTTAAGCGATTTTCAAGGTCAGCACAGATCAAAATGACGAAATTTGAAATTTAAGAGAAGGGTCGCACTGCAAACACCGAGACGGAGGCAGAGAAAATTTAGAACACATGTATTAGTGGGCGTTATAATTGTTAGCTGTGATCAAAACCTTCTCTATAGAAAGCCCAACTGTACGCATACTAATGCAGTGAAACTATCCCAAACGCGTCTGTGTTTCTTGGATGTGATGGGAGTGTACATAAAATACACAGACGAATTTTATGAAACTGGTAGTAGTGCAAAGAGCGAGAAACGTATATATTGATTTTGCTATTTTGTTGATTACCATTTCATAAACATTTGCGATTTTTTTTAGCATGTATCCGTGTATCAGCGAAACAGTTGCGCTTTCTATAGAGAAGGTTTTAGCTCTGATCACCGAAATTATGAACGAAACCAAATTTAATGCACTACCAAACTCAATATTGGGCGCCCTTGCTTACTAAACTCTTTTACCCATTTTGCATTTATGTTCTTTATATCCTCATTTATTTTTCATGTTCTCATATAATTTTTATTTTTATTAATTTTTTTTATTTCAAATATCAAATGTTATATTTTTCAATTTACCTTTATTTTTTTTATAAGTTTGCTTATTAATTACCGAATTTGTTATTCTTACTTTTCTTTTTATTCTTAATTAAAACATCATTTATAAAACAATATTTATATTTATGCATTCCACTCATTTTTTTTTACTTTTCATATTGAAAATAAGACTCCAATGTCTTAATGTGTACTTTTTGAATCTATCAATAATAAAAATAAAGAAAATATATTTAGAATACATACATAAACAGATGTTTTCTCATATGCGATAATATGTGTTCTAACTTTATTCTTTAATTTTTGCCATCAATGAAAATTATTTTATTGTAGCATTTTTATTATTTGAGGTGGAAGCAACGAGTAACACTGCTGTTGACATTAAAGCAAAATCAAATTATGTGCATGCGTAAAAAAACATACTACTACACACAATATCTACTAATACTACGAACTTGCGGTTAAGATGTGAGTTTTTTACATTACCGGCCAAAATCCGTACCCAGTACCGGACCCCGGTTGTAGAGCCAAATATGATGATGATATTCCAAGAAAAAAATCGTTCTACAGTAAGAGTCTATCTCCAATGATGACATGATCTATCGGGGATTTAAGAAAAAGCTTACCTTGGTGTACCCTGACCCATGTTAACGGAAATTGCTCGGTTAATACTAATCGTAGAAACTTCGTTTAGGACTTTGTTTTTTGAAATATTTTTAAAAAATGTTTTTTCTTTGCTTTAAGCTGCTGTAGAACGATTTTTTCTTAGAATACCCAAAAATCATTTACCAAATTATCCTTGAAGAATTAGGGGACACCCTGTGTATTGTGAGGGTGATTTTGGTCAGGCCCAAAATGCCCCTTTCATTAAGAGCCGGTTCAGCGGTCAATGGCATCGTACAGAATACTTTTTTTTTTATATTTATAAATAATGTACTTTAAACTAAAAAAATACTCTGATCATTTAATTACGTTAAAATATATTTTTTATTTTAACTCTTTTTTTGGCGTAGCTACCCTGTAGTTTAAGAATAGTTGTAACGGGTTCTGCTTCTATAGCACTACACGAAAAATCGCATAGCAACACTCAGGACATAACACAATGTAATTTACATATTTACACGTGTGAATACCGATAAGATACAAGGCATAAAATTATCAACAACAAAAATTATAATATTACAATAACAAACATAACATATTTTGAAATACAACAATAAAGCGATAATGAAAAAAATCTGAATTGTAATCAAGTCAATGAAAAGAACAACAACACGGTCATGGGGATCAGCATGCAGGCACACGGTATAGGAATAGTATATTACATAACGAGCGAGGAAATTGGAGTTTATCGTGCGAGTTAGAAGCACGAGGCGGTTTTTCTAATAAACCGGTTATGCGCAATTCAAAATTACTCTGAGAATGTGTATTCGCTGTGACTGCAGTAAATAACAAAATTATTTTATATGTTAATTCACTAGAGTGCATATAGGCTTCTTTCGAAGCTAGTTTATAGTGGATGAAACAGTCATTTTCGTCTATGGGCGTGTGAAAAGAATTTATTGCCCCATGCTGGCCGACTGTACCGTTAATTTAGAATATAAGAAAGCTGCTGACCGATAAGCAGCGAAGCGAGTCGTGTGATAACCCTGCAGTGTGCACATCGGGATAAGTTTGGTCATATTAAGTCTAGTTATTATTTTTATTAAATTTTCTATATGAACTTAGCGTGCCCGTATGTTTGTTTGTTTGTTTGTCGTGGAATCAATTTTTAACTGACTTTTTGTACAAATTTTGTAGACCCCGGGCCCCGGGGTCATGGGACCCATACAATTTTTTTTTTAACAATTAACCCAAGTTTCTTCAAATTTTATACACATGTTAATCTCTGATGGACAAAACTTTTTGTACAAATTTTGGAGACTCCGGGACCCGCGGTCGTGGGCCCCCATAAAAAAATAAACCCGAATTTCTTCAAATTTTCAACACGTATATCTCCGATGGACAAAACTTTTTGTAAAATTTTTGGAGTGAACGAGCCCTGAAGCCCGAGGGGTGACCATATAAATTTTTTAAAAATTAGCCCGATTTTCTTCAAATTTTGAACACATATGGTTCTCCGATGGACAAAACTTTTTGGAGTGAACAGGGTGCCCTGAGGCCCGAGGGGTGCCCATAAAGAAATATTAAAAATTAGTCTGATTTCTTCAAATTTTAAACATATATGTATGTAACATAGGCACAGTCATCCGCATTGGTCAGCAGTAGTTAGTCGTTAGCAGTAGTCAACAGTCAGCAGTAGTCGTCAGCAGTAGTCAACAGTCAGCAGTAGTGAGTCAGCAGTAGTCAGTCATCGGCAGTAGTCAGACATCAGCAGACAGCAGTATTCAGTCGTGAGCAGTGTTCAGTTGTCGGCAGTCGTGTGGATCATCATCAATATCATCATTATCGTCGTTGTTGTTACTCGGGTGCTAGCTTTATTTCAAATTATTATTTTAAAACAATCTACTTGATTAATAAAATTTAAGGGTAGATAACCCTATCATTTTTACATTTGGGGACTCAACCGCTTTCAACTCGTCCGAATTAAATTGTCCACTCGGAGATTTGCAGGAAGGCCGTCGTGATTCGTAAAATCAATTACGAAATGCAAACAGTTTTGTGAAATTCACGCTGAAATTGGTATCTAAAAAACGAAATCGTTGGTAACGGGCAGTCAAGAAGCCGTTATACAAAGAATAAAATGCGCAGTTAGTTCATGAGTGAAAAACTTAAGTCGCTAAAAACCACCGCAAAAAGTAAGCAGCTTTCACCATCAGTGCAAGCGAGAGATATATACAATACGCGGTCGACAAAACATAAAAATACAAAGATGTATGCTTCAAAGGAGGATCTGGAAAACGTGCAGCTGCAGCAATCGACATTAAAAAAACCACGAGCGAGGAAGTGATAGACAAAAGGAAGAGAATGGTAGTAAAATTGCCGAAAACAACGCAATGTCACAGCAGTTAGTTCAGTTGCTGACGCTAAAAATTCAGGCTGATGAAATAAGCAAAGGTGATCCGATGTTGGTTGTAGAGAATTTCTCTAAAATAAAATAAGATGGAGAAAGCAGTGGTTTGCGAATTTTGAACATAATGCTGACGCATATGGACCGAACGAGAAGCAAAAATACATGCAAGCCCGCGCCAAGATGACGCGAACAGTGAAATCAACAACAGTATACTAGTATAAAGAGCTACGTCAGTTATTAATAGAGGAATTCGAACGTGAGTATGTTTGTGGTGCCGAAATACATAAAGAGCTGAGTGCACGTATAAAACAGAAAGACGAAAGTTTTCACCAATATACTATACAAATGAAACGCAACGCCACACGCGGCAGACACAGAGACAGTAATTCGGTCATCGTGAGTGGGTTGAAGATTCAAATCTTCAAAATGACTTTAAATATAACCTATATAGTTGCAAATCGTACAAAGAGTTGAAAGACATATATGATGTTTATAAAGGGTGGCAAAAACTTATCAAAATGCAGATAAAAAGCAGTATAAACCCAACAACAACCATAGCATGTATGGCAGGAGTGAAAAAAAGCGGCATTGTTTTAACTGTGGCTCAGCAGAACACTTTCGAAAAGACTGCAAAGGGGATCCGAAGTGTTTTCGCTGCAATTAACAACGTAGAAGTGAACCTGCTAGTGGATACGGGCGTAGACGTCACAATCCTGATGAATTCCGTGGTCAATAAAGTCAAGGATGTAGTGCTGCAGAAAGGCATGACAACGCTGCGAGGGTTAGGCAGCATTACAACGCAACCTGTGGTCTATTTCATAGCAAATATGGTGCTCCACAACATGCACGTTGCCCAAAAATTACTTGTCGTGGCCGACGACGCCATTGGATTTGACGCGCTGCTTGGTCATGATTTTGTCAGCAAGTTCAAGTTTACGTCGACCGCGGCTGGCTATAAGTCTTTTGTTGGGACAAATAATGATTCTGATATCCCTCCACAGTTCAAAGACACGCGATGCGATTCCGGCACGCACCAGGTCGCATTGCAGTTGGCGATATTGAAGCAGTGAAGAGGCAGAATGACGAGTGGCTCGACGCATGTATTAAACGCGCTCTTCCTAAAATTTCGCGAGCCGTATTGTCTTTCTCTAAAATAAAGATGGAACTAACCGTGTTTGCGTCGATATTCGTCAATTAAACAAAATGGCACTTAGGTACTGCTTCCCAGTGCCGGTAATTGATGACGTGCTGGAAGAACTTCAAAAGGCAAAATATTTCACTGTTATGGACTTGGAGAACGGTTTTTTGTACGTTCTAATCGAGGAAAGCAGCAAGAAATATGCAGCATTTGTCTTCAAGGATGGTTTCTTCGAATTTAATAGTGCCCTTTTTGGATTTCAAAAATCACCAGCGGCTTTCATTAGTTTTGTTAATTCTGTATTAAAAGATTTGATAAACGAAGACGTACTGGATCTCTACATGGATGACATCATCATTCATGCAGTAACAGCTGGTGAATGCTTCACAAAGATAGAAAATTTTTTCAATGCAGCAGCAGCATCCGGACTTAAAATCAAATGGAAGAAATGCCATTTTCTCCAGTCGTCAGTTCACTTCCTAGGGCATACCGTTAAAGCTGGACAGATAAAACCTGGTGTAGAGAAGACCAACGCAGTCAACAGGTTTCTGGTGCCAAGAAATATCAAAGCTGTACAAGCTTGTTTAGGACTAACTGGGGTTTTCCGCAAATTTATAAGGAACTATTCACAGATTTCAAAGCCGCTGGCAAACTTATTGCAGAAAGGTACTGAGTTTGAAATGGATCAAGGACAATTGCACGCTTTCCGGCTCTGTTACAGTGGTTGGACGGTCAGCTGGTTGGACGGTCAGCTGTATCCCGTATTCTTTTGGAGTAAAAAGGCCACCGTGGTGGAAGCACGGCACCACAGCTATATAAAAGAGGCTAAAGCTATTTTCCTGGCATTTAAGAAGCTCCGTCAGTATATACTGGGCATTTCATTCAAGCTAGTAACGGACTGCGCCGCATTCAAGCGAACACTGAGCAAGAAGGACGTACCGCGGGAAGTTGCGCAATGGGTTGTTTACTTACAAGATTTTGATTTCCAGGTAGAGCACCGAGCCGGCGAATGGCTGAAACATGTAGACTGTCTGAGTCGCTATCCGCAGCAGATTATGTTGATTTCATCAGAGCTGTCAGCTTGAATCAGGAAGGCGCAACAGAACGATGCAATGATTAAGCCGTTTCAGAAGTGCTTATCAATCGCCCGTATGAGAACTTCAAGCTTAAAGGAGGCCTTATGTTCAAAGCAGTGGACGGTACAGATCTTTTAGTGGTGACAAAACATATGGAAAGGGAAATTATCGCTGATGCTCAAAATGCTGGACACTTTGCCGTTCAAAAAACCATGCACGCCGTTAAGCAGAAGTACTACATACCGCACTTGGAGAGCAAAGTCGCGCATGTCATAAGAAACCGTGCATTGTCTACAACAAAAAGCTTGGCAAAAAGGAAGGCTTCTTATATCGCGTCGAAAAGGGAGTCACGCCGCTACACACATTGTATTTTGACCACCTCGGCCCTATGGATGCCACCGCAAAGCAGTATAAGTACATCTTTCGTCATGGTGGACAGATTTACGAAGTTTATATGGTTATATTCGACAAAGACGGTAAGCTACGAAGAGGTGCTCAGAAAGCTGGCCGAATGGGCCATGGATTTTTGGCAATCCAGTTCGCATTGTTAGCGATCGAGGAGCATTGTTTACGGCATGTATGTTCGGAAAGTATGCAAAAACAAATGGCAAAGAACACGTATGGAGCACTACAGGAGTACCAAGGGGGAATGGCCAAATCGAAAGAGTCAATCGGTCGGTGCTGGCAATCATATCCAAGCTATCATCAGAGGAGCCTGCTAAATGGTTTAAGTTTGTGCCAAAACTGTTCACGTTTCTACTAAGAGATCCCCTTTTGAATTGATGTTTGGTATCAAAATGAATAACATGGCAGAAGATCATATTCTGCAGCTACTTCAAAAGGAGATGTATGACGATTTCGATAACGAAAGGCAGCAGATGCGTCAAAGAGCAAAAGCAGAAATTCAACAAGCTCAAACCACACAAGGAGCAGTTTGATAGGAAACGTAAGAGCGAATATGGGTACAAACTTGGCGATCTAGTTGCAGTGCGTCGAGCACAGTTTGTGGCTGGAAGAAAGCTGGCTAGTGAATACCTTGGGCCGTACGAGATTACTAAAGTTAAGCGTATTGGGCGATATGAAGTACGCAAGGCTTCAGACGTCGAGGGGCCCAACAACACGGCCACAAGTTGCGATAATATGAAATTGTGGAACTATGCAGTAGACAACGAAGAACCTTGGTCATCGGAGGCCCATGAATAATCACAATGGCCGAATGTAACATAGGCACAGTCATCAGGAGTGGTCAGCAGTAGTTAATCGTTAGCAGTAGTCAACAGTCAGCAGTAGTTGTTAGCAGTAGTCAACAGTCAGCAGTAGTCGTCAGCAGTAGTCAACAGTCAGCAGTAGTCGTCAGCAGTAGTCAACAGTCAAGAGTAGTGAGTCAGCAGTAGTCAGTCATCGGCAGTAGTCAGACATCAGCAGACAGCAGTATTCAGTCGTGAGCAGTGTTCAGTCGTCGGTAGTCGTGTGGATCATCATCAACATCATCATTATCGTCGTTGTTGTTACGGGTGCTAGCTTTATTTCAATTTATTATTTTTAAATAACAATCTACTTGATTAATAAAATATAAGGGTAGTTAAAACCTATCATTTTTACATAAATCGCCGATGGACAAAACTTTTTGTAAATTTTTTAGAGTGAACGGGCCCTGAAGCCCGAGGGTTACACATAAACTTTTTTTTTAAATTAGCCCGATATCTTCAAATTTAAGGCACATGTGTATTTCTGAGGGACAAAACTTTCTGTAAAATTTTTGGAGTGAACGAGCCCTAAGGCCCGAAGGGTTCTATATATTTTTTTAAAAATTAGCCTGATTTTCTTAAGATTTTCAACACATGTGTATATCCAATGACTACACCTATTATTGAAATTTGGAAGTGATTGGGCCCCAAGGTTAGGGGCTCACATATAAATTTTTAACACATGTGTATCTTCGGTGACAACAGTTTTTGTAAAAATTTTGAAGTAAAGGGGCTCTAATATTTATTTTTGCCAAGTTAACCCCTTTCAAACTTTGCACACATATGTATCTCCTTTTAGAGGATTTACATGAAAAATTTTAATTTATATTATAGCAGGGAAGGACGTTGTCTCTCCAATTTTAATATGCTTTTAAGCTTTTATAAAGTCTACAGCTTCCTCCCATCCGTGGCTGTAGACTATTTTCTTAGTTCCTTCTTAGTTACTTTCTTTTACATAGTAAAAGGAATAATAGTAATCATGAAAATTTTCGAACTTCGGATTTTTGCAGATTTACTATTGAAACTCGTTGAACGCACTCATTGCGATTTAGTCCAAGTTTGACACTTTACATTAGGATGTGTGTTCTAGTATGACTCGACTGGTTCACTCAAATGTCAGAGTCACTTCATTTTCAACAGCGAACAAATAAACACGTTTTTTAAGTTTTCAATATATTACATCAAACACCGGCATTCGTATTTTATTTGTTATGTTTCACAGCGAACGGACAAAGAATAGTTTACATTCAATAGGTTATGGGCCCAGTCCACGACATCAATTAAAAAAATAGAATCTAATTGAAATAATAAAATTTCGATAATTCGTACGGTAAATTTTTTCGGTGGTCGTTTTTTTTGTTTTTTTCGAGAAGCGTCGTTGTGTGCAGTGCGTCGAGAAAAGAACAATTACGTCGTGATTTCGTCATCGTATGAAAGTGGACAATCGGTTCTTTGAGACACAGTAAGTTCGATTGAAAATAAATCAAATATTTTCATCGATTGAATTTTGTGTCTTCGATTCGGTAAATTCGGTGCGCAGCGACAAAAAGGCGAATTTTGTGATTTTTTTCTGGAATTTTCGGCACAAATTCAAAGCGAAAAACAAAATGGATATTGATCGAGTGAACATTGAAAAATTGGAAGGTGGCGACAATTGGCTGACATGAAAATTTCTAATGCGCCAAGTGTTAGAGGCCAGTGAATTGTTTGACACAGTGGATGGTACAGATTCGAAGCCAACAATTGCAGATGAAAAGTATGCAACAAAGATTGTGACATGGAAAAAGAATGATGCCAAGGCGAGACGTGCAATCGACGGCGTGTAAAAATCAGCCATTGCTGCAAATTATAAATTGTGAAATGGCAAATGAGATGTGGACGACGCTCAAAAGTACATATGAGCAAGCATAGAAATCAAATATTTTGTTTTTACAACAAAAATACTACAGTTTCTCAAAGCAGCAGGCGATGATGTTGCTACGTGTATTTCAAAGTTCATGGAAGTTGTGCAGCAATCCGACACGATGGTTATGACAAAAATTCTAATGTCTTTGCCAGCAGAATATAGCCATTTTCACAGTGCGTGGAAATCGACGAGTGTGGAAAATCAAACTATGGCAAATTTGCGTGCGTGATTAATGGCGGAGGAGCTTAGATTGAAATCACAGGGGCAGGTTGAAAGTGTGGAAGCGTTGATGGCCAAGCGACATTTTGCGAAAAAAAGCCATTTCAATTCAAAAAGAGTCATTCGTCGGGGCAAAGGAGCAAACAAAAAGGGACAGGCGGAAACAGCTAGTCAAAATGTGTTTGTTTTTCATGCGGCGAAAGTGGTCATTGGAAGCGCGACTGTACACAGAAAAAAAAGAACAATTCGGACAACAACAAAAACAGGAAAATGCACCGGTAGATGCATTCGTGTCTCATGGCTCAACATCGACTGGAGACAGAGACTCTTGGGTGATGGATTCGGGAGCCAGTGACCACATGTGTCATCGACGTGAATGGTTCGAGAACTTTGTGGAGGTATCGTCACACATAACGATTGGAAATGGCGAAAGGATCATGGCTCGAGGTAGGGGCGACATCAATCTTCTTGCGTTTGTTGGGAATCAATGAATCCGCAGACGTATGGTGAATGTATTGTATGTGCCAGAAATTCATGTGAATTTATTTTCGTCCGGAAAAACCATGGGTCGTGGTTATCGATTGCAGTCGAATAAGAAGCGCTGCGAATTGCTGAAAGATGGAAACATTTTTGCAGTGGGAGTTCGTCACGAAAGTCTATTTCAAATGCTGTTCAAAGTTGATGAATCATCGGAAGTCGATGGAGCTATTGCAAATGTGGTGATCAAGAAAATTTCGCTTCGTGCATGGCATGAACGACTCGGACGTTTGCGAGCCAATGCAAACGAATTCGATTGGCGGTTCGTGGTATTTTTTTTCTTCTTAAAGGCGATTTTTCACATTATCGTTTTGCATATTTTCTGAAGCAAAAATCGGAAGTCGTAGCAAAAGTCAAGGAAGCGGTGATGCGAATGCAACAAGAGAACGAACACGATCAGACAACGGAACTGAATTCGGCAATGCTGAGCTGAAGAATTTTTTCGGCAAGATGGGCATTTTACATCAACGAACTGTACCGTATACGCCGGAGCAGAATGGTTGCGTGGAACGCGATAATCGTACGATTATCGAGTCAGCCGGAGTCGGATATGACAATCATTCCAAATCGTATCGAGTTTGGAATTCGGTGGCGAACAAAATTTAGATGGCTCGTGATGCGATTTTTCTGTTGGAAGAATCAATGGCCGCACTTGACATTGGTGACGCTGAAAAAAAGGTCGATGAAAACCCGAACGTGATGGATGGTGAATTGGGGACGGACGATGCGGAAACAACGCTGAAACAACCAATCGATTGTGGTGCAATATGCAATCTTGACAAAAGGAATATTATCGAAAGGCGTTTGCGCGATCGAAACAACATTGTGGCGGCACGACGTCTATCATATATCGCATCGGCTGATCATGTTGCCATGTTGGCAATCAGCGAGGAGCCAAGAACATACGAGCATGCAATTAATTCAGGCGATCACAAGCAGTGGGAGCAAGCAATGAACGAAGAGTACGATTCACTCATCAAAATCATACTTGGAATTTGGTCAATCCACCGAAAGACAAAAAGGTAATTGATAATCGTTGGGTTTTCAAATTGAAGCAGAATCGAGATGGGAGCGTTGATCGCTACAAAGCGCGATTGGTAGTGCGAGGATTCACACAAGAATTTTGGATCGATTACCAAAAGACGTTCAGCCCTGTGGCCAAATTTACATCGATTCGGGCGATTTTGGCGCTAGCAGCGTCAAAACGAATGCATTTAAAGCAGTTCGATGTAAAGACAGCTTTTTTAAACGGCGATTTAGAAGAAAAAGTTTACATAAGTCAACCGATCGGATACTTCGATGGCACCGAACGAGTTTGCAAGCTGGTTAAGAGCTTGTACAGTTTGAAACAGGCGTCGCGCTGCTGGAACAAGAAATTTACGTCATTCATTGGCAAATTCAATTTTGGAGCTCAATTGTTTCTTGGGGCTTGAAATAAATAAGCGATCAGACGGATCGATTCATATGAATCAGCAGGCGTATGCGCAAAAGGTACTCAACCGTTTTGATATGATAAACTGCAATGCTGTGGCAACACCATTGGACGGGGCACGGGATTTTTATGCGGATAAAGAAACAAATTTTCCGTATCGTGAGGCAGTCGGTAGTTTGATGTATTTGGCAGTGACGACGCGACCAGACATCAGTTTTGCTGTTGGCAACCCAAGTCGACTCTTGGAAAAACCGGCGGCGGTGCACGTGAATGCGGTAAAACGCAATTTGAAATACATCAAGGGAACAACGGACATGGGCATTCGTTTCGAAAGTGGCCTCAATTTGGATCTGTGCGGATACAGCGACGCACATTATGCAGGAGACATCGAACCCAGGCAATCGACGTCCGGATATGTATTTATGTTTGGCAACAGTATTATCAGTTGGGGCTCGGAGTGTCAAATGTCAGTGGCGCTATCAACAACGGAGTCCGAATACATGGCGGCGGCGCATGCGATGAAAAAATTGGTATGGCTGCATCGATTATTGTCCGAAATATTGTCGACGGATTTGGACAAACTTTGGATTTGGACAAACCAAAGTTTCTTATGGACAATCAAAGTGAAATTCGACTCGTGAAGAAACCGGAATTTCATAAGAGGACAAAGTATATCGACGTACGATTTGGCTGCATCGATTATTGTCCGAAATATTGTCGACGGATTTGGACAAACTTTGGATTTGGACAAACCAAAGTTTCTTATGGACAATCAAAGTGAAATTCGACTCGTGAAGAATCCGGAATTTCATAAGAGGACAAAGCATATCGACGTACGATATCATTTCATCCGAGAGAAATACGAAGACGAGATCTTCGATCTGAAATATTTGGCGACGGATGAACAGGCGGCCGATATAATGACGAAAGCTTTGCCAAAGAATAAACATCAATATTTTCGTAAATTAATGGGTCTTATGGCAAAGAATAATAATAAATAACGTAGTTTCTTTTTTTTTAATAAGAGTTTTTTTTAATTAGAGTAAAGAAACTTGTAACTAAAAGTGGGAGTATTGAAACTCGTTGAACGCACTTATTGCGATTTAGTTCAATTTTGACACTTTACATAAGTATGTGTGTTCTAGTATGACTCGACTGGTTCACTCAAATGTCAGAGTCACTTCATTTTCAACAGCGAACAAATAAACACGTTTTTTCAGTTTTCAATATATTACATCAAACACCGGCATTCGTATTTTATTTGTATCTTCCACAGCGAACGGACATAGAATAGTTTACATTCAATATTTACCCATAACCGTATCTCTCACACAGAGCGAAAAAAAATCTTTGTCTGACAACCGGAACTGACAGTTTACTTTTTCTTACAGTTTTTCGAGTTTTTGCAAACAACAAAGTGCAAAAGAAAATTTAAAAAAAAATAAAAAATTTAATATACATTTATTAATGATTCCGGCCCCGTCCGTAAAAGGAAGTCGTGTTGTGTCCGCAGCTCCATTTTTTTTTTACTGCGAGCCCGAAGGGCGAACGTTTTTTCAGCGAGCGTGTGTACATTTGAACAGTTGTATTTGAACAGTTGTACGTTTGTACGTTTGCACGTATGTCAGTTTGCCATGTCGTATATCTCGGCTTCTACCAGTCAAAATTTGATTGAACTTATTTTAAAATAATTGGTTAGCGCTCGGCTTGCGATGGTGTACATTTTTCATTCATATGGGTTACTAGCCCTGAGGAATCTGAGAAAAATATTAAATCAACGCATCGCTATCGATTTTGTTAAGCCTAAAGGTTTCTTTTCTTCTTTATGTCCTGTATCCCCTTGTGGGTCCTAGGGCCTCTATTACGCCTACGCGCCATCGCGTGCGGTTGCTGGCAATGAGCTTCAGCTCTCCAACTCTTCCCCAATTGCCGTGTCTCCTCCTCAACTGTTCTGCGCCATGTATTTCTCGGACGACCCGTTCTTCTACCATCCTGAGATAACGGGTTCCATTACATTGCGTAGTTTGCTATGGAACTGTCGCCTTTTTGGAGTGTATGACCAATCCACTGCCACTTCCGTCGTTGGATGGTTGTGCCTATTGGTTCCTGATCCGTTCTCTGGTAAAGATGTTCGTTAGAGATACGGTTAGGCAAGAAAACCCTTAAGATGTTCCGTAGGCACCTTTTAACGAATGTTTGTAATCTTTTTGTGATAGTAGCGGTCACCTTCCAAGTGCTGCACCCATACAAAAGCACAGATTCAACATTTGAGCGGAACAGTCGCAGCTTGGTGTTTAAGCTGATCGCATTGCTTCGCCATATCATTCGGTTGACAATGTCCTGTTCGGTTCCACCTTCGGTCGAGACAAAGGTTTGCAAAGTTAAATGTGGTTATTTCAGTCTATTTCAGAAATAGCTTATGACAGAAAGATCTATAGATTATGATTTTAAGAACTACATTTAACGTTGCATACCATAAGGCTTTTAGTAGTAGTAGTAGTAAACTGAATATTTATTTTCTTAAAAATATATATATAATTACATGGTTTCTTAGTCTATGGTTTGGCTGAAGGGCGGAATAAAAAGTTTAAAAGTTTTCCTCAATAATACATTTTCTATAATCAAGGGCAATCCGTGCATTATTATATAATGTATCCTATCCTCTCTATCCGTTTAAAATTCATATTGTGTCCTCCTCGAATTGGAAAAATGGTAAGGAAATGGAATACATCTACTCTTGTGTAGGTGTGGTACATAATTCAAGTCTACCAGCTCTCCTCTCATTTTAAATATTGTGCTTATTTTTTCCGTTGAGTTGCAGTTTAGAAAATAAGTTCTTTCTCGAAAGTAATATCTTAATTTACTGTACTGGGATGATTGGGCTTCATTAGCATATGTCTCGTATATGTTGTTACTTGTTTTTTGTAGTAGAGTGTTAAGCTGGCCTCTAATCAACGCAGGCTGCATATCTGGTGTGATGTTTAGTCGCATTCCACATTCGGATGCAACATTCTGCCATTCACTCACGCAATTATGTCTCTTTGTTAAAATATATATAAGCACAATTTTCGGCAACCTTTTTTCATAACATAAATAATTTCATGACATAAATTGACAATATAGTCAAAGTGTAATTTCAAGGTTTCTAAAAAAAACATAGGTGGCGTCGCACTTTCCAAATGCAACATGTAATTTGGCGTACTACTCGGCAATCGAAATATTCGCTTCAGAAAATATCGTTCCAAGTGCATGTTCATATATAAATTGCCTGATATTTGAACTCCTAGATATTTGTATTTACGTACATTTTCAATAGCCTCGCCGAGATATCTTCATTTTTCAGTTCTTGAGTATCTTCCGCCACCACCTCTGAACACCATTATCATCCTCATATTTGGCTCTACAACCGGGGTCCGGTCCTGGCCTCCCGCAAAAAGTCTCTCCACCGGTCCCGATTTCAAGCCAATGTCATCCAGTTTGGCATCCCTAAACTCTAGGCGTCCTGGTCTACGCCATCCTTCCAGCGTAGGTTTGGCCGGCCTCGCTGTCGTGTTCCATAAATCCTACCGCAAAAGACTTTCCGAGCAGGATCCTCTTCGCTCATGCGAGCTAGGTGTCCTGCCCACCGGAGCTTACCGAGTTTATTATCTTCACAATGTCGACATCGCGATAACGCTCGTAGACCTCATCATTGTAACGTCTCCGGAATCGTCCTTCCTCACATACAGTGCCAACAATTCTCCGTAAGATTTTCTCTCGAACGCGGCTAAGAGGTCAGAATGCTTTTTGCTAATCTCAGATCCATATGTAAGTACTGGTATGACCATTGTCTAATATCCAAGCAGCTTGGATGTTATGGTTAAATTCCTGGATTTGAAGAGTCTTGCCAGACTAAAGTAGGCTTTGTTGGCTTTAAGCAACCGTGCGCGTATTTCTGGTTCCATGCTGTTATCGGCTGCCACAGTTGACCCGAGATAGTTAAAGGATTGCACTACTTCAAATTCGCGCTCCACTATTTGAACTAAGGGACCAATGTTGGATCTTCTACTCGCAGACGTGGCCACCATGTAATTTGGTTTTGCTCTCATTTATGTGATTTCGTGCCGCCTGCTCGATCTGGATGAAAGCATCCAGTACAGCTCTTCGGTTTTTACCAACGATGCCAATATCATCTGCGTAAGCCAGTATCTGAATGGACTTATAGAGGATTGTTCCTCTCGCCGTTACGTCAGAGTCTCGGATCACTTTCTCCAACGCCAGGTTGAAGAAGACGCAGACCAGTCCATCCCCTTGTCGGAGCCCGTTGTAGATGTTGAATGGGCTTGATAGTGATCCGGATATTTTTACTTGGCTTATAACATTGGTCATGGTCAACCTACATAGTCGTGTCACTTTATTTGGGATGCCGAATTCTCTCATGGCTTTATAAAGTTCTACTCTGGCTATGCTATCATAGGCGGCTTTAAAGTCTATAAAAATATGGTGTAGTGAGTTTTAAAACTCTAGAATTTTTTCCATCACCTGCCTAAGGGTGTTGTTGTTGTTGATTTGCCTGGGATGAAGCCACAGTAGTATGGACCAATGATCCATTTAGCGTATGGGGCTAACCTGTCTTGAGGGATTGTAATGAACTATCACCTTCGTTAAACCGAGATGATTTGAGGCGAAGACGCAACTTCGCTCGGCATTACAATCGAATGCCGTATGGTGGGGCTGAGCAGCGTGCACGTCTAGTTCGGCTCTTGCTAGCTCGCCGGATTGGGAGGGGGTTATTTGCCGCCAGCCACACACCGTCCTCATTGACAGAAAAAAATATTTTTGTAGTTACGTGCACAAAAAAAAACCCTGGAGAGACAACTAAGAGCAGAATGCCTTCCCTGGTTATCTGGTCCGACCAACCCGGGACGCCATTGCGTAGAGAAGGGACTGAGTCAAATAATAAATAATAATTCTCTACTCGCTAATTTTTATACAAAACGTTATAAATTTATTCCTCTTTTCCTTCCTTTTTTTTGTTGTTTATATATAGATAGTATTCATACGCTTAAAATAAAAACAATTCAGTACTGTTACGCAAATGTAGTGTATGTGTGTATTATATATATATAGTGATATGGTAGAAATAACTAAGTAAGGCTACGTATATTTAAGTAAGGCTAAGTAGATGTAGTGCATGTGTGTATTATATATATGTAGAGATAAGGTAGAAATAACCAAGTAAGGCTAAGTATACTTAAGTAAGGCTAAGTATAATTAAGTAAGGCTAAGTAAATGTAGTGTAGGTGTGTACTATATATATATAGAGATAAGGTAGAAATAACTAAGTAAGGCTAAGTAGATGTAGTGCATGTGTGTATTATATATATATAGAGATAAGGTAGAAATAACTAAGTAAGGCTAAGTATACTTAAGTAAGGCTAAGTATACTTAAGTAAGGCTAAGTATACTTAAGTAAGGCTAAGTAAATGTAGGGTAGGTGTGTACTATATATAGTTATATAGAGATAAGGTAGAAATAACTAAGTAAGGCTAAGTATACTTAAGTAAGGCTAAGTAAATGTAGTGTATGTGTGTATTATATATATATATAAGAATAATGTTCATATGATTAGGTGATATATTTAAGTAAGGCTAGGCTCATGTAGTGCGTGTTTGTTTTATATATATGTAAAAATAATGTTCGTATGATTAGGTAATATAGGTAAGTAAGGCTAGGTGTTAACATAGAAAATAGCACCATGCAAACCACCTCAATCATATAAAATATCATTTATTCATAACTGTAATTGCGTGATCCAACTTATATTACTATATTAATCATCACATATATAAAACATGCACCCCTTAAATCTGAACATTCATATCTTGTTTATCCCTTTCGCAATATGATGAAATCATCTTGTTTACCACTTTAATATTCAAGGCCAATCTTATCTTGAAATGCAAATTCTGTCAACATGTTTACCATCTTCAATTCAAGGCCAATCCTACGATCAAAACACCAGATGGTCAATTACGACGAATGTTTTAGATATCCCTTCAAAACATGATGGAACACGAAAACACCCTTATCTTAATTCAGATCTAAGACAATAACATGTTTACGTCCTCAAAGACGAAAACAAGTTCAAAGTCCAAAAGTATTTCACAACCAAAACACAAATTGGATCACTTAACAAATAGTATATAAGATAACACATTAGAATAAGAAACAGTTCAGTATTGTTCAATTGCTCAAAGATGCAGCATCGTTTAATATTCAGTTAATTAATATTGTTCTCATAAAGTCTATTATTAAGACAAGTTTAATATTCAGTTAATTAATATTGTTCAATATTGTTCTCATAAAGTCTATTATTAAGACAAGTTTTTTAAGTATTTTATTTGTAAATAATAAATAAAGAAAGATCTTTTTTAAAATTTGCAAATAGTATTTGAAAACATAATTGGCGCAGTCGGTGTAGGATAGTGCTAGTCAACTAAGACTTATTTTTTTTAAAAAATTTAAAGCACTCCACAACAAAAAGTAGAAAAAAAAAATTTTCTGCAGCAGAAGTGCAGAAATTTCACAAATTTCTACGAAAATAATTGCATTATTTTCAATAAAAGTGAATAAAATTTCTACAGCAGAAGTGCAGAAATTTCACAAATTTCTACGAAAAATCATTGCATTATTTGCAATAATAGTGAATAAAATTTCTACAACAGAAGTGCAGAAATTTCACAATAAGTAATTGCATTATTTGCAAAAATAAAAGGAAAATTAATAAATAAAGAAATTACAAATAATTTCAACAAAAGTGAAACAAAAGTGAAGTTTTTTTTAAGTGCATAATTTGACTATTTAAAAGACATACACAAAAACTAAAATTAACTCTTGGTCAACATTTAAAATAAGTGCAACACAACAAAATATCACAAGAAAACAACAAAGATCAACAACAAAAACAACAAAGATCAACAACAAGGATCAACAACAAAAACAACAAAGATCAACAACAAAAACAACAAGGATCAACAACAAAAACAACAAGGATCAACAACAAAAACACCAAAGATCAACAACAAAAGCAACAAAGATCAACAACAAAAACAACAAGGATCAAAAACAAAAAGAACAAGGATCAACAACAAAAACAACAAGGTCAAAATAACTAACAGATATTATTAGAAGACAACTTATAACAAAATCACCAGGATCAACAACAAGAACGACAAGGTTAAATTAAAATAAATTTCTATATTTCTATTAAATAAATATAAATAAATATATACAAAACCAAAATAAATTTTTAAAGGACCTGTATACCCCTAGTCTTTTACCTTAATACTTATATTATCTCTTTTTACAAAAACTAAAATTTAATTAAATAAAATGGCATTGGAAACTCAACCAAATAAAGTGGCCCTAGATCCCATTAAATATTAAAATTCCCTTCCTTACTATGACGGAAACACAGACAATTTATTAACATTCACAAATCTAGTAGACAGAATATATCCCTTACTAGCAACTTACGATGACCTTTCTCAATATTTATTTTCGGATATTATAAAAAGCAAATTAATCAGAAAAGCTAGAGAAGTTATAGAAATCAACACACAAGCCATTGCTTGGGGTGAAATTAAAGACGTTTTACCAAATAATTTTGCCGAAAGACGTAGCGTAGAACAACTTTTTGACGAATTGAGAGGTGTTACTTTTAAAAATAATGTTTTAGGTTTTTTCAACGAAATCAAAGATAAATTGCGAAAACTAAACAATAAAAATCTATTAGAAAATGGTCCAGGTAAAACAGCGAACGATTATGCATTAAACAATATACGCACAGCATTAGACATATTTAAAAACAAAATACCTAAACCAATGAAAACAATCCTAATTTGCCGAAATCCAGAAAATTTAGAATCAGCAATAGACATACTCAGTCAAACAGGCTACACAGACCAATCAACTCCGGAACAATTCTATAATCGTAATAACAATAGACAAACACAATATAATAATTATAATAATAATTATTTTTCCTCGAATAAACAAGAATACAAAAATAAATACCAACAGAACCCAAATAGAGACGAACATTTTAATAGATACAGACAAGAACCGAATCAAACAAAAAAAGGACAATATTATAGAAAAGACCAGAAACAATATACAAACAAACAATACGATAATCATAGACCTGATCAATATCAAAATAAGAACAAACAATTTAATAATTACAGATATGACAGTTATAATAATTATAGATCCGACCAATATCAGAATAAGAACAGACAGTTCAATAATTATAGATATGACAGTTATAATAATTATAGATCCGACCAATATCAGAATAAGAACAGACAGTTCAATAATTATAGAAATGATAGTTATAATAATTATAGACAACCAAATTATAATCAATTAACAAGTGAGATTCAAAATAATTTACCAAATACTAAACAACAACAAACTGTTGAGCCAATGGAGATAAATAAATATGAAACAAGCGAAAATTTTCACTTACAAGCCTCGGAGGAGATTTACCATATGTAAAAATCAAATCTAATAAAAATCCATTAAAATTTATTATCGATACTGGAGCAACAAACTCTATTATAAATCCAGGTCTTTGTAATCCTAAATGGAAAGTACCAATTAATAAAATTCAAATTAAAACACTACAACATAATATAAACGTAACTGAAAGAGTATCAGTTCCCCTTTTTAAAGAATTTGGTGATCTAAAGCAAAAAATTGACTTTTTGGTCTGCGCGTTCCATGATAAATACGACGGTATTATTGGAAACGACATACTAAAACGATTTAACGCTAAAATAGATTACTAACATAATCTTTTAGAAATCAATGGACAAACTATACAAATGTTGTTTGAAAGATCAAACAAACATACCGTACAATTATTGGTGAACCAACAAAAAGGGCTAGTTTACCTCAAGAAGCAGAATTTCTTGAAAAACGAAGTAATTTTTGACGAAGGAATTTACAATGTTGAAAATCATAAGATTGAAGTTCAAACAAATGTAATATGCCAAAGTCCAATTGAAATAAATCCAAATGAAATCGAAGAAGTTAATATAAAAAATTTCTCTATAATAGAAGAATATAATAATAAATCATTAACGGAACAAATACGAACTCAACATCTCAACACAGAAGAGAAACAAAAATTATTAAAAATAATAAATCAATATTCAAACATTTTTTATCAAGAAAATTCAGATCTCTCATTTACGAATGCAATCAAACATGAAATACGTACCACTGACAATGTACCAATAAACGCAAAGTCATACAGATATCCTTACATACATAAAAATGAAGTCAAAACCCAGATCCAGGAACTCCTCGAAAACAAAATTATAAGGCCGAGCTATTCACCTTATTCAGCCCCAGTGTGGATTGTACCGAAAAAGGTCGACGCCAGTGGAAAACAAAAGTGGAGGCTTGTCATAGACTATCGTAAACTCAATGAAGTTACAATAGACGACAAGTACCCTCTACCAAATATTGATGATATACTAGATAAACTAGGCAGATGCCAGTATTTCACAACCCTTGATTTAGCTAAGGGATTTCATCAAATAGAAATTGAGGAAAAAGATATTCATAAAACAGCCTTAAACGTAGAAGGAGGATATTATTAATTCTTAAGAATGCCATTTGGACTGAAGACAGCCCCAGCGACATTTCAAAGACTTATGAACAATATCTTAAAGGATTATATCAATAAGATTTGTTTAGTCTATCTGGACGACATTATCATCTTCTCTACTTCATTGCAAGAACACATACATTCAATTAATTTAATATTTAACTGTTTAAAGAAAGCAAATCTAAAAATTCAATTAGATAAATCAGAGTTCCTAAAGAAAGAAACAGAATTCCTAGGTCATATAGTGACACAAAATGGAATAAAACCAAATCCCAAAAAACTTGAATGCGTAAATAAATTTCCAATACCAAAAACTACAAAACAAATTAAACAATTCTTAGGACTTACGGGTTATTATAGAAAATTCATTAAAGACTATTCATTAATAGCAAAGCCAATGACATTATTCTTAAAAAAGAATGCTAAAATTGACATTTCAAATACAAAATATCAAGTAAGTTTTAACACACTTAAAAAATTATTAATAAATGATCCAATGATTAATAAATGATCCAATATTAAGTTATCCCGATGCTAAAATTGACATTTCAAATACAAAATATCAAGAAACTTTTAACACACTTAAAAAATTATTAATAAATGATCCAATATTAAGTTATCCCGATTTTAATAAAAAATTTACCCTTACAACGGATGCCAGTAATTATGCATTAGGAGCAATACTTTCCCAAAACAATCATCCGATATGTTACGCTAGCAGAACATTAAATGAACACGAAATAAATTACAGTACCATCGAAAAAGAATTACTAGCAATCGTCTGGTCAACAAAATATTTCAGACCATACCTTTTTGGACGTAAATTTACAATTGAAACCGATCATAAACCTTTAACATGGCTTTTTTCAATCAAAGAACCCAATTCTAAACTAGTGAGATGGAGACTAAAATTATCCGAATTTGATTATGAAATCACGTATAAAAAAGGAACAAAAAATAAAAACGCAGACGCCCTTTCTAGAATAGAAATAAATCTTACAGAAAGAAATGAAGAAAACGAATCAAATATATTTCCAATCACCACATCTCCTTTAAATATATTCAAAACACAAATAGCAATTTTTAAGACTAATTCCGGATCATTACGAATAAAACAATTAAAGATTTTTAACAAAAATAGAAAAATCATTTACATTAAATCCCAAGACGAAGAAACAGCATTAATACTTCTAAAAACACACTTCAACCCCAAAACTTTAAACTGTGTCTATATAGATAACGAATAATTCATTAAAATATTAAAAGACGTTTATAAAAAACATTTCGCAAAACCAAAACCAATTAAAAATTATTAAAACTAATAAATTTCTAAAAGATATAACAGACGAAGAAGAACTAGTTGAAATCATTAAAAACGAACATCTCAGAAATAACCACAGAGGAATAATAGAAGTACATAAAGAACTAATCTTAAAATTTTATCATCCAAAATTAATTATTAGAATAACTCAATTTATCAATAATTGCGAAACATGTAATACGGAAAAATATGATTGAAACCCAATTAAAAATAAATATCAACTAACGGAAACCCCTTCAGCACCAAACGAAATTTTCCATGCAGACGTTTTCTATTCACTTGAAAAACAGCTCTTTGTCACGTTCATAGATAAATTCAGCAAATTTGCTCAAGCAATAAAAATTACACCAAGAACATGGACGGAATTTAAAAGAAGCATTCTTACATTAATCGCTGCTATTGGACCAATAAATAAATTAATTGTAGATAACGAGCTAGGATTTAAAGCTCTCCCACTTAAAGAATTTTTACAAAATGAAAATATAGAAATCCATTATACTTCAAATTATAATCATACATCCAACTCAGATGTAGAACGTTTACATAATACTATCAATGAACACATCAGATTGTTAAAACATGATCCTAATACAAATAATAATACTGTTGAAGAAAAGATATTAAAAATCATAAACTATTATAACAATACTATACATTCAACTACTGATAAAAAACCAATTGATTTCAAAAATGGAAAAATACACAATAATGAATATAATTCTATTAAAGAAAAAATTTTGAAGAAAAAACAAATTACTATAAATAAACTAAATAAAGATAAAGAAGATATATAAATACAGACAGGAACTACTTTCATTAAAGAAACACGTGGAGGAAAAAACCATACTAAATTCAGAAAAATTGACGCAGAAAAAATAGACGAAAATCATATAATTGACAAAAGTAATAACTTAAAATATTATAAATCACACATAAAACGGAAAAAGAAATATCAGAATAATGATTCACCTACAATCCGAACAAAGGAAAAACAAAAAAGAAACATCATAAAGAATCCTATTTCATTAAATACATAAAGATATTTTAAATCAACAACCTGGAAATCGGTTAACTTTAAGCAAAAAGAAAAATACAAAATAAAAATAATAAACAAATAGATTCTTTAATAACACTTTCACTTTCACATATCAAGCAAAAAGAAGTCTAAAATAAATCATATCTTTTACAGATGAATCTTCAAATCATAATTTTATCAACTTTACTATCTTTAGTACATGGACAATTTCTCGAAATACATGATCTAAATAACAATAATGGATACATGACTATAAAAAAGGAAGACATAAACATTATTCAAAAATTTAACAAAATTCTACATATTATAAACACTACAGAAATAGAAATTACTATGGATCACATACATGAAAATATAAATCTAATACAAACTAAAAAAGGCACATCTAGCCCAATGTTTAATACACTAATACATAACTTCAGACATTTAAAACAAAAAATATCTAACCTTAAACCACATTCTAAATCAAAACGAGCACTAATGAACATATTAGGTACAGGACTTAAATATATAGCAGGCACAATGGATTCCCAAGACGAAATCGAAATAAAATCTCAGCTAAAAGCTCTTAAATCAAAAAACAAAGAATTAATTTCGGAAAATAATAAACAAATTTCATTCAATTTTAAAATATCTCAACAGATAGAAAATATAACCAATAACATTCAAAACCAACAAAAAAATATTACACAATTCTTAAACGACTTTAATAAATTAAATAAAAAAGACATTAATAAGATTGAAAAAGAAATAAACTACATAGAACATATTTATCAAATCAATTATGACATCAATCTTTTCCGACATCACATAGACGACATAGAACAAATTATTCTAACAAGCAAACTTGGTATACTTACAAAAAATATTTTAACAGAACAAGAACTAAAACTAGCTAAAAATATCCAAGGACTTAAAGACACAAAAATAGCCGTAATATTTGAATACGAACTTATTATAATTATTCTTTTAATACCCAAATTTTCCAACTCCTCATATTCCACTATTTTTATTGAACCCATGCCAAATAAAAACAACAAAGCTATATCACTAAATGAAAGCATTTTTATAATAGACCAAAATAATAACATATATGATCAAAACGTAAAAGACAATTTGGAAAGAAATTTAAATAAAATCAAAAATAATTGTAACGGGTGTTTTTTTGGGAGGTTTGTTTTTCCGATAGATGTCGTTTTATTTTATGACAGCTGTTTTGACAGCTCAAAGTGGCATTTCTACTCAGTATTGTTTGGCAAATCATTATGAAAAAAAAAAAAAAAAATGACATTTGTGAAAAATAGTCGTGGTAGCCATATGCCAGAAATTGTGTTTAAATGTTAAATGCCAAAAAATTATCTACCAAATAAAAAAAAATTTTGGTCATTTCATAATTTTATGTGTTTTATTCAAAAAAAAAATCGGCAACCTCTTAAAAAAACACCCGTTAGATATAACGTGTTTTTTTAAGAGGTTGCCGATTTTTTTTTTGAATAAAACACATATAAAATTATGAAATGACCAAAATTTTTTTTTATTTGGTAGATAATTTTTTGGCATTTAACATTTAAACACAATTTCATATGCCAGAAATTATGCTACCACGACTATTTTTCACAAATGTCATTTTTTTTTTTTTTTTTTTTTTTTTTTTTTTTTTTTCATAATGATTTGCCAAACAATACTGAGTAGAAATGCCACTTTGAGCTGTCAAAACAACTGTCATAAAATAAAACGACATCTATCGGAAAAACAAACCTCCCAAAAAAAACACCCTTTATTTCAAACATAATTAAATTCGAAAAAGCCTTTTGTCAAATGAAAAACTTTACAGAAAATGAAATCAAGGAAATAACTCCAGGAATTGTATTAACAAAAAACATTTCTAAAATCAATATTAAACATAACTGTAATCAATTAAAAATAGATATATATGGAAGCAAAATAATTAAATTCGAAAATTGCAATATAGAAATCAAAAATAAAACATATATAAATTCATATTTTAAAATAAAAGATAATATCATTCTTCCATATTTCATATCAGAAGTAATAGAAAACAAAAGTATTGAAATGATTAAATTAGAAGACTTTCATATTGAAAAAATAGAAAATAATAGAAAGCACATTGAAGAAATAAAAACAAATAATAAAGAAAAAATATATTTATCATACATCATAAATAAATATAAAAAATTAATAATAAGAAAAACTATTACTTCGTCGGAGCCTCAGGCTAGCGGTGTTGGTGTTAACATAGAAAATAGCACCATGCAAACCACCTCAATCATATAAAATATCATTTATTCATAACTGTAATTGCGTGATCCAACTTATATTACTATATTAATCATCACATATATAAAACACGCACCCCTTAAATCTGAACATTCATATCTTGTTTATCCCTTTCGCAATATGATGAAATCATCTTGTTTACCACTTTAATATTCAAGGCCAATCTTATCTTGAAATGCAAATTCTGTCAACATGTTTACCATCTTCAATTCAAGGCCAATCCTACGATCAAAACACCAGATGGTCAATTACGACGAATGTTTTAGATATCCATTCAAAACATGATGGAACACGAAAACACCCTTATCTTAATTCAGATCTAAGACAATAACATGTTTACGTCCTCAAAGACGAAAACAAGTTCTAAGTCCAAAAGTATTTCACAACCAAAACACAAGTTGGAAACACTCAACAAATAGTATATAAGATAACACATTAGAATAAGAAACAGTTCAGTATTGTTCAATTGCTCAAAGATGCAGCATCGTTTAATATTCAGTTAATTAATATTGTTCAATATTGTTCTCATAAAGTCTATTATTAAGACAAGTTTTTTAAGTATTTTATTTGTAAATAATAAATAAAGAAAGATCTTTTTTAAAATTTGCAAATATTTAGTATTTGAAAACATAATTGCTAGGCTCATGTAGTGCGTTTTTGTTTTATATATATGTAAAAATAATGTTCGTATGATTAGGTAATATAGGTAAGTAAGGCTAGGCTCATGTAGTGCGTGTTTGTTTCTAAATACATAAAAAAATAATGTTCATATGATTAGGTCAAAATAAGTTAACGGATACCGTTGGCGGGAACCCCTCTGGTAGGGCGGATTGCCGAAGAACAACTATAAGCGGACAAGGAGAAACCGAGGGCTTTTCCATGCCCCGTGCGTGGCGAGCATGGACGCTTCGAGCGGCACTTTCCATATAATTAAATTGTATAATTGGATTGTTATAGGTACTTACGCAGAGAGGAAAAGTGAGGTTGGAGGTGGTTGTGAGGAATTTCCTTCAAGCTTCTTATTTTCTTGTTGCCACCAGTAATCCAGCGTAATCGTGGTGATCCTCTGTTTCCAACGAGGACTGATGCTGCGACCTTTGGTTGGATCCTGTTCCTGACCTCGCCTTTTCCTAAATTCCACAGGAGGTGAGAAAGGACTCAAATTCAGCCGATTTAAACTGACTTCCGTTATCAGATATGATGGTTTCCGGAACGCCAAATATGTCAAATATATATTCCTTCAGGTATCCAATTATCAGGGACGAAGTGAACTTCTTTAGGGGTTTCAAAAAGGTAAACTTGGATAAATGGTCCAAGACAATTAGAATGCCTATATTGCCTTGTGTAGATCTTGGGAAAGGTCCAATTATATCTATAAACAATCTCTGAAATACCCGTTCTACTGTTGCCAACTGACCCATGGGTGGGCGTAGAATTTTGGTGGGGTATTTGGTCGTAACACATGTTTCGCATGATAGCACGTACTTCCGGACGTCTTTGACTAGCCCGGGCCAGTAGAAATATCTTCGCAATCTTTCTAATGTCTTAGCTACTCCACCGTGTGCGGCTGACGGTGCATCATGCAACTTCTGAATCAAACCGTTTCGTAAGGCTTGCGGTACAAATAACTTCCAACACGATTTTACATGCTCTGGATGGTCGTCAAGGAAACAGGTCCGATGATAGACATACTTATCTATCACTTGTAAATCAGGAGAATTTGCTGGGTTTCCGGAAACTCTAGAACGTAAATCCTGGTATTCGGTCGAATCGAACTCGTTCGATTCCAGATCAATCAAAGACTCATCCGTTGTGACGACGGCGGCTAAATCCTTAGTCGACGCCGAAAAGACGCGAGAAAGAGCGTCTGGAACCACGTTTGCACTTCCCTTGCGGTGTTGAATATCAAACACATAACCCTGCAACTTGAGAGCCCATCGAGCGAGTCTGCCATTCAGGTCAGTTTGTCTCATAAGCCAACGCAAGCTGGCATAATCGGTTATTATAGTAAAAGTCTGTCCTTCAACATAGTGACGGAACTTTTTTTTTTTTTGGTACTTCGATCCTTGTTTGTCCAATTGGGCCAACACCGCGCCTACCCCACTCTGGCTCGCATCACATTGCACAATGAAAGGCTTAGTAAAATCTGCATGAGATAGGAAAGGTGCCATGGTAAGCCGATGTTTAATCGCCTCAAAAGCTTGGTGCGCCTCCTCTGTCCAGACAAATTTCTTGGATCTTTTCAAAAGATCTGTCAAAGGGTGAGAGACATCAGCGAAGTTTTCGATAAAGCTACGATACCAGCCTGCCATGCCTAGGAAACGGCGAAGTTGACGAACGGTGCCTGGAGCCGGATAACTAGTGATTGCTGAGATTTCATCTGGATCCGTTTGCAAGGTCCCATGTCCAATTATGTAACCCAGGTATTTGACCTCTTTTAACAGGAATCTACTTTTGCTTACATTGATAGTTAGTCCTGCTTTCCGAAGCAAAAGAGCGAAATATGGGAATCAAAATCGGCCGATACCAATAATAGATCGTCTAAGTAAACAAAGACCTTCTCTTTGAGTTGATTCGGGATGACTTTGTCCATTAATCGGCACATCGTTTGGGGTGCGTTGCACAGCCCAAACGGCATCACAGCGAACTGATATAGTGGACGATTTGGCACCGTGAACGCAGTCTTTTCTCGGGAAGACTATACGAGTTGGATTTGCCAAAAGGCGTGTTTTAAGTCTAGACTGGAAATACAGTTAGCTTTCGGCAATCAGCTTAAAATTCCTTCTATGTGCGGTAGTGGATATGCATCCTTTACCGTCACTTAATTCACCTTTCTACTATCAAGGCACAATCGCACTTTATCAGGCTTACGTACAAGAACAACCGGCGACGACCACGCACTGCTTGATTCCTCAATAACTCCTAGCGCTAACATTTGGTCGAGCTCTTTACCCATCAGCTGTTCAATCGCTGGAGAAATCGGGAAATGCCTTTGCTTGATTGGTTTTGCATCTTTGGTATCAATGCTGTGTTCGATTAAATTCGTCTTCCCAAGTCCTTCTAATTCAAATGATGGAAATGATCGTTTCGCGGTTTCAAGTTTGCGTAGTTGAGCTACGGTCCAAGCATGTGTCGACTCTTCGGATGTCGTAGGCAAAGGCGCATTAAGTTCACTTACGATCTGTGGGGCTACTCTGAAAGCCTTCCAAAAGTCAACTCGCAAATAAAGGTCTTGATACAACTCTGGGATCACAAAGAATTCCAAGGCGTGAGTGTCGTCTTTGAACGTCACATCCAACCAGATGCTACCACAAACCTTTTGGGATTTACCGTCAGCTGTTCTGACACTAGATCTGAATTTCGCTAATTTGCGACCGTCCAAGAGTACTGACTTAGCCAGGGCAGCTCCTATGCAGCTGATCGAAGCGCCACTGTTCAGTAGTCCCAGAACCTTTGAACCCATAAGGCCAACTTGCGCGTAGGGCCTCATGTCGGAATCTATTGTAAGGATGGACGAAATTAGCTTCTTCTGGGTTGTCCGTATCTTAATCCAAAAGTTGTGCATACGCATTGAGGAACGAGACTTCTTTTTACTCATATTATTGCCAAATAATTCAGTTCGCTTTAGCTTAACATCATGCAATCCCCCGTGCAATGGTTTATGAGTAGACAATATTGGTTTACCAACTGGAACTCCTTCGGTCTCTAATACAGTTGGTGGAGAAGATAAAGATGAAGAAATTATTTCGGATGCCTGCTGGTGTACTTGCAAACATCCTTCTGCCGGTTTTCCGGATTCGAGCATTTATGGCAATTTGGTTTGTAAGTATCGACTGCTCCACACCCGTAGCAGAATACTCGTCGCTGCTTTACGCATTCTTGATAACCGTGTCCCCGCTCATCACAGTTCCAACATTTGAATGGTCTTCGCTCACTCAACCGGCACTCGCGCGTTGCTGCCATCTCTTTCTCCGTGGATAGATCTGGTGTTCTTCTGCCGGGGGCCAATTCGGATACTAGCCGCCTCGGTGGAAAGGGTTTTGTGAAGCTCGAGTGACGACGGAAATCGTCAAAGAAATTTTCATGTCTTCGACATGCTCGCCGAAGGTGAGATAATGTGGTTATGTCTGAATGCAACAACTCTAATCTAATATCTGGCTTCAGATTTCTAAGCACGGTTTCTACTAATTCGTGTTCTGACATCGCGGATTGCAGTCGGTCCGCCAAGGTCATAATCGATTCGAGAAATTGATCGAATGATTCGCGATCGGATTGTTTTCTATTTCTGATTGCCTCTTTGATGTCATAATCCGTCCGAAAGTCGTTGTATTGCTGTTTTAAAGCACCGCAAATGTCTTGCCAAACTAAGAAACGTACGCTACGGTGGTATCGCCAATACCAGTCGCGAGCCTTTCCTTCAAATAAGACATGAATGTTTTGACACAGTGCCGGGAAATTACCTTGGAGTGACTGTGGGGGCAAAGAGGTTACACGGTAAATAAATTCCGCTACCGTGATACCATCTCTGGATCCATCAAACTTTAGCCTCCAATTGACAATGGTCTTTGCGATCGAATCAGAATGGGCATTGGAAGTTCCTGACCAAACAGGCGGTCCATGTGCGAAGGTAGGAAGGTCGTTCTCTTCATTCCAAAAATGAACTTTCTGATTGGGCCCCCGAGATCTTCTGTCACCTCCACGTACATCTGAAAAGGGTAGGTCTTCAGGCCAATCTGGTATCTGGATCTAATAGGGGAGTTAGCTGGAGTGACCGGAAAAGTTGGGTTATTATATTTCGTAATGAAACCGGACAATGATTCGGTAATCATCCCTCCTACTACGGAACGAATTTCTTGCATTGTACTGTCGCGATGAGCTACTAGCGCATCTTGGACCAAGTTCTGGACACGAGTAAATTCGAGGGGACTTTTATTACGCCCCGGGTGACGATTACTAGAATGAGTGTTCGATCTCTTTAGCTGTTCGTTACAGGCAAGAGTTGTCTGTGCTTCGACATTATCTGCCGGTAACAGAGTAGTCAATCTTGACCTCGAGCGGGTTGTAGGTCCGCCAGTTTTCGGAATCGCACCTCGTTCAGTTGCGTCCCCTGGTTGTGCTACAACCGCAGGCGGATTTGCTGAGGCGCCCAGAAGCTCATTCACGGGTGCCTTCACCGGTACTGAATCGCGACCAGATATGAAAATCTCGCTTCTACAAACCGGACATGTTGTGTGCCTTTCCAGCCAGGAATCTAGGCAGAGCCTATGAAACATGTGTGCACATGAAGTGATTTCAATCATGCAGTGATCGGCTATCTCCAAGTTGCAGATCGCGCAACTAGGGTTATCCGCTATAACGGGTAAGTTATCACCGCTATGTCTCACTGCCATTATAGAGAGATATATTACTTTAAATACAAGGGAATGTACTAATTGGTACAAAAAAAATTCACCGCAACTGTCGAAGGAAAAATCACCGTTGATGAGATGATTGACCAGCAAAGGAATTTCCGATAAGATATAAAATATAGATACTAAAAGTTAATGTGCTATTATTTAACGATTTACCGAATTTAATTTTACTCAAAAAAATGTTTACTTGACTCAGTTCCTCTTTCTCCCGGCTCTCCAGTAGGTTGGTCGACCAGGAAAAAACTCATTAAGTATATTGGGTGGAATCAGTGGACCATCAGGCTACTAGCCGCTAGATACAACAAGGTAGAGAACTATTCCCTAAATTCCAATGCTGTCTATTAGCTCGTTTAACCCAACCACCGTCATTTGCTGTTCCTCCCAAAAGATCATTCCCTTTAGTTGATAATTCAAAAAAAACGTCGCTTATTGGTCAGTGTTTCAGGTATAGCTGAACAATTCACTGCGTTCCAATAGTACATTCTTATTGTCCAACCTTTGTCAGGATGCACAAAAAAAATATAAACGCATCCTTTGATCAATTCAAATCAAGTTACCACTGATTTGACCTACTGGTCAGCACATTCATACCATCATGAACGTTCAGCTGCATTCCGAATAGGCTTACAGGGTGTGTCGATTTATTTATAATTACCTTGATGAAAATGAGTAGAGGTTTTTTGGGGGCCGCAAAGAACATAGGACGAACGTGGGGACCTTTGGTCGGGACCTCCCCTAAAGCAGACTGCCAGCTATTCCGAAAGGCCCCAGTTCGACCCTTACACTCAGCGGTGACCACCCAAAAAAAATTTAGGGCCATACCCAAAAGAAATTTGACCTAAAGTCAAACCTCATCGGATCGTTCTGGCCCCACGTTGGGCGCCATTTTCTGTAATGAACTATCACCTTCGTTAAACCGAGATGATTTGAGGCGAAGACGCAACTTCGCTCGGCATTACAATCGAATGCCGTATGGTGGGGCTGAGCAGCGTGCACGTCTAGTTCGGCTCTTGCTAGCTCGCCGGATTGGGAGGGGGTTATTTGCCGCCAGCCACACACCGTCCTCATTGACAGAAAAAAATATTTTTGTAGTTACGTGCACAAAAAAAAAAACCCTGGAGAGACAACTAAGAGCAGAATGCCTTCCCTGGTTATCTGGTCCGACCAACCCGGGACGCCATTGCGGAGAGAAGGGACTGAGTCAAATAATAAATAATAATTCTCTACTCGGTCATTTTTATACAAAATGTTATAAATTTATTCCTCTTTTCCTTCCTTTTTTTTTGTTTATATATAGATAGTATTCATACGCTTAAAATAAAAACAATTCAGTACTGTTACGCAAATGTAGTGTATGTGTGTATTATATATATATAGAGAGATATATATATAGAGGTAGAAATAACTAAGTAAGGCTACGTATATTTAAGTAAGGCTAAGTAGATGTAGTGCATGTGTGTATTATATATATGTAGAGATAAGGTAGAAATAACTAAGTAAGGCTAAGTATATTTAAGTAAGGCTAAGTAAATGTAGTGCATGTGTGTATTATATATATATATATATAGAGATAAGGTAGAAATAACCAAGGAAGGCTAAGTATACTTAAGTAAGGCTAAGTATAATTAAGTAAGGCTAAGTAAATGTAGTGTAGGTGTGTACATTATATATATATAGAGATAAGGTAGAAATAACTAAGTAAGGCTAAGTATACTTAAGTAAGGCTAAGTAGATGTAGTGCATGTGTGTATTATATATATGTAGAGATAAGGTAGAAATAACTAAGTAAGGCTAAGTATATTTAAGTAAGGCTAAGTAAATGTAGTGCATGTGTGTATTATATATATGTAGAGATAAGGTAGAAATAACTAAGTAAGGCTAAGTATATTTAAGTAAGGCTAAGTAAATGTAGTGTATGTGTGTATTATATATATATAAGAATAATGTTCATATGATTAGGTGATATATTTAAGTAAGGCTAGGAATTATGTTTTCAATGTAACTTAGTAAATTTTAAAAAAGATCTTTCTTTATTAAAATAATATTACAAGTCACAAGAAAATTATTTAAGACAATATCTTTATTGAATGATTCTATATCCTATATCACTGTGTATAAATTTGTAGAATGGAAGTGTTAATAATACAATCCGTTAAACAATACTGAATGAATGTTGGATACTTAATGAATCCCGGATACTTAATGAATGTTGGATGGAAACTTAATGAATCCCGGATACTTAATGAATTATGAATACTGAATGCTTCTGCTTTTATACTTATTTCTATATACTTATTTTGTTATGTGATCGAACTTGTGTTGTGAAATAGTTTTGGACTTTGAACTTGTTTTCGTCTTTGAGGACGTAAACATGTTATTGTCTTAGATCTGATTTGAGATAAGGTTGTTTTCATGTTCTAGCATGTTTTGAATAGATATCTAAATTCGTCGTAATTGACCATCTGGCGTTTTGATCATTGATTGGCCTTGAATTGAAGATGGTAAACATGTTGACAAAATTCGTATTGTGATATAAGATTGGCCTTGAATGTTAAAGTAGTAAACAAGATGATTTCATCATGTTGTGAAATTGGTAAACAAGATATGAAGTTGGATCGCATTTACATTATTCTTATTCTATGTGATTATGTGATTACATACTGTGAATATCTTATATTGTTATTCAGTATTTCTATATTATAACGGGTGCCTGTAGTGGGATATTCTCTATGTTAACACCCCCACCGCTAGCCTGAGGCTCCGACGAAGTAGTAGCTTTACATATTGATATTTTCTTATATTTTAAAAGTTTATAAATTGATAATATGATTATTAGTATGAAAATTATGGATATATAAGATGTATGAAAATAGGTTTGTTCTTTAGTTTTTATAGTAATTTCTTCAATATGTTTTCTATTGTTTTCTATTTTTTCGATATGAAAATCTTCTAATTCGATTATTTCGATACTTTTATTTTCTATTACTTCTGATACAAAGTATGGAAGAATGATATCATCTTTTATTTTAAAATATGAATTTATATATGTTTTATTTTCGATTTCTATATTACAGTTTTCGAATTTAATTATTTTGCTTCCATATATATCTATTTTTAATTGATTACAGTTATGTTTGATTTTAGAATTATTTTAGAAATATTTTTCGTTACTACAATTCCTGGGATTATTTCTTTAATTTCTTCCTCTGTAAAATTTTTCATTTTGCAATAGGCTTTTTCAAATTTAATAATATTTGTAGTACAGTTGTTTCTTATTTTATTTAAGTTTTTCTCTAACTTATCTTTTACATTTTTATCATATATATTATTATTTTGATCTATTATAAAGGTACTTTCGTTTAATGATATGGCTTTATTGTTTTTGTTTGGCATTGGTTCAATGATAATAGTGGAATATGAGGAGTTAGAATATTCGGGTATTAAGAGGATTATTATAATAAGTTCATATTCGAATATTACGGCTATTTTTGTGTCTTTAAGTCCTTGGATATTTTTAGCTAGTTTTAGTTCCTTTTCTGTTAAAATATTTCTTGTAAGTATACCAAGTTTGCTTGTTAGAATAATTTGTTCTATGTCGTCTATGTGATGTCGGAAAAGATTGATGTCATAATTAATTTGATAAATATGTTCTATGTAATTTATTTCTTTTTCTATCTTAGTAATGTCCTTTTTATTTAGTTTATGAGTTACTTTTATGTGTTTTTCCTTTTGTTTTAATTGTTGGTGAATTGTAGTTTTGATATTTCTTTTTCCGTTTGATGTGTGATTTATAATATTTTAAATTATTTCGTTTATCGATTATATGATTTTCGTCTATTTTTTCTGCATCAAGTTTTCTGAATTTCGTGTGATTTTTTCCACCGCGTGTTTCTTTAATGAAAGTAGTTCCTGGTTGTATTTCTAAATCTTCTCTTTTTTTATTTAATTTATTTATGGAAGTTTGTTTTTTCTTGATTATTTTATCTTTAATAGAATCATATTCGTTGTTATGTATTTTTCCATTTTTAAAATCGATTGGTTTTTTATCAGTAGTTGAATGTATGGTATTGTTATAATAATTTATAATTTTTAATATCTTTTCTTCAACAGTATTATTATTTGTGTTTGGATCATGCCTTAATAATCTAATGTGTTCATTGATTGTGTTATGTAGTCTTTCTACATCTGAATTGGATGTGTGGTTATAATTTGAGGTATAATGAATTTCTATGTTTTCGTTTTGTAAAAATTCTTTAAGTGGAAGAGCTTTAAATCCTAGCTCGTTATCTACAATTAATTTATTTATTGGTCCAATAGCAGCGATTAACGTTAGAATGCTTCTTTTAAATTCTGTCCATGTTCTTGCTGTGATTTTTATTGCTTGAGCGAATTTGCTGAATTTATCTATGAACGTGACAAAGAGTTGTTTTTCAAGTGAATAGAAAACGTCTGCATGAATAATTTCGTTTGGTGCTGAAGGGGTTTCCGTTAGTTGATATTTATTTTTAATTGGATTTCGATCATATTTTTCTAAATTACATATTTCGCAATTGTTGATAAATTGGGTTATTCTAATATTGAACTTTGGATGATAAAATTTTAAGAATAGTTCTTTGTATACTTCTATGATTCCTCTGTGGTTATTTCTGAGATGTTCATTTTTAATGATTTCAAATAATTCTTCTTCATCTGTTATATCTTTTATTTCGTTGAAAAAACCTAAAACATTGTTTTTGAAAGTAACACCTCTCAATTCGTCGAAAAGTTGTTCTACACTACGTCTTTCGGCAAAGTTATTTTGTAAAACGATTTTGATATCATTCCAAGCAATGGCTTGGGTATTAATTTCTATTACTTCTCTAGCTTTTCTGATAAGTTTGCTTCTTATTATGTCCGAAAATAAATATTGAGAAAGGTCATCGTAAGTTATTAATAGGGGATTTATTCTGTCTACTAAATTAGTGAATGTTAATAAGTTGTCCGAATTTCCGTCAAAGTAAGGAAGGGCGTTTAGGTATTTAATAGGATTTAGGATTATTTTATTTTCTAAGATAATATTATTTTCTTGCATTAAATTATCTTGCATTAAATTATTTACTTGATTTTCCATTTTGATTTTATTAAATATTTGTTTGTAATAATAAAAAAAAAATAAAGTAACCTTATATAAAAATTGTAGATTTTATTTGTTAAAAATTATTTAAATTGTGTATATATTTTTTAATAGTAAAAATGTCTATGATTTCACCTTGATTTAATTTTCAGATCAGCAATTTGATGATAAATATTGATTGATGTTCTTTGTTAATTTATTATGTTGAATCGTCTTTAATTTGTCTTCTAGTGATATTGTGAATAATCGTCTTTTATTTGTCTTCTAATGATGCTGCGGAGAAGCGTCTTTGATTTGTCTTCTAATGATGCTGCGGATAATTGTCTTTGATTCGTCTTCTTTATGTTGATTTGACCAATAGTTTATTTTGTTAATGTTCTTTATTTTGTAGAAAATGTTCGTAAAATTTTTCACTTATTTTTGTGAGTAATGCGATTATTTTTGTAAAAAAGTGTTTGTAAAAATGGTTCACTTATTTTTGTAAATGATGTAATTATTTTTGTAAAAATGTTTATAAAATTGGTTCACTTATTTTTGTAAATGATTTAATTATTTTTTTTTTTTAAAAATGTTTATAAAATTGTTTCACTTATTTTTGTAAATGATTTAATTATTTTTTTTTTAAAAATGTTTATAAAAATGGTTCACTTATTTTTGTTAATTATGTAATTATTTTTGTAAAAATATTTGTAAAATTTCTGCACTTCTGCTGTAGAAATTTTGTTCACTATTATTGCGAATAATGCAACAATTTTCGTAGAATTTTGTGAAATTTCTGCACTTCTGCTGTAGAAATTTTGTTCACTATTATTGCGAATAATGCAACAATTTTCGTAGAATTTTGTGAAATTTCTGCACTTCTGCTGTAGAAATTTTGTTCACTATTAATGCGAATAATGCAATAATTTTCGTAGAATTTTGTGAAATTTCTGCACTTCTGCTGTAGAAATTTTGTTCACTATTATTGCGAATAATGCAATAATTTTTCGTAAAAATATTTGTAAAAATTCTGCACTTCTGCTGTAGAAATTTTTTTTTTTCACTTTTGTTGTTGTGGAGTGCTTTAAATTTTTTAAAAAAAATAAGTCTTAGTTGACTAGCACTATCCTACACCGACTGCGCCAATTATGTTTTCAATGTAACTTAGTAAATTTTAAAAAAGATCTTTCTTTATTAAAATAATATTACAAGTCACAAGAAAATTATTTAAGACAATATCTTTATTGAATGATTCTATATCCTATATCACTGTGTATAAATTTGTAGAATGGAAGTGTTAATAATACAATCCGTTAAACAATACTGAATGAATGTTGGATACTTAATGAATCCCGGATACTTAATGAATGTTGGATGGAAACTTAATGAATCCCGGATACTTAATGAATTATGAATACTGAATGCTTCTGCTTTTATACTTATTTCTATATACTTATTTTGTTATGTGATCGAACTTGTGTTGTGAAATAGTTTTGGACTTTGAACTTGTTTTCGTCTTTGAGGACGTAAACATGTTATTGTCTTAGATCTGATTTGAGATAAGGTTGTTTTCATGTTCTAGCATGTTTTGAATAGATATCTAAATTCGTCGTAATTGACCATCTGGCGTTTTGATCATTGATTGGCCTTGAATTGAAGATGGTAAACATGTTGACAAAATTCGTATTGTGATATAAGATTGGCCTTGAATGTTAAAGTAGTAAACAAGATGATTTCATCATGTTGTGAAATTGGTAAACAAGATATGAAGTTGGATCGCATTTACATTATTCTTATTCTATGTGATTATGTGATTACATACTGTGAATATCTTATATTGTTATTCAGTATTTCTATATTATAACGGGTGCCTGTAGTGGGATATTCTCTATGTTAACAGCTAGGCTCATGTAGTGCGTGTTTGTTTTATATGTATGTAAGAATAATGTTCATATGATTAGGTAATATATTTAAGTAAGGCTAGGCTCATGTAGTGCGTGTTTGTTGTATATATATGTAAAAATAATGTTCGTATGATTAGGTAATATAGGTAAGTAAGGCTAGGCTCATGTAGTGCGTTTTTGTTTTATATATATGTAAAAATAATGTTCGTATGATTAGGTAATATAGGTAAGTAAGGCTAGGCTCATGTAGTGCGTGTTTGTTTTATATATATGTAAAAATAATGTTCGTATGATTAGGTAATATAGGTAAGTAAGGCTAGGCTCATGTAGTGCGTGTTTGTTTTATATATATGTAAAAATAATGTTCGTATGATTAGGTAATATAGGTAAGTAAGGCTAGGCTCATGTAGTGCGTGTTTGTTTTATATATATGTAAAAATAATGTTCGTATGATTAGGTAATATAGGTAAGTAAGGCTAGGCTCATGTAGTGCGTGTTTGTTTTTAAATATATAAAAAAATAATGTTCATATGATTAGGTCAAAATAAGTTAACGGATACCGTTGGCGGGAACCCCTCTGGTAGGGCGGATTGCCGAAGAACAACTATAAGCGGGCAAGGAGAAACCGAGGGCTTTTCCGTGCCCCGTGCGTGGCGAGCATGGACGCGTCGAGCGGCACCTTCTATATAATTAAATTGTATAATTGGATTGTTATAGGTACTTACGCAGAGAGGAAAAGTGAGGTTGGAGGTGGTTGTGAGGAATTTCCTTCAAGCTTCTTATTTTCTTGTTGCCACCAGTAATCCAGCGTAATCGTGGTGATCCTCTGTTTCCAACGAGGACTGATGCTGCGACCTTTGGTTGGATCCTGTTCCTGACCTCGCCTTTTCCTAAATTACACGATGGTTAGTACAAACATTTTGTTTAACGCCATGATGTTCACTCGCGCGAACACCAATTGTCATTTTTTTTCCATAAATAAAATTTTATTGGTTTACCTCTCTGCGCCTTCCGTTATGCCTAGTATTTTTCCTTCCTTTCTTTTTTTTTCTTTGAAATTTTTCTAAGTTTGTTCTTTTTCCCAATTGGCTTTCGTCTATAAGTTGTCTTCGTCTATTTTTTTTTTTTTTTTATGTTGCTGACGTTGTTTTAGCCTTAACCGACTTGTACACTCGGCCAGCTCCTTTTCGGAAAGAGACCGGTTTTCATGCCATGGCCGACGAGAAGTCTCCGTTCGCATTTACCAATCCATATCTGTGCTAAAGTGAGACGACGCATGTTCTATTATCGGTGGTGACAACGAACTTGGTGGTTTACACGGGAATTGTGCAAGTAGAGTGACGTAAGTGTTTTTAGGTTGGTCCGATGACCCAAACGTACACCATCACAGGATAGAGGAGAAAATCTTATACGCGGTACTCAACAACGTTATACCACAATAATTGCTGCAGGTTGTGATATCTCCTTTCTTATGTATGGGGCACAGGATGCCTCTTCGCCAGTCTTCTGGCATCGCTTCTTCCTCCCATACTTTTACTATTAGTTTATGAATTGCTTGGTCTATTGCGTGGCCTCCTGTTTTTATTAGCTCTGCTGGGATACTATCAGATCCCGTGGCCTTATTATTTTTGAGCAGATTTATCGCTCTGCTAACTTTATCTATGCTTGGTGGCAGCAGTATAGTGTGGGCTTCGGTCATTGGTGGAGCCTCCAATTCCTCAGTTAGCTGACCATTAAGCAACACATGGTAGTGCTCTCCCCATCGCTCTAAGATGTCTTTGAGATCGGCGATCAGATTACCCTCTTTGTCTTTGCAATATGTGCAACGCGGTGTATATTGCGTCATACCGCAGACTCGTTGGTAGAACTGCCGCACCTGGTGCGGTGCTCGCTTTCTATACTGTTCTAGTTCACGGAAGAGATTCTTCTCCCAGGCTGCTTTCTTTCGCCGGCGAACTGTTTTTTCATATCTTCTGAGCTCTTTATATTCATCTTCGCGTGCCCGCGTTCTATGAGATTGTTGCATTGCTCGGTACGCAACATTTTTACGTTCAGTCGCTAGCTTACATTCCTCATCGAACCAGTCGTTCCGATCTCTACGACTACTGCCTAAGATGGAGTCAGCAGTACTAATGACAGTATTCTTAAGCCGTGTCCATTTCTCTTCTACGCCCGGCATCTCAGCCCCAGGACTTACTCTTCCTGCATTTAGGGCGAGTCCTATCGCTTGACCGTAGTTGTTTCTGATCTCTTCGTTGCGAAGGGCAGCCGTGTTGACTCGAATCTGATTCGCGGATGCTGTCTTTCTTGATGTTGCAATCCGCGCTCGGAGCACCATACCAACAATATAGTGGTCCGAGTCGACGTTGGTACCTCGGTTCGTTCGTACCGTCATCAGATTGGGGGGCTCCCTACATCATACTGAGGGCAGGCGTGGAGTTCCCGTTCGACTGATTCAAAGAATTCTTCTTTTTCATCATCTGGGGAATCCTCTGTAGGTGCGTGAACGTTTATGAGGCTTATGTTTTTAAATCTACCCCGCACGCGAAGGGTGCATAGCCGTTCATTTACTGCTTTAAAGCCGATTACGGTGGGTTTCATTCTTTTGCTGACTGGAAACCCCACCCCGAGCACATGATGTCTTGCATGACAGTTGTAATATATGTCATATTCTGATTTTTGTAAGACACCATTCCCTGTCCATCGCATCTCCTGAATTGCTGTTATGTCAGCATTATATTTTGACAGGGTATCGGCTAGCTGTTGTGCAGCTTGAGCTCTATACAGTTAGCGTACGTTCCATGAGAAAATTCTTAAATCGTTTAACCGTTTTTGTTGCCGTGGTCGTCGTCGTTCATCAGTGTATCCGAGGCTGATTTTTGGTTCCGTAATAATAATTTTTTACAGGCGAGGTTATTGGCCTCGCGCCAACCTTACTTTGAAGGGACTAGCCCGATAATTTCACTTTTCCTGTACTGGAGGGAAATTACCAGCGGCCACCACGTGGAGGTTTGATCAAACTTCCACCAGTCGGAGATAGTTGCGGCCACATGCATTTCTGAAGCATTCTGCGTTATTCGCCCTACTCTGCTGATGGCTGACCGCCTCTGAACACCATAGTCTTGGATTTATCCAGGTTAACGCATAGGTTCCAGCATTTGCAGTATTTACTGAGTCTGTTCATCATTAGTTGCATACCATTTACCGTATCCGCAAGAAAGACAATGTCATCCGGATACATAAGTGCGGGGATTTTCGTTCGGCAGATATCTATTCTTTCCCTTACTACATCAGTTATATCATACATAAACATTTATTAAGTATAAATAGCAGTGCACTTAGTATACACCCTTGCTTCACCCCCATTGACGTTGTAAATTTCTCAGATATCGATACACCATCCCATATATAAGCTACATTATTTTCATACATTGTACTTATGATATGGACGACTTTAGTGGAAAATCCAATTTTGTATAATTTATAAATTAGTGCCTCGCGTGCTATGGAGTCAAATGCTGCTTTGAATTCAACAAAAAATGCGTACAACTTTTTGTGCTTCTTTTTATAAATTTCGGCAACATTAGTAAGTACGAATATATGATAGATAGTGAAATAGTTTTCTCTAAAACCTGCTTGAAATTCTGATAAAATCTCGTTGTTTTTGACCCACTTAGTAAGCCTATTAGAGATTATAGCCGAGAGAAGTTGGATTATTGTGGTCCCCTTTTTAAATACAGAGGATATATTATTGCTTTTTTGAAGCTTTCCGGAACAGTTGCCGTTTCGAAAATTCGGTTAAATTCTGTCGTGATTGTAAATCTATACAATAAATAAGTACAATTTTTATAAAATTCGAAGATGATACGATCATCTCCTGGTGCTTTTTTTTTTTTTTAATTCTCGATTACTACCCGTACTTCTTGCAATGTAAATGGTGCGTCCAAAAACTCATTCGTAATAAGTGGCGCTGCGTAATGAAATAGAGAAGAACTAAGGGTTGTATTTAAAAGGTTGCTAAAATGTTCTTTTAAAAGTGGAGCACTTAACATCCTGCCAATTGTGCTTGTTTGCCCGTTTATGTAGTTCACTGCTCTCTAAAACTCTGCAGATGATTTTGACTCGTTCACTATAGCAATCTTTTGTTGCTCATAAGCTACCTTTTTTGCGATTCGTATGAAATTCGGTATGTAGGACTAAGATGCGACTGTGAGGAACAAATTTGTCGAAGCGTGGGACGAACACATGTGGGAGACCAGAACATTTAGGAGGAGTCAACGTCGAAATCACAGAAGTCGGCAAACAACACGAGCCGTGAAAAATGCTGACGCCCACTGCAATCAAAGTGCAACAAAGAGGACAAGTATAACTAGGCCAAAGAGAATAGCCGATGGAGTTCACGAACCTCAGCCTATTAGTGATCAAACATCGATGGAAAACAACAACAACAAACCAGATTTTTACTAAACAAAAACAATATACAAAGATGAGCTGAGCAACACAATCTGAACGAATTTGCATATCACGACGGCAAATGATTTTTTGTATGAAGACACCAACAACAACATAGCTGAACTAAACACAACAACAACAACACGACGAGCACCACAACAGAACACTGACAAACAACGCAAAAGCTGAATGAAGTTTTAATTTTTGCAATGTAGGTATGCAACAACAAAAAAATATACAAAGCTGGACAAAAACACATAAAATCGGGGGGATTTAATGGGAACACAACAATAAAATTGGCATAGCAACAACAGGAACTCGAACCAACCGTGGAAATCGAACGACATCGATCATCCCAGGGTTCAGGAGTAACATAACAACCGTTTGGGAAAGTATAAAAGGGCAGAAACTTCTTCCTTACTTTCTTTGTATTTAATGGTTTAAGAGAGATATCCTTGCTATTACTTCCTCACGCTTAACGCTAGTAATTCATCGCATTAATGGTTTAAGAGAGCTATACTTGCCATTACTTCCTCACGCTTAACGCTGGAAAATTCCTCGCATTAATGGTTTAAGAGAGATATCCTTGCCATTACGTCCACACGCTTAATGCTAAAAAAATTCCTCGCATTAATGGTTTAAGAGAGATATCCTTGCCATTACGTCGACACGCTTAACGATAGAAAGTCCTCGCATTAATGGTTTAAGAGAGACATCCTTGCATTTACGTCCACACGCAGAACGCTAGAAAATTCCTCGCATTAATGGTTTTACCATTTCATCAACACGCTTAACGCTAGAAACTCCTCGCATTAATGGTTTAATAGAGATATACTTGCCATTTTGTCCACACGCTTAACGCTAGATAATTCCTCGCATTAATGGTGTAAGATAGATATCATTGCCATTACTTCCACACGCTTAACGCTAGAAATTCCTCGCAATAATGGCTTAAGAGAGATATCCTTGCAATTACGTCCACACGCTTAACGCTAGCACCTAACTACATTTAGTAGCTCAAGGTCTTTGACGCTAAACCTTCGCAAACACTAATATTACAGCACAGTGGTCTAAGGACGACAGCCTTACCGCTAACGCGAAGACAATATCCTTTGCTACCCACATAGTTAGTTGGATACACAACGCCACGGTGCTACACTTCGCCAGCATAAATGCATCGCTAACAGGGATACAACAACACGATAGCCTAAGTATTATATTTTAAGTTCCACCACCATATATTGTTAAACAAAAGAAGAAAGAATAAAAGATTGAATTCCATTCCCCAAACAAGTAAATTCTTTTTATTGTAACGACCTAGTAGACAAAGAACCCTGGTCACACTGAGTACAACCCCAGCTTGGAAAACCTCGTTACACGACTATAACCCTTGTTCCTATTGAAATTCTGGGATCCGGCCAATAGAGTCTGGAATTTTGTGGACCAAGCAATTTCTCAAGCGATTTGTATAAAATTCGGTATGTAGGACTAACATGCGACTATAACACTTGTTCCTATGGAAATTCTGAGATCTGGCCAATAGGGTCTGGAATTTTGTGGAATAAGCAATTTCTCAAGCGTTTCGTATAAAATTCGGTATGTATGAGTAAGATGCGACTATAACTCTTGTTCCTATGGAAATTCTGGGATCTCGCCAATAGGGTCTGGAATTTTGTGGACAAAGCAATTTCTCAAGCGATTCGTATGAAATACAGGATGTAGGACTAAGATGCGACTATAACCCGTGCTCCTATGGAAATTCTTGGATCTGGGCAATAGAGTCTGGAATTTTGTGGACCAAGCAATTTCTCAAGCGATTCGTATGTAGGACTAAGATGCGACTATAACCCTTCTGGGATCTGGCCCATATGGTCTGGAATTTTGTGGAACAAGCCATTTCCCAAGTGATTCGCATGAAATTCGGTATGTAGGAATAAGATGCGACTATAACCCTTGTTCCTATGAAAATTCTGGGATCTGTCCAATAGGGTCTGGAATTTTGTGGACTAAGCAATTTCTCAAGCGATTCGTATGAAATTCGGTGTGTAGGACTAAGATGCGACTATAACCCTTGTTACTATGGAAATTCTGGGATCGGGCCAATAGGGTCTAAAATGTTGTGGACCAAGCAATTTCTCAAGCGATTTGTATGAAATGCTGTATGTAGGACTAAGATGGTACTATAACCCTTGTTCCTATGGAAATTCTGGGATCTGTCCAAAAGGGACTCGAATTTTTGGACCAAGCCATTTCTCAAGCGATTGGTATGAAATTCGGTATGTTGGACTAAGATGCGACTATAACCCTTGTTCATATGGAAATTCTGAGATCTGGCCAATAGGGTCTGGAATTTTGTGGAATAAGCAATTTCTCAAGCGTTTCGTATAAAATTCGGTATGTATGAGTAAGATGCGACCATAACTCTTGTTCCTATGGAAATTCTGGGATCTCGCCAATAGGGTCTGGAATTTTGTGGACCAAGCAATTTCTAAAGCGATTCGTATGAAATACAGTATGTAGGACTAAGTTGGGCCTATAACCCGTGCTACTATGGAAATTCTGGGATCTGGGCAATAGTGTCTGGAATTTTGTGGACCAAGCAATTTCTCAAGCGATTCGTATGTAGGACTAAGATGCGACTATAACCCTTCTGGGATCTGGCCAATATGGTCTGGAATTTTGTGGACCAAGCCATTTCCCAAGTGATTCGCATGAAATTCGGTATGTAGGAATAAGATGCGACTATAACCCTTGTTCCTATGGAAATTCTGGGATCTGTCCAATAGGGTCTGGAATTTTGTGGACTAAGCAATTTCTCAAGCGATTCGTATGAAATTCGGTGTGTAGGACTAAGATGCGACTATAACCCTTGTTACTATGGAAATTCTGGGATCGGGCCAATAGGGTCTAAAATGTTGTGGACCAAGCAATTTCTCAAGCGATTCGTATGAAATGCTGTATGTAGGACTAAGATGGTACTATAACCCTTGTTCCTATGGAAATTCTGGGATCTGTCCAAAAGGGACTCGAATTTTGGTATCAAGCGATTGGTATGAAATTCGGTATGTTGGACTAAGATGCGACTATAACCCTTGTTCATATGGAAATTCTGAGATCTGGCCAATAGGGTATGTAATTTTGTGGAATAAGCAATTTCTCAAGCGTTTCGTATAAAATTCGGTATGTATGAGTAAGATGCGAACATAACTCTTGTTCCTATGGAAATTCTGGGATCTCGCCAATAGGGTCTGGAATTTTGTGGACCAAGCAATTTCTCAAGCGATTCGTATGAAATACAGTATGTAGGACTAAGTTTGGCCTATAACCCGTGCTACTATGGAAATTCTGGGATCTGGGCAATAGTGTCTGGAATTTTGTGGACCAAGCAATTTTTCAAGCGATTCGTATGTAGGACTAAGATGCGACTATAACCCTTCTGGGATCTGGCCAATATGGTCTGGAATTTTGTGGACCAAGCCATTTCCCAAGTGATTCGCATGAAATTCGGTATGTAGGAATAAGATGCGACTATAACCCTTGTTCCTATGAAAATTCTGGGATCTGTCCAATAGGGTCTGGAATTTTGTGGACCAAGCAATTTCTCAAGCGATTCGTATGAAATTCGGTGTGTAGGACTAAGATGCGACTATAACCCTTGTTACTATGGAAATTCTGGGATCGGGCCAATAGGGTCTTAAATGTTGTGGTCCAAGCAATTTCTCACGCGATTCGTATGAAATGCTGTATGTAGGACTAAGATGGTACTATAACCCTTGTTCCTATGGAAATTCTGGGATCTGTCCAAAAGGGACTCGAATTTTGGTATCAAGCGATTGGTATGAAATTCGGTATGTTGGACTGAGATGCGACTATAACCCTTGTTCATATGGAAATTCTGAGATCTGGCCTATAGGGTCTGGAATTTTATGGACCAAGCAATTTTTCAAGCCATTCGTATGAAATTCGGTATGTAGGACTAAGATGGGACTATAACCCTTGTTCCTATGGAAATACTGGATTCTGTCCAGTAGTGTCTGGAATTTTGTGGACCAAGCTATTTTTCAAGCGGTGGTCTGGAATTTGTGGACCAAGCAATTTCTCAAGCGATTCGTATGAAATTCGTTATGTAGGACTACGATGCGACTATAACACTTGTTCCTATGGAAATTCTGGGATCTGGCCAATAGTGTACGGAATTTTGTGGACCATCAATTTCTCAAGCGATTCGAATGAAATTTGGTATATAGGACTAAGATGCGACTATAACCCTTGTTCCTATGGAAATACTGGGATTTCGACAATAGGGTCTGGAATTTTGTGGACAAAGCGATTCGTATGAAATTCGGTATGTAGGACTAAGATGCGACTATAACCCTTGTTCCTATGGAAATACTGGAATCTGGCCAATAGGGTCTGGAATTTTGTGGACAAAGCAATTTCTCAAGAGATTCTTACGAAACTCGGAATGTAGGACTAATATGCGTCTATAAGATTTGTTCCTATGTGAAGGGATTACACCAGTTATCATTTCCTCATTTACCCATTCATAACATTTGCATACAAATATATATATATATATCTACTAACTCCGAACTTCGTTAATTGAATTTTTGCCTAACGCCTAAATCAGCACATCATCCATCCATCCCTACATGCCTGTATACCGCATGCATTTCCCTCATCAATTAAACAACAAACACATGTATCACACATACGTACGTTTGTGCACAATGCATTGTGTCGTCATTAAACGATGGCAAGCGTAAAGCCAAACATTGTTATTGATGGTTCATGTTACATGCGCTCTGTCAGGTGCATGAACTTGAAATAATAATGCTGTCACGCTGAATGCATCTAGGGAATGCAATTTATTGCAAATAATGCTGAACAAAGAAAAATAATGCTGACGCAATAAAGTATGCGAGGTGATTTGGGTTCAATTATCGAAGGTCGGAAAATTGAATGGAAGTTGAATGGAAATTGAAACCCTAAAATTTGTATAAAAACCCAATCAATTTCGATAATAAATCAGATCAGTTTTTACCTTAAACCTAAAAACTCTGTGCAATTAATTAAATCCTCCGATCTACAGTGAGTTTTATTCATACGAGCAACTCGCTCAATTTGAACTCACTGTATCAGCTCGCTCTATGAGTAAAGCGGTTTACCGCTTATAGAGGCAAACGACAGCCTAACGGCTAACGTTTTGAGACTGAATTAATAAATATTCAATAATAAGTATTCAATTAAAGTTATCGAAAAGACCATCATTTAGAACTTTTACATGGCGATCCTGCCAGTTAACGTTAACGATACAAAGACGTTAACTTTATTAACTTGAACAAAATCTTTCAAAAAAAAATTTTGGAAAAACTTTACAAAAAATTTGGGAAAACTTTGACTCTGCCAATCGACTTAAAAAAAATTTTTTTTTATCATCAAAAATTTACAATATTTAACCCTGCCAATTATTAACTTGGCAAACATCATTTAAAAGAAGATCCAAACACAGCGGCTAGCACACAACAGGAAATACTGTCCATTGCCGCTTAGTACATTAACGAGGCGGAAAGATTACTCCAGATATAATGATCGACTACATGTCGTCTCATCAAGTTAACCCTCCTAAACACGATCTCCTTTCCCACGGCGTCAAATGCGTCACAATACCGAAAGTACGCCAAGCACGCTACAGCGCTCACTTTTCATGTCAAACATAAATATTCCATGTTCATGAGCTCGTCACCCGATATCCGCTACATTCAATTGCATTCAAATATACATTCAATAGCATTCAAATATACAACACTGCAGCTATAACAAATAGCAATGCACATAATTCATGCGATCGCTCTGCATTCAATGCTGTGTATATACGGCACTGCAGCTATAATAAATAGCAATGCACGTAATTCATGCGATCGCTCTGTGTTTAATGCTGTGTATATACAGCACTGCAGCTATAGCATTCCCAATTGTTCCATACCGAATACAATGCTGTACGGCGGCGGATACACACAAAATCCAAAGTCAAGTACAATTATTAATTGTAGGTATAGAGAACAAGGTTGAATGGACATCGTCAACGGTAACAGCTGGGTGTATAACCTATATCCAGAGCCGTTGACGAACTTTATGCTGATGCATTTATATTGTGTAATAATTTTCCGGCTTAATTGCTTAGCCTAATATTGTTGATATTGGGTAATAATTTAATTGCTTACGCAGTTAATAGTGCATCGCACTATATCTGGAGCATTAATTATTTGATTTATCGATATTGGGAAATATCGCTGATGAGTGCATTTCCGTGAACTGCGTTGATTTGGGGACAAGGATCGTTTGGATTTGAGCGTATAAAAGGAGAGTAAAATCTAGTTGAAAAGTCAGAGTTAATTCAAAGTTAAAACCACGAACATTCTAGTAGAGGTTGCAGCCAAGCTTAAGACAGCGGGCCTCCCTAGGATTGTAAAATTATTAAATTACTAAAATTATAAAATTATCTAATAGAGGTTGCAGCCACGCCTAAGACAGCGGGCCTCACTAGTAATATCTAAAACACAAGTTAAGTAATACAATAAAATACTAATTGTCCTAAAAATTACAAAGCAACGGTTTTTCCTTTTAACTCTCCGCCCAAGTAACTCTTCCCTTGGTCACACAAGGAAGCACGGTTACTCTCATAGGCGTTAAAACATTTCGTGGCAGCGGTGGGATTCTTAAAAAAGATCTCTTACCAAAAATAATAAGCCAGAACAGAAGACCGTTCTTCTGATGCGTACTGGGGCTATACACCAGAAAAAGTAAAAGTTAAGTGAAAGTGAAACTGAATTAGAAAGTCCCGAAGACAGTAAGACCTTGCCAGCTTTAGAGCGTAGGCATTTGGCTAACATTCGGGCAGTGAAAGACCAGGCTGTAATTTCATCTTTATGGCGCGAAGCCTACCTGGCAAAATCAACGGACAACTGTAGCAGCAAGCAGCGACGTCCACAACGAGAACAAGAGCAGCAGAAATCATCAGCAAATAAATTCTTTTTATTGTAACGACCTAGTAGACAAAGAACCCTAGTCACACTGAGTACTACCCCAGCTGGGAAAACCTCGTTACACGACTATAACCCTTGTTCCTATTGAAATTCTGGGATCCGGCCAATAGAGTCTGGAATTTTGTGGACCAAGCTATTTTTCAAGCGGTGGTCTGGAATTTGTGGACCAAGCAATTTCTCAAGCGATTCGTATGAAATTCGTTATGTAGGACTACGATGCGACTATAACACTTGTTCCTATGGAAATTCTTCCCTTGGTCACAGAAGGAAGCACGGTTACTCTCATAGGCGTTAAAACATTTGGTGGCAGCGGTGGGATTCTTAAAAAAGATCTCTTACCAAAAATAATAAGCCAGAACAGAAGACCGTTCTTCTGATGCGTACTGGGGCTATACACCAGAAAAAGTAAAAGTAAAGTGAAAATGAATTAGAAAGTCCCGAAGACAGTAAGACCTTGCCAGCTTTAGAGCGTAGGCATTTGGTTAACATTCGGGCAGTGAAAGACCAGGCTGTAATTTCATCTTTATGGCGCGAAGCCTGCCTGGCAAAATCAACGGACAACAGTAGCAGCAAGCAGCGACGTCCACAACGAGAACAACAGCAGCAGAAATCATCAGCAATCAGCTCTCAGCAACAAACACAGCAGCCAACACCCACAACAACAGCCCCGGCAAGCAGCAAAATCCAGCGGCCACAGCAATAACAACAGCAGTAGCAAGCAGCGACATCCACAAAATCAACCGCAGCAGAACAAGTAAAATTGACAAGGTAGAACAATCCTCCTATTTTTTTAAAAAAAAAAAAAGAAACATACATATATATATTTTACAATAATAATTTTTTTTAAAACATATATATTATAAATTTTATAATAATCCTTGGTGAATCTTGGGTCTTTCCCTTTGCAAACTTTTTTCCTCCTGTCTCTTATATTGCTCCAATATTTTTTCGCGACTTTTTGTATTACTCTGATATTTTTGTTTTGCGAATTTTGTTTCATTTTGGTTGTATCCGATATTTTCGCGAATTTTGTGCTGTGAATATTGTTTTCGTGTTTGGACTTTCGATTTTCAAAATAAGTAGACCGGTCACTAGGCAAATTAGTAGACAAGCAAAAGCAATTGCTTATACTAATTTGTCCTCAAACTTAAGTTATTCATCCGATTTGGAAGTTATTCCTGAAGAGGAGTCGTCCAACATGGACATATAACATCATACCCCTTTTCGATGGGAAGCCAGCCGATATGGCTAAATTCACATCTTGCGGTGATATTCTTTTCACCTCGGTAAAAGAGAGTGATGAACCCACATTTTTGGCCATTGTTAGGACAAGGTTACAGGGTCCCGCATTTGAGTTGACTCAGTTCAACACACTTACGACTTGGGCAGCTCTCAAGGAGAAGCTCGAGTCAGAATACAAGAAGGTAAAAACGCGATCTAGCGGATCTAGCGATCCAGGTGTTCGAATATGGTCTGAAAAATGATCAAATTAGGCTTATAGCCAAGGCTTTTGGGGGAGCTGACCTAAAAAAGGTTATAGCTCATGCTGAGGGACATGCTGCACGCATAGATCACGCCCCACAAATTTTCCAAAATAAATTTGCTACTCACAAAAATCCACAAGCCATATATTGTCAAACTTGCGGTAAGCCCGGTCACACGAGGGAAACGTGTTACCGGAATAATCACTTTCAAAACTTTCAGGGTAGGCCTCCCATTAAAAAAGAAGTGCAATTTCTTACTTGCAATTACTGCAAGAGGAGGAACCACACCGAGGCAAACTGTAGATTACGGTTATCCAACCACAGGCCGCCACAAAACCCTTTTAGGAATGGCGAATCCACTCCTGGGTTTAGTGGAAACCATAATAGACCCGCATACACTGCAAAGCAGAATGATAGCCGTGGTGTGAGGCATTCCAATGTTCTTGAATCTGGAAACAAAGCCATTCGGGAGGAAACAATCGGCAATTCCTCTCGAATGACTACGACAGCCGAGGTGTACAATCCCAAGAACTAAATTTCAGATTTTTCGTTTCGTTTTTTCCCAAGTTTAAGGAACCAACGATACGACTGAAATTCAGTCCTTTGGATAAGAAATGTTCTACGTTTTTGATAGATACGGGTGCCGACGTTAGCGTGGTAAAAGAAAAGATCTATAATGAAAATACAATACGTGGTGACGACCACTGTACCATTACTACCATAGCCGGGGAATCGCTAAAAACCCTTGGTTTGGTGTATAGTACTTTAGAGTTCAAGTCAACCGAGCATACTCTTTTATTAGAGTACCCTTTTCATATACTCGATAATAGAATTAATTTCCCTTATGACGGAATTATTGGGAATGATTTTTTATCAATTTTTAAATGCGTAGTGGATTTCAAAAATGAAACACTAGAAATTCCATTCAAACGAAGCCAAACGGAGGCAAATAAACCATTCCGTTCGGCATATGAAAAAAAATTTAAAAACTTTGAGTCGCCATGCGAACTTCGATCTGATGATTCCAATTTCAACTGTAAACCATTTAATAAAAACTTAGTAGAGCGTAAAACCAAGCAAAAAGACTTAGAGACAATAGATCCTAAGCAAAGTAAAAAAGACTTAGAGACAATAGATCCTAAGCAAAACAAAAAAGACTTAGAGACAATAGATCCTTAGCAAAATCAAAAAGACTTAGAGACAATAGATCCTAAGCAAAATCAAAAAGACTTAGAAAAATCTAAGAATTTTTTAAAATCACCACAAACTTGGTAGACAGTAAATCTAAGAAAAATTAAAATAAAAATTTATGCCAAAAAGAGCAAATGGAATCACAGAATGAAGAAAAATTAATAAAAGGAAAGACTAAGGCAAAGAAAGTTAAGGAACAAGCGCAAAAAGATTTAATCCAACAAAGTAAGGTAATTGATGTTTCTAAAAGCCTTCTATATATAGCGGATCTGGGGAAGTAGCTCCTCCAAAACCAGAACGTATTTTTGCTGGAGCAACACAGAACATCATGAGAACCGAACAAAAATTTGTTGACCAGATTAACATACCTGCACGAAGTACTCTATTTTCTAAAGTCGCTTTTAATTGTGTAAATGACGTCGTCATTCGGAAGAAACAGGTTTCACCTGGGGTCTTTTTGGCGTCTTCCATCGCCCAGTCAACTGACAACTTTGCGAAAGTTTTACTCCTAAATATTAATGAACACCCAGTGCAGCTAAATGCACACGATCGAGTTTAGAATGGGATAACTTAGACGAGTTTAATTTTCTCTCAACAGATCCGGAAAACGATCCGGTATACAAACGTCTAGAAAATCTGGAAAATTTAGTGGACATAAGCCACTGTAATAAAGAAGAAAGATCTTCCATAGTCCAGATATGTCACGAATTTAATGATTTGTTTTATTTACCTGGAGATAAGCTCAGTTGTACCAATGCAGCTTTACACCAGATAATCACTGAAGTAGGTAAACCTCCCATCTATGTTCGACCATATAGACTGCCAGAAACCAGTAGAGCTGAAATTAATAAACAGGTAGACGAAATGCTCGAAAATGATATTATCCGACCAAGTTACAGTCCTTGGAATTCACCTCTATTACTTGTTCCTAAAAAACGAGTAGGAGTAGAGTAGTTGTAGACTACAGGCGTCTAAACGATGCAACTGTTGGGGATGCATTTCCGCTTTCCAATATAACAGACATTTTGGACCAACTAGGTAAATCAAAATATTTAAGCACGTTAGATCTTGCAAACGGCTTTCATCAAATTTTATTTCAAGAAGAAGATCGGGAAAATACAGCATTCAGCACTCCCACTGGTCATTGGGAGTATAACCGAATGCCAATGGGTATGAAAAACGCTCCCGCCACTTTCCAAAGTACTATGAACAATGTTTTGATGGGTCTAATTGGAATAGAATGTTTTATTTTTGTTGATGACATTGTAGTTTATGGACCTACTTTGGACGAACATAACCGAAAATTGCGAAATGTTCTAACAAGGCTACGGTTCAACAAATTAAAGCTGCAGCCGGACAAATGCCATTTTATTAAACGAGAGCTTATGTACCTGGGACATATTATCAGTGATGAAGGAATCAAGCCAAACCCAGACAAAATAAAGGCGGTAAAAACTTATCCAAGGCCAAAGACAGCCAAAGATATTAAGGCATTTTTGGGATTTGTAGGATATTACAGGAGATTTATTCCTCAGTTTGCCCTGATAGCTAAACCGCTAAATAACTTGTTGAAAAAGAACAAAGATTTCAAATGGGATGCTTTATGTGAAGAAGCTTTTGTCCTTTTAAAAGAAAAACTAATCTACTCACCAAATATTAATTTACCCAGATTTAAAAGAAAAATTTCTTATCACTACTGATGCAAGTGATTTTGCAATAGGAGCCGTATTATCTCATGGTGAAATAAGCCAAGACAAGCCTGTATATTACGTCAGCCGTACCCTAAATGTTGCTGAAACAAAATATACCACTACCGAAAAGGAGTTATTAGCAATAATATTTGCAGTCAAGCAATTCCGTCCCTACGTTTACGGTAGAAAATTTATATACTCACGGATCACAGGCCGCTTCAATGGCTGTTAAACCTTAAAGATCCTACATCAAGATTGGCGCGATGGCGTATTTCACTAGAGGAATATGAATATGAAATTATATACAAGCCAGGCCAATGTAATGCCAATGCCGATGCACTCAGTCGCATCCATGGAGATACACAAAATGACACAATCAATGGAAAAGTTTTAGTCACTACTAGGAGCAAAGCTAAACAGCAAATCCTCGATGAAATAATCGTAGTAGGAAGTGAAGAAATTGGGCCTCCACCGACTGAATGTACTATAATTAAGACTTGTAAGCCCATAACGCTAGCTGAAAACAAAAAACAAGAGGAAACTTTATTTAGGAATATTTCGGGGTATACTCGCCCCAATCCTTATGAATTAAAAATATTTCATCACGCAACAAAATCTACAACATACGTTATCACCTCTTTGCCCTTGCATCTTACAGAAAAGGCAACTTTAGAAAATCACATTAGAATTATCGATATATCCATTCCTCCCCAAGAACCATTTTTTGATTATTTAAAATCCTCTATAATGCAGGCATTTTCCTAAACAAAACTTGATATTTATGTGTATTCGGACAACCGAATCATTCTCACCGATCCACAAGAGATCGAAAAAATTTTGCATGACTTTCATAGTTCGCCTTTCGATGGTCACCAAGGAACCTCTAAAACACTTAAACGTCTCAGAACAAGATATTATTGCCCTACTATGGTCAAAGACACAAAGGAATTCGTTCGAAAATGCGAATCCTGCCAAAGAAACAAGTTAAGGCAAAATCCACCAATTCCAAGGAAAGTCACGACAACTAGCACAAGTCCATTTGAGCGTGTATCTTTGGACATAGTCGGGTCACTCCCAACTAGCTGTGAGGATAATAAATACATACTTACCTTTCAGGACGATTTGACAAAGTTCACTGAAGCTATGCCTCTTCCAAACGCTGAAGCTTCAACTGTGGCGCGTTGTTTCATAGAAAAAATTATATGTCGTTTTGGACCACCCGATGCGGTATTTACTGATCAAGGTACTAACTTCTTAAGTAACCTTTTTAAGGATGTTTGTAAGCTTTTAAGATTCAAAAAGATACAGACGACTCCATATCATCCGCAAACGAACGGAGCTTTATAGCGTAGCCACAGAACGCTAGCTGAATATCTCAGGCACTATGTCGACAAAGACCAACTTTCATGGGACACTTGGTTACCATATTCAATGTTTGGATATAACACGACATAGCAGTACAAAGTTAAGTCCTTTTGAACTTATCTATGGATTTCCTGCATGGATCCCCAATTCCATAAACCGAAGTCCTCAAGTCTCTTACAATTATGATAATTATGCTTCAGAGTTAAAAGCCCGTTTACAACATGGTTATCAGATCGCCAAACAAGTTCTGCTGGGCAAAAAAGAGAAGTCCAAAAAATCGAAAGATAAAAAATTTAATGTAGGAGATAAAGTTTTTATAAAAAACCACACACGAAAGAATAAGCTCTCTGCATTATGGGATGGACCGCATGAGGTAACCAACATAATATCAGATGAGAATACAGAAGCTTAAGTGGGAAACAAATTTAAAATACTGCATAACAACAACATAAAGATCTTGTCGGAATAACTACAAAATTTAGACAGCACTCTTTTAAGGAATTCTTTCATTCCGATGATAAATTAAACTCTTTTGAAATCTAACATTATCACGACTTCTACAAACGTAACATCTATTAAACTACTTAAATACAATGAAAACAATCATCTGGCATAACTTTCTTACCAAGTAGTTTGTTAAAGAAAGAGGAAGGAAAAGGTTTGCAAAATTTAGATAAGCATGATGTTTGGCTTTATTGATATGTATAATCCTGTTGTGTATTTATAAATACAATTCTAAATTGAAAGCCATTATAACAGAATTAAGACAGCAACCAACAGAGAATGAAAATAAACCAAAACACAATGAAGAAGTTATCGATGGAGTTTCTGTCGATCAATCGATTGTACTAGAACTAGAAAATAACAACGTTAACCCTAACCCAAGCCCAAGATTCACATTATCATCATAAATGAAAACATATAAACGGTCCGCCATCTAAAGTTTTTTTTTTTCAACTAGTGCTTATATTTATTATTTGAATGGTAACACTTAGCTCATGTCTGATTTGACAGATAATTAGTTGTATCCTTCCGCTGAACGAATATGGTTGTGTATACGCTTGAACAACGCTGGAAAATATTGCGACATTACTTTGAAAATCATGGTAATGTTGCAGAATGTGTGCGAAAATTGCGTACGGATTTTGGAAGAAGAGAAGCACCGTCAGCTCCGTATGTTCGTTATCTTGTGAAAAAAGTGAAAGAAACTGGTATCCTCATCGATAAACCAAAGCGTGAAAAGCCAAAAAAAGTGCGTACACCCGAGAATATTGATGCTGTGGCAGAAAGTGTGCGTGAAGCGCCATCAACATCAATTCACCGTCGTTCTCAACAATTGAACATTTCGGAGACATCATTGAGACGAATTTTGCATAAAGACCTTGGTATGACGCCATACAAAGTCCAATTGGTTCAGGAGTTGAAGCCAACTGACCATCCAATGCGTTTTCGCTTCGCTGAGTGGGCCTGCGATCGACTTACAGAAGATGCCGATTTTGCCAAAAAAATCATCTTTTCGGATGAAGTTCATTTTGATCTTGGCGGGTATGTAAACAAGCATTGTCGCATTGGGGCACAGAAAACCCGCACGCATACATTGAAAAGCCGGTACACCCAAAACGAGTCACTGTTTGGTGCGGATTTTGGTCCAGAGGCATAATTGGGTCATTTTTCTTCGAAAATGAGCAAGGAGTGGCCGTTACAGTCAATGGCGATCGTTTTTGGGGCCATGTTGAATGAACTTTTGCTCACAAAAATTGAAGAGGAGGATATTGGCAACATTTGGTTTCAACAGGACGGCGCTACGTGCCACACAGCCGAAGCTACACTTGATGTTTTGCGCCCTGTTTTTGAAGATCGCATTATCAGCCGCAGAGCTGATGTCGTTTGGCCACCTCGGAGCTGCGATTTGACACCGTTGGACTATTATTTGTGGGGTGCCCTAAAAGATAAGTGTTACACCGACAAGCCAGAGACAATTGACGCTTTAAAGGACAATATTCGTGAAGCCATTGGTGAAATACAGCTGCACACAATCGATAATGTGCTTAAAAATTGGACCGATCGTGTAGGCAACTGCATGGCCAGCCGAGGCAGCCATTTAAATGAAATTATTTCCATTGTTAACCTGAAGTATTGTACTTTCAAATAAAAAAAGAAATTTAAGAAAATATTCAGTATTTTTTTTTATAGCATTTTCAAAAAAAAAAAAAGTTATTTGGCGGACCCTTTATATAATTTAAAGAAGAAAATAAAAAACAACCCATACAAATTAAAATTTTTCTTGTAAATTCTCTAATCGAGGATACACACACACTGCGTGCTCGTTTTGTGGCAAAATCATCCACCAAATGCCGCAGCGGCAGCGAACAGCGCTGCTCACAAAGCACAGAGCTCATACTTTGCCGTGATCTGATGCGATATAGCGATATTTAAAAATTGTATATTGGGGTTCCCAAGGGGCCGATCGCTCCAAATTTTTACAAAAAGTGTTTTCCATCGAAGACACACATGTGTACAAAATTTAAAGAAAATCGGGTAAATTTTGTAAAATATTTGTTTGGGAGCCCCCCGACCCGCGGCCCGAGGGGCCTCAAATTTTAATAAAAAGTGTTGTCTTGAGAGATATACATGTGTGCCAAATTTCAATAAAATCGGGCTGTAGGAAGTGGGTTAAAAATTGATCGCAAGATTCCAAGACACACAAATCCACAAGCCCACAAACCCACAAACACACGGGCAAGTGAAGTTAATATAGAGAATTTAAAATTAATTAGTAACGTTTAAACTAATTTTTAGAAATATGAAATAAAAACATAAAAACAATTATTAATGTTCAGAAATTTTTTTTTTTTTTTTTAAAAAAGAAATCATAATTTATTAATGTTTAAAACAAATGTTTAGAAATATAGATCAATTAAAAGAATAGAATCGTAAAAAGAAAAATTAGACTACTGTACCTCTTTTATAATTATGTACACAAGAAAAAAAAAGAGAAGAACAGTATATATAATTTTTTGTAAATACGGTTTAATATGGCTTTTCAACAACTATGTCTCGAAAATTCCAACCGTGGATTTTCCTTCTTCTAAGGGGGATGGGATGTAGTGATCGCACTACATGTCGTCTCATCAAGCTAACTCTCCTAAACACGATCTCCTTTCCCACGGCGTCAAATGCGTCACAATACCGAAAGTACGCCAAGCACGCTACAGCGCTCACTTTTCAAGTCAAACATAAATATTTCATGCTCATGAGCTCGTCACCCGATATCCGCTACATTCAATAGCATTCAAATATACATTCAATAGCATTCAAATATACAACACTGCAGCTATAACAAATAGCAATGCACATATTTCATGCGATCGCTCTGCATTCAATGCTTGGTATATACAGCACTGCAGCTATAGCATTCCCAATTGTTCCATACCGAATACAATGCTGTACGGCGGCGGATACACACAAAATCCAAAGTCAAGTACAATTATGAATTGTAGGTATAGAGAACAAGGGTGAATGGACATCGTCAACGGCAACAACTGGGTGTATGAACTATATACAGAGCCATTGACGAACTTTATGCTGATGCATTTATATTGTGTAATAATTTTCCGGCTTAATTGTTTAGCCTAATATTATTGATATTGGGTAATAATTTAATTGCTTACGCAGTTAATAGTGCATCGCACTATATCTGGAGCATTAATTATTTGATTTATCGATATTGGGAAATATCGCTGATGAGTGCATTTCCGTGAACTGCGTTGATTTGGGGACAAAGATCGTTTGGATTTGAGCGTATAAAAGGAGAGTAAAATCTAGTTGAAAAGTCAGAGTTAATTCAAAGTTAAAACCACGAACATTCTAGTAGAGGTCGAAGCCAAGCTTAAGACAGCGGGCATCACTAGTAATATCTAAAACACAAATTAAGTAATACAATAAAATCCTAATTGTCCTAAAAATTACAAAGCAAACGTTTTTCCTTTTAACTCTCCTCCCAAGTAACTCTTCCCTTGGTCACACAAGGAAGCACGGTTACTCTCATAGGCGTAAAACATAGACATCATCCGTCAAACTGTCTAAAAATAACAGAGCAGAGGGACCAAGGCGTCTAACAATCGCGGAATACCAGAGCCGCCAGCTGCGACGAAAACAAGCGGAACTGACAACAATACCACCCATCGCACCTGTGCCGAAGAGAGGAGGAAAAGCGGTAAAATTAAGACAACAACTTCGAGAGCTGCATCGCATAGGCAACATCCCGGGTACCAACTCCGACGAACAAAAAAAATACAAAAGCCAAATAAAGACAATTCGGAAGACGCTGCAAGAAGATCGGGGAGCCAAAGAACTAAGAAATGGAGGCCCATTTCCATAACCTGTTCGCCAATATCGCTAACCAACATTCAGAATGGAAAACAAGGAAAGCAAAACAGAAGTCATAAGTACCGGACCACAGCTACTCAGCGCACCCAACCTGACTCAATCCCAACGAGACCACGCTGCAATAATTTTAGGTCTAATGTTCGTGACTGCCATACTCGTTGGACTAATCTACCTGGGCTTACAGCACTTCAGGCAAAAACTCATTTCAGATGTTGTCAAACATTTGGAAAGCAGACCAGCGAAGGTATAATACCTTCCAGTTTTAAATTAATTTAACAAATTTTTTTCTTAACCCCTATACAAATTTTTTTTTAATAAATGCAAATAAAAATAATCAGTAAATTATCAAAATTCAAATGGAACTTGAGCCAAAAAGTAGACCCATAACAGCATTTTCAACAGAAGACGGTCACTTTCAGTTAAAACGTCTACCAATGGGACTAAAAATCACTCCTAGTAAATTTTCGAGAATGATGTCCATAGCCATGGCTGGACTCACTTACTCACGCTGTTTTGTCTACCTCTATGACCTTATAGTTTTCGGCAATAACCTCAGAAATCATAACAAAAATTTGATCGATGTGTTTAAGCGACTTAAGGAAGTAAATATAAAAATTCATCCAGGAAAATGTGCTTTTCTACAAAAGGAGGTATTATACCTAGGACACATTATTTCCGAAAATGGAATTTATCCAGATCCAAAAAAATCAGCTGACATGAGCAATTATCCTAAACCTACAAATTCTGACGAAGTGAGAAGATTCGTTGCATTTGCAAACTACTATCGCAAATTTATACCAAACTTTGCTACAATAGCTATCCCACTCAATAAATTATTCAGAAAGAATGCAGTATTCAATTTTAACCAAAACTGTGAGAAATCCTTTCAACTTTTAAAAACAATCCTCACTAGCTCCCAAATTTTACAATTTCCGAATTTCAACAGGGAATTCATTTTACGGACAGATGCCTCAGGTTTTGCCTTAGTGGCCGTACTGTCAAATTTCGAAGACAAACCCATTGCTTACGCAAGCAAAACTCTAAATTGCGCCGAGGGTAATTATAGCACTATCGAAAAAGAACTACTCGCTATAGTATGGGCTAGCACTATCGACCATACCTTTTTGGTAGAAAATTTAAAATTATAACAGACCACAGACCTTTTTCCTTTCCTTATATCTATACCTTTTTAAATTCTCTATATTAACTTCGCGTGCACGTGGCTGGCTGGTTGGCTGGTTGGCTGGCTGGCTGGCTGGTCAGATTTTCTGATCAATTTTTAGCCCACTTCACATGGGCCGATTTTATTGAAATTTTGCACACATGTATATTTCCGGTGACAATACTTTCTATTAAAATTTGAGGTCTCTCGGACCTCGGGTTCGGGGGGCTCTCATACAAATATTTTACAAAATTTACCCGACTTTCTTTAAATTTTGTACACATGTGTGTCTTCGATGGAAAACGCTTTTTGTAAAAATTTGGAGATCCCAATATACAATTTTTAAATATCGCTATATCGCATCAGATCACGACAAAGTCTGAGCTCTGTGCTTTGTGAGCAGCGCTGTTCGCTGCCGCTGCGTAATTTGGTGGATGATTTGGCCACAAGACGAGCACGCAGTATGTGTGTGTGTGTGTGTATCTCCGATTAGAGAATTTACAAGAAAAATTTTAATTTTTATGGGTTGTTTTTTTTCCCTTAAAGAACCTTCAAGCAGATTAACAAAATTTAGACTACTGCTAGAGGAGTACAATTAGAGCATTGAGTACACACCGGGAAGAGATAATTGCACAGCTGACGCTTTAAGTCGCAAAAAACTAGATTTTGAAGAACTTAAACAAATCCACTTATGTGTCATGACCAGATCAAAATCAAAAAAGGAAAATCAGACTAACGTACTGTAACGTTGTTCGCTCGGCTTGATGTAGCACAATCAGTAGATGCAATACCAATCAACATCTACTGCCGCGTACTTGAAAAAGTCCTACTGAGCACACGGAGGGCGTTCGAGGAGAACTGCTCGGCTCGAAGTAGCACAGTCAGCAGATGTAATACCAATCAACATCTGCTGCCGCGTACTTGAAAAAGTCCTACTGAGCACACGGAGGGCGTTCGAGGAGAACTGCTCGGCTCGAAGTAGCACAGTCAGCAGATGCAATACCAAGCAACATCTACTGCCGCGTACTTGAAAAAGTCCTACTGAGCACACGGAGGGCGTTCGAGGAGAACTTCTCGGCTCGAAGTAGCACAGTCAGCAGATGCAATACCAATCAACATCTACTGATGCGTACTTGAAATATAATGCGGAACTTTATATTGGGCGTTCGGGTTTTGAACAGCGCAGTTCCTTGGTATAACTTTTGAAAAAGTGCAACAACAATTAACACTGTTTTAGGTTATACCGCTTCAAAAGATCAGGGAGTGCTTTTCTTATGGGTCGTGGTCTAGACGACGTACTCTTCTCTACACTTTCCCCTTTAATTGTAGGTTTTCGCGTCCCATGTCATTACTTAAGTCTTTCGATTTGTTGGGAATTCTTTTTCCTAAAAATATTGTAAAATAAATTATTCGTATACGAACAATTTCCGCCTTTTGGGTACTTTATTATTGTTATTAATTTTATTGTATTTATTGCATTACGAACAATTCCCGCCTTTTGGGTACTTTATTAGTGTTATTAATTTTATTGCTATTATGACATGTGGCGCGACAGGAGTCATGAGTTCGGTTGGGGTTGGGTAGGGGGTTTGTAGATGGTGTGGGAGAGGATGTGGACCTTTTTTGGGGGTAGGTTGTCGGTGTGAGGTTGCTGCGGTGCCAATGACTCGGGGGCTGCCTCGCACAGGTGCGCCAGCTCGTTGCTGGTCAGCGGTCGGTTCGGGGGCGGAGGCCGCTTCTTCGAGGCGATATCTCGAACTGCTTGCTGGGCGTTCTTCTGGGGCGGTGCCAGCACGGGACGTGGCTGGGTACGTCGGTGGGTCCCCGGTGTTGGATCGGTGTCGGTGAATTGGGTGCGCGGTTGATGTTCGCTGGAGGACATCTTGTCTACTACTAAATCGTGTTGCGGGATCTCGCAGTTGACTATACCTGCCGCATGGGTTTTCCCAATCTGTGGTTGTTGGGATATTTGCTTGATATCCTTCACGTGTGCGGTGATAGTTTTGTGGTGGTCTCCTTCGAGTATAAAGATTACGGGCGATTTCTTCTTCTTTACCCTGTACTGGCCTATATATTTAGGTGCAAGTTTCGCGGCGAGCTGTTGGGCGGCGCAAGAGAGCGGTCGGTGTCGGTAGTACACCATCTCTCCTATGGCTGGAGTCCACGGGAGTCGGCGGAGGTCGTAATATCGCTTTTGTATGCCAAATGCCTTGGCCAGGTTTATTTTGACTAGTTCTTGAATTTCTTGAAGGTTGTGTATGCGGTTATTGGCATCGGGTTCGATGTTTAGAGGTATGTCCGGTGATGACGGTAGGCGTAGTTCGCGACCGAAATTAAGGTACGCGGCGGAGTAGCCTGTCGTCTCGTTTCGGCTGGTGTTCATGGCCAGCATGAGTTCTGGGAGATGTTCGTCCCATTTTCGATGGTCTCTTCGGACGTATTGGGCCACCATCGTTTTTATGACTCGGTTCATTCGCTCCGTAAGGTTTGCCTGTGGAGTGTAAGGCGGTGTGAACCTTAGCTTGATTCGGAGTTGAGTGAGCAGTTCTTGGAACTTGCCTGCTTCGGTATTGGGTGCCGTTATCGGTAATTAAAGTTCTTCGACATCCATACCGGCTGAGGATGCATTCCTTGAAACTTTTTATCAATGCAGGAGTGGTAGCGTCTCGGAGGGCTACGAACTCCGTCCACTTGGAAAATTTGTCGTGGAATACTAGTATCATGGTATTCCCTTTTGTTGACCTTGGGAGTGGGCCGATGAAGTCTGAGCATGTCACTTCCGATGGATAGTTGGCTTCCGTCATCTGCATTTCTCCAGTGGGTTTTCTGGCAGGTATTTTATATTCTAGGCATGTCGGGCACTGGCGGACAAACCGAGCGGTATCGCGGAATAATCCTGGCCAGTAATAGTTTCTAGCGATCCTGGCAATAGTCTTTGCAATCCCCAGATGGCCTGCAGTCACGTCGGTGTGATTTTCATGTAGGATCTGGGGCCGTAGTGGCTTAGGAATGCAGACCTTCCACTCGGTCGGAGCGGTTTCGGTGTAACAGGTCGGATTGAAAATATGGCGGTACAGGGTTCCGTTCATAATTTGATATTCGGAGTTTTCTTCAGGTTTGTTTTTGACTGCCTGTATCTTGGAGTGGTACCAAGGGCTCGAAGTAGCACAGTCAGCAGATGCAATACCAATCAACATCTACTGATGCGTACTTGAAATATAATGCGGAACTTTATATTGGGCGTTCGGGTTTTGAACAGCGCAGTTCCTTGGTATAACTTTTGAAAAAGTGCAACAACAATTAACACTGTTTTAGGTTATACCGCTTCAAAAGATCAGGGAGTGCTTTTCTTATGGGTCGTGGTCTAGACGACGTACTCTTCTCTACACTTTCCCCTTTAATTGTAGGTTTTCGCGTCCCATGTCATTACTTAAGTCTTTCGATTTGTTGGGAATTCTTTTTCCTAAAAATATTGTAAAATAAATTATTCGTATACGAACAATTTCCGCCTTTTGGGTACTTTATTATTGTTATTAATTTTATTGTATTTATTGCATTACGAACAATTCCCGCCTTTTGGGTACTTTATTAGTGTTATTAATTTTATTGCTATTATGACATGTGGCGCGACAGGAGTCATGAGTTCGGTTGGGGTTGGGTAGGGGGTTTGTAGATGGTGTGGGAGAGGATGTGGACCTTTTTTGGGGGTAGGTTGTCGGTGTGAGGTTGCTGCGGTGCCAATGACTCGGGGGCTGCCTCGCACAGTTGCGCCAGCTCGTTGCTGGTCAGCGGTCGGTTCGGGGGCGGAGGCCGCTTCTTCGAGGCGATATCTCGAACTGCTTGCTGGGCGTTCTTCTGGGGCGGTGCCAGCACGGGACGTGGCTGGGTACGTCGGTGGGTCCCCGGTGTTGGATCGGTGTCGGTGAATTGGGTGCGCGGTTGATGTTCGCTGGAGGACATCTTGTCTACTACTAAATCGTGTTGCGGGATCTCGCAGTTGACTATACCTGCCGCATGGGTTTTCCCAATCTGTGGTTGTTGGGATATTTGCTTGATATCCTTCACGTGTGCGGTGATAGTTTTGTGGTGGTCTCCTTCGAGTATAAAGATTACGGGCGATTTCTTCTTCTTTACCCTGTACTGGCCTATATATTTAGGTGCAAGTTTCGCGGCGAGCTGTTGGGCGGCGCAAGAGAGCGGTCGGTGTCGGTAGTACACCATCTCTCCTATGGCTGGAGTCCACGGGAGTCGGCGGAGGTCGTAATATCGCTTTTGTATGCCAAATGCCTTGGCCAGGTTTATTTTGACTAGTTCTTGAATTTCTTGAAGGTTGTGTATGCGGTTATTGGCATCGGGTTCGATGTTTAGAGGTATGTCCGGTGATGACGGTAGGCGTAGTTCGCGACCGAAATTAAGGTACGCGGCGGAGTAGCCTGTCGTCTCGTTTCGGCTGGTGTTCATGGCCAGCATGAGTTCTGGGAGATGTTCGTCCCATTTTCGATGGTCTCTTCGGACGTATTGGGCCACCATCGTTTTTATGACTCGGTTCATTCGCTCCGTAAGGTTTGCCTGTGGAGTGTAAGGCGGTGTGAACCTTAGCTTGATTCGGAGTTGAGTGAGCAGTTCTTGGAACTTGCCTGCTTCGGTATTGGGTGCCGTTATCGGTAATTAAAGTTCTTCGACATCCATACCGGCTGAGGATGCATTCCTTGAAACTTTTTATCAATGCAGGAGTGGTAGCGTCTCGGAGGGCTACGAACTCCGTCCACTTGGAAAATTTGTCGTGGAATACTAGTATCATGGTATTCCCTTTTGTTGACCTTGGGAGTGGGCCGATGAAGTCTGAGCATGTCACTTCCGATGGATAGTTGGCTTCCGTCATCTGCATTTCTCCAGCGGGTTTTCTGGCAGGTATTTTATATTCTAGGCATGTCGGGCACTGGCGGACAAACCGAGCGGTATCGCGGAATAATCCTGGCCAGTAATAGTTTCTAGCGATCCTGGCAATAGTCTTTGCAATCCCCAGATGGCCTGCAGTCACGTCGGTGTGATTTTCATGTAGGATCTGGGGCCGTAGTGGCTTAGGAATGCAGACCTTCCACTCGGTCGGAGCGGTTTCGGTGTAACAGGTCGGATTGAAAATATGGCGGTACAGGGTTCCGTTCATAATTTGATATTTGGAGTTTTCTTCAGGTTTGTTTTTGACTGCCTGTATCTTGGAGTGGTACCAAGGGCAGGTTTCAGTTATCGGTAATAGTAACTTAATTGGGGTATTCGTTGTCGGGTGTCTAGATAGGACATCTGCTACGGTGTTCAGCGCGCCCTTTCGGTATCGGATCTCGTAATCGTACTGCTGTAGCTCAATGGCCCAGCGCGCTAATCGTCCGGAGGGGGTTTCTATACGGTGAAGCCATCTCACAACAAATGCACAACAAATTTGTAGCCTTCTATATAGGGTCGCATTTTCCGAATGCCCCATACCACGGCTAAACATTCCCGTTCAGTGACCGAGTAGTTTCGCTCGGCGTCGGTAAGGGTACGGCTGGCGTAGGCGATTACTCGCTCTTGAGCGTCGATTGACTGCGAGAGGACTGCTCCAAGTCCTTCCGCGCTGGCAGCTGTCTGGAGCAGAAATGGTTTCGTAAAATCTGGACAGGAGAGTACTGGTGCCTCTGTCAGTTTAGTTTTTAAAGTTTGGAACGCTTCTACTTGGGCACCTTCCTATGACCATTTGATTTTCTTCTTTAGCAGTTTTTTCAGCGGTGCTGTTATGGAAGAAAAATTTGGAACGAAGCAGCGATACCATAAAGCGATCCCGAGTTTAAGGCGGAGTTCTTTAATATTGCGGGGGGGTATTAATGATTTGATGGCTTCGATCTTACTAGGGTCGGTGTGTATTCCGTTCTGGTTGACCATATGCCCGAGATACCGCATCTCTGCTTTCCCAAATTCGCATTTTTCGAGGTTGATTTTCAGTTTTGCCTGTTTCAGACGCTTTAGTACCTCTGTTAGCGCCGTCATATGCTCTGTGAACGTACTCCCAATAATGATTATATCGTCCAGATAAGCAAATGCGTACGGCTCAAGTTCGGGACTGATGACTCGGTCGAGTAGTCGTTGAAATGTGGCGGGGGCGGAATGTAGCCCAAATGGCATTACTCTCCATTGAAAGAGTCCTCGTCCTGGGACGGTGAAAGCGGTATATGGCCGGCTAGCGGGTTTTAAGGGTATTTGCCAATATCCCTGTTTGAGATCAATTGTGGAAATGTACTTTGCACCCTTTAGTTTATCCAAGACATGATTTATCTGTGGCAGCGGGTAGGCATCTTTAATAGATCGTTCATTCAATTGCCGATAGTCAACGCATAGCCTCCAGGTTCCTTGCTTTTTCCTGACGAGCACTATGGGCGAGCTTTATGGGCTATTGGATGGTTCGATTTTCTCTTCGGCCAATAGTTTATCTATCTCTTCGTTGATGACCGATTGCATGGCTAGGTTTCTTGGCATATACCTTTGCTTGAAGGGTCGGTAATGCTTGAGTCGAATCTCGTGTTCGGTGATGGTCGTCGGTCCTTTAAAGCTTTCGAATATGGGTAATTCTATGGACAACAGTTTTTCTAGCTGTTGTTTTTCCGTCACGAGACTTCGGATAATCGGCGGCCTTGATTCAGGTTGCGCTGCTATAACATTTTCTCCACAGTTAATAGTGAATCCAAATTTTGACAGGAAGTCTGTTCCGATCAAGAATTCATCCAAAAGTTTCGGAAAATACACAAATTCTTGTGTGAAGGACCATTCTCCCCAACTTGGGTCTAACATATATGCTTGCCGAGCGGTGACAGTCGATTTATCGGCCAAGGCAAATGTTATTGAGATCGGTCGGACTGGTACACGGTGCTTTATGCATAGGCTTCGGACGGTTTTCCCAATGCACGATCTTCCTGCGCCGGTGTCGATAACGACGTCGTACAGGCGGTTTTGAAATTTGATGGGTATGGTGTATGAGGCGTGGGTTGAAACGATAGGGGTGGGCGCGTATAATGCCTCATGGTGTTAAACGGCCCGTTGTCGTTTTCCGGTTTGCAGCTGCAATGTCTGCTTTGTATATCATGGGTACCGCAGAATGAGCAAAATATTCGGCGGTTCTGACGACAAGTTCGACGAGTATGTCCGGGCTGACCGCAAGTCCAGCAGCAGGTTCTTCGGTCGTAGTTACTGGTAAATTGCGGGCGGACTGGTGACTGGTGATGTGGATGTGTTACATCGTTGGTAATCAGTATATGATGCGGTATATTGCTGGTATGATACGGATATGTTACCTCGTTGGTAACCGGTATATGATGCGGTAAATTGCTGGTATTGGTATTTGGACCATGATGCGGATATGTTACATCGTTGTTACTCGGTGGATGATGCGGTCTATTACTGGTATTTGGACCATGATGCGGATATGTTACATCGTTGTTAATGGATCTATGATGCGGTATAGTTCTGGTATTTGAAACATGATGCGAATCTGTTACATCGTTGATTACTGGTCGAGTAGTCTGGATCGGTGGATGTGGCGTAGTCATGGCTGATTGATTTGCTGACCTGTTCTGGTAGAGCGGTGTTGCGGCCTGACGACGGTGGCACGCTAGTACGCAACGCTGGTGGTCGTACTGGTGCTGCCGCAGGTCGAGAGGGGGGTTGCTCATTTAAAAGGCATTCAAAATCTTCAATGAGCGAGGTTAGTTCTGACAGCGTCGTGAACTTCGTTTGATGTTATGGCGTTAATCCGGTCGTAGGTTATCATAGATGCGATTTAATTTTTCCCCGGTGGTGAGCGACATCTGCCATCGCATCAGTGCTTGTATGGAAGTTTTATAATCTTTCCCCTTCTCTCTACTGTTCTGCGTTCGGTTCCGAATGCGGTTCAATAGTTGCTCAGCAAATCGTGGCGGTAAGAAGAAGCGACGTAATTCCTCGCTAAACTCTTCCCACGTACTAAGAAACTCTTTATTATTACGAAACCAGATAAGTGCGTTCCCTTTAAGTAGCTCTGGAAGTTTTCGTACTACACGGTCGAGTGGCAATTGGTAGCATTCGGCGAGTTCCTCCACCCTTTCTGGGAACTCTAATGGGTTATTAGTTCCCCCTTCGTATCTTACGTTCCACATTCTTACCTTATCCATTACTTCCGCATCGGATGGACGGTAAGTCTGTGGCGGTCGTACTTCTGAGTAGTAGGTAAATGGAACGCTCGGTGCCGGTTTCGGTTTCACCTGGGATTCCATACTCGGTGTATAATGGTTAGTAGTCTGTGTTTCCGTTGCACAGGAGTATATGATGTTCGGAATTTTCGGCCGGTGTATGGTTGTGGTCTGGGATTCCATGCTTGATAGTAGGGTGCAGGTGGTTAGCTTAGGTCCAATCGCTGGTAAATCGCTACAGGATTTGTGTTTATTTAGCTCGGTAGAGAGCAGCTTGCGTAGCTCGTCTACACTACCACTTTGGTTAATACCACGACGGCACAGTTCATTTACTAATTCCTCCTTCCGAAGTGAGTATACTCCGGAAACACTAAGCCCAGTCTCCTCGGTGGACATTGTTATTACTTATATGTAGTTTTTGCAGTATTTGTGCAATTAATGGGTGGTACTCCCCGGTTTCTGTCGCAACTAATTTTAAATAGTGACGTTTATACCAATGTAAAACGAATTTTGATGCAGTGTTTCTGCCGGTAGTTGGTTACTGGCTGGTAACCTAATTATGGAAAGAAAAATATGTTTGTTCTTTTCTCGGTGTCGGTCGGTGATGCGACTTTAAAATCGTCCCTGCTCGGGCGCCAAATTTGTAACGTTGTTCGCTCGGGTGACGCTCGCCGGTCACCCAGGGTTCGTTTTTGCTTACAAATTAAAGAGTTTTTGGTTTTGTTCGTTTGTGTTTCGTTTTATTATTCCATTTAGTTCTTGGGTTTACAATCTTAATGTATATATATATATATATATATATATATATATATATATATATATATATATATCTACTTAAATAATGAATACTTAGAATACGTAGTGAGCTACCTATTAGAGCTAATACTGAGCGCGTGGGATGTTCACGAAGAACTGCTCGGCTCGAAGTAGCACAGTCAGTAGATGCAATACCAATCAACATCTACTGCCGCATACTTGAAAAAGTCCTACTGAGCACACGGAGGGCGTTCGAGGAGAACTGCTCGGCTAGAAGTAGCACAGTCAGCAGTTGCAATACCAATCAACATCTACTGCCGCATACTTGAAAAAGTCCTACTGAGCACACGGAGGGCGTTCGAGGAGAACTGCTCGGCTAGAAGTAGCACAGTCAGCAGATGCAATACCAATCAACATCTACTGCCGCGTACTTGAAAAAGTCCTACTGAGCACACGGAGGTCGTTCGAGGAGAACTGCTCGGCTCGAAGTAGCACAGTCAGCAGATGCAATACCAATCAACATCTACTGCTGCGTACTTGAAAAAGTCCTACTGAGCACACGGAGGGCGTTCGAGGAGAACTGCTCGGCTCGAAGTAGCACAGTCAGCAGATGCAATACCAATCAACATCTACTGCTGCGTACTTGAAATATAATGCGGAACTTTATATTGGGCGATCGGGTTTTGAACAGCGCAGTTCCTTGGTATAACTTTTAAACAAGTGCAACAACAATTAACACTGTTTTAGGTTATACCGCTTCAAAAGATCAAGGAGTGCTTTTCTTATGGGAGAATTACTGCTGACGTGGTCTAGACGACGTACTCTTCTCCACACTTTCCCCTCTAATTGTAGGTTTTCGCGTCCCATGTCATTACTTAAATCTTTCGATTTGTTGGGAATTCTTTTTCCTAAAAATATTGTAAAATAAATTATTCGTATACGAACAAATTCCGCATTTTGGGTAATTTATTATTGTTATTAATTTTATTGTATTTATTGCATTACGAACAATTCCCGCCGTTTAGGTACTTTATTATTGTTATTAATTTTATTGCTATTATGACATGGGGCGCGACAGGAGTATTTTTATATATTAAAAAATAATGTTTTCGGTTGATATCAGACGACTGTGGGATTTGATCCCCATAGCGCTTGATTTTCAAGGAGAAGTGCTACTGTGGTGCTATTCGTAGCTGTGTAGTCAGGTTGGTTTTTCCCTACTTGCGCTATGCGCTTACTGCCGTTTAATATGTTTTGTTTTTGTCTACTTATTTTCCATACTGGATAATACATAACGGGTGTTTTTTTTAAGAGGTTGCCGATTTTTTTTTTGAATAAAACACATATAAAATTATGAAATGACCAAATTTTTTTTTTATTTGGTAGATAATTTTTTGGCATTTAACATTTAAACACAATTTCTGGCATATGGCTACCACGACTATTTTTCACAAATGTCATTCTGGAGGTCCAATTTTCCAGCACTTTTTCAAGCATTTGAGGGCGTATGTCAGCAATGACACGTTGAATATTGGTTTCCAAAGCGTCAATCGATTGAGGTTTATCCACATAAACCAATGACTTCACGTATCCCCACAAAAAGTAATCGAGTGGCGTCAAATCGCACGAACGCGGAGGCCAATTCACCGGACCATTTCTCGAAATAATGTTGTCGTTGAAAGTTTCTTTCAATAAGTCGATTGTTTCACGTGCTGTATGGCAAGTGGCACCATCTTGTTGAAACCACATTTCATCCATATCCATATCTTCAAGATTTGACAACAAAAACTCATTTAACATGGTTCTGTATCGATTTCCATTCACGGTAACGCGTCGTCCTTCCTCATTTTTAAAGAAATATGGACCGATGATCCCACCAGCCCATAGACCGCACCAAACAGTACATTTATCAGGATGCATTGGTAATTCTTGAACGGCGTGTGGATTATCTTTGCTCCAAATGCGACAATTTTGTTTGTTGACGTATCCATTTAACAAAAAATGCGCCTCATCACTGAAGAGAATTTTACGGTAAAAACATGGATCTTCGTTCAATTGATTTAACGACCAATCACTGAATTCACGGCGCAAACGATGGTCGTGTGGCTTTAATTCTTGCACCAATTGAATTTTGTATGGCACCAAACCCAAATCTTTACGTAAAATTTTCCATAAAGTCGATGGACAAAGTCCAATTTGCTGAGCACGACGACGAATCGATAAATTGTCGTTTTCTTCGACACTGGCCTCAACGACAGCAATATTTTCTTCTGTACGAACTCTTCTCATTCTTGTCGGTGGCTTGGCATCCAAAAGAGTGAATGTAGACCGAAATTTGGTAATTACGTTCTTTATGGTGGTCTCTGACGGACGATTATGAGCACCATAAAATTCACGAAGTGCTCTATAAACATTTTTAATTGAACACTGATTTTGAAAATAAATTTCCACGATTTGAAAACGTTGTTCTGGAGTTAACCTATTCATAATGATTTGCCAAACAATACTGAGTAGAAATGCTACTTTGAGCTGTCAAAACAACTGTCATAAAATAAAACGACATCTATCGGAAAAACAAACCTCCTAAAAAAACACCCATTATATATCTACTTGTGTCGTTTTGGTTTACAATTTCTGTTCGTACGTACTTATTGATAATGTTTGCTATTTTATATATATTAGCCGTATGTACTTATCGATAGTATTTGCTATTTACATATGTTAACCGTAACGTCGTTAATTTGGTGTCAAATTAACTTCGTTACAATACACGAAACAGAAATCGAGGAAAACAATTGCGTTATCACAGAACTACACAAGCCACCAGACCAGACTAGGACGATGAGTGTCAAGTAAGAGATACTAATATAATCCTGGGACCCAACATTGTTTTGGCATACATCCCAGAGAAAAATTGTACTCTCCTAAGAACGAACAAGGATGGCACTACAGGCCGATCAACATCATTTTGCGGTCTGTTGTCGAGGGACGTGCATCGCATCTGCGGACCATTATCAAATAATAAATTATACATTACAAAAGAAGAAATGAAAAGAAGCAACCCATAAAAATTAAAATTTTTCTTGTAAATTCTCTAATTGGAGATACACACACACACACACACACACACACACACACACACACACACACACATACACACACACACACACATACACACACACACACACACACACACACACACACACACACACACACACACACACACACACACACACACACACACACACACACACACACACACACACACACACACACACACACACACACACACACAAACACACACACACACACACACCGCAAGGGCACTCTGAAGTAGAGTTTTGGGTCTGACAACCCCACGGGCCCTAGTCCGGGGAGTGAAACCACGTCAACAAACCTTGGTTCACCTGCCCCGGGTGATAGTACCATGTGAGGGGCCCTAGCCAGGGTTACGGCGGAGAAGAAGTCACTGTCAACCTCTCTTGCATGGAAAAACCTGCTCGCCGAGGCTCTGACGACCGAGTAGGAGCGGTATAACTCCCAACCCGCCCGGAGGAAAAGCCGCGGCCAACGAGGGAGCGCGGCATTCAATGAATGTATTAAGACTGAGCCCAGTAAGGTCTTAATTATGGTATACTGGAAGCAATCATTTTGATTTGTCAACTCTTGGGCTGACGTCTGTGGTATTCTGTTACCTGAGTAGGCAAGAGTGAAATTTTGCTGAAATGGCTTTCAGGCTAATGCTACCGGCGCCCCCGTCCCGTTAAAACCCTGGCAGGACTCAAAGTACGCTCAATTTTACGTCGCTATTAAGTTAGTGGTGTAGGTACAGATGAAAAATTCCTGTCTAACACTGATCTGGCTCTGAACACAAGACCCCATAAGGGCTCGTGTCAACCCCCGCATGGCCTCACTGCTTGCATAGATAACCATGGGATCCATAGGTGACTACACACCCGAGCATTGATAACGGCTTTGAGTGGGGACCCAATTTACAATGAATTCCCAGAATTTAGGAGGAGGAGAAGTAGAAGGAGTTGTAGGAGAGGAGAATGTGAATTCTTTTAAAAGGAGTTCGAAGATGGCAAGATCACCAGTGGCCCAAACGTCACAAAGGCGCGAATCACCGGAAACAAGAAAGGTGATAAAGGAAGCCAGCCCCGGCAAATCTGACTTTCATAAACTAGGAGAGCAGATCAAGGGACTGGTAGAAATGTTGGAAGATGGAAAAAGACGTTCCATCCATCAAGCCATGCGGGATGCGATTGATAGCATTAAAAACCTCTATGAGTTATCGGCTATCTACATTAATAACAAGAAGACTCAGGAGAAGATGGTTAATCACACCTCATCTCAAACCTCTCCATGGCTCAAAGCTTCAATGGAGCAAAAAAGGAAGCAGCCTACCCACAGCGAAACGCCGAATCCAAAGCGGAGGCATGAGCAACGCCAGTCCTCACGTAAGCATATGGTAATAGCGACGGAAGAAAAAACCCAGGAAAAGGGTATTAAAAATGTTAAAAAATCTGGAGAAGGCGAATGGACAAAAGTCGTCGCTAAAACTAAAAATAAAGTGAAGTCAGACGCATCTGCCAAGAAGTCCGCCGTAAAACAAAAGCCAATTATAAGAAAGGCAAGACCTGACGCCATAGTCATAGAAGCGAAGGGCGAAATATCCTATGCGCAGATATTGCGCAACGTGAAGGCTGATCCAAAACTAGAAACAATTGGAAAAGCAGTATCTAGGATCAGAAGGACACAAAAAGGTGACCTCTTAATTCAATTGAAGGAGACAAGTGACAAGACAGCGGAATTTAAAAGCGTCATAAGTGAGGCGTTAGGCGAACAAGCAAACGTAAGAACCCTCACCCAACGCACTAGCATCGAGCTGAAAGGCATCGATGAGATCACCACAAAAGAAGACATTTGTGAATCAATCGAAGTCCAAGCCGGAGTCGAAGGCGTTACACCGTCAGACTTTATATTGCTGAGGAAAGCATATGGTGGAACCCAAACGGCGACTATCAGCCTTCCAAATGCAAAAGCAAAGAAGCTGCTGGAAGTACAGAAGATAAAAATCGGGTGGGTAGTGTGTCGCATCCGCGAACGGACACTCCTCAAAAAGTGCTTCAAATGCCTGGAATTTGGGCACATTGCCAAGCAGTGTAAAAACGGAGAAGATCGCTCCAAGCTGTGTAGAAGATGTGGGGATGAGGGCCACATAGCTAAGTCTTGCGCAAAGGAGCCTTCGTGCATGTTCTGTAGAAAGGAACACCCAGAAGATGCGAAGCATGTAGCGGGCAGCAGCAAATGCCCAGTCTTTAGGAGAACTATCGCCAGTAGAAAAGTATGAAGGTTATCCAGATAAACCTAAATCACTGCGAGATAGCACAGGATATCCTGTCACAGACGGCTAAAGACGAGAGAGCGGACATAATTTTAATAAGCGAACCGTACAAATCTCGTGACATCAACGCTTGGGCATGTGACAAAACAGAAAAAGCTGCAATATGGATTTGCGGGAGACATGCCTTCCAAGATGTAGACGGGCAGGCGGAGGGCTTCGTACGGGCAAAAATAAATGGAATCAACTTTTATAGTTGTTACGCAAGACCCAGCTGGACGATGAGCGAATACTCAGCAATGATAGAAAATTTAACGGCCGATGCTCGAGGAAGAGCTCCAGTGGTTATAGGCGGAGACTTCAATGCCTGGGCAACAGACTGGGGCAGCAGATTTACTAATACCAGAGGACATTATCTGCTAGAATCTTTCGCCTCATTAAATATAGGCATAGCTAACACGGGACGAGCAAATACGTATCGCAAAACAGGAAGGGGATCGATCATCGATATTACCTTCGCTAGGAGTTCCCTCCTGCGGATGATAAAATGGCGCGTCAGCGAAGACTATACGCACAGCGACCACCAGGCGATTGTAATTGAAATTAAAGAAAAAAAAGCCGTGCAACGCCCAAAATTAGGGGGACCTAAATGGAAAGACAAGTTCCTTGATAAAGAAATGTTTGAGGAAATCATAAACTCAAGCTTCCTAATCGAAAGCGGAACATCTGAGATCCTGTCGCAACAACTTACCAGTATAATCACTACAGCGTGCGACGCAGCTATGCCCAGGAGAAGACCTAGCAAGAGAGGTGTACACTGCTACTGGTGGAATGAGCAGATAAAAGCACTGAGAGCTGCCTGCTTACAAGCCAGACGTAGAGTGCAGCGATCAAAAAGGGGATCAGACATTCAAGAACGTCTTGATATGCTAAGATTAGCTAGACGAAATTTAAAAAATGCAATTAAAGAAAGCAAGTCGAAGTGCTTCAAACGACTATGTGACGAGGCGGTCATCAATCCCTGGGGCACAGCATACAAAATAGTTATGGCAAAGCTAAAAGGCTGTAAGACCCCGCAAATATCATGCCCAACAAAGCTTAGGTCCATCGTAGAACACCTATTTCCGAAAGGACCATATACTATGTGCAACATAATAAGAGAAATTAGCACAGAAAGTATTCCAAGGCTAACAGTTGATGAACTCGTGAACGCAAGTAAAAGAATACGAGACAACAAAGCTCCTGGACCCGATGGCATTCCTAATAAAGCATTGAAAGCCGCCATCCGAAGTAGGCCGGACATGTTCATGACATGCATGCAACAGTGTCTAGATGAAGGAGTTTTCCCTGAACCTTGGAAACTGCAGCATTTAGTATTGCTTCCAAAGGGAAACAAACCACCGGGCGAACCATCATCGTACCGCCCAATATGCCTACTAGATACAATGGGAAAGATACTCGAGCGGATCATATATGACAGATTGCTTAATATAGCGGATAATAAAGGAGCACTGTCAGATCATCAGTTCGGGTTTCGAAAATCGCGCTCGACCGTCGACGCCATAAAGGCGGTGGTCAACATAGCAAAGAATGCGATTGAAGGAAAAAGATGGCGGTGGGGCACAAAGGAATATTGTGCAGTAGTGACACTGGACATAAAAAACGCCTTTAACTCTGCAAAATGGTCCTCAATAAGAAGATCACTCGCCATAATGGATGCACCATACTATATAAGGAAGATAGTGTCAAGCTACTTAAGTTATAGAAGGTTGAGGTACGAAACCAATGAGGGTACAAAGTACTATAACGTCTCCGCAGGAGTCCCACAAGGATCGGTGCTGGGTCCCCTTCTATGGAATATAATGTACGATGGAGTTCTAAGACTAGCATTACCACCAGGCGTACAAATATTTGGATTCGCTGACGACATCGCCGTTGTCACAGTGTCAAAGACAATCAATGGAATAGAGTCAGCCACGAATGAAGCAGTTGGCCAAATCAAAAAATGGCTAGTATCCGTCGGTCTAGAATTAGCCGACCATAAAACGGAAGCAGTCCTGATTACCAGCCGGAAAAATATAGAATACAAAAATATACGAGTTGGTAACCAGACTATTAGATCAAAGGATTTTGTCAAATACCTAGGAGTAATGCTTGACAATAGGCTCCATTTTAAAATACACGTGGACTACTCGAGCAAAAAGGCTTCCCAGATACAGGCAGCATTATTCCGGATTCTGCCAAACGTTGGAGGACCAGGATATACAAGGAGGGTCCTAATGTCTAGAGTAGTCAGCTCAGTCCTCCTTTACGCAGCCCCAGTTTGGGCGGATGCACTGGTGACTAAAGAAATAAGAAGAAACTTATCGTCTATATACAGACTCAGTGCACTAAGGACGATCAGCGGGTTCCGAACGATCTCCGATGATGCTGCCCTCGTTATAGCAGGAATGGTTCCAGTAGATATCCTCGCAGATGAAATGCTTAGGATCTACAATAGAAGAGCCTTATCACAACAGGACCAACGAACAATCGAAATGATCAAAGAGGAATAAAAGGCCACCTCAATGGCTGTGTGGCAAGACCGGTGGGACATAAGTTTGAAAGGAAGATGGACCTACAAACTGATCCCGAACATTGAGAATTGGACAAACCGATCTCACGGTAACTACAACTACCAATTTACGCAGTTTCTGTCAGTGTTTTCCATCGAGGACACACATGTGTACAAAATTTAAAGAAAATCGAGTAAATTTTGTAATGCATTTGTATGAGAACCCCCCGAACCCGAGGTCCGAGTCAAATATTCCGGGCCGGAAATATTCATGTGTGCAAAATTTCAATAAAATCGGACCATGGGAAGTGGGCTAAAAATTGATCAGAAAATCTGACCAGCCAGCCAGCCAGCCAACCAAAGTACTATAACGTCTCCGCAGGAGTCCCACAAGGATCGGTGCTGGGTCCCCTTCTATGGAATATTATGTACGATGGAGTTCTAAGACTAGCATTACTTTGACTTTGGCACAGCCATAAAAAAAAAAAAAAACACACACACACACACACACACACACACACACACACACACACACACACACTACGTGCTTGGCTTGTGGCAAAATCATTTAAAAAATGTATATTGGGGTCCGATCGCTCCAAATTTTTACAAAAAGTGTTTTCCATCGAGGACACACATGTGTACAAAATTTAAAGAAAATCGGGTAAATTTTGTAATACATTTGTATGAGAGCCCCCCGAACCCGAGCTCCGAGTCAAATATTCCGGGCCGGAAATATTCATGCGTGCAAAATTTCAATAAAATCGGGCCATGGGAAGTGGGCTAAAAATTGATCAGAAAATCTGACCAGCCAGCCAGCCAGCCAACCAGCCAGCCACGTGCACGCGAAGTTAATATAGAGAATTTAAAAACTCGCAGACGGCCGTCGAGAATGCAACATACGCGAGTTACAAAAAATCTTAGGAGAAATGTTTGTTGAAACAAGTAATGTAAAGGTGCACCTCATATATAAATGTATAGAAATTACCGATCCTCATAAAAAGAAACTATTGCTCAACGACTACCACATATTACCAACAAGCGGACATGCAGGAATAAACCGCATGATCAAGACAATCAAAAAAAAATACTTCTGGACTAACCTTACAAGACGAACTGACCGAATTTACCGAAGCTATTCTACTCAAAAATAAGGAAGGTAGCACAGTAGCCAAAGGGCCAGTAGAATGTCTTGTCCTTAAATATGGAATTCCAAAGACTATAGCCTCTGGCCAAGGAACAGAATTTATTAACAAAATTGTTCAGAGATATGTGCAAACTAATAGAAATAGAACAACTTCAGTCTACATCATACCATCACGAAAGTATAGGAGCATTAGAAAATTCCCATAAAGTGCTCGGATCATACCTCAGAAGCTACGTATCCGAAAAGCATACAGACTGGTGCACTTGGTTACCATATTATGTGTTTGGTTATAACACCGCAGTACATACAGAAACAGGGTAAACACCATTCGAATTAGTATTCGGGCGTGAATTGTGAAATCAAATGCGAAGGGAGACAAACAAAAGTCCATAAAAATCGTTTTATGTTTTACGTTTACATATTAAAACAAAAAAACAATTTTTGTTTGCATTTAACTGACTTTTAATTTTTTTTTGTTGTATATAAGTTTTTATAAGCTTTATAAAAAAAAGTGGAGGGCCCCCGCAAAATTAAAATATTTATAAGAATAAACTAGTTTAAATAATACATGTATTAAGAATAATCAAATTAAAATATTTAGAAGAATGAAATAGTTTAAACAATACATTTACTAAGAATAATCAAATTAAAATTTTTATAAGAATGAACTAGTTTAAACAACATATGTACTGATAAGACATAAAGAAAATATTTATATGAAACTTGTATTAAAAAAAAAAAAACAAATATATTTTAAAAGTATAAATTAATAAAAGAAAATATTTATAAAAAATTTGTATTTGAAAAACAAAAACACAATATTAGCTTTAAAATAAAAGTTTTAAATTAAAAAAAATGCATTAATATAAATTTTCAGTGTATCAGTATAAATTAATCACAGAAAATTATTTATAAGAAATTTGCATTTAGAATAGAAAAAACAACCAAAAAAAATTTAAATTTGTCGTGTAAATTCTCTAATTAATACACAAAGTGTGATACATAAAGTGTTGTCCGTCGGAGATACACTCGCGTATACAATTTTAAGACAATCGGCAACTTTTTTATAACAAAATTTGTATGGGTGCCCCCGAACCCGATCAATCCAAAATATTTACAAAAAATGTTGTCCATCGGAGATACACATGTGTATAAAATTTGAAGAAGATCGGGTACTTTTTTTTATAAGATTTGTATGGGTGCCCCCCGACCCCGGGGCCCAATCACTTCTAAATTCTTACAAAAAGTGTTTTCATTGGAGATACACATGTGTATAAAATTTGAAGAAAATCGGGTACTTCTTTTTATAAAATTTGTATGGGTGCCCTCCGACCCCGGGGCCATCACTACCACATTTTTACAAAAAGTGTTTTCCGTTGGAGAAACACATGTGTATAAAATTTGAAGAAAATCGGGTACTTCTTTTTATAAAATTTGTATGGGTGCCCCCTGACTCCGGGGCCCCATCACTACCAAATTTTTACGAAAAGTGTTTTCCATTGGAGATACACATGTGTATAAAATTTGAAGAAAATCGGGTACTTCTTTTTATAAAATTTGTATGGGTGCCCCCGACCCCGGGGCCCGATTACTTCCAAATTTTTACAAAAAGTGTTTTCCATTGGAGATACATATGTGTATAAAATTTGAAGAAAATCGGGTACTTTTTGTAAAATATTTGTATGGGAGCCCCCCGACCCCGCGGCCCGAGTGGCCCAAAATTTTAATAAAAAGTGTTGTCATGGGAGACACACGTGTGTGCAAAACTTCAATAAAATCTGACTTTGGGAAGTGGGTTAAAAATTGATCACAAGATTTGGTGTGCCACCCAGCCAGCCAGCCACGGGCAAGTGAAGTTAATATAGAGAATTTAAAAAATAATAATAAACGAAAATATTAATAAGAAAATTGTTTTAAGAAAAAAAATTTAATTACCTTTAAGGAATTACAATTTGAATTAGAAACTATCTATATGTATAAAAGCAAAAAAAAAACCGTACTAAATACATTATGATAAAAACAGATCCCAGTGTACAAATGACACCAAAAAAGGAGGAAACCCCGTGCCACGAGATTTCTGTTTTTTTCCCCCAGGAGGGTGGTGTGAAGGGATTACACCAGTGATCATTTCCTCATTTACCCATTCATAACATTTGCATACAAATATACTCGTATATATATCTACTAACTCCGAACTTCGTTAATTGAATTTTTGCCTAACTCCTAAATCAGCACATCATCCATCCATCCATACATGCCTGTATACCGCATCCATTTCCCTCTTCAATTAAACCACAAACACATGTATCACACATACGTACGTTTGTGCACAATGCATTGCCCTCGTCATTAAACGATGGCAAGCGTAAAGCCAAACATTGTTGTTCATGGTTCATGTTACATGCGCTCTGTCAGGTGCATGAACTTGAAATAATAATGCTGACACGCTGAATGCATGTAGGGAATGCAAATGATTAGATTTTTTTTTTAGATTAAGATTTTTTATTAAACATTTAAGTAATATACAATTTTGATTAAAAACTAAACTATTATTAATAAGTGTCGGCTCAACAATAGGGGCCCGACGTATTTACGTTGTTTTAATTTATTTTGTATTGCTTATAATCAAACAATATTTTTGACTACTTAACCTTCTACATGTTATATTTAAAGCAATTTAATTTTAAACAATAAACTCTAAAATAAAATAAATAAAAATGAAAAAAAATATTAGAGGGGGTATAAACAGGGCGATCTTCAGCCTCTGTAATGTTGATTGATGGCCTTCTCGTAGAAGGAGACGTCTTGATTATTAAGGATGTCGTCGAATCTAGCATCTGTAAATCCTCTGATGTGTATGTACCGGTGACTTGGCTCGATTTCTTCGCTTTTCAGTCCTTGCATCTCAGGACTTGGATGAGTTTCCAATTCGTCGACGAATTTCCTCGCCATTTGAAACAAGTGATCTGTTATTGGCAGCAGACCTGCTACTTCGTAAAGTCTTGCAGTCGACACAAACTAATAGCTGTTTGGCACCCTCCAGAGTCCTGTACAGATCCTTAGTACCTTCCTTTCAAATAGGGATATCTACTTCATCGTTGTTGGTAAGACGGTAAATCATATGGGATAGCCATAGGTTATCACTGGCCTGATGAGCTGCTTGTAGATGAGCAGGGTGTCCCAAATGAATTGCGTAGTTCGCTTTTTTCATTGTTTTTTCGATGTGAGAGTTAAACTTGAGCCTCTCAGTAAAGTTGATTCCCAGGTACTTAGTCTCTGACTTGGTGTTTATTATCGTGTTATCCGGAAGGGTGATTTTTAAGGCTCTGTACCTGCTTGCGATTTTTCTTATCCTTGTTTCGGTTGCTGGTACTCGGAAGCAGGCGAGTTCCGTTTTGTTGGCGTTAATCTTCAGTCCCCACTTCAGGTAGTACTCCCAAAGATTTCGGAGGTGTTCCTCAACTCTTCGGGCAGCTATCTCAGGAAAGCGGGAAACGGCATAGGTGATGGAGTCATCCGCGAAAAGCATGGTCCTTGTTCCGGCTGCATTGGTGGGTTGATCCGCCGTGAAGATGCTAAATAGGACTGATCCAAGTCTGGAGCCTTGGGGAACTCCGGCTTTAATCCTTTTCCTTGTCGATGGGTTACCATACACCTGTACAAAAAAGACCCTGTTAAAAAGAAAATTTTTAATTATTTTCACAATATAATTGGGAAACCAAATCTAATAAGTTTGTACAGTAGCCCGTTGATCCAGACACTATCGAAACGATGTCTAGTAAACAAGCTACTGTACTGCTTTTGACGTTTAGTCCTTTTGTGACGTCACTGTGAAGCTTCATCAGAGGGTGCAGCGTAGAGTGCTTTTCTCGAAAGCCGAACTGAAAGGAAGGAATTAGATTTCTTTCCGAACAATACTCATTGATCTTTTTACGGATCAAGGATTCCAATATTTTACTGGTACAACACAGTAAAGCTATGGCGCGGTAACCAGTTACGCTAGAGCGGTTAGATTTCTTGGGAACTGGTACTACTTAGATGGGAAGCCTTTTGATATGTAAAGTTATTATGCGTGGATTTCGTCTCATTAAGCTTGATTCTCCAGCGCTTAGTCCAGTTACATACCGCATTGGTAATCGTCTGGAGTTTGCTCGTTGCATTAGCGACATTACTTCCAATCGCCATGATTGCTGTGTCATCTGAAAAAGTGGCTATGGTTCCTTCATTTATTGTTAGAATATCCCTTAGGACAGGATTGGTCCTAAGACACTCCCTTGCGGGACACCGGCAGAGATTTTCTTTAGTTCGGAGTATTCATCCTTATATTTCACTCGAAAATGTCTATTGGATAAATAAGATCTTAGCATGGCATAGAATTACCTCGGCAGATCTCTATGCAGCTTGAATTCCAGTCCACTATGCCAAACTTTATCGAATGCTTGGGCGACGTCCAGAAATATGCTAAAGCATACTTTTTACGTTCTAGCGTTCTTTCAGTAATGTTGGTGATTCTATGCACCTGTTCAATTGTGGAGTGCTTTTCTCTGAATCCAAATTGATGTGGAGGAATTAGTTGTCGTTCCTCTATTATTGGTTTAAGTCTTTTAAATAATAATTTTTCAAAAAGTTTTGACATAATTGGCAGCAATGAAGTTGGCCTGTATAATTTTTTATCGTTAGGTGGTTTATCAGGTTTTGCTATCATGATTATTTCTGCTACTTTCCATTGCCACGGAACATATTTTAACCGAAAGCTTGCATTGATTATGTGTAATAGCTTACGAAATCCTTTATCTGGTAGGGCCTGGGGCTTTTTGTTGTTGTTGTTGTTGATTGATGCATTTTTAACTTCTTTAAGAAGAGATTTAAGACTGTTACCTAAATTTTTAAGAATTGTTTTGTTCTCTGGTGTTCTTGTTATTTGCCAGGTTTTACGTGCCCGTCGTTTTTTTCTTACCAACTCTCTAACTTCCATTGGTTAGGATATGTTAAGCTTCTTCTTATTTTGTATAATGGGGGTACTTGCCAAAGCAGCATAATGAATTGTTTCATTGAGTTGTTCTAATTCATCTTCCAACTGGTGAGAATTTCTTATCGATACCTGAAGATTGATTTTTCCCTCTATTACTTCACGAAAGAGATCCCAGTTTGTTTTTGAATTTGTTAATCTGGGTGTACTCTCCCTTTGAATTACCGATTCACTGACTGTCATAATAACCGGGCAATGATCCGATACTAGAGAATTACTGTCTTCAATGTGAATGTAGTTCTGGGATATAACCCTTGGTACATAAAAGTCTATTACGTCAGGTATCTTCGTTCCGTCACTGGGCCAGTATGTTGTGGAACCACCAATGTAAAATTCACATTTTGATGTCTGCCCTGCTTGAAGCAACTCTTTACCCTTTGACGTCGTAAGTCTAGATCCCCAATAGGTGTTTTTCGCATTAAAGTCACCTCCAATAATAAAATCGTGTCCAAGCGATTTAAATAGTTTAAGGTAGTCCTCTCTTTTCGAGTTATGCCGGGGAGGGCAATATATTGACAGTAAGCTATCTGTGTTTAATTTGAATCCTTACACTAGTGACTTGCATTGTTTCTTCTTCGATATTTGATTCTAAATGGTGTTTAATATTTTTATTTATTAGCAATGCCGAACCACCTCTTGCTCTTTCAATCCGTGATGGATAGAATACTATGTGGAATTCCGAAAATCTTAGTCTACTTGGATGACATTTTAATTGGTGCCCAATCAGGCGAGGAAAGCAAAAATATTCTAGAACAAGTCCTTGTTAGCCTTAATAAATACAATGTCAAGTTAAACATAGAAAAATGTAAATTTTTGAGTCGTCTGTCAAATTCCAATCAAAAGTTCAAGCAATCGTCGAAGCCCCGCCACCTAAAAATTTACAAGAATTGCAAAGTTTCTTTGGGTTATTAAATTATTATGGTCGTTTTATCCCAAATTTGTCTGCAAAATTAAAAGTCTTGTAAAACTTGTTAAGTAAAGATAGTAAATTCGAGTGGATGAAAATACATCAAACATGTTTTGATGATTGCAAAGCCCTCATAGTGAACAATAATCTTCTTGAGCTTTGGCTATAATTTTTGCGATAAAAAAGTTCCATAAATATATTTACGGTCATATTTATATTATGTTCGGATTCACAGGCGTTGAGAGAGATATTTAATCCACTTTCCAGTTGTCTGGAAAGTAACCATTGTTTAGGCAATTGTTGAATATTATAGTTAACATCAAAATCGCAATATTAGGCAGATTTTTGAGTAAAAAATTGGAAATTCCGTCAGTGCCCGATGATTTTTTAGAGTTTCCACTCATAATTAAATCACTGACTGACAACTGCAGTCCCGGTAAACATATCCACGTCAACGGGCGCGCTAGCGGGACTATCTTCACTGAACTGCACTTCAAAATTTCTTAGGGAAGTTGTGTCTTCCACAAGACTTTCAACCTGTTCTACAAAATCTGGAAGATGAGTTGGTGATTGGTCCGTAAAGCTCCTTTCGAAATGACAGGCAAAGGCTTCGGCTTTTTCAACAGGACTGGATGCTACTCGCTCTCCAAACGAGATACTTTCTGGAATGGAAATCCGTTTTCCGATCACAGAATTCAGGTTTTTAAAAGCATCCGGGCCTGGTTTGATGTTCTGAAGTCGTTTGGCCAGTTCATCTTCCTGGTAACTTCGCACAGCTTGACGTAGCATGATTACTGTACAACGCAGTTGCGAAAATACAGACTGATATTCGTCATTAACAGTGTTGAGAGTCCTGTTGAAGATCCTCTGAAGGCGTTTCCTTAGCCTTTGCTTGTAGCATATATTGCCTGAATATTCTCAGGTAGATTTTTAAACCGATCCCTGCTAGAACGAACAGTTTTCAGCCGATCTATGGCTGTGTTCACTGAAGTCTCGACATTTCTGATAGCATCATCAATTTCATTATTCTCCAGATTTCTACATGCCGCTGGAATTTGTAGTCCAGCTTAGACTTCTGATCTAAACCGGTTCCAGTTTATTTTCGTAAAGTTGATGTGTAGTGGGAATGCAATTGATTGCAAATAATGCTGAACCAAGAAAAATAATGCTGACGCAGTAAAGTATGCGAGGTGATTTGGGTTCAATTATCGAAGGTGGGAAAATTGAATGGAAATTGAAACCCTAAAATTTGTATAAAAACCCAATCAATTTCGATAATAAATCAGATCAGTTTTTACCTTAAACCTAACAACTCTGTGCAATTAATTAAATCCTCCGATCTACAGTGAGTTTTATTTTTACGAGCACCTCGCTCACTGTATCAGCTCGCTCTATGAGTAAAGCGGTTTACCGCTTATAGAGGCAAACGACAGCCTAACGGCTAACGTTTTGAGACTGAATTAAAAAATATTCAATAATAAGTATTCAATTAAAGTTATCGAAACGACCATCATTTAGAACCTTTACACCTATGGAAATTGTGGGAATCTGGGATTCGTATGAAACTAGAAATGTAGGAATAATATGCGACTATAAGATTTGTTCCTATGGAATTTCTGCGATCTGGCAAATAGGGTCTGGAATTTTTGGAACCAAACCATTTTTCAAGAAATTCGTATGAAACTTGGAATGTAGGACTAATATGCGACTGTAAGATTTTTTCTTATGGAAATTCTGGGATCTGGCTGGAGTTTTGGGAACTAAGCTATTTCTCAAACGATTCGTATGAAACTCGGAATATAGGACTTAGATCTGACTACAAGACTTGGTCGTATGGAAACTCTGGGATCTGGCCAATATGGTCTGGAATTTTTTGGAACTAAGCCATTTCTCATCGTCATCTCATCTTAAATCGGCCACAACCTCAAAAAAGGTTTCACTTCAACCGCGCGTAAAAATTACACGCACTCTTTTTTTTTTATTATTGTTACGTTCATAAGAAAAAAGGAATAACACGTTATGTTTATTTCACATTTTTTGGAAAAAATTGAGCTCAAAGTCCAAAATCAGTATGGGCAAGAAAACTGGCACAGGCATAGAAATTGGATATCTGAAGACTCAAACACAGACACAGCAATATCTAATTATGATTTTAATTAATTTATGTAATCTATCTTTTCTCTTATCAGTATATGTGTTACAGTAGTTGTATTAAATGTACACTTCCGCTCTCCACAAACACATAAAATGGCGCCATGGGTTAAACGTATATTCATAAACTTACTCCCAAAATGTTTGTTCATTAAGCGACCGAACTATAAGTTTGACACAAGGTATGTTAATTTGTTATCTTATACTATTTATAAGTATTTCTTTGATTTGTATTTATTTGTACCTTTTAACAGAAAACTACTGACAATTGATGATCATGCCTGCTTTTATCCATATTATACAACATTGAATATTGATCGTAAATCAACTGGATATAGCCGAACACCATCAAAACAAGAATTGTCCCCTTCAAGGTATGTGTCCTTATCAAAATTCCAATTAAACTGTATAAATCGTCGGTAAAGAAAAAACTCACAAATTAATTTTTTTTCATACGCCCATAGACGAAAATGGCTGTTTCATCCACTATAAACTAGCTTCGAAAGTAGCCTTTATGCACTCTAGTGAATTAACATACAAAATAATTTTGTTATTTACTGTAGTTACACCACTTTACATTCTCAGAGTAATTTTGCATTGCTCATAACCGGTTTAGCAGAAAACCCGGTTTGGTCGTGTGAAAAAAAGATTACATTACTCGCAGAAAAGTGCTCATCGTGCTCGTTAAATTGCTGCACTCGACTACCGCCACCACACTTTCCTCGCTCGTTATGTAATATACTATTTCAAAATTTAGTAAATAATGAGTTCTATTATAAAAAAATGTAAGTTTTATCAACTGATTTTGTGTAGTTATACCATATATCGGGTGTCCCAGAAAGAATTGATAAGCCTGAAACACCTAACAGTAGAGCTATTGGGCGCTCAAAACAAAATACAAAAAAAGGATTTCCTAGTTAGTACCTAAAAATTTGGAATTGATCGAGCCTCGGGATCGGGGGACACTCATACAACATTTATAAAATTAGTACCCGATTTTCTTCAAACTTTATACACATGTGTATCTCTGATTATAGAATTTACACGAAGAATTTAAATTTTTATGGTTATTTTTTTCATTAACAAAAATTTTTAATTTTAAAATAGCTGCTTTGTAAGAAATAAAATGTGTGTGTGAGTGTGTATTCGATTTCAATACAAACACCGAAACCCTGCTTCGTTTTATCCATTCTTTCTGGGACACCCTGTATATTATTACGAGTGCGAATGGCAAAGCTAATAATCAGGGCAAGGGAATTTTTGTCAGTGTGCGTGTGTTTGTAAGTTTGTCCACTCGTGTATCTCGGCTTCTACCAGTCAGAATTTGTTTTAAAACAAGCCTTAACAAATTTTGACTGGTAGGAGACGAGATATCCACAAACACCGCACGATGAAAAAAATTCCTTTGCCTTTATTATTATGCGTTATGAATCCACAATTCTTGCAATATAATTTTAAGTAGCACCACCGATGTAGGGAGGAAGCCGAGGGGATCGAACATGGTGACTTGTTGTTGACGTTAAGAAGCTTGGAAAAATTGTTTTGTCAATAGCAGCGTTCAAATCCTGCCTTAGCAAAAAGATACACCTGGAGATTCTTCTTATATGCTGCCCTATCGGTAGTTTCACCGCCAGACATAACATCGTTAACGTAGAAATCATTTAGGGTTCTAATGGTGCCGTTGTTGTTATGTGCCTTATCAGCTACCCAGATCTGCCGAAACATTTTTGATACATTCGCCCAAAAAACAAGTTTGCGTCGTCGAAACCTCGGACAAACGTCGAAAATCTTCGGCGAGTCAAATTGGCCTACGACCAAAAATTGAGAAAAAAAAAACAATGTCCAAAAGGTAGTAAACATTTTTGGTCATTCGTGAAAAGAATCAAAAATACATCCTCGTCAGTTAATACTCCAGTTGTCAACTCTAAAGACAAAGCCAATCTGTTTGCTGTACATTTTGCAGCTAGCTCGATGTTTTCAGATTGTTCATTGTTGCCGCCTGCACCTCCGAGTATTGAACACTCTATGGGACAGATCTTCATTCGTACTCGTGCAGTTGCTAGAGTTTTAAACGATCCCAACATTCAGAAATCCACTGGGCCAGATGGTATTTCCCCATTAGTTTTGAAGAGGTGTTCTTCCAAGCTCGCATTACCATTGCGTAAGCTTTTCCATCTATCCTATTCTTCTGGACTCTTCCCGAGAAGTTGGAAAACAGCCTTTGTCCAGCCCATACCCAAAAAAGCGAGCCGTCGTCCCATTCTTCGTACCGACCCATAGCTAATCATGTAAACGCTAATCAATTTCCAGCTCATGAAATATCTTGAAACCAACAAAATCCTTAGCGACCAGTAGCGGCAGTACGGATTTCGTGGGCAACATTCTACTGGTGATTTTATGGTATATCTCACCGAACAGTTTTCTTAGTCTTTGCATCAATTTGGTCAAAGCAAAGATGTTGCATTCGATATTTCCAAAGCATTTGACAGAGTTTGGCATCAAGCTCTTTTGTCTAAAATGCGTGCTTATGGAGTCGATGAAAAACTGCTTCATTGGATTAGAAGCTATCTTTTGGACCGCTCAATTCAAGTTTTTTTTGGACGGTTTCAAGTCCAAAATATATCAGATAAATGCTGGCGTTCTCCAGGGCTCTGTTCTGTCTCTGACGCTCTTTCTCATTTTCATTAATGATCTCTTGTCTATTACTTCTAATCGAATTCACTCTTTCGCTGATGACAGCACTCTCAGCTTCTCATATAAGTTTTAGGAATGTCCATCCACTTCTCATGTGGAACTCAAACAACTAAATTTGTTGAGCAAGTTAAATTCTGATCTAGACAGCATCATAAAATAGGGAGAATACAATCAAGTAGAATTTAACGCTTCCAAAACCCAATGCTGTCTCCTGTCGTCTAAGCGAATCCTAAATCCCATGCTATTATCCATGAATGGCATTTGCATCGAGACAACTGAAAAACTAGCAATTCTCGTTTTGTGCGTTAACGACAAGCTTCGTTGGAACGACCACATATTTACCGTCGCCAAAAATGCTACGAAATGTTTCGGTTTTCTAGCCCGGTGCAAGAAATATTTCACTCCCTCTGATCTGACTCCTATCTACAGGGCTTGTATTTGCCCTAAACTTGAGTACATATCTATATATCTGGTCTGGGGCGCCTAATACTACCTTGCATCAGCTAGATAGAATACAAAAGCCGAGCATTATTAGGGTGCGAACCCCTTTTTGCGTGCACAAATTATAAAAATAGAAAAACTGAGAAGAGGTTACGTTGGATCGGCGGTCCAATTGTCAGGGCAATATTTAGCAATTGTCCACTTGAATCGCGGTGTGACCCATAAAATATATCGCGTATTTTAAAACTGTCTGTATTAACTTCGCTTGCCCTTGGCACGTCTGTTAGTCGGACGGTCGGTCGGTTTGTCGTGAAATCTTGCGATCAATTTTTAACCCACTTCTCAAAGTCCGATTTTATTGAAATTTGTCACACATGTGTATTTCCGGAGACAAGACTTTCTCTTATCGGCGCCTCAGGGTGAAGGGGTTCCAAAATAAAATTTTAAAAACTAACCCGATTTTCTTAAAATTAAACACATGTGTACCTCCGATGGACAACAGTTTTGTAAAAAATTCCATAAAAATTTTTCAAAAAAGTTTTTCTTCAAATTGTATGTACATGTGTATCTCTGGTGGACAAAGTTGTTTGTAAAATTTTTGGTGTGAAGGGGCCTTGAGGCCCGAGAGGTGCCCATTTAAATGTTTTAAAAATTAGCCCTATTTTCTTCAAATTTTAAACACATAGGTATCACTGATGGGCAAATTTGTTGGTACATTTTTTGGAGTGATCGGTCCCTGAGCCCCGAGGGGGGGCCCATGTAAATTTTTTTAAAAATTAGCCCGATTTTCTTAAAATTTTAAATACATATGTATCTGCGGTATGTGGGTGTTTATTTGAATACATTCTTGTATTGCAATGAACACGTAAATACCACTGTGAAAAAAGGGACAGCTGCTTTTATGGCACTGAAAAAATTATTTTATTCACCCCATCTGAGATGGGAGGACAAGGTCCTTTATTACCAAACATCCATAAGACCGATTTTAACGTATGCGTGTCGAATATGGTGGAACATTAATCCTTCATATATAAATAAAAGTTTTTATAAACTTTGTTTTTCGGGAACAAACTTGTATGTATTCATCGAAACACGTCACACAGTCAGCCCTCTAGGTCGTGCGAAAGGTTGTTAAAAAACACCTCAAAACAGGAGAAAATGGCGCGATTTAAACCCATCACACGCGCAACACGCGAATTAAGTCGCTTTTACTTCGCGGCTTTAAAAAAAACAACTTTTTAACTTCACTCCTCTGAGTACTTTATTAGACTGAACTTTTTATATTTTTATTTTTCTGTTCGTGACTTAAAGCTAAGAATTATTATAATGTATTTTGTTGTTGTGTTACATTTTGTTAAATTGACAAAATCGGAATCGAACTTTACATTTTGTTAAATTGACAAAAACTGAAATTGAAATTACGTTTTGTTAAATTGACAAAATTGATAATAAACAATGTTGAAATTTGATCTACTGACCGTTGAACTAGATTGCCTTAAAGTGCAACGCTGATGCAACTAGGGTTCAACGGCTTTTGGGTTCGGTGTTCGTCAGACGAATTGTTGGCTGACGTAACCCCTCCCTCCTTTGATTTAGAACTCTCCTGAGTTCTTGTTTCTAATTTCAATGAGATATTTTTATGTTTTCTGTTAAAATATGTGTACAACAAAGTAATTACAATAAAGACTATGGTAAATGTTATCCAGTTTACTGTAGAGTGTATTTTCCTATTAAATTTAAGTTCTTTTATTTTCTCCATATTCTCAATTTGTGCGATTATGATTTCGTCAAACGTTTGTTGTGACTTACTTTCATTAATTTTAAAATTTGAATTTTGTAAAACAAAGTTTTGCTTAAATTGTTTGTTTAGGTTCCTATATGTTACGTTACTAATATATATTTCGCAATTGTTGAATAATACCAAATAGTTTTTATTTGCTCTAAATCTTCTTTCATCGCAAGTACTTTCAATTAAGGTTTCAATTTGATTTTTTAAAAATAACGGGTGTTTTTTTAAGAGGTTGCCGATTTTTTTTTTGAATAAAACACATATAAAATTATGAAATGACCAAAATTTTTTTTTATTTGGTAGATAATTTTTTGGCACTTAACATTTAAACACAATTTCTGGCATATGGCTACCACGACTATTTTTCACAAATGTCATTCTGGAGGTCCAATTTTCCAGCACTTTTTCAAGCATTTGAGGGCGTATGTCAGCAATGACACGTTGAATATTGGTTTCCAAAGCGTCAATCGATTGAGGTTTATCCACATAAACCAATGACTTCACGTATCCCCACAAAAAGTAATCGAGTGGCGTCAAATCGCACGAACGCGGAGGCCAATTCACCGGACCATTTCTCGAAATAATGTTGTCGTTGAAAGTTTCTTTCAATAAGTCGATTGTTTCACGTGCTGTATGGCAAGTGGCACCATCTTGTTGAAACCACATTTCATCCATATCCATATCTTCAAGATTTGACAACAAAAACTAATTTAACATGGTTCTGTATCGATTTCCATTCACGGTAACGCGTCGTCCTTCCTCATTTTTAAAGAAATATGGACCGATGATCCCACCAGCCCATAGACCGCACCAAACAGTACATTTATCAGGATGCATTGGTAATTCTTGAACGGCGTGTGGATTATCTTTGCTCCAAATGCGACAATTTTGTTTGTTGACGTATCCATTTAACAAAAAATGCGCCTCATCACTGAAGAGAATTTTACGGTAAAAAAATGGATCTTCGTTCAATTGATTTAACGACCAATCACTGAATTCACGGCGCAAACGATGGTCGTGTGGCTTTAATTCTTGCACCAATTGAATTTTGTATGGCACCAAACCCAAATCTTTACGTAAAATTTTCCATAAAGTCGATGGACAAAGTCCAATTTGCTGAGCACGACGACGAATCGATAAATTGTCGTTTTCTTCGACACTGGCCTCAACGACAGCAATATTTTCTTCTGTACGAACTCTTCTCATTCTTGTCGGTGGCTTGGCATCCAAAAGAGTGAATGTAGACCGAAATTTGGTAATTACGTTCTTTATGGTGGTCTCTGACGGACGATTATGTGCACCATAAAATTCACGAAGTGCTCTATAAACATTTTTAATTGAACACTGATTTTGAAAATAAATTTCCACGATTTGAAAACGTTGTTCTGGAGTTAACCTATTCATAATGATTTGCCAAACAATACTGAGTAGAAATGCCACTTTGAGCTGTCAAAACAACTGTCATAAAAAAAAACGACATCTATCGGAAAAACAAACCTCCTTAAAAAACACCCTTTATAAGGCCAGTTTCGATTTCAATGACATTTGCATTTCTGTTAATTCTTTTGTTACAGTTTCTATTAAAAATACATAATTGACTTATCTTTAGGTTCTTTTTATAAAAATCTTTATTAAATTCGTATTTTGTTTTGTTAATTGTGATTATCTGTTGATTTTCAAAGATTAATTCTTCGGATATTTCGTTTCCTAATGGTATGAATATTGACCTTCTTGCTTGTATAGTTTGCTTTGGGATTTTAATTGAAAAGATTATGCTATCGTCCTTATATTTGGCGGTGCCAAGTTTTATATTTTGTAATTTATAGAGATCGATATTATAGTTTAATATCTCATCATTTGTTAAAATATTGCTGGACATGAGGTCTAACCTGGAAGAAGCTATGTTGTTTTGAATGTGATCGATATTGTCTCCTATAATTTTTATTTTTAGTAAAATGTCTAGATATGAAAATTGTGTGTATATTGTTTCGTATGTTGACTGAATTTCGTTCAATTTACTATTGAATTGCCGTCTGTCTGACTCAATAGCACTTTTTATTTGGGTGAAAGTTCTATTGAAATGGTCGTTAATTTTGATCTGTTGATTAAGGTTAGAGATTGCGTTATGGTTATTTTCGTCAATTATTTTGAGATGTTCTTCTATGTTTTGTCTATCGTTATCGTCCATGGTCCCGTATAGCCATTTCATTCCTGTTCCTAGTATATTAATTAGTCCTCGTTTGGTTTTGTGTGGTAAGAGAGTCTTTAATTTGAGCTTTAAGCTTTCTAATTCGTAAGTGAGTAGCTGTTTGTTTTCAAGTATTTTGTAGTCTATTATCAAGTTTTCTAAAGATGTTATGATATTTTCGATCTCAATGGGTTTAATTATGTGTAATATAAGGTCATAGTCTGTTATTATTTCGACGTCATCCAGTTTTATTTCTGCGAATCCTTCGTTGTGGTCTTCAAGTTTTTGTATCGTGAGTGATGCGTCAGTTATTTGGATAGTCATCAGTAAGATAGTCATTAGTGTCCAAAATACCTGAAAATTGTTTTGTGCGTTTAATATTGGTTGGGTGAATATTATCTAACTGTAGCTTTTTATATTTGGGTTCGTTTTTGTGTCTTAATGCTTTATAATTTTTTACGTATCCTTCTGTTTGTTCTGACTGGTAATTTTCTCGTTTTTCGTTAAGTTTGGCTGTCCTATGTTCTTTGTCAGTTTTAAGTTTATTATGTATTTTCTGTTTGTCAACGTTTCCTTCTACTACGTTGATCGGTTTTACTCCAATGGCTGAATGTATGGATTTATTGTACCATTCTGTAGCTTTAATAATTCTATCCTGTGTTGAGAGTGGAGAGTTTTCTGCTTCGAGTATTCTGATTTTTTCGCCTAATGAGCTATGGAACCTTTCGATATCAGAGTTTCCCGTATGACTGTTTGGTTTTGTAAAATGAAGCTAAACGTCCTCTTCTCTGAGAAAGTCTTTTAGGTTTATGCTGTTAAATTCGTTATCAAGAATTAATAATTTAGGCTTGCCTCTAATGGAAAAGAAAAGTCTTAGCTTATTGATAATTGTGATACTGTTTCTATCTTCTAGTGGAAGTGCTAAGGCGTGTTTAGAAAATCTGTCTATCAGTGTGAAAAAATGGTTCTTTGTGTTTGTGTATACGTCGGCGTGGACTATTTCATTTATGTCTTTCGGGGTTTCGGTTAAAAAAAATTTTGGTTTTATCGGATTTCTGTCATATTTAGCTTTATTGCATATATCACAATTATTTATATACTTCTGAATCATTTGTTTCAAATTTTAGAAATAAACTATCCTTCTAAGGTTCTCGTAATTTTCTGTTATACCTGCATGGCCTGTTTCGTTTTTGTGAAATTTTGATATATATTTAAAGGTTTCCTCCTCATTCCTCATATCTTTAGCGTGATGTGTACACTTGAAAAATTTTAATTGATTGCTGAACAATTCTATTAGTTTTTGCTGGACTCTATTATATTCGTGTTCTGAAAGATTTGAGTAAATACCTATTTTACCGTGTTTTAAGAATCTGCGGAATATATCGGTCTAAAGTTGCTATTTATATCGTCTGAATTTATAAAGATTTTTCGTTTGCTGTTTACTACCTCGATTTCCCTTGTTTTGTCGTTTGTAAGAATAATTTGGGTGTGGAATCTATTAACTATTGTGTCTAATATACCGAAATGATCATTCTGTTCTTCAATTTGGGAGTGAATTGTTGCATCTGTACTTAAATTGTCATGAGGGGGATTATTCTGTTCAATAATGTTTATTTCTCCAGTGTCAGCATTGATTCTACTTAAAAAGTCCGCTACATTGTTGTCCTTTCCTTTTATATAATCGATATTAAAATCGTATTCTCCTAATTTTAATAACCAACGTTGGAGTCTGGGGTTTATGTCTTTTCCGTTATGCTTCGTTTGGAGCCATTTTAATGGTTGGTGATCTGTCATTAGTTCGAAAGTTCGCCCATAATAGTCTGAAATAGTTGACAGCCCATACGATTGCTAGTAGCTCTTTTTCCGTTGTTGAGTATTTCCGTTCGTGGTCGTTTAGGGTCCTGCTGGCATAACTGATTGGATGGTCGCTTTGCGATAAAACGGCACCTATGGCGAAATCGCTCGCATGGGTCGCAATTTTGAATTTTTTATTGAAGTCAGGATATCTTAAAATTGGGGCGTCTGTTAGGAGTTGTTTCAATTTTTCGAAAGCATGTATATAGTTTGAATCATTTTTTTTTACTTTTGTGTTCTTCTTCAAATATTTCGTCAAATTGTACGCTACCTTTGCATAGTCCCTTATAAACTTCCTATAATACCCTGTCATTCCTAAAAATGATTTTATTTGTTTCGGTGTCTCAGGAATTTTAAGTTTAAGGATGTTATTAATTTTGTTCATGTTTGGTTTTATACCTTCGGTTGTTAAAAAGTGACCTAAATATTCTGTTTTTTTTGCAAAAAAATTACATTTGTCTATTTGTACTTTAAGGTTGTGTTCGCGAAGTTTATTAAAATTTTTTTGAATATTTTCTGTGTGTTCCTGTATGTTAGTGCTAAATATCAGGATATCGTCTAGATATACGACGCAGATTTTATTAATGTATTCACGAAGTACAGAGTTTATCAGTCTTTGGAACGTTGCCGGGGCATTTTTTAATCCGAACGGAATTCTGATGAATTCATAATGTCCCAAGTGGGTAGAGAAGGCAGTTTTCTTTCTGTCCTCTGGTTTGATCAGGATTTGGTGAAATCCTTTTGCGAGGTCTAAAGTCGTGAAATATTGGGCTCGTCCCAATTTTTCTAAGATGCTCTCTATGTTAGGGATGGGAAATTTATCATTTACGGTTGCCTCGTTGAGTTTTCTATAGTCAATTACTATACGCCACTTTTTTTGCCGGAATTGTCCATCTTTTTGGGCACAATCCAGAGTGGTGAGTTATACGGTGAATTGCTTTCTGTTATAATGCCTTGGTCAAGCATCTCTCCTATTTGTTTCTTGATTTCTGTTTCATGGATTTGGGGATAGCGATATATTTTTGCGTAAATTGGTTGATTTACTGTTGTTATTATTTCATGATGAATTTCATGGGTGTGTGTTAACTTGTCGCCTTCTTGAAAAAATAGGTCCTGGTTTTTTGAAATAATTTCTCTTAATTTTTCTGTTTCTTCATCATTCTGTTCGCTATGTCTGAGCTTCTCAAGAATGCTCTCGTCCGTTGTTTGTTCTAGAGTTTGAATTTCGTCGTATTTGTGGGGGCAAGAATTCAAGAACTTAGTCCTGACGTTATGCACTTCTAAATATTCTTCATTTAAGTTTATGATTGCTTGCATTGGTTTAAGTAAGTTGACGCCGATAATGCCATCGAAACATATATTTTTAAATGATGTTACTTTCCAACACATATACGCATTTTCGTTGAATTCAAGGGGGACATTAGTGATAATTTCTTGAGAAATTTTCGTAAGTCCATTCAAAGTTTTGAAAAATAGAGGTTGTTTTAAGTTTTTTCGTTCGTATTTGGTCAGTTTGTACTTGTCTATTAGTGACGTCGTTGAGCCTGTATCTAATAGGCATTTGACCTTTTCATGTCCTATGGATAATTCTACTATCGGTAAGTTATGTTGGGGCCCTGTGACTGAAAATTTTCCTCGCGATTTTCGGGTGGTTGATTGCAAAAACGGGGTGGATAATTCATTTGTATATGGTCAACTTCCATCGGGGTACTTTGATTTTGTTTATACAGTCCTGAATTCCTGTAATTATTGTAGTTATGGTAGTTATTATGTCCTTGTCTCACTTGGTCGGATGTGTGTGTTCTATGTTTAAATTGTCCTGAATTTGTGTTGAAATTGTGTTGTGGGATATGTGTGATTGGATTGGGTCGTTGCACAGGGGGCTTGGTCTATATTTTTCTTGATTACGGTTAGTTCTGAAGTGGGGGTTCCTAAGTAATCCTGTCTCTTCTAGAGTGTTAAACGCTTCCCTGAGATGGTTGATATTTCTACAATGGACTACACTCGCGAGATGGGCATCTATACCATTAAGAAACGTTTTTAAAATAACGGACTCATTTGTTTGGGGTGAAAATTCTACCGGTTTTAAATCATCGAATTCGTATTTTGTATTAAGCTTATCTAAAAAACCTTTAAGAATATAGTAATATTCACTTACATTATAATTTTTTATATTGAGTGCTTTGTGATAAAGGGCATGGTAGCTTTCCTTCACGCCAAAGTTCCTGATAAGTTCCTTCTTTGTCTCCTGCCATGTTGCTTGTGGTCCCAGTGTCCTAGTTACTTCCAATGCTGCTCCCTGGATTTTATTCCTGATGTGTCGTTGGTATACAAATTCTTGGAGTGGTGGGTTGGTGTTGAATAGGGGAAGAATAAGGTCCACTTCCCTGATGAACGATGACAAGGCGTAGTCTTTGGATCCGTTGAATTCCTTGATTGATGCGGCTTCCTTAAGGAGTTCTCCCGCTGAGAAGACGTAGTTTGCGTCTGCTTGGTTTTCCATGTTTTAAATATAATTTTATTTTTTTTCCAATCGAACTCTTAGGAGGTTGATGGAGATATTTTAAAAATATCGTTTTTTTTCACGATTCACTACCGAACTCTTTGGAGTTTGAAGGAAATATTTTAAATATGTATATATATTTTTCACGATTCAACCCTTTGGAGTTTGAATGAGATATTTTAAATATGTATACTTTTTTTCACGATTCAACTCTTTGGAGTTTGAATGAGATATTTTAAATATGTATACTTTTTTTCACGATTCAACTCTTTGGAGTTTGAATGAGATATTTTAATGTAGTTTCACTTGTACTTTTTCTGTATCTACAGATTAGAAATAGAATGAAACCTTTTTGTGGTTTTAACCGACTGCGCCAATTAAGTCGCTTTTACTTCGCGGCTTTAAAAAAAACAACTTTTTAACTTCACTCCTCTGAGTACTTTATTAGACTGAACTTTTTATATTTTTATTTTTCTGTTCGTGACTTAAAGCTAAGATTTATTATAATGTATTTTGTTGTTGTGTTACATTTTGTTAAATTGACAAAATTGGAATCGAACTTTACATTTTGTTAAATTGACAAAATCGGAATCGAACTTTACATTTTGTTAAATTGACAAAAACTGAAATTGAAATTACGTTTTGTTAAATTGACAAAATTGATAATAAACAATGTTGAAATTTGATCTACTGACCGTTGAACTAGATTGCCTTAAAGTGCAACGCTGATGCAACTAGGGTTCAACGGCTTTTGGGTTCGGTGTTCGTCAGACGAATTGTTGGCTGACGTAACCCGCGTCATAGGTAGAATATAAAAAACTACCCATAAAAATTAAAATTTTTCATATAAATTCTCTAAAAGGAGATACATTTGTGTGCAAAGTTTGATTTGGGTTAATTTGGAAAAAATTAATATTAGAACCCCTTTACTTCTGTTGATTCGTGATTCAACTTTATTATTTATAATATTGTTTCCCAATTTTTTTTTCTAATTTGAACTTTTTATGGGCATAACTTGTATTTCACACACACACACACTCATGTACATTATAATATTGAGAACTGGAATAATGTGAGAAAAAGCATGCGTTTTTGTGCTTGCGTTGTTCAAATAAATCTGTCGACGATTAAAGAAGTGGCTCGCAGTAAAAATTACAAATTAAAACATTAATGTAGTTATTTTTTAGAAGTGCTAATAATATTCTCTCGGTTAGTTGTACCGTAGATCAACATTGGTAGCAGAGCAAGGTTAAAATTTTTGCGAATTATTATGCCTGAAACACAAACACGCTTCCGCTTCGGCTTCGCCTGACGTTTACGAGTTCAGCCATACGATTTCAATGCTTCCTATCACAATGTCGCTTCGGCTTCAACGTTTCGTTGGGCAATCTTAAAGAAAATCTTAATGCTACGTAACGAAGCTACAAACGGAAGCTCTAGTTCAAAAGTGCTGAACATTTGCTTTGCCTGACAGCTCAACAGCTGTGAAAAAACGACAACAAACAAAATTACTTTGTGCGGGAAAATTAGTTCTATGAGAAATGTCATTCAAAGCAAATTCAAAGCGGTTGCTCGTAACGCAACGAAGCCGAAGCTGAAGCGTGTTTGTGTTTTTTAGGGATTAGTGCTACGTAAAATAAAATATTTTTGTTTTGTTGTTGCTGCGCGTCGTTAACCATTACTGCGATTTGAAAATTTGGTTTTGTTTGTTTGCTACGTAAAATAAAATAGTTTTGTTTTGTTGTTGCTGCTGGTCGTTCGCTATTACTGCGATATGATAATTTGGTTTTGTTTGCAGTATATACGCGTATTTTAGAGCCACTCCAACGTGTTTTAAATATCGATAAAACGAATAAAAATTCAACACAGGAAATAATTGGTGCGTCATATGCGGAATATAAAAAATGCTTTTTTGGATTAGACACTCACAAAATTTCAGCTCTCTAGGTCGTGTGGAAGATGGTTAAAAAGGACCTCAAAGTATTTGAAAATACAGACAAAAAGGGGTCAAGTCAACTTAAATAAAAGTTTTTAAAAAAAGGAGTAGAGGAGTTTATTATAACAATTTGGAGTAATACTGACTGCTATGATTACCCAAAGCAAAAAGTAATTTAAATTTAAAGTCCAGAATTTTTGTTTCCTGGGCTTCATATTCAGTATATGGATCGACTTAGTCACGAGCAACATTGCAATTCTTCACGAGTACTGGTAGAATCAATCAATCTCATTACTTATGTATAGGACCAGCATGTCACCTCGCCACTCTTCTGACATTGCTTTTTCCTCCCATACTTTGACTATTAGTCTTTGTATAGCTTGGTGTAGTGCGGAACCTCGTCTATGCTAGGTGGCGGCAGCAAATCGACTTTATAAGACTCGTAGTGTCCTTACCGTATCGGAATTGAAAACAACAATTGCTTTATATCTTATTTCTCGGACAGGAATTGATAGCAGAATGACACCAATTGTCAACAACTACTTTGTTTTGAAGCAGGAAGTCTTACAAACTGTAATACAATATCGTGTTAAAACACCTTTCAGTCGATATCGTACGGATATACTGCATTGTTTTGACGTGACAACGTCTCACTACAAGGTTTAATGGGGTACATTTTCAAAAAGTAAAATGTTAAATGTCCCACTGTTGTGATCAACAGAATTTCCACTGTTGTGATCAATAGAATTTCCACTGTTGTGATCAACAGAATGTCCCACTGTTGTGATCAACAGCGCCACACTGTTAAATGTCCGACTGTTGTGATCACTGTTAAATATCACACTTTTAAATGTCAGTACTTTGGGAACTACGCCATTTCCCACGCGATTCGCATGAAATTCGGAATGTAGGACTAAGATACGACTATAACACTTCATGCTATGGAAATTAAGGAATATGATCATTATTTTCTGGATTTTCTGGAACAAATCAATTTCTCAAGCGATTTGCATGAAATTTGGTATGTAGGGGTAAGATGCGACTATAAGACTTTTGCTATGGAAATTCTGGAATATATTCATTATTGTCTGGAATTTATGGAACAAAGCAATTTTTCAAGCGATTCGCATGAAATTCGGAATGTAGGACTAAGATGCGACTATAAAACTTCTTGCTATGGAAATTCTGGAATATGATCATTATTGTCTGGAGTTTCTGGAACAAAGCAATTTCTCAAGCGATTCGCATGAATTTCGGAACGCAGGACTAAGATGCGACTATAAGACTACTTGCTATGGAAATTCTGGAATATGATCATTATTGTCTGGAGTTTCTGGAACAAAGCAATTTCTCAACCGATTCGCATCAAATTCGGAATGTAGGACTAAGATGCGATTATAAGACTTCTTCCTATGGAAATTTTGAAATATAATCATTATTGTCTGGAATTTCTGAAACAAAGCAATTTATCAAGCGATTCGCATGAAATTCGGAATGTAGGACAAAGATGTGACTATAAGATTTCTTCCTATGGAAATTCTGGAATATATTGTCTGGAATATCTGGAGCAAAGCAATTTTTCAAGCAATTCGCATGAAATTTGGTATGTAGGGGTAAGATGCGACTATAAGACTTTTGCTATGGAAATTCTGGAATATAATCATTATTGTCTGGAATATCTGGAGTTAAGCAATTTTTCAAGCGATTCGCATGAAATTCGGAATGTAGGACTAAGATGCGATTATAAGAATTCTTCCTATGGAAATTCTGGAATATAATAATTATTGTCTGGAATTTCTGGAACAAAGCAATTTCTCAAGCGATTCGCATGAATTCGGAATGTAGGACAAAGATGTGACTATAAGATTTCTTCCTATGGAAATTCTGGAATATATTGTCTGGAATATATGGAGCAAAGCAATTTTTCAAGCGATTCGCATGAAATTTGGAATGTAGGACTAAGATGTGACTATAAGATTTCTTAATATGGAACTTCTGGAATATGATCATTATTGTCTGGAATTTCTGGAACAAAGCAATTTTTCAAGCGGTTCGCACGAAATTCGGAATGTGTGACTAAGATGTGACTATAAGATGGGACTATAAGATTTCTTGCTATGGAAATTCTGGAATATGATCATTATTGTCTGGAATTTCTGGAACAAAGCAATTTCTCAAGCGATTCGCTTGAAATTCGGAATGTAGGACTAAGATGCGACTGCAAGACTTCTTCCTATGGAAATTCTGGTATATGATCATTATGGTCTGGAATTTCTGGAACAAAGCAATTTCTCAAGCGATTCCCATGAAATTCGGAATGTAGGACTAAGATGCAACTATAACACTTGTTCATCTGGAAATTCTGGGATATGATCATTATGGTCTGGAATTTCTGGAACAAAGCAATTTCTCAAGCGATTACCATGAAATTCGGAATGTAGGACTAAGATGTGACTATAAGATGGGACTATAAGATTTCTTGCTATGGAAATTCTGGAATATGATCATTATTGTCTGGAATTTATAGAACAAAGCAATTTCTCAACCGATTCGCATGAAATTCGGAATGTAGGACTAAGATGCAATTATGAGACTTCTTCCTATTGAAATTCTGGAATATAATCATTATTGTCTGGAATTTGTGGAACAAAGCAACTTCTCAAGCGATTCGCATGAAATTCGGAATGTTTGATTAAGATGTGACTATAAGATGGGACTATAAGATTTCTTCCTATGAAACTTCTGGAATATGATCATTATGGTCTGGAATTTCTGAAAAAAAACAATTTCTCAAGCGATTCGCATGAAATTCGGAATGTAGGACTAAGATGCGACTGCAAGACTTCTTCCTATGGAAATTCTGGAATATAATCATTATTGTCTGGAATTTCTGGAACAAATCAACTTCTCAAGCGATTCGCATGAAATTCGGAATGTTTGACTAAGATGTGACTATAAGATGGTACTATAAGATTTCTTCCTATGAAACTTCTGGAATATGATCATTATTGTCTGGAATTTCTGGAACAAAGCTATTTTTCAAGCGATTCGCATTAAATTTGGAATGTAGGACTAAGATGTGACTATAAGATTTCTTAATATGGAACTTCTGGAATATGATCATTATTGTCTGGAATTTCTGGAACAAAGCAATTTTTCAAGCGAGTCGCATGAAATTTGGAATGTAGGACTAATATGTGACTATAAGATTTCTTCCTATGGAACTTCTGGAATATGATCATTATTGTCTGGGATTTCTGGAACAAAGCAATTTTTCAAGCGATTCGCATGAAATTTGGAATGTAGGACTAAGAAGTGACTATAAGATTTCTTCCTATTGAACTTCTGGAATATGATCATTATTGTCTGGAATTTCTGGAACAAAGCAATTTCTGAAGCGATTCACTTGAAATTCAGAATGTAGGACTAAGATGCGACTGCAAGACTTATTCCTATGGAATTTCTGGGATATGATCATTATGGTCTGGAATTTCTAGAACAAAGCATATCTCAAGCGATTCGCATGAAATTCGGAATGTAGGACTAAGATGCGACTATAACACTTGTTCCTATGGAAATTCTGGAATATGATCATTATGGTCTGGAATTTCTGGAAAAAAACAATTTCTCAAGCGATTCGCATGAAATTCGGAATGTAGGACTAAGATTCGACTGCAAGACTTCTTCCTATAGAAATTCTGGGATATGATCATTATGGTCTGGAATTTCTGGAACAAAGCAATTTTTCAAGCGATTCGCATGAAATTTGGAATGTAGGACTAAGATGTGACTATAAGATTTCTTAATATGGAACTTCTGGAATATGATCATTATTGTCTGGAATTTCTGGAAAAGGAGCAATTTTTCAAGCGAGTCGCATGAAATTTGGAATGTAGGACTAAGATGTGACTATAAGATTTCTTCCTATGGAACTTCTGGAATATGATCATTATTGTCTGGAATTTCTGGAACAAAGCAATTTTTCAAGCGATTCGCATGAAATTTGGAATGTAGGACTAAGATGTGACTATAAGATTTCTTAATATGGAACTTCTGGAATATGATCATTATTGTCTGGAATTTCTGGAACAAAGCAATTTTTCAAGCGAGTCGCATGAAATTTGGAATGTAGGACTAAGATGTGAATATAAGATTTCTTCCTATGGAACTTCTGGAATATGATCATTATTGTCTGGAATTTCTGGAACAAAGCAATTTCTCAAGCGATTCGCATGAAATTCGAAATGTAGGACTAAGATGTGACTATAAGATGGGACTATAAGATTTCTTGCTAAGGAAATTCTGGAATATGATCATTATTGTCTGGAATTTCTGGAACAAAGCCACTTCTCAAGCGATTCGCTTGAAATTCGGAATGTAGGACTAAGATGCGACTGCAAGACTTCTTCCTATGGAAATTCTGGGATATGATCATTATGGTCTGGAATTTCTGGAACAAAGCAATTTCTCAAGCGATTCCCATGAAATTCGGAATGTAGGACTAAGATGCAACTATAACACTTGTTCATCTGGAAATTCTGGGATATGATCATTATGGTCTGGAATTTCTGGAACAAAGCAATTTCTCAAGCGATTCCCATGAAATTCGGAATGTAGGACTAAGATGTGACTATAAGATGGGGCTATAAGGTTTCTTGCTATGGAAATTCTGGAATATGATCATTATTGTCTGGAATTTATAGAACAAAGCAATTTCTCAACCGATTCGCATGAAATTCGGAATGTAGGACTAAGATGCAATTATGAGACTTCTTCCTATTGAAATTCTGGAATATAAACATTATTGTCTGGAATTTCAGGAACAAAGCAACTTCTCAAGCGATTCGCATGAAATTCGGAATATAGGACTAATATGTGACTATAAGATTTCTTCCTATGGAATATGATCATTATTGTCTGGAATTTCTGGAATAAAGCAATTTCTCAAGCGATTCGCATGAAATTCGAAATGTAGGACTAAGACGTGACTATAAGATTTCTTCCTATGGAAATTCTAGAATATGATTATTATGGTCTGGAATTTCTGGAACAAAGCAACTTCACAAGCGATTCGCATGAAATTCGGAATGTAGGACTAAGATGTGACTATAAGATTTCTTCCTACGGAAATTCTGGAATATAATCATTATTGTCCGGAATATCTGCAGCAAAGCAATTTTTCAAGCGATTCGCATGAAATTCGGAATGTAGGGCTAAGATGTGACTAAAAGATTTCTTGCTATGGAAATTCTGGAATATAATCATTATTGTCCGGAATATCTGCAGCAAAGCAATTTTTCAAGCGATTCGCATGAAATTCGGAATGTAGGACTAATATGTGACTATAAGATTTCTTCTTATGGAACTTCTGGAATATGATCATTATTGTCTGGGATTTCTGGAACAAAGCAATTTTTCAAGCGATTCGCATGAAATTTGGAATGTAGGACTAAGATGTGACTATAAGATTTCTTCCTATTGAACTTCTGGAATATGATCATTATTGTCTGGAATTTCTGGAACAAAGCAATTTCTGAAGCGATTCACTTGAAATTCAGAATGTAGGACTAAGATGCGACTGCAAGACTTATTCCTATGGAATTTCTGGGATATGATCATTATGGTCTGGAATTTCTAGAACAAAGCATATCTCAAGCGATTCGCATGAAATTCGGAATGTAGGACTAAGATGCGACTATAACACTTGTTCCTATGGAAATTCTGGAATATGATCATTATGGTCTGGAATTTCTGGAAAAAAACAATTTCTCAAGCGATTCGCATGAAATTCGGAATGTAGGACTAAGATTCGACTGCAAGACTTCTTCCTATAGAAATTCTGGGATATGATCATTATGGTCTGGAATTTCTGGAACAAAGCAATTTTTCAAGCGATTCGCATGAAATTTGGAATGTAGGACTAAGATGTGACTATAAGATTTCTTAATATGGAACTTCTGGAATATGATCATTATTGTCTGGAATTTCTGGAAAAGGAGCAATTTTTCAAGCGAGTCGCATGAAATTTGGAATGTAGGACTAAGATGTGACTATAAGATTTCTTCCTATGGAACTTCTGGAATATGATCATTATTGTCTGGAATTTCTGGAACAAAGCTATTTTTCAAGCGATTCGCATGAAATTTGGAATGTAGGACTAAGATGTGACTATAAGATTTCTTAATATGGAACTTCTGGAATATGATCATTATTGTCTGGAATTTCTGGAACAAAGCAATTTCTCAAGCGAGTCGCATGAAATTTGGAATGTAGGACTAAGATGTGAATATAAGATTTCTTCCTATGGAACTTCTGGAATATGATCATTATTGTCTGGAATTTCTGGAACAAAGCAATTTCTCAAGCGATTCGCATGAAATTCGAAATGTAGGACTAAGATGTGACTATAAGATGGGACTATAAGATTTCTTGCTAAGGAAATTCTGGAATATGATCATTATTGTCTGGAATTTCTGGAACAAAGCCACTTCTCAAGCGATTCGCTTGAAATTCGGAATGTAGGACTAAGATGCGACTGCAAGACTTCTTCCTATGGAAATTCTGGGATATGATCATTATGGTCTGGAATTTCTGGAACAAAGCAATTTCTCAAGCGATTCCCATGAAATTCGGAATGTAGGACTAAGATGCAACTATAACACTTGTTCATCTGGAAATTCTGGGATATGATCATTATGGTCTGGAATTTCTGGAACAAAGCAATTTCTCAAGCGATTCCCATGAAATTCGGAATGTAGGACTAAGATGTGACTATAAGATGGGGCTATAAGGTTTCTTGCTATGGAAATTCTGGAATATGATCATTATTGTCTGGAATTTATAGAACAAAGCAATTTCTCAACCGATTCGCATGAAATTCGGAATGTAGGACTAAGATGCAATTATGAGACTTCTTCCTATTGAAATTCTGGAATATAAACATTATTGTCTGGAATTTCAGGAACAAAGCAACTTCTCAAGCGATTCGCATGAAATTCGGAATATAGGACTAAGATGTGACTATAAGATTTCTTCCTATGGAATATGATCATTATTGTCTGGAATTTCTGGAATAAAGCAATTTCTCAAGCGATTCGCATGAAATTCGAAATGTAGGACTAAGACGTGACTATAAGATTTCTTCCTATGGAAATTCTAGAATATGATTATTATGGTCTGGAATTTCTGGAACAAAGCAACTTCACAAGCGATTCGCATGAAATTCGGAATGTAGGACTAAGATGTGACTATAAGATTTCTTCCTACGGAAATTCTGGAATATAATCATTATTGTCCGGAATATCTGCAGCAAAGCAATTTTTCAAGCGATTCGCATGAAATTCGGAATGTAGGGCTAAGATGTGACTATAAGATTTCTTGCTATGGAAATTCTGGAATATGATCATTTTGGTCTGGAATTTCTGAAACAAAGCAATTTCTCAAGCGATTCACATGAAATTCGGAATGTAGGACTAAGATGCGACTATAAAACTTCTTGCTATAGAAATTCTGGAATATGATCATTTTGGTCTGGAATTTCTGGAACAAAGCAATTTCTCAAGCGATTCGCATGAAATTCGGTACGCAGGACTAAGATGCGACTATAAGACTACTTGCTATCGAAATTCTGGAATATGATCATTATTGTCTGGAATTTCTGGAACAAAGCAATTTCTCAACCGATTCACATGAAATTCGCAATGTAGGACTAAGATGCGATTATAAGACTTCTTCCTATGGAAATTATGGAATATAATCATTATTGTCTGGAATTTCTGGAACAAAGCAACTTCTCAAGCGATTCGCCTGAAATTCGGAATGTTTGACTAAGATGTGACTATAAGATGGGACTATAAGTTTTCTTCCTATGAAACTTCTGGAATATGATCATTATTGTCTGGAATTTCTGGAACAAAGCTATTTTTCAAGCGATTCGCATGAAATTTGGAATGTAGGACTAAGATGTGACTATAAGATTTCTTCCTATGGAACTTCTGGAATATGATCATTATTGTCTGGAATTTCTGGAACAAAGCAATTTTTCAAGCGATTCGCATGAAATTTGGAATGTAGGACTAAGATGTGACTATAAGATATCTTCCTATGGAACTTCTGGAATATGATCATTATTGTCTGGAATTTCTGGAACAAAGCAATTTCTGAAGCGATTCCCTTGAAATTCAGAATGTAGGACTAAGATGCGACTGCAAGACTTATTCCTATGGAATTTCTGGGATATGATCATTATGGTCTGGAATTTCTAGAACAAAGCATATCTCAAGCGATTCGCATGAAATTCGGAATGTAGGACTAAGATGCGACTATAACACTTGTTCCTATGGAAATTCTGGAATATGATCATTATGGTCTGGAATTTCTGAAAAAAAAAAACAATTTCTCAAGCGATTCGCATGAAATTCGGAATGTAGGACTAAGATGCGACTGCAAGACTTCTTCCTATGGAAATTCTGGGATATGATCATTATGGTCTGGAATTTCTGGAACAAAGCAATTTCTCAAGCGATTCGCATGAAATTTGGAATGTAGGACTAAGATGCGACTATAAGACTACTTGCTATGGAAATTCTGGAATATGATCATTATTGTCTGGAATTTCTGAAACAAAGCAATTTCTCAACCGATTCGCATGAAATTCGGAATGTAGGACTAAGATGCAATTATGAGACTTCTTCCTATTGAAATTCTGGAATATAAACATTATTGTCTGGAATTTCTGGAACAAAGCAACTTCTCAAGCGATTCGCATGAAATTCGGAATGTAGGACTAAGATGTGACTATAAGATTTCTTCCTATGGAAATTCTGGAATATGATCATTATTGTCTGGAATTTCTGGAATAAAGCAATTTCTCAAGCGATTCGCATGAAATTCGAAATGTAGGACTAAGATGTGACTATAAGATTTCTTCCTATGGAAATTCTAGAATATGATTATTATGGTCTGGAATTTCTGGAACAAAGCCACTTCACAAGCGATTCGCATGAAATTCGGAATGTAGGACTAAGATGTGACTATAAGATTTCTTCCTATGGAAATTCTGGAATATAATCATTGTTGTCTGGAATTTCTGGAGCAAAGCAACTTCTCAAGCGATTCGCATGAAATTCGGAATGTAGGACTAAGATGTAACTATAAGATTTCTTCCTATGGAACTTCTGGAATATGATCATTATTGTCTGGAATTTCTGGAACAAAGCAATTTCTCAAGCGATTCGCATAAAATTCGAAATGTAGGACTAAGATGTGACTATAAGATTTCTTCCTATGGAAATTCTAGAATATGATTATTATGGTCTGGAATTTCTGGAGCAAATAAATTTTTCAAGCGATTCGCACGAAATTCGGAATGTGTGACTAAGATGTGACTATAAGATGGGACTATAAGATTTCTTCCTATGACACTTCTGGAATATGATCATTATTGTCTGGAATTTCTAGAACAAAGCAATTTTTCAAGCGATTCGCATGAAATTTGGAATGTAGGACTAAGATGTGACTATAAGATTTCTTCCTATGGAACTTCTGGAATATAATCATTATTGTCTGGAATTTCTGGAATAAAGCAATTTCTCAAGCGATTCGCCTGAAATTCGGAATGTAGGACTAAGATGCGACTGCAAGACTTATTCCTATGGAAATTCTGGGATATGATCATTATGGTCTGGAATTTCTAGAACAAAGCAATATCTCAAGCGATTCGCATGAAATTCGGAATGTAGGACTAAGATGCGACTATAACACTTGTTCCTATGGAAATTCTGGGATATGATCATTATGGTCTGGAATTTCTGGAACAAAGCAATTTCTCAAGCGATTCGCATGAAATTTGGAATGTAGGACTAAGATGCGACTATAAGACTACTTGCTATGGAAATTCTGGAATATGATCATTATTGTCTGGAATTTCTGGAACAAAGCAATTTCTCAAGCGATTCGCATGAAATTCGGAATGTAGGACTAAGATTCGACTGCAAGACTTCTTCCTATAGAAATTCTGGGATATGATCATTATGGTCTGGAATTTCTGGAACAAAGCAATTTTTCAAGCGATTCGCATGAAATTTGGAATGTAGGACTAAGATGTGACTATAAGATTTCTTAATATGGAACTTCTGGAATATGATCATTATTGTCTGGAATTTCTGGAAAAGGAGCAATTTTTCAAGCGAGTCGCATGAAATTTGGAATGTAGGACTAAGATGTGACTATAAGATTTCTTCCTATGGAACTTCTGGAATATGATCATTATTGTCTGGAATTTCTGGAACAAAGCTATTTTTCAAGCGATTCGCATGAAATTTGGAATGTAGGACTAAGATGTGACTATAAGATTTCTTAATATGGAACTTCTGGAATATGATCATTATTGTCTGGAATTTCTGGAACAAAGCAATTTTTCAAGCGAGTCGCATGAAATTTGGAATGTAGGACTAAGATGTGAATATAAGATTTCTTCCTATGGAACTTCTGGAATATGATCATTATTGTCTGGAATTTCTGGAACAAAGCAATTTCTCAAGCGATTCGCATGAAATTCGAAATGTAGGACTAAGATGTGACTATAAGATGGGACTATAAGATTTCTTGCTAAGGAAATTCTGGAATATGATCATTATTGTCTGGAATTTCTGGAACAAAGCCACTTCTCAAGCGATTCGCTTGAAATTCGGAATGTAGGACTAAGATGCGACTGCAAGACTTCTTCCTATGGAAATTCTGGGATATGATCATTATGGTCTGGAATTTCTGGAACAAAGCAATTTCTCAAGCGATTCCCATGAAATTCGGAATGTAGGACTAAGATGCAACTATAACACTTGTTCATCTGGAAATTCTGGGATATGATCATTATGGTCTGGAATTTCTGGAACAAAGCAATTTCTCAAGCGATTCCCATGAAATTCGGAATGTAGGACTAAGATGTGACTATAAGATGGGGCTATAAGGTTTCTTGCTATGGAAATTCTGGAATATGATCATTATTGTCTGGAATTTATAGAACAAAGCAATTTCTCAACCGATTCGCATGAAATTCGGAATGTAGGACTAAGATGCAATTATGAGACTTCTTCCTATTGAAATTCTGGAATATAAACATTATTGTCTGGAATTTCAGGAACAAAGCAACTTCTCAAGCGATTCGCATGAAATTCGGAATATAGGACTAAGATGTGACTATAAGATTTCTTCCTATGGAATATGATCATTATTGTCTGGAATTTCTGGAATAAAGCAATTTCTCAAGCGATTCGCATGAAATTCGAAATGTAGGACTAAGACGTGACTATAAGATTTCTTCCTATGGAAATTCTAGAATATGATTATTATGGTCTGGAATTTCTGGAACAAAGCAACTTCACAAGCGATTCGCATGAAATTCGGAATGTAGGACTAAGATGTGACTATAAGATTTCTTCCTACGGAAATTCTGGAATATAATCATTATTGTCCGGAATATCTGCAGCAAAGCAATTTTTCAAGCGATTCGCATGAAATTCGGAATGTAGGGCTAAGATGTGACTATAAGATTTCTTGCTATGGAAATTCTGGAATATGATCATTTTGGTCTGGAATTTCTGAAACAAAGCAATTTCTCAAGCGATTCACATGAAATTCGGAATGTAGGACTAAGATGCGACTATAAAACTTCTTGCTATAGAAATTCTGGAATATGATCATTTTGGTCTGGAATTTCTGGAACAAAGCAATTTCTCAAGCGATTCGCATGAAATTCGGTACGCAGGACTAAGATGCGACTATAAGACTACTTGCTATCGAAATTCTGGAATATGATCATTATTGTCTGGAATTTCTGGAACAAAGCAATTTCTCAACCGATTCACATGAAATTCGCAATGTAGGACTAAGATGCGATTATAAGACTTCTTCCTATGGAAATTATGGAATATAATCATTATTGTCTGGAATTTCTGGAACAAAGCAACTTCTCAAGCGATTCGCCTGAAATTCGGAATGTTTGACTAAGATGTGACTATAAGATGGGACTATAAGTTTTCTTCCTATGAAACTTCTGGAATATGATCATTATTGTCTGGAATTTCTGGAACAAAGCTATTTTTCAAGCGATTCGCATGAAATTTGGAATGTAGGACTAAGATGTGACTATAAGATTTCTTCCTATGGAACTTCTGGAATATGATCATTATTGTCTGGAATTTCTGGAACAAAGCAATTTTTCAAGCGATTCGCATGAAATTTGGAATGTAGGACTAAGATGTGACTATAAGATATCTTCCTATGGAACTTCTGGAATATGATCATTATTGTCTGGAATTTCTGGAACAAAGCAATTTCTGAAGCGATTCCCTTGAAATTCAGAATGTAGGACTAAGATGCGACTGCAAGACTTATTCCTATGGAATTTCTGGGATATGATCATTATGGTCTGGAATTTCTAGAACAAAGCATATCTCAAGCGATTCGCATGAAATTCGGAATGTAGGACTAAGATGCGACTATAACACTTGTTCCTATGGAAATTCTGGAATATGATCATTATGGTCTGGAATTTCTGAAAAAAAAAACAATTTCTCAAGCGATTCGCATGAAATTCGGAATGTAGGACTAAGATGCGACTGCAAGACTTCTTCCTATGGAAATTCTGGGATATGATCATTATGGTCTGGAATTTCTGGAACAAAGCAATTTCTCAAGCGATTCGCATGAAATTTGGAATGTAGGACTAAGATGCGACTATAAGACTACTTGCTATGGAAATTCTGGAATATGATCATTATTGTCTGGAATTTCTGAAACAAAGCAATTTCTCAACCGATTCGCATGAAATTCGGAATGTAGGACTAAGATGCAATTATGAGACTTCTTCCTATTGAAATTCTGGAATATAAACATTATTGTCTGGAATTTCTGGAACAAAGCAACTTCTCAAGCGATTCGCATGAAATTCGGAATGTAGGACTAAGATGTGACTATAAGATTTCTTCCTATGGAAATTCTGGAATATGATCATTATTGTCTGGAATTTCTTGAATAAAGCAATTTCTCAAGCGATTCGCATGAAATTCGAAATGTAGGACTAAGATGTGACTATAAGATTTCTTCCTATGGAAATTCTAGAATATGATTATTATGGTCTGGAATTTCTGGAACAAAGCCACTTCACAAGCGATTCGCATGAAATTCGGAATGTAGGACTAAGATGTGACTATAAGATTTCTTCCTATGGAAATTCTGGAATATAATCATTGTTGTCTGGAATTTCTGGAGCAAAGCAACTTCTCAAGCGATTCGCATGAAATTCGGAATGTAGGACTAAGATGTAACTATAAGATTTCTTCCTATGGAACTTCTGGAATATGATCATTATTGTCTGGAATTTCTGGAACAAAGCAATTTCTCAAGCGATTCGCATGAAATTCGAAATGTAGGACTAAGATGTGACTATAAGATTTCTTCCTATGGAAATTCTAGAATATGATTATTATGGTCTGGAATTTCTGGAGCAAATAAATTTTTCAAGCGATTCGCACGAAATTCGGAATGTGTGACTAAGATGTGACTATAAGATGGGACTATAAGATTTCTTCCTATGACACTTCTGGAATATGATCATTATTGTCTGGAATTTCTAGAACAAAGCAATTTTTCAAGCGATTCGCATGAAATTTGGAATGTAGGACTAAGATGTGACTATAAGATTTCTTCCTATGGAACTTCTGGAATACAATCATTATTGTCTGGAATTTCTGGAATAAAGCAATTTCTCAAGCGATTCGCCTGAAATTCGGAATGTAGGACTAAGATGCGACTGCAAGACTTATTCCTATGGAAATTCTGGGATATGATCATTATGGTCTGGAATTTCTAGAACAAAGCAATATCTCAAGCGATTCGCATGAAATTCGGAATGTAGGACTAAGATGCGACTATAACACTTGTTCCTATGGAAATTCTGGGATATGATCATTATGGTCTGGAATTTCTGGAACAAAGCAATTTCTCAAGCGATTCGCATGAAATTTGGAATGTAGGACTAAGATGCGACTATAAGACTACTTGCTATGGAAATTCTGGAATATGATCATTATTGTCTGGAATTTCTGGAACAAAGCAATTTCTCAACCGATTCGCATGAAATTCGGAATGTAGGACTAAGTTGCAATTATGAGACTTCTTCCTATTGAAATTCTCTTCCTATTGAAATTCTGGAATATAAACATTATTGTCTGGAATTTCTGAAACAAAGCAACTTCTCAAGCGATTCGCATGAAATTCGGAATGTAGGACTAAGATGTGACTATAAGATTTCTTCCTATGGAAATTCTGGAATTAGATCATTACTGTCAGGAATTAGATCATTATTGTCTGGAATTTCGGGAACAAAGCAATTTCTCAAGCGATTCGCACGAAATTCGGTATGTAGGGGTAAGATGCGACTATAAGACTTCTTCCTATGGAAATTCTGGAAGTAGATCATTATTGTCAGGAATTAGATCATTATTGTCTGGAATTTCGGGAACAAAGCTATTTTTCAAGCGATTCGCATGAAATTTGGAATGTAGGACTAAGATGTGACTATAAGATTTCTTAATATGGAACTTCTGGAATATGATCATTATTGTCTGGAATTTCTGGAACAAAGCAATTTTTCAAGCGAGTCGCATGAAATTTGGAATGTAGGACTAAGATGTGACTATAAGATTTCTTCCTATGGAACTTCTGGAATATGATCATTATTGTCTGGAATTTCTGGAACAAAGCAATTTTTCAAGCGATTCGCATGAAATTTGGAATGTAGGACTAAGATGTGACTATAAGATATCTTCCTATGGAACTTCTGGAATATGATCATTATTGTCTGGAATTTCTAGAACAAAGCATATCTCAAGCGATTCGCATGAAATTCGGAATGTAGGACTAAGATGCGACTATAACACTTGTTCCTATGGAAATTCTGGAATATGATCATTATGGTCTGGAATTTCTGAAAAAAAAAACAATTTCTCAAGCGATTCGCATGAAATTCGGAATGTAGGACTAAGATGCGACTGCAAGACTTCTTCCTATGGAAATTCTGGGATATGATCATTATGGTCTGGAATTTCTGGAACAAAGCAAATTCTCAAGCGATTCGCATGAAATTTGGAATGTAGGACTAAGATGCGACTATAAGACTACTTGCTATGGAAATTCTGGAATATGATCATTATTGTCTGGAATTTCTGAAACAAAGCAATTTCTCAACCGATTCGCATGAAATTCGGAATGTAGGACTAAGATGCAATTATGAGACTTCTTCCTATTGAAATTCTGGAATATAAACATTATTGTCTGGAATTTCTGGAACAAAGCAACTTCTCAAGCGATTCGCATGAAATTCGGAATGTAGGACTAAGATGTGACTATAAGATTTCTTCCTATGGAAATTCTGGAATATGATCATTATTGTCTGGAATTTCTGGAATAAAGCAATTTCTCAAGCGATTCGCATGAAATTCGAAATGTAGGACTAAGATGTGACTATAAGATTTCTTCCTATGGAAATTCTAGAATATGATTATTATGGTCTGGAATTTCTGGAACAAAGCCACTTCACAAGCGATTCGCATGAAATTCGGAATGTAGGACTAAGATGTGACTATAAGATTTCTTCCTATGGAAATTCTGGAATATAATCATTGTTGTCTGGAATTTCTGGAGCAAAGCAACTTCTCAAGCGATTCGCATGAAATTCGGAATGTAGGACTAAGATGTAACTATAAGATTTCTTCCTATGGAACTTCTGGAATATGATCATTATTGTCTGGAATTTCTGGAACAAAGCAATTTCTCAAGCGATTCGCATGAAATTCGAAATGTAGGACTAAGATGTGACTATAAGATTTCTTCCTATGGAAATTCTAGAATATGATTATTATGGTCTGGAATTTCTGGAGCAAATAAATTTTTCAAGCGATTCGCACGAAATTCGGAATGTGTGACTAAGATGTGACTATAAGATGGGACTATAAGATTTCTTCCTATGACACTTCTGGAATATGATCATTATTGTCTGGAATTTCTAGAACAAAGCAATTTTTCAAGCGATTCGCATGAAATTTGGAATGTAGGACTAAGATGTGACTATAAGATTTCTTCCTATGGAACTTCTGGAATATAATCATTATTGTCTGGAATTTCTGGAATAAAGCAATTTCTCAAGCGATTCGCCTGAAATTCGGAATGTAGGACTAAGATGCGACTGCAAGACTTATTCCTATGGAAATTCTGGGATATGATCATTATGGTCTGGAATTTCTAGAACAAAGCAATATCTCAAGCGATTCGCATGAAATTCGGAATGTAGGACTAAGATGCGACTATAACACTTGTTCCTATGGAAATTCTGGGATATGATCATTATGGTCTGGAATTTCTGGAACAAAGCAATTTCTCAAGCGATTCGCATGAAATTTGGAATGTAGGACTAAGATGCGACTATAAGACTACTTGCTATGGAAATTCTGGAATATGATCATTATTGTCTGGAATTTCTGGAACAAAGCAATTTCTCAACCGATTCGCATGAAATTCGGAATGTAGGACTAAGTTGCAATTATGAGACTTCTTCCTATTGAAATTCTCTTCCTATTGAAATTCTGGAATATAAACATTATTGTCTGGAATTTCTGAAACAAAGCAACTTCTCAAGCGATTCGCATGAAATTCGGAATGTAGGACTAAGATGTGACTATAAGATTTCTTCCTATGGAAATTCTGGAATTAGATCATTATTGTCAGGAATTAGATCATTATTGTCTGGAATTTCGGGAACAAAGCAATTTCTCAAGCGATTCGCACGAAATTCGGTATGTAGGGGTAAGATGCGACTATAAGACTTCTTCCTATGGAAATTCTGGAAGTAGATCATTATTGTCAGGAATTAGATCATTTTTGTCTGGAATTTCGGGAACAAAGCAATTTCTCAAGCGATTCGCATGAAATTCGGTATGTAGGACTAATATGTGACTATAAGATTTCTTCCTATGGAAATTATGGAATATGATCAATATGGTCTGAAATTTCTGGAGCAAATCAATTTCTCAAGCGATTCGCATGAAAATCTGAATGTAGGACTAAGATGTGACTATAAGACTTCTTCCTATGGAAATTCTGGAATATGAAATTCTCTTGATAAGCTCTACTTCGCTCCGAAGCCGACATTACAATCCTCTTTGCTGCATTTGTTCCTTCCATTGCATGTGAAGTCAATGTCGCTTCGTTTGAAGTAGACGGCACCGGCTCAGGCTGCTGAATGTTCTGCTTTTTTTTCTCTCGATAAGCTCTACTTCGCTCCGCAGCCAAAATTGCAATCTTCTTTGCTACAATTGTCGACATTGCAATCTTCTTCGTTGCATTTATTCCTTCCATTGCATGTGAAGTCAATGTCGCATCGTTTGAAGTAGACTGCTCAGGCTGCTGGATGTTCTGCTTTGTTTTCCCCTCGATAAGCTTTATTTCGCTCCGCAGCCGACATTGCAATCTTCTTCGTTGCATTTGTTCCTTCCATTGCATGTGAAGTCAATGTTGCTTGGTTAGAAGAAGATGGCAAAGGCTCAGGCTGCTCGACGTTTCGCTTTCTTTTACGATAAGCTTTCTTTCGTTCTGCAGCCGACATTACAATCTTTTTCGTTGCATTTGTTCCTTCCATTGCATGTGAAGTCAATGTCGCTTCGTTCAAGGTAGACGGCACCGGCTCAGGACGCTCGAAATTTTTTTTTCTCTCGATAAGCTTTAATTCGCTTGGCAGCTGACATTACATCTTCTTTGCTACAATTGTTCTTTGTATTACATGTGTTCTCCAGGTTGCTTGATTCGAAGAAGATGTCACAGGCTCTGGCTGCTCAACGTTTTGCTTTCTTTTACGAGAAGCTTTCTTTCGCTCCGCAGACGTCATTGCAGTCTTCTTTGCTAAATTTGTTCTTTGTATTGCATATGTCTTTTTTGCTACAATTGTTCCTGGTACGAGTATTGCATGTGAAGTCGATGTCGCTTCGTTCGAGGAACACATAACCGACATTACAATCTTCTTTGCTACAATTGATCCTTGTATTGAATGTGAACTTAAAGTTGCTTCGTTCTTCATTGCTGCATTTGTTGAATTTCCTTCGTCACTTTGTTCATCTTTATTAGATCCCTTCATACTATGAATGTGTTCGTTATTTTGTTCTAAAATTGCAAGACAGATGGGTGATGATAATGAAAATGTTTTTTCATTCATCGCAGTGATCAAACATGACCAACGGACTGGGTTTAAAAGGAATTCTTTATTTTACTGATATAGCATATACACTGGTGATCAAAATAATAGGTAAAACAATTAAACATAAGGTTTTTGAAAGTTTTAAAATATATCTTGCATAAAAATTCAGGTATTTTTTTCTCAAACAAAACACATTACTTTATTTGTTTTTGTTATTGTAAAAATTATTTTTTATTTTTATTCTTATTTTTATTTTTATTTTTATTTTTATTTTTATTTTTATTTTTATTTTTATTTTTATTTTTATTTTTATTTTTATTTTTATTTTTATTTTTATTTTTATTTTTATTTTTATTTTTATTTTTATTTTTATTTTTATTTTTATTTTTATTTTTATTTTTATTTTTATTTTTATTTTTATTTTTATTTTTATTTTTATTTTTATTTTTATTTTTATTTTTATTTTTATTTTTTTTTTATTTTTTTTTTTTATTTTTATTTTTATTCGTGTGATTTTTATATATAATATAACTGTAAACTAATTAATTAGTTTAATTATTTTAATTTAGTAACTAAAATAAATTATTTAAATACAACAGTAAATTAGTAGCCAGAATAACTGATAACTGATAAGACTTTTCCAATCCGCCTGGGTATTGATTTCTATTCATTTCTGGAATAACTTTCCAGTGCCTCTTGATCGCCGCCCTAAGGTCCGCTTTGTTGTGGAAAGTTTCCGTTGCCAATGACTTCTTTAGTTCCGCCCACAAATTCTGAATAGGATTGAGATCGGGGGACTGCCAAGGCCATGGCAACACAGAAACCTGGTGTTCGATCAACCAACCATTTACCAGTTCTGATTAATGCTTAGGATCATTGTCCTGTTGAAAGTGCCATCTTAACGGCGTTTTGTCTTCCGCATATGGCAGCATATAGTTTTCAAGAATATCACGAATCATATCTTGAATCATAACAATTGGCTCAACCCCAAACCAAGAAAAACTGCCCCACACAATGACACTTCCACCTCCAAGTTTTACCGTTTCTTTTTATAAAATAAGGGTGAAACTCCTTTCCATTGGGTCGACGAACATTCCTTCTACAATCAGAACCGAAAAGATTAATTTTGGTTTCATCGCTCCATTAACTTTTGAAAATTTTGAATTGTGTGGCTTCTTAAATTTTCCGCAAACTGCTTCCTAACCCTTATATTTTTTTTTGCTGATTAGCGGGACTTTTTTTTTGAGATTCTGCCCGTTAATTTACTAACCGTGTTACATTAGTTAATTTACCTTTTGTTTAACTTTTAATGAAAAATTTCACAAAAAACTTAAAATTACCTATTATTTCAATCACGCGTAAACGAATGTGATCTTAGCCTTTGACCTGTTACACTCAACTAATAAGAAACAACAAAGATTACCACATGTCAAAAGATCGGCAACATCCATAATAAAATAACGGTTCTTCTTGCATTCAAAAACAACAAAAAATGAGTAAGAAATCAGTGCTGCCAGTTCATTGCAGCCCTGTTACCTACTTTGATCACCAGAGTACATAAGTTATTATTAATACAAAAGAAAAGTATGATCAACTCATTTTAATAAATTGTATTGATAAAATTTACTTCAAATGATGTGTGTTGAATTTACATTAAATAAGATATTGTTTTATTCCAAATGGAGATTGTTGTATTCATACTTTGGTGGTGTGAAGAGGGTGAAGCTTTATTGACCAAAAACAATTGGGGTAAAATACTAATTATATTGAATAGTGATTTCAATGTAAACTTTGCTAAGACAGAAGCACAACTACTAATTGACTTCTTAGACGATAAATGGGAATTGAAAATTAATATTAATAGAACAATATCAACTTCAATAACTGGAAAAACTTTCGACACAGTATTTAATAAATATTAAGATAAACTCCAATACCAACTTTTTTATACTTCATTTAAGCTATAACCTTATAGACTTATACAGTAGTACCTAAAGATTATTTTCGACGCATAATTACATCTGTTTAAAAAATTCTTTTATCGTACAATTTTGTTTTTTCTTTAAAGTTTACGGTGGTGACGTTACTAAAACGTTTCCTATACAAATCAAATGGCTTTGGTTTCCTAGCCAGCGTTGAGTGTGAAATAGCGTTGACGCTACTTTCTTGACGGCCGTCATAGCGGTGATAAATAAAAGTTCAAGATTTTTTTCGTGCAGCGGTGATGACTTTAAATTTAAAATAAAAATATGTGCAAACTCGAATTAGACCATCGAAGATGATGAAATTTTGATTATTTTGTATGAAATAATAAAGTTCTATATAATCTCAAAAGCAAAAACTAAACAAAAGCTCGGTTAAAACAATATCAAACAATACTGGTGTCAAGATAAAGTAATGCCTGAACTTTTCATCGTTACAGTGTAGATGGAGACGCACAATTGTATATACATAACGAGCGAGGAAAGTGGAGTTTATCGTGCGAGTTAGAAGCCTGAAGCACGAGGCGGTTGCCGAGTGCGGTAATTTAACGAACACGATGAGCACTTGTCTACGAGTAATGTACGCTATTTTTCACACGACCAAAACCGGGTTTTCTGCTAAATCGGTTATGCACAATGCAAAATTCCAAGGTGAATGTGTGGTCGCTGTGACTGCAGTAAATAACAAAAGCATTTTATATGTTAACTCACTAGTGTGTATAACGGGTACTTTCGAGGCTAGGTTATAGTCACTTTCGTATATGGGCACGATTTGAAGCATCTTTAGTTTAGCATTAGTTTTCTTCTTTTGATGACTCCTTATCTTCAAAATATACTAATAATTCTATGTCTAGCTCGTCCATTCTACACGCTACTAATACGCTCTTGTCTGTTTTCCGTCTTCTAAATTGACATCTGTGACCACCGCAAAGACGGCCGTGTTCTTTTGGTCGCTGCATCACGACATATTACGGCCACTTTCTTAGGTGACGGCATCGCTTTCTTAAGAAACACTAGCTTAACATGCGTGTCGGCCAAAACTGTTTATGTTTATTTGGTATATACATGTGTGTAAAATTTGAAAAAAATCGGGTAATTTTTATTTTAAATTTGTATGGGAGCCCCACGAACTCGAGGCTCGATCACTTCCAAATATTAAACGAAAGTAGTGTCACCGGAAATACACATGTGTACAAAATTTCAGGAAAATCGGGCTTTAGGAAGTGAATTGAAAATTGATAATTAAAAAAAAAATTTGTATGGGAGCCCCCCGACCCCGCGGCCCAAGGGGCCTCAAATTTTAATAGAAAGTGTTGTCATGGGAGATATACATGTGTGCAAAATTTCAATAAAATCGGTCTGTATGAAGTGGGTTAAAAATTGGCCAGCCAGCCAGCAAGTGAAGTTAATATAGAGAATTTAAAAACCATTTCGCTTTATGCTATTTATAAAAAGAAAACTTCTTATTTTGGAAAGATTGTGTAATTAAACAGTTCCTACCACAAAATTCCATTTATATTTTTCTATTTCTAACTATTTCTCAAGAATATAAAAATATTGTGTATCTGCAGCTGTCGTTAGTATTATATATAAAAAACTAACCCATATAAATTAAAAATTTTCAAATAAATTATTTTATCCATATGTGCATAGTTTGACTAAAATAGGGTTAATTTCGAAGAAATTAATATGGAAGGCCTTCGGCCCTGGGGTCTGATCACTTTCAATTTTATAAAGAGAGTGTTGTCATCGGAGATACACATGTGTGTAAACTTTGAAAAAAATTTGGTTTTAGAAAGAGGATTGAAATTGAACACAAGATTTGGTTGTCTGCTTCACAACAAAGAAACACATCAGGACGCGAAGTAAATACTCGCAGGTGTAGAGCATTTAAAAACGCATTTCACATTCATTGCTAATGTAATTCTCCTATCAAGTTGAACCTAGAGTAAAGTTTTTAAAATTTTTTGAGTTGCACACTAAGTGCTCTCGAACTGGTTATTGATCAATACCGATTGTGCTTGTTAATTTGAATAATGAAAATCATAGCAATGATCGTCTTTTAACGTTTAGTATATACTAAATACTAAATAATATTTGAGTAGATTTGAATTAAAGTTGAAGAGAATTATAGAGAGCAGGAATATCACTTGCATCGAAATGGTTATCGTATCGAAGAAGGTCGCTATGAAACGCGTAGGCACATATTCGTCATTATATTCCTTTTGTTTGATTTTTTTTTCATCTGTAACTGAGCGAAGAGTTATTAACTCTTACCCTTTTCTTAAATTTAATAAAGAAAAAAAGAGCACATACAATAGAATAAATAATTCATAAGCGGATTTAAATGTTACCACTTATTGGTAGGTGGTTCCATATTGCATATGGCTATCAGCAATTCTGCTGTGACTTTTAACTTAGAGTAAATATATTAAAATTCCATGACCTGCGCACATAGGGCATAACAGTTTCTCAAATAATATAAAATTTGAGTAGATTTGAGTTATTTTGAAGAGAATTATAGAGAGAGGCAATACCACTTGCATCGAAATGGTTATCGTATCGAAGAAGGTCGCTATGAAACGCGTAGGCACATATTCGTCATTATATTCCTTTTGTTTGATTTTCTTTTCATCTGTAGCTGAGCGAAGAGTTATTAACTCTTACTCTTTTCTAAAATTTAATAAAGAAAAAAAGAGCACATACAATAGAATAAATAATTCATAAGCGGATTTAAATGTTACCACTTATTGTGAGGTGGTTCCATATTGCATATGGCTATCAGCAATTCTGCTTTGACTTTTACCAAGAGTAAATTTATTAAAATTTCATGACCTGCGCTCTCAAATATTATAAAATTTGTTATGAATTCATAATTTAAATTTTTTTATAGAAAGTGTTGCTATCGGAGATACACATCCATACATGCAAAGTTTAAATAAAATCAGGTTTAAGGAAATGGATTAAAATAACGAATTATTTAAGAATAATTGAAAACACTTCATTTGAGTGTGGTCGCTGATAAAAAACCACAAATTCAAACTCAAATTTCCACACTAATTTTGAGTTTTTTTGTTTGTAGTGAACACTTCAATTGAGTTGGTACAAAATATGACTTCCTTTGAGAGTAATTTAATTATTTAATACAAAAAAAAAATCATCTGAGGCAATAAGCAAATGCACTCAATTATTTATTCTCTTTTCATGACAGTTCTCTTTCACATATTGAACCCACAAATCACTCCACAGTACCTGACGAGTGATTTGTGATTGATATACATATGGATATGTATTTTCTACCTTCCAAATGGTTTGGATTTTGCTTACTGCATGCATGGGTTTTTCAGTCAATACGTCACGTTTATTGGAGTGACTGAAACTGCATTCATTCGAAACTAAATTTTATAGAGAGCAGGCGTCATGGCGGAAAACACCAAAAGAAATTTTGTTATTGAGTTCATCGAATTTTACCGCACTTTATCTGCGTTATGGGATATAAGGAGCAACAGAGTATTAAGGGAGGAGCAGAATCAGCAATTAGTGGAGAAATATCGGGAAAGATACCCAAATGCTGATAGAAAAGAAGTTGCTAAAAAAATAAATACGTTACGCAGCAACTACAAGCGCGCGATAAAACGCTTAACTGATGATTTTTTTTAAACACACTGCAATCACTGCCAAAGTTATTTTATCCGCTTCTGACATTGTGGTCTGCACGTCAAGACAGTAGACGAAAAATGAATGATTGAAAAGTATGCAGTAACGTGTCGGTGCAAACGTACTGCACACGTACATAAGGATGATGTAAGGAAGGCAGTAACGTGTCGGGCCGCTTTAGACACTGAAATACCTTGAAGTTAGATTAAAATTTTAATGACAACCAAGCTTGCTGCGATTCCCAAATATTCAATAAACTTAATGCGATAAGCGTTGAAGTGTGAGTTTTAAAAAAAAAAAACTTTTTTTTAAAAAATAGTTTCGCACTACAATAAACAATTTTTTGTAATTTTTATGACACTTTTATGTTAAAGATAAAGATATTTAAAAATTTTAATTTTCACGATTCACTGCATTGAGCTGAACGTTTGCTTTTAATTTCCTATGTGTGGTACCTAAATTAAAGCGTCAAGGGTCGTCGTAAAGAGAAAAATTATTTAAATTGTATTAGTTTTAGTGTGGCGCAGGCACAAAACCTTCTCTATAGAAAGCCCAACTGTTCAAAACCTTCTCTATAGAAAGCCCAACTGTTCCGATCGTACACAGATACATGCTTAGATTTAGACCAAACGTATTTGGATTAGTAATCAACTAAAGAGCAAAATCCATATAAAATTTTTCTGTTTCGCACTACCACATCTTAAGTTTCTCGCTCTTTGCGACTACTTATTTTTTGTACACTGTATTCACATCCCACAAACACACATGCGTTTGGTCTTGGTTTACAGCATTAGTATGCGTAGAGTTGGGCTTTCTATAGAGAAGGTTTTGCAACTGTTCCGATCGTACACAGATACATGCTTAGATTTAGACCAAACGTATTTGTATTAGTAATCAACTAAAGAGCAAAATCCATATAAAATTTTTCTGTTTCGCACTACCACATCTTAAGTTTCTCGCTCTTTGCGACTACTTATTTTTTGTACACTGTATTCACATCCCACAAACACACATGCGTTTGGTCTTGGTTTACAGCATTAGTATGCGTAGAGTTGGGCTTTCTACAAAACCTTCTCTATAGAAAGCCCAACTGTTCCGATCGTACACAGATACATGCTTAGATTGAGACCAAACGTATTTGTATTTAGTAATCAACTAAAGAGCGAAATCCATATAAAATATTTCTGTTTCCCACTACCACATCTTACGTTTCTCGCTCTTTGCGACTACTTATTTTTTGTACACTGTATTCACATCCCACAAACACACATGCGTTTGGTCTTGGTTTACAGCATTAGTATGCGTAGAGTTGGGCTTTCTATAGAGAAGGTTTTGCGCAGGCACAGTGTTCAAAAAACCTTCTCTATAGAAAGCCCAAATGTTTTCTTGAAGCACAGATCCTAACGAAATATTTATGGATTGGTGATTAAATTAAGAGCAAAAGCCAAGCAAAAACCATACAAAAAAAGTAGAAGACGACAATTGCATCGAAAAGTTCATCTCTTTGAGAAGCGCAGGCGCAATATTTGTCATTAAGTTCTTTTTATCTGATTCTCTTTTTTTATTATGTAATTTGATTCGGAGTACTTTACTCTTAGTTATGTTGAAATGATTAAAGAAAAGACAGGCCAAAATAAATTGTAGCAAAAACAACGTCGCTTGCAACTTTTAAATGGTGTATGCCTATTTTTTAACATACTCGTACTAGTGGTATTGTTTTGACGTGACAACGTCTCACTACAAGGTTTAAGGGGTACTTTTTCAAAAAGTAAAATGTTAAGTGATACACTGTTAAGTGATACAGTGCTCACACTGTTGTGAGACACTGTTAAATGTCAGTGAGCCATTTCTGAAGCGATTTGTATGAAATTCGGTATGTAGGGGTAAGATGCGACTATAAGACTTCTTCCTATGGAAATTCTGGAATTAGATCATTATTGTCTGGAATTTCGGGAACAAAGCAATTTCTCAAGCGATTCGCACGAAATTCGGTATGTAGGGGTAAGATGCGACTGTAAGACTTCTTCCTATGGAAATTCTGGAATTAGATCATTATTGTCAGGAATTAGATCATTATTGTCTGGAATTTCGGGAACAAAGCAATTTCTCAAGCGATTCGCACGAAATTCGGTATGTAGGGGTAAGATGCGACTATAAGACTTCTTCCTATGGAAATTCTGGAAGTAGATCATTATTGTCAGGAATTAGATCATTATTGTCTGGAATTTCGGGAACAAAGCAATTTCTCAAGCGATTCGCATGAAATTCGGTATGTAGGACTAATATGTGACTATAAGATTTCTTCCTATGGAAATTATGGAATATGATCAATATGGTCTGAAATTTCTGGAGCAAATCAATTTCTCAAGCGATTCGCATGAAAATCTGAATGTAGGACTAAGATGTGACTATAAGACTTCTTCCTATGGAAATTCTGGAATATGATCATTACTGTCTGGAATTTCGGGAACAAAGCAATTTCTCAAGCGATTCGCATGAAATTCGGTATGTAGGGGTAAGATGCGACTATAAGACTTCTTCCTATGGAAAATCTGGAATATGATCATTATTGTCTGGAATTTCGGGAACAAAGCAATTTCTCAAGCGATTTGCATGAAATTCGGTATGTAGGACTAATATGTGACTATAAGATTTCTTCCTATGGAAATTATGGAATATGATCAATATGGTCTGGAATTTCTGGAGCAAATCAATTTCTCAAGCGATTCGCATGAAAATCTGAATGTAGGACTAAGATGTGACTGTAAGACTTCTTCCTATGGAAATTTTTGAATATGATCATTACTGTCTGGAATTTCGGGAACAAAGCAATTTCTCAAGCGATTCGCATGAAATTTTCGGTATGTAGGGGTAAGATGCGACTATAAGACTTCTTCCTATGGAAATTCTGGAATATGATCATTATTGTCTGGAATTTCGGGAACAAAGCAATTTCTCAAGCGATTTGCATGAAATTCGGTATGTAGGACTAATATGTGACTATAAGATTTCTTCCTATGGAAATTATGGAATATGATCAATATGGTCTGGAATTTCTGGAGCAAATCAATTTCTCAAGCGATTCGGATGAAAATTTGAATGTAGGACTAAGATGTGACTATAAGACTTCTTCCTATTGAAATTCTTGAATATGATAATTATGGTCTGGAATTTCGGGAACAAAGCAATTTCTCAAGTGATTCACATGAAATTTGGAATGTAGGACTAAGATGCGCAAAAGATTGCCAACTTTTTTGCTACCTTCTTCAAACAATCTTTCGCTGTCAACCCCTTCGTACCAGACCCTTCATATTTCAATTACTTACTTAACTTCTCCAATGGCCCCTTTCTCTCTCAAACTATCGACCCCACTGTTATCGAAAATAAATTAAAAAACCTTAATGATGAATTCTCACCCGGCCCAGATGGCCTTCCCGCCATATTTCTAAGAAGATGTTCCTCCAGTCTCTCCATCCCCCTATCCAACCTTTTCAACTAACCCTCTCACAAGGAGAATTTCCTCAAATTTGGAAGACCTCTTTCATAACCCCGATACACAAAAAAGGATCAAAGAATGATGTAACTAATTATCGCCCCATTGCTAAACTTTCTCATATACCCAAACTTTTCGAAAGTATTTTATACGAAACCCTAAGCTTCCATTGTAAGTCTCTTATCTCTCCGAGCCAACATGGCTTTCTTAAAGGTAGATCAACCACCACTTACCTTCGTGTCCTCCGCTCTTACAGCCTTAGAGAACAGCAACGAAGTCGACGATGTCGCAACTGATTTCAGTAAGGCTTTTGATAAGATATCTCATCAATTCATCCTTTTTAAATTATCTGCCCTCTTTGAAATTATCTGCGGCTTTGAATTTCCAATTTCCAATTCTCCAATTTCTTCTCCACAAGACTCTTGTCTCCTTCAACAAGACCTAGACCGTTTTTTGACCTGCTGCCTCAAAAATTGCCTAGAGTTCAATATCACCAAATGTCAAACTATTACCTTTTCACGTAAGTGCAACAAACCCCCTCCCAGACATTACCATCTCCACGACCAACCCATTTCCCGCGTTCAAACTTTTCATGACCTTGGCATACTGTGCGTCTCGGAGCTAAATTTCCGTTCTCATATTGATGGAATCATTCTTAAAGCTAACTCATCACTTGGCTTTATTAAACGGTGGTCCAAAGAATTTTCCAACCCTTATGTGACTAGATCCCTCTATATCACGTTTGTCCGTCTCCTCCTCGAGTACGCTAGTCAAGCATGGTCCCCCTATCATCAAATTCATGTGTCTAGAATCGAGAGCGTCCAACATCGTTTTCTTCGATTTGCTCTTCGGGGCTTACCCTGGGACAATCACCTTATCCTGCCCCCTACCAAGATCGTCTAAGCCCCATAAACTTAAAAACACTTGAGGAACGCAGAGACACTGCTGACATTCTTTTCATACATCGTTTTCTCCTAGGCTCCATCGACTGCGCGTCTTTATATAACTCGATTCTTTTAAACACTAACCCCCGTAATCTACGTTGCCCACTTCTCTTCTATCTACCGACACACCGCACCACGTACGGCTCTAACGAACCTATTTCCCGTATGCTGCGAAAGGTTAACTTAAACATCAGTGTTTTCGATTTCAACCGCAGCACTCCCTGCCTTAAACTTGATCTCCTTCACCGTTCTCCCTATATTTAATATGTCTTAGGTTTTAAGTTGAATATTAGCTTGTAACAATATCTTTTGTCTTAGCTTTAAGTTAATGATGTTAGTTTTAAGATAATGCTATTAGCTTGTAATAAGCCGAATAAATGGGGTCGATCTGCCCCCACCAAAATTAAAAAAATTAAAATTAAAATAAGACTTGTTCCTATGGAAATTCTGGAATATGATCAATATGGTCTGGAATTTCTGGAGCAAATCAATTTCTCAAGCGATTCCAATGAAATTCTGAATGTAGGACTAAGATGCGAATATAAGACTTGTTCCTATGGAAATTCTGGAATATGATCATCATCATGGCCGGAATTTTGGGAACTAAACAATTTCTCAAGCGACTCGTGCCTTTTAATTTAATCGTAATATTGGCCACAACTGCAAAGAATTTCACTACAACCGTGCGTAAAGATTACATGCACTCATTTTTTTAACAACTCTTACTTCTCCTACTACTATTGACGCAACTGCATTACTGTGTTTGGGCAGTGATATGCAATATGCACCCACCTCACAATAAATTGTTATGAACATTTAGATCAGCTTATAAATTATTTATTCTGTTGTATTTGATGTGATTGATGATGATGTATGTGATTTCAATAACATACAATCCAGCTCATAGCTTGAGCAAAACGAAACAAACATATGCAGTAGTAGGCTGCGGTCAAGAATTCAGTCGCTGCATAGTTTATGCTGCATGTTGGTCAAACATTCACTTTTCGAGCCAATGCAGTAAAGAAAAATCGACTGCGCAGTTTACGCAGCCCCTTTAAATTTGATGCAAATAGCAAAATGTAAATGTCAAATTGTCGCCCTACAAGCAGACTGTAAGTCAGTTTAAAATGTAGCCGCAATTTCGTGTATACCAACTGCCTGCCATTTTTTTTTGCAGCACAAGTTGCGCAGCTACTTAATTCTTTACCGCAGCCGTAGTGATAGTATAGTCTCTGTTCATTTTCTATCAGTGCTCTGCTCTGCTCGATTCAGTGTTCTCGTGTCGTGCAGAAAAACAAAGCTACCATAAGTTACAACAAAGAAGCATGTAACAATGAAAACCTGCAAGCTTCCTTTAAAATATTTCCTTTACTTCTTATCCTTACTCCTGTTTACAGAGTAAATAACTCTTCGATCAGTTACAGAAGGGAGAGAACCATGTAAAAGAAATTTAATGATGAATAATTGGCCTGCATGTATCAAAGCGACATTCTTCTCTCTTCAATTTCATTTCTCTTCAAATTTATTTTAAAATTACTCAATTTTTTTATAAATTGAATAACTCTTTGATCTATTACAGAAGGTAGAGAACCATGCAAAAGAAATTTAATGATGAATAATTGGCCTGCATGTTTCAAAGCGACATTCTTTGCATACCATTTCGTTGCATTGGTTAGTGCTGCTCACTTCTTTTCTCTTCAAATTTAATTTAAAACTACTAAATTTTTTTTATGAGTTGAAACCAAAAGCTGATTACTCTGTTTGGGCAGTGATATGCAATATGCAGCCACTTCACAGTTAGTGGTTATGAACATTAAAATTCGCTCATAAATAATTTATATATAACTAGCTGATTACCCGGCGTTGCCCATGATAAACAGAAATACAAGGTAATATATTCCGCGTTTCAATTTTGGTTTTTTCTGCGCATGTACGTCATTCTGATACCTCTTGATCAGCAGTCACTTTAATTCCCTCTCTTACTTGTGTGTTTTTTTTCGTAATACAGGAAAAATGAAATTTGTGAATATTTAAATAAAATAACTTAAAGAAAAAACTAAAGAAATTAAAAATGACAATTTGTGCTATGTTCAATTGTAATAGCAGTAATAAAAAATCACTGAAAAGAAACCTGAATGCAGTGCCTGGTAAAATCAAATATTTCGGATTTCCAAAAGATCCTTCTTTTTGCAAAATTTGGGAAACAAAATGCCAAAGAAAAGGTCAGATAAACACTAAAAACGCCAGAGTTTGCTCAAAACATTTTGCTCCCGACCAATTTGTGCGCAATTTGAAGCATGAGTTGCTAAATTACTCCCAATTACATTCGAGAAACTTAAAACTTTGTTCTTGCCACTGAGTACTTCAATTCCAATTTTGAAACAATCTGTGCTAGACAGGAAAGCCAGGAAAGACAAAAAGGATTGTAAGGATACAGTCCAAGCATTTTGATAACATCCAACTTATTATCGGATCTTTTGCCGACAGAATGTGTAACCATTGCAAATGATGAAGAGCAAATATTCACTCTTGATGACATGAGCGATATCAAGTATGATGCCATAGAATATTTAGCTGGGTATCTCATAAAACGTTTCAAAGGGAAGATCTCCAATATCACAAAGATGTATTGCGATGAAAACAACGAATCAGGACTTACATGGACAAATGTTATTAGCGAAGGGGGCTTGCTTTCGGAATTGGGAAAATTGGATACGATTTTCAATGAACAAAATGATGAAAACAATAATTCACCTTAATCATGTTCAAATTATATTTCTTCTCTAATTTCTCAATGTAACTGTGATAACAAATTAAACATTGAAATCGTTAAAGTTTTTTTCCGATGTAAAATGTATTTTCGAATTAATATTAAAAAAAAGAGTTGCAAAATAAGCTTCATTGTAAAAAAAGAAAAATTAACAAAACAGTTAACTGAAACTATGATAGGTATCATAATATATACCTATATAATATATATAATAATGACCCACGTGTACCTGTGTATGTGTATTCAAATTATCTTAATAATAAAATATTCTTAACAAGAAAAACCAATTATTATTTAACTTTTATTAAAAAATGTTCAGATAGGTATAATAAATACCTCATAATGACCGAACAAAACAAAGCAAAGGGTATCAAGCTTACGTCATCAATGTTAGAAAGAGATGGAGATAGACATGCGCAATATATTACCTTGTATTTCTGTTTATCATGGGCGTTGCCCAGGTATTTATTCATCTCAATCTTCTATTAGGCAGGGGTAGAAAAAAGAATGATATCAATCTATAAGGTAAAATTTTAGTTTTTATTAACAAACATATGTTTTAAATTATAGCTATAGTATTCAAATTATAAAATAAAATTAAATAAACATACATAAATGCGGCAGAAATCAAAAATTGATGTAAATTTAACATATCAATAAAACACGGCTACTAATCCACCATTTCCAATTTTAAGTAGGGGCGACAATGTCCTTACCCCCAAATTCGTAGCCAAATGGTCGCCGAGTACCATTCTATACACCACTATTATCTCAGCGACCCCAAAAACTATGGGATCGACACTAATATTGGTCACCCCCCCTCTCAGTATCGACCCCATCCCTTTAGAGCTGTCTTACCGTCTCCATTCAACTCTGCGACCACGACAACCATAAAATCAACACTTATAACACTTTATGAAAACGTCCAATTCTCTAATCGGGGATACACACACACACACTGCGTGCTCGTTTTGTGGCAAAATCATCCACCAAATGAAATGCAGCGGCAGCGAACAGCGCAGCACACAAAGCACAGGGCTCAGACTTTGCCGTGATCTGATGCGTTAGAGCGATATTTAAAAAATGTATATGGGGGTCCCCAGGGGGCCGATCACTCCAAATTTTTACAAAAAGTGTTTTCCATCAAAGACACACATGTGTACAAAATTTAAAGAAAACAGAGAAATCCTCGCGGCCGTGTAGACGACACAGCCTACTCTGCTCTTTTTCTCTGCACAACAGCACTGTATCATTTAATGCAATTTAAAGAGAGCGAGTAGATCAGGGTACCGTTAGAGTACTTCGATCACGACTGCATAAATTGTGGATTATTTTGGGCTTAGGAAGTTGATTAGAAATTGATCACAAGATTTGGTTGGCTGCCATACAACAAACAAACACTCACAGGTGTAGAGAATTTAAAAACGCATTGCACATTTATGGCAAATGTAATTCTGCTTGTTACAGACTCGTTTGCCTAGAATTGTTCTATAAGGATGTTATGTTATTATCAAGCACATAAACTTGAAAAAGATTGGTTGTATAACAAGCACTTGAACTTGTTACATTCGAAGTGGATAATTCTTAAAATGAAAAAAACTGTCTTCTTCCGTGGTGTCATTAACAATCACAATTTTATTGAATTTGTAGCTTATTATATACAATACAAAAAATACATATCGTAGGCAACTTACAGTAATGAATAATAAACTAAACGTAAACAATAATAAAGAATATAATAATAAATATGCTGCGTCGTGAATGCAGTTTGTTGTCCTAAGTAGAAATTAAAATGTGCAAAAGTTCTGAATCTTCAATATAGTTCATTACCCCAAATAGAAATTAAAATGTGCGAATATGCTGAATCGTCAATACAGTTCGTTACCCCAAACCAATGAACTGATTCCAGGTCAACTGCTAGATCAGCAACAAGTTCGTTGGCTTGAATGAACGAACCCAATCCCTATAGAGCTGTCTTACCATCACCATTCAACTCTGCGACCACGAAAACCATAAAATCAACACTTATATCGGTCACCCCCCCCCCACACAGTTATCGACCCCAACCCCATAGAGCTGTCTTACAATCACAATTCAACTCAGCGACCACGACAACCATAAAATCGACATTAATATTGGTCACCCCCCCCCCCCTCAGTTATCGACCCCATCTCTTTAGAGCTGTCTTACCGTCACCATTCAACTCTGCGACCACGAAAACCATAAAATCAACACTTATATCGGTCACCCCCCCTCCACACAGTTATCGACCCCATCCCCATAGAGCTGTCTTACCATCACCATTCAACTCAGCGACGACGAAAACCATAGAATCAACTTTAATATCGTTCAGCCACCCCCCTGCGGGAATATAACTCACCCATAGGAGTGTACTACCAGCACTATTCGTCTCGGTGATAACGAAAACGGAGGGTCTCTAGAGAATTAGCAGTGTAGTATAGTCTCTGTTGGTTGGTTCTCAGCTAAAATCACATTACATTACTAATTGAATTGAATTAAAAGGTTTAAACTCGGAAATTATTTTATAATAACATAAACTGGAAAACTAGATATACACTTTGATTTAAGTTAAATGTACATACATAAAAATTAAATAAAATTAAATAAAAAAAAACAAACCAAAAAAATTAAAATTTTTCATCTAAATTCTCTAATCGCAGAAATTGATATGGATGTTTTTTTATTGTAGGAGAAAATCATCGAAAGAGACATTTGACATCAGATGTCAAATTTAAAAATGCTCATATCATTTTATTCTGAGCACTTAGAGCACGCTCATACTCTGAGCAAATAAGAAACACGAGCATTTTTCTTGAGAACTCTTTAACTGCTCAGAACTAATTTATGAAAACGTCAAATTCTCTAATCGGGGATACACACACACACACTGCGTGCTCGTTTTGTGGCAAAATCATCCACCAAATGAAATGCAGCGGCAGCGAACAGCGCAGCACACAAAGCACAGGGCTCAGACTTTGCCGTGATCTGATGCGTTAGAGCGATATTTAAAAAATGTATATGGGGGTCCCCAGGGGGCCGATCACTCCAAATTTTTACAAAAAGTGTTTTCCATCAAAGACACACATGTGTACAAAATTTAAAGAAAACAGAGAAATCCTCGCGGCCGTGTAGACGACACAGCCTACTCTGCTCTTTTTTCTCTGCACAACAGCACTGTATCATTTAATGCAATTTAAAGAGAGCGAGTAGATCAGGGTACCGTTAGAGTACTTCGATCACGACTGCATAAATTGTGGATTATTTTGGGCTTAGGAAGTTGATTAGAAATTGATCACAAGATTTGGTTGGCTGCCATACAACAAACAAACACTCACAGGTGTAGAGAATTTAAAAACGCATTGCACATTTATGGCAAATGTAATTCTGCTTGTTACAGACTCGTTTGCCTAGAATTGTTCTATAAGGATGTTATGTTATTATCAAGCACACAAACTTGATAAAGATTGGTTGTATAACAAGCACTTGAACTTGTTACACTCGAAGTGGATAATTCTTAAAATGAAAAAAACTGTCTTCTTCCGTGGTGTCATTAACAATCACAATTTTATTGAATTTGTAGCTTATTATATACAATACAAAAAATACATATCGTAGGCAACTTACAGTAATGAATAATAAACTAAACGTAAACAATAATAAAGAATATAATAATAAATATGCTGCGTCGTGAATGCAGTTCGTTGTCCTAAATAGAAATTAAAATGTGTGAATATGATGAATCGTCAATACAGTTCGTTACCCCAAACCAATGAACTGATTCCAGGTCAACTGCTAGATCAGCAACAAGTTCGTTGGCTTGAATGAACGAACCGCTGTGTGTCAGCATACTTGCATATTTCTTGACGTCACTAAACATTCTCCCCCCGTTAAATAATAATTTAACTCAGTCTGATTCTTCCACCTGATGTCGAGGCTTCGGCTGAGGTTTCGGCTGAGGTTTCGGTGTAGGTTTGAGTGCTATGTGTTTCCAGGTGACGTAGATGATGAGCGAGATGGAAAATATTAGCGCCAGGTATCCAATGGTCAGATGGTGATAACTGTGTGCTTGAAGCTTATGAGGCAGCTCAAACACCTTCTGCTGTGCAATCATATCATGAAGGTCCATAAGATTTTTGAGTTGATTTTCGTAGCTACTGGCGTTGAAATCCTTGAGTAGTGGCTTGAGTTGCGTAATTACTGCGACTTCTGATAGCTTTGAAAACTTTTGTATGATGTTCTTATGGTGCTGGAGAACGTTTGATGCCCATGGATGGTGATGAAATTGTGTCTTAGAATACATTCGGGTTGAAGTGTTAACATTCCCGAACCCTCTAAGACAAACTGTGAAGATTCTCTATCACAAACTGCAGAAAGCCGAGTTGGAGCTCTCGTGGCGTATATCCATTGGTTCTTGTGATCCATTTGAATCCACGTCGATTTACTCTAAGTCCGTTCGAACTTACAGGTTGATTGAGTTTCGTTGTTGAAAAGTCCTAGTTCACATGAGCAGGCTTCTGCGCCCTTCCTGTATTTTGATTGAATATTGAAACACAGATATTGCTCGTCCTTCAGGCTTACGCAGGATCTTAGAGTTGCTGAATCTTTTGGAAAGTATTCGTCGCGATGGGAACTTATGGCCAATACTGGTGCGCAAGTTTGAATAGCAATCATGGTGTTGTTGATAAGACTTGGAATGGCTATCATTCCTGATCTGATCTGCCAGTGGGAGTGTAATTCTAAAAACGACATGATTTTGGCGATTCCACCCTTAACCGTCATAAGTTTGTACAACTGCAGCAAGTTATCTTCATCAGTAGGAATTTCTAAATAGGCTGGTAAGTGTGCCTTGATAGTTTGCAACTCTTCCTTAAGTTGTGTTGTTGATAGCAACAGAGAGCTAATTCTACCTTGATGAGTCTCATAGAGTACATCTAATAGCGCTGTCTGCATCCTTTGTAAGTTTGCTATCATGAGGATTAGTTGAGAGGCAACTGATTGGAACGCCTGGAATATCTTCATCTGGAACTCATCCTCGCAATTTTCCCGAACTCTTGATGTGATTTCATTGAAGTGTTTATCAATTGCCTCGAATTTTTTACTTGTTGCTGTCTCGCCTTTCCTTAATAAATTTATGGTTGAGTCAATTATGGATGTTTGGTTGCGCAGTAAGCCAAGCAAATGATTTTCGTTATTCTTTACTTGGTCTATCGTGGTCGACATCTGTTCTGCATACTCCGAATCCAAAACTCCAAACAGCGAATTGGCAATGTTTCCTATCAGATTCACCGCTCCCCTCTTGGTTCGTCTGGCTGATAGCAAGATTTCTTCGGATTGTAGCTCGTCTATGATGTGATGAAACTGGTTGAGTGTATCGTGGCATAGTTCTTGTTCCCGCAATTTTTGACATAACTGCTCCAATCGTTTTGTTCCATTTGAGAGGGCACTAAATTCTGATCTTATTGGGTCCACTTGGTAATAGATAATAAAGTCCCATTCACTTGTTGCTCTATTTACGGACCCAACTCCTTCGAAGTGAATTCCAAGGCTTGAATTGAATTTCGTAATCTGGATCTTATCAGCACATACAATCGGTAATATTAACATGATGGCTAGCAAGGATGTGAGGTTGATGCCACTCGATGTCTTTCGTCGTTTTGCGGGTATTGTTGTTGGTTCCGTTGTTGCAGAATCCTCGGAACTCTGCTGCTCAGAGTGTTCGTCGTCGTCTTCAACTGGTAGCGGTGCCAATCTGTGGATTGGACGTTTCCAAACTCCTGTTGCACTTTTGACGTCCACAACGCGTACAGATCCATCTTCGCCCTCATAGGTGTTTACAATTCGTCCAAGTGGCCATTGCAAGGGTGGAACATTGTCTTCTCTAATGATGACCATTTCTCCCACTTCGATGTTCTTGGAACACTCCTTCCACTTATGACGATAATGCAGTTCACTCAGATATTCCTGTGACCATCGCTTCCAGAACTCATATTTGAGATGAGAGACTAGGTTCCACCTGGTCAATAGAGTTTGTTTTCTAGATGCTGCGTTGTCATAAATTTGAGCCGTCAGTGGCTCTCCAATCAGAAAGTGTCCCGGAGTTAGAGCGGTGATGTCGTTCGGGTCACTGGACATCGGTGTTAGAGGTCTTGAATTTAAGATGGCCTCTATTCCAACTAGCACTGTCTCAAGTTATTCGTAAGTAAGCGTTGCTGTCGATACGCTTCTTATGAGCAGGTGTCTTGCCGATTTTACGGCTGCCTCCCAAAGACCACCAAAATGGGGTGCCTTCGGTGGAATAAAGCTGAATTGAATCGCCCTGCCACTGCATTCCTTGATTATTGTTTTCCGTGTAAAGTGTTGTTTTTAAATCTGCCAGCTGATTGTTTGCTCCCAAGTTTGTTGCGTTGTCACAGTATAGGGTTTGACAGTGTCCCCTGCGGCCAATAAATCTCCTCAATGCTCCAAGGAACGCTTCAGTGGTTAGGTCGCTGACAAGCTGACAAGGCTGTACACTTGCCTTGGTGGTGAAACAGCAGAATAGTGCTACGTATGCCTTATGAGGCCTCTTCCCGCGAATTTTATAATGGATCCAAAATGGACCACAATAATCGACTCCTGACTTGATGAAAGGTCTTGCTGGTGTTATTCTAGGCGAAGGAAGATTGCCCATTACTTGTTTGAGCAATTGGGGTTTTGCTCTACTTCACCTTATACAATATTGTACTGTTGAGCGGGCCATTAATTTTCCCTTGATAGGCCACCATCGTTGCCTAGCATGAGCCAAAAATAGGGCAAGACTCGAAAGGTGACTTGTTCGGTTTAGTTCTTTATAAGTTTTTAGATCATGAATTTCTTGCTTAAAGTCGCATGCTTGTATTGCTCGGGTTATGACAACTATTGAATCATTTAGTTCCTGGGGAGTCAAGGTAATCTCTTCTTGTCGTTGAAGTTTCGGAGAATTCGCGTGTTTGATGAAGCGTAGTAAGTATCCTACAATTCTCTGAAGTACTGCAAATGAATTCCGGTGGTTGATTTTGTATATTAATTCTTGATCCTCAGTTTTTGTTGCTGTTGCTACAATTGGCAAATTAGGTTTTTTCTCTGTGTCTTCAAGGATGGCCAGCCCTTTAACGTATTTTCCTTCTTTCTTTCTTCTTTATGTCCTGTATCCACTTATGGGTCCTAGGGCCTCTACTACGCCTACGCGCCATCGCGTGCGGTTCCTGGCAATGAGCTTCAGCTCTCTCCAACTCTTCCCCAATTGCCGTGCCTCCTCCTCAACTGTTCTGCGCCATGTATTTCTCGGACGACCCGTTCTTCTACCATCCTGAGATAACGGGTTCCATTGCATTGCGTAGTTTGCTATGGAACTGTCGCCTTTTCGGAGTGTATGACCAATCCACTGCCACTTCCGTCGTTGGATGGTTGTGCCTATTGGTTCCTGACCCGTTCTCTGGTAAAGATGTTCGTTAGAGATACGGTTAGGCCAGAAAACCCTTAAGATGTTCCGTAGGCACCTATTTACAAATGTTTGTAATCTTTTTGTGATAGTAGCGGTCACCTTCCAAGTGCTGCACCCATACAACAGCACAGATTCAACATTTGAGCGGAACAGTCGCAGCTTGGTGTTTAAGCTGATCGCATTGCTTCGCCATATCATGGACATCATTCCAAACACCGATTTTGCTTTGCCGATTCGGTTGGCAATGTCCTGTTCGGTTCCACCTTCGGTCGAGACAATACTCCCAAGAAACTCTCTACTCTCTCTACCGGCTGTCCAGCAATGTTAACATGAGTAACTGAGTTAGTGCCGAGGTTGATGTTTTTGGTTTTGGCAGTATTAATCTTCAAACCCGCAACATTTGCCTCCCTCTCCACATTTGTTGTCATTTGGTGCAGCTCCATAATTCTATGTGAGAGTAAACAAACGTCGTCAGCGTAATCCAGATGTTTGAGTTGAGATGTAAGAGTCCAACGAATTCCTCCGTTTCCAGTAGATAAAGCTGCGCGAAGTACATCGCTAATCACCAACAAAAAAAGTATCGGCGATAGAATGCAACCTTGTCGTACCCCACTTAGGATCTCGAATTCCTCTGACAGCTTTCCTCTATGCAGCACATGACATTTAGAGCCATCATAGGTTGCTTTAATAATAGCTATTAGTTTATCGGGTATACCTCTCCTGCGCAAGGCGAGCCAGATAAACTGTCTGTTGACACTGTCAAACGCCTTCTCAAAATCGATGAACAGCAGGTGCAGTGGTGACCGGAATTCAACGCACTGTTCAATAATGATCCGCAGGGTGTTTATGTGGTCTACACAGGAGGATCCAGTGCGGAAACCTGCTTGTTCGGCATCGAGTGTATCTTCCATATGTTCCTTAATACGTTCAAGTACTACTTTGGCTATTACTTTTGCAACTGCAGGGAGAACGCAAATGCCTCTCCAGTTTTCGCACTCCATAAGACTACCTTTTTTAGGGAGCTTGACAATCATTCCCTTCTTCCACTCTTCGGGGAAACTTTCTACCTCCCAAGCTCTCTCTACAAGAGGATATAAAAGCTCTGCTGATGTCGTTGGAGCTGCACGCAGAAGCTCTGCGGGTATACCATCTAGTCCTACCGACTTGTTGTTCTTTAGTGCGTTAATCGCGGTAGCGATCTCGTCTTTACTGGGAGTTGAGGTGCGAATTCGGGAAATTGTTACTTCCGGCATTTCCGCTTGATTTAGGTGCATATCGTTAGCAAATACACGGTTAAGGACCGTAGAGAAATGCTCCTTCCATCGCTTGAGCTGATCCTCATCTGAAACGAGTACGGTACCATCTAGGCCTTTCAGCGGATGTTGGCTAGAGCGGTGACCACCTGTCAGCTCTTTGGTGATTCTGTAAACGGTTCTGCTATCGCACCGGCTCGCTGCTTCCTCTGCTACTGAGGCCAGGTTGTTAATATAGTTACGCTTGTCACGTCTTACACTACGCTGCACTTCTATCATTTATCTTCGATACATGGACTCTATCTCGCTCCTCGCTACTGCTGGGATATCTACAATACGAGCTTTAAGTAGTTTACGTTCTTCAATCCGCCTCCAGGTATCTTCGGTAAGCCACGTGCTGTGCCTTGCCTGGCTTCTACCAACAATACTTTCCGCTCCAGATGTGAAAACATTTTTCACAGCCTTCCAATGTTCCTGGATGGTTGTCGGCAGTGAGCTGCTGATTGCTTCCACTCCTTGCGATAAATGATCCCTTAATTGTTGGCGTACTGAGGGCATCTTTAGCCGGTCGATGTTATACCTAGGCATTCGGATGATATTGCGGATTCTATGAACTGATGCAGTACGTAACTGGACAGTAGCTACCATAAGGTGATGATCACGTACCATACCCATGTCGGCTCCTCGTCTGTTTCGGACGTCTAACAGACAGCTCCTAAAACGTCTGCTGATCGCCACATGGTCGATTTGGTTGGATGATGATTGCCTGTCAGTTGACACCCAGCTGACCTTGTGGCAAGTCTTATGCTCAAACATGGTGCCTCCTACAACAAGGTTGTTGGTGTTGCAGAAATCAACAAATCTTTCACCATTGTCATTTCGTTCGCCGAGGCCGTGCTTCCCAATCACATGCTTGAGTCCTTCATTGTCGTTGCCAACCTTGGCATTCAAATCCCCCATCACGATGACGATATCTCCGTTCGGCGTTGCGTTGAATACAGCGTTTAGTTGATTGTAGAAGTTGTCCTTTTCATCCTCAGTCGAGGGATTCGTTGGGGCGTAGCACTGTATGATCGTGACGCGCCGTACTCTAGTCCGAAATCTGGCCGATATGATCCTATCACTATGCGGGTGCCAGGAAATTAGGCCTCTACGTGCTGTTGGCGTTAGCAGCAGACCCACTCCAGATTCACGAGTACTGCCGGAGGGTTTGCCAGAGTAGAGTAGCACAGTGTTACACGTTGGGGATTGGTACTCTCCCGCGTCGAACCATCTTACTTCACTCACTCCCAGTATGTCCAAATTATATCGAAGAAACTCACGTTCCAGTTGAAGAAATCTGGCATTATGAGGTCCTTCACTCCCAGAGTCAAGGAGCGTCCTCACATTCCAGAAACCAATCTTAGTCCGGGTACAATAGCCAAAAGTCGTCATTATTCGATCATTACTTATCCGAGGCGTTGTGTCAGTTTCAGTAGCGGGTATTTTTCGGTACCGCAGGGTGCTAGCCCACGTTACCTAGACTAGAAACGCTAGACCGTTCGCACTTGCAGTTTTAGCCTACATGTATAAGGATTTATACACATAGTTGCCCGGGGACCACCACGAGGAGGTAGAGCAAGCACTACATCACGAACTTGATTATTACGCTACTGGCCCAAACCAAGTTTTGAGCAGTCAGTAGTTTCCCGATCAATCGCAATGCAGATCCCCAACTGTTGGAAATTTACCAACGATGGGAATTTGCCCATTAATTTGTATAAAAAAAGACACTAAATTTAAAGTAATTCTTTATTTTCATATATTTAGAAGGACTTGAAGGACTTAAATTTAATGAGTGCCTCCGTACTTATAAAATCAAAAAGTAAAGTAACATGAAAAAACAAAATGTGGTTATGTCTAGGCATAAACGTCAAAGACAAAAAACGGGTTTTCGTCGCCAGGGTCGTTATATGGCCATGGTTGTTAACACTCCCCCCCCCCGCAGTATGGCTAGAGACTGCGTAGCCATGCCATTTGAGCTCCCTAGGAGAAAATGATTCGGTGTCAATGCCTCGGCGTTTTCGTTCTCCAACGGTACGTACGAAAGAGGGCGGGAATTTACGATATTTTCAACCTCCGCCAACATGCTACGTAGGAGCTCATTACTTGGTTTACGAGTCGACATGATGCGGTAGAGCACATTTTTTACTGATCTTATCAATCTTTCCCATGCCCCACCTTAGTGGGGGTGCTTAGTGTGCGAAGAAGTTAAACAATTAGCTAACTGATTTTTATCTACGTTCCTTATTGTCTCTTTAAGCTCTCGATCACCCCCGACGAATTTTGTACCATTGTACCAAGTGGATAGATGGACATTAGTGTGCGTAGAACATCACGTTTCGATGGGTGACGCTGCCCAGTGATTATGTCACTTTTTTGAATTGATGCAGATGCCTTGAATGTAATTATATCTTGGGACGGAATTCAATGTCTAAGTCGTTTTCCAAATTTATAATTTTATTGGGTTGGGTTCGACAACACCCAACGCCTTGGACACTTCAGACCCGTTGGAAACCCAATTACGAATATTAAAACCTCCGTGGTTATGAACAAGCTTAACTTCTTTCGCTAGTTGAATGGCTTCTTCTTGAGTGTCTACGCTTTCCATCATATCATCAACATAATGGTTTCGGAGAATAGATTCAACAGCTCTAGGGTACGTGTGTGTAAACTTTTGTACGTTTAAATTGATAACGTATTGCGAAATACTAGGCGCACAAGAAGCGCCAAAAATCAATACATTCATTACGTAGGTATCAATTGGTTTTGAGGCATCACCATATCGCCATAAAAACCTTTGGACATGTTGGTCCTCCGGGCGTACTAAGACTTGGTGAAACATATCTTTTATATCCCCGCAAATTGCCACCTTTCGTTCTCGAAATCTAAATAGGACTCCGGGCAGCGATGTCAGTAAATCTGGTCCCTTCAATAAAAGTGAGTTTAGAGATATACCGTTTACTTTAGCTGCTGCATCCCAAACAATTCGGAATTTGCCAGGTTTGTTTTTATTGGAAACAGCAAACGTCGGTAAATACCAAGTTCTTTTACTCTTATCATCTAATTCTGATTTACTGAGCTTTCTTATGTAGCCTTTTTGTAGATATTCATCTATTGTTCCGTTGAAGCGAATTGCTAAGTTTTTATCGAGAAGCATTTTCTTCTCTAGGCATAAAAGTCGTCGTTTGGCCATGGTAAAGCTATCGGGAAGATTAAATTCATCGAATCTCCAAAGCAGTCCAGCTTCATATCTACCATTTTGCAATTTGGTTAAACTTTGAAGAATTTTATTTGCTCTGTCGTCTTCACTAGAGACACGGATTTGCTTTGGAGAGGTTATACCAACACTATCCAAGGAAAAAAACTTCTTTACTATCTCTTGTAGTTTGCTATCGTCTTTATGTCCACATTCACAAATATGAAAACTGTGTTGAGTGGATGCTGCCTAATTTTGTACGAGTGGCAATAGGCTCATGTGCGCTCCCAGACCTGATTTCAACAGGTAGACCGTTCAAGTTATCTAGTCCTAATAGAATCCGAGGAAATCCTTTACAATAGCTGTCAACTGGTACATTTTTTAGATGTTCGTATTTACTTTTCAGATTCTCCATTACAAGTGTTTGATCGGGTAGTTGCAGTTGCCGAACAGCTCGCACATTCGCTAACTTGTATTTTTTACCACTACCAGAGATGCCGACACATACTCTTTTGGAGCCTTCTTCCACTCTGCGCATATCACCAGTGTATTTCAAACATAGCTCTTCTGGAGTACCATTTAGCTCTAGTTCGTTCGCAACACTCTCGTCTAATAAGCTCAACGAAGAGCCAAATGCATATGTTTCCAATGACTTATTTTTTCCATACAGTGTTACCGGAATAATGCGAAAAAGAACTGACGTACCGTTGTTTTTGTGTGCGTTGCAAAATTGTTCCTCTGGTGTTGGTTGCATCGTTTCATCTTTTGATTTGTTATCTCGATGAAGCAGAGGATGGTGACTTAATGTGCAGTTATCAATTCCGCATATTTCATTTCGTGCGCACGGGGTATTAAAGTGTGAAAACAAACACTTTCGACAGAGTTTCTTTTGCCTCACAGCATTCCATCTTTAATTTCTGCTCAACTTACGAAAAAGTGCGCAGTTGACAATATTTTTGCAGTCTTTATTACACACACGGCAACTCTTACAATTTTTATTGCTGTAGTTGATGACGTCTTGTTTCGTAGTATGTGAATTGACATAACCTCGAATACCCCTATTATGGTTGTCAATTGTATCAATCGATATAAATTTGTTGCAGATTGATACGCTGCTGGCTGCTTCTGCTATTTCGTTTAACCAATTACAAAATGTAAGTAGGTTTATGGCTACTTGATTTCTTCTAAATGTTGCCCAGTGCAGCCAAATTGAACCAATTTTTCCACTAACTCCTGCAGAAGTATTGGATTCTGAAGGTGACTTTGCAACCCAGTAGCTTCCATAGTAGTGCAGAGATTTCTCACGCTCACGGCAAAGGTTATTATTGTATGAAGTCTTTCTGACTTTACCAATGGGGTGTTTCTTATTTTTTCAAGTAACGAATGTATAATCTGTTCTGGTCGACCATATAGCATTTTTAAAGTCGTAATGGCAGAAGGAACACACAGTGGATGTAGCAGCATACTACGAATAGACTCGAGTGCCTTTCCTTTCAAACACTTCTGTAAGCGTAGGAGATTTTCTGCATTTGTGAGACCGCATATTTGAGTAGACCATTCGTACGTTGATATAAACAGTGGCCATTCCTCCGCGTTGCCGGAAAATAATGGCAGCTCTTTTGGAACGGAATGCCTTGCTGCTACCTGTTGCTTGCTAAGAATGGTATAGTTATTAGATGCGCCAACACTTGAGTCATTTCCGAACTCATATGCACTCATATTGGGAAGATCTTGCCTTATTGAAGTAGAAGCGTCGTTGTTTGGAATCACATTTGGCCCAAAGACATTTACTCCGGTGGTTAAAGTGCAGTTTGTAGCAGGCATAGAATTAGAACTAGCAGATGTAATGGTGTACATAGGAGTCGGCATGGCATTATAATTAACAGCTAAAGCAGCGTACGCAGGTGCCGGTGCCGCAAATATTACGCGAGGCGCGACGAAGGGTGCTGATGAGTAGTCGGTGGGCACAAATTAGCTTATTGTGCACCCGAGACACAAGTATTTGAATCAATTTCTGTCGTGACAGATCTGATGGTAGCTGAGGGAATGACATTATTGATCGCGTTAGAAGTTAAACACGTATTATTACTTTTAGCTATTGGCAAGAACGGTAGTTTTGATGTTACCACTGTAAATTTTGTATTACGACCCAATTCTGCTGATGGAATAAATACGTTTGAGCTCGTACTGGTGCCGATCTGTATTTCTTTTGCCGTATTAGTTATATTAGAAAAGTTTTCATATTGTTGGGTGGAATTGTAATTTAGAAATTGTGATATGTTTTGTTTTACCTTTTTCGATCGTTGTAGGAGTTGACTGTTGATGGCTTCGCTGGAAAACGTATCACCAGTATATTCCAAATTTAATTCACTTTCTAATTCCTCCATAAATTGATACTTTTTGTCTAAATAATGTTTGTCTCGTTCAGCTAGCAGAATTCGTTCTTCTTTGAGGCGTTTTAATCGTAGTTGAGCTCGTTTGAGTGATGTTGATCCAAGGCTGTAGTTATATACGTTTGACCTGACAGACACCTGATCATCGATCATCATTACATGAACAATCGCTGGTGGGATTGCTGCACATTTGGCAGCTGGCACTATGCTTCTGACCTTAGCTTTTTGAGGGTGACTCTTGGTTTTGTAGTTGACCCTGAAAAGAATTATTGCTTTCCATTATCGTACCCACTGTCGTTCACTCCTGTTACAGTTGTATAAACTTTTGGCTTGCAGTGTTGCACCAATGTTCCAATAAATTTAAGATTGTTGGAAATTTACCAACGATGGGAATTTGCCCATTAATTTGTATAAAAAAAGACACTAAATTTAAAGTAATTATTTATTTTCATATTGAGTGCCTCCGTACTTATCAAAATCAAAAAGGAAAGTAGCATGAAAAAACAAAATGTGGTTATGTCTAGGCATAAACGTCAAAGACAAAAAACGTGTTTTCGTCGCCAGGGTCGTTATAAGGCCAGGGTTGTTAACACTGGCCATAAGTCCTCCTTTCCATGTAGAAACATGGGTCCGTAAAACCATGGTGGTAATTTTGCTGGTTGTAATCCTCTTGATAGTACGTCGGCAGGATTATTCTTGGATGCCACATGACGCCATTGCTCGGGAAGTGAACGTTCCTGAATAGTAGCGATTCTGTTGGCCACGAATGTTTGGCACGACGATGAAGGAGAATTAATCCAGGCCAGGACAATCTCTGAGTCTGTCCATAAAAATGTCGGTGCGGTTTTAAATTTCAGGTCATCCTTGATTCTTGCAGAGAGTTGAGCCGCTAGAACTGCAGCGCATAGTTTTAGTCGTGGTAAGGTTTGTTTCTTTAATGGAGCGACTCGTGATTTTGAACATAACAATCTTACTATCGTTCTTCCATATTTCAGTTTTGCTCGTAGGTATATCACTGCTCCATATGCTTTTTCGGAAGCATCGGCAAACGCGTGGATTTGTATGACTGTTGCCACGTTACTACCGAACATATGTCGTGGAAAACGAAAATCATTTAACTCCTTTAGGTTGTTTTGAAATGATATCCATTTTGTATGTAGTTCGGCAGGTAATGCTTCGTCCCGTTCTAATTTTAATCTCCATAGCTCTTGAACAAATATTTTTGCAGTAACAACTACTGGACCCATCACGCCCAAGGGATCGAATAGTTTCGCAAGATCCGAGGTGACGATTCATTTTGTGACTCGGTTGGTAGGGTTCAATTGAGTTTTCACACGAAAATTGTCTGTATTCGGATGCCATGTGAGGCCAAGCGCCTTGATTGATGCGTTGTCTTCGTCTTCCAGGTCAAGGTTGATTTCTTCATCCTCACTTGCAATCCCTTCAAGCAGTTGTGGATGATTGGCACACCACTTTTGTAATTTGAATCCTGCACCCTCTAATATGTGCGTGAGTTGATTCTTCGTTTCGATAGCGTTTGATAGGCTGTCACTACCAGTTAGACAGTCATCTACATAAAAATCATTGTGGAGAACTTGAGATCCCAGTAAAAATGTATCGGAGGTTTCTTTAGCTAGTTGTTGTAGGCACTTTGTTGCTAGATAGGGTGCCGCTCTTGTACCATATGTTACGGTGTTGAGTTCGTAGTAGTGTAAATGCTCGTGTTCACTCTTTCTCCAGATAATGGTTTGGTATCTTTTATCATCTTGATACATAAGTGTTTGCCGGTAAATTTTTTGTATGTCAGTGCAAAAGACAAACCTAGGCAATCGAAATCGAAGTAAAAGTGAAAATAGTTCACTCTGCACTGTTGGGCCCGTGTACATGACATCGTTTAGGGCAAGTCCTGATGTTGTCTTTGATGATGCATCAAACACGACTCGAAGCTTGGTAGAGCTGCTGTCGGCCTTCAACACGCAATGGTGAGGAATGATGTAATGTGGCGATATAATGTCACCGATATTAATTTTTGTCATGTGATCTAATGATTCATATTCGTCCATGAATTGTATGTATTGTGTCTTCAACTCCGGGTTACGAGATAGTCTCCTCTCTAAGGCTAGGAACCTGTTCAATGCAATTTCTTGAGATTCGCCAAGTCTACTTGTGTCTTCACAGAATGGCAATCTCACAATAAAGGGCCCGTCACTACCCCTTCGAGTAGTTTGTGCAAAGTGAGCTTCACACAACTCTTCATTTCTGGATAAATGAGTTCGTACTGGTTGTACCTCATCGTGGCTCCATAAACGTTCGATCATTTGGTGTAGATCATTGTCGTTGTAAGTGGAAGTTCCACATGCTGCTGTTATGAGTTGTGCTTCGCCTACCCTTCCAGCCAATACCCAACCAAAGACGGTATTTTGGAGAGTAGGTAGGTCATCTTGTAGGTGTATCTGCCCAATGGAAAGCAATTGATGATAGAATTCGGCACCAAGTAGGATGTCAATCTTGTCTGGGCGATGGAATGTTGGGTCGGCGAGTGGAATGTTGTTTGGTATTCCCCATGATGAAATGTTTAAAAATTGAGAAGGCTGTGGTGTAATGATGTGCGGCAAAACAAATGCTTCCAATCGAGCACTAAAGCCATTAATTCTTGACTGAATGCTAGCATTAATGCGGTGATGGGATTCTCTTTTTTCGTTGCCAATGCCTTGAATACTGATTGATGCTGTCCTCGTGCGAAGTCCTAATCTCTTCACCAATCGTTCGGTAATCAAATTTACCTGCGAGCCAGAGTCCAATATAGCTCTACATTCCATCAACTGCCCATTGTTAGCCACTATGCGTATCATGGCTGTGCTGAGCAGTACGTATTGTTGTCTTTCTCGCTCCTTGGATGCTGCTAACGTTACCGATGAATTCTTCTTCGGGTCTTGGTTCATGAGATTGCTATCGGTAAATGAATCTTGATTGCATTCGAGATGAAGTAGTGTGTTGTGTTTTTTGTCGTATTTCATACAGCTCCGCGAGACGCAGTTCTTAGCAACATGACCAGCTCTTAAGCAATTCAGACATAACTTGCCCTTTTGTACCAATTGTATCCGAGCAGCAGGTTTTAGTTGCAAAAATTGATTGCAGGCATACAAGGGATGAGTTCTTTTTCCACAAGATTTACAAATATTTTTGAGCCGTTGCTCCGATGCTGCTGTTGCACAAGTTCGTGAATATCCTTCCTTTTTCTTGTGTCCGATAGCCTCTAGCGATTGAAATTGGTTTTCCAGAAAAGTCAAAAACTTCTTCACTGTCTGGAGTTCTTTAGGTCTTTTAAGCGATTGTTCATAGAGGCCTCTGGAACTCTGGTCTAGTTTGTTAACTAGCAAGTGTAGTAAAATAGGATCCCACGTTGAGGTATTAATGCCTAGATTACCTAATGCTAGCAGGCACTCATGAGTGGTATCGTGTAGAGCCTTGATAGCAGCCGCTTATGGTTGAGCGTGTGTTTGGTTGGGTTGCCCAAGTATTTTTTGTATAAGTGTTGATGCCAGAATTCGAACGTTGTTATATCGATCCTGTAGCGTGGACCAAGCGGTTGTGTAGTTCGCTTCTGATAACGATAGGTGCCTGATCAAATTTTCTGCTTCTCCGCTAAGATTAGTTTTTAGATACCACATTTTTTGAAACTTGGGTATCTGTTGCTTGTCGATCATTTGAGAGAATAGATCGAAAAATTGTCTCCACTTTAGGTAGTCACCATTGAACTTCGGAATGGTGACCTTTGGTAGGTTCAGTGAGTTCGGCTTAGCTGTACTATTCTCTTCCGAAACTCCTCCTCTAGCATGTGATTGCATCTTGGTTGCCATTCTCCAACTTCTCTTGGACCAAACTTTCCATTTCGACATATTCTGTGTGGTTTTAGCCGAACTTCATTGGGTCTTCCTCTAATTCCCAAATGGAATAGTTAAGGGACTCAACCTGCTGCCACAGTTGATCAATTGTTTAAAAGTTTATCTCATGATACTGTGGGGGTTGATCTTTGCTCAGAGATAATCCCTGGATCATTCTCCGCAACGATTCTAATACGGCCCTTTGTCTTCTGATCGTATTAATAATTCTTGATGGATCCTCTGCCGATGTCGTTACTGGATTTATTTTTGATAGCGCTGGTTGTGCGAGGTCCATTCCTTTCTCACCGCCAGTAGCACCATCCTGTAAAATAAAATCCCGTCATTAATAAACAAAGTCCGATTGAATTTATATTTGATTACAATTACAAATGCGAAGCGAATGAATATATTGAATGATGTCGAACGTAGTAAAGGAGAATCGCAACTGCTCTGATATTATAGAATACATGGTAAATATAACAAAAAGAGATCGACACATGTGTCAGAGCAGTCAGCTTATAACTTAATTTTTAACATCCTCGGCCGGGCGCAGATGAAGTTCCAGAGGATAAAGTAGTTGAATCGGCCGTCGAAACTGCTTACCGTCAGGCAGTCTGATTTGGCAAGACCTCACCCTTTGGTCTCTACCTAGAAAAGCTTCTTCAACGACCGCCAGTTTCCAGTGGTGTAGATTGATCAGCAACCAAAACGACATCGCCCTCTTTCAACTGGACCGTGGATTTATTCGGCATATGGTGGAAAGAGCGCAAAAGTTGAAGATACTCAAGCCGCCATCGCTTTTTTAACTTAGTAGTGTATCTCATCCGCTGCTTCCAGACATTTCGAAGAATCTCTGCGTCAGGCTCTTTGGGCGATAAATCTGTAGGTAAAATTCGCGACTCAAAAAGAAAACTTGAAGGCGTCAGAGGGGATAGGTCCATTGGCTCTGCGCTCACATATGTAAGAGGACGGCTATTGACAATTTCTTCGGTCTCGACGATGATTGTTCTTAGCTGCTCAAAATTAAGCTTTGCTTTGCCGATTGTTACTTTCAGCAAATTTTTCATTGTTCGGATCAGTCTCTCCCAGAAACCACCCCACCATGGCGCACGTTCAACTATGAAATTCCACTTGATCTTTCTTCGTGAAAGGAATCCCTGGATGACTTCCTCGTCCCAAAGAGAGTCAGGACTACGCAACTCAATAGCAGCTCTCCGAAAAGCGCGAGCTTTGTCGGACAATATCATAGTGGGCACTCCACGTCTGCCAATGAACCGCCTAAGAGCCATCAAAAAATGATCAGTCGATAAACACCTCGTGATCTCCAAATGCACAGCACGCACTGCTGCGCATGTAAAAATTGCGACGTAAGTCTTGAAAGCATCTGACTTGTCATCATAGCAGTAGAGCGGGCCAGCAAAATCGACCCCAACGTTATCAAATGGTCGGGATAAAGTAACCCTTTCGATAGGCAGAGGCGCGAATGGTTGGGAAGCAGGTAATCCCCAAAGCTTTCTGCACACTTTGCAGTCCTTAATGCGTTTTTTGACCAACTGCCGGCCCTTGACAATCCAGAAATGCTTCCGTAATTGTGCCAGCACAATGTTGACTCCAGCGTGATGGTAGTCGTCAACGATAATACTGACAATGTGCGACTTCGCTGGGAGGATAATCGGGTGCTTTACATCCATCACTTCGTTTGATGACTGCAGACGACCGCCTAACCTCATGATACCCTTGTCTAAGAAGGGAGATAACTCGCCAATCTTTGAAGACTTCATTAAAACTCGGCCCTTCTGCAATAGGCAAATTTCATTAAAAAAATAATGTTTTTGGACATACCGAAACCAATGGTTTTCTGCATTTTGGATTTCTGCAGCTGACAAAGGCGGAATTGGGACTTCGAACTCCGATAAAATCCCTGACGATCTTGGCCTTTCTTTAGTGTTTCGGAACTATATCCATCAAAGCTTACAAGTGCGTCTTCATTGATTTTCGTTAAAGGGGTTGGCTCATCCAAAGAGCCAAAGAGAGAGCAGAGCCAAAGTGATGGCGGTAGGTACCAGCTGCTCGTTGGCAATAGAGCAGCCATCGTTCTCACTGAGCCACTGCGGTCCACGAGCCCAGAGTGAAGATTTACGAAGAGCCTCACCGCTAATCCCTCTAGTAAGTAGGTCCGCTGGGTTCTCTTTACCCTTGCAATGATTCCACTGATAAATTTTCATCAGCCTTCTGATCTCGTCGACCCTGTTCTGAACATAGGGCTTCCAGCGTTGTACGTCGCCTTAAATCCAACTCAGGACTATCTTAGAATCCTTCCACATGCGATATTTGGCGGAGGATAACTTCAAAGCCGCTTGCAAATACGAATGAAGCCGAGCAGCTATTAATGCAGCCGTAACTTCCAATTTGGGTACGGTCAGTTCACTGTTGCCATCGGATTTCAAAGGAGCCACTCGATTTTTGGCACATAAGAATGAAACGCTTATTTGGCCATCAGGAGCGAGGCACCTCACAAACGAGACTGCACCATAGGCCTTCGTACTAGCATCCGTAAAGATGTGGATTTCAATAATTCCTCTTCGTGAAGGTAACGAAAGCACTGCTCTTGGAATGGTCATGTCTCTCAGTTCCAGGATACTACTAACACATTCGTTCCACTCAGTCAAAGAGTCACCAATAAGGACTTCATCCCACGATATCTTCTTTTTCCATAAATTCTGGAAAAGAATCTTTAGTTTAATAATAGAAGGACCAAAAATACCTATTGGGTCAAAGATCCTTGCGATACTTTGGAACACGTTGCGTTTGGTCCCTTTTGTTGAACTGGAAACAAGCATTGCATCAAACGAATCCATGGGAACGGACAACTCGTCGCTATGTATGAACCAATATAGCCCCAATACTTTTTGTTTGTGAAGCGTACTGATGGTGCTCATCGCCTCTCGTACCTTGCTGCTGTTCGAGTTCCATTTATGAAGGGTCATCGATGCTCCTTTCAGGACGGTGACTGCTTCGTTGCAAATTCGTCTTCCTTCATCTTCGCCAACTACGCTAATGACTAAGTCATCCATGTATATGCTGTCTTTCAGTACAGAACAGGTTTCAGCTAAATTTACTTCCTCATGCTTAAGATGATGCTTGATCGTCGCACATAACAGAAAGGGGCTGCAATTTACCCCGAACGTAACTCTAGTCATCCGGAACTCGGCCATCTTTGGTTTATCGGTGACTGACCTTAACTTTGATTCAAACCATATGAAACGATGGCTGTCACGATCTTCCGTTTTTAAAGAGATTTGAAGGAAGGCCTTTTCGATGTCTGCCACAATACCTATGAGGCCTAGGCAAAAATTCAGGAGGATCTTGAGAACGTCCGGCAGTAAATTTGCTCCTGTCCAAAGATAATCATTCAGAGAGCCGGTTCCATTGCGATGACGCGTCGAATACCACACGTAATTTTGTGGTACTTCCTTCTTTATAAACGGGTCGATGCGGCATATAAAACACGCGCGGGCTATTGCAATTGAAATCGAATTGTTCTGCAACGCCGTCGTTAATCAACTGCCTAATAGCAGCGTCGTACTCCAAAAGTCTTGCTGGTTCTCTTGACAAACGTCGAAACATTGAGAGTAAGCGCTGCAAAGCCTGTCCCTTGTTGTCATTTTGGATATGATCCCTTTTCCAGGGCAAGCTTGCGATGTACCTTGAGCCTTCTCGGGCGATACATTTCTCGATTAGGCTGTCCGTTAGCTCTTGATTTTCTTCTTCATTGCTCTTAATACCAATAGCTTCTAGCGACCAGAGCTGAGAAGGATCTACTTTTATTGTGGTTAAACCAAGAAGACTGCTGGAAGTACAACAAGAGTTTTCATTAGATGCAAAGAGACTATTACTTACGGAGAGATGGACACCCTGTAAGGCCCATCCAAATACTGTCTCTATAGCTCTCAATCGTTTTGTCAGGTGACGCTGATTCCCAGTAACGACAGACCAGTAAAAATCGGATCCGATGAGAAGACTTAACCCCTCTTCTTCCTCCATGTGTGTTGGGCGAACATCTGACAACCTAATGGCTAATGCCTAATGTCAAAAAGTGGACAATCGCTCTCTGGAACTTCTAATACGTTCACGCAGATTTCCGGCACTACGACTGCCTCAACTGATATAAACACACCGAGATTTAATGGACTTTTCAAACGGAGTTTAACTTTAATGAACTTTTCGATTGGATTTATTTCCTTACTACCGAATGGAATTACTGACAAATCGACCGTCCCTATTGCCTTTAAGTTTAGTTTGTTTGCAACACTTTGGCGTACGTAAGTGTGCTGACTTCCCCCGTCGATTACAGCTCGAATTGAAATGTTTCGGTTCGATACAGTCACAACACACCTAACTGTCTTCAAAAAGACATTCGTTTTCACATTATGTGTAGACAAATTTAAAGCACTGTTTTTTGTTAGCGAATCCGAAATTATTCCGTTTTCTGTATTTTCTTGCTTTTTATTCACTTGCATAGAGTTCTTATATGTGCGGATCGCACATCGATGACATGTGTTTGCCACTACACTTGTTACATGCGAGAAATTTACCGCTTCTACACTTCTTAGACGAGTGACCCATTCTAGCACAACGAAAACACCGGCCACTGATTCGTAAAAGGTTTCTCTTTTCAGCAATAGAAGTGTTGCTGTCACAGTCCTTTGTCTTGTGTTCGATTTACAAAACAGGCACGTGTCGTCGATTGCATTCACTGTCACCAGACTGGAAGCCGTTGATGGGGTGATGGCTGATTTTGTCTTCGTGTGAGTGTGTAGGACACCACTTTTTTCAAGCGACTCAACCTCCCGTTTGAGAAACCGCATTATGCTCTTAACTTCATCTCCGTCAATTTGCGAAAGAGACGATTCACTGCGGCTTGAATGTTGTAATGTTTCCTCTAAATGTTCACCTCGTTCATCTTGCCGATGGTAGTCGATTCGCAAAGCAGTTGGTAGACATCGCAACAGTATAGATCTAAGCATGACGTAGTAGTGGGTTGTGGGTACCTGCAATGCAGTGAGCGAGCGGGTACGAGAAACAACCGTTCCGTATAGATTTCGAAGTCCTGCTGCGTCGGTCCGTTCGCGAATTGAAGAAAGACTTACCAATTGATGGATGTGCTTGTCGATGAGTTTTTCGGTGCTTCCGAATTGCTCTTGTAAGAGAGCGACCGCTGCTTCATAGCACTTCTCTGACGGCGTAAAACCAGCAATTGATTTTTTCGCGTCGCCATTAAGCACCGATTCCAAATAAATAAACTTTTCAGTTGCAGATAAATTTACATTCTCGTGAACAGCACATCGAAATTGTTCACAGAAGGGCATCCAATCATTGAAGCTTCCGTCGAAGCGTTTAAGAGGAAGTGTCGGCAGCTTGGGACCTTTGTTTGTCGGCTTCGTGCCAATGTAAACGTCACATGGTTCGAGTGCAGGTGGAGGTGGATCTAGCTTCAGATGAAGTTTTCCCAACCGTATACTGAGTCGAGATAGCGCATTGATAGCCTGATCTTGATAATCCACAACTTTTTCCATGGGATCATCTGCCTTTAGGAGCCCCCTTTGCTTGACGTCTTCGTTAATTGAATTTAGGTTATCGTTAGCTGACGTCAATCTTTGACTGAGGGACACAAGCTCCTCCTCAATTTCATCAAACCTTTGCACATTATCATCAACAATTTGGGAACAAGCGTCTTTTAAGAAATCAAGCGTGCTTTTTACAATTTTTGTCACTTGACCTCGGTACGCAGCACGTGCAGACAACTCCATTTTCTTTTTTGTGAGCCGCGATTCCTTAACAAAATTCAATGACTTTAAATGCAATTTGTAATAATATTCGAGTTTATTAACTTTTGACTATGTTTTCCCTGGTTTCGGCACCAAATGTAAAATAAAAGCCCGTCATTAATAAACAAAGTCCGATTGAATTTATATTTGATTACAATTACAAATGCGAAGCGAATGAATATATTGAATGATGTCGAACGTAGTAAAGGAGAATCGCAACTGCTCTGATATTATAGAATACATGGTAAATATAACAAAAAGAGATGGTCACATGTGTCAGAGCAGTCAGCTTATAACTTAATTTTTAACACTTCAAGGTGTTCAAGGTTCGTCTTCAAGGTTCGCCATTGCCTCTTCGAACCGTTTCTTGTAAATTTCACAAAGTGTTGATATTTCCGAATAGTATTCCTTCGTGAAATAATCGTGATCAGTAGGAACATTAGAAAGCAGCTTTATTTTTCTGTCTGTTTTTGCGAATTTTCTCAATTGCCAATTGTTCCACGACAAGTTCTTCAAATGTAGCCATGATGAATTTTTGGGTTTAATCTTCCGATATGAAGATTTACAGCTGATAGATTGTAAAAATTGTGCCGTTGTCGAGATCAAAATTTTCGCGCAATTAGGATGGTACCAGTATATGGCTCCGGTACACGCCAAAGTATTTTCAAATAGTAAGAAGTTAAATTAGCACCAGTGTATAGCCCTGGACCACGCTTTACGAAAATAGAAGTCACCGACTACCACGTCGGGGTCACCAAAATGTTACAGACTCGTTTGCCTGCAATTGTTCTATAAGGATGTTACGTTATTATCAAGCACATAAACTTGATAAAGATTGGTTGTATAACAAGCACTTGAACTTGTTAAACTCGAAGTGGATAATTCTTAAAATGAAAAGAACTGTCTTCTTCCGTGGTGTCATTAACAATCACAATTTTATTGAATTTGTAGCTAATTATATACAATACAAAAAATTCATATCGTAGGCAAATTAAAGTAATGAATAATAAACTAAACGTAAACAATAATAAAGAATATAATAATAAATATGCTGCGTCGTGAATGCAGTTCATTACCCCAAATAGAAATTAAAATGTGCAACGAACTGATTCCAGGTCAACTGCTAGATCAGCAACAAGTTCGTTGGCTTGAATGAACGAACCGCTTGCATATTTCTTGACGTCACTAAACACTGCTGTCTAAAGTTTTTGAGCTGCACACTTAAGTGGTAACGAACTGGTTTTTGATGAATCTCAAATTATTATCAATGAAAATCATCGCAATGATGATTTTATTAACAATTAGTAATGTAGAAATGATTAAAGAACTTTTTCTTATATAGTAAATACTAAAAAGAAGACAGTCCTCCGACTGGCACCGTAGCTAATAACATACATCATCATCAATAACATCACATACAATAGAATAAAAAATTTATTAGCGGATTTAAATGTGGTGGTTTATTGTGAGGTGGGTGCACATTGCATATTGGATATTGCATATCACTGCCCAAACACAGTAATGCAGTTGCGTTGATAGTAGTATGAGAAGTAAGAGCTGTTAAAAAAATTAATGCGTGTGTCTTTACGCGCGGTTGGAGTGAAATTTCTTTGACGTTGTTGCCCCTATAACGGCGAGTCAAATTCGCCTACGACCGAAAACTAAGGCAAAAAATACTACAATGTCCCATAGGTAGTAAAAATTTTTGGTCTTTCGTGAAAAGAATCAAAAATTCAGCCTCGTCGTCGATTCCAACGCTCATTTATAATGACATTCCAGTTGTCAGCTCTATGGACAAGGCCAATCTCTTTGCTGCGCATTTCGCAGCTAGCTCTACGCTTCCAGATTGTGCATTGCCGCCTCCTGCACCTCAGAGTATTGAACATTCTATGGGACAGATATTATTTCGTACTCGTACTCGTGCAGTTAAATGATCCTAACACATACAAATCCGCTGGTCCAGATGGTATTTCTCCATTAGTTCTGAAGAGGTGTTCTTCCAAGCTGGCATTACCATTGCGTAAGCTTTTCCATCTATCCTATTCTTCTGGACTCTTCCCGAGAAGTTGGAAAACAGCATTTGTCCAGCCCATACCCAAAAAAGGCGAACCGTCGTCTCCTTCTTCATACCGACCCATAGCACTTACATCCATTCTTTCCAAGGTCATGGAAACGCTGATCAATTATCAGCTTAAGAAATATCTTGAAACCAACGTAATCCTTAGTGACCGGCAGTATGGGTTTCGTGGGCAACGTTCTACTGGTGATTTGATGGTTTATCTCACCGAACAGTGGAACCGATCTTTGCATCATTTTGGATAAAGCAAAGCTGTTGCACTCGATATTTCAAAGCATTTGACAGAGTTTGACATCAAGCTCTTTTGTCTTAAATGCGTGCTTATGGTGTCGATGATAAACTGCTTCAATGGATTAGAAGCTATCTTTTGGACCGCTCAATTCAAGGTTTTTTAGACGGTTTCAAATCTGAAATACACCACATAAATGCTGGCGTTCCCCAGGGCTCTGTTCTGTCCCCGACACTCTTTCTCATTTTTATTAATGATCTCTTATCTGTGACTTCTAATCCAATTCACTCTTTCGCTGACGACAGCACTCTCAGCTTCTCATATAAGTTTTAGGAACGTCCCTCCACCTCTGATGTGGAACTCAAACAACTTCGTATGTTAAGCACGTTAAATTCTGACGTTGACAGCATAATACAATGGGGAGAAAACAATCGAGTAGAATTTAACGCTTCCAAAACCCAATGCTATCTCCTGTCGTCCAAGCGAATCCTAAACCCCATGCCATTATCCATGAATGGCACTTGCATCGAGGAAACTGAAAATCTCGCAATTCTCGGTATGTGCGTTAACGACAAGCTTCGTTGGAATGACCACATATTTACCGTCGCTAAAAATGCTGCGAAATGTTTAGGTTTTCTAGCCCGGTGCAAGAAATATTTCACTCCCTCTGATCTGGCTACCATTTACAAGGCTTTTATTCGCCCAAAACTTGAGTACAATTGCCATATCTGGTCTGGTGCGCCTAAGACTACTTTGCACCAGCTAGATAGAATACAAAACCGCGCGATAAAACTTATCGGTGACGAAAATATAGCGAAATCGATTGATTCGCTTGAACACCGCAGGAACGTTTCTTGCTTGTCACTGTTTTATCGCTTCTTCTACCAGCGGTGCTCAAGAGAAATAGACAGCTGCATGCCACCTCTCCTTGAATTTAACCGCAAAACTCGTGGCGCTCTAAATGCTCATCAGTTTACCCTTAAGCCCATCTTCGGACGTACAGTTAAATTCATGGATTCGTTCTTCAGCCGTACAACTCGTATGTGGAATGCTCTGCCAAGCTCTGTCTTCCCACATCACTATGATCAACAGGCATTCAAAACACAAGCTCATAGACATCTCCTCTTTTCTCCTCCTCTTCCTTAACGCCCACGCTGTGCCAAGTATATAGCCGAGCATTATAAGGGTGCGAACCCCTTGAAGCGTGCGCGAATTATAAAAAAAAAACGAATAATTAAAAGCCACAAGTCGCTTGAGAAATTGCCTTGTTCCAGAAATTCCAGTTCCTAATTACCATATCCCATAATTTCCATAGGAACAATTTTTACAGTTGCGTCGTAGTCCTAGATACCGAATTTCACACAAATCTCTTGAGAAATGGCTCAGTTCCAGAAATTCCAGTTCCTAATGACCATATCCCAGAATTTCGATGGAAATCTTTAGATGGCGATCTTAGTCCTACATTCCGAATCGCTTGAGAAATTGCTTAGCTCCCAAAACTCCAGACCCTATTGACTATATCCTAGAATTTCCATAGGAAAAGTCTTATATTCGCCTCTTTGTCTCACATACCTAATTTCATGTTAATCGCTTGAGAAACTACTTTGTTCCCGAAATTCCAGCACATAATGATCATAATCCAGAATTTCCATAGGAATAAGTCTTATATTCGCGTCTACGTACTACATTCCGTACTTCATGCGAATCGCTTGAGAAATTGCCTTGTTCCAGAAATTCCAGACCATAATGACCATATTCCAGAATTTCCATAGGAACACGTCTTATACTCGCATTTTAGTCCTACATACCTAAATTCATGCGAATTGCTTGAAAAACTGCGTTGTTCCCGAAATCCCACCCCATTATGATCATAATCCAGAATTTCCATAGGAACAAGTCTTATATTCGCATGCGAATCGCTTTAGAAATTGCTTTGTTCCGAAATTCCAGACCATAATGATCATATTCCAGAATTTCCATAGGAAAAAGTGTTTTAGTCGCATCATAGTCCTACATTCCGAATGTTCTGCGAATGGCTTGAGAAATTGCTTTGTTCCAGAAATTCCAGACCAGAATGATCATATATCAGAATTACCATAGGAAGAAGTCTTATAGTCGCATCTTGGTCCTACATTCCGAATTTCATGCGAATCACTTGAGAAATTGCTTTGTTCCAGAAATTCCAGACCAGAATGATCATATATCAGAATTACCATAGGAAGAAGTCTTATAGTCGCATCTTAGTCCTACATTCCGAATTTCATGCGAATCACTTGAGAAATTGCTTTGTTCCAGAAATTCCAGACCATAATGATCATATTCCAGATTTTACATAGGAACAAGTCTTATAGTCGCATCTTAGTCCTATATTCCGAATTTCATGCGAATCGCTTGAAAAATTGCTTTGTTCCAGAAATTCCAGACCATAATGATCATATTCCAGAATTTCCATAGGAAGAAGTCTTAAAGTCGCATCATAGTCCTAAATTCCGAATGTTATGCGAATCGCTTGAGAAATTGCTTTGTTCGAGAAATTCCAGACCATAATGATCATATTCCAGATTTTTCATAATTAGAAGTTTTATAGTCGCATCTTAGTCCTACATAGTGGGCGCCGTGGCTCAGTGGATAGGAGCATGGACTGCTGAGCAGGGGGTTCATGGTTCGAATCCCAGTAACACCAAAGTATTTTTCACGGTGTCCCACCTCTCGCGAAAGTTTAACAAACGTCTGAGAGTAATAACTTGTCACTGAAAGCTTCTAAATTCGCCGTTCGGATCCGGCATTAAACTGTAGGTCCCTCCATTTATGTGCAAAAAATATGCATGCTCAACACAAATGGTTGCGAGAAGTCAGGCCTTGGACCGCATGGTCTGTCTCGCCGATATTATATTATTTTAGTCCTACATTCCTAATTTCATGCGAATCACTTGAGAAATTGCTTTGTTCCAGAAATTCCAGACCCTAATGATCATATTCTAGAATTTACATAGGAAGAAGTCTTATAGTCGCATCTTAGTCTTACATTCCGAATTTCATGCGAATCACTTGAGAAATTGCTTTGTTCCAGAAATTCCAAACCATAATGATCATATTCCAAAATTTACATAGGAAGAAGTCTTATAGTCGCATCTTAGTCCTACATTCCGAATTTCATGCGAATCGCTTGGGAAATGGCTTAGTTCCCAAAGTACTGATATTTAACAGTGGCTCACTTAAAAGTGTGACATTTAACAGTGATCACAACAGTGGGACATTTAACAGTGTCTCACTTAACATTGATTACAACAGTGATCACAACAGTGTATCACTTAACAGTTAACTTTTTGAAAATGTACCCCATTCAACCTTGTAGTGAGACGTTGTCACTTCAAAATTTCTCATGTTTAAACCATTAAAAAGGTTGTGTTGCGTGATGATCTCCATCTCAAAGTTCAATTAAGCTCAGCTTACGATGAGACCGGTTTTTATGAAACCGGTGCTATTGCATGATGTAAAATGCATTGCCCATTACGTGGTAGTAGAATAGAATATTTGCATAGCGACAACATATTATGCACTTTGGACGTAGATATTTAATTGGCGATAAAAACTTCTGTTTTCTGTTTTCTGTTTATTTTGAACTTTTTTTTGTAAAACCTCCAGTGTAGAAACACATTAAAGTAAAGTTCCGTTGCTGCTTTATCTTGATAATTTACAGGATTTGCATTTGGACATCTTTTATTGCTCAGGTGAGGGTTTCAATTATTAGTAATTAGTCGGTTAATGGGAAGCTTAGAGTCTGCAATTGAGTTGCACAAAGGATTTTAGCAAAACAGAGTTACCGAGTCTTTAAATTTGATGGCTCGTCTAACTCAAATTGAAATAATTCAAATAAAAAATCAAATGAAAATATTCATAAGACAGAAATAAATAACTTTCAATTTCAAAAACGAGTATACGATTTAACATTCAACATTCAAGCGCCGATAATTACAGACGCGTTTTTTCTGCCGCTTCGTAAGATCAAATATTTTCCTCTCCCCGCTAACGCAGCAAAATAATTCGCGCTTACCGTGTTGAGTAATTGGTCTAAAACAATAATCCGTTATTCGTCGACCTCCCTAAGAGTTTACGCTTATACCAACAAAAGTTTTTTGTGTGAACATTCGTATTGCTTCTCAACTGTGTAACTGACCTACATATTTTAAAGTAGTGCTCAAAAGAAAAAAGTACAAAAAGCACAGTTATCCGGTACTGTGTGACTGCCTTCATTTTTTTAAGTAGTACGTGTATAGTGATCGCCAACTCAACTATGGTATGCGGAAACGAGGCATGTACAATCAAAGACGATCACGAACAGTGGGTGCATTGTATGGGAATCTGCGGCAAGTCCTTCCATGCATTTGATGTAGGTCAGAGAACAAGATCTATTCTGGTTCTACTTCGACGAATGCAAGGAAGTCTCTCTCTCAGACTTTCTTTGAGCCATTAAATGTGGCAACGAAGCAGTTAAAACCCTATCAATGGATAATCACACAAAAATCCTGCACTTGCCAGATGAGTACCCCGTCCCAATCCACCCAATTATCACGGATCGTCGCCTTATCTTTTCGCTTGACTCATCTATCCGAAATCATTGCTTGAAGCTTGAATGATAAATGAAAATGAGTCATTAAATCCAATGACAACAACGCCGAACTCTGCGAAACCCACTCCAGCCTTGTGGAAATTGCAGAAGAAATTGAAATACTATTATACTACTAAGTTCGACGTTGCTCCTATTCAACGTCATCATAACTCTATAAATAAACTTGTCTATTCACGACGACATGATGTACTTATTAACGTATCACCTACTACTCCTACTCCCTCTCCTGACCGACCACAAACCACCCCGTACCCTACTCTCAAAAAATTGGGTGAACGTTGGACTCATGTGTACTGGGCCAATCGTATCAAGAGGATAGAAGACCTAAATAATTCATCTAATAGTCGATTGCCCTTTTCTTTCTGGCTCATACGCAAATATCCATGACTCGACACCTGTCACGATTTTCAACGAATTGTTCAAGCATTTGGCGGCACCAATCGACACGAACCTTTTTTTGTGCGTCTGTCAGATCGTATATACGCTGGTGTTACTAATTGCTAGACATGCCTCGGTTTCCCCGATAAGTCACATGACGACCCTCTTCAATCAGTTTTCTAACTGCATCGATATTTTCTGGTACAACACGAGATTTTCAATATTTCTCCCCAAAAAGTGGCGGACGACCTTGGCGCTTTCACTAACTATGTACATTCTAAAAGAATCTCACAACTCCAACGGAGCCGTGTTGACCAAAGCAAGTTTTTTCGTCCCTAATTTACCACCATTGGTAGCACTTCAACCACCCTCCCTTACACCTCCTCATAACTTTCCTTTTATCTTCTACTACCAGAACGTAAGAAGCCTACGCTCGAAAATACGCGATGTTCTGCGCCAATCGCATGCCCTTCCATTCGATATATATGCCCTGACTAAAACCAATCTAATCCCGGACATAAAGAACCAGGAAATGTGTATTCGGATTTCCGTGAACACCGCCAACAGAAAGCATAATTCCACGGTCCTCTTCGGAGACGGATTAATTTTGTAGCGTCAATCAGCGACCATCCACAATATTGGTATTGTGAATGAATCAGTATATTTGAAGTGTAAGGCTCCAACTTCTCACTGATGTCAGAGAGACCTATCTAAATCACTGCCGATCTATGGGTCACGGCACCTGGTTGGAAGAACGCAACTCCACGCCGAGTAAGAAGTAAGCCACCACAGCCACCACGATGCTCCCACAAGGGGCCCAACCTCAATAGCTGGGGCGGAAGAAATCCTTCCGAGGGCTCCCCAGCTCTCGTGTTACCAGACAAATCTCTGGTCAGATTTTCGTAGCTAACTACTGCAGTAGAGTTCCTTACAACTTGGGAATGGTCGCCCTCCATACATCGCAATATCCACGGATTTACAACTGTTTTTAACTGTTTTTAATCAGTCAGGTGGGGCAACGATAACAGGTTGCCTCCTCGCCAGCAGTTCAAATGCGTGTTTGGCAAACGTCTTCATGCACTCAATATGCTCTCTGCGACTTAATACAGATTCAGGGACATATCTGTTATTAATCATGCTGATGCCCATCGCACTCAAATCCCTTATGTCTGAGTAGATTGCACAGTCGCATAGGAATGCATCAAATCTGCCATGCCCAGTGGGCAGAAATCCCATCTTAAGGCTAAAAGCAAAGTCGGGATTTTTTGTGGCGTACTGGACGTCCTTCACAAATCCAAAAGTAACTCTGCCATTTTCGCTTTCTGACCATCTAGATTGCCACCTAGATATCATGGCTCCTTCAAGCAGTTCCTTACATTGGCCAAGGCTTCTGCTTTCAAAATCACTGCCCGCCAGGCAGTCACTCTGCAGGAATGGTCTGTTTTTCTTCATCTTGAAGGCTTCTTCGGATCACCTCCAGATCGAGAGGTGGAACACCCATTACGACCTGCATAGCATCCGTGAACACTGTGCGACAGACTGGCAAGCATGCGATCCGAGCCACGCGCTGGCAAGAGTTAATGTTTGCTTTGCCTCTTTCAAGCTTGACGGTTAGGCCACCATATATGGTACACACTGCCCGCCTGTTTAGACCCCATTCAGTGCGAAGTACACGACCGATTGGACCTACAAGTTTAAGCAGCCGCTTCCTGAGCTCAGTAAGGTGCACAAGAAAATTCATGCGCTCGCTCATGTTAATACCGAGGTATCGCACCTGGTTAACATACTTGATGCTAGACCCTTTGAGCCTAATCCCTGGGTGACGACTGTGCGATAGTTTGCCTTTCAGCAACATCATCACAGTCTTGTCCAATGAGACATCAACACCAACTCTAGCACCCCAGTCATGAAAAATCTACATGAGTTCTACACTCCTTAGCTCCAGCTCAAGTCGCGAGTTGCCTTCAACAAGGATGATGAAGTCATCCGCGTAGGCACAGCATTTGCAGAGCCCTGCTAGCTGCTCTAAGAGGGTGTCCATCATTAGGTTCCATTTAAAAGGACCATAAATGGAACCCTGAGGACAGCCGCAAGTGACACACTTACTGACATGGTCAGTAATGCCAACACAGCACGCTTGCCTGTCGCTGAAGTAGCTTAACCAAAGAGGTACTTCGCGACAGTCAACTTCAATCAGTCTTTCGATTACGCAATCCTTACTTAGGTAGTCGAAATGCCTTGAAATCTACAAAGATAGCAAAAACATACCGACTTGCACTGTCATACACGCTGTCTTTTACATACAGCCATGCATGTTCAGTGTTTTTACCAGTTTATAAGCCGTATTACCTGTCAGACATAAGACTGGCAGCAACACCCTCAAGCCTTCGTACCATCATCCTCTCCAGCACTTTTCCAAGTACTGGTAAGAGACTAATGCCACCGTAGGTGCGAGGGTTACTGCACACTTTGTCTAGCGACTTTAGCGGCACTACCACTTTTGCGCGTTTCCAGGCCGCTCGGAAGAATGCCGCAGACTTCCGACACACGCTTTCCCCTACATATGCGGTATACTTCACCCCATGGATCGCTTTTGTTGTTACCAACAAAGCTTCTCCAATCGTCCTCTTTGGCTCTGAGGATCATATTGCGGTACTCACGTGTGCCACGCGTATACGCCATCCTAAGATGATTGACCGTTTGCACATCACCAGTTCTGGCTCTTTGGTACGCTTTTCTGAGACGTCTAAGCCACGCACGCTTAGTACTCAATTCAGGAGTCCACAACTTGTTATGTTTTGGGTTAATTTTTTCAACCCTGTGAAACATGCTGTCGTCTATGGTGATCATCAAAGCATCGATCAACAAGATTTGCTGGTCGATACTTAGATCTCTGAATTGACTTAGAGTCAATGTTTCTCCTCTTATGCGTACGGGATAGACATTCCAGTCAGTGCTCCCAGTGTGCCACCGCCTAGGACTCACAGTCTCTTGAGCATCTTCGACCCTGTTGGAGTCAAGGATAATCTCAATGAGACTATGGTCACTGATTCCTACTCCAGTAAGAAGTCTCCAGTGAAATTGGAGTGTGTCGGCCGAGCGACTGCAAAAAGCCACATCGATTTCACTCACGCCCTGCAGTGCATCAAACGTGTAACCGTATGATGAGATATTGAGGATGCGATATGAATTCACGACATGCATTTCAGCAAGCATCTCACCCCTAGCTTTGCTACGTTGGCTGGACGAGCGTACAGGCTTACTATACCACAGCGGCTGCATAAGCATTAGCGTCGATGCCGAAAATCGTCGGTGTGCCATCTGCGATTTGCATTATGAACTCCATATACACCAAATATGGTTCCAGCGGCTCGTTAAAATTGTAGTTAACACTGAGCATTTTATATTTTATACGAAGCCTTAAGCTTCTACTGCAAGTCTCTTATTTCTCCCAACATGGCGTTCTGAAAAGCAGATCAACCACCACTAATCTTGTTGACTTCATCTTTTCGGCTTTTAGCCTAAGATATCTCATCAACTGATCCTCATTATATTGTTTGCCCGCGGCTTTGAAACCATATTGTTCAAATGGAAATTATCTTATCTGGAAAACCGTCTTTATAGTGTTCGCTTTAGGTTCGTCCTATCGTCCACATTATTGGCAACCTCTGGAGTCCCACAAGGCAACCATCTAGGCCCCCTTCTCTTCATTCTAACTTTAAATGATCTTGATAGGGTCATCAAATATTTCGCCCTCTCAATTTACGCTGACGATACCAAATTTTTCAAACATATTTCTTCCCCACAAGACTCCTATCGCGTTCAACAAGACCTAGAAAACTTTTCGAACTGGTGCTTCGAAAATTGCTTCGATCTCAATATCTCCAAATGCCAATATATTACCCTATCACGCAAGTGCAACAAGCCCCCTCCTAGACATTTCCTTCTCCACGGTCAACCCATATCCCGCGTTCAATATGTTCATGACCTCGGCATATTGTGCGACTCATAATTAAACTTCCGTTCTCACATTGATGAAATAATTCTTAAAGCCAACTCATCACTTGGCTTGGCTTGTCAAACGGTGGTCCAAAGAATTTTCCAAGCCTTACGTGACCATATCCCTCTACATCACCTTTGTCCGTCCCCTCCTCGAATAGTATCAACATTATCAAGTCTATGTGTCCAGAATCGAGAGCATCCAAAGTAGTTTTCTCTGATTTGCTTTTCGAGGTCTACCATGGGTCAATCATCTTACACTGCCTCCCTTCCAAGACTGCCTCAACCTCATAAACTTTAAAAACCTAGAAGAACGCAGAGATATAGTTGACATTCTTTTCATACATCGTCTCCTCTTAGGCTACGTCGATTGCGCGTCTCTATACAACTCTATTTTCTTTAACACTTACCCTCGTAATCTACGATGCCCGCCTCTCTTCTATCTACCGACACACCGCACCATGTACGGCTCTAATGAACCAATCTCCCGTATGCTGCGAACGGTGAACTTAAACCTTACCGTTTCCGATTTTAACAGCAGCAGTCCCTGCCTTAAACTTGATCTCCTCCGCCATTCCCCCTAGCTTCATTTGTTAGCTTTAAGTCATAGTCTTAAGTCTTGGTTTTGAGTTTTCAATGATGTTAACTTTAGGTTTAAGCTTGTTATAAGCCGAATAAATGGGGGAAATGGCCCCAACAAAATTCAAAAAATTCAAAGCAGAAAAGAAGAATCTAAATGAAAATACGTCAAAGAAAAGCAAACAAAAGCAGGTTTAAAACTCAAAACTTAAAGAAACGAGGAATATAAATGAAAAAATGCAAAAGTAAAAACAAACAAAATCAAGTTGAGGATTCCTACACAGATGAGGGGAAAATAGCTAAATATACAGAATCGAGGAAAAAAGGAGGGCCAGGCAAGAAAGAAAAAAAAAACAACCCATAAAAATTAAAATTTTTCTTGTAAATTCTCTAATCGGGGATACACACACACACACTGTGTGCTCGTTTTGTGGCAAAATCATCCACCAAATGACGCAGCGGCAGCGAACAGCGCTGCTCACAAAGCACAGAGCCCAGACTTTGCCGTGATCTGATGCGATATAGCGATATTTAAAAATTGTATATTGTGGTCCCCAAGGGACCCGACCCCGACCCCGACCCCGCGGCCCGAGGGGTCTCAAATTTTAATAGAAAGTGTTGTCATGGGAGATATGCATGTGTGCAAAATTTCAATAAAATTGGGCTGTAGGAAGTGGGTTTAAAATTGATCACAAGATTTGGCCAGGCCAGTAACTAAAACATGAAAAACGTTTTTGACTCTACAGTCTCTATATATCGTGTAAAAACAGCATCTATTGTAGTTCCAGATTTTGCTGTTGCTATCTTAGGATTGTAACTTACATGCAAATTGAATTTTTCACGCAGAAAGTAAATTAATGGTTTCGAATTATTAGAGGCAAAATTTGTATTAAAATCACCACCCAAAATAAGTGGTTTCTTATGATATTCTGTATCAAGAAGAGCAGCATCTCCATTAATGTATGCAAGTAGCTGGTGATGTAAAAACAGAATAATGTCGTCAAGCTTTTGATTCACAGATGTAAAAATAGCTTCGACATTTTTTTTTCTCATCTAGGTTTTTTTGTTGATAAAATGGTCTTATAATGTTCTATGCGAATACGATAATAAGCCCCCTAAAAGACATTCAAAAGACCCTCAAAAGACAACCAAGAGACCCACAAAAATCCTTCAAAAGACCATCAAAAGATCCCACAAAAGTCCTCAAAAAGAATTCCAAATATATATTTTCCTAAGAAATGTGAATGTGCACTGCACTGAACTATCGTAATTTGAAAGAGATTTCTAGCTCATGCGGAATGAAACAACGAATATAAATTTCATACATTACATTTCATAAAATTACATACAAATTACAAACTACTGTGTGAATTTGTGTTCGCTGAGATTGCAGTAAATCACAATAACGCACCATCAACCATTCGTATAGTACCAGCCCAACAACGAATGCAAAGTTCTCTCTTTTTCTCTGTCTGGCCAAGTATCTTTTTGTGTTCTTCGTACGCAAAACCGTTTCGCATTATGACGTTATATAACGCTGCAATCTTGAAATTTTACTCCCATTGCGCTTAAAAAATTTTAACTTAAAAAACTAATGCTCTAGACCAGCAATATGTGTGAAGTGTGCAGGCAATCACAACCGAATGCACGAAGACCACAGAAGAACTACCTTAGTGCATGTGTTTAAAATTTGAAGAAAATCGGGTTAATTTTTAAAAAACTTATATAGGCACCCCTCGATCACTCCAAAAAAATGTACAAAAAGTTTTGTCCATCAGAGATAAACATGTCTTTAAAATTTGAAGAAATCGGATACACTGATGAACGACGAAGACCACGGCAACGAAAACGGCTAAACGATTTAAAAATTTTCTCATGGAACGTACGCTCACTGTATAGAGCTCGAGCAGCACAGCAGCTAGCCGATACCCTATCCAAATATAATGCTGACTTAACAGCAATTCAGGAGATGCGGTGGACAGGGAATGTTGTCTTACAAAAATCAGAATATGACATATATTACAGCTGTCATGCAAGACATCATGTGCTCGGAGTGGGGTTTCTAGTCAGCAAAAGAATGAAACCCACCGTTATCGGCTTTAATGCAGTAAATGAACGGCTATGCACCCTTCGCGTGCGGGGCAAATTTAAAAACATAAGCCTCATAAACGTTCACGCACCTACAGAGGATTCCCCAGATGATGAAAAAGAAGAATTCTTTGAATCAGTCGAACGGGAACTCCACGCCTGCCCTCAGTATGATGTAGGGAGCCAGTATTCAGGCAGTACAATGGCACCCATAGCTTACACGAGAACGCTAATGACAATGGACAACGAGTCAAAGAGATGGCAGCAAGCAATAATTTGGTCGTTGCGAGTACAAGTTTTGCGCGTAAAAATATCCACAAAGCCACCTGGGTATCTCCCGATTAAGCCACTCGCAACCAGATAGACCACGTGTTGATAGACCGCCGCCACAACCCGAACCTGATGACGGTACGAACGTACCGAGGTGCCAACGTCGACTCGGACCACTATCTTGTTGGTATGGTGCTCTGAGCGCGGATTGCATCATCACGGAAGACTGCATCCGCGAATCAGATTCGAGTCAACACGGCTGCCCTTCGCAACGAAGAGATCAGAAACAACTACGGTCAAGCGATAGGACTCGCCCTAAATGCAGGAAGAGTAAGTCCTGGGGCTGAGATGCCCGGCATAGAAGAGAAATGGACACGGCTTAAGAATACTGTCATTAGTACTGCTGACTCCATATTAGGCAGTAGTCGTAGAGATCGGAACGACTGGTTCGATGACGAATGTAAGCTAGCGACTGAACGTAAGAATGTTGCGTACCGAGCAATGCAACAATCTCATAGAACGCGGGCACGCGAGGATGAATATAAAGAGCTCAGAAGATATGAAAAAAACAGTTCACCGGCGAAAGAAAGCAGCCTGGGAGAAGAATCTCTTCCGTGAACTGGAACAGTACAGAGAGAAAGGACTGCACCAGGCGCGGAAGTTCTACCAAATGGTCCGCGGTATGACGCAATATACACCGCGTTGCACATACTGCAAGGACAAAGAGGGTAATCTGATCGCCGATCTTAAAGGCATCTTAAAGCGATGGGAAGAGTACTTTCATGAGTTGCTAAATGGCCAGCTAACTGAGGAATTGGAGGCTCCACCAATGACTGAAGATCATACCATGCTGCCGCCACCAAGCATAGACGAAGTTAGCAGAGCGATAAATCGGCTCAAAAATAATAAGGCCCCGGGATCTGATGTGATACCAGCGGAACTGATAAAAATAGGAGGCCCCACATTACACCAAGCAATTCAGGAAATAATAGTGCAAGTATGGGAAGAAGAAGTATCCTGTGCCCCAAACATAAGAAGGGAGATATCACAAAATCCAGCAATTATCGTGGTATAACGTTGTTGAATACCGCGTATGAGATTTTATCCTCTATCCTTCAAGACAGGATAGCCCCATACGCTAAAGTCATCATTGGTTCATACCAGTGTGGCTTCATCCCAGGCAAATCAACAACTGATCAGATTTACACCCTAAGGCAGGTGATGGAAAAATGTCTAGAGTTTCAAAACTAACTACACCATATTTTTATAGACTTTAAAGCCGCCCATGATAGCATAGCCACAGTAGAACTTTATAAAGCCATGAGAGAATTCGGCATCCCAAATAAACTGACACGACTATGTAAGTTGACCATGACATGTTATAAGCCAAATAAAAATATCTGAATCACTATCAAGCCATTCACATCTATAACGGGCTCCGACAAGGGGAAGGACTGGCCTGCGTCCTCTTCAACCTGGCGTTGGAGAAAGTGATCCGAGACTCTGACGTAACGGCGAGACGAAAAATCCGACGAAAGATCCAACATTGGTCCCTCAATTGAAATAGTGGAGCGCGAATTTGAAGAAGTGCAATCCTTTTACTATCTCGGGTCAACTATAGCAGGCGATAACAGCATGGAACCAGAAATACGTGCACGGTTGCTTAAAGCCAACAAAGCCTACTATATAGCCTGTCAAGACTCTTCAAATCCAGGAACTTAACCATAACATCCAATATAAGACAATGGTCATACCAGTACTTACATATGGATCCGAGACTTGGGTTCTTAGCAAAAAGCATTCTGACCTCTAAGCCGCGTTCGAGTGAAAAGTCTTACGGAGAATTTTTGGCCCCGTAGGTGAGAAAGGACGATTCCGAAGACTCTGTAATGATGAGATCTACGAGCGTTACCGCGATAATGCAGATTTTTTAAGTCGTTTTCCATTGTCAAAATCTTCAACAACGCACATCCATGAAGAAGTTCTTATGATAGAGAATTTAACAAGGCCAGTTTTATCAGCTGAGGACATATCAAAAATGAAATCGAATAGCCCAATTTTCGCTAAAGTTTTTAGCTGGGCGTCAAGAGGATGGCCAGAGAAACTCTCTGCAAGTGATCAAGTATTAAAACCATTTTATGTACGGCGTACGGAGATCACCACACTTCAAGGCTGTTTACTTTAGGGTAATCGAACAATAGTTCCACCGGCAGGGCAAAAAAAAATCCTCACAGCTTTACATTCTGGGCATCCAGAAATTGTCCGCATGAAGGCCCTTGCACGAAGTTACGTGTGGTGGCCCAACATCGATTCTGACTGTGAACACGTCGTCAAAACTTGTATGCCGTGCCAAGAAACGAGACCAGATCCTAGTCAAGCTGGGGTGCATTTTTGGGAATCAACCAGAACTTCTTGGTAACGGATTCATATCGATTTCGCTGGTCCGTTTCAGAATAAAATATTTTAAATGTCGTAGATTCTTATTCTAAATGGTTGGAAGTAAGTGTTAAATCAACGTCCACGAATTGTACAATAGAATCATTACGAGCGCTTTTAGCGACACATGGGCTTCCAGACACCATTGTATTTGACGGTACCCAGACACTTACTCGAAAAACATTTGCTCGAAAAACATTTTCTAGAAAAACATTTACTCGAAAAACATTTACTCGAAGAACATTTGCTAGAAAATGTATAAAACGACATTTGCTCGAAAAACATTTGCTCGAAAAACATTTGCTCGAAAAACATTTTCTCGAAAACTAAGTAGTCTCTGTTTTCAACCTTCAAAAGACTTGCGCGAGTAATTTTTGTTTGTGCAAATGTTTTCGATCAAATGTAAAATTTTGAAAACTAAGTAGTCAATGTTTTCAACCAAAAAGGTGAAAAGTCATTCAACAAAAATAATTATTATTTCAAGATTCATTTTTACTTTTTCAACATATTAATACATTTTGGTAAGGATAAATATACAAACTTTAAAATAAAATAACATTTCTAACCTTGTAGATAACCAGAATGGATAATTTAAATACAACCAAAAATAAGCCTTGCTTTCTTGTAGATGGTTACGTATTTATTCAAAATAAACAACATAATGAGGTCAAGTACTGGATATGTACGAATAAACGGCAAAAACTTTGTAAGGCACGAATTAATACAAAAGATAATATAATTATAAAGAAAGTTGGAGAGCATAATCATGCTGGCAATGCAGCAAATGTGGGTGTAAGAGAAACCCTTACTGAAATTAAGAACAGAGCACTATCGTCAAATATGAATACACAAAATATTATTGCTGAATCTACTGTTGCCATTAATAATCCAGTAAGAGTCCATATGCCGTCTATTCCATCCATGCAGCGCACAATTCACAGACAAAGACAAGGAAATGCTGTTATTCCGAAATCGTTAATTGATTTAATTATACAAGAAAATTTTAATGTTACTCTTCAGGGTGATCCATTTTTGCTGTACGATTCAGGGCCAACCGAAACTCGAATTTTAATATTCTCAACCAAACGAAATCTTCACTTTTTGGCACAATCTGACATGTGGTTCGTGGGGTTAAAAGCTCAATATGACCAGGATGCAGCGTTCGCTCATAAAATTCGTATGATTTTATCAGTTGCATTTGTACCGCCAGCCGATGTTACTAACGCTTTCCAATCCTTAACTAAAATCAATGTTATCCCAGAAGAAGCTAATGAAATATTGGATTATTTTGAGGATAATTATATCGGCAGACTTTATGTGAGGTCTAAAAATGAAACTGGTAGGCGCAATCCCAGGTATTGTATTGAATCGTGGAATGTTTATACCGCAACACTAGAAGATTCCGCTCGAACAAATAACTGCGTTGAAGGTTGGCATAATGGATTTTCCCGGTTAGTTGATTGTGAACATCCATCTGTTGATTTTTTTTTTGAAAAACTTCAACTAGAACAATCAAAAAATGAAATAGTTCTCGAGCAAATTCTTGCTGGGACTCCAATGCCTCCAAAACACAAAAGATATCGAGATTTAAATGAAAGAATCAAAAATGTTGCTGAGAAATACTCAATTATGGAAATCACCGATTATTTAACTGCAATTGCATACAATACTGTATTATAAGTAACCAAAAAAAAATATTTAATAAAGAATCTAAAAAAAAATAATATCTCGCGCGAGTTTTTTGAAGAATTTTTCGGTTATTAATTTTACCAGAAAATGATTTTTGAATATTAATAAAAAAAATATTATTTTTTTTTAGATTCTTTATTAAATATTTTTTTTTTTTTTTGGTTACTTATAATACAGTATTGTATGCAATTGCAGTTAAATAATCGGTGATTTCCATAATTGAGTATTTCTCAGCAACATTTTTGATTCTTTCATTTAAATCTCGATATCTTTTGTGTTTAGGAGGCATTGAAGTCCCAGCAAGAATTTGCTCGAGAACTATTTCATTTTCTGATTGTTCTAGTTGAAGTTTTTCAAAAAAAAATCAACAGATGGATGTTCACAATCAACTAACCGGGAAAATCCATTATGCCAACCTTCAACGCAGTTATTTGTTCGAGCGGAATCTTCTAGTGTTGCGGTATAAACATTCCACGATTCAATACAATACCTGGGATTGCGCCTACCAGTTTCATTTTTAGACCTCACATAAAGTCTGCCGATATAATTATCCTCAAAATAATCCAATATTTCATTAGCTTCTTCTGGGATAACATTGATTTTAGTTAAGGATGGGAAAGCGTTAGTAACATCGGCTGGCGGTACAAATGCAACTGATAAAATCATACGAATTTTATGAGCGAACGCTGCATCCTGGTCATATTGAGCTTTTAACCCCACCTGACATATTTTACGATATAAACTCTGGCCTAAATGAAAGAAGCAAAATTTTTGTTGAGCATCTGGAAAAGATACGGAACCTGCGTTTATAATAGCTTGTTCAAAATCTGACATTAAATGCAATGGTTTTAAATTAACATTTAACAGTTTTAACTGTTCGAATGATCTTTTGTATGATTCGGTTAATTTGTTCGGTAATAAGACATACACTAATGGTAAAGATTGCTTTTCCTTTACCCCATGTATGGTAAAAAGTTGATTAAAAATCAACGGTACTGTTTTAAAAGTACCGTCAACGAACCACATGTCAGATTGTGCCAAAAAGTGAAGATTTCGTTTGGTTGAGAATATTAAAATTCGAGTTTCGGTTGGCCCTGAATCGTACAGCAAAAATGGATCACCCTGAAGAGTAACATTAAATTTTTCTTGTATAATTAAATCAATTAACGATTTCGGAATAACAGCATTTCCTTGTCTTTGTCTGTGAATTGTGCGCTGCATGGACGGAATAGACGGCATATGGACTCTTACTGTATTATTAATGGCAACAGTAGATTCAGCAATAATATTTTGTGTATTCATATTTGACGATAGTGCTCTGTTCTTAATTTCAGTAAGGGTTTCTCTTACACCCACATTTGCTGCATTGCCAGCATGATTATGCTCTCCAACTTTCTTTATAATTATATTATCTTTTGTATTAATTCGTGCCTTACAAAGTTTTTGCCGTTTATTCGTACATATCCAGTACTTGACCTCATTATGTTGTTTATTTTGAATAAATACGTAACCATCTACAAGAAAGCAAGGCTTATTTTTGGTTGTATTTAAATTATCCATTCTGGTTATCTACAAGGTTAGAAATGTTATTTTATTTTAAAGTTTGTATATTTATCCTTACCAAAATGTATTTATATGTTGAAATAGTAAAAATGAATCTTGAAATAATAATTATTTTTGTTGAATGACTTTTCACCTTTTTGGTTGAAAACATTGACTACTTAGTTTTCAAAATTTTACATTTGATCGAAAACATTTGCACAAACAAAAATAACTCGCGCAAGTTGCTTGAAGGTTGAAAACAGAGACTACTTAGTTTTCGAGAAAATGTTTTTCGAGCAAATGTTTTTCGAGCAAATGTCGTTTTATACATTTTCTAGCAAATGTTCTTCGAGTAAATGTTTTTCGAGTAAATGTTTTTCGAGAAAATGTTTTTCGAGCAAATGTTTTTCGAGTAAGTGTCTGGGTACCGTCAAATACAATGGTGTCTGGAAGCCCATGTGTCGCGAAAAGCGCTCGTAATGATTCTATTGTACAATTCGTGGACGTTGATTTAACACTTACTTCCAACCATTTAGAATAAGAATCTACGACATTTAAAATATTTTATTCTGAAACGGACCAGCGAAATCGATATGAATCCGTTACCAAGGAGTTCTGGTTGATTCCCAAAAATGCACCCCAGCTTGACTAGGATCTGGTCTCGTTTCTTGGCACGGCATACAAGTTTTGACGACGTGTTCACAGTCAGAATCGATGTTGGGCCACCACACGTAACTTCGTGCAAGGGCCTTCATGCGGACAATTTCTGGATGCCCAGAATGTAAAGCTGTGAGGATTTTTTTTTGCCCTGCCGGTGGAACTATTGTTCGATTACCCTAAAGTAAACAGCCTTGAAGTGTGGTGATATCCGTACGCCGTACATAAAATGGTTTTATTACTTGATCACTTGCAGAGAGTTTCTCTGGCCATCCTCTTGACGCCCAGCTAAAAACTTTAGCGAAAATTGGGCTATTCGATTTCATTTTTGATATTTCCTCAGCTGATAAAACTGGCCTTGTTAAATTCTCTATCATAAGAACTTCTTCATGGATGTGCGTTGTTGAAGATTTTGACAATGGAAAACGACTTAAAAAATCTGCATTATCGCGGTAACGCTCGTAGATCTCATCGTTACAGAGTCTTCGGAATCGTCCTTTCTCACCTACGGGGCCAAAAATTCTCCGTAAGACTTTTCACTCGAACGCGACTTAGAGGTCAGAATGCTTTTTGCTAAGCACCCAAGTCTCGGATCCATATGTAAGTACTGGTATGACCATTGTCTTATATTGGATGTTATGGTTAAGTTCCTGGATTTGAAGAGTCTTGACAGGCTATATAGTAGGCTTTGTTGGCTTTAAAAAACCGTGCACGTATTTCTGGTTCCATGCTGTTATCGCCTGCTATAGTTGACCCGAGATAGTAAAAGGATTGCACTTCTTCAAATTCGCGCTCCACTATTTCAATTGAGGGACCAATGTTGGATCTTTCGTCGGATTTTTCGTCTCGCCGTTACGTCAGAGTCTCGGATCACTTTCTCCAACGCCAGGTTGAAGAGGACGCAGGCCAGTCCTTCCCCTTGTCGGAGCCCGTTATAGATGTGAATGGCTTGATAGTGATTCAGATATTTTTATTTGGCTTATAACATGTCATGGTCAACTTACATAGTCGTGTCAGTTTATTTGGGATGCCGAATTCTCTCATGGCTTTATAAAGTTCTACTGTGGCTATGCTATCATGGGCGGCTCTATAGCGGGTCTATAAAAAGATGGTGTAGTGAGTTTTGAAACTCTAGACATTTTTCCATCACCTGCCTTAGGGTGTAAATCTGATCAGTTGTTGATTTGCCTGGGATGAAGCCACACTGGTATGAATCAATGATGACTTTAGCGTATGGGGCTATCCTGTCTTGAAGGATAGAGGATAAAATCTCATACGAGGTATTCAACAACGTTATACCACGATAAACTCGCGCGAGTTTTTTGAAGAATTTTTCGGTTATTAATTTTACCAGAAAATTACGTTCGAGCAAATGTTTTCGAGCAAATGTTTTTCGAGTAAATGTTTTTCGAGAAAAAGTTTTTCGAGCAAATGTTTTTCGAGTAAATGTCATGGAATCGTATTTGACAATGGCACCGCCTTCACTTTAAAAGCATTCCGAGTATTTTGTAAAGATAACCTTATAAGACATATCCGTTGTGCACCTTTTCATCCTTCTTCAAATGGACAGGCCGAGATAGTGGTCCAAACCACCAAAAGTTATTTGAAGAAACTTCCGGATAGCTCAGATATTAATTTACATCTTGCAAGATTTTTGATGAGCCAGCACTTAACGCCTTCCTTGTCCACGGGGCGATCACCATCCAATTTATTGCATAATCGCCAAATCAAGACTTACTTCGATAAGATTCATCCAAACTCTATCGCCGTGACCAGAACAAAGAGACTTGAAACCAAATCAACCAGTGAATTTGTGGAAAACGATTTAGTATGGGCACGTAATTATTTATCTGGACCAAATTAGATAAATGGAGTAGTAATCGAATGCACGGGACCGGTTTCGTATAAAGTTCGAATCGAATCAATTCCAGGTATTTTGTCTGCAGGTGGATTAAACGGAAATTGGGTCGTGGGAACGATTTGCCAGTGCACTGTTGAAAGTTGATCTATTTCCTGTTAACTTTTCCCCTTCTAAATGCGATGGTCCTTAATTGCTTAAAAGTAGGGAAGGTCGTTGAACCTGGTTCGGCAATAGTAGGATCATCTGTTGCTGGTGTCCTTTTTGATTGCGGGAGAATTTGCACGTCCTTCATTTGTGGTTGCTAAATGATTAGTTTGGTACTTTTTCTTCTAGTTAGGAGTTTCTGGATTATTAGGATTACAAGGATGATGCCCATAAAAACCATTGTCCCATAGCTGATGAATTCTTGTGAGTTGCGTTCTGATTGAAGTAGTTGAATTTGCTTCGTATTGTTGATATGCAATTCGCCCATCATCTCGAGAGATAGTAGTTTATGAAATTTCTTCTGTTTAGGGGTTTGTTGTAAGACTGCTGGGAGGATGGTATGCGTAGATACTTCTTGTGCAGTGAATATCCTGTTATTGATTGTGATATTGGTTTTTCCATACTTGATTAGGAAGGTTCCAGTAAGGTTTCGGTGTGTGGCTTCGGCTTCGAGAGTTCCGTTGAAATCATTCAGTAGTATTATACCTTGTGAAATTTCTTCGATCGTGGGGAGGTGTTGGCTATTTATTGAATTGCATGTTGCTATTTTACTTTTTAACAAATTGGGAATACATGTGGAGTTTTTAATGTTTACAATATTTTTTTCGTTCTTTTCGTTTCTTTTTACAGGTTTAAGTAAAATTGGTTCATAAACATTATAGTCTGTTATCGGAATGTTGACAATATACAAAATGGAAACTGAATTAGTTATGGTTTTAATTTCGGCAAAATTTAAGGCCTCCTCTATGGTAGAAAAGGGAATATTTTCTTTATTTAAAGTTTTGATGGCTAGGCTTCTTTCTTCCTTTGAAAGGATTAGTGAATTGACAATGCCTAATTTTGCCCAATGAATAGCTTAATTAATATTTTGTAATTCTTCCTTTACGATTTTAAACTTATATTGAAGTTGTGATATAATTTATTTATTCATATATTTGTTCTCTTTTAACATTGCTTCGATCTCGTTCGTAATTTTTGTTATGTTGTTGATTCTTTCATTGTGTAAGCTATTGATTATAATTTGGTCATTAGAATTAACAAGTAAATTGTTCATTTTTATTTTTATTGTCATGTAATCATCCTGGTCGGGATTACCGGCAATCCACTTCCACGCAGAGCCTATGAAGTTTAAAGATCTTTCGTTTTTTGTGGTTTAAGATTACGGATTACATTTTTTTTGCTGGTATTCATGTGAGAGGTAGGTATATAGGGAATCGTTTTTCGTTTCGTTTAGTTCTGGAGTTGGTTTAATGTTAGTCAGGAATTGCTCGTATTGGTCGATGTCAATTTCGTGGATCAGTTTTAGGTTCCCGTTTTGTATTTTTGCTTGCCCGATGTGTAGTGAAACAAATTGTAAATTCGAGAAATCCAAAATTTGAATTTCTCCTGTTGCAATAAAGAGTATATGTCTGAAATAAGGAAATAAAGGATGTATGGTTGTCAATCAGTTTCTAATATGGCTTTTGTGTATGGTTTTCCCTGATTCTGTTATTACTACTGTATTTTTATTTTCTTTTACTATTTCTTGTCTGTATCTAAACGTTAATTTCGAACCTAATCTTTTATTGTGCTTGACGAAAATGATATCTCCTGGGTTGTAAGTTTTAGGTGGTTTTCGTTTTTTATTATGATACTTAATGTCTTTTTGTTGTTTCTGGATGATTTTGTCTATATTTTGTTGGCGATTGTTTTCAAATTCTTCGGGGGTTATTCTAGGTGATCGGCCAAGCAAGAGTTCGACTGGGTTTTTACCAGTTGTTGAATGGACTGTAAAGTTATATTCGTTTGTTGCATTTTCAAGTAGCTCTTCAAAGGAGCGGGGAGTTTGTTCGGCTTTCATACATCGCATAATCTCGGAAAGAGTGAAATGGAACCGCTCAATCTGTCCATTTACCTCACTTTTGTATGGCGGGGTCTTATGAATGCGTATTCCTAGTTCGTCTTCAATCATGGATGTAATAGTCGCTGAATGAAGTGCTAGCTCGTTGTCGATAACTATATTTTCGGGGACGCCGAATGGGAATAGCGTTTCTCGAAGTGGTTGCCTAATATCTGTTACAGCTCTTGATTGGTTTATTTTAGTTTTTGCAAACTTCGTAAGTTTACATATGGCAGTCTGAACTAAAATTTTTTCTGTCGAAAAAATATCGAAGTGTACTGTTCGACCAGGATAATTTGGGATAGGGGTTGGTCAAGGGATAGGTTTGTTTGGATGTCGTTCGTATTTATTCTTCTTACAAGTTTTGCAATTTTTAACTAGTCTTTTAATCTTTGCTGCCATTTTTAGGAAGTAGAAATTTTCGAGTAGTTGCTTTCGGTTTTCATCGGGTTACGATGCGCTCTGCAATGAATTTTTTCTTCTTGTTCATTTTCATCAGCAACATCTTCGACCATTGATTGTGTGAACCTAGCTTTAAAACTTGCAAAGTGGAGTGGGTAAATATTTTGTATTTGACCCATAGTTTCTTCCTTTGTTAATAGACCGTTTATGTTGCTGGGATTAAGGAATTTTTTTAATATGTTTATGATATTTGTATCGGTGTAATTTGGTTGAATAAAAATATGCCTATGGTAGGTTGGGAATGGAAGAAGGAATTGATGGCTAGTTTCTTCTCCGATTTTAGGAATGAGTTGATTACGGAAGGCGTTAATGGGGGTTTCAACTGTTGGAATTAAATTGTGCGAAGTACTATCGTCGCTGTGTGCTGTGATTGTCATTGAATTTACCTCTGTCGTCTGTGGAAGTCGTGATAAAGCGTCTGCGACTATATTTGTTTTTCCCGGTTTGTACTTTAATTCATAATTGTACTTTTCGAGGATAGCTTTCCATCGCTTCATCTTGTGGATAGTGTTTCTGTTGCTAAGAGCGTACGTTAGTGGTTTGTGATCCGTGTAGATTTTTACCTTTTTTGATCCGTATAGGAAATTCCTAAGCGAGTTGAGAGCCCAAATAATTGCAAGCATCTCTTTCTCGTTAGTGGCATAATGTTCTTCTGTTGTGTTCAATGTCCTTGACAGAAACGTTATTGGTTTATTGTCCTGAGATAAGACAGCGCCTATGGCATAATTTGATGCGTCTGTCGTGAGTTCGAATTCTTGGATAATTTAAAGTAACTTCTTGTGAGACTAATGATTCAGTTCAACAATGGCCTGAACTTTCTTTGGATTGGTCTTAATCCCGTTTTTTCCTATGATAAATCCTAAGAACTCAATTTCTTCCTGGAAAAATTCACATTTGTCTCGAACACAGCTTTAATATTCTTCAGATGTTCAGTTTTAGTCTTGGCGAAGATGACAATATCATCGATATACACATAGAGACGTTTCCTTATGTGCTCTCTTAGAATGTCATCAAGAGTTCTTTGGAAAATAGCTGGGGCGTTTTTGAGGCCGAAGGGGAGACGTGTGAATTCAAACTTGCCATTATTTATTGAGAAGGGGGTTTTCTCAATGTCAGATTCTTTAAGAAGGATCTGATGAAATCCGCTCTTTAAGTCGATTATCGTAAACCAGCTATTGTCACCGAGGTTGGCGAGAACTTCGTTGATTTCCGGAATTGGGTATCTGTCTGCGATAGTTACTGAATTTAATTTCTTGTAGTCTATCACGAGACGATATTTCTTCTCCATAGATGCGTCAATTTTTTTGGGGACGATCCAAACCGGTGAGTTATATTTTTTCAGATTTAGATTTATTTATTTATATCATAAAACTTTTATAATTTATAATACAAACAATGATGAATACGAAGATTCATGATATTAAATAATAGGAGCAGTCAGAAGTTGATATAACTTGTTTTAACTACACCGACAATTATTAAAAGTGACTTCAAAAAAGAGCGTGAGGTGCACAGGATATTAATGTACATCAAGCAAAAAATAAAAAATTAAATATTTTTATAAAATGTAAGAAAAAAATAACATGTAATAAATTATTCATTAATAAGCTTAAAGTTTAACATTTCACATTTGACTTGGATGGTGTAATGATACCATCTTCGAGTAATTAATTGATTTGCTTGTCGACTTCTTCCTTAAGTGCACTTTGGGATGGGTATGATTTGGAATAAATTGGTTCGGAACATGTGGTACGAATTTCTCCTTTAACTGTAGTTGTATAGGTCAATTTTTTGTCTGGGTCAGAGAAGAGATTAGAGTAATTGTTAATAGTTTTAATAAGGTTGGTTGAGTCTTCTTTGTTTAAATGGGAAGTTCTAATGTTTACGTTATTGACGGTTTCAGTAGCATGTTGTTTAAGTTGAATAAAAGTGTTCGCATGAATTCGCATGTAGTTATCTTTTATGTGAATGACCGCATTCAAATTTTTAAGAGTATCGTTGCCTATTATAAAAGGCAAGGGTGTTTTTTTAGGAGGTTTGTTTTTCCGATAGATGTCGTTTTATTTTATGACAGTTGTTTTGACAGCTCAAAGTGGCATTTCTACTCAGTATTGTTTGGCAAATCATTATGAATAGGTTAACTCCAGAACAACGTTTTCAAATCGTGGAAATTTATTTTCAAAATCAGTGTTCAATTAAAAATGTTTATAGAGCAAAAATTCTCTTCAGTGATGAGGCGCATTTTTTGTTAAATGGATACGTCAACAAACAAAATTGTCGCATTTGGAGCAAAGATAATCCACACGCCGTTCAAGAATTACCAATGCATCCTGATAAATGTACTGTTTGGTGCGGTCTATGGGCTGGTGGGATCATCGGTCCATATTTCTTTAAAAATGAGGAAGGACGACGCGTTACCGTGAATGGAAATCGATACAGAACCATGTTAAATGAGTTTTTGTTGTCAAATCTTGAAGATATGGATATGGATGAAATGTGGTTTCAACAAGATGGTGCCACTTGCCATACAGCACGTGAAACAATCGACTTATTGAAAGAAACTTTCAACGACAACATTATTTCGAGAAATGGTCCGGTGAATTGGCCTCCGCGTTCGTGCGATTTGACGCCACTCGATTACTTTTTGTGGGGATACGTGAAGTCATTGGTTTATGTGGATAAACCTCAATCGATTGACGCTTTGGAAACCAATATTCAACGTGTCATTGCTGACATACGCCCTCAAATGCTTGAAAAAGTGCTGGAAAATTGGACCTCCAGAATGACATTTGTGAAAAATAGTCGTGGTAGCCATATGCCAGAAATTGTGTTTAAATGTTAAATGCCATTTTTGGTCATTTCATAATTTTATATGTGTTTTATTCAAAAAAAAAAAACCGGCAACCTCTTAAAAAAACACCCGTTACAATCAAATGAAATAAGGGTAGGAAGTATGAACAATTTTAAATGACCTATTTCGGTGCCAAAAAGAGGAATAAAGCTATGGTGGGTTATTTTGATATTTCCCCCCACGGAATTAGCGTAGAAACATTTTTCGTTAGGAGAGGATTTCGTATATGACGTGGTTGGATATAATTTTTATTCGAGCCAGTATCGATTAAAAATTTATAGACTAGGCCACTCTTCGCAACGTGCTCAAAATAAGGAAGCGAAGAGAGCTTTAATCTAAAAAATAGATATCGTTAAGTTGTTGTGGTTGGTCCATGTATTGTTCATCCGCTTGATCAGCATTGTAGTGTTCAAGAGTTTGGTCATGGTTTTGGTTTTCCTAACTTATTATGTCTTCGTATTGTTCTATTTCTTGCTCTTCAACGTTGGATTCTCCTGTGTGGTAGACTCGTTGCATTTTATAGGGTTGATGAGCTTGTTGTGAATGATCTCGTTTCTGTGCAATTGGTTAATTTCTGGGTCTGTTTACATAATTTACTTTCTGAGTTTTAATGGAATAATCTATATCCATTGGTTTGGGAGGAATTTCACGTTGATTCGGTGGCAACCGGTGGTATTGTTGGAACGGTCTCGATTGATATTGTGGGTTTCTCTGGAAATGAGGTGGCTGAGGATGACGGGGATTATGTAGAGTCAAGCATTTAGAAATCCTGTCCCAATTTAATGGAGTGTTATATGATTCTAATGCTATATCTGCATGGCCAGATATTTTATTTCTGACGACAGACAAGATACCATAATACTTGGGGGTGCCCTTGAGGTGTTCGTATATCTTGAGAATCCTCTCAACACTTTTCTTCCAGGAATTAAATTCCTATGGTTGACTCGAAAATTCTCGCAGACTTTTAACTACATCTGGGACTTTATCCATGTCGGACAAGTTCGCATCCCTAGTATTGATCGGTTGATCAATATCATTATTGATGTCTGAAGCTGGGTTCATTATTGAGTTAAAGATTTGTCGTCCTTCTATACGTAGCGTTTCTGTCACTAGTCTCGTAATAAGTTGGATCATGTCAACTTAGTTAGGAACTGGAGGAGGAGGAGGAGGTAAATGATTAGCATTTCCTGGGGTATTACCAAACGAGGTGGCCTGACTAAATTATTTGGGTTTGCCATTTTGTGTTATTTTTAAGAACCGAAATTTTATTGAAGCAATAATAACAAAGAAAAACGAAGTTTGATTGGAGCAATGATAACGAGATTATTTTGATTTGATTAATTAAGAATTGACAACGGATATAAGAATGAGAAAATATTCTCAATAATATTTCAATTTTATTTTCTCCTGGTTTTATGAGAATTGTAAATTATAATTTTTTTTAAATAAATTCGAAAAATGGTGAATTTAAGTGAGTCTGAGTTTACACAATTTTCTTTATTAAAATCTATATGACTTACAGAAAGATAAATGTTGTTGCTTTTATTTCTATAACGATGTAGGGTTTCTAGACCTGTTGTATTTTGGATAGGGTGGCTGTCAAAGATGTGAACTCCTTTTTCTCCTTGTTTTACAGGGCTACTTAGGGGCCTCTTTTCCCTTTCACAAACACTGCTTGGTGTCCACTTGTTTAATTTTTCTCCTTTTTGTATTGTGCTGGTTTATCGCACACACTTTTAGAATGTCACACACTCGCGTTGTTAATTCGATATATTTTTGTAAATTTCTTTGACTTGTGTTAACTTGGTTATCGTTAATTCACGCACTATTAATACAATACATAAAGGTTTTTAAAAAGCAAAAATTGGACGGAGATATCTTAAGTCTAATATCTGAAAAACGAAAAATTTGAAAGAAATGGCAATAAACAAGATATCCTTTGTTGAAATCGTAACTATACCTACTCAAAGAACGAGTTCGTATGCAAATTAAAGAAAATAAAAATCAATCAGTTGCAAAATATTTAGATGCACTCACCGCAGATAAAACAACAGATTATTCATTGTGAAAGTCTACTATATATTTCAAATAATAGTACGTGGGCTAAAAGTAATACGGAAAAGGCAGTGCTACTCTCCGAACACATGGTAAACATACTTCGACCCAAAATGAAATATCAACGCATGCAATTTGTGCAGATCGAAGAGCACAAAGGATCGAGTAGATCCCTCAAGTCACGCTAACTGAAATCGAAACTGTTATATAAAAAGGAGTTACAACTAATAAATCCCCTGGTTATGACCTCATTAGAGCTGAACTGATGCAGCAATTGCATCAGAGAGCCAAGTGTAAGCTAACAGCGATTAGGAATTTTTGCTTGAGATTTAAACATTTTCCTGTACTCAAATTTAGGACGAATAACTGCCTTGTAGATAGTAGCCAGATAAGAGGGATTGGAATATATCTCGCATTTTTGGTAATGGCGAATATTCGGTCATTCCAACGAAGCTCGTCGTTAACGCAAATACCGAGAATTGCGAATTTTTCAGTGTCCTCTGTGGAATTAGGATACGCTTAGACGACAGGAGACAGCATAGCGGTTTTTTTATAAGGGGCGTAAAGGGTTTCGCACCCTCCCTTAAAATGCTTGGCTATATGATTGGAACAGCGTGGGCGTTAAGGAAAATGAGGAGAAAAGAGGAGATGTCTATATTCTTTTCGATGTGTAAAAAGTTTGGCAAAGCATTCCACATACGTGTTGCACGACTAAAGAACGAATCTCTGAACTTAACTGTACGTCCCAAGATGGGCATAAGGGTAAACTGATGAGCATTTAGAACGAGTATTATCTCTTAAGCACCATTATTGGAAGAAGCGATGAAACAGTAACAAGCAATAAACGTTCCTGCGCCTCTCTGGAGCCGTTAAATTCTACTGGTTGGCTGGCTGGTCAGATTTTCTGATCAATTTTTAACCTACTTCCCAAAGCCCGATTTTATTGAAGTTTTGCACACATGTATATTTCCAGTTGCAATACTTTGTTTTAATTTTTATATTTCAGAGAAATCGGGCTGCGGGATCGTGGGGCTCCCATATAAATTTTTCCATTTAGCGGCATCAGATCATATCATACCTTAATGATTGTGTTCTGTATGCGCTGATTAGCTTATGCGCTGTAAGCAGCGCTGCTTGCTTTACGAATGTGGTTGTTTTGATGTGGTCTTGCAGCAGAGAGTATAGAGATATCAAGAGGAAGTAGAACAAATATTTGTATACAAAACTGAATGGTTCCCTAATAGAAATGTGTTGTACACTCAGGTGTGTGAGTGCATTATTATGTGTGTTTTTTGCAATATTACGCAAAACCTTCAAAACAGACGTGCTTGCCCGTGGCACGTCTGTTTGTCGGTCGGTCGGTCTGTGTGTCGTGGAATCTTGCGATCAATTTTTTAACTCACTTTTCAAAGCCCGATTTTATTGAAATTTTGCACACATGTGTATTTCCGGAGACAAAACTTTCTATTCAAATTTGGAGCCTAGGGCGCAGAGCCGAGGGGTGCCCATATAAAATTTCTAAACATCAACCCGATTTTCTTTAAATTTTATTCACATGTATATCTCCGATGGGCAACACTTTTTCCATTGTGTATAGCCAGTTTTTTATTTTCTTTTCTAGTACAGGCATATTAAAATAATATCTGAGATTGAATGGTAATTCGTTAAAAAAAAACTTCGGCGCTGTTACAGTAAAATAAAACAACCCAGAAAAATTAAAAATTTTCGTGTAAATTCTCTAATCGGGGATTCACAATGTGCAGTTTGAATAGAATCGGGTAAATTTTTTAAAATTGTTGTTAGGGAGCCCTCCGACATCGAGGCCCGATCACTTCCATATTTTTACATAAAGTGTTGTCCATCGGAGATACACATTCTTCTTTTGTCCTGTATCCCCTTGTGGGTCCTAGGGCCTCTACTACGCCTACGCGCCATCGTGCCATCGCGTGCGGTTCATGGCAATGAGTTTCAGCTCTCTCCAAGTCTTCCGCAATTGCCGTGACTCCTCCTCAACTGTTCTGCGCCATGTATTTCTCGGACGACCCGTTCTTCTACCATCCTGAGATAACGGATTCCATTGCATTGCATAGTTTGCTATGTAACTGTCGCCTTTTCGGAGTGTATTACCAATCCACTGCCTCTTCTGTCGTTAAATGGTTGTGCCTATTGGTTCCTGACCCGTTCTCTGGTAAAGATGTTCGTTAGAGATACGGTAAGGCCAGAAAACCCTTAAGATGTTCCGTAGGCACCTATTTACGAACGTTTGTAATTTTTTTTTTTGTGATAGTAGCGGTCACCTTTCAAGTGCTGCACCCATACAACAGCACAGATTCAACATTTGAGCGGAACAGTCGCAGCTTGGTGCTTAAGCTGATCGCATTGCTTCGCCATATCATGGACATCATTCCAAACACCGATTTTGCTTTGCCGATTTGGTTGATAATGTCCTGTTCAGTTCTACCTTCGGTCGAGACAATACTCCCAAGATATTGGAAACTCTCTACTCTCTCTACCGGCTGTCCAGCAATGTTAACTTGAGTTACTGAGTTAGTGCCCAGGTTGATGATTTTGGTTTTGGCAGTATTAATCTTCAAACCCGTAACATTTGCCTCCCTCTCCACATTTGTTGTCATTTGGTGCAGCTCCATAATTCTGTGTGAGAGTAAACAAACGTCGTCAGCGTAATCAAGATGTGTGAGTTGAGATGTAAGAGTCCACCGAATTCCTCCGTTTCCAGTAGATAAAGCTGCGCGAAGTACATCGCTAATCACCAAGAAAAAAAGTATCGGCGATAGAATGCAACCTTGTCGTACCCCACTTAGGATCTCGAATTCCTGTGACAGCTTTCCTCTATGCAGCACATGACATTTAGAGCCATCATAGGTTGCTTTAATAATAGCTATTAGTTTATCTCCTCTCCTGCGCAAGGCGAGCCAGGAGATAAGACTACCTTTTTTTAGGCAGCTTGACAATCATTCCCTTCTTCCACTCGTCGGGGAAACTTTCTGCCTCCCAAGCTCTCTCCACAAGAGGATATAAAAACTCTGCTGATGTCGTTGGAGCTGCACGCAGAAGCTCTGAGGGTATACCATCTCGTCCTACCGACTTGTTGTTTTTTTAGTGCGTTAATCGCGGTAGCGATCTCGTCTTTACTGGGAGTTGAGGTTCGAATTCGGGAAATTATTACTTCCGGCAGCTCCGTTTGATTTGGGTGCATATCGTTAGCAAATACACGGTTAATGACCGCAGATAAATGCTCCTTCCATCGCTCCTTCTCATTCTCTCATTTTTCTTCGATACATGGACTCTAGCTCGATCCTTGCTGCTGCTGGGATATCTACAATACGAGCTCAAAGTACCTTACGTTCTTCAATCCACCTCCAGGTATCTTCGGTAAGCCACGTGCTGTGCCTTGCCTGGCTTCTACCAACAATACTTTCCGCTCCAGATGTGAAAACATTTTTCACAGCCTTCCAATGTTCCTGGATGGTTATTGGCAGTGAGCTGCTGATTGCTTCCACTCCTTGCGATAAATGATCCCTTAATTGTTGGCGTACTGAGGGGATCTTTAGCCGGTCGATGTAATACCTAGGCATTCGAATGATATTGCGGATTCTTTGAAGTGATGCAGTTCGTAACTGGACAGTAGCTACCATACGGTGGTGACCCCGTACCATACCATACTAATGTCGGCTCCTCGTCTGTTTCGGACGTCTAAAAGACAGCTCCTAAAACGTCGGCTGATCGCCAAATGGTCGATTTGGTTGGATGATGATTGCCTGTTAGTTGACACCCAGCTGACCTTGTGGCAAGTTTTATGCTCAAACATGGTGCCTCCTATGACAAGGTTGTTGGTGTTGCACAAATCAACAAATCTTTCACCATTGTCATTTCGTTCGCCGAGGCCGTGCTTCCCAGTCACATAATTGAGTCCTTCATTGTCGTTGCCAACCTTGGCATTCAAGTCCCCAATCACGGGTACAATAGCCAAAAGTCGTCATTATTCGATCATTTCTTATCCGAGGCGTTGTGTCGGTTTCAGTAGCCGGTATTTTTCGGTAGCGCAGTGAGCTAACCCACGTAACCTAGACTAGAAACGCTAGACCGTTCGCACTTGCAGTTTTAGCCTACATATATAAGGATTTATACACATAGTTGCCGGAGACCACCACGAGGACGTAGAGCAAGCACTACATCACGAACTTGATTGTTGCGCTACTGGCCCAAACCAAGTTTTGAGCAGTCAGTAGTTTTCCGATCAATCGCAATGCAGATCCGCCGTTACGGAGATACACATGCGAATAAAATTTGAAGAAAATCGGGTACATTTTTTTATAAAATTTGTATCGGTGCCCCCCGACCACGGGGCCCGAACACTTCCAAATACGGAAAGTGTTGTCGATCGGAGTAAACACGCCTATAAGATTTGAAGAAAATCGGTCTTTAAGAAGTAAGTTAAAAATGTATCACAAGATACTACCACACATAGCCAACCCGCCAGCAACGGGCACGCGAAGTCAATATAGAGAATTTAAAAAAAATGTGTCCATCGGAGATACCCATGTGTTTAAAATTTAAAGAAAATCTAATTTTAAAAAAATTTATATGGGCCACCATCGGGCCTCATGGTGAACGCACCCAAAAAAATTTATAAAAAGTTTTGTCCATCGCAGATACACATGTGTATAAAATTTGGACTTTGACTTTCCGAGCAGGATCCTCTTCGCTCATGCGAGCTCGGTGTCCTGCCCACCGAAGCCTACCGAGCTTAATTTTCTTCACGATGTCTGTTCTTATTTTTAAATCATTACTTTAGGGATATTATTAAACGAAGAAATCGACTGTCGCATAATAATAAAATATATACAAAATCAAAATTTAAAGGCATTAAACCATATTCAAAAAAAAATAACAAGCCTAAATTTAATAGTAAATATTATTTTGTTAATCAATCTATAATGATAAGCATAAAAGAAAATAAATCCTTTTCAATGTGATCTTATTTTTAAATTAATTTTCTTCAAATTTTATACACATCTGTATCTCCAATGGAAAACACTTTTTGTAAATATTTTGGAGCAATCGGACCCCGGGTTCGGGGGGCACCATCAAAATCTTATAAAAAAATATCCGATTTTCTTCAAATTTTATACACATGTGTATGTCCGATAGACCAGACTTTTTGTAAATATTTTGAAGCAATCGGACCCCGGGTTCGGGGGGGGCACCCATAAAAATTTTATAAAAAAAGTACCCGATTTTCTTCAAATTTTATAGACATGTGTATGTCCGATGGACCAGAATTTTTGTAAATATTTGGAAGTGATTTCGCCCCGGGGTCGGGGGGCACCCATTACAAATCTTATACAAAAAGTATCCGATTTTCTTAAAATTTTATATACATTTCTATCTCCGATAGACGACACTTTTTGTAAACATTTGGGAGTGATCGGGCTCCGTAGTCGGGGTGCACCCATACAAATTTTATAAAAAGAAGTACCCGATTTTTTTCAAACTTTATTGACATGTGTATCTCCGATGGACAACACTTTTTGTAAATATTTGGAAGATCGGGCCCTGGGGTCGGGGGAGCACCCATACAAATTTTATAAAAAGAATTACCCGATTTTCTTCAAATGTTATACTCATGTGTATCTTTGATGGACAACATTTTTTGAAAATATTTGGAACTAATCCGGCCCCGGGTTCGGTGGGCACCCATACAAATCTTATAAAAAAAGTAACCGGTTTTCTACAAATTGTATACACATGTGTATTTCCGATGGACAGCACTTTTTGTAATTATTTTGAGTGATCGGGCCCCGGGGTCGCGGACATACATACAAATCTTATTAAAAAAGGTACCCGATTTTCTTCAAATTGTATACACATGTGTATCTCCAATGGAAAACACTTTTTGTAAATATTTTGGAGCAATCGGACCCCGGGTTCGGGAGGCACCATACAAATCTTTTAAAAAAATATCCGATTTTCTTCAAATTTTATACACATGTGTATGTCCGAAGGACCAGACTTTTTGTAAACATTTTGGAGCAATCGGACCCCGGGTTCGGAGGGGCACCATACAAATCTTTTTAAAAAAATATCAGATTTTCTTCAAATTTTATACACATGTGTATTTCCGATGGACAACACTTTTTGTAAATATTTTGGAGCAATCGGACCCCGGGTTCGGGGGGGGCACCCATAAAATTCTGATAAAAAAAGTACCCGATTTTCTTCAAATTTTAAACACATGTGTATGTTCCATGGACCAGACTTTTTGTAAATATTTTGGAGCAATCGGACCCTGGGTTCGGGGGGGCACCCATAAAAATCTTATAAAAAAAGTACCCGATTTTCTTCAAATTTTATAGACATGTGTATGTCCGATGGACCAGAATTTTTGTAAATATTTGGGAGTGATTGCGCCCCTGGGTCGGGGGGCACCCATACAAATCTTATTAAAAAAGTATCAGATTTTCTTAAAATTTATATACATTTCTATCTCCGATGGACAACAGTTTTTGTAAATATTTTGGAGTGAACGGACGCCGGGGTCGAGGGGTACCATATAAATCTTATAAAAAAATATCCGATTTTCTTCAATTTGCATACACATGTGTATCTTTGATGGACAACACTTTTTGTAAATATTTGGAAGTGATCGGGCTCCGTGGTCGGGGGACAACCATACAAATTTTATAAAAAAACCCGATTTTCTTCAATTTGCATACACATGTGTATCTCCGATGCACAACACTTTTGTAAAAATTTGGTAGTGATCGGGCCCCGTGGTTTCGGGGCCATACAAATCTTATAAAAAAAATATCCGATTTTCTTCAATTTGCATACACATGTGTCTCTCCGATGGACAACACTTTTGTAAATATTTGGTAGTGATCGGGCTACGGAGTCGGGGGACAACCATACAAATTTTATAAAAAATTAACCCGATTTTCTTCAAATTTTATATACATGTGTATCTCCGATAGACAACACTTTTTGTAAATATTTGGGAGTGATCGGGCTCCGTGGTCGGGGTGCACCCATACAAATTTTATAAAAAGAAGTACCCGATTTTCTTCAAACTTTATTGACATGTGTATCTCCGATGGACAACACTTTTTGTAAATATTTGGAAGATCGGGCCCTGGTGTCGGGGGGCACCATACAAATCTTTTAAAAAAATATCCGATTTTCTTCAAATTTTATAAACATGTGTATGTCCGATGGACCAGACTTTTTGTAAATATTTTGGAGCAATCGGACCCCGGGTTCGGGGGTCACCCATAAAAATCTTATAAAAAAAGTACCCGATTTTCTTCAAATTTTATACACATGTGTATGTCCGATGGACCAGACTTTTTGTAAATATGTTGGAGCAATCGGACCCCGGGTTCGGGGGGGCACCCATAAAAATCTTATAAAAAAAGTACCCGATTTTCTTCAAATTTTATAGACATGTGTATGTCCGATGGACCAGAATTTTTGTAAATATTTGGGAGTGATTGCGCCCCTGGGTCGGGGGGCACCCATACAAATCTTATTAAAAAAGGTACCCGATTTTCTTCAAATTTTAAAAATTTGGTAGTGATCGGGCCCCGTGGTTTCGGGGCCATACAAATCTTATAAAAAAAACTATCCGATTTTCTTCAAATTTTATATACATGTGTATCTCCGATGGACAACACTTTTTGTAAATTTTTGGGAGTGACCAGGCAACGTGGTCTTGGGGGCACCCATACAAATTTTATAAAAAAATACCCGATTTTTTCAAATTGTATACACATGTGTATCTCCGATGGACCAGACTTTTTGTAAATATTTGGGAGTGATTTCGCCCCGGGGTCGGGGGGCACCCATTACAAATCTTATACAAAAAGTATCCGATTTTCTTAAAATTTATATACATTTCTATCTCCGATGGACAACAGTTTTTGTAAATATTTTGGAGTGAACGGACGCCGGGGTCGAGGGGTACCATATAAATCTTATAAAAAAATATCCGATTTTCTTCAAATTTTACACACATGTGTATATCCGATGGACCAGACTTTTTGTAAATATTTGGGAGTGATTCCGCCCTGGGGTCGGGGGGCACCCATACAAATCTTATAAAAAAAGTATCCGATTTTCTTAAAATTTTATATACATTTCTATCTCCGATGGACAACACTTTATGTAAATATTTGGGAGTGATCGGGCTCCGTGGTCGGAGTGCACCCATTCAAATCTTAATAAAAAATGTACCAGATTTTCTTTAAATTTTATACACATGTGTATCTCCAATGGACAACACTTTTTGTAAATATTTTGGAGCAATCGGACCACGGGTTCGGGGGGCACCCATACAAATTTTATAAAAAAAACCCGATTTTCTTCAAATTGTATACACATGTGTATCTCCCATGGATAACACTTTTTGTTAATATTTGGAAGTGATGGGGCCCCGGGTCGGGGGACACCCATACAAATCTTATAAAAAAAGTATCAGATTTTCTTCATATTTTATAGATGTGTTTCTTTGATGGACAACACTTTTAGTAAATATTTGGAAGTGATCGGGCTCCGTGGTCGGGGACATCCATACAAATCTTATTAAAAAAGGTACCCGATTTTCTTCAAATTTTAAAAATTTGGTAGTGATCGGGCCCCGTGGTTTCGGGGCCATACAAATCTTATAAAAAAAACTATCCGATTTTCTTCAAATTTTATATACATGTGTATCTCCGATGGACAACACTTTTTGTAAATTTTTGGGAGTGACCAGGCAACGTGGTCTTGGGGGCACCCATACAAATTTTATAAAAAAATACCCGATTTTTTCAAATTGTATACACATGTGTATCTCCGATGGACCAGACTTTTTGTAAATATTTGGGAGTGATTCCGCCCTGGGGTCGGGGGGCACCCATACAAATCTTATAAAAAAAAGTATCCGATTTTCTTAAAATTTTATATACATTTCTATCTCCGATGGACAACACTTTTTGTAAATATTTGGGAGTGATCGGGCTCCGTGGTCGGAGTGCACCCATACAAATCTTAATCAAAAATGTACCAGATTTTCTTTAAATTTTATACACATGTGTATCTCCGATGGACACCACTTTTTGGATATATTTGGGAGTGAACGGGCCCCGGGGTTGAGGGGCACCCATACAAATTTTATAAAAAAAATCCGATTTTCTTCAAATTGTATACACATGTGTATCTCCCAAGGATAACACTTTTTGTAAATATTTGGGAGTGAACGGGCCCCGGGGTTGAGGGGCACCCATACAAATCTTATAAAAAAAACTATCCGATTTTCTTCAAATTTTATATACATGTGTATCTCCGATGGACCAGACTTTTTGTAAATTTTTGGGAGTGACCAGGCAACGTGGTCTTGGGGGCACCCATACAAATCTTATAAAAAAAACTATCCGATTTTCTTCAAATTTTATATACATGTGTATCTCCGATGGACCAGACTTTTTGTAAATTTTTGGGAGTGTCCAGGCAACGTGGTCTTGGGGGCACCCATACAAATTTTATAAAAAAATACCCGATTTTTTCAAATTGTATACACATGTGTATATCCGATGGACCAGACTTTTTGTAAATATTTGGGAGTGATTCCGCCCTGGGGTCGGGGGGCACCCATACAAATCTTATAAAAAAAGTATCCGATTTTCTTAAAATTTTATATACATTTCTATCTCCGATGGACAACACTTTTTGTAAATATTTGGGAGTGATCGGGCTCCGTGGTCGGAGTGCACCCATACAAATCTTAATAAAAAATGTACCAGATTTTCTTTAAATTTTATACACATGTGTATCTCCGTGTCCATCGGATATATTTGGATATATTTGGGAGTGAACAGGCCCCGGGGTTGAGGGGCACCCATACAAATTTTATAAAAAAAATCCGATTTTCTTCAAATTGTATACACATGTGTATCTCCCATGGATAACACTTTTTGTTAATATTTGGAAGTGATGGGGCCCCGGGTCGGGGGACACCCATACAAATCTTATAAAAAAAGTATCAGATTTTCTTCATATTTTATAGATGTGTATCTTTGATGGACAACACTTTTTGTAAATATTTGGAAGTGATCGGGCTCCGTGGTCGGGGACATCCATAAAAATCTTATTAAAAAAGGTACCCGATTTTCTTCAAATTTTATACACATGTGTATCTCCAATGGAAAACACTTTTTTATAACAATTTGGAAGAGATCGGGCCCAGGAATTACCCGATTTTCTTTAAATCTTATCTTTATTGTCTTGTATCTTTGATGAACAACACTTTTTGTAAAAATTTAGAGTGATCGGGCCTCGGGTTCGGTGGGCACCCATACAAATCTTATAAAGAAAGTATTCGATTTTCTTCAAATTTTATATACAGATGTAACTCCGATGGACAACACTTTTTGTAAATATTTGGGAGTGATCGGGCTCCGTGGTCGGGGTGCACCCATACAAATCTTATTAAAAAATGTACCAGATTTTCTTTAAATTTTATACACATGTGTATCTCCGATGGACACCACTTTTTGGATATATTTGGGAGTGAACGGGCCCCGGGGTTGAGGGGCACCCATACAAATTTTATAAAAAAAAATCCGATTTTCTTCAAATTGTATACACATGTGTATCTCCCATGGATAACACTCTTTGTAAATATTTGGAAGTGATGGGGCCCCGGGTCGGGGGACAGCCATACAAATCTTATAAAAAAAGTACCCGATTTTCTTCAAATTTTATACACATGTGTATCTCCAATGGAAAACACTTTTTTATAACAACTTATTTTCTTCAAATTTTATACTCATGTGTATCTCCGATGGACAACATTTTTTGTAAATATTTGATACTGATCGGACTCCGGGGTCGTGGGGCACCCGTACAAATCTTATTAAAAAAAACGTTCCGATTTTCTTCAAATTTTATATACATGTGTGTAGGAATTGTGGGAAGTTCACTTCCTTCGTTCCTGGTATTGCATCGCTTATTAATCTTATCTTTTGCATTCACCTAATATTCTCGTTCTTATCTCATTAAATAAATTTGTTATAGTCATACGTTGCGCAGTCATTGTCGTTCCTGTTTTGCTGCGTCGTTCAAATGTCGACCGAATTGTTTAGCGTCGGATTTCTTCAGCGTAGAGCTGTCGATGTAGGACAGTTGAATCACCACAAGGGTGATTGAAGCATAATACTCGTATATAAGCGAGTCAACGTGGGTTGGTGTTATCGCAAAACGATGACACCAGCGAAGCTAATTGTTGCCGTAATCGGCGTGGCAGTATTCGATTACTGCTGACGGCGCTGCTAAAGCTATGGACGTGGTACCGGCTGTTGAAAGCATTGCATGTGTGGGACAGGCTCTAAAGCGATAACGATGGTGACTGCACAACAGGAGGCGAAGTTCTCTTTTACTTACGCAGCCGTGCGGTCGTGCCTTTTTCGATTTCCTATTTTGATGTTTACTAAAATTAATTTGAAGTTGTAATTTTCTAATTTTGTATTCTCATATTGTTGTTTGTCTTATTAGTTTTATTTGAAATTAAATTATATTTGTCTGCTAGAAATAAAGCCGGATAAATTTGGAAAATTTGTTTTTGTTTTGCTTTCTCGGGCGAATAATAAAATTTAAAATTTAAAATAAAGCTAAGACGGTAAAGACAGTGAACAGAGTGAAATAAAGCTAAGAAGGTAATGACAGTGAACAGAGTGAAATAAAGCTAAGTAGGTAAAGACAGTGAAGAGAGCTAAGAAGGTAAAGACAGTGAACAGAATGAAATAAAGCTAAGAAAGTAAAGACAGTGAAGAGAGTAAAATAAAGCTAAGAATGTAAAGACAGTGAACAGAGTGAAATAAACTTAAGAAGGTAAAGACAGTGAAGAAAGTAATATAAAGCAAAGAAGTTAGAGTGGAGTTAAGAAGATAAGAACGACAAGTGAGGCTAAGATATAGGAAAGTAAAGGGAAAGAGTGAAGAGACCTGGTGTACTTGATGAAGTGAATGGACGATCTGCAGAAATTAACAGTCCGTCAGTTACAGGCGATTCTTAAGAGACGAGGCCTGTCCTACCGATATAACATCAAAACTGACTTGGTGGATCGGGTTCGCAGTGCGTTAGTAGAAGAAGGTGTAAAGGTAGTGGACATATTAGGCGCGATAAGAGAAAAAGAAGACGAACTTTCTGACACGAGCAACGACCAGCCTGAGACAAACGACCAAGGCAAAGAAGTCCGCCAGCAAGCCGAAGAAGCCACGATGACTACACAAAACAACTTCGTATTCCGAGACGTCGAAGAGTCGCGGGACCAATTCTCAGGATAAGGAGGAAAGAACTGTGCCAAATGGATAAAAGAGTTTGAAGAAATTGCAACATCGTGCGAGTGGAATGATGTACAAAAATATCTCTACTCGTGTAGACTATTGAAGGGAGCCGCGAAATTGTCTGTAGAAGTGACGGAGGGAGTAACAGACTGGTTCAAACTGAAGGCACTTTTAGCAAAGGAGTTCGGAAGGAAGACGTCAAGCATCGAAATACATAAAAAATTGGAGTCTAGGAAAAAAAATTCCTCAGAGACCCTATTAGAATACCTGTACGCAATGTCGCAGATCCGTGGTGAAGGAGACGTTGATGAATTCTCACTAATAGAGTACATAATAAATGGGATTCCGGACACGGTAAATAATAAAACGATATTATACGAAGCCTCGACGCTGCAGGAGTTAAAATCCAAGTTGGAAGTATACCAGAGGATGCAACGTTAGATGCCGAAACAACGAGTTGAGACCAATAGAAATATGATGACTGGTAAGTCAAACTTTTCCCATGGCAGACACCCCGTTGCGCCAAAACGTTGTTACAACTGTGGGGCTACGTCGCACTTGGCGTTGAACTGTCCCGATAGGGCTAAGGGGGGCACGGTGTTTCCGATGCAACCAGTTCGGACACATCTCTCCGCAATGCCCGAACCAGAAAAAGGAAGACATTGATTCTAGAGGTGTGCGCAAAGTCCAGCGAATTGACTCGGACGGTAATCATGTGTCAATTAGTGTTGCGGAGAAACCCTACCAAGCATTTGTCGATAACGGAAGTGACGTCTCAAGTGTACATAAATCGTTTGTATAGGAAATTGGGGGAGTCAAAGTGAATCAGTCAGGAATGACTCTAAAAGGATTTGGTAGCGGCCCCTGCCCTGAAAACAATGCCCTGAAAACAATGGGTTCCTGTCTTTTAGAAATACGAATTGGTCCGGATAGGCACTGGGTTCGGTTCCAAGTGGTTCCGGACAATTGGATCTCAGATCGGATATTGCTGGGAAGAGATTTTTTGCAGAATGTGGAATTGTTGATAAGTCACGGAAGAATTAAGCACATGAAGAAGATGGATGTGGAGAGGGTGGAACGAGCTAAGACCTATGATCTGGAGGAGAATGATGTTTTGAGCATCGGAGTGATTGACAACGAAGAGGACACAGATGGGAGCAGTCTGCGGGTTGGCAACGACAACTATAGAAATTCCATCTACGACATTGTTCCGCCTTATTCCCCCAGAAGAGCTTTAAAGTCATGCATCGAAATGAACCTCGTACTACAAGACGAGAATCCTATATATCAGAAGGCTAGACGACTAGCACTGCCAGAAGCAGTGTGCAAGCAAGTGGAGGAATGGTTGGAGGAAGGCATTATCCAGCATAGTCGGTCAGACTTCGCCAGCCCCATTGTCCTGGTGAAGAAGAAGGACGGAAGTAATCGGTTGTGTGTTGATTACCGGAGATTAAACGCTAAGATTATCAAGGACCGGTATCCCTTGCCAGTAATGGAAGAGATACTAGAGAAGCTGTACAAAGCAAAGGTGTTTACCACACTGGATCTTCGTAACGGGGTTTTCCACGTGGATGTGGCAGAGAGTAGCAGAAAGTATACCGCATTCGTAACACCAGACGGGCAGTACGAATTCCTGAAGGTTCCTTTTGGGCTGTGCAACTCACCCGCAGTTTTTCAACGGTTCGTCAATACAGTTTTTTGAGATTTGATAAGGCAAGACTACCTACTGTTGTATTTGGATGATGTGATTATCGCCGCGGAAAATGAGGATGAGAACTTAGCAAAGCTCGATGTCGTGTTGAGAGTAGCAGAGGAGAGCGGCTTGGTGATTAAGTGGGAAAAGTGTGATTTCCTGAGCAGATCTGCAAAATTCCTTGAGCACGTGTTGGAAGACGGCAGTATAAAGCCTTCTATTGAAAAGATAAGCGTAGTGAGGGGTTTTCCGAAACCGACTAATGTGAAACAGGTTCAGAGTTTCCTAGGACTAACGGGATTTTTCCGTAAGTTTGTGCCTAATTATGCTGTTTATGCAAAACCCCTTTCAGACTTGACCAAGAAGGAGAGTGCGTTCATTTTTGACTCAGACCAAATCGTTGCATTTGAATCCCTAAAAGATTTACTGTGTAAGGAGCCCGTCCTTAAACTGTTTAATCCAATGCTAGAAACGGAGCTGCATACGGATGTTAGTATGGTAGGATATGGTGGTGTTCTGCTCCAGAAATACGAAGGTAATTTGCACCCTGTCTTTTATTTGAGTTTTAAAGCTACACCGGCTGAAAAGAATTACACCAACTATGAGCATTAAGTGTTAGCCAAAGTGAAGTGCATCAAGAAGTTACACGTATACTTGTTGGGAATGAAATTCACGATCTACACGGACTGTAATGCATTCCAGGCCACGATGAATAAAAAGGACTTATGTCCACGGGAGGCTAGGTGGGCGATCATGTTGCAAGAGTACTTTGGCGAGGTTTTGCACCGGTCGGGATCATCCATGCGTCATGTTGATGCACTAAGCAGATACCCATCAGTGCTGCGGATTGAGAGAGTTAAGAGGGCACAGCGTAAGGATGAATTTTGCCAATTAATCGTGGATATTCTCTCAGCAACGGGAACTTACAAAGATTACGAAATTAGGAATGACCTGCTTTACTAGTTTGCAGAAGGTGCTCATTTGCTCGTGGTGCCTAAGTCTATGCAAAAGGAGATTTTGAGAGGCATTCACGGCAGAGGCCACATTGGCGCAAAAAAGATGGAGGCAATCTGCAAGCAGGATTACTTTATCGCCAAAATCGGAAATTGTATTGACGCTGTAATATCCAACTGTGTTCCGTGCATACTGGCTGCTCGGAAAGACGGAAAAGCGGAGGGGTTTTTGCATCCTATTGAGAAAAGCGACGTACCTCTACACACTTATCACGTATATCAGTTAGGCCCACTCCCTTCAATAAACAAGTTCTATAACTACCTATTTGTAGTGGTTGACGCTTTCACCAAGTTTGTCTGGATATATCCGGTAAAAACTACGAAGAGTGAGGAGATGGTCAAGAAAATGCAGCAGCAGTGCGAAGTTTTCGGAAGTCCAGCGCGCATAATATCAGAGACCGCTAACATTTTTAAGGAATTCTGCGAAAAGAGCGGCATCCGTCACATCTTAACGACAACGGGAGCTCCACGCGGAAACGGACAAGTGGAGAGGATGAATCGCATCATAATAGAAGTTCTTACTAGGGTTTCAGGGGAGGACCCTAAGAAGTGGTATAAACACGTCGCCCATGTTCAATGCGTGATAAATTCGACATTGTCACGGAGCACCAAGCGAAGCCCTTTCCAGCTTATGTTTGGAATTATGATGAGACGCGAGGATGACAATCAGCTACGAGAGTTGTTGGAGGAGGCAATACTGGACGACTTCGAGAATAGCCGGGATAAGATGAGAAAAATAGCTAAGCAAGAGATACAGAAGGTGCAGGAGGAGAATAGGAAGACGTATAATCGTAAGAGGAAGGCACCCAGATGTTACCAGTTGCATGATCTGGTAGCTATCAAGAGGACGCAGTTTGGATCCGGCCTTAAACTATACATCAAGTTTATACGAGGTATCCAGGGTCAGAGGAAATGATCGCTATGATGTCCGAAATGTAGGAGAGCATGATAGACCAAACATAACCTCCACCTCTGCCGATTTCATGAAACCTTGGGTGTCTGATCCACAAGAAGACGAAAACGAAGGGGAACGTGATAGAGACGAAGACTTCGACTGAGGACAGCCGAAAAATTCAAGGATGGCCGGGTGTAAGAATTGTGGGAAGTTCACTTCCTCCGTTCCTGGTATTGTATCGCTTATTCATCTTATCTTTTGCATTCACCTAATGTTCTCGTTCTTATCTCATTATTGTTATAGTCATACGTTGCGCAGTCACCGTCGTTCCTGTTTTGCTGCGTCGTTCAAATGTCGACCGAATTGTTTAGCGTCGGATTTCTTCAGCGTAGAGCTGTCGATGTAGGACAGTTGAATCACCACAAGGGTGATTGAAGCATAATACTCGTATATAAGCGAGTCAACGTGGGTTGGTGTTATCGCAAAACGATGACACCAGCGAAGCTAATTGTTGCCGTAATCGGCGTGGCAGTATTCGATTACTGCTGACGGCGTTGCTAAAGCTATGGACGTGGTACCGGCTGTTGAAAGCATTGCATGTGTGGGACATGCTCTAAAGCGATAACGATGGTGACTGCACAACAGGAGGCGAAGTTCTCTTTTACTTACGCAGCCGTGCGGTCGTGCCTTTTTCGATTTCCTATTTTGATGTTTACTAAAATTAATTTGAGGTTGTAATTTTCTAATTTTGTATTCTCATATTGTTGTTTGTCTTATTAGTTTTATTTGAAATTAAATTATATTTGTCTGCTAGAAATAAAGCCGGATAAATTTGGAAAATTCGTTTTTGTTTTGTTTTCTCGGGCGAATAATAAAATTTAAAATTTAAAATAAAGCTAAGACGGTAAAGACAGTGAACAGAGTGAAATAAAGCTAAGACGGTAAAGACAGTGAACAGAGTGAAATAAAGCTAAGAAGGTAATGACAGTGAACAGAGTAAAATAAAGCTAAGAAGGCAAAGACAGTGAAGAGAGCTAAGAAGGTAAAGACAGTGAACAGAGTGAAATAAAGCTAAGAAGGTAAAGACAGTAAAGAGAGCTAAGAAGGTAAAGACAGTGAACAGAATGAAATAAAGCTAAGAAAGTAAAGACAGTGAAGAGAGTAAAATAAAGCTAAGAATGTAAAGACAGTGAACAGAGTGAAATAAACTTAAGAAGGTAAAGACAGTGAAGAAAGTAATATAAAGCAAAGAAGTTAGAGTGAAGTTAAGATGATAAGAACGACAAGTGAGGCTAAGATGTAGGAAAGTAAAGGGAAAGAGTGAAGAGACCTGGTGTACTTGATGAAGTGAATGGACGATCTGCAGAAATAAACAGTCCGTCAGTTACAGGTGATTCTTAAGAGACGAGGCCTGTCCTACCGATATAACATCAAAACTGACTTGGTGGATCGGGTTCGCAGTGCGTTAGTAGAAGAAGGTGTAAAGGTAGTGGACATATTAGGCGCGATAAGAGAAAAAGAAGACGAACTTTCTGACACGAGCAACGACCAGCCTGAGACAAACGACCAAGGCAAAGAAGTCCGCCAGCAAGCCGAAGAAGCCACGATGACTACACAAAACAACTTCGTATTCAGAGACGTCGAAGAGTCGCGGGACCAGTTCTCAGTATAAGGAGGAAAGAACTGTGCCAAATGGATAAAAGAGTTTGAAGAAATTGCAACATCGTGCGAGTGGAATGATGTACAAAAAATTTCTCTACTAGCGTAGACTATTGAAGGGAGCCGCGAAATTGGCGGTAGAAGCGACGGAGGGAGTAACAGACTGGTTCAAACTGAAGGCACTTTTAGCAAAGGAGTTCGGAAGGAAGACGTCAAGCATCGAAATACACAAAAAATTGGAGTCTAGGAAAAAAAATTCCTCAGAGACCCTATTAGAATACCTGTACGCAATGTCGCAGATCCATGGTGAAGGAGACGTTGATGAATTCTCACTAATAGAGTACATAATAAATGGGATTCCGGACACGGTAAATAATAAAACGATATTATACGAAGCCTCGACGCTGCAGGAGTTAAAATCCAAGTTGGAAGTATACCAGAGGATGCAACGCCAGATGCCGAAACAACGAGTTGAGACCAATAGAAATATGATGACTGGTAAGTCAAACTTTTCCCATGGCAGACACCCCGTTGCACCAAAACGATGTTACAACTGTGGGGCTACGTCGCACTTGGCGTTGAACTGTCCCGATAGGGCTAAGGGGGCACGGTGTTTCCGATGCAACCAGTTCGGACACATCTCTCCCCAATGCCCGAACCAGAAAAAGGAAGACATTGATTCTAGTGGTGTGCGCAAAGTCCAGCGAATTGACTCGGACGGTAATCATGTGTCAATTAGTGTTGCGGAGAAACCCTACCAAGCATTTGTCGATAACGGAAGTGACGTCTCAAGTGTACATAAATCGTTTGTATAGGAAATTGGGGGAGTCAAAGTGAATCAGTCAGGAATGACTCTAAAAGGATTTGGTAGCGCCCCCTGAAAACAAAGGGTTCCTGTCTTTTAGAAATACGAATTGGTCCGGATAGGCACTGGGTTCGGTTTCCGGTTCGGATATTGCTGGGAAGAGATTTTTTGCAGAATGTGGAATTGTTGATAAGTCACGGAAGAATTAAGCACATTTTATATACATATGTAACACCCATGGATAAAACTTTTTGTAAATATTTGGAAGTGATGGGGCCCCGGGTCGGGGGACACCCATACAAATCTTATAAAAAAAAGTATCAGTTTTTCTTCATATTTTATCAACATGTGTATCTTTGATGGACAACACTTTTTGTAAATATTTGGAAGTGATCGGGCTCCGTGGTCGGGGACGTCCATAAAAATCTTATTAAAAAAGGTACCCGATTTTCTTCAAATTTTATACTCCCATGGATAACACTTTTTGTAAATATTTTGGAGTGATCGTGCTCCGGGGTCGGTGGGCACCCATACAAATGTTATAAAAAAAGTATTCGATTTTCTTCAAATTTTATATACATATGTGTAACGGTGCAATTTTAAAGCGCCACACTTCACATGCCTAAAAAAACACATCGCAAGTCAATTGGGAAAAAAAATAATAAAACTCGGATCAGAGCAAAAGTCATTACGACATGAAATTTGTTCAAGAATTGATATGGTGCTAATTCACCGTCTGGACAGCAGATACACGAAAAATCCCCAACCCTGCATCATGTACAAAAACTTATTGCGATTAGAACAAACGTGTAGTCACCTCGCTAACACACACTATATGATATGCTGGTGCTGGCAGAAGGAAGTACTGGCCAGGGTGCGTGGATTTTTGTGCTTTCTTCTAAGCAGTGAACTCGAAGCGGAAAGACGGAACGCATAAGAAGAGAAAATAAAATTGATACGCTGTGACTGTGGAAAGCAGAAAGGAAAATCGAAAAATAAGAATTAATATTATTATTAAAGAAGGAAAGGAAAACTCGGGAAAACACAAATCGAAAAAATAACGAAAAAAGGACAGACCAGAGATAGGTAAGATTGGCAGAAACGCCTATAGAGATTAAATATGTAAGTAAGTAAGCAAAGTCACTAAGCAAATTTTTTAGGGAATCGGGGCCATCAAGTGCAGAAACAGTGCAATTCAGCGGAAATCGGAGGAAAAAATAAACTAACCCAATATATATTTAAAACACCCGGGTATATGTCCGGATGGCCTGGATCTAGTAGGATCAGTTTTGCCACGTGGTCAGGATTGCCAATAGAATTAAAGGCACGCTAACCTCAACATCATAGGAGCCCCTTCTCTATCTCTGGGTAATTGTCCCAAAATATTTATTTTACCTGTTGCCATTATCTGGTGCTTCGCGGTGCGGGAAAGCTGGGAAAAAAAAGGAAATGGAAAGTGAGAAACTCCTTTAGTGCGCAAACAACGCAGGCCGAACGTCTCAACTCAAACGCAACGAGGACTCCGTTACAAGCCTGAACAATCCGCAAGCAAGAGACTTCCAAGAGAGAACCCAGGAACCTGATGTGATCATCGAAAGGCGCTGCCAATACTGTATGGGTGGTTCAATTTATCGGTCGTCATTGGAATTTCCCAATTCCCGGCCTCTGTGGTATCAGACACAAAATTTAGCAGAATGTTCCGCCTTTCCGCACGTCGCATCTGACTCCTTTAGTGCAGTGCCTAAGCCATTATATTAATACTTATATATATCATTACAAAACATGTATACACCACCAATCAGTTTGGAAGTAAGTGGCAACTTATTTCCGTATTAGTTACTACCGGAAATGACGAGGGGCAACAGGTTGTAATCCGAGTCATATATGTAATTTCATTACCGGCTGGAAACCAGGATTCCCGTAGTGGTTGCCTCACATTTTGTCATCATCAGCACCGAAATAATTTTCCACACATGTTGTTGATCAACGGTACCTTCCTGTAACAACCTTTAGAATTAAACTTGAACATTTTATTATTGCTGTTGCCCAATTAGGCTTCCTATTTGCGTTACACCTATTTACTCTTAACTATCTTAATTATAAAGCACACTTATCTCATTACCAACTGTTATATTACTTAAATTGAAAGAAAAATCAACTCATATACTAGCAATTACTCATGCTGAATTACATTTAGATTATCTACACTACTATTATTGTTACAATCACTACATTATTAGTATTAGGTTATAGCTTTATCTTACATTAATAATCAAATTATATATTATCACTACGCCTATATAATTACTTTCATGTCTACACTACTATTATTGTTACAATCACTACATTATTAGTATTAGGTTATAGCTTTCTCTTACATTAATAATCAAATTATATATTATCACTACGCCTATATAATTACTTTCATATCTTCACTACTATTATTGTTACTATTACTACATTATTATCATTAGGTTATAGTTATCTCTTACATTAAGAATCAAATTATATAGTAACACTACGCTTATATAATTACATTCATACCTTTACTATTATTATTGTCATTATTACTACATTATTATCATTAGGCTATCGTTATCTCTTGCAGTAATAATCAACTTAGCTATTAGTTTTGTGCATATATAGTTGCATTCATATGCTTACTACTATCATTATTAATGCTATATTATTATCATTAGGTTATTCCAATTAACTACCTTTATTACTCATAGTTGAATACACAGTCGTCATCTCGTTTTGATATTTATATAGTTACATTTTGTTATATATTATATATGGATTACCTTAGATGACGATTTATATGATAATTAGCAATTATATAATTGCTCGGCTACGAATACGTATGCATTTTTATATGAGTATATATATAGGTAGATAGATATTATCTCATTCTTTATATGATAATTAGCAATTATATAGTTGCTCGGCTGCGAATACGTATGCATTTTTATATGAGTATATATATAGGTATATAGATATTATCTCATTCTTTATATGATAATTAGCAATTATATAGTTGCTCGGCTGCGAATACGTATGCGCCTGTAGATGAATATATACATGCATAAATATATTATCTCATTCTTTATAGGATAATTAGTAATTATATACTTACACGGCTACGAATACGTACGCACCTGTAAATGAGTATATAAGTTAATTTTACACCAAAGAATTTGTTTTAAAAAAAATAACTTTATTTTTAATTTTATTTGACAAAGATTATGCAATAAGAACTTAATACTATAATAGTCAACTTGAACTTTGAATTGAATTTAAATAAGATGAACTTGACACTGGAAACTTAACTAGGCAACTGAACCTAATACTATGATCTTAACTAGGCAACTGAATAATGATATAACTTATGAGCTAGTATTTATAGAGGGAGAAACTGTTTGGACAGATGGGCTGCGGGTGAAGGCCAAACGATGTCAGCGAATGTTCATATGTGATGTGGATGAAGGCCTGAAGTTCCTTGGTTGTTTCATTTGTTTCCAGTATACCTTTAAAGTCGTTTAGTAATATGATCCCTGATGCGATTTCTTCGACTTGCGCGACGTGATGGTTATTTGTTTTACTGCATGTAGCGTTTAAACTCTTAAGTAATATTGAAACACAATTATCATTACTTATATCTAATATATTGGTTCTTTTACAAAGGGATAGTTCTTTTATAGTTTTGCATTTTTTCAATATAACGTATATTAAATCGTCTTTTCTAATAATATTTTCGAATTCTATTTTATTGATGACATTATTTTTCTTTATTGATGTAATAGTAAATTTTTCATAAATTATATTTTCAGTTTTAGGAATGCTTACAATATATATTAATTTATTTTCGTTTAATGCTATTTTGACATTGGCGAATTTTAGAGCCTCTTCTATATTTTCAAAAGGAATAAGTGTTTCGTTAATTGTATTCATATCAAACTTAGTTTTAACTTGGAAAGTATATGTGAGCTTACAATATTTGATTTTGCTAATTCTATAGCGTAAATTACATTTGTAAATTCTTCTTTTAATATTTTAGTTTTGTATTGTAGACTTAATGATAATTCTAATTCAAATGATTTATCTTTTTTTATAACTTTTAATATTTAATTTGTTATGTTTGTTATTTGATTAATTCTATCGCTATAAGCTTTATTTATATGAACTTGATCGTTATTATTTTTAATTATATCATTAATATTGTTTTCCATTAAAATAAAACCGGAATGATCCGGGTTTCCGGCTATCCACTTCCAAGCGGATCCGATAAAATCTAGCGATCGTTTCGTTTTGTGAATATTTATATTATCGATTAAATTCTTGACTTGGGTAAGTTCATGTTTAAGGAGAGGAAATAAGGAGAGGTGTGTGAAATCATGTTTATAAAATGTGGAGATTATTTCGGATACGAATGTTTCGTATTGGACTATTTCTAGGATGTGGATTATTTTTAAGTCTCCGTTTTGAATTCTGGCTTTACTATAGCTTAAAGCAATTATTTGTGAGTTTGTGTAATCAAAAATCTGGATTTCTGCAAAGGCTACAACGGCGCAGAATAATCTGTGGGGAAACGAAAGAAACATTTTTCAATTTCGAATATTACTTTTGTGGATTGTCCTTCCGGACGTTGTTATGACCACAGAGGGTTTATTTTCATGTACGATTTCCTTCTTGTACCTAACTGTTAACTTGGAACCTTGACGTTTGTTGTGTTTTACATAAATCGTTTCACCTACCTCGTAATTTCTTTCAGGTTGTCTTTTTTTGTTGTGGTATGTTAAATTCTTTTCCTGTTTGTCTCGTAGTCGTTGAATTGTCTCATTTCTACACTTTTCAAATTGATCAGGATCGGTTGATACGTTTCTGCCATAGAAAATTTCGATAGGTTTCCTATTGATAGTGGAGTGAATACTTGAATTATACTCGTACACTGATCGTTCAAGTAGTTCCTCAAAGGAGCGATGTATGCCATCTGTTATTAGACATCTCATGATTTTGGAGAGGGTTGAATGAAATCTTTCAACCTGGCCATTAACTTCACTCTTAGAGGAAGGTGTTTGAAAAACTTTAATGTTTAATTGATCTTGCATCATGAAAGTGATGGAGGCAGAGTTGAGAGATTTTTCGTTGTCTATTACGACAAACTTCGGTACTCCGTAAAAGAATAGAATATCTCTAAGAGGTCGTCTTATGTCCTTGATTGCTCTTGATTTTAGCGATTTCGCCTGTGCGAATTTGGAAAATTTATCAAGGGCCGTAAGAACGAGATTTCGTTCAGTGGAATAGATGTCGATATGTAGAGTATGGCCGGGATACTGTGGAATTGGTGTTGATTTTATAACGGGATTATTGGGATGCCTTTCATATTTGTTTTCCTTGCAGGTCGTGCATTGGTTAACTATTTTTCTAATGTTGGCGCTCATCTTGGGGAAATAGTATCTCTCCAGAATTTGAATTCTATTCTCGTTTGAATTACGATGAGCTCTTTTATGGGTTTCTAAAATAATGTTCTTTTGTTCAGACTGTTCCGTTATATCTTCGACTTCGACTCTGGTGAATCTAATTCTGTAATTGCTGAAGTAAAGTGGATATATTTCTTGGATTAAGCCCATGACTTCCTCCGAAGTCATTATTCCGTTAAGGACGGTTGGGTTAAGAAATCTCTTGAAAATTCCAATTAAATTTTCCTTAGTGTAAGATGGTTCAATTAGAATTTGTCTCCTAAACCTGGGGAAAGGTGTTTTGAACTCAAGTCGGAATGTATTACCTATCTTTAAGATGAGCTGGTTTCTAAATACATTTATTGGTGTCTCTACCGAATATTGAATAAGGTTATGTGATGAGCTTTCATCACTGTGCTGTGTGGCTGTTAGAGAATTTATAGCGGAGTCGCGTGGGGGTCTAGACAAGGCGTCCGCCACGACGTTAGTTTTTCCAGGTTTATAGATGATTTCGTGATTGTATTCTTCCAAGATGGCTTTCCATCTTTTCATTTTAGCGTTATTATTTTTATTGCTGAGGGCATAAGTTAAAGGCTGGTGATCTGTGAGGATTTTTACTTTGCGTGATCCAAAGAGAATGCAATGCTCAAATAATAGCAAGCATTTCTTTCTCGTTAGTAGCATATGATTCCTCTGTTTTATTCAATGTTCGAGAAATAAATGTAATAGGTTTTCCATTTTGTTCCAAAACTGCTCCAATGGCGTAATTGGAGGCGTCTGTAGTAAGATAGAACTCTTTCGTAAAATCTGGGTAGACTAATAAAAGTTCGCTTGAAACAAGTGAATTTTTAACCTTGTTAAATGCTTCGAGAGCCTCGTCATTGAGTTGAATAGTTGTTTTGCTAGATGCATTTTTGGACATACGACCTCCTTCCCCTCTTAAAAGAGAAGTTAGGGGCTTTGCCAAACTGGCATAACCTTTAATAAAACGACGATAATAACCTGAGAGTCCAAGGAAGGATCGAAGATCTTTAAGGGTCTTTGGACATGGAAAATTTGCGATTGCATCTACTTTCGCCGGATTGGTTTTAATACCATTTGAAGAAATAATGAATCCTAAGAATTCAACTTCATTTTTTAGGAATGAACACTTATCTAGTTGAACTTTCAAATTTGCTTTTTCTAATGTTTCGAAAACCTTTGAGATTTTTAAAGTGTGTGTCTTCGTCCTTACTGAAAATAACGATGTCGTCTATAAAGACGTAACATATTTTTCCAATGAGTTCGCGTAATATATCATCAAGTGTCCTTTGAAATATTGAAGGAGCATTCTTTAAGCCGAATGGCAGCCTGGTAAACTCATATTTCCCGTTGTTTACAGAAAATGCCGTTTTTTCAATATCTGCCTCTCTAAGCGGTATCTGATGGAATCCGCTTTTAAGGTCTATGACCGAGAACCATTTACTTTGGCCCAATTCAGATAACACCTCGTTTATCTCAGGAATAGGATATTTGTCCGAAATCGTTACAGCATTCAGTTTGCGGTAATCTATAACCATTCTATATTTTTTCTCATTTGATGAGTCGGCTTTTTTAGGCACTATCCATACAGGCGAATTGTATGGGGACCGTGAAGGTCCAATGATGCCATCATTAAGTAGTTGCCTGACCTGCTGTTCTACCTCATCCTTGAGGGCCATAGGATAGGGGTAAAATTTTGAATAGATTGGTATATCTGAGGTTGTACGAATATCACCTTTTACAACAGTGGTAAAGGTTAGTTTTTCGTCAGGTTCGGTAAATAGATTTGGCACAGTTCTTATTACATCGTTGATTCTGTTCCTTTGAAGTGTATTTAAGTGATCTAGTTTTGTATATATTTTGTTTAATGCCGTATATGCATGCTGTTTAATTCTTATCTTTACCTTGTCTTTAATGGCCATATAACTGTCCCGCGTAAAAATTATTGCTGAGCGCTCTTTTAAGCTATCATTTCCTAAAATGGCATGGAACGATTTGAGAGAGGGTAGGATAAAAAATTTGATATCAGTATCTTTTAAGCCAAATAGGTTAACCATTGTAAAGTGACTAACCTTAACATTTCCACCTATAGAGTTTGCATAAAAGGGTTGTGCATTTGTTAAAGGATTTAAAACAAGGTCTGCTTTAATGTAATTTTTATTAGATCCGGTATCTATCAGAATTTTTAATAATTGTCCGTTCTTCGTTCTGCACTCAAAGTAGGGCAGCGAAGAACAATCTCGTCTAAAAAATGTATGTATGTAAAGTCCAAAATTTATTTTTCTTCATTCCGGAACTCTTCATATCCTTCAACGTAATCTGCGAACGGTTGTTCGTTTTGGTCTATTTCTGAGTCAGGTTGCTGTTCGTAACTTACAACGTCTTGTTCTTGTGGTTCAATGTGGAAATTTCGTTGGTACTTCGTAGGTCTGGGTTGTTGTGGCTCGACTGGAGATCTTTTACCAAACATTGGATTTGGAGCTGGTCTGTTCATGTAGTTTACTCCCTTTGACCGCATGCTTTGGTCTATGTCCATCGGTTCTGGTCTGGGTTGTGGCTTCGGCGCATTAGGACGTGTCGGTATTGGAGTATTATTTTGACCTTGATATCGTGAGTAATTCTGGTTAAACTGTTGTTGTCTATAAGCGTTTTGATTTGCAGGGAAATTAGAATTAAAATTGTGTGGCCTGTGAGAGTTTTGATTGGTATATTGATTGAAATTGAATGGTGGTTGGGGTAGGTACGTTAGCTGAGGATAAAAATCTTGTCTAATTCTCTGAGTATTACCATAGTTCATGTTTCTTCGAAGAGGCGTTTGTGGTTGATTAACTACTGCACGTGTTGGGCCGTTATGCGTGATTGCATATTGGGTACGGAAATTCTGGTTCTCCAGTTTAAAACATAGGTGTAACGCTTGTGGAAGATCTGTAGGTTCTCTCATGCCAAGTAATCTTGGTAGATCACCTTTCAAGCCTCGTATAAAGGTATCGAGAGCCTTGTCGCGATATGTTTGTGTTAGTAATGATAAGGACTCGCTGCTAACATCCATGGACCCTAACTTATTTAGTATGAGGGATAGATGAGCATAGACTTGGTGATAAAATTCTTGCACGGTGTTATTCCCTTGAACTAATGAAGACATTTGATATTCTAATGTGGACAAATCGCGCTTGTCCGCATAATGCATTCTAAGGCATCGTGAGATGCACTTCTTATAACACTCAAAATACCATAATGTTTCGGTGTACCTCTAATTGTTTCGTATAATTGCAAAATACGATCAACACTTTTTTTCCAGGAATTAAATTCACCTGGTTGACCTGTAAAGTCTTTAAGGCTTCGTACTACGTCAGGTATTTTGTCAAGTTCGTTAAGGTTTGCACGGAATTCAGGGTTAATAATTTGGTCTGTACCGCTAAAGCCATCAGAATTGGGGCTAATTATTGACTGAACCCATTGTCGACCTTCACTTTGAAGGACACGACTCACTATGCCGGTTACCAGATTATTTAATACTTCGCTTGTAATTACTTCGCGAGCATTAGGATTGGAAGGATTTGGTGGATTTTGGGGATTCGGAGCAATGTCTGGATTAAGGATTGGTGGTCGGATGAGAGGTGGGTTTGCCATGATTTTAAAAATAAATTTAAGAACTTGGGTGTACCTTTTTTATAAATATTAGCGTTTAGAATCTTAGGAGATGTTTAATAACTCACTTGTTTAAAAAAAAAATAATTATTGGTTTAAAAACTCTCTTAATCGATATAAATTTTTTTTATATTAATTTAGATATGGATAAGTTTTAATGCTCACTCACTTATTTAATAGATATTAATAGATATTTCTTTAGAATTTAGAACGCGATTGCTCTTTTAAATTTGCAAAAAAAAATTTGTTATTAAATGAAAATTATGTTATCGTTTATAAATATATATGAAATTGAAATTTTAAATTTTTATTTATTCTTACTCTAAGCACTTGTTTCTTACACTAGTGCGGTTCGTTGCATCCTGGAGCGGCTGTCAAAATTGTATTGACTCCTTTTCCTCTGGTTCTTTTATTATGAATCAGCTACTGGGGGGCCTCTTTTCTCCTAGGTCGGTTTTTCCAAATATTGTGATGATTAAATTCGCTGTTTAACACACTTTTTTTTCTTCACCCGTGAACACAAATTAACTGCTCGGGCGCCAGTTAATTTTACAACAAAGAATTTGTTTTAAAAAAAATAACTTTATTTTTAATTTTATTTGACAAAGATTATGCAATAAGAACTTAATACTATAATAGTCAACTTGAACTTTGAATTGAATTTAAATAAGATGAACTTGAGACTGGAAACTTAACTAGGCAACTGAACCTAATACTATGATCTTAACTAGGCAACTGAACAATGATATAACTTATGAGCTAGTATTTATAGTGGGAGAAACTGTGTGGACAGATGGGCTGCGGATGAAGGCCAAACTCTGTCAGCGAATGTTCATATGTGATGTGGATGAAGGCCAGACGCTTGGTCAGCAAATGTTTATGTCTGCCGCGGATGTTTACGTCTGCTGCGGATTCAGTTCGGATAATTTATGACTGGATACAAAGTAGCTTGATACAAAGTGATTATTGGGTTTCGTTTGTTAACTTATACCTGCATATATATATTATCTCATTCTTTGCATAATAATAAGCAACTATAAACTTACACGGCTGCGAATACGTATGGACCTATAGATGAGTATATGTACCTATATATATATATATGTATATATGTAGGGCCCACTTCCCGAACACGCTCCGGCCGTGTGTTCTAAATGCAGGTCTTCTCTTCCTTATTATCTTCTCTCTCTCGCTCTGCCATCTTCACCATGACGAAACACAGAGTCAGTCGTTATATCAAAGACCAAGCGTACAGACCAATGCCTTTTGCTTAATTTTTATTTCAACCTTTTTACTCGAATTACTTTGTATTATTTTCGGAGTTTCCTTTACATTTAATTTAATTTAATAAATAACCACTTGTTTTACAAATTGAAGTGTTGTGCTAATTTGTTAATTATCCCACATATATATATATATTTATCTTTACATTATTGTATATACATATTGTTACAGTAGTTGGACACCTAGTTGAATGTAGATCGCTACAACATTGTTATATATATTATACGTCGTTGCATTTAATGACGATTTGTCTAACGCCTTTACAAATTCAGTAGGCTACGATGCTCGTATGCCATCGTATCTGATAGAATTTATTGATTTTGCGATTGGTGTAAATTGCCGGTATATATCGGCTAATTTGTTTAGTTTAAGTTCAATTGGAAAAAAAATAAACGACAAACGAAATGGAAAGTAAAAAGGTCTAGTTATTTAATTGTTGAGTTCGGGTGTTGCTAGACATAAGGGGGTTCGTATTTTGTCGCGGGGTAGGTGTACGCATGAAACTTATTTATGATGGTACAGGCAGCTAATTGGCCAAGATCCCACCCCAATCCGGCGAGCTAGCTAGCGCATCCGCTAGGCGTACACACTGGCCAAGGGAAAGACTGCTTTGGGAAAAACCACACCATTACATAAATTGGCGCCCAACGTGGGGCCTATCATTCGATAGGCTACCAATATTTTTTATGTACTTTAATTCGATTTGCAACCTGGAAAAAAACTTCGTCGCGATTGTTAACTTATCTTTTTGGATTTTTAAAGTTGAAGCAACGGTTTGACTGGCTGACAAGAAGATAACTGTTTTTGCATGGCTCGGAATTCTCGTAACTTTGTTTTTGGAATTTAGAAATTCATTCATTCACACTTCTTGTGATAGGAAGCAACTGCTTTTTTTTACGACAGTATGGCTGTCTCCTTACCGGATTCACTGGTAGAGTCACTGTAGTCAGGTTGGAATACGGTTGTATTCCGTGATTTCGTAAAGGATATCTGTCCACTTGGCAAGGGTTTTGTGACTGGTGGTTTATGAGGATGACAGATAATACTTTATTTTAGGTCAGGACTTGTTTCGCGGCAGATTCTCGGTATTTGATTAGGCGTTATTTAATTGTTTGGTTTTGAGACTTCATATTTAGCTGGAATTCGGTTGATTTTGTAGATTTCTTCCGGAATAGCCGACCGCTTAAATTGTTTTGGGAAGTATAGTTTTTTTAGATGTTATATTTAGCTGGAATTCGGTTCCTTTTTCGTAGATTTCTTCCGGAACAGCCGACCGCTTAATTCTTTTGGAATTTATAGTCATGAGGCATTTGGATATGGAGACGTTACATTTAGCTGGAATTCGTTTTATTTTGTAGATTTCTCACGGAATAGCGACCGCTAATTTGTTATTTTAAATTTCTTTTTGAAATGTTGCATATTGGTTATTTTAACAATTGCCGTTTAATTACCGAGTTATGTCGCGGTAGCAATTAATTATTTGTTTGGAGATAGTTTATTCCAATTTTTTTGTCTAGTCAGCTCAGACTGGGTATTTGTTGTCGACCCCCATATGATGCACATCTGAACTCAATGTTAAAGACCCCAATACTTGACCATTTTAGTAAAGAATAATTACCTGTTTAAATATTAAACATATCATATCATATAAATGATCCTTCTTTCATGCTTGACCTGAAAATTAGCAAGAGTTGGCTTTGATAGTACCTCACTACCATTAGAAATAGCAGTCTACCGTAGCGAGGAAAACCTGCTTGTGCTAAATCAGGATGACATCTTGATATGTAGCGTCTGTAATGAAGATATTGGTCAAGACAATGAAATTGCAAAAAACCCGTGTGCCCACTTGTTCCACAAGCTATGCATTATTGATGCAATTAGCAACAAACTATTTTGTCCAAACTGTCGTGCGGAGTGTCAGGCAAGAGACATCATCCCTTTCACTCAAATGTCAAAAGGCCAAAAAATGGGCCCATAAATTCCCCGCGATGCCTTCTAGAGGTGGGCGTGGCACCAAGCCAAAACATCCCCGAACCATTGGGACGAGAAAGCAACTTTACTACTGGACTTTAATAAAACACGTCCTCTTCCTTTCGAGTCCAAATTACAACTGCCTTTTATTATCTTATGTGTTTCTTAAGTCTAGGTATATATATATTTTAACAAAGAGAGTAGTCTAAAAGGCCGCACAAACGACCGGTTTACGATATAAATGTATATACAGACAATATGTATTTACACGACTGACAGCGAAAGAATAACAATACTGGCGAAACGGTAGCATGCAATACCTTAGAACATAATAACTACTACAATTCGGCCATCCTGACCACATAGATCACCTGATCTCTATTTATGTTTACATTTCGACTTAACCAAGGCTTCATGTTGCCGACCGCCCATACTCCTTGGTATGGTAATCTCGTTTGTTGGAAATTTTCTACATCCTTAAGTATATATCTATCATTTCGTAGTACTTTTGTGACCTGATAAGGTCCTCGAAACTTTGGTATCAGTTTTTTTGATGCACCCGGGTGTGAATCAAAGTTTTTCACCATCACATAATCACCTGTTTTGTAAATAACCGGCTTACATCTTTTTTTATCCACGTATTGTTTGTTGTATGCCTGAGAATTTTCTTGTTCTACTATCGCTTTCTCTCTTATTCTCTTAAGATCCCGTTTTACTTCTAAACCTTCTGCTTCTATCAGTTTATCTTTAAGTTCGTCTGAAAATTTCCCTTTCTGGTCTACTCCAAACAGCATTATACTTGGGTGTTGCTTAATTGTGCGATTCACTGTATTATTAAACGTATGTTCAACCTTCTCCAAAACGTGATCCCAAAAAATTCACTCTTCCGGTTTTACTAGTTTAGTCAACATTGGTCCTAAGCTTCTATTTACCCTTTCTACCTGACCATTTGCCTGAGGGGATCCTGTTGCGACCTTTACGTGTTGAATATTATTTTCTAATAGACATTCTTTAAAATCAACCGACGTAAAACAACTTCCTCTATCCGAAACTATGCATTTGGGCATACTATACGCTCTAAAATAATCTATAAGTGCTTTTATGACTTCTTTCGTGTTTGTCGTTTTCGTGGGATACAATCTCACAAATTTAGTAAAAGCATCTATGACTACTAATACATGTTTTTTGACCGACCTCGAATTGTCTACAGGTCCATAATGATCTACGTGCACAACCTCAAACGGTATTTTACCTTTGGGAATGTTGTGAAGAAAACCCTCCTTTTTACCTTGTTTGGCTGAATATACTACACATTTCAAACAATTTTTTATGTGCGATCCTATTTTCTCTCTCATTTGAGGAAACCAGTAATTTTTTGAGATTAACTCCAAAACTTTATCTGTGCCCACATGACCTACCTCATCGTGATATTTGTACAACACATGATCAATCATATCTTCCGGTACCAAAAACACAACTGTACCATCATTCTTTTTCTTATATACCACTCCGTTTCTCATTTCGTACGACACATGCTCAGACTCTTCTAACATTTGTTTAATCTTAACAATTTTACTATCTTTATTTTGGCAGACTATCAGATTTTCTTCGAACGTATTCGTTTCTAACGTAAGAACATTCGTTGACCTACTTAAAGCATCTACATGTTGCATTCGAGCACCCGCGCGATGTTCCAACTCAAAATCATAGTTTTGTAACTCTAAAGCCCACCTAGAAATTCTGGGGTTAAGTTCCTTTTTATTTAATGTCATCGTCAAAGAGTTGCAGTCAGTTACTATTTTAAAATGTTTTCCTTGTAAGTAAATTCTAAATCTGCTTAGAGCATATACTATTGCCAGTGTTTCCAGTTCGAAACTATGGAACTTTGCTTCCGAGTCAGTTGTCCTCTTAGAATAATAGAAAACTGGGTGAAATTTTCCATCCTGTTTCCTTTGAAGTAATATAGCGCCAAAACCTATAGCACTCGCATCACAATGCAATTCTGTCTCATCTTTAGGGCTATAAAGTGCCAACACTGGAGTCTCAACCAATTTTTTCTTTAACATCTCAAAAGCTTCTAACTGTTCTGAGCCAAAATTAAACTCTCTATCTTTTCTGATTAAATCATATAATGGCTTGGCAATTGTTGAAAAGTCTTTAACAAATCTACGAAAATACGAGCACAGCCCCAAAAAACTCTGTACCGAATGAGCTTTCTGCGGAATAGGAAAATTTTGTATAGCCTCAACTCCCTTATCGTCAGCTTGTATCCCTTGTCCTGTAATCATAAAACCTAAATATTTTATTTTTTGTTGTAAAAACATACATTTGTCCACTCTTAATTCCAAACTGTTTTCTGTCATCCTTTTAAAAACTTCTCCGAGTATCCTAAAGTGTTCTTCATATGTATTTGTTGCTATCATTATGTCATCCAAATAAATTATAAGTTCATCATTTCTAATCATGTCTTGAAAAATCCTATTAATATGCCTTTGGAAAGTCGAGGGAGCATTTTTTAAGCCAAATGGCATTCTTAAAAATTCATACTGACCCAGTGGCGTTATAAAAGATGTATATTTTACTGAGTCTTCCTGCATATAGACATGAAAAAACCCATTTTTTAAATCCAGCTTTGAGAAAATCGTTTTATTCGCCAATCGGTCTAACAAATCGTCAATAATCGGTATTGGATAACTATCTTTTGCTGTAACTTTATTTAATGTCCGAAAATCAATACACATCCTAATATCCCCAGTTTTTTTCCTAACCAGTACAATCGGTGAAACGTATTCAGACTCACTCTCTCTTATATAACCTTTACTTAGGTATTCGTCTAACAACAAACTGAGTTCACCTTTCTCTACATACGATAACCTACGTGGACGACAATGAAAAGGTTTAACATCATTTAATATTAGATTCAATTTTGTCTTAACCAACGGTTCAGTCGGGCGATCGGCAAACAAATAATTTGTTTTATATAATTCAATCATTTTGCTCTTTATTGGATAACTAACTTTTTTATCATTTTCTAAACTTAGCTCTTTGTCATTATCATCTTTACAATCTATTGACATCAGTTGTTTTTCAAACTCCTGTTCACTATCAGTCGGTACATTATCTTTTAATTTAAATTCACTGTTTTTTTCAAAATCTGAAATTAATTTAAATTTCCCTTTTTTTAGGAAATCCCTTCCTAAGATTGCCTCATATCCGGTTGTATCATCATCAATAACCATCAATTTAATATTAATTTCAATTCCTCTAAAAAAAATAACACACGATAACACTCCATAAACTTTCAATTTACTTTTATTTATTCCATAGTAAGTTTTATTTTTAACATGGTTACAATAATTATAATCTACGTTTGGTGGTACCCGCGACTTTTTAACCATGCTAATTGGACTTCCCGAGTCTATGAGGAAATCTAAGAAAAATTTTTCAATATTACAACAACTAAAACAGAATAATAAATTTCTTACGTAATCACTAGACTCCTCTTCTTGATTTAACTGGTGAACCCCTTGAGCCGATTTTCGTTGGGGACAAGCAGCCACAATGTGTCCCTTTTCTCCGCAGGCATAACACGCACCATACTCCCGTTTAGGCTTCCTGCACGCATTCGCTATGTGACCCACGGAATTACAATTGTAACATCTGACTGTACTTTGTGAGACGTACTTTTTCAATCCTGTTGCTGTTGTTGACCTCTGCACTCCTGTTGAAGATCCTGATGCCGCTCCCGTTGTTACCTTTAACTCCACCTCTTTCACTCTCTGTTGTACTTTGTGGAAAGATTTATACAGCCCAGCTTTAGTCGTGAAGTTGCTAACATGTGCATAAAGTCGTAGATTGTCGTCCGAAAAACCTTCAATAATGTACTCCACAAGCTCTTCCTCCTCCATTTCCAATCCCGTCGCTAACCGAACTTTTTCAGAGTAATATTCCTCGAAGGTTTCTGCAAATTTCCATTTCCTGTTCTCGAACCGTTTTCTGACTACCATTCGATTTTCTATTCTTAGAAAATTCTCCTTTAAGCCTTCGCAAAGGGACTCGACACTGGCGCGCAAAAAATTCGGTTGTGCATACAGCCATTCTTCACCTTTCCCTTTCAATTTCGATACAAACAACGTACGCGCAACATCTCCTTTTCCAACACATACATTTCTTTTACATTCTTAAGCTGTGTTAGCCATACTTCTATACTTGCATTACCGTCGTAGTCTGCCACCAACTCTTTATACATGGTATAATGTTGCACTGTCATGTTGCCTGTTGTCGCTCCCGTCGTCTCACCTATTGTCGCTCCCATCGTCACTGCTGTTGTCACTCCTGTCGTCAGACTATCTTTATTCAATTTCGCCATCTGTTTCAACAGTTCGTTCTCCTTCGCCAATAGTTCCCTCTCCTTCCTCAGCAGACTGATTTCCCGTCGCAACAACTCATTGTCTATCTGTTTTTGACTGTCTGTCGTCACCTCGTTCCCTTCCATAGCACCATCATCATCTTCATGTACATGTCGAATATCGTCTTCCTCACCGTCGTCGTCGTCGTTAGGCAACTTCTTTTCGGTTGAATTTGTTGTCGTCTTTGTTGGTACCTCACCTCGTTGCTGTGGTGGAATTTCGCTTAAACGAACAGCCAACGTAGTTTTTGTTCCCCCACTTGGTTTACCTAGCCGTTGCAACCACTCGCGCAGCTGAGCAGCCGTATACTCCGATGCATTGATAATCTCTTCCATCGATATTTAGGGTTTTTCTCTTCGTGTATGTAACCACCGAAAGGCAACACTATGCAATGCAAACCACCGAAAGACAAAATACAAAACAAAAACAAAAAACAACCTGTGCACTCGTTTTGGTACTAGAGACGATCAGTTTTATATCTTCCGTTATTTATTTTTCTACGCACTTCGTTTGTCGACGACACTTTACAACGAGACAGCAAGAAAATACACCAAACAGTTTCTAAATTTTATTAGTTTTTCTTTTTTCATTTACGAATGATGCCTCGCGCAGGGACGGCAGAAAAAAATATAGAACAATTTTGATATAATTTTTATAGTTATTATTACTATTTTTTGGATTGAGGATCCCACTTCTGAGAATTTTAGTACTGGACTTTAATAAAACACGTCCTCTTCCTTTCGAGTCCAAATTACAACTGCCTTTTATTATCTTATGTGTTTCTTAAGTCTAGGTATATATATATTTTAACAAAGAGAGTAGTCTATAAGGCCGCACAAACGACCGGTTTACGATATAAATGTATATACAGACAATATGTATTTACACGACTGACAGCGAAAGAATAACAATACTGGCGAAACGGTAGCATGCAATACCTTAGATAGAACATAATAACTACTACACAACCGTTATACCAAAACTCACCGGGCGTTTTATCCTCGTCGAAACCAAATGAGGAGATCTCGAATATGTCCTTCACTGCTCCTTCTCAAAATATAAGAGGAAATATATAATATAATAAGATTTGTCTAATGCCTTTACAAATTCAGTAGGCTACGATGCTCGTATGCCATCGTATCTGATAGAATTTATTGATTTTGCGATTGGTGTAAATTGCCGGTATATATCGGCTAATTTGTTTAGTTTAAGTTCAATTGGAAAAAAAATAAACGACAAACGAAATGGAAAGTAAAAAGGTCTAGTTATTTAATTGTTGAGTTCGGGTGTTGCTAGACATAAGAGGGTTCGTATTTTGTCGCGGGGTAGGTGTACGCATGAAACTTATTTATGATGGTACAGGCAGCTAATTGGCCAAGATCCCACCCCAATCCGGCGAGCTAGCTAGCGCATCCGCTAGGCGTACACACTGGCCAAGGGAAAGACTGCTTTGGGAAAAACCACACCATTACATAAATTGGCGCCCAACGTGGGGCCTATCATTCGATAGGCTACCAATATTTTTTATGTACTTTAATTCGATTTGCAACCTAGAAAAAAACTTCGTCGCGATTGTTAACTTATCTTTTTGGATTTTTGGAGTTGAAGCAACGGGTTGACTGGCTGACAAGAAGATAACTGTTTTTATATGGCTCGGAATTCTCGTAACTTTGTTTTTGGAATTTAGAAATTCATTCATTCACACTTCTTGTGATAGGAAGCAACTGCTTTTTTTTACGACAGTATGGCTGTCTCCTTACCGGATTCACTGGTAGAGTCACTGTAGTCAGGTTGGAATACGGTTGTATTCCGTGATTTCGTAAAGGATATCTGTCCACTTGGCAAGGGTTTTGTGACTGGTGGTTTATGAGGATGACAGATAATACTTTATTTTAGGTCAGGACTTGTTTCGCGGCAGATTCTCGGTATTTGATTAGGCGTTATTTAATTGTTTGGTTTTGAGACTTCATATTTAGCTGGAATTCGGTTGATTTTGTAGATTTCTTCCGGAATAGCCGACCGCTTAAATTGTTTTGGGAAGTATAGTTTTTTTAGATGTTATATTTAGCTGGAATTCGGTTCCTTTTTCGTAGATTTCTTCCGGAACAGCCGACCGCTTAATTCTTTTGGAAATTATAGTCATGAGACATTTGGATATGGAGACGTTACATTTAGCTGGAATTCGTTTTATTTTGTAGATTTCTCACGGAATAGCGACCGCTAATTTGTTATTTTAGATTTCTTTTTGAAATGTTGCATATTGGTTATTTTACCAATTGCCGTTTAATTACCGAGTTATGTCGCGGTAGCAATTAATTATTTGTTTGGAGATAGTTTATTCCAATTTTTTTGTCTAGTCAGCTCAGACTGGGTATTTGTTGCCGACCCCCATATGATGCACATCTGAACTCAATGTTAAAGACCCCAATACTTGACCATTTTAGTAAAGAATAATTACCTGTTTAAATATTCAACATATCATATCATATAAATGATCCTTCTTTCATGCTTGACCTGAAAATTAGTAAGAGTTGGCTTTGATAGTACCTCACTACCATTAGAAATAGCAGTCTACCGTAGCGAGGAAAACCTGCTTGTGCTAAATCAGGATGACATCTTGATATGTAGCGTCTGTAATGAAGATATTGGTCAAGACAATGAAATTGCAAAAAACCCGTGTGCCCACTTGTTCCACAAGCTATGCATTATTGATGCAATTAGCAACAAACTATTTTGTCCAAACTGTCGTGCGGAGTGTCAGGCAAGAGACATCATCCCTTTCACTCAAATGTCAAAAGGCCAAAAAATGGGCCCATAAATTCCCCGCGATGCCTTCTAGAGGTGGGCGTGGCACCAAGCCAAAACATCCCCGAACCATTGGGACGAGAAAGCAACTTTACTACTGGACTTTAATAAAACACGTCCTCTTCCTTTCGAGTCCAAATTACAACTGCCTTTTATTATCTTATGTGTTTCTTAAGTCTAGGTATATATATATTTTAACAAAGAGAGTAGTCTAAAAGGCCGCACAAACGACCGGTTTACGATATAAATGTATATACAGACAATATGTATTTACACGACTGACAGCGAAAGAATAACAATACTGGCGAAACGGTAGCATGCAATACCTTAGAACATAATAACTACTACAATTCGGCCATCCTGACCACATAGATCACCTGATCTCTATTTATGTTTACATTTCGACTTAACCAAGGCTTCATGTTGCCGACCGCCCATACTCCTTGGTATGGTAATCTCGTTTGTTGGAAATTTTCTACATCCTTAAGTATATATCTATCATTTCGTAGTACTTTTGTGACCTGATAAGGTCCTCGAAACTTTGGTATCAGTTTTTTTGATGCACCCGGGTGTGAATCAAAGTTTTTCACCATCACATAATCACCTGTTTTGTAAATAACCGGCTTACATCTTTTTTTATCCACGTATTGTTTGTTGTATGCCTGAGAATTTTCTTGTTCTACTATCGCTTTCTCTCTTATTCTCTTAAGATCCCGTTTTACTTCTAAACCTTCTGCTTCTATCAGTTTATCTTTTAGTTCGTCTGAAAATTTCCCTTTCTGGTCTACTCCAAACAGCATTATACTTGGGTGTTGCTTAATTGTGCGATTCACTGTATTATTAAACGTATGTTCAACCTTCTCCAAAACGTGATCCCAAAAAATTCACTCTTCCGGTTTTACTAGTTTAGTCAACATTGGTCCTAAGCTTCTATTTACCCTTTCTACCTGACCATTTGCCTGAGGGGATCCTGTTGCGACCTTTACGTGTTGAATATTATTTTCTAATAGACATTCTTTAAAATCAACCGACGTAAAACAACTTCCTCTATCCGAAACTATGCATTTGGGCATACTATACGCTCTAAAATAATCTATAAGTGCTTTTATGACTTCTTTCGTGTTTGTCGTTTTCGTGGGATACAATCTCACAAATTTAGTAAAAGCATCTATGACTACTAATACATGTTTTTTGACCGACCTCGAATTGTCTACAGGTCCATAATGATCTACGTGCACAACCTCAAACGGTATTTTACCTTTGGGAATGTTGTGAAGAAAACCCTCCTTTTTACCTTGTTTGGCTGAATATACTACACATTTCAAACAATTTTTTATGTGCGATCCTATTTTCTCTCTCATTTGAGGAAACCAGTAATTTTTTGAGATTAACTCCAAAACTTTATCTGTGCCCACATGACCTACCTCATCGTGATATTTGTACAACACATGATCAATCATATCTTCCGGTACCAAAAACACAACTGTACCATCATTCTTTTTCTTATATACCACTCCGTTTCTCATTTCGTACGACACATGCTCAGACTCTTCTAACATTTGTTTAATCTTAACAATTTTACTATCTTTATTTTGGCAGACTATCAGATTTTCTTCGAACGTATTCGTTTCTAACGTAAGAACATTCGTTGACCTACTTAAAGCATCTACATGTTGCATTCGAGCACCCGCGCGATGTTCCAACTCAAAATCATAGTTTTGTAACTCTAAAGCCCACCTAGAAATTCTGGGGTTAAGTTCCTTTTTATTTAATGTCATCGTCAAAGAGTTGCAGTCAGTTACTATTTTAAAATGTTTTCCTTGTAAGTAAATTCTAAATCTGCTTAGAGCATATACTATTGCCAGTGTTTCCAGTTCGAAACTATGGAACTTTGCTTCCGAGTCAGTTGTCCTCTTAGAATAATAGAAAACTGGGTGAAATTTTCCATCCTGTTTCCTTTGAAGTAATATAGCGCCAAAACCTATAGCACTCGCATCACAATGCAATTCTGTCTCATCTTTAGGGCTATAAAGTGCCAACACTGGAGTCTCAACCAATTTTTTCTTTAACATCTCAAAAGCTTCTAACTGTTCTGAGCCAAAATTAAACTCTCTATCTTTTCTGATTAAATCATATAATGGCTTGGCAATTGTTGAAAAGTCTTTAACAAATCTACGAAAATACGAGCACAGCCCCAAAAAACTCTGTACCGAATGAGCTTTCTGCGGAATAGGAAAATTTTGTATAGCCTCAACTCCCTTATCGTCAGCTTGTATCCCTTGTCCTGTAATCATAAAACCTAAATATTTTATTTTTTGTTGTAAAAACATACATTTGTCCACTCTTAATTCCAAACTGTTTTCTGTCATCCTTTTAAAAACTTCTCCGAGTATCCTAAAGTGTTCTTCATATGTATTTGTTGCTATCATTATGTCATCCAAATAAATTATAAGTTCATCATTTCTAATCATGTCTTGAAAAATCCTATTAATATGCCTTTGGAAAGTCGAGGGAGCATTTTTTAAGCCAAATGGCATTCTTAAAAATTCATACTGACCCAGTGGCGTTATAAAAGATGTATATTTTACTGAGTCTTCCTGCATATAGACATGAAAAAACCCATTTTTTAAATCCAGCTTTGAGAAAATCGTTTTATTCGCCAATCGGTCTAACAAATCGTCAATAATCGGTATTGGATAACTATCTTTTGCTGTAACTTTATTTAATGTCCGAAAATCAATACACATCCTAATATCCCCAGTTTTTTTCCTAACCAGTACAATCGGTGAAACGTATTCAGACTCACTCTCTCTTATATAACCTTTACTTAGGTATTCGTCTAACAACAAACTGAGTTCACCTTTCTCTACATACGATAACCTACGTGGACGACAATGAAAAGGTTTAACATCATTTAATATTAGATTCAATTTTGTCTTAACCAACGGTTCAGTCGGGCGATCGGCAAACAAATAATTTGTTTTATATAATTCAATCATTTTGCTCTTTATTGGATAACTAACTTTTTTATCATTTTCTAAACTTAGCTCTTTGTCATTATCATCTTTACAATCTATTGACATCAGTTGTTTTTCAAACTCCTGTTCACTATCAGTCGGTACATTATCTTTTAATTTAAATTCACTGTTTTTTTCAAAATCTGAAATTAATTTAAATTTCCCTTTTTTTAGGAAATCCCTTCCTAAGATTGCCTCATATCCGGTTGTATCATCATCAATAACCATCAATTTAATATTAATTTCAATTCCTCTAAAAAAAATAACACACGATAACACTCCATAAACTTTCAATTTACTTTTATTTATTCCATAGTAAGTTTTATTTTTAACATGGTTACAATAATTATAATCTACGTTTGGTGGTACCCGCGACTTTTTAACCATGCTAATTGGACTTCCCGAGTCTATGAGGAAATCTAAGAAAAATTTTTCAATATTACAACAACTAAAACAGAATAATAAATTTCTTACGTAATCACTAGACTCCTCTTCTTGATTTAACTGGTGAACCCCTTGAGCCGATTTTCGTTGGGGACAAGCAGCCACAATGTGTCCCTTTTCTCCGCAGGCATAACACGCACCATACTCCCGTTTAGGCTTCCTGCACGCATTCGTTATGTGACCCACGGAATTACAATTGTAACATCTGACTGTACTTTGTGAGACGTACTTTTTCAATCCTGTTGCTGTTGTTGACCTCTGCACTCCTGTTGAAGATCCTGATGCCGCTCCCGTTGTTACCTTTAACTCCACCTCTTTCACTCTCTGTTGTACTTTGTGGAAAGATTTATACAGCCCAGCTTTAGTCGTGAAGTTGCTAACATGTGCATAAAGTCGTAGATTGTCGTCCGAAAAACCTTCAATAATGTACTCCACAAGCTCTTCCTCCTCCATTTCCAATCCCGTCGCTAACCGAACTTTTTCAGAGTAATATTCCTCGAAGGTTTCTGCAAATTTCCATTTCCTGTTCTCGAACCGTTTTCTGACTACCATTCGATTTTCTATTCTTAGAAAATTCTCCTTTAAGCCTTCGCAAAGGGACTCGACACTGGCGCGCAAAAAATTCGGTTGTGCATACAGCCATTCTTCACCTTTCCCTTTCAATTTCGATACAAACAACGTACGCGCAACATCTCCTTTTCCAACACATACATTTCTTTTACATTCTTAAGCTGTGTTAGCCATACTTCTATACTTGCATTACCGTCGTAGTCTGCCACCAACTCTTTATACATGGTATAATGTTGCACTGTCATGTTGCCTGTTGTCGCTCCCGTCGTCTCACCTATTGTCGCTCCCATCGTCACTGCTGTTGTCACTCCTGTCGTCAGACTATCTTTATTCAATTTCGCCATCTGTTTCAACAGTTCGTTCTCCTTCGCCAATAGTTCCCTCTCCTTCCTCAGCAGACTGATTTCCCGTCGCAACAACTCATTGTCTATCTGTTTTTGACTGTCTGTCGTCACCTCGTTCCCTTCCATAGCACCATCATCATCTTCATGTACATGTCGAATATCGTCTTCCTCACCGTCGTCGTCGTCGTTAGGCAACTTCTTTTCGGTTGAATTTGTTGTCGTCTTTGTTGGTACCTCACCTCGTTGCTGTGGTGGAATTTCGCTTAAACGAACAGCCAACGTAGTTTTTGTTCCCCCACTTGGTTTACCTAGCCGTTGCAACCACTCGCGCAGCTGAGCAGCCGTATACTCCGATGCATTGATAATCTCTTCCATCGATATTTAGGGTTTTTCTCTTCGTGTATGTAACCACCGAAAGGCAACACTATGCAATGCAAACCACCGAAAGACAAAATACAAAACAAAAACAAAAAACAACCTGTGCACTCGTTTTGGTACTAGAGACGATCAGTTTTATATCTTCCGTTATTTATTTTTCTACGCACTTCGTTTGTCGACGACACTTTACAACGAGACAGCAAGAAAATACACCAAACAGTTTCTAAATTTTATTAGTTTTTCTTTTTTCATTTACGAATGATGCCTCGCGCAGGGACGGCAGAAAAAAATATAGAACAATTTTGATATAATTTTTATAGTTATTATTACTATTTTTTGGATTGAGGATCCCACTTCTGAGAATTTTAGTACTGGACTTTAATAAAACACGTCCTCTTCCTTTCGAGTCCAAATTACAACTGCCTTTTATTATCTTATGTGTTTCTTAAGTCTAGGTATATATATATTTTAACAAAGAGAGTAGTCTATAAGGCCGCACAAACGACCGGTTTACGATATAAATGTATATACAGACAATATGTATTTACACGACTGACAGCGAAAGAATAACAATACTGGCGAAACGGTAGCATGCAATACCTTAGATAGAACATAATAACTACTACACAACCGTTATACCAAAACTCACCGGGCGTTTTATCCTCGTCGAAACCAAATGAGGAGATCTCGAATATGTCCTTCACTGCTCCTTCTCAAAATATAAGAGGAAATATATAATATAATAAGATTTGTCTAATGCCTTTACAAATTCAGTAGGCTACGATGCTCGTATGCCATCGTATCTGATAGAATTTATTGATTTTGCGATTGGTGTAAATTGCCGGTATATATCGGCTAATTTGTTTAGTTTAAGTTCAATTGGAAAAAAAATAAACGACAAACGAAATGGAAAGTAAAAAGGTCTAGTTATTTAATTGTTGAGTTCGGGTGTTGCTAGACATAAGAGGGTTCGTATTTTGTCGCGGGGTAGGTGTACGCATGAAACTTATTTATGATGGTACAGGCAGCTAATTGGCCAAGATCCCACCCCAATCCGGCGAGCTAGCTAGCGCATCCGCTAGGCGTACACACTGGCCAAGGGAAAGACTGCTTTGGGAAAAACCACACCATTACATAAATTGGCGCCCAACGTGGGGCCTATCATTCGATAGGCTACCAATATTTTTTATGTACTTTAATTCGATTTGCAACCTAGAAAAAAACTTCGTCGCGATTGTTAACTTATCTTTTTGGATTTTTGGAGTTGAAGCAACGGGTTGACTGGCTGACAAGAAGATAACTGTTTTTATATGGCTCGGAATTCTCGTAACTTTGTTTTTGGAATTTAGAAATTCATTCATTCACACTTCTTGTGATAGGAAGCAACTGCTTTTTTTTACGACAGTATGGCTGTCTCCTTACCGGATTCACTGGTAGAGTCACTGTAGTCAGGTTGGAATACGGTTGTATTCCGTGATTTCGTAAAGGATATCTGTCCACTTGGCAAGGGTTTTGTGACTGGTGGTTTATGAGGATGACAGATAATACTTTATTTTAGGTCAGGACTTGTTTCGCGGCAGATTCTCGGTATTTGATTAGGCGTTATTTAATTGTTTGGTTTTGAGACTTCATATTTAGCTGGAATTCGGTTGATTTTGTAGATTTCTTCCGGAATAGCCGACCGCTTAAATTGTTTTGGGAAGTATAGTTTTTTTAGATGTTATATTTAGCTGGAATTCGGTTCCTTTTTCGTAGATTTCTTCCGGAACAGCCGACCGCTTAATTCTTTTGGAAATTATAGTCATGAGACATTTGGATATGGAGACGTTACATTTAGCTGGAATTCGTTTTATTTTGTAGATTTCTCACGGAATAGCGACCGCTAATTTGTTATTTTAGATTTCTTTTTGAAATGTTGCATATTGGTTATTTTACCAATTGCCGTTTAATTACCGAGTTATGTCGCGGTAGCAATTAATTATTTGTTTGGAGATAGTTTATTCCAATTTTTTTGTCTAGTCAGCTCAGACTGGGTATTTGTTGCCGACCCCCATATGATGCACATCTGAACTCAATGTTAAAGACCCCAATACTTGACCATTTTAGTAAAGAATAATTACCTGTTTAAATATTCAACATATCATATCATATAAATGATCCTTCTTTCATGCTTGACCTGAAAATTAGTAAGAGTTGGCTTTGATAGTACCTCACTACCATTAGAAATAGCAGTCTACCGTAGCGAGGAAAACCTGCTTGTGCTAAATCAGGATGACATCTTGATATGTAGCGTCTGTAATGAAGATATTGGTCAAGACAATGAAATTGCAAAAAACCCGTGTGCCCACTTGTTCCACAAGCTATGCATTATTGATGCAATTAGCAACAAACTATTTTGTCCAAACTGTCGTGCGGAGTGTCAGGCAAGAGACATCATCCCTTTCACTCAAATGTCAAAGGGCCAAAAAATGGGCCCATAAATTCCCCGCGATGCCTTCTAGAGGTGGGCGTGGCACCAAGCCAAAACATCCCCGAACCATGGGGACGAGAAAGCAACCGTTATACCAAAACTCACCGGGCATTTTATCCTCGTCGAAACCAAATGAGGAGATCTCGAATATGTCCTTCACTGCTCCTTCTCAAAATATAAGAGGAAACTTATCCTTGCCACTCGATATCTCGGGAAATATCAGCCAATCAAATTTTGGGAATTCCGACTTGTCAAGGGAGAAGAACTCCTCCCACTCTTACAGAGACGACATTATTAAGATAACGCAAGTTGAATTGGCCAACCAAAAACAGGAGTTATTGGGGAGCATAAAGGATTAAATAAACGACACACTAAGTCAATTTTTACAAAGTCAGCTCACTACAAACGTTAGATCTGATGAGAATGAGACAACGCGAAATGCACGACCAGTGAATTCAGTTCATTTTGACGACCCTTGGTAACTAGCAGGACATTATCCGCCACCGAATACTCCGGCCGAGGAGTCGACAAGAAGCTTCACACGTAATTACCACCAAACTGGAGGAAACTCAGAAAAGGTTGCAAGATCGTTCAAAGCTGGAATTTACATTTTGAGGCCTCTCCGAATAGGATTTCAGTAGACGAATTTATCTATAGAATTCAAGCTCTAACACATCAGTCGCTTAATTGTGACTTTGTAGCCCTGTGTCAACACGCACACATGTTCTTCGGTGGAAAAGCCCGCGAACTGGAGGTATCATAAGAATGTACGAACGATCTATTGGGCGGACCTTTGCGAAGCCTTGAGACGGCAGTACAAAGACTTGAGGACGGATTTCGACATTCGTGAGCTCATTCGCAGTCGAAAGCAAAAAGACCACGAAAGCTTTGACGAGTACTTCAATTCCATTTCGACCTTGATGGACCGCTTACACGATCCCATGTCTGAATCAGAGCTAATCAAGACTACATTACGGAATTCACGCCACGACCTTAGGCACGAGCTATTACATCTAGAATTCAAGACAATAACGCAGCAGATCATGCAGACGACATGAATGTTTTATAGGGGATCTCTGTAAGACCCCTACGGTAACAAGAGCGGTTTACCCTCGGAGACAGATATCTGAAATAAATGACGAACATGTGCTGTTAAACCAAAATCCGATGTCAATGAGGTGGGAAAACCTCAGCTAAGCGTTCCCGTTTGCTGGAACAGTAGCAGACCGGGACATCGGTACCAAAACTGTCTGTGAAAAAGACGAGTGTTCTGTTGCGGGTGTGGCTAATACATATAGACCTCAATGTCTGAAATGTGGGAATCAGGGAAACTTGAAAAAGGATGTGGGACCACATCCGCTGACAAATCCTCGGAACCAATAATACCATCCACAAACATGTCGAAAAGACTTACTCTAAAGGAAAATCTACAGCCAGATGTAACCAATAAGTTTATCACCAACTCTTATCAAGACGGTGCATATGATTATAATACCAAATGCGGGAGAACACCTGACACCCCAGGAACAGCCCTAACAATATCGATGTTAGCTTCAAGATTCCCAAGAGACCTACTCTACGTAGGCGAGCTTACCAGAGTTTGATAAAAGAGACACAAAGACGTTTAGTTTCGGCTATACTATCAGTGGAAGATGATCTACGACCTTTCGCCCAAGTCCGGCTTTTAAATAGAGTGGTAATGGGATTGTTGGACTACGGGGCAACAATCAGTTGTATTGGCTCCGACCTGGCTAGGGAGGTCCTCGCATCAACACAGAAAATAAATTAATTCCGTTAAGACATTAAAACTGCAGCTGGAAATCCCCAATCAGTAAATGGCAGCTTGAAGGTAGATATCTCTTTTCGAAATGAAACTCGAGAAATCGAGCTGTTTATAGTACCCTCCCTGAAGCAAAACCTCTATTTGGGGGTCGACTTCTGGCGGAAGTTTTCACTGGCACCAAATATCATTGCTGGTATGGATATAGATAAGACAGATAAAGAGGAACCCGTCGCAAACAATCACCAACTGTCACAAGATGAGCACAGGCGACTCGAGGAGGTCAAACTTCTCTTCCCATCATTTGAAAAGCAAGGATTAGGCAATACTACGCTCTTGGAGCATACAATTGACGTTAAAGAGGCCAAGCCGATCAAACAACGGCACTTTCCGGTTTCGCCTGCAATAGAAAAATTAATGTACAATGAGATCGACCGAATGATTCAGCTGGGTGTAATAGAGGAATCCACCAGCGCATGGAGCTCGCCTGTGGTACTCGTCAGGAAACCGGGGAAGGTTCGTCTATGCTTGGATTCGCGAAAAGTAAACTTAATCACAGAAAAGGATGCCTACCCATTACGACACATTGAAGGCATTTTGAGCAGATTGCCCAAAGCCAAGTTCATTTCCAGCCTTTATCTTAAGGACGCGTTCTGGCAGATCCCGTTAGAAGTAAACTCCCGCGAAAAGACAGCATTTACGGTACCTGGGAGACCTCTGTACCAGTTCAAGGTAATACCGTTCGGATTATGCAACGCTCCACAGACTATGTGTAGGTTAATGGATAAAGTGATCCCTAATAGACTGCGAGAACAGGTATTTGTCTATTTGGATGATCTATTACTAATATCCGAGAAATTCGACGTACATGTCTTACTACTGGCCGAACTAGCTGAGCTCACTAGGCGCGCAGGACTCACAATCAACGTATCCAAAAGCAAGTTTTGCCTCACAGAGGTTAAATACTTAGGTTACATAGTTGGAGATGGAGTACTGAGGACCGATCCCGAAAAAGTGTCCGCAATTTCTGAATTTCCCACACCATCGACAGTTCGACAGCTTCGAATATTCCTTGGAATGGCAGGGTGGTACCGGCGATTCATCGCAAACTTTGCAGAAGTATCAAGCCCGCTGACAGGAGGGTTTACGTGGACACCAGAGGCCCAACAGGCTTTCGTTGAACTGAAAGTAAAACTGACCTCGGCACCTGTGTTAATGAATCCGGATTTCCAGCGCCCATTTATAATATAATGTGACGCAAGCCAACAGGGGGTAGGCGCAGTATTAGCGCAGAGGAACAATAATGGCGAGGAGGTACCAGTAGCGTATATGTCGCAGAAACTTAATAAGGCCCAACGGAACTACTCGTTGACAGAACAGGAATGCCTGGCAGCAGTATTGGCTATAAAGAAATTCAGAGCATACATTGAAGGCCAAGAATTTTTGGTAATCACAGATCATGCGAGTCTTCAGTGGTTAATGAGGCAAAGCGATCTCAGCGGTCGACTGGCTAGATGGGCCCTAAAGTTGCAATGCTTCACCTTCTCCATAAGTTATAGTCGTGGCAGAGCCAATGTTGTACTGGATGCCCTATCGCGAGTTTACTCGGACGAAATTTGCGGGTTAAATGACGTTAGGCCAGAGATTGACTTAACCTCTCCAGCATTTACTTCCGCTGACTATGCGTTATTGAAGCAAGAGGTCACGACGAAACGATCCAAGCTCCCAAACGTAAAGGTAGAGGGGGATTATGTATACATTCGTCTGGACCCATCCTCAATAGACAGTACTCAGGACCTTGACCAATGGAAGCTTTGGGTGCCTATTGAATTGACGGAGGAAATTATTCGACGGGCTCATGATGCGCCGACAGCAGCTCATGGAGGAATCGGCAAAACGCTAGTGCGTATTCGACGTCACCTGTTTTGGCCAAAATTGTATAAACAAGTCCGGAAGTACGTCCTATCCAGTGAAGCATGTCGAACCACAAAGCCACCAAATCGGGTCCTCCGCCCTCCCATGGGTCAACAAACGGTCTCAGACCGGCCATTCCAGCGGTTATACGTTGACCTGTTAGGACCATACCCCAGGACCAAGTCCGGAAATGTCGGAATACTAATCGTTCTGGACCACTTTAGCAAGTTTCACTTCCTGGAACCCTTGAAGAAGTTCACGACGAAACCTATTTGTCTGTACCTGCAAAACAAAATCTTTCATACGTTTGGCGTCCCCGAAACACTAGTGTCTGACAATGGATCACAGTTCAAGTCTAACGAATTCGAAGCGTTCTTAACCACCTACGGCATCAAACATGTATGTACAGCATTATATTCACCCCAGGCAAACGCGTCTGAAAGGGTTAATAGATCCGTCATTGCTGCATTGCGAGTGTATATCAAACCGGATCAAACAGATTGGGACGAACATATGTCCAGCATTAGTTGCGCACTCCGAAACTTGACACATCAGTCTATCATATGTACACCTTACTACCTTCTTTTCGGGCAGAACATGCTACTACATGGATCTAGCTATGAATTGCTTGGGAGACTAGACCTCCTGTCAGGGGTCGATACGAGGATTGCAAATCGAGACCAACTAAATATAATTCGTGAGAGAGCCAAAAAGAACATGCAAACCGAATATAACAATAATTCTAGAATATATAACTTGCGGTCCCGACCGATAACGTATGGAAAGGGTCAGTTAGTCTTCCGTCGTAATTTCACTCAGAGCAATGCACAAAAAGGGTTCAACGCCAAACTGGCACCACTGTTCTTAAAAGCAAGAGTAAAAACTAAACTGGGTAATTCTTGTTATATACTGGAGGATATGAACGGCAAGTTATTGGGCACTTTTCACGGAAAGGATATATTTCCAATTAATATCGGCAAGGAAGCAACTTAAGAGCACCTTCAGATTCTTGGCTAGTTAATTACTACACCAAAAATCTGTTTTGTAACGGTGCAATTTTAAAGCGCCACACTTCACATGCCTAAAAAAACACATCGCACCACGAAGTCAATTGGGAAAAAAAATAATAAAACTCGGATCAGAGCAAAAGTCTTTACGACATGAAATTTGTTCAAGAATTGATATGGTGCTAATTCACCGTATGGACAGCAGATACACGAAAAATCCCCAACCCTGCATCATGCACAAAAACTTATTGCGATTAGAGCAAACGTGTAGTCACCTCGCTCACACACACTATATGATATGCTGGTGCTGGCAGAAGGAAGTATTGGCCAGGGTACGTGGATTTTTGTGCTTTCTTCTAAGCAGTGAACTCGAAGCGGAAAGACGGAACGCATAAGAAGAGAAAATAAAATTGATACGCTGTGGCTGCGGAAAGCAGAAAGGAAAATCGAAAAATAAGAATTAATAATAATATTAAAGAAGGAAAGGAAAAATCGGGAAAACACAAAAAATAACGAAAAAAGGACAGACCAGAGATAGGTAAGATTGGCAGAAACGCCTATAGACATTAAATATGTAAGTAAGTAAGCAAAGTCACAAAGCAAAATTTTTAGGGAATCGGGGCCATCAAGTGCAGAAACAGTGCAATTCAGCGGAAATCGGAGGAAAAATAAACTAACCCAATATATATTTAAAACACCCGGGTATATGTCCGGATAGCCTGGATCTAGTAGGATCAGTTTTGCCACGCGGTCAGGATTGCCAATAGAATTAAAGGCACGCTAACCTCAACATCATAGGAGCCCCTTCTCTATCTCTGGGTAATTGTCCCAAAATATTTATTTTACCTGTTGCCATTATCTGGTGCTTCGCGGTGCGGGAAAGCTGGGAAAAAAAAGGAAATGGAAAGTGAGAAACTCCTTTAGTGCGCAAACAACGCAGGCCGAACGTCTCAACTCAAACGCAACGAGGACTCCGTTACAAGCCTGAACAATCCGCAAGCAAGAGACTTCCAAAAGAGAACCCAGGAACCTGATGTGATCATCGAAAGGCGCTGCCAATACTGTATGGGTGGTTCAATTTATCGGTCGTCATTGGAATTTCCCAATTCCCGGCCTCTGTGGTATCAGACACAAAATTTAGCAGAATGTTCCGCCTTTCCGCACGTCGCATCTGACTCCTTTAGTGCAGTGCCTAAGCCATTATATTAATACTTATATATATCATTACAAAACATGTATACACCACCAATCAGTTTGGAAGTAAGTGGCAACTTATTTCCGTATTAGTTACTACCGGAAATGACGAGGGGCAACAGGTTGTAATCCGAGTCATATATGTAATTTCATTACCGGCTGGAAACCAGGATTCCCGTAGTGGTTGCCTCACATTTTGTCATCATCAGCACCGAAAAAATTTTCCACACATGTTGTTGATCAACGGTACCTTCCTGTAACAACCTTTAGAATTACAATTCGATCATTTTATTATTGCTGTTGCCCAATTAGGCTTCCTGTTTGCGTTACACCTATTTACTCTTAACTATCTTAATTATAAAGCACACTTATATCATTACCAACTGTTATATTACTTAAATTGAAAGAAAAATCAACTCATCTACTAGCAATTACTCATGCTGAATTACATTTAGATTATCTACACTACTATTATTGTTACAATCACTACATTATTAGTATTAGGTTATATCTTTCTCTTACATTAATAATCAAATTATATATTATCACTACGCCTATATAATTACTTTCATGTCTACACTACTATTATTGTTACAATCACTACATTATTAGTATTAGGTTATAGCTTTCTCTTACATTAATAATCAAATTATATATTATCACTACGCCTATATAATTACTTTCATATCTTCACTACTATTATTGTTACAATCACTACATTATTAGTATTAGGTTATAGCTTTCTCTTACATTAATAATCAAATTATATAGTAACACTACGCTTATATAATTACATTCATACCTTTACTATTATTATTGTCATTATTACTACATTATTATAATTAGGCTATCGTTATCTCTTGCAGTAATAATCAACTTAGCTATTAGTTTTGCGCATATATAGTTGCATTCATATGCTTACTACTATCATTATTATTGCTATATTATTAATATTAGGTCATTGATGTTACTTAGATTAGTAATCATATTATATACTAGAAACTAGGTTTCACTACGTTTGTATCAATGCTAGCAGTCGTATTACTATGATTATTGTTATTATCGCTAGGTTATTATTACCTCTTACATTAATAATTTACTTATCTACTAATATCCCTCGTATTTAATTACATTTACTCATGTTTAATTACATCTATCTCATTGCTGCTAATATCATTACTATTAGTATATAATTATCAGTAGCTTATGGTTGTTACTTACATTAGTAATCGAATTAACTACCTTTATTACTCATAGTTGAATACACAGTCGTCATCTCGTTTTGATATATATATATAGTTACATTTAGTTATATATTATATATGGATTACCTTAGATGACGATTTATATGATAGATAGCAATTATATAGTTGCTCGGCTACGAAAACGTATGCATTTTTATATGAGTATATATATAGGTAGATAGATATTAGCTCATTCTTTATATGATAATTACCAATTATATAGTTTCTCGGCTGCGAATACGTATGCGCCTGTAGATGAGTATATACATGCATATATATGTTATCTCATTCTTTGTAGGATAATTAGCAATTATATACTTACACGGCTACGAATACGTACGCACCTGTAAATGAGTATATGTACCTATATATATATATATATATATATATATATATATATATATATATATTTATCTTGACATTATTGTATATACATATTGTTACAGTAGTTGGACACCTAGTTGAATGTAGATCGCTACAACATTGTTATATATATTATACGTCGTTGCATTTAATGACGATTTGTCTAATGCCTTTACAAATTCAGTAGGCTACGATGCTCGTATGCCATCGTATCTGATAGAATTTATTGATTTTGCGATTGGTGTAAATTGCCGGTATATATCGGCTAATTTGTTTAGTTTAAGTTCAATTGGAAAAAAAATAAACGACAAACGAAATGGAAAGTAAAAAGGTCTAGTTATTTAATTGTTGAGTTCGGGTGTTGCTAGACATAAGGGGGTTCGTATTTTGTCGCGGGGTAGGTGTACGCATGAAACTTATTTATGATGGTACAGGCAGCTAATTGGCCAAGATCCCACCCCAATCCGGCGAGCTAGCTGGCGCATCCGCTAGGCGTACACACTGGCCAAGGGAAAGACTGCTTTGGGAAAAACCACACCATTACAATGTAACTCCGATGGACAACAGTTTTTGTAAAATTTTGGAGTGAACGGACCCCGGGGTCGAGGGGCACCCATACAAATTTTATAAAAAGAACTTTTATAAAAAATTACCGGCTTTCTTCAAATTTTATATACATGTATATCTCCGATGGACCAGACTTTTTGTAAATAGTTGGGAGTGATTGGCGCCCCAGGGTCGGAGGGCACCCATACACATCTTATAAAAAAAGTATTCGATTTTCTTCAAATTTTATATACATATGTAACTCCGATGGACAACACTTTTTGTAAATGTTTTGGAGTGATCATGCCCCGGGGTCGGGGGGCACCTATACAAATCTTATTAAAAAATGTACCCGATTTTCTTTAAATGTTATACACATGTGTATCTCCGATGGACACCACTTTTTGTAGATATTTGGTTTGAACGGGCCCCGGGGTCGAGGGGCACCCATACAAATTTTATAAAAAAAATCACTTTTCTTCAAATTGTATACACATGAGTATCTCCCATGGATAACACTTTTTGTAAATATTTGGAAGTGATGGGGCCCCGGGTCGGGGGACACCCATACAAATCTTATAAAAAAAAGTATCAGATTTTCTTCATATTTTATAGACATGTGTATCTTTGATGGACAACACTTTTTGTAAATATTTTGAAGTGATTGTGCCCCGGGGTCGGCACCCATAAAAATCTTATAAAAAAAAGTATCAGATTTTCTTCAAATTTTAAATACATGTTTATCTCCGATCGACAACACTTTTTGTAAATATTTTGGAGTGAACGGACTCCGGGGTGCCCCTCGAACCCATACAAATTTTATAAAAAGAAGTACCCGATTTTCTTCAAATTTTATACACATGTGTATGTCTGATGGACCAGACTTTTTGTAAATATTTGGAAGTGATCGGGCTACGGGGTCGGGGGACAACCATACGAATTTTATAAAAAATGTACCCGATTTTTTTCTATTTGCATACACATGTGTATCTCCGATGGGCAACACTTTTTGTAAAATTTTGGAAGTGATCGGTCCCCGGGGTTTCGGGGGGCACCATACAAATCTTATAAAAAAATTTCCGATTTTCTTAAAATTTTATACACATGTGTATCTCCGATGGACAACACTTTTTGTAAATTGTATACACATGTGTATTTCTGATGGACAAAACTTTTTGTAAATATTTTGGAGCAATCGGAGCCCGGGTTCCGGGGGGCACCCATACAAATCTTATAAAAAAAGTAAAAGTCAAATTTTATATACATTTCTATCTCCGATGGACAATACTTTTTGTAAATCTTTGTGGTGATCGGGCCCCGAGGTCGGGGACATCCATACAAATCTTATTAAAAAAGGTACCCGATTTTCTTCAAATTTTATACACATCTGTATCTCCAATGGAAAACACTTTTTTATAACAATTTGGAAGAGATCGGGCTCCGGGGTCGGGGGTCACCCATACTAATCAATACTAATTTTATAAAAAGAACTACCCGATTTTCTTCAAATTTTATACTCATGTGTTTTTCCGATGGACAACATTTTTTGTAAATATTTGATAGTGATCGGGCTCCGGGGTCGTGGGGCACCCATACACATCTTATAAAAAAAACTTTCAGATTTTCTTCAAATTTTATATACATTTGTATCTCCGATGGACAACACTTTTTGTAAATTTTTGGGAGTGACCTGGCCCCTGGGTCTGTGGGACAACCATACCAATTTTATAAAAAAAAACGATTTTCTTCAATTTGCATACACATGTGTCTCTCCGATGGACAACACTTTTGTAAAAATTGGGTAGTGATCGGGCCCCGTGATTTTGGGGCCATACAAATCTTATAAAAAAAACTATCCGATTTTCTTCAAATTTTATATACATATGTATCTCCGATCGACCAGACTTTTTGTAAATATTTGGGAGTGATTGCGCCCCAGGGTCGGTGGGTACCCATACAAATTTTATAAAAAAAAAAATACCCGATTTTCTTCAAATTTTATATACATGTATAACTCCGATGGACCAGACTTTTTGTAAATATTTAGGAGTGATCGGGCTCCGTGGTCGGGGGGAACCCATACAAATTTTATAAAAAGAAGTACCCGATTTTCTTCAAATTTTATGGACATGTGTATCTTTGATGGACAACACTTCTTGTAATTATTTAGAGTGATCGGGCCTCGGGTTTGGTGGGCATCCATACAAATCTTATAAAAAAAAGTATTCGATTTTCTTCAAATTTTGTATACATATGTTACTCCGATGAACAACACTTTTTGTAAATATTTTGGAGTGAACGGACCCCGGGGCACCCATACAAATTTTATAAAAAGAAGTACCCGATTTTCTTCAAATTTTATAGACACGGGTATATTTGATGGACAACACTTTTTGTAAATATTTGGTAGTGATCGGGCCCCGGGGTTTCGGGAGGCACCATACAAATCCTATAAAAAAATATCCGATTTTTTCAAATTTTATACACATGTGTATCTCCGATGGACAACACTTTTTGTAAATATTTTCGAGCAATCGGACCACGGGTTCGGGGGGGGGGCATCCATAAAAATCTTATAAAAAAAAGTACCCGATTTTCTTCAAATTTTATACACAAGTGTATGTCCGATGGACCAGACTTTTTGTAAATATTTGGGAGTGATCCGGCTCCGGGGTCGTGGGGCACCCATACAAATCTTGTAATGGTGATTTTTGAAAGCCTATCTGAACCGCATACACTTTACACTTAGGCCCCACATTGGGCGCCAGTTTATGTAATGGTGATTCTTTTGTTAAGAGCTCACAAACGTTGAAGCAGCTGCGACTTAAGCCTGGTGTGCACGCCTAGCATACGCTCTAACCAGCTCGCCGGAATGGGGTGGGGTCTTGGCCCGTCACCTGCTTCCACCATCATAAATATATTTAATGCGTGCACCAGGCCTCGTTGACCTGTATCTTAATTCATGGGGGCGACGAGATCTGAACTCAATAAAAACTCCCTTTTTAATTCCTTTACGTTACAACTTAAGCTATTTATTACTTCATGAGGCATTATACGAATGTTTTTTTGTTTATAATTAACAAAATAAATCAAGTGGAATAATAAAGGTAATCATGATTCTTAAAAACTAAATATAATTGAATTGTGAAAAAGGTAAGTGTATCCTACGAGATACTTATAATTTATAATATAATTAATTAAGAAAATGGAAAAGTACAAGTAATCATGATTCTTAAAACTAAATAAAATTGAATTGTGGAAAAGGTAAGTGTATCCTACGAGATAGTTATAATTTATAATATAATTAATTAAGAAAGTGGAACGATATAAGCAATCATGATTCTTAAAATCTGAATGTAATTGAATTGTGGAAAAGGTAAGTGTATCCTTTGAGATACTTATAATTTATAATATAATTAATTAAGAAAATGGAAAAATACAAGTAATCATGATTCTTAAAAACTAAATATAATTGAATTGTGGAAAAGGTAAGTGTATCCTACGAGATAGTTATAATTTATAATGTAATTAATTAAGAAAGTGGAACGATATAAGTAATCAAGATTCTTAAAACCTGAATGTAATTGAATTGTGGAAAAGGTAAGTGTATCCTACGAGATAGTTATAATTTATAATGTAATTAATTAGGAAAGTGGAAAAATACAAGTAATCATGATTCTTAAAACTAAATAAAATTGAATTGTGGAAAAGGTAAGTGTATCCTACGAGAAAGTTATAATTTATAATGTAATTAATTAAGAAAGTGGAACGATATAAGTAATCATCATTCTTAAAATCTGAATGTAATTGAATTGTGGAAAAGGTAAGTGTATCCTATGAGATACTTATAATTTATAATATAATTAATTAAGAAAGTGGAATAATATAATTGTAGTGTGAAAGAGGTATGAGTGAGTAATAATAGGTAATTGTAATCTAATAATTCTTAATATAATTGTAGTGTGAAAGAGGTATGAGTGAGTAATAATATGTAAATGTAATCTAATAATAATATTTAATTGTAATCTAGTAATTCTACATATAATTGTAGTGTGAAACAGGTATGAGTGAGTAATAATATGTAATTGTAATCTAATAATTCTAAATATAATTGTAGTGTGAAAGAGGTATGAGTAAGTAATAATATTTAATTGTATGTTGTCAAAGCCTGCGCTTTGTAGTGCGGTGTTTACGGAAGCCTTAACATTTGTGATACGATATCTAATAACATGGAGCCGAGATCCTTTTCTCTTGGATGGAAGCAAGGTAGTTTCGTAAAGTTTTAGCGATAAAAAGAAAATAGGATCCCGAAATTTTCGCAGATTATCCTGTGATTGCGTCAAGTTATCCATTCGCTTAGCACTCTCCAATACGCTGCCTTTTGCTATTGATGAATTTACTTTAGCAAACTGCTCAAGAATGCGTGTTGCGTCGCTGATGTAGGGACATTGATCCGTGTTTAGATTCCTCCATTCACCATTGTCATTGCACTGATAGGTAGTAAACACTTCCGCTAGCGATTCGCCTGCGCATTGTTGCCACACTTCTTTGCCGCGAATGGTACGTGGCCAGTAATAATTCCCCTTATTATTATGGACGCTGACTGCAAGGCAGTCTGTGGTTTTTTCTGACATGATCATGACGGAAATTGTTTGCGAAATTGTTGCGATAAGTTCTTAAACGGAAGTCCCACATACCAGTGTGCTTTATATGGACTTTGGAATTTTAAGTATTGAATCCAGAAGACCGGATTTCAGAAGGATATTTTGCATCGATTTGAATGGGAGGAAAATATCTAATTGGATCACTGTAACAATTTTATCGGACCGGCCCCAGAAGACATGCGCTCGAGCAGATGGGCCTTCTGAATCTCTAGGTGCACCAACGGCCACTCTGGGCGCCCCAAAAGCAGAATAATATAATAGCAGTACTTACGTGAGGGAAAAGGGCGATTTCTGTTGGAACTCGGCTCGCGTGGTGGCCTCTTCTCCTCAATCGTCAGCTGCGATTCGGCCTTTTTTGGTTAGGAATATTTATTCCTTGCTGTAGCGGACTTCTTCTTGTTGACAAATTTCGCCCTTTTTTATAAATTGTGGGGGGGATTACAACGATGTAGCCCGATTACTAATTGCAATAACAAAATTTATTCTAAGTTCCACACTTACCCCTCCGCTTTCCTTTTTCCTTTTTTTTCTTTTGGATCGTCTTGTTCCTCTTCCTAGCGTTCCTTTTCTTAGTATTTTCCTTTTTTTTTTCTGGATGTCCAATTCCCAATTCTTTTTCCTTCCACTTCTTTATTTTTTTTTCAAATTTTAATTTTCCTTGACGGAGCGATTTCTTTGACGTGCTGTCTCCTCGCCAACTCTCATGAAAAGAAATTCCTTTTGACAATGTTTTCTGCAACAAGTCGTTTTGGCCCCTTGATGGGTGTTAGAGCGAGACGACGGTCATTTCTGCATTTCGCAATGCCTCTGTACAGAATCATTTACAATGGCTTATTTGGTACTTATTTACACGGCGCGCAAGGGAACCGATAGTGAGCGTTGTGCGTTAGGTTGCATCGAATACTTTTGGTGGGATATTTCTGTGCAGCGATTTATGTTCTCTTACTGCATAGCTTTTAAGATTCATTCGCTTAATGCGAGTGCACCATTACAATCTTATAAAAAATAAATTTCAGATTTTCTTCAAATTGTATACACATGTGTATCTCCAATGGACAACACTTTTTGTAAATTTTTGGGAGTAATCCGGCTCCGGGGTCGTGGGGCACCCATACAAATCTTATAAAAAAAAACGTCCAGATTTTCTTCAAATTGTATGCACATGTGTATCTCCGATGGACAAACTTTTTGTAAATTTTTGGGAGTGACCAGGCCCCGGGGTCTGGGAGGCACCCATACAAATTTTATAAAAAAAGTACCCGACTTTCTTCAAATTTTATACACATGTGTATGTCCGATGGACCAGACTTTTTGTAATTATTTGGAGTGATCGGGCCCCGGGGTCGGGAACATCCATACAAATCTTATTAAAAAAGGTACCCGATTTTCTTCAAATTTTATACACATCTGTATCTCCAATGGAAAACACTCAAAAAACTATAATAACCACCGACCAGTACGGACGCATTTTTCTTCCGCTCCGCATAATTAAGTAATTAAATATCAATTCATATTCCCTTACGCAGCAATATAAGCTGGGCTCACCGAGTAGAACAATTTTTCTAAAACAATTATTACATTAACTTTGATTTCTGCTTACTTGCAATTTTCGGTCACCGACGTTATTTCGTATTGAATTAGTGTCTACTCGCAATATTTGGTCACCGCCCTAAGTTTAATACAAATTACTGATATTTGCCAAATTGCAATTCTCGGTCATCGCCGCTGTTTCGTGTGTTCCACAATCGCTTTCGTGACCTACTTTTTTTTGTTACTGACCTTCCCCCATAACCAAGCTTAAAAATGTCGCAGCTCGGCGGATTTTCGAATTGTGCGGTTAAAGATACCAACGCGGAAATAATCCAGTGCAATGGTCTTTGTGGTAAATCTTTCCACCCCATTTGTGTTGGTCTGAGCAAACGTGATATTGTTTATGTTAAATGTAAATGTTATTGTTATGTTATGTTATGTTAATGTCGGATAACAAACTGCGCTATAAGAAACTACTCTGCCAACTATCTAAAATCGATGAGTTTAATAAAAGCTTCGATGAGCTCAGTAACACTATAGGCCACTCAACAAACCATTTTAACTCTAAACTTAAAGGTATAGACAAGCTTCTCACAAATATCGTTGATGTGTTAAATAACCCCCCTAGTGACCCCGTGAAACAAAATATTCTATCGCTTAGAAATGACTTGTTATCCGCCCTCGACTCGTGTATCCTCTTAATTAACGAGTCCTTCAAATCGTTCGTTCAGTCCCAATTATCAACATTCAATGACTCCTTAAAATCCCTTCGCTCCGATCTTATAACGCATCCCCAAAACCCCAGTGTTGATCAACGCCTACATGATTTAGCACGCAGAATCGACGACCTAGGCGATGAAGTCGCTGCATCCCGAATCATGATGGGTGACATTGCTAAGGAGATCAAAATTACATCAAACAATATTGACGACATTCCTCAGCCGCAATCCTGTTCTGGCTATAAAACCTCCATCCTCACTGAGATGTTAGAAATGGCGTGCACCACACCACCAGAATCGCATTCATCTTCTTCAGCATCAATCATGCCACCACACACCAGTCCTTCTCTCGGAACCGTAACCCACACACCAGCTGCTCTGCGATCTACTGCTCCACAACCAGAAGCGCAACCCCTCCCCACAATTATTCGTCTCTGCACGACATGGACCCTCTCCGAATGGAAACAACGGATTAACAATCTCAATATACTTAACAATAGCAAATCCGAAGAATATATAGATTTCATCGTCAACGGCTCTCCTCGACAAGCTGATACCACCTGGATGACACAATTATTTTTATATGAAGTTCAACATCATCATCAAAGATTGCAGGATAACCTCCCCATCCAACTCCAAAAATTCCAGCTCCTTAAGCCTCAAAATACCTAAGAAATACGGTTGGCTTTTCGTCAACCCATCTGGCAAAGTCTTTCGCCTGAATAAGATGAGGATGAGAAGAATGATCCCGGAAACTGATAACGTTAGTAGTAATTTTAGCACGAAGCCCAAGCATAAATTTAATTCTAATTCTTCCCAATCCCTTCTTCAACATAAGCCTCATCCTAACACTTCACACTCCCATTTTCAACCTACACTAAATCCTAATTGGAGCTTCAATAAGGGAATCTTCCCCAACTTTACCCCTCTGCTTCGTCCACCCTCCACATTCCGCAACAAATTTACTAATGTATCCACTAGTCCATTAAACACCTCCCTACCTTCCAAGTCTATTCATAATCGTAATCGGGTCTCATTTAATCTGACGCCCGTCTCTGCTCCTCCCTCTACTACCAAAATCCCTCCTTCTATTAGACCATCCTACTCGAATTTCAAATACTCCCATACCCTTAATCCATCTTCACCCTCTCTCTCTTCTTCCCAGTTAACCCATCCTAGCACTTCTGCCACTTCCACATCCACGTATTCTCGCAGTAACTCTACCGCCCTCGCTGAACCCTACTCGGCCGCTTTGGCACCTAATGCATCTCCCCCTACTTTCGATCTTATTCTTCCCACCGTTAAACTCACATCTAAACTAACGGACCCCACGTCAATGATTAATGACCTCGACTGCCGCTACATTATGTCGAGACTTCGCGATCACCGGCTTTTCGAAAATGTCCGTCTTTATCTTGCCTACTTATATGACAAGCCCGATTCCGTCTGCATAGACGGCAAGACAAAGACGAATGTTATGGTTTTGATTCAAAAAGAGGGCCTCCCAACAGACCCTGCAGCCCTAAGAAATATCTACACTCGTTTTCATGAGAGTTTCAACATTTCTTCTTCCACTGTGGCTACAGACCTTTCAACCTATGCTTCTCATATTGGCTCCAAACGTGTCTCGTATATTCAAAAATCCCGTAATAACCACAAAAATTATTTTCGCCCCTAACTCCTATCCAATTGCTCCATCTCTCACAGTCGGTAGTGCACCGCAGTTCCTTTCTATTCACTATCAGAATGTCAGGGGACTTCGTACCAAAACCTCGATGGTGTACCTTCACTCACAAATACTTCCTTATGACATTTTTGCACCTACCGAAACCAACCTTTGTCCCAACTTTCTTAACGGTGAACTTTTCACTTCTGACTTTGCAGTCTTTCGCGCTGACGGCCAGAATAATAGTGGCCTCTCCCTCGGTCGCGGTGTTCTATTAGCCATACGCAATAATCTCGATGCAACCCTCGTTAAATGCTCAAACGCCCATTCAAAAGAAGGGGCTAAATTATCCTTATCCAAACGGAGCTTATACATATGCTGCTGTTATATTCGCCCTGCTCAACCAACCCAAGTATACCAACTAGCTGTTGATGCACTTGACTCTCTATTTGATGTCGCTGATCCTGGGGACGATCTTATAATTGTTGGCGATTTCAACCTCCCGCATTTGCAATGGGCTCTATCAGAGGGCGAATCATCCTTTGTTCCAACTAATTCCTCCTCAGCAGCGGAAACCCTCCTCACAGACCGTCTTTTCGACTCCGGCCTTTTTCAGATTAATGGGATCACCAACAAATTTGGGAGGCAGCTAGATCTCATTTTCTTCACTGACGCTCATAATTCCGTGGTTACCGCGAGTACCCATCTTCTCTCCACCCTTGATCACTATCACCCCCTTCTCGCTTTTACCTTTTCGTATGATAACAACAACATTACTCTAGTTTCTGAGATTTCTCTGTCTTTCAACTTTCGCAAAGCTGACTTCGTTAAACTTAACAACCTAGTCAATAACTTAAACTTCAGCCTATTTCTAAACAACAACACTCCCATTGACCTCGCTCTCGACTTCTTCTACACAGCAATTTTTGACTGTCTTCTCCAATCTATCCCTTATGTGCCACGTAAAAACTGCTCGTCCTCCCCTCCCTGGTATAATAAAGAACTACGTACTATTCGCAATGCCAGAAACAAATTATGGAAAACTAACCTGTTATCCAGATCAGACTCAGACTTTTCTTTCTAACAACAAGCTTACTTCCGCTTTTCCACCCTCTGCGAATCTCTCTATCTCGAATACATCTACAGAATGCAACATAGCCTTATCACTGATCCTAGACGTTTCTACCAATTTATTAACGTCAAAAGAAAGTCATATGGCTTCCCGTCCACTCTAAAACTAAACAACACTTCATATGCAGACCCTAAAGTGATAGCCAACCTCTTTGCCACCTTTTTCAGCCAATCATTTAGTGACCACCCGTACGAACCGGCACTTGACTATTTTAACTACCTGCATAATGGCCCTCAAAGCTCTCTTATCTCTGTCGACATAAGGACTGATATAGTGCGCGAAAAGATTAATCGTCTCAAGGACGACTTTTCCCCCGGTCCCGATGGTCTGCCCGCCATATTCTTAAAAAAATATGTAAACGCTATAAGTCAGCCCGTTACGACATTATTTCGACTCTCACTCTCCCAAGCCATTTTCCCAAAATTATGGAAGGACTCCTTTATTTTCCCTATTCATAAAAAAGGTAGTAAAAGCGAGGTATCAAACTACCGACCCATAGCTAAACTCCCTTCAATCCCCAAACTCTTCGAAAGCATTGTCTACGACTCCCTATACTTTCACTGCAAATCGATATTTTCTCCTCAACAGCACGGTTTCTTAAAGGGCAGATCCACTACGACTAACCTCACCGAATTTGTCTCTAAAACTCTTCAAGCCTTAGAGGATAGTAAGGAAGTGGATGTCATCACTACCGACTTCAGCAACACTTTTGATTAAATATGCCACCAAAACATTTACCTTAAACTTAAAGCCCTCTGATTTCCACCCTTTTCATTTCATGGCTGAAATCGTACCTTGAGAAGCGCCAGTACAGGGTTCTCTTCAGATTCTCAATCTCATAGAACTTAATGTCGATAAATGTCAATCCATTACGTTCTCCCGCAAACGACTTCCCCCACCCCTCAGAACCTATTACTTTCGGAACAATCCAGTTCCTTCAGTCTCTTTTATACGCGATCTGGGTATTATCTGTGACAGGGAGCTCAACTTCCGTTCCCATATCGATCATATTATACAAAAGGCAAATTCTTCTCTCGGTTTCATAAAACGATGGTCCAAAGAATTTTCTAACCCTTACGTTACTAAATCCCTTTCCATTACCTTTGTCAGACCACAGCTTGAATACGCCAGCCAAGTCTGGTCTCCATTTCACGACACCCACTCCCATAGAATTAAAGCTGTGCAGCGCAGGTTTATCCGTTTTGCGTTACGCGGTCACCCATGGGCCGACAACTATATCCTACCCCCCTACGAAAATAGGCTAAAATTGATCAACTTGCAAACCCTTGTAAAACGTCGCGAAGTTGCTGACATACTCTTCATACACCAACTATTATCTGGAACAATCGATTCTCTCGCACTATAAGAAATTATCTCCCTTCACACTAACCCACGTAGCCTTAGATCTGTTCCGCTCTTTTGTCTCCCTCACCACCGCACCAACTACGGCTATTTTGAACCAATGACCAGAATGCTGCGAATGGCTAACAAGGCACAGAACACTTTTGATTTCCACTCAAGTATATCCTCCCTTCGAAATTCCATTTATTCCTCCCCTTTAAGTTAAGTATTATTATTAAGTAGTTTTAAAGGAAAAAATATAAAAGTCCAGTGGGCCCCCGGGCCCGCCCTTTGGAAAAAAAAAAAAAAAACAAACCAAAAAAAAAAAAAATAGGTTAAGCAATAGGTTAAGGGGCCCCGGGTCGGATGACACCCATACAAATCTTATAAAAAAAGTATCAGATTTTCTTCATATTTTATTGACATGTGTATCTTTGATGGACAACACTTTTTGTTAATATTTGGAAGTGATCGGGCTCCGTGGTCGGGGGACAACCATACCAATTTTATAAAAAAACCCGATTTTCTTCAATTTGCATACACATGTGTCTCTCCGATGGACAACACTTTTGTAAAAATTGGGTAGTGATGGGGTCCCGTGGTTTCGGGGCCATACAAATCTTATAAAAAAAAACAATCCGATTTTCTTAAAATTATATATACATGTGTATCTCAGATCGATCAGACTTTTTGTAAATATTTGGGAGTGATTGCGCCCCATTGGCGGGGGGGGGGGGGTACCCATACAAATCTTATAAAAAAAGTATCCGATTTTCTTCAAATTTTATATACATTTCTATCTCTGATGTACAACACTTTTTGTAAATATTTTGGAGTGATCGGGCCCCGGGTCGGGGGGGCACCCATACAAATTTTATAAAAAGAATTACCCGATTTTCTTTAAATTTTATACTCATGTGTATCTCCGATGGACAACACTTTTTGTAAATATTTGAGAGTGATCGGACCCCGGGTTCGGAGGGCACCCACACAAATTTTATAAAAAGAAGTACCCGATTTTCTTCAAATTTTATAGACATGGTTATCTTTGATGGACAACACTTTTTGTAAATATTTGGTAGTGATCGGGCCCCGGGGTTTCGGGGGGCACCATACAAATTTTATAAAAAAATATCAGATTTTTTTCAAATTTTATACACATATACATTGGTAGTGATCGGGTCCCAGGGTTTCGGGGGGCACAATACAAATCTTATAAAAAAAATTTCCGATTTTTTTCAAATTTTATACACATGTGTATCTCCGATCGACCACACTTTTTGTAAATAAATGGGAGTGATTGCGCCCCAGGGTCGGGGCGTACCCATACAAATTTTATAAAAAAAAAATACCCGTATTTCTTCAAATTTTATATACATGTATAACTCCGATGAACCAGACTTCTACTAAATATTTAGAGTGATCGGGCCTCGGGTTCGGTGGGCACCCATACAAAGCTTATAAAAAATGTATTCGATTTTCTTCAAATTTTATATACATATGTAACTCCGATGGACAACACTTTTTGTAAATATTTTGGAGTGAACGGACCCCGGGTCGGGGGCACGCATACAAATTTTATAAAAAGAAGTACCCGATTTTCTTCAAACTTTATAGACATGTGGATCTTCGATGGACAACACTTTTTGTAAATATTTAGGGTGATCGGGCCCCGAGTTCGATGGGCACCCATACAAATTTTATAAAAAAATACCCGATTTTCTTCAAATTTTATATACATGTATATCTCCGATGGACAATACTTTTTGTAAATATTTTGGAGCAATCGCACCCCGGTTCGGGAGGGGGGGGGGGGGGGCACCCATAAAAATCTTATAAAAAAATATCCGATTTTCTTCAAATTTTATACACATGTGTACGTCCGATGGACCAGAATTTTGTAAATATTTGGAGTGATTGCGCACCGGGGTCGGGGGCCACCCATACAAATCTTATAAAAAAAGTATCTGATTTTCTTCAAATTTTATATACATTTCTATCTCCGATGGACAACACTTTTTGTAAATATTTTGTAGTGATCGGGCCCCGGGGTCGGGGACAACCATACAAATCTTATTTAAAAAGGTACCCGATTTTCTTCAAATTTTATACACATCTGTATCTCCAATGGAAAACACTTTTTTATATAAATTTGGAAGTGATCCCTTTCGGCTTTTTTTAACATTCTGTTCGTCTTCTATCTTTATATAACAGACGGTTCGCCATTCACTTCTTATTAAATTAACTATGCTTATCATTGTACTGACTGTATACTAATACAAAATCAAACAGTTATCTTTAATATACGGTTAATTTCTCATTATTTATAGAACAATGACTCTGAAATATCCTTTCAGTACCATACGGTACATTTCCACATATACACTTTTGTATATAATGATAATATGATGACAACACTTTCTATACAAGTATGGAAGTGATATAGCCTCAGTTTAAAGAATTTACATGGTAGATTCTAACCATTATAAGTTAGTTTTTTTTAACAAAATTAAAGCCTGCGTCTCGTAAAACCGTATTATGCTTTTGCATTGTGTAAAAAAAATAAACCTATCCGTCAAAATGCATCTGCATATATATCGAGTGCATCTGAATTTGTTGTTAAAGTTAACAGGGCTCTAACAAAGAAAAAATTTAAATGGTCGATTAAAATTAATTTTTCGCGTGCTGTTTTCTTTTCTTTCGTCCCGGACAGACGTTGTCACGCTCAAAACACACGGCCGTGTCTTCGACACAGCCTAACCTGCTATTTTTTATAAGATTTTTATGGGTGCCCCCCGAACCCGGGGTCTGATTGCTCCAAAATATTTACAAAAAGTATTGTCCATCGGAGATACACATGTGTATAAAATTTGAAGAAAATCGGATATTTTTTTTTATAAGATTTGTATGGTGCCCCCTGAAACCCCGGGGCCCGATCACTTCCAAATTTTTACAAAAAGTCTGGTGCCCCCTGACCCTGGGGTGCAATCACTCCCAAATATTTACAAAAAGTGTGGTCCATCGGAGATATACATGTACATAAAATTTGAAGAAAATCGGGTATTTTTTTTATAAAATTTGTATGGGTGCCCAATGAACTCGGGGCCCGATCACTCTAAATATTTACAAAAAGTGTTGTCCATCAAAGATACACATGTCTATAAAGTTTGAAGAAAATCGGGTACTTCTTTTTATAAAATTTTTATGCGTACCCCCCGACCAAGGAGCCCGATCACTCCCAAATATTTACAAAAAGTCTGGTCCATCGGAGATATACATGTATATAAAATTTGAAGAAAATCGGGTATTTCTTTTATAAAATTTGTATGGGTGCCCCTCGACACTGGGGCCTGTTCATTCCAAAATATCTACAAAAAGTCTGGTCCATCGGAGATATACAGTATGTAAAATTTGAAGAAAATCGGGTATTTTTTTATAAAACTTCCAAGGAAAATTTTTATTAGATTTGTATGGGTGCCCACCGAACCCGATGCCCGATCACTCTAAATATTTACAAGAAGTGTTGTCCATCAAAGATACACATGTCTATAAAGTTTGAAGAAAATCGGGTACTTCTTTTTATAAAATTTGTATGGGTGCCCCCCTTCCACGGAGCCCGACCACTACTAAATATTTACAAAAATTCTGGTCCATCGAAGTTATACATGTATATAAAATTTGAAGAAAATCGAGTATTTTTTTAATAAAATTTGTATGGGTGCCCTCTGACCCCGGGGCGCAATCACTCCCAAATATTTACAAGAAGTCTGGACCATCGGACATACACATGTGTATAAAATTTAAGGAAAATCGGGTACTTTTTTTATAAGATTTTTATGGGTGCCCCCCCCCCGAACCCGGGGTCCGATTGCTCCAAAATATTTACAAAAAGTATTGTCCATCGGAGATACACATGTGTATAAAATTTGAAAAAAATCTGATATTTTTTTATAAGATTTGTATGGTGCCCCCCGAAACCCCGGGGCCCGATCACTTCCAAATATTTACAAAAAGTGTTGTCCATGGGAGATACACATGTGTATAAAATTTAAAGAAAATCGCATTTTCTTTTATAAAATTTGTATGGGTGCCCCTCGACACTGGGGCCTGTTCATTCCAAAATATCTACAAAAAGTCTGGTCCATCGGAGATATACATGTATATAAAATTTGAAGAAAATCGGGTATTTTTTTATAAAATTTGTATGGGTGCCCAATGAACTCGGGGCCCGATCACTCTAAATATTTACAAAAAGTGTTGTCCATCAAAGATACACATGTCTATAAAGTTTGAAGAAAATCGGGTTCTTCTTTTTATAAAATTTTTATGCGTACCCCCCGACCAAGGAGCCCGATCACTCCCAAATATTTACAAAAAGTCTGGTCCATCGGAGATATACATGTATATAAAATTTGAAGAAAATCGGGTATTTTTTTTATAAAATTTGTATGGGTGCCCTTCGAACCCGGGGTCCGATCACTCTCAAATATTTACAAAAAGTGTTGTCCATCGGAGATACACATGAGTATAAAATTTAAAGAAAATCGGGTAATTCTTTTTATAAAATTTGTATGGGTGCCCTCCCGACTCCGGGACCCGATCACTTCCAAATTTATATAAAAAAGTGTTTTCCATTGGAGATACAGATGTGTAAAAAATTTGAAGAAAATCGGGTAACTTTTTTAATAAGATTTGTATGGATGTCCCCGCCCGGGGCCGTATCACTCCAAAATATTTACAAAAGGTGTTGTCCATCAGAGATAGAAATGTATATAAAATTTGAAGAAAATTGGATACTTTTTTTATAAGATTTGTATGGGTGCCCCCCGACCCCGGGGCGCAATCACTCCGAAATATTTACAAAAAGTCTGGACCATCGGACATACACATGTCTATAACATTTGAAGAAATTCTGATACTTTTTTTTTATAAGATTTGTATGGGTGCCCCTCGACCCGGGGTCCGTTCACTCCAAAATATTTACAAAAAGTGCTGTCCATCGGAGTTACATACGTATATAAAATTTGAAGAACATTTTTATTAGATTTGTATGGGTGCCCACCGAACCCGATGCCCGATCACTCTAAATATTTACAAGAAGTGTTGTCCATCAAAGATACACATGTCTATAAAATTTGAAGAAAATCGAGTATTTTTTTAATAAAATTTGTATGGGTGCCCTCTGACCCCGGGGCGCAATCACTCCCAAATATTTACAAGAAGTCTGGACCATCGGACATACACATGTGAATAAAATTTAAGGAAAATCGGGTACTTTTTTTATAAGATTTTTATGGGTGCCCCCCCCCCCCCCCCCCCGAACCCGGGGTCCGATTGCTCCAAAATATTTACAAAAAGTATTGTCCATCGGAGATACACATGTGTATAAAATTTGAAAAAAATCTGATATTTTTTTATAAGATTTGTATGGTGCCCCCCGAAACCCCGGGGCCCGATCACTTCCAAATATTTACAAAAAGTGTTGTCCATGGGAGATACACATGTGTATAAAATTTAAAGAAAATCGCATTTTCTTTTATAAAATTTGTCGAAAGGGAACACGCAGACAATGAACCAACAGAAACTGTCACTCATAACCTTCTCTACAGAATGTCCAACTGTTTTGCTTTTTAAGAATACATGCTTAAAAGAGAACAAGAGAGCTAAATCCATATAAAAATTTCCTGTTTCTTTCTCGTTTCGTATCTCGCTCTTTTTCTCTTCACTACCATCAGTTAGTTAGAACAGAGTGTAAAAAAAAAGAGTGCGTGTAACTTTTACGCGCGGTTGAAGTGAAACTTTTTTGACGTTGCGGCCGATTTTCTTTTTTTAATTTAAATTTACTGCCAAGGGAAAACGATTAAAGATGAGATGAGATGACGATGAGAAATGGCTTGGTTCCAAAAAATTCCAGACCCTATTTGCCAGATCCCAGAACAGAATTTCCATAGGACCAAGTTTTATAGTAGGATCTAAGTATCGGGTGTTTCAACAGGTGCGCTTCAACTTTTCTCCGATAGGGACGGCGAACGACGCCATATTTTTTATTGTTCTTTTGTCATTTGGAAACTTCATTAGCATACATTTCATCATGGAATGCTACACTTGTGAACAGCGATTACAAATCGTGCAAATTTTTTAGCAAAACAATCGTTCTGTTGCTCAAGAGCAAATCGAAAATGATGCAGATTTTCACCGAAAAATCATCTTCAGCGATGAGGCTCACTTTTGGCTAGAAGGATTTGTCAACAAGCAAAATATGCGTTACTGGGCACGTGATTCATGAGGCACCGTTGCATCCCGAAAAAGTCACTGTTTGGTGCGGATTACATGCCGGCGGCGTCATTGGGCCATATTTTTTCATCGACGTTAACGATCGCCACGTTACTGTTAATGGAAATCGGTACCGCGATATGATAAACGTTTTTTTTTTGCCGCAATTGAATGGAATGGACTTGGACGACATGTGGTTTCAGCAGGACGGGGCCACATGCCACACAGCACACGATACAATCGCGTTATTGAAGACTAAGTTCGATGAGCGTGTTATTTCGCGAAATGGGCCCGTCCAGTGGCCGCCGCGCTCGTGTGATTTGACACCTCTAGATTATTTTTTTGGGGTTATGTGAAGTCATTGGTCTATGCCAATAAGCCGGCGACGTTGCAAGAGCTCAGAGCCAATATTGAACGTGAAATTGCTGGAATTTCGGCCAATTTATGCGAAAGAGTGGTCGAAAATTGGGTTCAAAGATTGGACTTCGTAAAACGTGCACGCGGTGGTCATGCAAAAGAAATACTTAAATGTGTCATATGTATGTGTTCAAGTTCGTTAATAAAAAAAAAATTTAGTTTAAAAGTTGACCAGTTTGTGTTTTATTCAAAAAAAAAGTTGAAGTGCTCTTATTGAAAAACCCTGTACTATATTCAGAGTTTCATACGAATGGCTTGAGAAATGGCTTAGTTCCCAAAACTCCAAACGCTATTGGTCAGATCCGAGAATTTCAATAGGAAAAAATATTATAGTCGCATATTAATCATACATTCCGAGTTTCATACGAATCGCTTGAGAAATGGCTTGGTTCCCAAAATTCCAGACCCTATTGGCCAGATCCCAGAATTTCCATAGGAACAAATCTTATAGTCGCATATTAGTCATACATTCCGAGTTTCATACGAATCGCTTGAGAAATGGCTTGGTTCCCAAAATTCCAGACCCTATTGGCCAGATTCCAGAATTTCCATAGGAACAAATCGTATAGTCGTATATTAGTCCTACATTCCGAGTTTCATACGAACCCCTTGAGAAATGGCTTGGTTTCAAAAATTCCAGACCCTATTGGCCAGATCCCAGAATTTCCATAGGAACAAATCTTATAGTCGCATATAAGTCCTACATTCCGAGTTTCGTACGAAAGGCTTAAGAAATGGCTTGTTTCTCAAAATTCCAGACCCAATTGGCCAGATCCCAGAATTTCCATAGGAACATATCTTATAGTCGCATATTAGTCCTACATTCCGAGTTTCATACTGTAAATTTATAGTTAAAATCGTCGTTAGTACTATTGTAAGGTTCGTCGTATCGTTCCTATAACTTCAACTGAATACTTAGTTTATTTGTTAAGCCAGCTTCGAAACGTTAGCCGTGAGGCTGTCGTTTACCTCTATAAGCGGTGAACCGCTTTATGTATAGAGCGAGCTGCTACAGTGAGTTCAAATTGAGCGAGTTGCTCGTAAAATAAAACTCACTGTAAACCGGAGGATTGAGTAGACAAGTCGTTGTTTAAGGTAAAAACTGATCTGATTTATTAGCGAAATTTATTGGGTTTTTATACAAATTTTAGGGTTTCAATTTTCGTTCAATATGCATTCGGCGCGTCAGCATTATTATTTCAGACAGACCCAATTGACAGAGCGCATGTAACATGAACCATAAATAATAATGTTTGGCTTTACGCTTGCCGTTGTTTAATAACGAGGGCAATGCATTGTGTACAACGTACGTATGTATCATATGATGATATGCTGATTTAATTTGTATGCAAATGTTATAAATGGGTAAATGAGGAAATGATCACTGGTGTAATCCCTTCACAATACGAATCCATTGAGAAATGGCTTGGTTCCCAAAATTCCAGACCCAATTGGCCAGCTCCCAGAATTTTCATAGGAACAAATCTTATAGTCGCATATTAGTCCAACATTCGAATTTCATACGAATCCCTTGAGAAATGGCTTGGTTCCCAAAATTCCAGACCCTATTGGCCAGATCCCAGAATTTCCATAGGAACAAATCTTATAGTCGCATAATAGTCCTACATTCCGAGCTTCATACGAATCCCTTGAGAAATGGCTTGGTTCCCAAAATTCCAGACCCTATTGGCCAGATCCCAGAATTTCCATAGGAACAAATCTTATAGTCGCATATTAGTCCTACATTCCGAGTTTCATACGAATCGCTTGAGAAATGGCTTGGTTCCCAAAATTCCAGACCCTATTGGCCAGATCCCAGAATTTCCATAGGAACAAATCTTATAGTCGCATATTAGTCCTACATTCCAAGTTTCATACGAATCCCTTGAGAAATGGCTTGGTTCCCAAAATTCCAGACCCAATTGGCCAGCTCCCAGAATTTTCATAGGAACAAATCTTATAGTCGCATATTAGTCCAACATTCGAAGTTTCATACGAATCCATTGAGAAATGACTTGGTTCCCAAAATTCCAGACCCTATTGGCCAGATCCCAGAATTTCCATAGGAACAAATCTTATAGTCGCATATTAGTCCTACATTCCAAGTTTCATACGAATCCCTTGAGAAATGGCTTGGTTCCCAAAATTCCAGACCCAATTAGCCAGATTCCAGAATTTCCATAGGAACAAATCTTATAGTGGCATATTAGTCCTAAATTCCGAGTTTCATACGAATCCCTTGCGAAATGGCTTGGTTCCCAAAATTCCAGACCCAATTGGCCAGGTCCCAGAATTTCCATAGGAACAAATCTTATAGTCGCATATTAGTCCTACATTCCGAGTTTCATACGAATCGCTTGAGAAATGGCTTGGTTCCCAAAATTCCAGACCCTATTGGCCAGATCCCAAAATTTCCATAGGAACAAATCTTATAGTCGCATATTAGTCCTACATTCCAAGTTTCATACGAATCCCTTGAGAAATAGCTTGGTTCCCAAAATTCCAGACCCAATTAGCCAGATTCCAGAATTTCCATAGGAACAAATCTTATAGTGGCATATTAGTCCTAAATTCCGAGTTTCATACGAATCCCTTGCGAAATGGCTCGGTTCCCAAAATTCCAGACCCAATTGGCCAGCTCCCAGAATTTTCATAGGAACAAATCTTATAGTCGCATATTAGTCCAACATTCGAAGTTTCATACGAATCCCTTGAGAAATGGCTTGGTTCCCAAAATTCCAGACCCTATTGGCCAGATCCCAGAATTTCCATAGGAACAAATCTTATAGTCGCATATTAATCCTACATTCCAAGTTTAATACGAATCCCTTGAGAAATGGCTTGGTTCCCAAAATTCCAGACCCAATTAGCCAGATTCCAGAATTTCCATAGGAACAAATCTTTTAGTGGCATATTAGTCCTAAATTCCAAGTTTCATACGAATCCCTTGCGAAATGGCTCGGTTCCCAAAATTCCAGACCCAATTGGCCAGATCCCAGAATTTCCATAGGAACAAATCTTATAGTCGCATATTAGTCCTACATTCCGAGCTTCATACGAATCCCTTGAGAAATGACTTGCTTTCCAAAATTCCAGACCCTACTGGCCAGATCCCAGAATTTCCATAGGACCAAGTCTTATAGTCGCATATTAGTCATACATTCCGAGTTTTATACGAATCCCTTGAGAAATGGCTTGGTTCCCAAAATTCCAGACCCTATTCGCCAGATCCCAGAATTTCCATAGGAACAAATCTTATAGTCGCATAATAGTCCTACATTCCGAGTTTCATACGAATCCATTGAGATATGGCTTGGTTCCCAAAATTCCAGACCCTATTGGCCAGATCCCAGAATTTCCATAGGAACAAATCTTATAGTCGCATATTAGTCCTACATTCCTAGTTTCATACGAATCCCTTGAAAAATGGCTTGGTTCCCAAAATTCCAGACCCTATTGGCCAGATCCCAGAATTTCCATAGGAACAATTCTTATAGTCGCATATTTGTCCTACATTCCGAGTTTCATACGAACCCCTTGAGAAATGGCTTGGTTTCAAAAATTCCAGACCCTATTGGCCAGATCCCAGAATTTCCATAGGAACAAATCTTATAGTCGCATATAAGTCCTACATTCCGAGTTTCGTACGAAAGGCTTAAGAAATGGCTTGTTTCTCAAAATTCCAGACCCAATTGGCCAGATCCCAGAATTTCCATAGGAACATATCTTATAGTCGCATATTAGTCCTACATTCCGAGTTTCATACTGTAAATTTATAGTTAAAATTGTCGTTAGTACTATTGTAAGGTTCGTCGTATCGTTCCTATAACTTCAACTGAATACTTAGTTTATTTGTTAAGCCAGCTTCGAAACGTTAGCCGTGAGGCTGTCGTTTACCTCTATAAGCGGTGAACCGCTTTATGTATAGAGCGAGCTGCTACAGTGAGTTCAAATTGAGCGAGTTGCTCGTAAAATAAAACTCACTGTAAACCGGAGGATTGAGTAGACAAGTCGTTGGTTAAGGTAAAAACTGATCTGATTTATTAGCGAAATTTATTGGGTTTTTATACAAATTTTAGGGTTTCAATTTTCGTTCAATTTCCATTCAATTTTCCGACCTTCGATAATTGAACCCAAATCACTTCGCATACTTTATTGCGTCAGCATTATTTTTCTAGGTTCAGCATTATTTTCAATAAATTGCATTCCCTATATGCATTCGGCGCGTCAGCACCTTTATATTAATCATATGATATGCTGATTTAGGCGTTAGACATCTCGGAGCACGAGGTTTCCTCCTTTTTTTTGTGTCATTTGTACACTGGGATCTGTTTTGTTTTTATCATACTGTATTTAGTAACTTTTTTTGTTTTATTTTTATACATATGAATAGTTTCTAATTCAAAAAAATTTTTTTTTTTTTAATACAATCTTCTTATGAATATTTTTATTTCTAAATGCAAATTTCTTATAAATATATTTTCTGTAATTATTTTATACTGATACACCTAAATTTAAAACTTTTATTTAATTTTCAAAAATTATTATATAGCTAATTTATTTTTTTTTTCTAGTACAAGTTTCTTATTAATATTTTCTTTTGATTAATTTATAAATTTGTATTTATATTGTGTTTTTTTTTCCTAATACTAGTTTCTTACAAGTATTTTCTTAATGACATTTTAGTACATATATTGTTAAAACTAGTTCATTCTTATAAATATTTTAATTTGATTATTCTTAGTAAATGTATTGTTTAAACTGTTTCACTCTTATAAATATTTTATTTTGATTATTCTTAATAAATATATTGTTTAAACTATTTCATTCTTATAAATATTTAAAATTGATTATTATAAATATTTATATTTGATTATTACAAATACATGTATTGCTTAAACTAGTTCATTCTTATAAATGTTTAAATTTGATTATTCTTAATAAATGTATTGTTTTAACTAGTTCATTTTTATAAATATTTTAATTTTTGCGGGGGCCCTCCATTTTTTTTTTTTTAAAACTTATTAAACTTATATACAAAAAGAAAAAAACTGAAAAGTCAGTTAAATGCAAACAAAAATTCTTTTAATATGTAAACGTAAAATTTCTTTAACCGAGTTTTATGGACTTTTGTTTCCCTTCCTACTTGATTTCACAATTCATGCCCTCTTCGGACAATACTTCGTATGGTCCTATGTAAATTCGATCTAACTTTCTTCTGTTTTCGTTTCTTAGCAAAACTAAACTACCTACTTCAAAACTAGTTTGTTTACTTTTAGCTTTCCTATCGTAATCAGTTTTCCTAGCATTTTTCTTTTCTGAAAGTGTGTCTCTAGCATCCCTATGAGCGATTTGCAGTTTTTGTTTCAAATCAATTACGTAGTCCTCATAATTGTACCTTGACTCCACCTGTTTTGTCAAATTTGAGGGTAACGTACATTGTCTTCCGAATACTAATTCGAATGGCGTATACCCTGTTTCTGTGTGTACTGCGGTGTTATAACAAAACACATAATATGGTAACCAAGTGCACCAGTCTGTATGATTTTCGGATACGTAGCTTCTGAGGTATGCTCCGAGAACTTTATGGGAATTTTCTAATGCTCCTATACTTTCGTGATGATATGCAGTAGATTGTAGTTGTTCTATTTTTAATAGTTTGGACATATCTTTGAACATTTTGTTGATAAATTCTGTTCCTTGGTCAGAGGCTATAGTCTTTGGAACTCCATATTTCAGGACAAAACTTTCTACTAGCCCTTTGGCTACTGTGCTAGCTTCTTTATTTTCGAGTAGAATAGCTTCGGTAAATTTGGTCAGTTCGTCTTGTAAGGTTAGTATGTACCTATATCCATTTACTGGTTCGTCTAGAGGACCTACTAAGTCTAGATAGATTTTGTCGAAACTTGATTCGGCGATAGACGTTATTTCCATGGGCTGTTTCTTGGGTGAACTATATTTAATTTTCTGACAAATGGGACAATGCTTTACAAAGGAAGCTATGTCATTCTGCATTCCAGTCCAGAAGTATTTTTTCTTGATTGTCTTGATCATTCCTGCATGTCCGCTTTTTGGTAATATGTGGTAGTCGTTGAGCAGTAGTTTCTTTTTATGAGGATCGGTAATTTCTATACATTTATATATGAGGTGCACCTTTACATTACTTGTTTTAAACATTTCTCCTAAGATTTTTTGTAACTCGCGTATGTTGTATTCGCGATGGCCGTCTGCAAGTTTTTTAATTTTAATTGGCCAGCTCCCAGAATTTTCATAGGAACAAATCTTATAGTCGCATATTAGTCCAACATTCGAATTTCATACGAATCCCTTGAGAAATGGCTTGGTTCCCAAAATTCCAGACCCTATTGGCCAGATCCCAGAATTTCCATAGGAACAAATCTTATAGTCGCATAATAGTCCTACATTCCGAGCTTCATACGAATCCCTTGAGAAATGGCTTGGTTCCCAAAATTCCAGACCCAATTGGCCAGATCCCAGAATTTCCATAGGAACAAATCTTATAGTCGCATATTAGTCCTACATTCCGAGCTTCATACGAATCCCTTGAGAAATGGCTTGGTTCCCAAAATTCCAGACCCAATTGGCCAGATCCCAGAATTTCCATTGGAACAAATCTTATAGTCGCATATTAATCCTACATTCCGAGTTTCATACGAATCCCTTGAGAAATGGCTTGGTTCCCAAAATTCCAGACCCTATTGGCCAGATCCCAGAATTTCCATAGGAACAAATCTTATAGTCGCATATTAGTCCTACATTCCGAGTTTCATACGAATCGCTTGAGAAATGGCTTGGTTCCCAAAATTCCAGACCCTATTGGCCAGATCCCAGAATTTCCATAGGAACAAATCTTATAGTCGCATATTAGTCCTACATTCCAAGTTTCATACGAATCCCTTGAGAAATGGCTTGGTTCCCAAAATTCCAGACCCAATTAGCCAGATTCCAGAATTTCCATAGGAACAAATCTTATAGTGGCATATTAGGACCTACTAAGTCTAGATAGATTTTGTCGAAACTTGATTCGGCGATAGACGTTATTTCCATGGGCTGTTTCTTGGGTGAACTATATTTAATTTTCTGACAAATGGGACAATGCTTTACAAAGGAAGCTATGTCATTCTGCATTCCAGTCCAGAAGTATTTTTTCTTGATTGTCTTGATCATTCCTGCATGTCCGCTTTTTGGTAATATGTGGTAGTCGTTGAGCAGTAGTTTCTTTTTATGAGGATCGGTAATTTCTATACATTTATATATGAGGTGCACCTTTACATTACTTGTTTTAAACATTTCTCCTAAGATTTTTTGTAACTCGCGTATGTTGTATTCGCGACGGCCGTCTACAAGTTTTTTAATTTCTTCTTTTGTAATGTATAATTTATTGATTGATAATGGTCCGCAGATGCGATGCACGTCCCTCGACAACAGATCGCAAAATGATGTCGATTGGGCTGTAGTGCCATCCTTGTTCATTCTTAGGAGAATACAATTTTTCTCTGGGATGTATGCCAAAACTCTGTTTGGTCCCAGGATTATATTAATATTTCTTATTTGATATTCTTCGTCCTCGAAACTGTCACATATTTTTAGCTCAATTATTTTATGTCAACATTCTGGTAGTATGATAGTGGAATGAATTGCGTTTAAGTAAGTCATTTTGGTTTCTGTAAGTTATTCGTCATGGCCTAAACTTTGGTTATTTTATTTACTTTTATTAAAGATGGCCCTATTCAAGTCATTCTAAAATTTGGTATAAGTTAATTGTAATTGGATAAAAACGTTTTTAGTTAACCATATTTTATTTGGAAGATAAAAGACGTGATTGCAATGGGGTGTTAATTGTGAAATTCAAATATTAGTATTCTGTCTGTTTTGTCGTTTGAATTCTATGAAATTTTTGTACGATGGGTTTGGTTTTTTTTTTGTTTAGTTTTTAACATGTTGATAGAACCTTTGTATATAATTTCAAAATCTATTTTATTTATTTTTGAAGATGCGTTAATAGTAATAATAATTACTATGACTAAAATAAAAGAAAATATGTGTTCTCCATTAAATAACTAATTCCAGTACTTCTAGCATTAATAATAATAAATTTATTTGTAGTCATATAAATTGTATGCAGCTGTAAATTTATTTATTTAAATATTTTTGTAAAAATAAGAATAGTTAATTTTAGTGATAATAATAATTGTAGTAATAGTAATAAACAATACTTTCTGTTATAATTATAATGTTAATATTATTTTTATTTAGCGAAAAATGAATCATTGTTGGTTGCTGTTCTTCTGAACCATCCACTGCTCTTGATGTCGAGGATGTTTTACTAATTTTGATTGGTTGTTGTGTTGAAGATAACCACTAACAGCATCTGAATCCGTAGCTGGAGTATTGGCAGATACCGAAACAGCAACATTTGCAGTTTGGTTATCTGATGATTTCGCTGCTGTGCCTGTATTTCTGGCGCCTCTGGATGGATTTGAAGTTGAGTCTGTGGTTGCCGTTGCAACAGAACTGGACCGATTAGGAATATCATTTTGCTGATTTTTGGCAGCGATTGTTGTATTAATGAATACGTGGATACCTCCATTGAATGGTTTACCCCACGGTCCTCTTCGGACTTGGATTCGTTATACGAAAATCAACGTCCATCATTGACTGATGTGCCAGTATTAACTCAATGGTTAGAGCAGGACCCATCTTAAATCCCTGCCGATCTTTGGTTTTTCGACAACCGGTTGATCTATGCAACTCCACAGAGAGCACATCATCGCACCGGTAACATCGGGACGGTCTTCTGATAAACCAAAGATTTTTGGCAACATCAGCCTACCAAACTGATGTTACCATGCTAGTACTCTACCCACATTTGGGTAGTAAACCACAGCCCCCGCGTTGCATCCCCAGAACGAGCTGTCCTCAACCACAATTGTCCTCAGACTGGTCAAGCCTTGCGGCCGGCCTTGTTGTCTGTGAGCACGGACAATTCCCGCGGTACCAAACGCAACCTTGGTGAGGTCAGGCATCAAGGGACTCAGCTCTTTCAGAATGAGTGCCTGGGCGATTGCAAAAGCAGACCCTGGCAGCACATTCGTCCGGAACCGCGAACCCCATCATTTGCCACTAGGATATCCCCAAGTCCTAGGCCTTTGGAATCCAAGATTCCCGTCTGTCCCCTATCACAGACCTGTGTGTTGTATGAAATGAGCCACTAAATACGAAGACTTGCTCATAAAGCGATTCTAAGTTCCAGTGCTTCACTTCGGGTCGCAAGTGCGAAGACATTACCCATCCTGAGTATACTCTAAGCACCGACGACCCTTTGTTAATATTCCGTGGTAAGGTCCTGCAACATACCAGATAAGATTTTATGCTGCAGATTGACCCCCACGGGTAAATAATTGGCAGAGTGAATTTTTGATGATTTTAAAAACAAATTTGGCAGAGTCAAAGTTTGTCCAAATTTAAAGTTAATGCTCGAGTCTGGCAGGATCGCCATGTAAAGTTATAGTTAAAATCGTCGTTAGTACTATTGTAAGGTTCGTCGTATCGTTCCTATAACTTCAACTGAATACTTAGTTTATTTGTTAAGCCAGTTTCGAAACGTTAGCCGTTAGGCTGTCGTTTACCTCTATAAGCGGTGAACCGCTTTATGTATAGAGCGAGCTGCTACAGTGAGTTCAAATTGAGCGAGTTGCTCGTAAAATAAAACTCACTGTAAACCGGAGGATTGAGTAGACAAGTCGTTGTTTAAGGTAAAAACTGATCTGATTTATTAGCGAAATTTATTGGGTTTTTATACAAATTTTAGGGTTTCAATTTTCGTTCAATATGCATTCGGCGCGTCAGCATTATTATTTCAGACAGACCCAATTGACAGAGCGCATGTAACATGAACCATAAATAATAATGTTTGGCTTTACGCTTGCCGTTGTTTAATAACGAGGGCAATGCATTGTGTACAACGTACGTATGTATCATATGATGATATGCTGATTTAATTTGTATGCAAATGTTATAAATGGGTAAATGAGGAAATGATCACTGGTGTAATCCCTTCACAATACGAATCCATTGAGAAATGGCTTGGTTCCCAAAATTCCAGACCCAATTGGCCAGCTCCCAGAATTTTCATAGGAACAAATCTTATAGTCGCATATTAGTCCAACATTCGAATTTCATACGAATCCCTTGAGAAATGGCTTGGTTCCCAAAATTCCAGACCCTATTGGCCAGATCCCAGAATTTCCATAGGAACAAATCTTATAGTCGCATAATAGTCCTACATTCCGAGCTTCATACGAATCCCTTGAGAAATGGCTTGGTTCCCAAAATTCCAGACCCAATTGGCCAGATCCCAGAATTTCCATAGGAACAAATCTTATAGTCGCATATTAGTCCTACATTCCGAGCTTCATACGAATCCCTTGAGAAATGGCTTGGTTCCCAAAATTCCAGACCCAATTGGCCAGATCCCAGAATTTCCATTGGAACAAATCTTATAGTCGCATATTAGTCCTACATTCCGAGTTTCATACGAATCCCTTGAGAAATGGCTTGGTTCCGAAATTCCAGACCCTATTGGCCAGATCCCAGAATTTCCATAGGAACAAATCTTATAGTCGCATATTAGTCCTACATTCCGAGTTTCATACGAATCGCTTGAGAAATGGCTTGGTTCCCAAAATTCCAGACCCTATTGGCCAGATCCCAGAATTTCCATAGGAACAAATCTTATAGTCGCATATTAGTCCTACATTCCAAGTTTCATACGAATCCCTTGAGAAATGGCTTGGTTCCCAAAATTCCAGACCCAATTAGCCAGATTCCAGAATTTCCATAGGAACAAATCTTATAGTGGCATATTAGTCCTAAATTCCGAGTTTCATAGGAATCCCTTGCGAAATGGCTTGGTTCCCAAAATTCCAGACCCAATTGGCCAGCTCCCAGAATTTTCATAGGAACAAATCTTATAGTCGCATATTAGTCCAACATTCGAAGTTTCATACGAATCCATTGAGAAATGACTTGGTTCCCAAAATTCCAGACCCTATTGGCCAGATCCCAGAATTTCCATAGGAACAAATCTTATAGTCGCATATTAGTCCTACATTCCAAGTTTCATACGAATCCCTTGAGAAATGGCTTGGTTCCCAAAATTCCAGACCCAATTAGCCAGATTCCAGAATTTCCATAGGAACAAATCTTATAGTGGCATATTAGTCCTAAATTCCGAGTTTCATACGAATCCCTTGCGAAATGGCTTGGTTCCCAAAATTCCAGACCCAATTGGCCAGGTCCCAGAATTTCCATAGGAACAAATCTTATAGTCGCATATTAGTCCTACATTCCGAGTTTCATACGAATCGCTTGAGAAATGGCTTGGTTCCCAAAATTCCAGACCCTATTGGCCAGATCCCAAAATTTCCATAGGAACAAATCTTATAGTCGCATATTAGTCCTACATTCCAAGTTTCATACGAATCCCTTGAGAAATAGCTTGGTTCCCAAAATTCCAGACCCAATTAGCCAGATTCCAGAATTTCCATAGGAACAAATCTTATAGTGGCATATTAGTCCTAAATTCCGAGTTTCATACGAATCCCTTGCGAAATGGCTCGGTTCCCAAAATTCCAGACCCAATTGGCCAGCTCCCAGAATTTTCATAGGAACAAATCTTATAGTCGCATATTAGTCCAACATTCGAAGTTTCATACGAATCCCTTGAGAAATGGCTTGGTTCCCAAAATTCCAGACCCTATTGGCCAGATCCCAGAATTTCCATAGGAACAAATCTTATAGTCGCATATTAATCCTACATTCCAAGTTTAATACGAATCCCTTGAGAAATGGCTTGGTTCCCAAAATTCCAGACCCAATTAGCCAGATTCCAGAATTTCCATAGGAACAAATCTTTTAGTGGCATATTAGTCCTAAATTCCAAGTTTCATACGAATCCCTTGCGAAATGGCTCGGTTCCCAAAATTCCAGACCCAATTGGCCAGATCCCAGAATTTCCATAGGAACAAATCTTATAGTCGCATATTAGTCCTACATTCCGAGCTTCATACGAATCCCTTGAGAAATGACTTGCTTTCCAAAATTCCAGACCCTACTGGCCAGATCCCAGAATTTCCATAGGACCAAGTCTTATAGTCGCATATTAGTCATACATTCCGAGTTTTATACGAATCCCTTGAGAAATGGCTTGGTTCCCAAAATTCCAGACCCTATTCGCCAGATCCCAGAATTTCCATAGGAACAAATCTTATAGTCGCATAATAGTCCTACATTCCGAGTTTCATACGAATCCATTGAGATATGGCTTGGTTCCCAAAATTCCAGACCCTATTGGCCAGATCCCAGAATTTCCATAGGAACAAATCTTATAGTCGCATATTAGTCCTACATTCCTAGTTTCATACGAATCCCTTGAAAAATGGCTTGGTTCCCAAAATTCCAGACCCTATTGGCCAGATCCCAGAATTTCCATAGGAACAATTCTTATAGTCGCATATTTGTCCTTCATTCCGAGTTTCATACGAATCCCTTGAGAAATGGCTTGGTTCCCAAAATTCCAGACCCAATTGGCCAGATTCCAGAATTTCCATAGGAACAAATCTTATAGTCGTATATTAGTCTTATATTCCGAGCTTCATACGAATCCCTTGAGAAATGGCTTGGTTCCCAAAATTCCAGACCCAATTGGCCAGATCCCAGAATTTCCATATACCCCGGGGCCCGATGACTCCAAAATATTTACAAAAAGTGTTGTCCATCGGAGATGGAAATGTATATAAAATTTGAAGAAAATCGGATACTTTTTTTATAAGATTTGTATGGGTGCCCCCCGACCCCAGGGCGCAATCACTCCCAAATATTTACAAAAAGTCTGGCCCATCGGACATACACATGTGTATAAAATTTGAAGAAAATCGGGTACTTTTGACGTGACAACGTCTCACTACAAGGTTAAGGGGTACATATTCAAAAAGTCGAATGTTAAATGGAACTATTTTAACAGCATTTTGTCCTCTGTTATGTCACTTTTAAGTGAGACACTGTTAAATGTCCGAATGTTGTGATCAACAGAAGTGAGACACTGTTAAATGTCCGACTGTTGTGACTGTTAAATATCACATTTCCCAAGAGATTCGTATGAAACTCGGAATTTAGGACTAATATGTGACTATAAGATTTGTTCCTATGGAAATTCTGCGATCTGGCCAATTGGGTCTGGTATTTTGGGAACCAAGCCATTTATCAAGGGATTCGTATGAAACTCGGAGTGTAGGACTTATATGCGACTATAAGACTTGTTCCTATGGAAATTCTGGGATCTGGCCAATAGGGTCTGGAATTTTTGGAACCAAGCCATTTTTCAAGGGATTCGTATGAAACTCGGAATATAGGACTTATATCCGACTATAAGACTTGGTCCTATGGAAATTCTGGGATCTGGCCAATAGGGTCTGGAATTTTTGGAACCAAGCCATTTATCAAAGGATTCGTATGAAACTCGGAATATAGGACTTATATCCGACTATAAGACTTGGTCCTATGGAAATTCTTGGATCTGGCTAGTAGGGTCTGTAATTTTTGGAACCAAGCCATTTCTCAAGTGATTCGTATGAAACTCGGAATATATGACTTATATCCGACTATAAGACTTGGTCGTATGGAAATTCTGGGATCTGGCTAATAGGGTCTGGAATTTTTGGAACCAAGCGATTTCTCAGGGGATTCGTATGAAACTCGGAATGTAGGACTAATATGCTACTATAAGATTTGTTCCTATGGAAATTCTGGGATCTGGCCAATAAGGTCTGGAATTTTGGAAAGCAAGTCGTTTCTCAAGGGATTCGTATGAAACTCGGAATGTATGACTAATATGCGACTATAAGATTTGTTCCTATGGAAATTCTGGGATCTGGCCAATAGGGTCTGGAATTTTGGGAACCAAGCCATATCTCAAGGGATTCGTATGAAACTCGGAATGTAGGACTATTATGCGACTATAGGATTTGTTCCTATGGAAATTCTGGGATCTGGCGAATAGGGTCTGGAATTTTGGGAATCAAGCCATTTCTCAAGGGATTCGTATAAAACTCGGAATGTATGACTAATATGCGACTATAAGACTTGGTCCTATGGAAATTCTGGGATCTGGCCAGTAGGGTCTGTAATTTTGGAAAGCAAGTCATTTCTCAAGGGATTCGTATGAAACTCGGAATGTAGGACTAATATGCGACTATAAGATTTGTTCCTATGGAAATTCTGGGATCTGGCCAATACGGTCTGGAATTTTGGGAACCAAGCCATTTCTCAAGGGATTCGTATGAAATTCGGAATATAGGACTTATATCCGACTATAAGACTTGGTCCTATGGAAATTCTGGGATCTGGCCAATAGGGTCTGGAATTTTGGGAACCAAGCCATTTCTCAAGCGATTCGTATGAAATTCGGAATATAGGACTTATATCCGACTATAAGACTTGGTCCTATGGAAATTCTGGGACCTGGCCAATAGGGTCTGGAATTTTGGGAACCAAGCCATTTCTCAAGGGATTCGTATGAAATTCGGAATATAGGACTTATATCCGACTATAAGACTTGGTCCTATGGGATCTGGCCAATAGGGTCTGGAATTTTTTGGAACTAAGCCATTTCTCATCGTCATCTCATCTCATTATTAATCGTAATATCGGCAACAACGTCAAAAAAGTTTCACTTCAACGGCGCGTAAAAGTTACACGCACTCTTTTTTTTTTTTTTAAATGTTACCCGATTTTATTCAAACTAAGCTTTTGTATATCAACTAGAGAATTTACACGAAAAATTTTGATTTTTATGTGTTGATTTTTTTATATCTGATATAGGCTTGCTTATTGCAGTCTAACAGATACAGGTCCCTTTGGAGGAAGTTGTCAAATTCACGGTCCAATTGCACCTCTGCCGCAATCGGAATCTGAAAGTTTAGCCGCTGTTCCAAATTTTAAAATCATGGTGCAATCAGACGTGAAGAGCCCTATAATCGGTAGTCCGGCATTCTCTCATTACAAATGTCCACCAAGAGTGCATCGCAGTTGTTTTTGTGTACGTTTTATAGCCGAGCACACAAAAATGCAAGAAGATTCCACAAAGGTATGTCTTTAATTAATTTTGTTTTAATCTTATTGCAACCATATGATTTATCAGTATACTAATTGCATGTCACTGGCTAGCTCACGAACGCACGCATTGACAAAAGAAATATAAGCCTAAATCATACAATGTTTTTTCGGGGAAGTGAATGATAGTGATTCTTAAACTTTTGAATGATAATAGAAACATAATTTACAATGGGTTTTTTCAAAGTTTTGAATATCAAAGGCGAAATATTTTTGTTGTTAGACAATTGCTCTTATATTAATAATACAAAATTCTTCCTTCCTTTAGTCCACGGGGGAGCACAGGGCTTCTACAAATGCCTACCAACAAACTCGATTTACCGACTGATGTGTCAAGAGACGCCACTCCGGCCCGTGAGATCTTGCTTTCTCTTGTACTAGGACGACCAAATTTGCGGCTTCCTTGTGGATTCCAGTCGACAGCTTGTTTCATGATATCTTTTGCTTATTTTCTAAAAGTGTGGCCAATCCAGCTCCATTTCCTACATCTGCAATTGAGCAGACCGCGATTGCTTCCTGCTGATTAACTCTCCACAAATCTTGATTGGTGATAGTGTCCGGCCATCTTATTTCAGCATCCACCTTAAACACGTGTTGACGACGACTTGGAGGTCCATCGCAATTATTTCGCTGCCATACAAGAGTACTGAGAGAACGCTGGATCTGAAGATCATTAGCTTCAGGTTACCGGAGATTTGTGAAGAGTTCCAGATATTATAATACTATTGGAGTTTGCGCCTTGTTCACACGAGAGCACATATCCCAATCAGCGTCACCATTTTTTGACTTCCAGCTGACAAAATAACAAAACTTTTCGACTTCCACCAGATAGAGTCTGTCAAGCGAAAGATCACATGTTCCCTACACGTTAATTGCTAAGTCCACTTGATTAGCGTAGAATTCTAGTGAGAATAATTTCGTGTCATGTCACCCAACGATTGTGATAGAAGAGAGATATCATCGGCATAGTCCAGATGTTCTAGGGTCTAGGCGATGAAAAACATTTCATGGCAAACAATATGGAGTACGGGTCCTATTTTTCATCCCCCAGTCAACGAAGATGATGAAGAGCAATGGCGAGAGGGTGCAACCTTTCTTGATTCCCGAGTAGATGTTAAAAGGAATGTTGTGACCGGCACAACTATTACACCCCTGACCACACGCAGTCTCACTGCACATTACCCACATCTGCTTTCTATTGCATAGATCACTTATTTTATGCGGCACAGCCTGGCATATTGTCATAAAAACCACCACTTATCTGCAGAGTTCGTACGGATGGCTAGTGTTGAAATAAGAAACCGTTCGAGATGCAATAAAGGCACTTTGGTCCCTTATGCATCTCGGGTTTCGAGCACAGCACACACATTCCGTACGATACTGAGAAACAGTAAGTGTAGCCGATATTACGAAATAGTAATATCAGCAGGGGGCAATTCCATGGCGACCGTTAAGTGGCTCGACTGCAGAATGTAAAGGAATGTCGCAGGTCGGCTGTGTTCTATGTACCTACTTTTTTATTTATGCACACAATGCTGTAATGCTATTGGTGGATCCATAATGTTATAAAAGACCACTGCTACGATTACTAAGGGCGGCAGTCTAAAGTAAAACGTCGAAGACGTAACATAAGAATTACATAATATAACATAACGTAACATAAGAATAAATATAAACACATTACATAAATAAAATTAACAAACAAAGATAACCTTTTGTGTTTGATTTAAATATTCGACGCATACTCCCTCTTCTCGTTCGCGAAAGCACGGGGAGTGTGCGTATAACAAAATTGGTGGCAGCAGTGGGGTCCCATTAAAAAGAGCCCGACTACAAAAAAAAAGTGCGTGTAACTTTTACGCGCGGTTGAAGTGAAACTTTATTGACGTTGTTGCCGATATTACGATTAATGATGAGATGAGATGACAATGAGAAATATAAGTCCTATATTCCGAGTTTCATACGAATCCCTTGAGAAATGGCTTGGTTCCCAAAATTCCTGTCCCTAACAAATCGCTTGAAAAATGGCTTAGTTCCCATAATTCAATCATATGACACAAAATCCGAACACAAAATCGGAACAAAAAAACGTAACACAATTTTATTTTTGATACCCTACTAAATTTTCTGCTTACCGTTACGTCGTAGTTTCACTTAAAAAAAAATTAATAAAAATTATTATATATATTTTAAAATTTAAATCAACGTACTGGGGCTATACACCAGGAAAAGTAGTGAAAGTGAATGAAACAATTAATAATCACACAAAACATGAAAAATCAAAAAAAAAATTTAAATAAAAGCGCGAAAAAAATAAAAAAAATATAAAAACCGAGAAAAAAAACCTGAGCAATTTAGGAGGTGGACAGCATAATTGTCAACCACATCATAAGCAGCAGCAGCACCAACAACAACGGCGGTAGCAGCAGTATTTATTTAGATTTCATTATATATTGTATTTTTCTTTATTTATACTTAGTAGCTGACCCGACAGACGTTGTCCTGTCCCACGTTCAATAAATTTGTTTGTGATCGTTTTGTGGACTTGTGAAAAGCTGTGCGAAATATTAAATCAAAGTAAAAATGAGAAAAAAACGTCAACCAAATGATTTATTATCTTTTATTAAATTTGAAATTACAATTAATCTCAAGGTGTTTTGTTTACATTTCGATTGTAATGTCATAGAAAACCAATCGAAACAAAGCCTTTGTTTGTTTCGATTATTCGCTTGAACATCACTATTTCCTTTCTGTTGCAATTTTGAGTCACATTATTGTGTTACATTTTTAAATTTTCTCAACCGATTTGTATGAAATTCGGTATAGTCTTTAATGGTCTTCTGGGGGGTCTTTTGGGGATCTTTTGAAGGTCTTTTGAGGGTCTTTTTGCGGTCTATTGATGGTCTTATGGGGGTCATTTTTGGTTTTTTTAACGTTTTTAAGCGTTTTGAGAGTCTTTTGGGGGCCTCTTGGGGGTCTCTTGAGAGTCTGTTGGGGGTTCTTTGAGGGGTTTTTGTGGCTTTTGAGTGTCTTATGGGGTTTTTTTTGGCTTTTTTTAATGCTTCTTTTGAGGTCTTTTGAGAGTCTTTTAGAGGTCCTTTAAGGGTCTCATGGGGCTTTTGAGGGTCTTTTTGCGGTCTTTTGATGGTCTTTTTGGGGTTATTTTTGGTTTTTTAAACGTTTTTAAGCGTTTGAGAGTCTTTTGGGGGCCTCTTGGGGGTCTCTTGAGAGTCTGTTGGGGGTTCTTTGAGGGGTTTTTGTGGCTTTTGAGTGTCTTATGGGGGTTTTTTTTTGCTTTTTTTAATGCTTCTTTTGAGGTTCTTTGAGAGTCTTTTAGAGGTCCTTTAAGGGTCTCATGGGGCTTTTGAGGGTCTTTTGGGGGGTATTTAGAGGGTCTTATGGGGGTCTCTTGAGAAGTCTTTTAGGGGTCTTTTGAGGATCTTTTGGGGGGTCTGTAATGGTTTTTTTGTGATTTTTGAGTTTCTTTTGTTATTAAGGGTCTTTCGGAATTTTTTTTTTGGTGTTGTGGCGGTCTTTTGATGGTCTTTTGGAGGTCTTTTTTTCCCAAAAAAGTTTTACTTCAACGTCTGGCACGTTAACAAACAACGCTGATGGTTTTCCGACACTGGAAGAGGCGACATACCATTGACCACGCGAGAAGTATGCATTTTCAAGGTAAATGCTTCAAACACTAATTGACTGCCCTTGTGATTTGTTTATTGAAATGCAAACCGCTCCCGAAACTGCAATCTCTTAAAGTCTAATGGCATGTCGGCCGGAATCATCGGGATGCGTTGACAGATCGCAAAAGAAAGACCGTGCAAATGACACTTGCGCACGTAACTCAAACAATTCGAATTTATTGGAATAGAAATGAAATAACGACTTGTATTGAAGAGATCGCGAATCAACATAAAAGTAAAAAAAAATCATTTTTTTTTTTCGTTCTTCCAGTTTTTTTTATTTTACCGAAAACATTCAATTGAGTTTTTCCTCAAACAATATCGTTTTCCAAGTTTTCCTACTTCCTTTTTTTTTCTCGAATTTTCTTTGGCTAAAATTTTCTCCGCGAGCATAACAAACAAAACAAAAAAAATCAACCAAATATGTCGTTCCTATCGTCAGTTATGATCGAGACGGCATTAAAAATTATGAAGCAGTTTTTATATTTTTGTATGTTTGTAAGGAAATGTATAGATTCAGTTCCAGTTCCTGAAGCCAATGAGTACAATGGCTATGGTGGAGGAATCAATGGCGCTAATTTCACTATTCCATTTGCGCAACTCAATCCACTTGCTTAATTTTTGTATTTCAATGCCTTACAATATGGGCAAACTAAGTTCATAGGTCCAATAGCAACGCATTCGTAGGAACTGTAGTCAATTGAAACATCGTAACTGAAAGCCGCTCGTGAAACATTGGAAGCAGTTCGAAGACGACGCGTTGAACGTAACCTAATCCTTTCAATTCCATTTCGGTCTTCATGTTGATCTATTAGATTGAAAATTTGCTTGGTTTGTAGCATTTCGAGTTCTTCGACCCAAATTACTGCGCCCACGTTTTGGCGGCATGGGTCTAAATGTAATCACACGGAACACAATAAAAAAAGTTTTTTTTTGTAATCAAAAACATTCCGTGGAACTTAAGGAACATACGAAAAAAAAATTAGCCGAATTGGTCGATCCGTTCTCGAGTTATGCGCTAAGCAACATTCATTTTTATTTATATAGAAGAAGATATATAGATATATTATTATTTTAAAAAGTCCCTTAATTAGGTTTCAAGGTCCCCCTTTTGAGTTGACTCAGTTTAACTCTCTTCCAACTTGGGCAGCGCTCAAAGAAAAATTATAGTCTGAGTATAAGGAAGTGAAAACGCGCTTCTCTGCTCAAAATGACTTGTTAACCACCAAACAACGTTTCAAGGAAACGGTTAAAGAATTTGGTGAGCGTGTTTGCACAGCTTTGAACGGTCTCAACTCTGCTACCTTTGCCACAGCCAGCGATGAGACAGTCAGAAAATTTCTGGTGGAAGAAAACCCAATTTTAGCAATTCAGGTCTTTGAGGATGGGCTAAAGAACGACCAAATTAGGTTAATAGCAAAGGCTTATGGAGGGGCTGATATAAAAAAAAGAACAGGGTAGGCTGTGTCGAAGACACGGCCGTGGGTTTTGAGCGTGACAACGTCTGTCCGGGACGAAACAAAAGAAAACAAAGATCTTGTTGTCTGTGGGACATAAACACGGACGGATATATTAAAAATATATTTTTTCTATACTAAAAACAAGTCCTACGACTTGCACTGTAGCTCATCACATACATCATCATCACATCACATTATATATAAATTATTTATAAGCGAATTTTAATGTTCATAGCCACTAACTTTGAAGTTGCTGCATATTGCATATTACTGCCCAAACACAGTAATGGAGCTTTTGGTTTCAACTCATAAAAAATTTGAGTAGTTTTGAATTAAATTAGAAGAGAAAAGTAGTTAGTAGTGCTGCCCATGCTTGGAAATGGTAAGGTAAGAATGTCACTTTGAAACACGCAGGCCAATTATTTCTCATTTAATTTCTTTTGCATTGTTCTCTTATTTCTGTAAATGATCGAATAGTTATATTGAACCGATGCTTAATCTTAATGCCATGTATGATATTTGATGGTTGACTCAATGGTCGATGGTAGTTCATTGTTCAGTGGCAGACATCCAACTTACGATCGAACATCTCTTCTTTGACTGAGAGACTGGCATTTTTATAATGTTAAATTTAGCTTCATTTTTATATAAAAAAAATCTGTGTTCAAAATGATTTTTTGTAGAAGATTATTACTTAAATATATTAAAGCTAATATCTGCAATACAAGGAAATATTGTTTAATGTAAATAACAATTAATAAATTACTGTAATACTTTTTATAATAATTAAAAAATGCAAAAACCATTCAAACTTTTATGCACAAAATGCCAAACGACACTGAAATGAAAATTTCTAAATATAGTCTTCTCTAGGCGATTATCAAATTTTCAAGTACTGTACGCCTTCTTGATATTAAAAAATCAAACCAGTAATCAAACTTACTGTATAAATGACTAAGGATAAGATAAGCCAAAAGAAAAGGAAATAGCAGCAACAAAATTTGTATTTTTTTTTCTCTCTCACAGAGCACTGTATCAATTATGCAATGTTGATAGAAAGAGCAGAGCAGAGCACTGATAGAAAATGAACAGAGACTATACTATCACTACGGCTGCGGTGAAGAATTAAGTAGCTTCGCAGCTTGTGCTGCACAAAAAAATGGCAGGCAGTCGGTATGCACGAAATTGCGGCTATATTTTGAACCGACTAGGGCGACAATTTGACATTTACATTTGGCTATTTGCATCCAATTTTAAGTAGCTGCGTAACTACGCAGTCGACTTTTCTTTAATGCATTGGCTGAAAATTGAATTTTTGACCAAAATGGAGAATAAACTGCGCAGCGGCTGAATTCTTGACCGCAGCCTACTACTGCATATGTTTGTTTCGTTCTGCTCTGCTTGATTGTATGTTATTAAAACTACATACATGATCATCAATCACATCAAATACAACAGAATAAATAATTTATAACCTGATTTAAATGTTCATAACAATTTATTGTGAGGTGGGTACATATTAAATATATCATATCACTGCACAAACATAGTAATGCAGTTGCGTCGATAGTAGTAGGAGAAGTAAGCGCTGTTAAAAATTATCTTTTATATTTTTTTTCCTTATTTATATATAGTGAACTATCAGTAAAAAGGGATGTTTATAGTTAATATATATAGATAATATGAATTAAACGATTATAATTCGGAAAGATGGGATTTCGTTTTGTGAAAATCTGTGTTTAAAATTATTTTTTGTAGAAGATTATTACTTAAATATATTAAAGCTAATATCTGCAATACAAGGAAATATTGTTTAATGTAAACAACAAAAAATAAATTACTGTAAAACTTTTTATAATAATTAAAAAATGCAAAAACCATTCAAACTTTTATGCACAAAATGCCAAACGACACTGAAATGAAAATTTCTAACTATAGCCTTCTCTAGGCGATTCTCAAATTTTCAAGTTCGGTACGCCTTCTTGATATTTTAACATTAACAGTGACCACAAGAGTGTGAGCATTCTGTTGATCACAACAGTGGCACATTCTGTTGATCACAACAGTGGACATTTAACATTTGACTTTTTGAACATGCACCCCTTATAGTGAGACGTTGTCACGTCAAAAATATGTGCGTGTTCTATTCTATTGGCCAGATCGCAGAATTTTCATAGGAACAAGTCTTATAGTCATAATATTAGTCCTACATTCCGAGTTTCATACGAATCCCTTGAGAAATGGCTTGGTTCCAAAAATCCCAGACCCTATTGGCCAGATCCCAGAATTTCCATAGGAACAAGTCTTATAGTCACATATTAGTCCTACATTCCGAGTTTCATACGAATCCCTTGATTGGCTTGGTTCCAAAAATCCCAGACCCTATTGGCCAGATCCAAGAATTTCCATAGGAACAAGTCATATAGTCACATATTAGTCCTACATTCAGAGTTTCATACGAATCCCTTGTGAAATGGCTTGGTTCCAAAAATCCCAGACCATATTGGCCAGATCCCAGAATTTCCATAGGAACAAGTCTTATAGTCACATATTAGTCGTACATTCCGAGTTTCATACGAATCCCTTGGTTGGCTTGGTTCCCAAAATCCCAGACCCTATTCGCCAGATCCCAGAATTTCCATAGGAACAAGTCTTATAGTCACACATTAGTCCTTCATTCCGAGTTTCATACAAATCCCTTGAGAAATGGCTTAGTTCCAAAAATCCCAGACCCTATTGGCCAGATCCTAGAATTTCCATAGGAGCAAGTCTTATAGTCACATATTAGTCCTACATTCCGAGTTTCATACGAATCCCTTGAGAAATGGCTTGGTTCCAAAAATCCCAGGCCCTGTTGGCCAGATCCCAGAATTTCCACAGGAACAAGTCTGATAGTCACATATTAGTCCTACATTCCGAGTTTCATACGAATCCCTTGAGAAATGGCTTAGTTCCCAAAGTACTGACATTTAAAAGTGGTTCACTTCTGTTGATCACAACATTTGGAATAACAGTGTCTCACTTCTGTTGATCACAACATTTGGATAACAGTGTCTCACTGCTGCGCTGCGCGCGCATAGACCACAATCCCCATAATCACTACGGATGCAAGCGACTTGGCGCTAGGAGCCGTTCTATCCCAGGGTACCATAGGGCAAGATAAGCCAATCTGTTTTATCAGTCGAACCCTAAATGATGCGGAAACCAGATATAATACCACCGAGAAAGAATTGTTAGCCATTATATTTGCCGTGAAAGAATTTCGCCCATATATTTACGGAAAAAGATTTAAGATATACACCGACCATAAGCCCTTACAATGGTTAATGAACCTTAAGGATCCTACTTCGAGACTAGCCCGGTGGAGAATACTCTTAAGTGAATTTGAATACGAAATAATTTATAAGTCTGGCAAATCCAATGTAGTTGCTGACGCATTCAGTCGTATAGAAACAAACAATAAGGTACTCGTAACAACCAGAAGTAAAACGATATCACAAGGCCAAAATAATGAAACAGCACAACTAACAACAACCTCCAACCCTTCTGGGAACGACGAATCACGGACGATTTTTTTTGTACCCAGCACACTCTGCACAAAAATTAACAGACAATTCTCAAGAAAACAAAAACACTTCCAAGTTCGTGTGACATAAGAGTAACAAATGTATCTATAATTTGGATTCAACTTCAACAGCAAAATACTTGGCCTTATTTCACTTTATAAGAGTATAATATAGATGAAAATTGCTCAAACAAAATAAACGCCTATACTTTAGCAAATGCTGGAATTTTGAAAACCGATAACAAATGCTATATAAGAACTAAAGACTTTACCATTAAAAGCCAAAACACTAGATCAAATACTATTAACAATTTTTTTATACCCTCCCTTAATATTTCAAGTTTCATCCCTACTAATAAAATAATCACTTTAAATAGTCAAGAAAAAACAGTAATTATAAGAAACTCGGCACCTCACGAACTAACCAAATTGTCTGAACGAATTGAGGAATTAAAAGTTGAGAGTTATGATTTAAAATCCATTAACCCACATAACGTCCATCATTATGCCTTAATCTATTTCATAATTACTATCCTTATAACCTCGATGTCATTTAAAAAACAACAGCGAACAGACCAACGAAAACAAAGGTCCCTAAAACAGCTAGATTCGTTCTAAAATTATAAAAAAAAACCCCTATATAGTTTAGCTTTAAAAAACCGGTTTACCTGTTTATAAAAAAAAGCAATGTATAATTCTATTTCTAGCTTTAATTATACTGGTAACTTTAATTATAGCATTATAACATACTGTTCATATTTTATTTTTGTCATTGTCATATGAATTTTTATTAACTATATACATGCTACTATCATATTATTTTATATTACTACCACATTATATTACTATCACACAATATTATATTACCATACATAATATTATATTAAACATAAAATTATTATATTTACCTATAAAATTTGATTTGATATAAAAGTATATATAAAAAATATATATATATATATATATATCTATCTTCTATATAAATAAAAATGAATGTTGCTAAGCGCATAACTCGAGAACGGCTCGACCAATTCGGCCAATTTTTTTTTTCGTATGTTCCTTAAGTTCCACGGAATTAATTAATTAAATCCAAGCAAATTTTCAGTCTAATAGAAAAAAATTAAATTTATGCATTTTAACACACCGAGGTCTTACAAAACTTATACAATACATATACAAATATGTACAATCAAATTTGTACGCCAACTATAGTTTTCGTACCAGTGGTTAAAATAGTGTTTTTTTATACGGCGATTTATTACGATGATTTTTATTCTCGTTTGAAGAAAATTTTTACCTTCTCGATCCACCCATAATGTTATAAAAGACCACTGCTATGCGATTACTTAGGGCGGCAGTCTAAAGTAAAACGTCAAAGACGTAACATAAGAATTACATAATATAACATAACGTAACATAAGAATAAATATAAACACATTACATAAATAAAATTAACAAACAAAGATAACCTTTTGTGTTTGATTTAAATATTCGAAGCGCCCGCATACTCCCTCTTCTGGTTCGCGAAAGCACGGGGTGTGTGCGTATAACAGGAAAGCCAAGATGGTACAGCTCCTAGATGGCGTTTATCAGTTTTTCCGAAACACCATAACTAGACAAAATTTGCCACATAACGGTTTTTCCTACACTATCAAAAGCACGTGCAAACTCTAGAAAGACCATGTAGAGAGGTGAGCGATAATTAACTGAATATTTAATATTATACGCATAGTGATAATTTGATCAGTGCAGGAATGGTTTGGTCGAAATCCTGCTAGTTAATTTCTCATAATAGGCTCTAAATAATTCTGTGCAGAGATCACTTTGTTTATGATAATATTGATTATTATTAATTTTTAAGTCTTTAATAAAAAAATTTACTTAATCTTAGCTTAGCTTTTTTATAGACCATAATAGGGTAAAAATTATACTGTAAATTCTTCCTATTTTTTAGTCCTGTGGGCCATAATGAAGGGAAATAGATAAATAAAATGATCTTTCTGACTATTCAGAAATTAAAAAAAAAAAAATGTCATGCCTACTTATAGGCCTACAGGTCCCATCCGTAGCTCGCGAGCGTGTCAGATTGGAAGATGTTAAATCCACCATCTTTGATTCTAACGCATCCACACGGATAAATCCGGATGCTCAACTATTGGGAAGGCATTAGATGGACTGCAGTTCCAGCAGCAACAGGGTGAATTCATCAAATGAATTCGCTAGAGAAAAGATGGTTTAGGTATCCTACACACATTGAAAAAAGTAGAGAGAGCGCTATCGAATTAGCCAAAACCGTTTTTTTTTTTCTAAACAACGCGAAACCAAGCGTGTTAGATCCGATGTTAAGATTCCACCCAATCCGGGCTCCAATAAAGTCCTATCTAATTACACCTGACGTCCTCACGCTCAGCCAAGTGGCTAGTGCTGTCAGGTTTGGTGTCGTCCCGACGCCCTACCTTCTAAGCCTACTCATTACGCCTCCATGAATAGGCTTAACATCTGCTTTGGCCATGTCAAGCTAATTCTTAGAAGCACCGATAAGGTTTTAGCGTCTGGTCGAGGCATTTTAGATAAAGAAGCTGCCTCTTCTACTTCTAACAGCGGCACTGGGCATGTTAATAATGACGGTTCTGGAGTAATATCAACTAAACAGGCCACACAATCAGCCTCCTCGACCCACAGCGCGACTGGGCTTGCTGATCACAGCGGTTCCGAACCCAGCTCTAATAAGCAGGTCTCAAGACCAACTCCTTGGACCAGAAACGCCACTGGGCATGCTGGTCCCAGCTGTTCTGTGTAATTAGACCTATGGGGCAATATCGCAAAGAAGGAACGAACCGGCCGGTTCTTCCCATACGAAAAGTGTTGCCACTGGGCACACAAATCGGAAGAAAGATGAGTCGGCAAAGAACAGACCACTGGGTCGTCAAACGCCAACTGCTTTCTACAGAGGAAAGGGCCCCAAAAAAGCCCAATTGCTCCGGCAAGCTAGATGCGATCCTAAGTCTACGGACTGGAATCTTTATCGGGGACTTGTCCTTTCCAAAATAGATATGCTTGCTGCACCACACAGGGGACCTAGATGGGATAGTGGGAAATAATACTTCGTCTAGCCCATTGGAAAAATATCCCAGGGCTAAGACAATCCAAACTATTAATGATGAATTATCGGTGCATATTTTCTGTGAATGCCAGCATTGCTTTTGTTAAGAAGATATATTTTCCATTAGGAAATATGTTCGTCAGCAGATCTGAGGAACTCTGCCACTAGGGATATACTATCCTTCATTAGGGAGGTCATATGTCTCTTAGATTAGCTACACCCTATGGTACAATATATCTTTTTAGGTCGAAATGTAGCCACTTTGGCTAGGGTTGTTTTTAAAAAAAAATCAAGTGTAACGACTTTGCTTTCACTAAGTTGATGAATAGACTGGTCCCATTGTTCGGTCAAATATGCCATCACATCACCGTTGCACATGAATTCTGTACTATCAGTCATTAAGGATTACGTTCGTTTCAAGATATTTCACGAGCTGATAAATGATCATCGTGTGCATGTCCTTGGAAGGAATGCATGTAAGTGTTATGGGTCAGTACGAGGAACACGACGGCTCGCCTTTTTTTTCTCGGAAAAAGTCCAGAAGAATAGGATGGATGGAATTGCTTACGCAATGGGAATGCCAGCTTGGAAGAACACCTCTTCAGAAATATCGTTTATCTTTTAAAATTCTAACAACTGCACGAGTACGAATGTAAATCTGAATAATAGAGTTTTCAATACTCGGAGGTACATGCGGAACTAATGTACAATATCAAAACGTGGATCTAGTTGCAAAATGCCCAGCAAACAAATTTGTCTTGTACTTTAAACTGACAGCTGGAATGTCATTATAAATGGGCGTTGGAAACATATACTTAGTTCCCGAAATTCCAGACCATATTCTAATGTTTCCGTAGGAACAAGGCAGTTGGGAGTACGACATTTTCGGATAGACGATCCTAGGTATATTGAGGCTTTCCAAAAACTCACAAATGACAGAAAGCGAAATTATCATGAATGATACATGCGATGAAGTCATTCTAGCAGAAAGGAAACTGGATGACATCACGCTGCAACTATGGCTCCAGGAATCAACAATTGAAGATTTCCTTAATTTCTTGAGCAAACGAATGAATTCACTTGAAGGTTTAAAACACTAAACAAATAAATACCAAACTAGACACTGTGCACCTGTTAAACGTTTTCACGCTGAAGAGGAATCATTACCAAATTGTTCATTGTGCACAAACCAACAACATCGTTTATGTGATTGCTCCAAGTTTATCCAAATATAGTTAAAAGATTGTAGGCTATATTTAAATGATAGTGCCAGGTGTTTTAATTTTTTGGCAGAGGGACACAGCGCGTTGCATTGTAGGTCGGAAGTAAGATGCCACCGAAGTAAGAAAAATTACCATTCACTGGAGCATGCTGACCAGACCCCTCCAAATGTTTCTTCCGAGCCGAAACCATCCACCAGTTCAGAATTTCCATTTTAAAAAAAAATGAAATTAGGCTGGATAGTAGGGGGAATTTATAAAGCAAATGGCGTTCCACACCTGTCTGTCTATTCAAGAAGTGAATATCGACTAATCATTGAGAAAATTCTGGGAGACAGAAGAATTACCAGCTGCTGAGCAGTACACCGAAGAGGAGACGCTTTGTATTGAACACTCTGTAAACAATTTAAAGATCTTGAATTCGGGTAAATTCAGGCTACCACTACCTTTCAAGCCCAATAAACCTTAATTGGGAGACTCAATAAACCAAGCAGTAAGCGATTCAGCTCGCTGGAACAAAAACTGATGAGAAACCCCAAAGTCTACCACAGTTACTCAAATTTCATTGCAGAATACGAAGCAGTCGGTCATATAGAGCTGATTACAATAGATCAGAACGACCTGCTTGATGAGAAAATGTATTATCTACCGCATCATCCCGTAATTAAAGAAAGAAGTTAAACGACCAAACTGCGCGTGGTATTTGCAGCGTCAGCAAAGACCACTTCGACCGACAGTTCGACAATCGAACATTGAGATACTAATAAGATTCCGGAAACATCGTTACATCATCATGGCGGACATCGAAAAAATGTTCCGTCAGCTGTGGATTAAGATGTCAGACACAGACTACCAACGTATTATTTTGCGTAATTCAGTATCACTACCAGTGAAACATTACCGACTTCTCACAAAAACCTGGGGTACGGCGTCAGCTTCAGCAAATTAGCATACCTACATGCCGAAAGTACCCCGCAAACCACGACGACGAGGTTTTTGTATGGACCATAAATTCACAAGGTGAGTTAATATCCCTTTTAGAACTTGGTGGGTATCATCTTCGCAAATAGGCATCCAACGATGTAAAACCTTTGGAGAACATACCAGCAGAAGATCGAGAAAGAAGGAACCGAAGGAACAAAGTTAATATCAGCTCTAGGAATTAAATTTGACGATTGTTTTTCGTTTAAGCTGTCCATACCAGGAACAACAAAATTCACCATGCACCAAGGTGAGTTAATATCCCTTTTAGAACTTGGTGGGTATCGTCTTCGCAAATAGGCATCCAACGATGTAAAACCTTTGGAGAACATACCAGCAGAAGATCGAGAAAGAAGGAACCGAAGGAACAAAGTTAATATCAGCTCTAGGAATTAAATTTGACGATTGTTTTTCGTTTAAGCTGTCCATACCAGGAACAACAAAATTCAACATGCTGTCTGAGGCATCGCGCGTGTTCTAATCATTGGGATAGCTGTCACCTGTTACAATAGGAGTAAAGATTCTATTTCAGAGTCTGTGGCTGTGGATGTCAAAACGCAATCGACAAATATCCGTAGCAGTTTAGAAGAACTGAAAATACCAAGATGGCTAAATTCGAATACAGCATTGTATCTGTGTGGGTTTGCGAACGCATCAATTACTGTACATGCTGCCCTCATATACGCCCGCACCATAAGTCACAATGGAGAAGTACAAACGAACATAAATTTCGCGAAAACCAAGGTCGCACCGATTAAGTACACCACAACAGCTAGATTAGAGTTATGTGCGGCTCTTTTACTGATCCGATTGCTCCCACTAGTGACACTTACCTCAATTCCGCAAATTTCGTTGTGGTCAGATTATACTACCATTCTTGCTTGGCTGGTAAGCCCACCTAGGAAGGGAAATGTATTCGTGATTAACAGAGTCACTGAAATATTAAATTCACCGAATGTTCAGCATTGGTCATACGTTCCATCCAAGCAAAGCCCAGCAGATATAGGAACTCGTGGCATTCTTCCCAGTGAACTTCTTCAAAATTCCATTTGGTGGCAAGGACCGGACCAGTTCAGTCCCCAGAACCATTAAAAATACAAAAGAAAAACGAGACTATTGCGCAAACTTAGCAACAAAAGAACCAGTAAAACTAAACAATAAGTCAATAATCGATACTGAAAGCTATTCAAGTCTTAGCTTGGCTTAAACGTGTAGAGCACAATTTTCGAAATTACAACAACCGAGTCATCAGCCATCGCACAGTAGGAGAATTGTACGTGTCATACAAAACTATGTTGCATGAGGCGCAACTTACCAGCTTCGCTGAAGAGATAAACTATTTGCGCTATAATTCGCAGTTAAAAAATCTAATATTTCCTTTCTATCTCTATTCATAGATATCGCTGGAATTTTACGAGTCGGTGGATGCCTGGAACACGCAAAGGAGCAATACGAACTCAAGCATCCGATTATTTTATCAGGCCTTCACCCTATGACACACAAATTAGTTAGAGAAGCTCGCGAGAATAATCTACATGCAGGTCCAACACTAATGATGTCCATCATTAGACAACGATATACCATAATCCGCGGCAAGGAGTATCAAATGTTTTCGGCAGAGAAAGATAACCCAGGAGCAACTTATCGGGCAATTACCACCACCACGGGTTAACTTAATCTGTACATTCCTACAGACGAGCGTAGACTACGCTGGACCCTATATAATAAAAGGTAGCCAACAACAAAAGGTCACCATATACAAAGCATATCTCGTCTTCGTATTCACGTGTGTGGCCACCAAAGCTGTTCATCTTGAATAAGCATCGAATACTGTAGGAGAAGCAAACGAATTAAAACATTTTCGTGAACTTTTGTCTTAAGAAGAAAACAAACTAGGCCACATTCAACAACACAAAATGGCATTTGTACCCCCTGCATCACCACATTTCAACGGATTTTGTGAAGCCGCAGCTAAGTCGGTTAAGTTCCATTTACGACGCGTGCTTGGCCAAACAACACTGCGTTATGAAGAATTGAACACGCTGTTAATCCAAATTGAGGGTCTGCTTAATTCCGACGACAACGTTCCTCCAGGACATTGGGCATTAGGACGTATTAACAATGTTCATCTAGGTTCGTGTCGTCACGGTCAAGACATCAAAGGGAATATATTAGCGATCTATCACATGCCTGCTAGATTTAGATTAGATAAGATTTATTAATTGCTCATTTCAGTATTAGAGTTACAAACCAATTTAACAATAAAAATAATATTTAAAAAATGTCAAATCTCAAGATCAATTGAGAACAGCCATCTCTTAACCTTATTTAAAAAAGATTTAATGTTGTCATTGGTTCTGATACGGTACGGTAGTTTATTAAAATGTGTGGGTGAAGTAACTAAGTAATAATGCAAGAAATGAGTTATATGTGCGATAAAGACACTTACAAAAGACATATCATTGACACGCAAGTTATAAACGCTTGACTACCTGGTAGCAATATTGCCACTTCGCAAAAAGTATTCTCTAAAGACTTTAAATGTATTTTGCCACATATGATGCGAACGATGTGCTTCTGGGCTAACGGTTTAAATACGTTAAGATATGCTCGTATGCCCCAGATTGTAATGCCGTACTGAAGGTTGAAATTGGCTTAGCCATAGTAAATCATAGTTAAAATTTTCTTAGGACATTAGCATTATATACGATTATATGGATTGTATGCAAGCTTTCCAATTCAAGTTAAAGTCAATAATAACTCCAATATATTTAAATGACTCTACAAATTGGATTTTGAAGCAGGTATTTGAGCATGAATTACTCGCTATAAAATTATTCTTGTAGAGGTAAGCAAGCCTTTGTACAGTTGTGTAAGTTAATATCATCTGCAAACGCTGTGAGGCTACCTTTGAAGTTTTGGTAAAATAATGAATTAATATAAATTATTAACATTGGGCTCAACACAGAGCCTTGTGGTACACCGTTCTTCAATTGCTGAGAACTACTGTAAATCCCATTTATTTTAATTTTTTGTTTCCTATCCTTTAAATAAGACACCAACCAGACACAAATTATGCCCCTGAAAACGGCATTGTATAACTTTTCTAAAAGCAGGTTATGATCAACCATATCAAACGGTTAAGTCATATCTATAAATAGTGCCGCAGTCGACTGACTTATTAAGTTCTTTATACATATGATAACAGACTTTTAAGATAGCATCTTCAGTTGATTTACCAGATCGAAACCCGACTGTTCTTCCGCAAAAAATTTCTTTCTGTCTAAGGACGCAACCATCAGTGATTTTACTGTTTTTTTTTTCGAAAAGTTTACTGAAAGTTGGAAGCAGAGATATAGGTCTATAGTTGGAGACTACTTTCCTATTACTATTTTTATGTAAGGGAATAACCTCAAATTTCATAAACTTTGGAAAAATTCCGTTGGCACTGCTTAAGTTAAACATATAGCGCTCAACATCTGCTTGTAAATCTCACCAGTGGTAATTGACACGAAGCCGAAACTATTTGCCTGATATCTTTCTTCAAGAAGATGTGCAGAAAGATTGCAATTGCAGCCATCATGCTAGGGGATCATTGGCTTTAGTTTAACGGAAATATCCACAAAGTAACCATTGAACCGATTAGCTATGCTGCAATCGTCGGAAATTACTTCGTTATCAATATCTAAACTTTGGATTACAGTAGACTATTTCCTTTATCTAAAATAGTGTTCACCACATTCCACTCTTCCTTGATATTTCCCATAGAACGATCTAGTTGGTTGGTGAAATGCAGATCCCGAGCTTCTGCAACCTGTTTCTTGATTACTTACAAAGTTTTTCGTAGGCTTGTTTAAGTCTTAAGTTTTGTGGATTCCCTTTGAATTTTGTAGCTAAATAATTTGTTTGTCTTATTTGATTAAGCAAACTCCTCCTTTTCCTTAACGCCCACGATGTTCCAAGCATATAGCCGAGCATTATAAGGATGAGAACCCCTTTACGCATGCGCGAATTATAGAAAAAAGAGCAAATTTTGTGACATCCATGCTTTCAAGAATTATTGCGAGTTAAAGTGGGAAATCGAAGTTCATAATATATATTCGTAATAAACGAGACAATAAAAATTAAAATTTTTCTTCTAAATTCTCTAATCTGAGATACGCATATGTATAAAATTTGAAGAAAATCGGGTACTTTTTTTTACAAAATTTGTATGGGTTCCCGGGGTCATGGGGATAAAATTTGAAGAAAATCGGGTACCTTTTTTTATAAAATTTGTATGGGTGCCCCCCTACTCCGGGTCCGATCACTAACAAATTTTCACAAAATGTGTTGTCTATTAGATATATAAATACATGCGTATAAAATTTGAAGAAAGTACCTGATTTTTTTTTTATAAAATTTGTATTGGTACTCTCCGACCACGGGGGCCGATCAATTCCAAATTTTTACAAAAAGTGTTGACTACCGAAAAATACACATGCGTATAAAATTTGAAGAAAATTGATTAAATTTTGCAAAATAGTTGTATGGGAGCCCCCCGAGACCAGAGGGTCCCAAGTTTTAATAGAAGGTGTTGTCATCGGAAATACACATTTGTGCAAAGCTTTAATAAAATCGGGATTTAGAAAGTGGGTTAAAAGTTGATCACAAGATCTGACCAGCCCGCCACGGGCACCCGATGTTAATATGGAGAATTTAAAAATCAAAAGAAAAAAAAAAGTCGTATGATTTAGAAAGATCATTTTCAGAAAAAACAGGCTCCCATTGTTCATACGTTTATTGAATTGATAACTAAAATCGTTGACATTAGTATATAAGTGACAGTAAAAATGATCTGTTATATTATAATCAAGACTACCCCTCTAAAAAAGGTTTATTGAATTGATAACTAATTTCCCGTTCCCGTTCCCGTTTTCAGTATTATAGAATTTTGTTACAGTTCCATTTGTGCGTCTCAGGGTGAGGAAGTTCTCACAAATATAAAATTATATATAAATATAAAAAATACATGAATACTAAGCTTGAACTGTTTAATTTACAACCATCGTCAGAATTGTTGGACATTGGATTGCAAAAACACAATAATCTCTTTAAATGTTTAAATAAAGTAATTGATACGAAATATTTTCATTTTGTGTTTAATTGTTTACTGGCGCTGCGTGTGACATTCTGCCATGCATAATTTGCGGAATATTTGTTAGTAAAGGGAAAACCAGCTCTAACTAATCAAAAAAGGTATGAATTTTCTTAATAGTTGGATACGGAGAAATTAGCATTTATCCATAGAAACATTGGCGCCCCCGGGTGGACGAAATATTGTGAATTCTGAACAACGGAGTCATCAATCAGCATTCGGAATTGCGGTATTTCAAAAATCAGCTATAACGGAGATTACATTGGAAAAAATGCCACGCTAAACAAGAACACGCGGAACACCAGGCGATCACATGCAATTATTGAGAAAGCCAATATAATCAATAGTGAGTAGTAACTACCAATTTACAATCTGGACATTGTTCCGAGTGAAAATATATATACACTATCGTGAGCTAACATTAATTTATGATCGATCCGTTAGTCAATAAGCCAAACGTCCTTTGTTAATCCAAATTCACTAGATAAGCTTTAAGTGAAAACAATACTATCCTTGGCTTATTCACGAAACACAATCAAAGTTCTTGTGAAGTAATAAAATGGAGAGCTTGAAAAGGCAACGAGCCAAAACCAAGGGTTCAATGACTAAATTGTTAACGTATGTTCGTGGCAATTTGGAGAACGCTAGCATAGACGAAATATATGTTAAGCAGGAGAGAGTACAGCGATTGCTTAATGAGTTTCAAAACATTGAAAAAGATATGTTTGATCTTGATTGCGACGTCGAATCAGACCTGCCAGACTTTGAGGACAATTATTACATAGTTCTTGCAAGGTTAAATGCCATCGCACGAGAACGCAGCATTGAGACACCAAGGTTATTACTCGCAGACAATACCATGAATACTACACGCCAAGCGCCAAGCCATTGAAGTTCGTTTGCCAAAAATAAATATTCCAGTATTTGAAGGGGATTACATGCAGTGGCAATCATTCTTCGACCTATACAGTTCCGCCATTCATGATCGAGAAAATTTAACAGCGGCGCAGAGGTTTCAGTACCTGAGGGGTGTGTTAAAAGGAGAACCATTAGCACTAATCCGGCATCTTCCAGTGACTGATTCTAATTATAATGAGGCGCTACAGAAGCTCATAAAACGATACGACAGAAAACGGTATGCCGTCAACGGATTTATTAAGACATTCATGGAGCACCCAAACATTACACAACCAAATGCTGTAAACATCAGAAAATTGACGGATACAATCGATGAAGCAGTTAGAGGACTAAAGGCGTTAGGTGCGGACGCCGAAAAAAGAGATCCTTGGTTAATTTATATCACACTTAATAAATTAGACAACGAAACCAGATCTCTTTGGGCGCAGGAAACAACGGAGCAGGAATTTCCCACTCTCAATGACTTATTGACATTCTTAGGAAAGCGCATAGATATGGCTGAGTCATTAAAGGGTTACACAAGGAAAATTATCCCAAATCGAGCGATACCAGTATCACAAGCATATACAGTGGCTACATCAACTGGAGTCACTGGCAAATGCGCAATTTGCAAACAAGAGGAGCATAGAATATATGAATGCGACACCTATCAAGGCATGAACTCAACACAAAGGTTAGCAGCAATTCAAGCAAGCAATAGATGCTTCAACTGTTTAAATGGCGGACACCGGGTTCAAGAGTGCAGATCAAGAGCGAGGTGTTATCATTATCAAAGGAAACACCATACCACGCTACATGAATCATCAGATACATCGAGGGCAGCCAAGCAATCTAATCAACCGAGCGCTCAAGTCCACAAAATTGAACTAGCCACAAATGAGGCTGCAAGTGACATCGTAGATGTAGCAGACTTGAAAACTTATACCACGTATCCCGAAACATCACACAATATCTTACCAACTGCCTTGGTGATGATTAAAGACGTCAATGGTCACTACCAAACATATCGTGCATTACTGGATTCTGCATCCCAGGCATCATTCATTTCTGAAGCATGTGTGCGGGATTTAAGGCTAGAGCGCAAAAACGCTAGAATTTTGGTAAAAGGGCTAGGTGAAACGGGAATGGTGACAACAAAGGGTTCCACAGAGATGATCATTAAGTCAACTTATAGTAAAGAAACACTAACAGCACTGGTATTCATCATCCCGAAAGTATCCGTCATATCCAAATCATACAAAATATCAGAACGTGATGCCGAAATGCTGAAGGAGCTGCAGCTGGCTGATCCAATGTTTAACAAGAGCGGACAAATCGACTTGCTTTTGGGAGTAGATATCTTCTTCAAATCACTAGCATCGAAGAAACTACACTTGCCAAGTGGCTTGGCAGCAATTAAAACTGTGTTCGGTTGGATTGTGGCCGGAGGAAGCGGCGAGAACTAGCAGAAAAATACTGATCTGACTAACTTTAATATTCTTTTAGACATAGATAATTCCCTTCGCAGATTCTGGGAAATCGAAGAATTTCCGAAAAGTAATAGACGAACCCCAGACGAATTAAAATGTGAAGAGCTTTTTCAGACCACAACCAAGAAAGCAGACGACAACAGATTCATTGTAAAGCTGCCGTTCAAACAAACCCCTAGCATTCTTGGCACAACTTATAATAGATTAAAGGCCATGGAAAGAAAATTCGAGCGTTATGAACAATTCGGAGCAATGTACAAGGCATTCATGCCGGAATATGAGAAGCTCGGGCATATGGAAAGGGTACAAAGTTGCAACCTTGCTATCAAATATTATATCCCTCATCACGGAGTATTGAAGGCAGACAGCACCACCACGAAGCTCAGAGTGGTTTTTGATGCTTCTGTAAAGTCATCTACCGGGATATCATTAAACGACATACTAATGGTCGGTCCCACTGTGCAACCACCATTGCTCAAAATATTGCTAAAGTTCCGCCAGCATGAATTTGTACTGTGTGGAGATATAGAGAAGATGTACCGGCAGGTGTGGGTGTCAAACCGAGATCAAGAGTACCAAAATATTTTGTGGCGAAATAACCAACATGAACAACCAGCAGTTTACCGATTGAAAACACTCACATATGGCACGGCATCAGCAGCGTACTTAGCAACACGTAGCTTAAAGGAAATTGGCTGTCAAATGCAATCAAGTCATCCCGAAGCAGCACAGATTATATTGGAAGATATGTACGTGGACGATATGATGACTGGAGCTACTAGTGCGACGAAAATCATAGAAGTTATGAAGCATGTAACTATCGCATTGAGCAAGCATGGGTTCAGAATGCGCAAGTTCCTCACAAATAATGACGAGCTACGATCATTCGTTCGGAATCAAGACGCGGACGAAAGAGCAATGAAAGACATAGGAGAACCCTCCAGCGCTGCAAAGGTATTAGGTCTTCAATGGGATCCTTACGAAGATACATTTAAATTTACCGCGAATTTGCCAGAACGAGCATTTCACACTAAACGCACTTTATTATCAGATGCCAGCCGCACCTTTGATCCTTTGGGATGGTTATCCCCAATAATGATTAAAGTGAAGATATTGTTCCAAAGCCTTTGGATGCAGAACTTGGGGTGGGATGATAGACTCCCTCCAGCAATCTTGGAAGCCTGGCTACAAATTAAAGGTGATCTCTTCGGATCTACGAGCGTGCGATTTATATAAAGATTAAGATATTTTTATTAAACATTAAAGTAATATACAATTTTGATTTAAAACTAAACTTATAAATAATATTAATATGTGTCGGCTCAACAAAAGGGGCCCGACGTATTTACATTGTCTTTTTTTTTTTGGTATTGTTTATTTTTAAACAATATTTTTTACTACTTAATCTACTACATGTTAATTTTTAATGTAATTAAATTTTAAACAATAATTTTAAAATAAAATAAGAATGAAAAATATTAAGCGGCGTATAAACAGGGCGAACTTCAGCCTCTGTAATATTGGTTGCCCGCCTTCTCGTAGAAGGAGACGTCTTGATTGTTAAAGATGTCATCGAATCTAGCATCAGTGAATCCTCTTATGTGTATGTACCGGTGACTTGGCTCGATTTCCTCGATTCGCAGTCCTTGCATCTCAGGACTTGGATGTGTTTCCAATGCGTCGACGAATTTCCTCGCCATTCGGAACAAGTGGTCAGTTATTGGCAGCAGACCTGCTGCTTCGTATAGTTTTGTAGTCGACACAAACTTATAGCTGTTTGTCACCCTCCAGAGTCCTGTACAGATCCTTAGTACCTTCCTTTCAAATAGGGAGATCTTCTTCATCGTTGTTGGTGAGACGGTGAACCATATGGGGTAGCCATAGGTTATCACTGGCCTGATGAGTTGCTTGTAGATAAGCAGCCTGGTGTTGTTGGACAGACCGTTTCGTCTTTTAAGTAGCGGGTGCACCAAATGAAAAGCGTGGTTCGCTTTTTTCATTGTTTTGTCGATGTGAGAGTTAAACTTGAGCCTCTCAGTAAAGTTGATTCCCAGGTACTTAGTCTCTGACTTGGTGTTTATTGTCGTGTTATCCGGAAGGGTGATTTTTAAGGCTCTGCACCGGCTTGCGATTTTTCTTATCCTTGTTTCGGTTGCTGGTACTCGGAAGCAGATGAGTTCCGTTTTATTGGCGTTGATCTTTAGTCCCCACTTCAGGTAGTAGTCCCAAAGATTTCTGAGGTGTTCCTCCACTCTTCGGGCAGCTATCTCGGGAGAGCGGGAAACTGCATACGTTATGGAGTCATCCGCGAAGAGCATAGTCCTTGTTCCGGCTGTATTTGTGGGTTGATCCGCCGTGAAGATGCTATACAGGATTGGTCCAAGTCTGGAACCTTGAGGAACTCCGGCTTTGATCCTTTTCCTTGTCGATGGGCGGTCGTACACCTGTACAAAGAAGACCCTGTTAAAAAGAAAATTTTTAATTATTTTTACAATATAATTGGGGAAACCAAAACTAATAAGCTTGTACAGTAGCCCGTTTATCCAGACACTATCGAAAGCTTTTTCGATGTCTAGCAAACAGGCCACTGTACTACTTTTGACGTTAAGTCCTTTAGTGACGTCACTGTGAAGCTTCAGCAGAGGGTGCAGCGTAGAGTGCTTTTCTCGGAAACCGTACTGAAAGGAAGGAATAAGATTTCTTTCCGTACAAAACGTATTGATCTTTTTACGGATCAATGATTCCAATACTTTACTGATACAACACAGTAAAGCTATTGGACGGTAACCAGTTACGCTGGAGCGGACGGTTTTCTTGGGTACTGGTACTACCTTGGCCACCTTCCAGTTGTCCGGAAAGTAGCCATTGTTTAGGCAATTGTTGAAAATGATGGTTAACATCAAAATTGCCATACCCGGTAACTTTTTAAGCAAAAAGTTAGAAATCCCATCTGTGCCTGATGATTTCACTGAACTGCAGTATAGTATTTCCTGGAGAAGTGGTGTCTTCCACAAGACTTTCAACCTCTTCCAAGAAATCTGGAAGATGTGTTGGTGGTCGGTCCGTAAAGCTCCTTTCAAAATGGCAGGCAAAGGCTTCCGCTTTCTCAGCAGCGCTGGATACTGTTCGATCTTCAATGGTGATAATCTCTGGAATGGAAATACGCTTTCCAACCAGAGAGTTCAACTTCCTAAAAGCATCAGGGCCTGGTTTGATGTCCTGGAGCCGTTTGGTCAGTTCATCTTCCTGAAACCTCCGCACAGCTTGACGACACATGTTAACTGTACAACGCAGTTGCGAAAGTACAGACAGGTATTCGTCGTTGACTGTGTTAAGTGTCCTATTGAAGATTCTCTGAAGACGTTTCCTAAGCCGTTGCTTGTGAGCATATATGGCCTGTATATGCTCAGGCAAGTGTTGGAAGCGATCCCTGCTAGTGCGAATTGTTTTCTGCCGATTAATTGCTGAATTCACTGTAATCTCAAAATTTCTGATAGCATCATCAATTTCTGTATTCTCCAGATTTCTGCAAGCCGCTGGAATAGGAAGTTCAGCTTCAACTTCTGATCTAAACCGGTTCCAGTTTATTTTCTTAAAGTTGATGTGAAGTTCAGGTGTTGGGGTGACTTGCACAATTCGCTGGTTCAGCCTCACTCGAAGCTCTATGGCCATATGATCCGAGTCGCTATCATGCGCCAAGCAGGAATAATTTCTTAATTCTGGGAGAATATTTAAGAAATTTGTGGTTGCCAGAAAGAAATCCAAAGTTGACGGTGTCCGAGGGTACGTCTTCCGGGGCTGTGAAACTATAGCCATCGTGTGCTGATGCGGATTTGAGTCCATCCAGTCTGTAATGGCCCTTCCTTTGTGATTGCACACTTCGTCCTGCCATCGAGTATGTCTAGCATTAAAATCACCTCCAACAACACAGTATGTGTGTCTAGAGGAGGTGTTGCAGACAGTTTGCAAATCCCGTTGGATGTCTTCCCTCGTTGCGTTACAGTGATTGTACACCGATATCACCAGCAAGGTCTCCACTTCGTTGACTTTAATGCTGACAGCTGTTGCTTCCATGCTACGTAGACCACTGATTTGCACCTTTTCGCCTGCCATAGTGTTCCTGATAAGGACCGCCGTCCCAGAGCGTCCACTGCCTTTGTCGACCCTGTGGATATTGTATCCGTCTGGACTGAACGGATTTCTCCCAGTGAGATTTGTTTCCTGTAAAAGAAGAATGTCAGGTTTATTAATTTTAATAAATAATATTAGTGTGATACGCCTAGCTAACGAATAAATGGAATTCACATTATATGAGAATATACTTATCCTGCTTATTGTGAACATAATTCACAAATAAGTCGACCCAAAACGGTTGTTTTGGACCTGTCATCAAGACTGCTATAATTAGCAGGCACGACTTCTCTTGCCTTCTGTAGAATTGTAAAGAGGTCAGCTCCAAATAGCCTTTCCGTATCGTCGAAGATGTTGGCTTTTCCGGTAGATGGTACAGGTTTAACGGCTGGCTTTTTTATTGGTTTGCTGTTTGATGCTGCATGGCTGCTTGTTAGAGGCTTGCTGATCGTTGCTGGCTTGCTGGAAGTCCCCATAGCAGCTATACTAGCAAAACTTACTCCCTTTACTATGGCTTTTGAAGCAGACATCTGGGCGAATTTATGTTGTTCCTTCTTCTTTTGTGCGGTTTTAAGCTTTTCAGCCATCTTTTCCTTATATTTTGGACATCCTTTATAGTTTGCCGGATGTCCATTTTTCTGGCAGTTTGTGCAGAAAACGTTGTCGTCTTTTATATTGTCTGCATTTCTTGGGCATTGGCCAGGCAAGTGCTCATCTTTGCACTTGACGCATCTGTATTTCATGCCGCAATTACTTGCGACATGTCCAAATTTTTGGCAGTTTCTGCATTGAGTAATGCCCGCCGATTTTAGTTTTTCCCAATGCACCAACTGGTTCAAAAGGAGGGTTTTTGAGCAAACTGCCGCTTTATCGCAGTTCTTCTCCAACTCGACAATGAAATGATTAAATTTCTTGTCAGTCCTTTGAGATTTGAAGGGTTTCACCACTAGTACAGGGACACCCTCTGTCGTCAACGCTTCCTTGACATCTTCAGCATCAAAGGAGTGGTGAATACCTTTTAGGACCAACATTTCTTTCCTGTCCTCCTTTGCAGTATAAGTGTTAAACTCAGTCTTTCCCGATTGTAGGAAAGACCGAATTAGCTGATGGCCATCTCTGTTCATGGCCGTAACGACTGATTTGTTGCTGTTGATGTTGCGAATTCTGCAACTAATGTTGGCGCTCTTCGTGAACTTTGATAGTTCAGCGACGTTTAGTCTGAAGCAGACTATTGGCGGCATGGAAAAAGGTTTTGCTGTTGGTCCCGTAGTTTGGGATTTTTGGCTTGATGGAGCGACTGGTGGTGGTGCCTTCTTATTTGAGACCTTTTGGGACTCTTTTGGTAAAGCTGTTTTATCAACAGCAATTTTTTTATCAACAGCAGCCACTCCAGGAGAAGATGATGTTGGTGGTGATGATGGTCTGGAATTTCCAGACAACCTCCTTTTTTTTGCCTTTGCGGGCATGGTTTCAGGAGAAGACCAAGCTTTGCGACTGTCTTCATCGCTGGAGTTATCCTCTCCACCACTGCTGGATTCGGGCACTTCAGTATCCGATTCCTCGACAACGCTCATGGTTTCCTCCTCTGAAGTCGCTGAATCGCACAGCTGGTTCACTTCATCCAGCCTTCGGTACAACGACAAGAGGAAATCCCCACCATGGTTGGTTACTTGTTCCTTAATTAAGGACAAGACCTCGTTTACTTTTTCCTTCCTTTTTGCTTTTTTCCCCATTTTATAGGGCTGATCGAAAGGAAGATCTTTTCAGAAAATATATATGAAATGAAAGAAAAATATTTCTGAAATTAAAAAATAATTAGTGAAATAATAAAAAATAAAAAGTAGCAGGTAGCGAAATGCTCGCTTTTGGTTTTGGGTTTTTTTTTTCAATCGGTAGCAGGTAGCTTGACGATATGATGCGTGATCTGCGTGTGCTCGTGTTGAGCGCTCGATGATGACTGACGAGCGTGCGAATCCCAAGGTGGCTGCAAACAACCGATCAATTAAGTTTAATAAGGTTCAGTGACGCAAGTGAACAAGCTTATGCCGCAGTTGTGTACGCACTAGTTAACACGAACATTGGTTTAAGGGCAACCATCATCACAGCCAAATCGCGTGTAGCACCAGTGAAACAAATAAGTTTGCCACGATTAGAATTGATGGGAGCTCTACTGCTGTCCAACTTAATGAAGATGGTGGAAGAATCGTTAAAGTGTAAAATCACTAACATTTATTTATTCACAGATTCAAAAATAGTTTTAGACTGGTTGTCTGCGCATCCTCGACGGTGGACCACGTTCGTCGCAAACAGAACAAGCGAGATCATAAGGATTTACAAAAGAGAACATTGGTTTCATGTTTCATCGAAGGATAACCCAGCTGATATTGCCTCGAGAGGCATGAGTACAACTGATCTTGTTGGAAACGATCTTTGGTGGCATGGGCCTCATTGGCTAAGTGATTTCAACAAATACAAACCAGCACAATTAAAGGGCATTTCATCACAGAACCTAACGACCGAAGAATTACGGCCCTCAAAGATGGACGCATTTGTGGTTGTAATAAACGAATTCCTGGACAACTTTATGAGCAAATACTCTAGTTTCATAATGATGTGCAAGGTATTGTCGCTTGTGAAACGTTTTATAAACAACCTCAAAACCAAAGATAAAACCATAGAGGCTAACAGAGAAGAAAGGCAAGCATCTGAAGAAATTTTATTAAAACACATTCAGCAAAGGGAATTCGCTAGCGAAATAGAAGCACTGAGAACCAAAAACCCATTATCAAGGCAAGGCAGGCTTGTGAGTTTAAATCCATTCATCGATGAAAGGGGCTTGCTCCGTGTAGGTGGACGTATCCAACGGTCACTGGCAACATTCAACGTCAAGCATCCAATCATCCTACCAATGAAGCACCAATCAGTGAGGTGTATAGTAAGAGATGCCCAATTGCATAAAATGCATTAGACAAAATCCAACTACAGGAGACCAACTCATGGGCAACTTACCTGCCGCGAGAGTACAATACACTCATCCGTTTTATGACGTAGGCGTCGATTATTGTGGACCATTTAAGGTTCAGCCAGTGAGGCGAAGAGGACAAGTGCCGATGAAGGTGTATGCGTGCATCTTCGTCTGTTTGAGCACAAAGGCGGTACACATTGAAGTAGTATGCAACCTTACGAGCGATAGTTTTATCGGCGCTTTAAGCAGATTTATATCACGTCGTGGAAACTGCCATACAATATTCAGCGACAACGGGACAAACTTCGTTGGTGCAAACAATAATTTGAAGGAATTGCTTCAGTTTCTCCGAGACAAAGCGTCCGACATAGCATCAGCGTTGCTGCAATACAGCATTAATTGGAAGTTCATTCCACCTGGAGCACCACATATGGGTGGTATATGGGAGGCAGCAGTCAAACAGGCAAAAATCCACTTGGGAAGAGTCGTCGGCGAGTCTATACTCACCTTAGAGGAATTTTTAACTTTAATGACAAAGATAGAAGCCATACTAAACTCACGACCAATAGCTACCACACAATCTGAAGAAATCGATTGCATAACACCTGCACACTTTTTAATTGGGCGAACATTTGTAGACATAGCAGAAGAAAATGTAAGCGATAAACATATTTCCCCAATGGCGAGATGGAAGCTTGTAAAACAAATGCAGCAACATTTTTGGAAAAGATGGCATCGCGAGTATCTCACTACCTTGCAAAAAAGAAGCAAATTGACCAGCAAATCCAATAACCTTGAAATAGATGACATCGTTCTCATTGCAGAAAGTGGGCTACCTTTGTCTTGTTGGGCATTAGGTAAAATTGTTAAGACACATCCAGGGCCAGATGGCAAGGTGCGCGTGGTGGATATACGATTGGCCAACACTAGTAGAATTATCCAGAGACCTATACACAAATTGTGCAGATTGCCGGTTCAATCATATGAATCAGCCGATTCATGGCCGGCGGAATGTTCACGTATCGCATAAGAGCCGATGTGCAGTAGAAAGAAGGGAGAGATAAAAAAGTGAAGTTACTGCCTTAGGCGTCGCAGTAGTAGCAGCAGCAGCAATACACAAAAAAAATGAACTGAAACAAGTAGGCAGCGCAGCAGTGTCTACTGCTATACACAAAATTTCATTCGTTCCCGTTTTCAGTATTATAGAATTTTGTTACAGTTCCATTTGTGCGTCTCAGGGTGAGGAAGTTCTCACAAATATAAAATTATATATAAATATAAAAAATACATGAATACTAAGCTTGAACTGTTTAATTTACAACCATCGTCAGAATTGTTGGACATTGGATTGCAAAAACACAATAATCTCTTTAAATGTTTAAATAAAGTAATTGATACGAAATATTTTCATTTTGTGTTTAATTGTTTACTGGCGCTGCATGTGACATTCTGCCATGCATAATTTGCGGAATATTTGTTAGTAAAGGGAAAACCAGCTCTAACTAATCAAAAAAGGTATGAATTTTCTTAATAGTTGGATACGGAGAAATTAGCATTTATCCATAGAAACAAACACACTTTAGGCCGTGAGAAGCCATAAGAAGCAAATAATTCTCGGCATCTCTGTCTATTAGATTAGATTTTTTGATATAATGAAATACAAAATATTGTGAAATTCTTCAATAAATTTTTGTAAGTGGAACTACTTTATCGGCGGTGATGAGAGAATTTAACACGATTAAAAAATAATTGTGCGTTATGATTTCGTGTTATGATTTTGTGTTATGATTTTGCGTTATGATTTTGCGTTACATTTTTAAATTCTTCTAAGTCTTTTCTCAAACGATTTCTATGTAACTCGGTATGTAGGACTAAGATTCGACTTGTTCCTATGGAAATTCTGGGATCTGGCCAATAGAGTCTGAAATTTTGTGGACCAAGCTATTTCTCAAGCGATTCTCATGAAATTCGGTATGTAGGACTAAGATGCACCTTTAAGACTTGTTCCTATGGAAATTCTTGGATAGGGCCAAAAGGGTCTGGAATTTTTTGGACCAAGCCATTTGTCAAGCGATTCGTTTGAAATTCCTATTCGTACTGAATTTCTGAGACCTGGCCAATAGGGTCTGGAATTTTGGGGACCAAGCAATTTCTCCAGCGATTAGTATGAAATTCGGTATGTAGGATGCGTCTATAACCTTTGTTCATATGGAAATTCTGGGATCTGGCCAATAGAGTCTGGAATTTTGTGGACCAAGCCATTTCTCAAGCGATTCGTTTAAAATTCGGAATGTAGGACTATGATGCGACTATAAGACTTGTTCCTATGGAAATTCTGGGAACTGGCCACTATGGTCTGGAACATAGGGGAATAAGCATTTTCTCAAGCGATTCTCATTAATCTCGGTATGTAGGGCTACGATGCGACTATAAGACTTGTTCCTATGTAAATTCTGGGACGTGGTCACCAAGGTCTGGAATTTCGGGAACCAAGCCAATTCTCCACCGATATATAGGAAAATCGGAGTGTAGTATGATGCGACTATGAGACTTGTTTCAATGGAAAGCGATTCGTATGAAACTCGGTATGTAGGATGCGACTATAACCCTTATTCCTAGGGAAGTTCTGGGATCTGGCCAATAGAGTCTGGAATTTTGTGGACCAAGCCACTTCTCAAGGGATTCGTATGTAATTCGGTTTTAGGACTAAGATGCGACTACAAACCTTGTTGCTATAGAAATTCTGGGATCTGGCCAAGAGAGTTTTTAATTTTGTGTACCAAGCCGTTTCTAAATGTATATAACTAAGATGCGACTATAAGACTAGGTCCTATGGAAATTTTATGGATAAGGCCAATAGGGTCTGGAATTTTGTGAACCAAGCCATTTCTCAAGCGATTTCTATGAACTTCGGTATGGAGGACTAAGTTGCAACTATATGTTTTCTTCCTATGGATATTCTGAAATACGGTCATTATGGACTGGAATTTCAGGAACGAAGGCATTTCTCAAGCGATTTCTATGAAACTCCGTATGTAGGACTAAGATGAGACTATAAGACTTGTTCCTATGGAAATTCTGGGACATGGTCATTAAGGTCTGGAATTTCAGGAACCAAGCCATTTCTCCACCTATATGTAGGAAAATCGGTATGTAGTAAGATGCGACTAAGACACTTATTCCAATGGAAATTCTGTGATCTGGCCAATAGGGTCTTTCATTTTGTGGACCAAGTCATTTCTCAAGCGATTCGTATGAAATTCGGTATGTAGGACTAAGATGCGACTATAACCTTTGTTCCTATGGAAATTCTGGGATCTGGCCAATAGGGTCTGGAAATTTGTGGACCAAGCAATTTCTAAAGGGATTCGTATGAAATTCGGTATGTAGGACTGGGATGCGAATATAACACTTCTTCAAATGTAAATTCTGGGATCTGGCCAATAGAGTCTGGAATTTTGTGGGCCAAGCCATTTCTCAAGCGATTCGTGTAAAATTCGGAATGTAGGACTATGATGCGACTATAAGACTTGTTCCTATGGAAATTCTGGGAACTGGCCACTATGGACTGGAATATGGGTGAATAAGCAATTTCTCAAACGATTCTCATGAAACTCGGTATGTAGGGCTAAGATGCGACTATAAGACTTGTTCCTATGTAAATTCTGGGACGTGGTCATCAAGGTCTGGAATTTCGGGAACCAAGCCAATTCTCCACCGATATATAGGAAAATCGGTGTGTAGTATGATGCGACTATGAGACTTGTTTCAATGGAAAGCGATTCGTATGAAACTCGGTATATAGGACTAAGATGCGACTTTAATATTTCTATATATACTCTAATATATAGCTATAAGACTGGTTCTTATGGAAATTCTGAAATACGGTCATTATGGACTGGAATTTCAGGAACGAAGGCATTTCTCAAGCGATTTCTATGAAATTCCGTATGTATGACTAAGATGCGAAATTCCAGTCCGTAATGACCGTATTTCAGAATTTCCATAAGAACCAGTCTTATAGCAGCATCTTAGTCCTACATACCGAGTTTCATGAGAATCGTTTGAGAAATTGCATATTCACCCATATTCCAGTCCATAGTGGCCAGTTCCCAGAATTTCCATAGGAACAAGTCTTATAGTCGCATCATAGTCCTACATTCCGAATTTTAAACGAATCGCTTGAGAAATGGCTTGGTCCACAAAATTCCAGACTCTATTGGCCAGATCCCAGAATTTACATTGGAAGAAGGGTTATAGTCGCATCCCAGTCCTACATACCGAATTTCATACGAATCCCTTTAGAAATTGCTTGGTCCACAAATTTCCAGACCCTATTGGCCAGATCCTAGAATTTCCATAGGAACAAAGGTTATAGTCGCATCTTAGTCCTACATACCGAATTTCATACAAATCGCTTGAGAAATGACTTGGTCTACAAAATGAAAGACCCTATTGGCCAGATCACAGAATTTCCATTGGAACAAGTGTCATAGTCGCATCTTACTACATACCGATTTTCCTACATATCGGTGGACAAATGGCTTGGTTCCTGAAATTCCAGACCTTAATGACCATGTCCCAGAATTTCCATAGGAACAAGTCTTATAGTCGGATATAAGTCCAACATACCGAGTTTCATAGAAATCGCTTGGGAAATGACTTCGTTCCCGAAATTCCAGTCCGTAATGACCGTATTTCCGAATTTCCATAAGAACCAGTCTTATAGTAACATCTTAGTCCTACATACCGAGTTTCATGAGAATCGTTTGAGAAATTGCTTATTCACCCATATTCCAGACCATAGTGGCCAGTTCCCAGAATTTCCATAGGAACAAGGGTTATAGTGGCATCTTAGTCCTACATACAATGTAAATTCTGGGATCTGGCCAATAGAGTCTGGAATTTTTTGGACCAAGCCATTTCTCAAGCGATTCGTTTAAAATTCGGAATGTAGGACTATAATGCGACTATAAGACTTGTTCCTATGGAAATTCTGGGACCTGGCCACTATGGACTGGAATATGGGTGAATAAGCAATTTCTCAAACGATTCTCATGAAACTCGGTATGTAGGGCTAAGATGCGACTATAAGACTTGTTCCTATGTAAATTCTGGGACGTAGTCATCAAGGTCTGGAATTTCGGGAACCAAGCCAATTCTCCACCGATATATAGGAAAATCGGTGTGTAGTATGATGCGACTATGAGACTTGTTTCAATGGAAAGCGATTCGTATGAAACTCGGTATATAGGACTAAGATGCGACTTTAACCCTTATTCCTAGGGAAGTTCTGGGATCTGGCCAATAGAGTCTGGAATTTTGTGGACCAAGCCATTTCTCAAGGGATTCGTATGTAATTCGGTTTTAGGACTAAGATGCGACTGCAAACCTTGTTGCTATGGAAATTCTGGGATCTGGCCAAGAGAGTCTTTAATTTTGTGTACCAAGCCGTTTCTAAATGTGTATAACTAAGATACGACTATAACACTTGGTCCTATGGAAATTTTATGGATAAGGCCAATAGGGTCTGGAATTTTGTGAACCAAGCCATTTCTCAAGCGATTTCTATGAACTTCGGTATGGAGGACTATAACTATAACTATAAGTTTTCTTCCTATGGATATTCTGAAATACGGTCATTAAGGTCTGAAATTTCGAGAACTAAGCCATTTCTCAACCGACTTGTAAGATAATCGGTATGTAGTAAGATGCGACTATGAGACTTGTTCCAATGGAAATTCTGTGATCTGGCCAATAGGGTCTTTCATTTTGTGGACCAAGTCATTTCTCAAGCAAATCGTATGAAATTCGGTATGTAGGACTAAGATGCGACTATGAGACTTGTTCCAATAGAAATACTGTGATCTGGCCAATAGGGTATTTATTTTTTTGGACCAAGCCATTTCTCAAGCGATTCGTTTGAAATTCGTTATGTAGGACTATAATGCGCTATAAGACATGTTCTTATGGAAATTCTGGGAACTGGCCACTATGGTCTGGAATATGGGTGAATAAGCAATTTCTCAAACGATTCTCATGAAACTTGGTGTGTAGGACTAAGATGCTGCTATAAGACTGGTTCTTATGGAAATTCTGAAATACGGTCATTACGGACTGGAATTTCGGGAACGAAGACATTTCCCAAGCGATTTCTATGAAACTCGGTATGTAGGACTTATATCCGACTATAAGACTTGTTCCTATGGAAATTCTGGGACATGGTCATTAAGGTCTGGAATTTCAGGAACCAAGCCATATCTCCACCGATATGTAGGAAAATCAGTATGTAGTAAGATGCGACTATGAAACTTGTTCCAATGAAAATTCTCTGATCTGGTCTATAGGGTTATTCATTTTGTGGACCAAGTACTTTCTCAAGCGATTCGTATGAAATTCGGTATGTAGGACTAAGATGCGACTATAACCCTTGTTCCTATGGAAATTCTGGGATCAGGCCAATAGGGTCTGGAATTTTGTGGACCTAGCCATTTCTCAAGCGATTCGTATGAAATTCGGTATGTAGGACTAAGATGCGACTATAACCTTTGTTCCTATGAAAATTCTGGGATCAGGCCAATAGGGTCTGGAATTTTGTGGACCTAGCCACTTCTCATACGATTCGTATGAAATTCGGTATGTAGGACCAAGATGCGACTATAACCCTTGTTCCTATGGAAATTCTGGGATCAGGCCAATAGGGTCTGGAATTTTATGGACCTAGCCGTTTCTTATACGATTCGTATGAAATTCGGTATGTAGGACTAAGATGCGACTATAACCCTTGTTCCTATGAAAATTCTGGGATAAGGCCAATAGGGCCTGGAATTTTGGTGACCTAGCCATTTCTCATACGATTCGTATGAAATTCGGTATGTAGGACTAAGATGCGACTATAACCTTTGTTCCTATGAAAATTCTGGGATCAGGCCAATAGGGTCTGGAATTTTGTGGACCTAGCCACTTCTCATACGATTCGTATGAAATTCGGTATGTAGGACCAAGATGCGACTATAACCCTTGTTCCTATGGAAATTCTGGGATCAGGCCAATAGGGTCTGGAATTTTATGGACCTAGCCGTTTCTCATACGATTCGTATGAAATTCGGTATGTAGGACTAAGATGCGACTATAACCCTTGTTCCTATGAAAATTCTGGGATAAGGCCAATAGGGCCTGGAATTTTGGTGACCTAGCCATTTCTCATACGATTCGTATGAAATTCGGTATGTAGGACTAAGATGCGACTATAACCCTTATTCCTATGGAAATTATGGGATCAGGCCAATAGGGTCTGGAATTTTGTGGACCTAGCCATTTCTCATACTATTCGTATGAAATTCGGTATGTGGGACTAAGATGCGAGTATAACACTTGTTCCTATGGAAATTCTGGGATCAGGCCAATAGGGTCTGGAATTTTGTGGACCTAGCCATTTCTCATACGATTCGTATGAAATTCGGTAGGTAGGACTAAGATGCGACTATAACCCTTGTTCCTATGGAAATTCTGGATCTGGCCAATAGATTCTGGAATTTTGTGGACCAAGCCATTTCTCAAGGGATTCGTATGCAATTCGGTTTTAGGACTAAAATGCGACTACAAACCTTGTTGCTATGGAAATTCTGGGATCTGGCCAATAGAGTCTTTAATTTTGTGTACCAACCATGTATGTATAACTAAGATGCGACTATAGACTTGGTCCTATGGAAATGTTATGGATAAGGCCAATGGGGTCTGGAATTTTGTGAACCAAACCATTTCTCAAGCGATTTCTATGAAATTCGGTATGTAGGACTAAGATGCAACTAATGGGTGTTTTTTTAGGAGGTTTGTTTTTCCGATAGATGTCGTTTTATTTTATGACAGTTGTTTTGACAGCTCAAAGTGGCATTTCTACTCAGTATTGTTTGGCAAATCATTATGAATAGGTTAACTCCAGAACAACGTTTTCAAATCGTGAAAATTTATTTTCAAAATCAGTGTTCAATTAAAAATGTTTATAGAGCACTTCGTGAATTTTATGGTGCACATAATCGTCCGTCAGAGACCACCATAAAGAACGTAATTACCAAATTTCGGTCTACATTCACTCTTTTGGATGCCAAGCCACCGACAAGAATGAGAAGAGTTCGTACAGAAGTGCGGTCTATGGGCTGGTGGGATCATCGGTCCATATTTCTTTAAAAATGAGGAAGGACGACGCGTTACCGTGAATGGAAATCGATACAGAACCATGTTAAATGAGTTTTTGTTGTCAAATCTTGAAGATATGGATATGGATGAAATGTGGTTTCAACAAGATGGTGCCACTTGCCATACAGCACGTGAAACAATCGACTTATTGAAAGAAACTTTCAACGACAACATTATTTCGAGAAATGGTCCGGTGAATTGGCCTCCGCGTTCGTGCGATTTGACGCCACTCGATTACTTTTTGTGGGGATACGTGAAGTCATTGGTTTATGTGGATAAACCTCAATCGATTGACGCTTTGGAAACCAATATTCAACGTGTCATTGCTGACATACGCCCTCAAATGCTTGAAAAAGTGCTGGAAAATTGGACCTCCAGAATGACATTTGTGAAAAATAGTCGTGGTAGCCATATGCCAGAAATTGTGTTTAAATGTTAAATGCCAAAAAATTATCTACTAAATAAAAAAAAATTTTGGTCATTTCATAATTTTATATGTGTTTTATTCAAAAAAAAAATCGGCAACCTCTTAAAAAAACACCCGTTATAAGACTTGTTCCTATGGAAATTCTGAAATACGGTCATTAGGGACTGCAATTTCGGGAACGAAGTTATTTCTCAAGCGATTTCTATGAAACTCCGTATGTAGGAATTTTCGAAATGGAATTCAACAACTTTCCTTTCAGAAAAGTAGTTACTAGTCCAATCGAGCAGGGCGATATTTATTCCATAGGCATTAATTTTCGACAAAAGAACTTGATGCCAGACTCTGTCAAACTCCTTGAACGTTTCCTACGAAAACCTTACTGCTAAGGTCGCTAAGGATTTCACGTGATTCAAGGTATTGCAAAATCTTACGATTGATCAGCGTTGACCTTGGAAAGTATAGATGTTAGCGCAATGGGTTGGTACGAGGAAATAGATGATGCTTTGTCTTTTTTAGGAACAGGCTGGATAAAGACTGTTTTTTAATTCCTTGGGACGACTCCAGAGGAATAAGAAATGGAAAAGTCTGCGCAGTGGTAATGCCAACGCTGAAGAACACCTCTTCAAAACTATAGCGGGAATGTCATCAGGACCAGCAGATTTATGAATGTTGATACTCTATCCATTTTACGAGTACGAAAGTAAATCTGTCCCATAGAGGATTCAAGTCTTGCAAGTACAGGCAGCAACGACGCGATATCTGGTAGCGTAGAGCTAGCTGCAAAATGTGAAGCAGGAAGATTGGCCTTTGGTATAGAGCTGACAGTTGGAATGTCATTGTGAATGAGCGTGGGAATTGAAGACGAGGCAGTAATTTTAATTCGTTTCATGAATGACCAAAAATGTTAATTTATAGTCATAGTCGAAATTGGCTTGTTTAAGGTCATTTAATTTCTTACTCGTCTACATTTGGCTCGATTTTCCACAGCAGGGTTTTTTTATACAACCGAAAGCATACCTCACGGTTACTAGTTGCCTCTTTGCAGCTTAAATCATACCAAACATTTGCCTTCGGTTTAATACACTTTGTCCTGGAAGGGATAAACTGTCTCATGCCCTCGAGGATTATGTTAGTGATCGTATCAGAAGTGGCATCCACACCGCTATTGGCGTTAAGTGGCTAGTTATTGCTTTCAAGAAATAATTGAGGCCATCCCAGTCGGCTTTCTCGTGTAGCCAACTCCTTTTAGGAGGTTTCTCTTTAACTGTATGGTTTGACAACAAGAAATTAGCTGATAGATTGGTTGCAATTGCCATTAAGTGTATAGCCTGGTATGTTATAAAGTTCCAATTCTTTATCTAAGATACAAATTTCACTCGAAACAATAAAGAGAGGCATATTCTGAAAAGATGTGAGCAAAACCTTCTCTATAGAAAGCCCAACTGTAAGCAGACTGTTAGTTCTCGAGCGGGTCACCGAACAGCACAACAAACCTAAAGAGGAGCTGTCAAAACAAAATCACCTTTGCATTAACGAAAACTTGAGTACAATTTAAAGATTCTAACAAAAATTTCGCTCTCATCCCAGTTCGCCGAAAACAGTAGACGCGTGAAGTCAATTATTATATATAAATTATCATAATACTTATAAATATTATAAATATTATAGCTTAACAACAGACAAAACAACTCATTTTTATTTTAAATCAATTATAATTAAATATCATTATGTACAATGATAATTGCTGATTATTAATATTACTTTTATATTACAACTAGCTGACCCGACAGACGTTGTCCTGTCCCACTTTCAATAAATTTGTTTGTGATCGTTTTGTGAACTTGTGAAAAGCTATTTGAAATGTTAAACCAAAGTAAAAATGAGAAAAAAAACCTCAAACTTATTTTCTTTCATTAAATTTAAAATCACAATGAATCTCAATGCGTTTTATTTACATTACGATTTCGATTGCAATGTCATAGCAAACCAATTGAAACAAAGCATTTGTTTGTTTTGATTGTTTGCTTGAACTTCACTATTTCGTTCATTGCAATACTTTATGTATTATGTTTTTAAAAAGAATAAATAAAAAACCCATAAAAATTAAAAAATTTGCAATGTATTTATTTATTTCAATTTATTGTTGTTATGAAAAGATGTGACGCAGAAAAGTAAAAATTCCATATTTTCATACAAAAATTTTCTTTCATACAAACCTTGTCCTTACAATGACGAACACAATAAAAAAAACAGCCAAATCGGTCCCCGGTTGCTTAAATCACTGCGCTCGCTCCTCTCGCGGGTGAGAGTTGTATTTGAGCCCCCGACCCCATCGCCGGTTGCTTATCTCACTCCGCTCGCGGGTGACAGTTGTATGGGAACTTCCCGACCCCATCCCCGGTTGCTTAAATCACTCCGCTCGCGGGTGAGAGTTGTATGAAGCCCCCCGACCCGGGTCCTGATCTCTTTAAAAATTTTACAAAAAGTGTTGTCCACAGGATTTACACATGTGTTTACAATTTGAAGAAAATCGGGTAAATATTTTTTTTAAATTATTGGGAGCCCCGACCATGGATCTTGATTTTTTACAAAAAGTGTTGTCCATCGGTGATATACATGCATATAAAATATGAAAAACTAAAAGTTTTTTTTATTGAGATTTTCATACAAAAACACCATCCGAATTTCCCAAAATTTCCTACTTTTGCGGTGAACTTTTCAAAAATTTTCTTTCATACAAACCTTGTCCTTATAACTACGAACACAATAAAAAATTAGCCAAATCGGTCGAGCCGTTCTCAAGTGATGATCAGTGAAACATGTGGCAATTCATTTTTATATCGGGTGTTTCAACAGGTACGCCTCAACTTTTCTCCGATAGGGACGGCGAACGACGCCATATTTTTTATTGTTCTTTTGTCATTTGGAAACTTCATTAGTATACATTTCATCATGGAACGCTACACATGTGAACAGCGATTGCAAATCGTGCAAATTTTTTATCAAAATAATCGTTCTGTTGCCGCTACTTTAAAAAATCATTTGCCGAAAAATCATCTTCAGCGATGAGGCTCACTTTTGGCTAGAAGGATTTGTCAACAAGCAAAATATGCGTTACTGGGCAGAAAGCAACCCACACGTGATTCATGAGGCACCGTTGCATCCCGAAAAAGTCACTGTTTGGTGCGGATTACATGCCGGCGGCGTCATTGGGCCATATTTTTTCATCGACGATAACGATCGCCACGTTACTGTTAATGGAAATCGGTACCGCGATATGATAAACGATTTTTTTTGGCCGCAATTGAATGGAATGGACTTGGACGACATGTGGTTTCAGCAGGACGGGGCCACATGCCACACAGCACACGATACAATCGCGTTATTGAAGACTAAGTTCGATGAGCGTGTTATTTCGCGAAATGGGCCCGTCCAGTGGCCGCCGCGCTCGTGTGATTTGACACCTCTAGATTATTTTCTTTGGGGTTATGTGAAGTCATTGGTCTATGCCAATAAGCCGGCGACGTTGCAAGAGCTCAGAGCCAATATTGAACGTGAAATTGCTGGAATTTCGGCCGATTTATGCGAAAGAGTGGTCGAAAATTGGGTTCAAAGATTGGACTTCGTAAAACGTGCACGCGGTGGTCATGCAAAGAAATCTAGTTTCATACTTAAATGTATCATATGTATATGTTCAAATTCGTTAATAAAAAAGTTAGTTCAAAAGTCGAACAGTTTGTGTTTTATTCAAAAAAAAAGTTGAAGTGCTCTTATTGAAAAACCTTGTATATATAGATTTTGAAATTCCTTAATGTGTATTTAAGAAGACAGCAGAACAATTTACAGTTTGAAAAGTTTTTGTTTTAATGAATAAAGCTTTTGTATTAAGCAAAATAAAAAAAAAGTATAGTGGTTTGGAACTTGCCCAAGTAACAATTTGTGTCTCAAGTTTCGTCACGCTTACCAATTTTTCTGGGCTAAATAGCATTGCTAAAGATGCCAAAGAGTCAAAATAACGTCAAAATGAATGACAAAAACAGGTCACACTGACCATAGTGGGGATTGATTTTAGCTTTCAAAATTGCTAAATATTTGGGTCATATTGCTATGTGCAAAGCTTAATTGCTATAAGGTATAATAGTCATTTATATGGCTTAATAGGTTTAATAGCTAATTTAAAATAGTCATGACAAAACAGCATTTATTGAAAATTAGTCACATGAAAAGCAAAATAATTATTTTGGATAATAGCATTTTATGTAGCTATTTAGTCAAACAAGCATTTTAGTATGGCTAAAAAGCTTATGGATTAAAAAAACTAAAATGTTTTCAAAAATGACAAAATAACTTTTGAAAAACATATTTTTATATAATAGTTACATATTTCGTTTTATGTATTGGCATTTTACAATATTATATATACAGGGTGTACCAGAATTCGTGGCACAAACGAAACAAATGATAGCGGAGGTAATTTCCAACCAAAATAGCCAAATGAAGTTTTATCGAATAGTTGATGGTTCAAAAGTTATTCCATTTTTAGTATTTTTGGGTAAAATCGCATACTCCGCCACTAAAAAATTAATTTAAAAAAAACCAACAGTTCTTTTGTTCATGTTTATTTTTTAGTACGATCTGGAAGAGTGTGCCTTTCTAATAAAGTCATTTTTATAAACTTTATTATCTTCTGTCAAATTAAAACAATAGATTTGTGATGTCTTTTTGTTTCCCAAAATTTTTTGATTGATTTTTAAGTAGCTCTGGCGGAAAAACAATGTACTACAGAAAGTTGACCGACTATCAGAAAAACTTGCGACATTAATGCAGATTTTTAAATGGTATCACGCATATAAATATTCAAAACAGAATGATTTTTATCAATTGTTTTGTGGTGTACGTAGAGTTTTAAGACAGAGATACGTACTTTTGAACTTACATTTTTTGATAAATGCAGTATTAAAGCCCATTGAATTTTCTACAACTTCATCTCATAATATTTCTGCTATAGGCCAACAGGAACAGGATTAAAATTGAAAGTTTGTAAAATGAATGAAAACGTACTTTTGGTCTTACATGCTTCACACCCTATAACACTTGAACACTTCCAGCTACAAGGTTTAGGTTTAGGTTTATTGAAAGAAAATTAATTTTTTAAGATTAAAAAATGTACATTTTTCAAATTATTTAAGCCATACCGATATGAACATCGTCAAAGTCAAAATTTATTTTTTCTTAAATTGTAATTAAAAACGCGATTGTTTCGAGAAATTCTCTCGGATAATTTTTTTTTTACAGATGTTATATTAAAGTGTGTTCAATTTCCTACAAATCCATGGCACAATGTTTGTGGATTCGGTCAACAAGAGCGATATAGTGCAGGTTTAGTTACTACTAGTACGTATACGAAGATTTGCTTGCCGTCTAAGTATTCCTGTAGCAACGGTGCAACAAAATGCCATTGATTTGTAGCAAATTCAAAAGGCTTTTATACCGTATTTGTCAAAAAAAAAAACCAAGAGCATTTCTCGAAACACAAGTGTTGGTAAATACAATTTAAATTTTTTTTTTATTTTAACGACCTTCATATCGGTATGGCTTAAATAATTTAAAAAAAAATGTATATTGTTTGATCTTAAAAATGTACTTTTCTTTCAAAAAAGATTAATAGTAACCTTGTATCTGGAAGCGTTCAAGAGTTATAGGGTGTGAAGTCATGGAAGATCAAAGTACGTTTTCATTCATTTCACAAATTTTTAATTTTAATCCTGTTCCTGTTGACCTATTGCAGAAATATTATGAGGTGAAGTTGTAGAAAATTCAATGTGCTTTAATACTGCATTTATCAAAAAAAATTATCCAAGAGCATTTTTCTAAATAATCGCGTTTGAAAATAAAATTTAAAATTTTTTTTTTTTTTTATATCGGTTAGGTTTTAAGAAAAAATTACATTTTTTTGACCTTAAAGATTTAATTTTCAATCAAATCAGACCAACAGTGATATTGTAGTTAGAAGTGTTCAAGGGTTACAGGGTGTAAAGTGATGTAAGGTCAAAAGTACGTATCTCTGTTTTAAAACTCTACGTACACCACAAAACAATTGATAAAAATCATTCTGTTTTGAATATTTATATGCGTGATACCATTTAAAAATCTGCATTAATGTCGCAAGTTTTTCTGATAGTCGGTCAACTTTCTGTAGTACATTGTTTTTCCGCCAGAGCTACTTAAAAATCAATCAAAAAATTTTGGGAAACAAAAAGACATCACAAATCTATTGTTTTAATTTGACAGAAGATAATAAAGTTTATAAAAATGACTTTATTAGAAAGGCACACTCTTTCAGATCGTATCAAAAAATAAACATAAACAAAAGAACTGTTGGTTTTTTTTAAATGAATTTTTTAGTGGCGGCGTATGCGATTTTACCCAAAAATACTAAAAATGTAATAGCTTTTGAACCATCAACTATTCGATAAAACTTCGTTTGGCTATTTTGGTTGGAAAAGACCTCCGCTATCAACCTGCTACGTTTGTGCCACGAATTCTGGTACACCCTGTATATGATAAGGGTGGAATTATGCGTAAGGAAATAATAAAGTTACTATTTTCTCGTGTTAAATGCGCGCATATATAGGGTGTTTTTTTAAGAGGTTTTTGAATAAAACACATATAAAATTATGAAATGACCAAAATTTTTTTTTATTTGGTAGATAATTTTTTGGCATTTAACATTTAAACACAATTTCTGGCATATGGCTACCACGACTATTTTTCACAAATGTCATTCTGGAGGTCCAATTTTCCAGCACTTTTTCAAGCATTTGAGGGCGTATGTCAGCAATGACATATTGGTTTCCAAAGCGTCAATCGATTGAGGTTTATCCACATAAACCAATGACTTCACGTATCCCCACAAAAAGTAATCGAGTGGCGTCAAATCGCACGAACGCGGAGGCCAATTCACCGGACCATTTCTCGAAATAATGTTGTCGTTGAAAGTTTCTTTCAATAAGTCGATTGTTTCACGTGCTGTATGGCAAGTGGCACCATCTTGTTGAAACCACATTTCATCCATATCCATATCTTCAAGATTTGACAACAAAAACTCATTTAACATGGTTCTGTATCGATTTCCATTCACGGTAACGCGTCGTCCTTCCTCATTTTTAAAGAAATATGGACCGATGATCCCACCAGCCCATAGACCGCACCAAACAGTACATTTATCAGGATGCATTGGTAATTCTTGAACGGCGTGTGGATTATCTTTGCTCCAAATGCGACAATTTTGTTTGTTGACGTATCCATTTAACAAAAAATGCGCCTCATCACTGAAGAGAATTTTACGGTAAAAAAATGGATCTTCGTTCAATTGATTTAACGACCAATCACTGAATTCACGGCGCAAACGATGGTCGTGTGGCTTTAATTCTTGCACCAATTGAATTTTGTATGGCACCAAACCCAAATCTTTACGTAAAATTTTCCATAAAGTCGATGGACAAAGTCCAATTTGCTGAGCACGACGACGAATCGATAAATTGTCGTTTTCTTCGACACTGGCCTCAACGACAGCAATATTTTCTTCTGTACGAACTCTTCTCATTCTTGTCGGTGGCTTGGCATCCAAAAGAGTGAATGTAGACCGAAATTTGGTAATTACGTTCTTTATGGTGGTCTCTGACGGACGATTATGTGCACCATAAAATTCACGAAGTGCTCTATAAACATTTTTAATTGAACACTGATTTTGAAAATAAATTTCCACGATTTGAAAACGTTGTTCTGGAGTTAACCTATTCATAATGATTTGCCAAACAATACTGAGTAGAAATGCCACTTTGAGCTGTCAAAACAACTGTCATAAAATAAAACGACATCTATCGGAAAAACAAACCTCCCTAAAAAACACCCTTAATTAACCCAAAATTAGGTGCGAAGAAAGTTTCATCTGCTAGTTTTAAAAAGTAGGACTGAAAACTACAATAGCCCTTAAAAAAACATCTTATTTGTTTTACCTAGAAAAATGGTTTTTGAAGTAATTACAAAATATTGGAGAAAAGATAGGAAGGAAAATGTATTTCTTTTCTACATAAGGCTGAGCAAAACTAAGAAAATAAAGAAAAAAACTTCAATAAATAATGCAAAAATTGGGAAAAAATTATATAAAAGTAAAAAAGATGGTGGATGGATGGTTGGTCACATAATAGCTGTACCAGAGGCAAAAATGTCAATATGACAAAATATTCACGAAGAGTGTTAAATAGTCATTCTACAGCTTCTAAATAATGCTGATGACAAAAATACATTAAAAAAATGCTATTTTGTCATGAAGTTTGCTAAATAGCATAATTGGGAAAGCAAACTAACTTTTCCGTATGACTAAATAGTTATACACACAACAAGCAAATAATTTTAAAGTAGTCCATGCCATAATACACTGAAATAAAGATAAACATTGGTTATTAAATTCTCTATATTAACTTCACTTGCCCGTGGCTGGCTGGCTGGCTGGCCAAATCTTGTGATCAATTTTTAACCCACTTCCTACAGCCCGATTTTATTGAAATTTTGCACACATGTATATCTCCCAAGACAACACTTTGTATTAAAATTTGAGGCCCCTCGGGCCGCGGGGTCGGGGGGCTCTCATACAAATATTTTACAAAATTTACCCGATTTTCTTTAAATTTTGTACACATGTGTGTCTTCGATGGAAAACACTTTTTGTAAAAATTTTGAGCGATCGGCCCCTTGGGGACCCCAATATACAATTTTTAAATATCGCTATATCGCATCAGATCACGGCAAACTCTGAGGTCTGTGCTTTGTGAGCAGCGCTGTTCGCTGCCGCTGCGTCATTTGTGAATGATTTTGCCACAAAACGAGCACGCAGTGTGTGTGTGTGTGTGTGTGTGTATCCCCGATTAGAGAATTTACAAGAAAAATTTTAATTTTTATGGGTTGATTTTTTTTTGATATAAAAATGCACTCTCAAATGCGTAAATTGCCAAAATTATATGTTTAAATAAAACAAAAACGTTTTCAGCTCAAACAAGGCTTTAGTGAAAATGTAAACGTACACAGTTTTGAAAAATACTGTTGGATCCAAAATTAGAAATAACAAACGCGTTTCACTACAATAGGCAGTATGCATAATGGCAATTAGTGATGTGTCAACTCGAGTTCATAAACCGGTTCAAACCGAGTTATTGCCAAACCGAGTTAAACCGAGTTGTATTTGCATCAAACCGAGTTGGCGAAACCGAAAGAACGAACCAAAAAATTTAATGCCAAAACTGCATTGAAAAACCGAGTTGAACAGACGACCGAGTTGTATTTACATCAAACCGAGTTGGCGAAACCGAAAGAACAAACCAACAAATGTAATGCCAAAACTGCATTGAACAACCGAGTTGAACAGACGATTCGGTTTGGTTGGTAAGGATAAGTTAATACATGAATGTACGCATATATAAAGTCGAGTTGGAAAGCAGTACATATATATTGTTTTTCGGTTCGGTTTCTCATGAGACGGTGGCACTGTATGCGCTGTTTCGTTGTGAGCTCCATCGAATAATCGAACCATCGAACCAAGTCAAGCGTATAGAGAAACATCGGTTATGAAATTTTACGGTTTTTATACAATACAAACCGAGTTAAACCGAGTTGCAAACTTTTTCAATATCTATTTTTGGTTCGTATTCTGCTTCGTTTCAGTTTCTTTTGTTACGGTGGCAGATATTACAGTACAGTACTGTTTTTCATAAGTTTTATCCCAACGTGTACGTTTATTTTACGAAGAAAATAATGCCGGGTTCGGGCTATAGAAAAAAGTCTCTAGTGTGGGAGGTTTTTAATAAATCAGAAGAAGGAAAAGTCATTTACAAGAAATGTTCTTCGTCATACAAGTATTCTGGAAATACGAGTACATTGACGATACACATAAAAAAACACATTGGTGAATTTTTAGACATGTTGATGGGATGGTTAATACTGACATTGTCCAAAGTACAAATGCTCAGCCTTCCACAAGCCAAGCAATGGCTGATATTGTGACTCCACAATCGTCTAATCTAGAAAAACCCCATGTTAAGAGACTCAGATAAACGCTGTTATCAGTTCCATCAAAAAAGTCAAGATTCTTGATAATAAAAAAGATAGACAAATAAAAAAAAAATATTGAAAAAAGCAATAGTCTCAATTTTTTTAGAACTGCATCAACAATGTCTAAGAATTCACCTGGGTGTTTTATTTAATATGCACCATCAATATAGTAGTATTTTCATAATACTTATAAGACGAAGATCATTCTTTGCAAAAAACTTTTCCTTCTTCCGGTTTACTGAAAACTTTCCACACTAGAAACAAGATTTGGTGGTCTTGATTAAAGAATGAATGAAGTATTTTTTTTGGCTCCAAAGTTTTTTATTTAGTTTATTTGATTTTTTTTTGTTATCTAATAAATAATTTTTTATTTAATTGATTAAAAACTGTAATTACGGCATATAACCCTTTGTTTTTACTTTTTCAAACAACAGGTATAAAGAAAAATAGTTCAAATATTTTTGCCAATTCGGTTTGCAACTCGGTTTGCTTCAATTCCAACTCGGTTTAACTCGGTTTGAGAAATTTTAAGTTTGGCACATCACTAATGGCAATAATGGCATGTTCACTCGCATAGAAATTACTCCGAAAATTCATACATCCCTGTGTAAAAGTTGGTTTTCACATGTCCATAGACGAAAATGACTATTTCATCCACTTTAAACTAGCTTCGAAAGTAGACTTTATGCACTCTAGTGAATTAACATATAAAATTATTTTGTTATTTACTGCAGTCACAGCGAACACACATTCTCAGAGTAATTTTGCTTTGCGCATAACCGGTTTAGCATTAAATATAGCTAGTGCTATATTAAACGCACGCAAACCGTCCCACACTCGACTGCGACGTATTAAAGTAGCATGAAGCCAAGAACTTGACAACCGGACCGGATTGAGATTGAATTGCATTAGTCCACCTGGAATTTATCGATCCAGGTTTTTGCTGTAACCGGATTAGAGGGATCGAGTTAGAATTGAATCGAAATAGGATTGGTTTTGACAATTCTCCTGTGCGCGGAGTTGTGTATGCGAAATACCTACATACATACCTTACTACGCAACCTCCTGAATAACACCATAAACAAAACACGGAATGACGAAAAATTTCTGTGCCTTCTCTATCTCTTTTTTCTCTATCTATCAAACTCAAAATCTTTCGATGCGCATTTACATGCAAAAACTCAGCTCGATCGCTCTAGCTCGTAAGTGCTCTAGCGTTTACGCGCACAAATGGAACCCAAATATAAAATTATTTGATCTAAACGCGGTAAACGTTTACTTAAATCTAACTTTTTAAGACGAACGTGATTCATAGAAATGCAAACATGTTTTAGTTGAAGAACGTATTATGGTACTTAAATTACCAATGTAACATACTTGAATCGAAATTTTTTAAATTCTCTATATTAACTTCACTTGCCCGTGGCTGGCTGGCTGGCTGGCCAAATCTTGTGATCAATTTTTAACGCACTTCCTACAGCCCGATTTTATTGAAATTTTGCACACATGTATATCTCCCAAGACAACACTTTCTATTAAAATTTGAGGCCCCTCGGGCCGCGGGGTCGGGGGGCTCCCATACAAATATTTTACAAATTTACCCGATTTTCTTTAAATTTTGTACACATGTGTGTCTTCGATGGAAAACCCTTTTTTTTTAAATTTGGAGCGATCGGCCCCTTGGGGACCCCAATATACAATTTTTAAATATCGCTATATCGCATCAAATCACGCTGCGTCATTTGGTGAATGATTTTGCCACAAAACGAGCACGCAGTGTGTGTGTGTGTGTATCCCCGATTAGAGAATTTACAAGAAAAATTTTAATTTTTATGGGTTGTTTTTTTTCTTGGCTCCATTTACAACCCGAAAATGCATAGATTGAATGATTTTTCATTTATTTAAATTATCTAAACAATGCTTTTTCTGGGTGTAGCAATATGTCAATATTACAAAATATTCACATCGTGTGCTAAATAGCCATTCCATGGTTAATTAGCTATTCTGATGACAAAATCTAAAAAAAAAATTACATTTTGTCACGAAATTTTCTAAATAGCATATTATATAGAAAGTTAGTCATTGATAATGCAAGCTAACTTTTCCATATGACAATGACTGAAAACACCAAAACTAAACAAATAGTTTTTAAGTAGGCCATGACACAATAGAAGTAACAGAGAAAATAATAGGCCCGTTCCCGTACTTTTTATAGTAAAATTTAATGAAAGAGAAAATTGACATAAAACCTCTAAGAGTGAACGAGCACACAAAAAAGTACGGGAACGCATAAAACCACAAAATTGTTGGCTTGGTAGAAACTGTCAAAATCCCTTACGGCAAAATTAAACATTCTCAAGTAACCCTGCTCTCACAATGAAAAACTTTTGTCTTTTTAAATTCTCTATATTAACTTCACTTGCCCGTGGCACGGATGTCGGTCGTCGGTCGTCTGTCGTGGAATCTTGCGATCCCACTTCCCAAAGCCCGATTTTATTGAAATTTTGCACACATGTGTATATCCGGAGACAACACTTTCTATTAAAATTAGAGGCCCCTTGGCCCACGGGGTCGGGGGGCTCCCATAAAATTTAAAAAAAAATTAACCCGGTTTTTATTTATGCGACCATTTCGACACAAATTAACATACAAAACGTGCACTGCACATTTTTTTTCGTTTAGTGCCAAAAATTGGCGCACTTGGTAAGGGAAGTGTAGAAACAAATGAACGACATATAAATTAGTTGTCAATAAATTCGTTTTTGACAAATGTTCACATGTTACTCACCCTGATCTGACAATAAAAAACATGGATTTCCAACATAACGAGCAAACATTTTTTCTTGCCAAAACCAAAATCCATACAATCTTGTAAGTAAAAAGGCAAAAGTTTTTCATTGTGAGTGCTGGGTCACAGAAATTTTTGTAGTAAAAGTTGGCTAAATCATTTTAGTAATATTTTTTCGATTACGGTAACAGACCTAATAATGTCAATATGACAAAATGAAATAAATGAAACGTACCAATCACGAAAGCAATTATGTAGCATAATATCTTTTGAGAAGACTTTTCTACTTTTATGACTAACGTACTACTGTAGTGACTTTTGTGCTATTTTTTTTGCTAATTAGCTCGCATAATTGCAAATAAGCAATACTATAGCATAAAAACTTTTATGAATGCTTATTTACTTTAAAGCCAAATCGATGCTGTCGTGACTATTGTGCCATTTTGCGTGTGACAAAATTGCCCCTATAAATGCTTTTTAGTCATAAAAACAAATTAGCTATATTCTTGGTCAGGATAATGATTTCTTGACACATGAATAATGCTAAATAGCTTTTGACTATTCAGTCACGGACACTGGTCACTATGACCAAAAAAGTAACAAAATTTTGCTACAAATGCTAAAAAATGGTTTCATTGTTACTAGGGTGTGCTCTTGTCAATACTTTATTGATTACAAAAATATTTGATTTAAATGTAAATGTTCTTTGTAAAATGCATTGGTGTAAACTTTTGGATGAAGATTATCTATTTGCAAAAAAAGGGAACCGAAAAAGCTCGGTGCCTCAACATTGGTGACCCCGACGTGATAGTGCAAATTCCAATAAAACAAAATTACATTAGCGGAAGACGCCATCGTTTGCAGCCGTTTATTGTACAGTGAGTTCTGTTTGTCGTTGTCGTTCGCTATCGTCAAACCACGCGGTAGACTTTATCTCGGTTCAAGGTTATGGCTCGTGCGCCTAACCTTAATATATAAAAGTGCATCAAAACTATAGTTGATTTGCACATTTCGGGCCTGTGAGTGCAGTGCTGCGGAATTTCGGCGGCACAGAATCGTTAATTTTCCAGCATCCACGGTCAAAATTGTAGTTCGTTAATTCCACTAACTCGTGCATTTCTCGACAAATGCCGAATTCTGACGAGGAAAACAAAATGGAAACATCGAGCACTTCCAAGGGGGTGCAGGAGCTTCGGGCCCAACGGGGCAGCTGACGAAATTTAAGGCTCTACTGGAGAGCAAAGGAGAATCGTGGAGCATCAGCGCGTTGGAGGCCAGGCTTGGTTTATTAGATAGTCATCTTGCTCGTTTTGATAAATTCCAAACCAAACTAGAATCTATCGATAAGTTAGAATGCAACCCAGCAACCCTACAACGACAACAACAGCAAGCGGCAGATTAACTCCCAGCAACGACAACAACATCAAGCAGCAGATTAACTCCCAGCCACAACAACAGCACACCGAGGTTACGGTTATCTAACCACAGGCCGCCACAAAAAAAAGCAGAAAAAATTCAGCAGCAATAGCAACAACAGCAGCAGCAAGCAGAAAAAATTCAGCAGCAACAGCAACAACACTCGCAACAAAATCAACAGCAGCAGAACCATCGAAACGTACAATAGCAGTAAAACCAACAAAAATTAAGGTATAACAATCCTTCTCGTTTTTTTTAAATATAATAATATATATACATATATAATAATTTTTTTTTATTATTTCCGTTGAATCTTGGGTTTTTCCTTTTACTGCAAACCTTTTTCTCTCTCTTTATATTATTCCGATATTTCTTTTTTTTCGCGAATTTTTTTTACTCCGATATTTTTTCACGAATTCTGATTGTATTACCCCGATATTTTTCGCGAATTTTGTTTTTGTGCTGTGAATATTGTTTTTTGTGTTTGGGCTAGTAAATTTTTTTTTTCAAAATAAGAAGACCAGTCACTAAGCAAATTAGTAGGCAAGCAAAAGCTATTGCTGATACTAATTTGTCTTCAAATTTGAGTTTTTTGTCCGATTTGGAAGTTATTCCTGAAGAGGAGTCGTCCGACATGGACATTAAAACTAGTATTTCTAATGTTAATAACATCATACCCCTTTTCGATGGGAAGCCAGCCGATTTGGATAATTTCACCTCTTGCGGTGATATTCTCTTCACCTCTGTAAAAGAGAGTGATGAACCCACATTTCTGGCCATCGTTAAGACAAGGCTACAGGGTCCCGCATTCGAGTTGACTCAGTTCAACTCACTCACGACTTGGGCGGCTCTAAAGGAGAAGCTCGAGTCAGAATATAAGGAGGTAAAAACGCGTTCCTCTGCCCATAATGAGCTGTTGACCACAAAGCATAGATACAAAGAATCGGTCAAGGAATTTGGCGAACGGGTTTGCACGGCCCTTAATAATCTAAAAAAATTTACCAAAATAAATTAGCTTCTCACAGAAATCCGCAAACTACTATATATTGTCATACTTGCGGTAAGCCCGGTCACACGAGAGAAACGTGTTACCGAAACAATCAATTCCAAAACTTTCAGGGTAGGCGTCCCATTAAAAAAGAAGTAAAATTTCTTACTTGCAATTACTGCAAGAAGAGGAACCACACCAAGGAAAACCTTAGGTTATGGTTATCTAACCACAGACCGCCACAAAATCCTTTTAGGAATAGCGCCCCACTCTTGGTTTCAGCGGAAACCATAATAGACCTGCATACACTGCAAAGCATAATGATAGCCATGGTGTGAGGTATTCTAATATCCATGAATCGGGAAACGAAGCCATTCGGGAGGAAGCAATCGGCAATTCCTCTCGAATGACTGCGACAGCCGAGGTGTATCATCCCAAGAACTGAGGAAGCAATCGGCAATTCCTCTCGAATGACTGCGACAGCCGAGGTGTATCATCCCAAGAACTGAATTTCAGATTTTTTGCTTCGTTTTTTCACGAGTTTAAGGAACCAACGATACGACTGAAGTTCAGTCCTTTGGATAAGAAATTTTCTACGTTTTTGATAGATACGGGTGCCGACGTTAGCTTGGTAAAAGAAAATATGTATAGCAAAAATACGATACATGGTGACAACCTCTACACCATAACTACCATAGCCGGGGAATCGCTAAAAACCCTTGGTTTGGTGTATGGTACTTTAGAGTTCAAGTCAACCGAACATACCCATTTATTAGAGCACCCTTTTCATATACTCGATAATCGAATTTATTTCCCTTATGACGGAATTATTGGGAATGATTTTTTATCTAAATTTAAATGCGTAGTGGATTTCAAAAACGAAACACTAGAAATTCCATTCAAACAAAGCCAAAAGGATAAAAACAAACCATTCCGTTCGGCATACGAAAAATTTTTTAAAAACTTTGAGTCGCCATGCGAACTTCATTCCACCGATACTGATGATTCCAATTTCAACTGTAAAAAATTCAATAAAAACTCGAGCGTAAAACCAAGCAAAAAGACTTAGAGACAATAGATCCTAAGCAAAATCAAAAAGACTTAGAGACAATAGATCCTAAGCAAAAGCAAAAAAAGACTTAGAGACAATAGATCCTAAGCAAAATCAAAAAGACTTAGAGACAATAGATCCTAAGCAAAAGCAAAAAGACTTAGAGACAACAGATACTAAGCACAATCAAAAAGACTTAGAAAAAACTAAGCAATTTTTAAAATCAACAACAAACTTGGTAGACAGTAAAGAAAAATTAAAATTAAAATTTGAGCCAAAAAGAGCAAATCGAATCACAGAATGAGGAAAAGTTAATAAAAGGAGAGACTAGGTCAAAGAAAGTTAAGGTACAAGCGCAAAAAGGTTTAATCCAACAAAGTAAGGTAATTGATGTTTCTAAATGTAAGCCTTCTATGTATAGCGGATCTGGGGAAGTAGCTCTTCCAAAACCAGAAGGTATTTTTGATGGAGCAGAACAGAACATCATGAAAACCAAACAAAAATTTGTTGACCAGATTAACATACCTGCACGAAGAACTCTATTTTCTAAAATCGCTTTTAATTGTGCAAATGACGTCGTCATTCGGAAGAAACAGGTTTCACCTGGGGTCATTTTCGCCCAGTCAAGTGACAATTTTGCAAAAGTCTTACTCCTAAATATTAATGAACACCCAGTGCAGCTAAATGCACACAATCTGAGTTTAGAATGGGATAACTTAGACGAGTTTAATTATCTCTCAACAGATCCGGAAAACGATCCGGTATACAAACGGTTAGAAAAACTGGAAAAACTAGTGAACATAGACAACTGTAATAAAGAAGAAAGAATAAAGAAGATAATCCAGATATGTCGCGAATTTAATGACTTGTTTTACTTACCTGGGGATAAGCTCACTTGTACCAATGCAGCCACACATCAGATAATCACTGAAGTAGGTAAACCTCCTATATATGTCAGACTATATAGACTGCCAGAAACAAGTAGAGCTGAGATTAACAAACAGGTAGACGAAATGCTTGAAAACGATATAATCCGACCAAGTTACAGTCCTTGGAATTCTCCTCTGTATGGCGAATAGTTGTATACTACAGGCGTCTAAACGATGCAACTGTTGGGGATGCATTTCCGCTTCTAAATATAACAGACATTTTGGACCAATTAGGCAAATCCATATATTTCAGCACGTTAGATCTTGCAAACGGCTTTCATCAAATTTTAGTTCAAGAAGAAGATCGGGAAAAGACAGCGTTCAGCACTCCCACTGGTCACAGGGAGAATAACCGAATGCCTACGGGTATGAAAAACGCTCCCGCCACTTTCCAAAGAACGATGAATAATGTTTTAATGGGTCTAATTGGAATAGAATGTTTTATTTTTGTTGATGACATTGTAGTTTATGGACCTACTTTGGACGAACATAACCGAAAATTGCGAAATGTTCTAACAAGGCTACGGTTAAACAAACTAAAACTACAGCCAGAGAAATGCCATTTTATCAAACGAGAGCTTATGTACCTGGGACATATTATCAGTGATGAAGGAATCAAGCCAAACCCAGATAAAATAGAGGCGGTAAAAACATATCCCAAACCAAAGAAAGCAAAAGATATTAAAGCATTTTGGTAAGATACTACCGGAGATTTATTCCTCAGTTTGCCCTGACAGCTAAACCGTTAAATAACTTGTTGAAAAAGAATGTAAATTTCAAATGGGATGCTTTATGCGAAGAAGCGTTTGTTATTTTAGAAGAAAAATTAATAAACTCACCAATATTAATCTACCCAAATTTTGAAGAAAGATTTCTTATCACTACCGACGCAAGTGATTTTGCAATAGGAGCCGTGTTATCCCAAGGCAAAATAGGCCAAGACAAGCCTATATATTACGTCAGCCGTACCTTAAATGTTGCTGAGACAAAATATACCACTACCGAAAAGGAATTATTAGCAATAATATTTGCAGTCAAGCAATTCCGTCCCTACGTTTACGGAAGATCACAGGCCGCTTCAATGGCTGTTAAATCTTAAAGAACCTACATAGAGATTGGCGCGATGGCGTATTACATTAGAGGAATATGAATATGTAATCATATACAAGTCAGACAAATGTAATGTCAATGCCGATGCACTCCTCCGGAAGCGCGAAAGAGTTTCGTCGTGATGCATGTCGGTTGGGAACCCGATAACATAACCAGCACAAAATTCGCTTACTCCTATATGCGGCTCATCAGAGTGTTCGCTTATGTAACGCGTTTCATACGACGCTTCACCAGTAGGAGTACACACAATGGAGATATAACCGTCGACGAGCATGAAAACACATTGCAGTTCATTGTCAGATGAAGATTTACCAATCATCACCAACATCAGAATTGGTAGTCTTGGGTGATTTTAATGTCCACAATGATTCATGGTTGACCTATTCGAATGGTAGAGATCGATCAGGTGAAACCGCTGAACTATTTTCAAATGTTAATCTTTTCACCCAACTCGTTAATAAGCCAACTAGGTATCCCGATACTACTGGTCAATCACCTCACCTTTTAGATTTATTTCTTACAACTATGCCTGATAAATATTCAATTGATGTATCTGCTCCATTAGGTCTTTCTGACCATGCTTTGATAGTAGCCTAATTTTCAATATCACCAGCCCTTATAGAGCCTACAAGTAAAAGGCTACTCTGGCACTATAAAAATGCTAACTGGGAGCTCCTGAACCAATTTTATAGCTCATTTGATTGGTCAACCTGTTTTTCCAGCAATAATGCTGATGAAGCATCACAACTTATCACGTCAACCATTTTGCTAGGAATAAAAAATTGCATTCCTTCTTAATTTAAAAAGAAAAATACTCATAAAAATAAATGGTTTAACGAACATTGCAGGTCAGCAGTCGCGTGTAAAAAAGCAGCCCATTTGGACTACGTTTATTGCCCTTCTGAAGAAAACCTTGTAAAGTTTCGAATAGCTAGAAACAGATCAAACGCTATATTGAAAAGCTCCAAAATAATATATGGCCTTAAGATTCGAGATAGCATGCGAAAAATTTTGGATTCTGATTCAAACAGTCGAAGCTTTTGGTCGTTTGCTGCATTGGTTAAAAGAAACTTTGCAGAAAATACTTCGTCTATTCCTTCTTTATTTCATAATGGTATTCATTATAGAACTAATATTGAGAAAGCTAATCTCTTAGCTTCTCATTTCGCTGGTGCGTCTACACTTCCTTTAACTAACCAAAGCCCCCCAATTCTCCCGAATCTAGGCCCAGGTATGTCTAAAATCTATTTTCGGAAACGGGTTGTTTCAAAGATTCTGAAAGAACTTGACCCCAATAAAGCGACTGGCCCCGACGGTATTCCGCCATTAGTATTGAAAAGTTGTTATCTTACTTTGGCAAAACCGCTTAGCAAATTGTTTCATCTCTCAATGAAGACAGGTGTTTTTCCATCAGTTTGGAAAATAGCAAATATTCAACCCGTTCCGAAAAAAGGTGATAAATCGGCACCTACGAACTACCGACCTATTGCTTTGTTGTCGGTTCTATCGAAGGCAATGGAATCTATCGTTAATTTCAGACTAATGAACTATCTGGATTCGAATGTTCTTTTATCCGATGTGCAGTATGGATTTCGTAAAAATCGATCTTCAGGCGAACTAATGACGTGCATGACTCATTTTTTGGAGCGAAGCATTGAAAACCTAGGTTAATCAAGCGTTGTTTCCTTAGATATTGCTAAAGCTTTTGATAGAGTATGGCATGATTGTCTTATTAATAAGATTCGTGCGCTGAATTTACACTCCTCTCTCATTACATGGATTGAGAATTATTTATGGAACCGTAAAGTAAAAGTTGTATTAAATGGTATATCTTCAGCTTCACATGGGATCAATGCTGGCGTGCCTCAAGGATCATCCTTGTCTCCCACGCTCTTCTTGATATATATCAACGACCTGTTGTCTTCTACAACCTGTGATATCCATTCATTTGCTGATTATACAACACTATCGGCTTCCATTGAGTTTGTCAGTCAAAAAGAATGCAATTCTCGCTTGAATGGTTCGCGTGAATTAATGAATTTGACTATTCTGTCGAATATTCAAGTCGTTCTCGATTGGGGCATTTCTAATAGAGTAGAATTTAACCCAAATAAATTCCAGTCTTGCCTTTTTCTCAGAAGACAACTCAACATTATGTTCCTCCTGTTATTAATGGTACCTCTATTGCGAGATCTGATTCACTTAAGTTGTTAGGTTTAGTCCTGGAAAGAACATATTTATGAAATTTCAAAAAGAGGTAGCCAATGTTTAGGCTTCATAAGACGCTGTAACTTCTACTTCACTCCCTCTGAAGTGTTAAGATTATATAAATCTTATGTTAGACCAATTTTAGAATTTAATTGATATGTGTGGGGTGGTGCTCCAAGATCGCATTTGGTTCATCTTGATGGTGTTCAGAATAGAGTTATCCGTTTGATAAACGATGTAACCATTACTTCGTCTCTTGATACTTTGGAGCACAGACGAAATGTAGGAGCTTTATCTGTTTTCTATAAATTTTACAATGGTAAATGTTCTTTAGAAACCCGTTTTCTAGTTCCTGGGCCTTTTCTCAGTAACGTAAACACTCGTTTAAGGTGCAATCAACATAGATTTGCCTTAAAACTTTTTTCATGTAGAACCCAACACTTTAAATCCTCCTTTTTTCCGAGAGTCTCTTCGATGTGGAATCAATTGGTCGAACACGTGTTTCCAGAATTCCAGAATCTTATAATCTGCAGGCGGTCAAATTAGCCGTTAACAATTTCTTGAAGGATGGTGGTTAAAGTATTCATAAGTTGTTTCTTAATATATATAAAAAAAAAAAAAAAATTGTTTATCATTATTTTTTATATTTTTTAAATATTTGTAATATTTTCTTGTAGTTTTCCCTGACCATGGTTCATTGATAAAAGTATTTAGACTCGCGTCGTTCTAAATTCGTGCTCGTCTTTCGTATTGCTTTTCCAATGAATCAGGAAGAATTCTGAGAAAATAAATTGAAACCGGCTACAAACGTGAGGAATGTGATATATTGTAAATCACATTCCTTCGATTTTTATTTTATTTTGAATTTAATAGAATTTAATAAAGGGCTTAGCCCAACTTATTGCCGTGACGTAAGTCATTCAGGGAGTCATCCCTTGGCAATAAGTCTCTATATAAAAAAAAAAAAAAAAAATATTCAAAAGGTTTGTTTTCCACAGGATTATTGTGCATTGATTTAAAATAGGTCGATTGAAGGCACAAGCATATTAAAGGGCATTTATCCGTGGTTGGATAAGGAGGGCATATTGCATGTCGGAGGACGGCTAAAAAATTCGTACTTGCATTTTGACTCACAGTATCAAATGATTTTGCCGAAGTCGCATGCGATACGATCGCACTAATCAGATATCATCATTTTAACAATATGCCGCATGCCGGAAGCCAAGCATTGTTAATCATCATTAGGACTAGAGGGTATCATTTCCCGGCTATTTTTTGTTCCCGGGAATCGGGAATTTAAAATGAAATTTTTGAAATATTACTTTAATGTGGTTTAATTTATTGAAACATGTAAAATATATACATAAGTACACAAATAATAACATATAATATATTAAAAAATTATCACAAAATTATTTCAGATTGTTCATAATTAATTCCTTGGTTGAATTTCTTGTTTATTCAAGAAATAAGTTTATAAAAACGAAAGGCAATTAAGCGAGTAATCACTCAATGACGATATAAATTTCATAATTTTTAGTAATGTTTTCAGTACTCTCATGTATCTGGAATTCTTTTTGAAGATTTTTTGTCTCATTTACTGTTGAACTGCTTTCCATTTTTCTATTTTTAAGTGCTGCATTTATAGTCAATCTTCCAGTTACATTCAAATTCAATGTTTGTCATCCTTCCCCGGATAAATATTCTCTTTGGTCTGCGTTTCAATTTCAACGTAGTCTACCTCTTTACGAAATAATCTACTGGTAGTCAGTTGACCATAACGAACTATTGCAGATTTTGGAAATGTTGGCAATTCAACTGTAGCAGTAGATTGTAAATCAAGTGTTTGAAGGTATTTTGCTAATGACACAAGTTCTTAGTTTCTTCGTTCTTTAATGCGAATAGACAAAAGTTCCAACAGTTCTTTATTCATTTTTCTCGCGCAAGGAATCAAATACAAATTTTAAAATCGCATCAGCTGTAACCAAATTTGCATCGAGTCATTCTAACGGTTCAACAGATAGTTTAACCGGCTTCTGTGCGCTTAAAATATTTGATCAAATTTGGAAATTATTGTCATCGAGTAATGTTTAGGGAACTCAAATCATCAAAGGCTTTTTTAACTGATTCAGCAATTTTTAAAAATCTTTCAATCATTGCTATTCCACCTAGTCTTGCAATCTAGTAGCAAACTTAGTTCAACTCCGTGCTTTTCTTTGACATGGTTCTTGTAAAATGGAGTTTCTCTTTGGTGAAAGTTTGAAGAACTTTACAATTTTTATTACCATTGACAAAGCACCATTAATATTATCACGTTCACATCTTGGGGTTACAGTATCAGCGTCGCTAAGGTCATCGCTGCCTTCAGACTCAGAAAAATTATCGGAAGCCGAGTTATGCTCAATTCCAATTATTTCTATTTCATCAGGACTGGGAATGATATCTTCATGTTTCTTTAAATTACACCAATAATAGCTACATGAATGCCGTGATTATAGCATAGTTGGTGGATGTATCCAGATAATCTTCAAAATTTGACCATGACGGCAGTATCATCGGTAGTTGATGCTACTACATCGGATAAAAATGCCAAAATTAAATAGCTTTCGTAAAAAGTTCTATTGTTTTATCAGCAGCGCAACTTCCTTCAATTTAACCCAGTCCTAAAGTTACGTATTCTTTATTAAAATGAATATTTATGTCGAGATAGCACCGGTTTCGTAAGCTTGTCCAATCATCTAATGTGAGGCTACATTTTCCGCATGAACTGGTGTCTTTATGCGATTTCAGGAAATTACAATATTTAAAGTCTTGCAGCTAAACAATTTTTTTGTCCTTTGTTATGATACCAATTAAAAATACATATAACATTTATATTCTAGTCATCAGACTTTGTTTGAAAATGTAGGCTCATGACCATTTTTTGGTATGTTTTTATGTACTGTCCTTTATTGTCCGCAATAAATTTATAAAAAACTTATGTGTGGTGTTTTTTGAGCAGACATATATAGATGAAATAAAACATATTAGCGGCACTATTTGAAAAATTATAGCTCCAAAATGTAAGTAAAAAATCCCGAAAATCCCGGGAAGTTTAATTTTATTTCCCGGGAAACGGGAACAAGAAAATGGAAAAAACCCTCTAATTAGGACACTTTCTGGCCAACTGCATTCAATGTTATAGAACTCGGCCTAAATCAATTCACGTTGATTCATCGAACCGCCAGATTGGGGCCATACACGGTAGAGGAGCTGCAAACGCTGTGTTGTCAAATCAAAGCAGTTCTTAATTCTCGGCCGCTTACGGCATTGTCGAACGATGATCTTGACCCAGAAGCACTCACGCCAGGCCATTTCTTGACAGGAGATCCGCTTGTCAGCCTCGCTGAACCTGATCAAGGGTTTGAGAACGTAAGCCAATAAAGGCGCTGGCAAAGAGTACAAGCAGCGGCTGAGATGTTTTGGAATCGTTGGAGCAAAGAATACCTGCACATACTACAACATCGTTACAAGTGGAATACTCAATCCAAAAATGTCGAAGTTGGGACCATATTCCTAGTGATAGAAGACAATGTGCCGGGCTTAAAATGGCCGTTGGGTCGGATCATCGATTTGCATAAAGGTGATGCCAACTGCATTCGAGTAGTTACGGTTAGAACGAAAAATTGTGAATTCAAGCGAGCTCTCAACAGATTGTGTCCTCCGCCTATAGACGAGCCAGGTGGTATGTTTCGGAAGCCGGAAGCTTCCATGTTCCATGGTTCATGGCTTATGTTAGTTCTCGAGCGGGTCACCGAACAGCAGCAGGTTCTGTCGAAACAAAATCACACTATTAAGAGCGAAAAATAAATTTTGTAAGATTGAGAGGCTGTCGGTGGAAGACTATATTTTAAGAGTTCAGTAGTGAATAAGAAGTCGTAGGTATAAGTCGTGTTCTCGTGTCGACGCGAAGTATAAATTGTAAAAGTTTAAACACATATATTCGCTTACACCTTTGCATTAACGAAAACTTGAGTACAATTTAAAGATTCTAACATAAATTTCGCTCTCATCCCAGTTCGCCAACAGCAGTAGACGCGTGAAGTCAATTATTATATATAAATTATTATAATACTATATTATCATAGCTTAAGGTGACCAACTAAACTTATTTACTGAGTTTTGTACTTTTTTTCGCAAACCGTACTCTTTTCAAATCCTGTACTCTGAAAGTACTCATTTGAATAATTTTATACTCATTTGTATTTCTAAAACATTATTTTAGATTATTTTATTTCAATTTTATTAATTAAATATTTAAAATTATTTTGACAGTGATTTGAATTTCACGCGCACATATGGCTGCCGTTTCCGGCACAATTGAGAGGCCGTATATTATGTACCTGGAGAGATAGATAGATACTACATACCTCTTTTTCTAACAACGTCAAAATTACATTTGTGAAAAGAGATGGATATATCTATCGCTCCAATATTTGTGTACGTTATCCCCAGGCTGATCTTTGATGTGCAGTATGTACGGCACATAAGTACATAAAACGTCTCATGACACAGCAGCGTCAACATCCAAACTGACAACATTTTTTAAAGGGAATACTTTTGGAACTAATGAAAAAAAAAATTGGCAGTTATTTCGCTTTTCACACAATAATCCATAATCAAAGTTTTCGCAGCATGGACTGAACTACTAAATTATTAAAAAAATTTTGTGACGAAAAATTTTCTTGTGCGCGAACAAAATGTGAGTCTATCGTAACCAGCGTATTTAATGAATACTGCAAGGAAATGCTATCAGAAAATCTGGATTCTGTATCATATATATCTATTCTATCAGACGCATCGAATCACAAGGAAATAAAACTTTATCCAATTTTAGTAAGGTATTTCGATATTAAGAACGGTATTCAAATTAAGATTTTAAATTTGGAATCAATCGAAGGGGAAACATCAGACATTTTGTATAATCACTTATTTCGAGTTATAACAGACAACAATTTGAATAAGAAAATTTGGCGCTCTCGGCTGATAACACAAATACTAATTTTGGAGGACGCACCCGTAAAGGTGTTAATAAGTGTACACAAAATTACAAGATATTCTGAAACGAAATATTTTGGGAATTGGTTGTAATGCTCACATTATATCAAATGTCATCAATACAGCATCAAGTTTAATGTCAATAGATGTGGAAGTAATTATTACAAATATATATTTATATTTCAATCGTCTTACAGTACGGGTAGCAAGTTTGAAAGAATTTTGTGAAGAGGCTGGTGTTCAATACAAAAAACTGCTTGGTTATTCCAAAGTCAGATGGCTTGCTTTAACTCCAGCATTAGAACGCGTTTTGCAGTTATATGATCCACTACGTTCATATTTTTTAAGCCTTGACGAATGTCCTATAATTTTGGAGAAATTCTTTCAAAACGATATGTCAGAACCTATGCTTTATTTAATTCACAGTCAGGCGTCGTTGTTTCATAAAATTACTCTACAAATTGAAGGAGATACAATTTCAGCAGCAGAAGTTTGTATTATATTAAACGATTTCATACTGCAATGTAAATCAAGATTTAATGATGAATTTTTCCCACTAATTCTAAAGAATAAACTGACCGTTTTGGAAGATTCCAATCCTGGATTAAAAAAGGAATTTTTAAACGAAGTTAAAATTTTTTAAAAAATTTGCTATGAATATATCGAAGAATGGATAGTGAACTTTAGAGCTTTAAATTGTTTCAAATGGACCCTTCTAAATAGTAAAATTGAATGGAAAGAAGTTTCTCCAGCAGTCGAATTTGTAATGAAGGAAGTAAAAGATATTGATATTATTAATGACAATTTTCTCTTTGAAGAAATTCGAAGAGTAAATTTATATTTAAATGAAGAAAAATTGAAGAAATGGAACGATGAGAAAATAGAACTTGACAAAAGATGGGTAGAAATCTTTCGGCATTTTAGAGTAGAACATATCACACATGAAAATTTAAAAGTTTTAATAGAAATTTCCTTATGTTGTCCAGGCACTAATGCTGCTGTTGAAAGGGTATTTTCACTAGGGAATGATTATTGGAGCAGTGAGAAGTCGCAACTTTCTGTAAAAATATTATCTGCCGTCTTAACAGTCAGCAAAATGAAAGTTGTTCGGATGTGGCTACATTATTAGACGAACATCCTCATTTAGCAAAAAAAATCCACTCCGAAGAAAAATATGTTTTTAAAAGAAAATAAAGTTTTTATCGTTTTTTCTTCTTAATTTTTCACCTATAAAAAATTTGCAAAGTGTACTCTTTTTGAACAAAAAATAAAAATAAAGAAGCTATGCTAGCTTAACAACAGACAAAACAACTCATTTTTATTTTAAATCAATTATAATTAAGTATCATTATGCACAATGATAATTGCTGATTATTAATATTACTTTTATATTACAATTGTGAAATTCCTTATTGTGTATTTAACAAGATAGCAGAACAATTTACTGTTCGAAAAGTTTTTGTTTTAATGAATTAGACTTTTGTACTAAGCAAAATGAAATAAAAGTATAGTGGTTTGGAACTTGTGCTCTTGTCAATACTTTATTGATTACAGTTGTCTCTCAATCGCCGCGGTGCACGGTCGTGCTGCATTTCAGCACGCGCGTTGTTGCTTAACGAAGCAGCATCAATTCAATGTCGTGTTCGAAAAGTGCAATCGCAAAATAACGGCTCGCGCGGTTAACAAATGCAAAGTCTGCGTCCGTGGATCCCATCCCAAACAGCGCAGCTAAAGAACTTGGTGAAATCTAACTGTCGCTTGTTTTGCAATCTATGTCCGAAGTGATGTTGCGTTTCAGCTTTTGCCTCAATTTAGCCAAAGTTCCAATCCAGAATTCAATTTCATTTGGCTCAAAGTAAAGGTACAAGAGCGCAACATCTACTACTGTTTCCTTTACAGAAGCCCCCACTTAAACAGTGTTTCAACCCAGAGGGAGTTTGATGCACTGTCTGATTCAATCTTAAGAATTGACAAAAAACATAAAATCGTTATTGCGGGTGATTTCAATGTACACAATTCTGGGTGGCTTCGCCATTCTGGCCAGACAACACCCGAAGGAAGGTGTGTTGTGTTATTTGCTGAATTTAATCATCTTATATAGCTTGTAAATGAGCCTACCCGAAAACCAGACATTGCATATCATTCAGCAAACACACTTGACTTGTTCCTTACCTCTCGTCCTGATAAATACTCCGTCAATGTTGTATCGCCTCTAGGCTCGTCAGACCATTGTGTATGTAGTATCAGCTAATTTCTCGTTAATAAACCACGTAGTTAGAGATAAACTCCCAAAAAACAGTATGGCAATACGAGAAAGCCAATTGGGAAAGCCTTAACAACTTCTTTGGGAGAATTAGCTGGTCGCTATTGTTTCGCGATAGCAACGTGGATGCCGCCGCTGATGCAATCACAAACATCATTCTTATTGGTATCAGAAAGTTTATCCCTTTCAGGAATAAGTCTATCAAATTAAAGGAAGATGGATGGTATGTCTGGAGCTGTAAAGCGGCTTCTAGGATTAGAGGGGTATGCTTTCGGTTTTACAAAGCAAACCCTACCGAGGAAAACCGAAAAAAAGTTAAAACGAGCCAGAAATGATTGCAATGCCCATCTTCGTCAAATTCGCCTACGACCAAAAATTAAGGCAAAAAATACTTCAATGTCCCAAAGGTAGTAAAAATTTCTGGTCTTTCGTCAAAGAATCAAAAATACAGCCACGTCGTCGATTCCAACGCTCATTTATAATGGCATTCCAGTTGTCAGCTCTATATACAAGGCCAATCTGTTTGCTGCGCATTTCGCAGCTAGGTCAAAGCTTCCAGACTGTGCATTGCTGCCTCCTGCACCTCAGAGTATTGAACACTCTATGGGACAGATATTCATTCGTACTCGTGCAGTTGCTAGAGTTTTAAACGATCTCAACACTCACAAATCCGCTTGGCCAGATGGTATTTACCATTAGTTCTGAAGAGGTGTTCTTCCAAGCTGGCACTACCATTGCGTAAGCTTTTCCATCTATCCTATTCTTCTGGACTCTTCCCGAGAAGTTGAAAAACAGCATTTGTGCAGCCCATACCCAAAAAAGGCGAGCCGTCGTTTCCTTCTTCGTATCGACCCATAGCACTTACATCCATTCTTTCCAAGGTCATGGAAACGCTGATCAATTATCAGCTTAAGAAATATCTTGAAACCAACGAAATCCTTAGTGACCGGCAGTATTGATCTCGTGGGCAACGTTCTACTGGTGATTTGATGGTATATCTCACCGAACAGTGGAACCGGTCTTTGCATCAATTTGGAGAAAGCAAAGCTGTTGCACTCGATATTTCTAAGGCATTTGACAGAGTTTGGCATCAAGCTCTTTTGTCTAAAATGCGTGCTTATGAAGTCGATGAAAAACTGCTTCATTGGATTAGAAGCTATCTTTTGGACCGCTCAATTCAAGTTGTTTTGGTTTCAAGTCTAAAGTTCATTGCTTAAATGCTGGCGCTCCCCAGGGCTCTGTTTTGTCCCCGTCTCTCTTCCTCATTTTATTAAATGTGACTTCTAATCCAATTTACTCTTTCGCCGACGACAGCACTCTCAGCTTCTCATATAAGTTTGAGAAACGTCCCTCCACTTCTCATGTGGAACTCAAACAACTCCGCATGTTAAGCACGTTAAATTCTGACCTTGACAGCATAATACAATGGGGAGAAAACAATCGAGTAGAATTTAACGCTTCAAAAACCCAATGCTGTCTTCTGTCGTCCAAGCGAATCCTAAATTCCATGCCATTATCCGTGAATGGCACTTTCATCAAGGAAACTGAAAATTTCGCAATTCTCGGTATGTGCATTAACGACAAGCTTCGTTGGAATGACCACATATTTACCGTCGCTAAAAATGCTGCGAAATGTTTAGGTTTTCTAGCCCAGTGCAAGAAATATTTCACTCCCTTTGATCTGGCTACTATATACAAGGCTTTTGTTCGCCCTAAACTTGAGTACAATTGCCATATCTGGACTGGTGCGCCTAAGACTACTTTGCATCAGCTAGATAGAATACAAAACCACGCGATAAAACTTATCGGTGACGAAAATATAGCGAAATCAATAGATTCGCTTGGACACCGCAGGAACGTTTCTTGCTTGTCACTGTTTTATCGCTTCTTCTACCTGCGGTGCTCAAGAGAAATAGCCAACTGCATCCCACCTCTCCTTGAATTCAACCGCAATACTCGTGGCGCTCTAAATGCTCATCAGTTTACCCTCGAGCCCATCTTCGGACGTACAGTTAAATTCAGGGATTCGTTCTTCAGCCGTACAATACGTATGTGGAATGCTCTGCCAAGCCCTGTCTTCCCACGTCACTTTGATCCACAGGCATTCAAAACACAAGCTGATAGACATCTCCTCTTTTCTCCTCCTCTTCCTTAACGCCCACGCCCACATATCATCATCATCATATTTGGCTCTACAACCGGACACCCATCCTTCTCGCGTGTTTCCCTAGAAGGCAGTGTCATTATGCCAACAACCGTTCTTAGTTCATCTCTTTGTAGGGAAATAAGCGCAGTTGAGCGCTTCAAGTCCAGCTTCGGCCAGACCTGTCTTGAAATATTGCAAGTGTCGGTGTTTTCCCACCTTATATTTTTTATTGTTTCTGCCTCTTTCCGAAGCTCAAATTTCAGTGTCGCGATAGGACTCCCAGCCTCCGCCCTTTCCGTGAGCATCTGGAGAGTCGTAACACGTCTAGATAACTCGTCCGCCCTGCAGTTCCCCTCAACATCCGTGTGGCCCGGGACCCATATGATCCTTATATTGAACTATTCACTCATCTCGTAAATAGAGGAGTGACAGCTCAACGCCACCTTAGATTTCAGTGAGAACGCCTTCAGCGGTTTTATGGCCGCCTGACTGTCCACATAAATGTTAATCTTCTTTGAGGATAATACATTATGCTTCATCCAACTCATTACCTCTTCAATCGCTATCACCTTAGCCTGGTATACGCTGCAGTGATCAGGTAGACGGACAGAGATGCTTACTTTCAGGTTGTCACAGAAGACTCCTTCTCCTACTTTACCGTCTAGCTTAGAGCCATCCGTGAAAAACTGTATTGTTTCGTTATCGGTTACGGATCCACTCTTTCAATCTTCTCTGGAGGGTATTGTTGTCCGAAAACCTTTTTGAAAGCATAACATTGGTGTTATGTAATCCTGTTTCGTCAGCTCCTGCTTTAGCGATTTATTTATGGTGGAGTGTCCTTTTTGAAGACATCTCCACTGATTTACAGCTAACAGTCGCGTAGCCGTAATTGTTTAATTGCAGTACCAATGTTGGATCTTCTCTTCGCAGACGTGGCCACCCTGTACTTTGTTTTGCTCTCATTTATGTGCAGCCCCAGATTTCGTACCGCCTGCTCGATCTGGATCAAAGCTTCATGTACAACTCTTGGGTTTCTACTGACGATGTCAATATCGTCTGTGTAAGCCACTACCTGAATGGACTTATAGAGGATTGTTCCTCTCGCCATTACGTGGGAGTCTCGGACCACTTTTTCCCACGCCGGGTTGAAGAGGATGCAGGCCAGTCCATCCCATTGTCGGAGCCCATTATAGATGTTGAATGGGCTTGATAGTGATTCAGATATTTTTACTTGGCTTATAACATGTCATGGTCAACTTACATAGTCGTGCCAGTTTATTTGGGATGCTGAATTCTCTCATGGCTTTATAAAGTTCTACTCTGGCTAGGCTATCATAGGCGGCTTTAGAGTCTAGAAAAAGATGTTGTAGTAAGTTTTAAAACTCTAGACAATTTTCCATATCCTGCGTAATGGTGTAAATCTGATCAGTTGTTGATTTGCCTGGGATGAAGCCACATTGACATGTACCAATGATGACTTTAGCGTATGGGGCTATCCTGTCTTGAAGGATAGAGGAGAAAATCTTCGCCAGTATTCTGGCATTACAGTTTTATTTCATGAAATGCTTAGTGGTAATGTTCCGCTGTGATCCCATTGGATTCCCCTTTTTATTTTTAAGCCGATTTATCGCTTTGCTAACTTCGTCTATGCTTGGTGGCGGCAGCATAGCATGGTCTTCGGACATAGGTGGGGCCTCCAATTCCTCAGTTAGTTGGCCATTTAGCAACTCATGAAAGTGCTCTTCCCATCGCTCGAAGATGCCTTTAAGATCGGCGATCAGATTACATTCTTTGTCCTTGCAGTATATGTAACGCGGTGTATATTGCGTCATACCGTGGACTCTTTGGTAGAACTTCCGCGCCTGGTGCCGACTTTGCTCTCTGTACTGTTCTAGTTCCCGGACGACATTCTTCTCCCAGGCTGCTTTCCTTCGCCCGTAATTTTTTTTTTTTTTTTTTTTTTATATATAGAGACTCATTGCCAAGGGAGGACTCCCTAAATGACTTGCGTCACGGCAATAAGTTGGGCTAAGCCCTTTATTTAAAATTCAAATTCAAAATAGAATAAAAATCGAAGGAATGTGATTTACAATACATCACATTCCTCACGTTTGTAGCCGGTTTCAATTTATTTTCTCAGAATTCTCCCTGATTCATTGAAAAAGCAATACGAAAAAACGAACACGAAACTAAAACGACGCGAGTCCAAATACTTTTATCAATGAATCATGGTCAGGGAAAACTACAAAAAACCTTGACCAAGAAAATATTACAAATCTTAAAAAATTATGTAAATAATATTTTTTTTTTATATTTTATTTTTTATATATTATACGATTCGGGAAACACGGGCTCGACCAATTGATTCCACATCGAAGAGACTCTCGGAAAAAAGGAGGATTTAAAGTATTGGGTTCTACATGAAAAAAGTTTTAAGTAAACCTATGTTGATTGGTCCTTAAACGAGTGTTTACGTTACTGACAAAAGGACCTGGAACTAGAGAACGGGTTTCTAAAGAACATTTACCGTTGTAAAATTTGTAGAAAACAGATAAAGCTCCTACATTTCATCTGTGCTCCAAAGTATCAAGAGACGAAGTAATGGTTACATCGTTTATCAAACGAATAACTCTATTTTGAACTCCATCAAGATGAACCAAATGCATTATAGGGGCCCCACCCCACACATAAGAATTAAATTCTAACATTGGTCTAACATAAGATTTATATAATCTTAATACTTCAGAGGGAGTGAAGTAGAAGTTACAACGTCTTATGAAGCCTAAACATTGGCTACCTCTTTTTGAAATTTCAAAAATATTATCCTTCCAGGAAAGATCACTTGATACTTTTAAACCTAACAACTTAAGTGAATCTGATCTCGCAATATGGGCACCATTTATAACAGGTGAAACGTAATGTTGAACTGTCTTCTGAGAAAAAAGACAAGACTGAAATTTATTTGGGTTAAATTCTACCCTATTAGAAATGCCCCAATCGAGAACGACTTGAATATTCGACAGAATTGTCAAATTCATTAATTCACGCGAACCAATCAAGCGAGAATAGCATTCTTTTTGACTGACAAACTCAATGGAAGCCGATAATGTTGTATCATCAGCAAAAGAATGGATATCACAGGTTGTAGAAGACAACAGGTCGTTGATATATATCAAGAAGAGCGTGGGCGACAAGGATGACCCTTGAGGTACGCCAGCATTGATCCCATGTGAAGCTGAAGATATACCATTTAATACAACTTTTATTTTACGGTTCCATAAATAATTCTCAATCCATGCAATTAGAGAGGAGTGTAAGCTCAGCGTACGAATCTTATTAATAAGACAATCGTGCAATACTCTATCAAAAGCTTTAGAAATATCTAAGGAAATAATGCTTGATTCACCTAGGTTTTCAATGCTTCGCTCCAAACAATGAGTCATGCACGTCATGAGTTCACCTGAAGAGTGATTTTTACGAAATCCGTACTGAACATCGGATAAAAGAACATTCGAATCCAGATAGTTCATTAGTCTGAAATTAACGATAGATCCCATTACCTTCGATAGAACCAACTACAAAGCAATAGGACGGTAGTTCGTAGGTGTCAATTTATCACCTTTTTTCGGAACGGGTTGAATATTTGCTATTTTCCAAATTGATGGAAAAACACCTGTCTTCATTGAGAGATGAAACAATTTGCTACGCGGTTTTGCCAAAGTATGATGACATCTTTTCAATACTATTGGCGGAATACTATTGGGGTCAAGTTCTTTCAGAATCATTGAAACAACCCGTTTCCGGAAATAGATTTTAGACATACCTGGACCTAGATTTGGGAGAATTGGAGGGCTTTGGTTAGTTAAAGGAAGGGTAGAAGCACCAGCGAAATGAGAAGCTAAGAGATTAGCTTTCTCAATATCAGTACTATAATGAATACAATTAAGAAATAAAGAAGGAATAGACGAATTTTTCATTCAAATTCAAGGTTTTCTTCAGAAGTGCAATTAACGTAGACGAAATGGGCTGCTTTTTTACACGCGACTGCTGACCTACAATTTTCGTTAAACCATTTCTTCTTACGAGTATTGTTTTTTTTTAAATGAAGAAGGAATGCAATTTTTCACTCCTAGCAAAATGGTAGACGTGATAAGTTGAGATGCTTCATCAGCATTATTGCTGGAAAAGCAGGTTGACCAATTAAATGAGCTATAAAATTGGTTCAGGTGCTCCCAGTTTGCATTTTTATAGTGCCAGAGTAGCCTTTTATGAGTAGGCTCTATAATGGCTGGTGTTAATGAAAATTTGGCTACTACCAAAGCATGGTCAGAAAGTCGTAATGGAGCAGATACATCAATTGAATATTTCATTGGCATAGAAGTTAGAAATAAATCTAAAAGGTGAGGTGATTGACCAGAAGTATCGGGATACCTAGTTGGGTGAGAAGGTTAATATTTGAAAAAAGTTCTGCAGTTTCACCAGAACTACCTCTACCATTCGAATAGGTCAACCATGAATCATTTTGGACATTAAATTCGCCCAAGACAACCAATTCTGAAAATGGGGAGGATTGGTAAATTTTGTCTATAGTTTTAGATAAGTAATTAAACTCAATTTTAGTGTCAAAAGGTGACAAATTAGGACTACGATAAATGGAACAAATAAACATCGAATGGTTTGAAATTTTAATTTCAATCCATATCGTATTGAACATGGGATTACTGTTTGGAATAATAAATTTAGGTACATTAAAAGAGATATCATCACGAATAAAAATAATAACCCCACGATGTGGAACCAAACAGTCGAAACAAGAATACCCCGGACAATGAAAATCATTTGGGGTACCCAAATAAGAGGCCTGCGTTTCACAAAAACTGAGAATCGCAGGTTTATTCGCGTCGAGATGTGCTGCGATCGAGTTAAAATTACTTTTAATGCCGCGAATATTTGTGAAATGAATTTCAAAATAAGAATTATATAAGTTTGTAGTACCAGGCCTAACAAACGAAAAAGGCACGCACAGCTACTGAGTCAATAAGTCAATAAAAATTCTGCTTCTAAAAACTATTCAAATAAATAAATTATTTAAAAAATTTAAAAATTTTTATAAAAAATTATTTTTACGTAACTGCTTTTTTGAAGAATGAATGAACAACCATCTGTTGCCAAATAAGATGGCACGAATAAATAAGATGCAAGAAATCATCAACTTCAATTGAATACTCCAACTATCAAAGCTTCAAAACAAATCCGACACAATGGAAATTAGCTGGAATTCATCAATTCCAGAAGACTTATTTTCTTTGCTTGCTTAACTTTTGTTTCAAAAATCCACTTCTGTAAATCTGCTAGCCAAAGATATTATTTCAGTTGAAGATGAAAGTTCAGTTTTCAGAAATCAAGTCAGAAGAATTTTTTAGCGTGTGTGTTCTCTGAGAAAATATTATTGATATTTGTTGGTTTTCATGTCTTCTGAGCTCGTTATATTCATCTTCACGTGCCCACGTTCTATGAGATTGTTGCATTGCTCGGTACGCAATATTCTTACGATCAGACGCTAGCTCATATTCGTCATCGAACCAGTCATTCCTATCACTGCGATCACTGCTTATGATGGAGTCAGTAGTACTAGTGACAGTGATCTTGCTTTAAAGCCGATAGCGGTGGTTTCTAGTCAGCAAAAGAATCCAATTTTGCTGACTAGAAACCCCACCTCGAGCACATGATGTCTAGCATGACAGCTGTAATATATGTAATGTTTTGATTTTTGTAAGACACCATTCCCCGTCCACCGCATCTCGTGCATTGCTGTTATGTCAGCCTTATATTTAGACAGGGTATCTGCTGCTGTGCAGCTAGAGCTATATACAGTGAGCGTACGTTCCATGAGAAAATTCTTAAATCGTTTAGCCGTTTTCGTTTTCGTGGTCGTCGTCATTCATAAGTGTATCCGAGGCTGATTTTGGGTTCCGTAATAATAATTCTGTACGGGCGAGGTTATTGGACTCGCGCCAACCTTACTTTGAAGGGACTAGCCCGATCATTCAGCTTTTCTTGCATTGGAGGAAAAGCATACCAATGCAGTGAAAAATACGATAATCGGCTGTATTTGTGAAATGTGAATACAGTGTAGAAAGAATTGTCCTTAGTAAAAAAAAAGTGAGAAACGTAAGTGGTAGTAGTGAGAAATAGAAAAATTTTATATGGAATTGGCTCTTTTCTTACAGTGCTTTCGATTTGCTGAGTACAGTGAAGGTTTGGTGTCCCATTTCAACAGCGTTCTCGACGAAAACCAGAGATGGTTTGAAATTTTAATTTCAATCCATATCGTATTGAACATGGGATTACTGTTTGGAATAATAAATTTAGGTACATTAAAAGAGATATCATCACGAATAAAAATAATAACCCCACGATGTGGAACCAAACAGTCGAAACAAGAATACCCCGGACAATGAAAATCATTTGGGGTACCCAAATAAGAGGCCTGCGTTTCACAAAAACTGAGAATCGCAGGTTTATTCGCGTCGAGATGTGCTGCGATCGAGTTAAAATTACTTTTAATGCCGCGAATATTTGTGAAATGAATTTCAAAATAAGAATTATATAAGTTTGTAGTACCAGGCCTAACAAACGAAAAAGGCACGCACAGCTACTGAGTCAATAAGTCAATAAAAATTCTGCTTCTAAAAACTATTCAAATAAATAAATTATTTAAAAAATTTAAAAATTTTTATAAAAAATTATTTTTACGTAACTGCTTTTTTGAAGAATGAATGAACAACCATCTGTTGCCAAATAAGATGGCACGAATAAATAAGATGCAAGAAATCATCAACTTCAATTGAATACTCCAACTATCAAAGCTTCAAAACAAATCCGACACAATGGAAATTAGCTGGAATTCATCAATTCCAGAAGACTTATTTTCTTTGCTTGCTTAACTTTTGTTTCAAAAATCCACTTCTGTAAATCTGCTAGCCAAAGATATTATTTCAGTTGAAGATGAAAGTTCAGTTTTCAGAAATCAAGGCAGAAGAATTTTTTAGCGTGTGTGTTCTCTGAGAAAATATTATTGATATTTGTTGGTTTTCATGTCTTCTGAGCTCGTTATATTCATCTTCACGTGCCCACGTTCTATGAGATTGTTGCATTGCTCGGTACGCAATATTCTTACGATCAGACGCTAGCTCATATTCGTCATCGAACCAGTCATTCCTATCACTGCGATCACTGCTTATGATGGAGTCAGTAGTACTAGTGACAGTGATCTTGCTTTAAAGCCGATAGCGGTGGTTTCTAGTCAGCAAAAGAATCCAATTTTGCTGACTAGAAACCCCACCTCGAGCACATGATGTCTAGCATGACAGCTGTAATATATGTAATGTTTTGATTTTTGTAAGACACCATTCCCCGTCCACCGCATCTCGTGCATTGCTGTTATGTCAGCCTTATATTTAGACAGGGTATCTGCTGCTGTGCAGCTAGAGCTATATACAGTGAGCGTACGTTCCATGAGAAAATTCTTAAATCGTTTAGCCGTTTTCGTTTTCGTGGTCGTCGTCATTCATAAGTGTATCCGAGGCTGATTTTGGGTTCCGTAATAATAATTCTGTACGGGCGAGGTTATTGGACTCGCGCCAACCTTACTTTGAAGGGACTAGCCCGATCATTCAGCTTTTCTTGCATTGGAGGAAAAGCATACCAATGCAGTGAAAAATACGATAATCGGCTGTATTTGTGAAATGTGAATACAGTGTAGAAAGAATTGTCCTTAGTAAAAAAAGTGAGAAACGTAAGTGGTAGTAGTGAGAAATAGAAAAATTTTATATGGAATTGGCTCTTTTCTTACAGTGCTTTCGATTTGCTGAGTACAGTGAAGGTTTGGTGTCCCATTTCAACAGCGTTCTCGACGAAAACCAGAGAACGCTGTAGAAATGGGACAACAAACCTTCACTGTACCTAGAAAATCGAAAGCCTTATTAATTACCAACACATCTAATTTTCGTACTTTTTAAAGATGTATCTGTGGTCTAGCAAAACAGTTGGGCTTTCTATAGAGAGGGTTTTGAATTTGAGCCAACAAATTATCGAAGTTTCTACGAACACAAAGGCAATATAGCAAATATGCTGTGTCATTTACATTATCACATACGTTTGTAGTATTAAAGTGGAAAAGACTATTTATATTCGCATCATTACTTATGCCAACGATATCAAGAGATACGAAGCACAACAAAAATGTTTATACAAAAATGAATGGGTTCCTCAATTCAAATGTGCTGTACACTCAGGGTTTACTTTTCATCACCGTCAATAGAGTAAGTGTCGAGCCCAGTCAGTAGTAGGTCGCCGTGGTCGTCGTCATTCATAAGTGTATCCGAGGCTGATTTTGGGTTCCGTAATAATAATTCTGTACGGGCGAGGTTATTGGACTCGCGCCAACCTTACTTTGAAGGGACTAGCCCGATCATTCAGCTTTTCTTGCATTGGAGGAAAAGCATACCAATGCGGTGAAAAATACGATAATCGGCTGTATTTGTGAAATGTGAATACAGTGTAGAAAGAATTGTCCTTAGTAAAAAAAGTGAGAAACGTAAGTGGTAGTAGTGAGAAATAGAAAAATTTTATATGGAATTGGCTCTTTTCTTACAGCGCTTTCGATTTGCTGAGTACATTGAAGGTTTGGTGTCCCATTTCAACAGCGTTCTCGACGAAAACCAGAGAACGCTGTAGAAATGGGCAACAAACCTTCACTGTACCCAGAAAATCGAAAGCCTTATTAATTACCAACACATCTAATTTTCGTACTTTTTAAAGATGTATCTGTGGTCTAGCAAAACAGTTGGGCTTTCTATAGAAAGGGGTTTTGAATGTGAGCCAACAAATTATCGAAGTTTCTACGAACACAAAGGCAATATAGCAAATATGCTGTGTCATTTACATTATCACATACGTTTGTAGTATTAAAGTGGAAAAGACTATTTATATTCGCATCATTACTTATGCCAACGATATCAAGAGGAACGAAGCAGAACAAAAATGTTTATACAAAAATGAATGGGTTCCTCAATTCAAATGTGCTGTACACTCAGGGTTTACTTTTCATCACCGTCAATAGAGTAAGTGTCGAGCCCAGTCAGTAGTAGGTATCGAGACGCAGGCGAGACAGTAGACAGTGCGAGTCAGTGCGAGTCAGTGCCAGTCAGCGCGAGTAAATTGTTTTCCTTAGCTTTTATTAGTTCATTGCACACTTATTTGTGCCTTAATTATTTAATTTAATAAATGTTTCTTAATCAATATGTGCTTACTTAATTTGTTGAATCCTACATACATATTATTATTCTTCGAAGCATGGATGAAAATTTAATACTGCACATCGCTCATAAAATTTGAAGAAAATGGAAGAACATCGGGTAATTTTTTTAAATAGTTTGTATGGGAGCCCCTCGACTCCTGGGCCCAAAACTTCCTAATTTTAATAGAAGTTATTGTCACCGGAAATACACATGTGCACAAGTGTAAATTTAAAGAAAATTGGGCTTTAAGATGTGGGTTAAAAATTGATTGCAAGATAACACTGACCAGCCATCCAGCCAGCCACCGACAACCGGTCACGCGAAGTTAATATAGAGAATTAAAAAAAACAACCTATAAAAATTAAAGTTTTTATTGTAAGTTCTCTAATTAGTGATACACATGTGTATTTGAAGAAAATAGAGTAACTTTGTAACGTGTTTTGCTGGGTTTACGCTCGTCGAAATACCCAGGGTTTAAATGCGGACAAATTAATAAGTAAGATAGTTGGTTTCTTTGTCTTTTTATTTCTCTTTTCTTTTATTTATTTTTTTACAACGTCGGTATGATTCATAATACGTACATTACTAATAGCTTAAAAGAAGAATATACATATACTACGGGGTCAGATGGTCAGCTTAGAACGGTCTTCAAGCACGTTGCTCAGCTGGCGATCAAAAAATTCAAGTGGGACGTGGCTAGATGGTTAGCTAAGTATGGTTTTCAAGCACGCTGCTCAGTCTAACGTTCGAAAAGTAAGGAAAACGGAGCTTGATGGTCAGCTGAGAACGGTGTTCAAGCAGGTTGTTCAGTCGAACGATCGAAAAATCAGTGAAAATGGAGCGGTCAGTCGGAGAAGTCTACCAGTTGGTTTTAGAGTCGAGTGACTCACAGTTTATTTAAAAAAGGCCTCGGTGAGACTTGCCAACCGGCGGTTTATATAAGTGGCTGTACTCAGCAAACCTTGGTTGCAAAATTCATTAATAAGTTTAGTAGAACTAGGACCCCTTTAGTTGGGTTTCGTGCTCCAGTTCATTACTTCTTTCGTTCAGCCGTTTGGGAATTATTTTGGCATAGACAAAATAAAAGAAGGTAATATTTTGTAATTTTCTGGTTTGTTGTTTTAATTTAGACCTATTTGGATTTGGTCGTCCCCACCTACTGTTTGGGTGTCCAGCCTTTTGGGTTAATTAATGTTTTCATTTAAGTGCTTTAATTTGTTGCAACCGCCCACATGCATTCTTGCCACTGCTCTGCCAGCATCTGAAAAAAAAATGTTTACAAACAATAGAGAAACAATGTTATATTAATGTCTAATTGGCATTACGTAAAACGTACATTCCATGAGATTTTTAATACGTCCACCGCACCTGAAAAATAAAATAAAAGAAAAACAAGCAGTACCAAATTCTAAGTAAATAAGTAAACTGAGACGTGATTTCTGTCCTTCCCAAAAGCTTTCATTTCTGGTTCAGAAGGAATGCACGTCTCTACAAAAGGGAACTTGTACTTATCTCTAGAATCTTGCTGCAGCAACAACAAAAACAAAGCAGAAATCTGCCGCTGGCAAACTGCAAATTTGCAAATCCATTTTTTTTTGTTTAGACAAGGGGTTGGATTGACCCCCGGTCTTCCCGACACATACAGCGAGTATAACTTTTTTAACATTCACTCGCAACTGAATTAAACAAAATTAAACGAAAAATACGCACACAAATTTTTTTTGTAAAAGAAACGAAGAGATAAACAACATGCAACCGATCAAAATATGACACATTTACCAAATCTCTTTGACAACATGATTAGTAGCTCTATTGAAAGCATAGATGGAGCTGTAGGATGTCTCCATACATTAAAACGTCGTCTATTACTTTTAGTCAGTACATAAAATTAATGTGAATACTTGATGGCTTTTTTAAATTCTCTATATTAACTTCGCTTGCCCGTGGCTGCCTGGCTTGCTGGCTGGTCAGATTTTATGATCAATTTTTAACCCACTTCCCACAGTCCGATTTTATTGAAATTTTGCACACATGTATATTTCCGGTGACAATACTTTCTATCGGGCTGCGGGATCGTGGGGCTCCCATCCAAATTTTTCCATTTAGCGGCATCAGATCATATCATACTATAATTACTGTGTTCTGTGTGCGCTGATGTGCTGTTAGCAGCGCTGCTTGCTTTACGAATGTGGTTGTTTTGTTGTTGTATTGCAGCAGAGAGTATATAGAGATATCAATAATAAGTAGAACAAATATTTTTATACAAAACTGAATGGTTCCGCAATTAAAATCTGGGTACACTCAGTTGTGTGAGTGCATTATTAATTTGTGTTTGTAAAATATTACGCAAAACCTTTTCTAAAGAAAGCCTAACTGTTTTGCGGATACACAGAAATATACTTAAAAAAATCCCAAATGTTTATGTATTGGTAAACAACAAAAGAGCAAAATCCTTATACAATTTTTCTGGTTCCCTCTACCACATTTTACGTTTCTCGCTCTTCGCACTACCACCAGTTAAAGCGTTTCATAAAATGCTTCTGCTTATTTTTTGTACACTGTATTCACATCTCACAAACACAGACCCGTTTTGGATTGTTTCACTGCATTAGTATGCGTACAGTACAAAACCTTCTCTACAGAAAGCCCAACTGTTTCGCTGATACACAGATACATGCTTAAAAAAATCCCAAATGGTTATGTATTGGTAATCAACAAAAGTGCAAAATCCATATAAAATTTTTCTGTTTCCCACTACCACATCTTACGTTTCTCGCTCTTTGCGACTGTTTATTTTTCGTACACTGTATTCACATCCCACAGACACAGACGCATTTGGGATTGTTCAGTGCATCAGTATGCATACAGTTGTGAGCTGCGGCTTCTTTGTTTTCAGTTGCTATGTTTTCACCACCAAATCGAATCTCCGATCAGAGAATTTACAAGAAAAATTTCAATTTTTAAATTCGCTTGCCCGTGGCACGTCTGTCTGTCGGTCGGTCGGTCTGTTTGTCGTGGAATCTTGCGAACAATTTTTAACTCACTTTCCAAAGCCAGATTTTATTGAATTATTGAATTTTTTTTTAAAATTAACCCCATTTTCTTTAAATTTTATACACATATGTTTCTCCGATGGGCAAAACTTTTTGTAAAAAATTTGGAGACCCCGGGCTCCTCATAAAATTTTTTTAAAAAAATTAACCCGATTTTCTTAAATTTTTATAAACATGTGTATCTCCGATGGACAACAGTTTTTATAAAAAATTTTAATACCCCGGGCCCCGGGCTGTGGGGCAATTTTTTTTAAAAAATTAACTTAAAAAATTAACCCAATTTTCTTCAAATTTTATAGAAGAATGTATTTCCGATGGACAACACTTTTTGTAAAAATTTTGGGGACCCCGGGTCATAGGGTCATGGGGCCCCAACAAATTTAAAAAAAAAATTAAGTAGTCACAGATAAAAGATCATTAATAAAAATGAGGAAGAGAGTCGGGGAACATTTAAGTAATGAACTTTGGACTTGAAACCGTCAAAAAAAAAACTTGAATTGAGCGGTCCAAAAGAAAGCTTCTAAACCAATAAAGTAGTTTTTTTTCGACTCCATAAGCACGCATTTTAGACAAAATAGCTTGATACCAAACTCTGTCAAATGCCTTAGAAATATCGAGTGCAACAGCTTTGCTTTCTCCAAATTGATGCAAAGACCGGTTCCACTGTTCGGTGAGATGTACCATCAAATCATCAGTAGAACATTGCCTACGAAATCGATATTGCCGGTCACTAAGGATTTCAAGATGTTTCGTTGGTTTCAAGATGTTTCTTAAGCTGAAAATTGATCAGCGTTTCCATGACCTTCGAAAGAATGGATATAAGTGCTATGGGTCGGTACAAAGAAAGAGACGACGGTTCGCCTTTTTTGGTATGGAAGAGTCCATAAGAATAGGATAGATGGGAAAGCTTACGTAATGGTAATGCCATCTTGGAATAACACCTCTTCAGAACCTATGGGGAAATACAATACTCCGAAAGAAGTTGTTAAGGCCGTCTCAATTCGCTTTCTCGTATTGCCACACTGTTTTTGGGAGTTTTTTTCTCTAACTACGTGGTTTATTAACGATAAATTAGCTGATACTTCACATTGGTCTGACGAGCCTAGAGGCGATAATACATTGACGGAGTACTTATCAGGACGAGAGGTAAGAAACAAGTCAAAGTGTGTTTGCGGAATGATATGCATGTTTGTTTGTTTGTTTGTTTGTTTGTTTGTTTGTTTGTTTGTTTGTTTGTTTGTTTGTTTGTTTGTTTGTTTGTTTGTTTGTTTGTTTGTTTGTTTGTTTGTTTGTTTGTTTGTTTGTTTGTTTGTTTGTTTGTTTGTTTGTTTGTTTGTTTGTTTGTTTGTTTGTTTGTTTGTTTGTTTGTTTGTTTGTTTGTTTGTTTGTTTGTTTGTTTGTTTGTTTGTTTGTTTGTTTGTTTGTTTGTTTGTTTGTTTGTTTGTTTGTTTGTTTGTTTGTTTGTTTGTTTGTTTGTTTGTTTGTTTGTTTGTTTGTTTGTTTGTTTGTTTGTTTGTTTGTTTGTTTGTTTGTTTGTTTGTTTGTTTGTTTGTTTGTTTGTTTGTTTGTTTGTTTGTTTGTTTGTTTGTTTGTTTGTTTGTTTGTTTGTTTGTTTGTTTGTTTGTTTGTTTGTTTGTTTGTTTGTTTGTTTGTTTGTTTGTTTGTTTGTTTGTTTGTTTGTTTGTTTGTTTGTTTGTTTGTTTGTTTGTTTGTTTGTTTGTTTGTTTGTTTGTTTGTTTGTTTGTTTGTTTGTTTGTTTGTTTGTTTGTTTGTTTGTTTGTTTGTTTGTTTGTTTGTTTGTTTGTTTGTTTGTTTGTTTGTTTGTTTGTTTGTTTGTTTGTTTGTTTGTTTGTTTGTTTGTTTGTTTGTTTGTTTGTTTGTTTGTTTGTTTGTTTGTTCTTATCTTGATCTTAGTGTTGAATCTAGGGTTTTCGTGGTCACTGAGTTGAATGGTGATGGTAAGACAGCTCCATGCGGATGGGGTGATAACTGTGGGAGGGGGGGGGGGGGTGACCGATATTAGTGTTGATTCTATGGTTTTCGGGGTCGCTGAGTTGAATGGTGATGGTAAGACAGCTCCATAGTGATGGGGTGATAACTAAGGGGACGGGGGGTGACCGATATAAGTGTTGATTCTATGGTTTTCAGGGTCGCTGAGTTCAATCGTGGTGGTAAGACAGCTCCAGCCGGATTGACGACAACAAAGGGGGGGGGGGGGGGTGAACGATATTAGTGTTGATTCTATGGTTTTCGGGGTCGCTGAGGTGAATGGTGATGGTAATACAGCTCCAGGGGGATGGGGTGATAACTATGGTGAGGGGGGGTGACCGATGTTAGTGTTGATTCTATGGTTTTCGGGGTCGCTGAGTTTAATGGTGATGGTAAGACAGCTCCAGGGGGATGGGGCTATTACTAAGGGGTGGGGGGGTGACCGATATTAGTGTTGATTCTATGGTTTTCGTGGTCGCTGAGATGATTGGTGATGGTAAGACAGCTCCAGGGGGATGGGGTGATAACTGAGGGGGGGAGGGTGTCCGATATTAGTGTTAAATCTATGGTTTTCGTGGTCGCTGAGTTGAATGGTGATGGTAAGACAGCTCCAGGGGGATGGGGCTATTGCTAAGGGGTGGGGGGGGGGGTGACCGATATTAGTGTTGATTCTATGGTTTTCGTGGTCGCTGAGTTGATTGGTGATGGTAAGACAGCTCCAGGGGGATGGGGCGATGACTAAGTGGTGGGGGGGGTGACCGATATAAGTTTTGATCCTATGGTTTTCGGGGTCGCTGAGTTGAATGGTGATAGTAAGACAGCTCTAGTGGGATGGGGTCGGTAACGGAGGGGGGGGGGGTTGACCGATATTATTGTCGATTCTATAGTTTTCGGGGTCGCTGAGTTGAATGGTGATGGTAAGACAGCCCTAGGGGGATGGGGTTGATAACGGAGAGGTGTGACCAATATTAGTGTCGATTCTATGGTTTTTGGGGTCGCTGAGTTGAATAGTGATGGTAAGAAAGCTCTTGGTGGATGGGGTGATAACGGAGGGGGGGTGACCAATATTAGTGTCGATTCTATGGTTTTCGGGTTCGCTGAGTTGAATAGTGATGGTAAGACAGCTCTTGGTGGATGAGTTATAACTAAGGGGAGGGGGTGGGTGACCAATATAATTGTTGATTCTATGGTTTTCGGGGTCGCTGAGTTGAATGGTGATAGTAAGACAGCTCTAGTGGGATGGGGTGGATAACAGAGGGGGGGGGTTGACCGATATTAGTGTCGATTCTATAGTTTTCGTGGTCGCTGGGTTGAATGGTGATGATAAGACAGTTCTAGCGCGATGGGGTCGATAATGGAGGGGGGGGGGGGGGGGTTGACCGATATTAGTGTCGATTCTATAGTTTTCGGGGTCGCTGAGTTAAATGGTGATGGTAAGACAGCTCTAGGGGGATGGGGTTGATAACGGGGGGGCGGTGACCAATATTAGTGTCGATTCTATGGTTTTCGGGGTCGCTGAGTTGAATAGTGATGGTAAGACAGCTCTTGGTGGATGGAGTGATAACTAAGGGGAGGGGGTGGGTGACCAATATAAGTGTTGATTCTATGGTTTTCGGGGTCGCTGAGTTGAATGGTGATGGTAAGACAGCTCCAGGAGGGATAGGGTGATAGCATAGTGGAGGGGGGTTGTCCTATATTAGTGTTGATTCTGTTTTTCGGGGTCGCTGAGTTGAATGGTGATGGCAACACAGTTCCAGGGGGATGGGGTGATAACTAAGGGGAGGGAGGGGGGTGACCGATATAACTGTTGATTCTATGGTTGTCGGGGTCGCTGAGTTGAATGGTGATGGTAAGATAGCTTCAGGGGGATGGGGTGATAACTAAGGGGTGGGGGGTGACCGATATTAGGGTTGATTCTATGTTTTTCGGGGTCGCTGAGTTGAATGGTGATGGTAAGACAGCTCCAGGGGGATGGGGATGAGGTGGGATGGTGTCCGATATTAGTGTTGAATCTATGGTTTTCGTGGTCGCTGAGTTGAATGGTGATGGTAAGACAGCTCCAGGGGGAGGGTGGTGATAACTGAGGGGTAGGGGGGTGACCGATATTTGTGTTGATTCTATGGTTGTCGGGATCGCTGAGTTGAATGGTGATGGTAAGATAGCTTCAGGGGGATGGGGTGATAACTAAGGGGTGGGGGCTGACCGATATTAGTGTTGAATCTATGTTTTTCGGGGTCGCTGAGTTGAATGGTGATGGTAAGACAGCTCCAGGGGGATGGGGATGAGGTGGGAGGGTGTCCAATATTAGTGTCCATTGTGTGGTCGCTGAGTTGAATGGTGATGGTAACACAGCTCTATGGGATTTGGGTGATAACTGAGGGTTAGGGGGGTGACCGATACAAGTGTTGATTCTATGGTTTTCTGGGTCGCTGAGTTGAACGGTGATGGTAAGACAGCTCCAGGGGGATGGGGCGATGACTAATGGTGGGGGGGTGACCGATATAATTTTTGATCCTATGGTTTTCGGGGTCGCTGAGTTGAATGGTGATAGTAAGACAGCTCTAGTGGGATGGGGTCGGTAACGGGGGGGGGGGGGGTTGACCGATATTAGTGTCGATTCTTTATTTTCCGGGGTCGCTGAGTTGAATGGTGATGGTAAGACAGCTCTAGGGGGTTGGGGTTGATAACGGAGGGGGGGCGACCAATATTAGTGTCGATTCTATAGTTTTCGGGGTCGCTGAGTTGAATGGTGATGGTAAGACAGCTCTAGGGGGATGGGGTTGATAACGGAGGGGGGGTGACCAATATAAGTGTTGATTCTATGGTTTTCGGGATCGCTGAGTTGAATGGTGATGGTAAGACAGCTCCAGGAGGGATGGGGTGATAGCATAGGCGAGGGGGGTTGACCTATATTAGTGTTGATTCTGTTTTTCGTGGTCGCTGAGTTGAATGGTGATGGTAAGACAGCTCCTGGGGGAGGGGGGGTGACCGATATTAGTGTTGATTCTATGGTAACGAAGGGGGGGTGACCAATATTAGTGTCGATTCTATGGTTTTCGGGGTCGCTGAGTTAAATAGTGATGGTAAGACAGCTCTTGGTGGATGGGGTGATAACTAAGGGGAGGGGGTGGGTGACAAATTTAAGTGTTGATTCTATGGTTTTCGGGGTCGCTGAGTTGAATGGTGATAGTAAGACAGCTCTAGTGGGATGGAGTCGATAACGGAGGGTGGGGGGGGTTGACCGATATTAGTGTCGATTCTACAGTTTTCGTGGTCGCTGGGTTGAATGGTGATGATAAGACAGGTCTAGCGGGATTGTGGGTCGATAACGGAGGGGGGGGGGGGGGGTGACCGATATTAGTGTCGATTCTATAGTTTTCGGGGTCGCTGAGTTGAATGGTGATGGTAAGACAGCTCTAGGGGGATGGGGTTGATAACGGAGTGGGGATGACCAATATTAGTGTCGATTCTATGGTTTTCGGGGTCGCTGAGTTGAATAGTGATGGTAAGACAGCCCTTGGTGGATGGGGTGATAACTATGGGGAGGGGGTGGGTGACCAATATAAGTGTTGATTCTATGGTTTTCGGGATCGCTGAGTTGAATGGTGATGGTAAGACAGCTCCAAGAGGGATGGGGTGATAGCATAGGGGAGGGGGGTTGACCTTTATTAGTGTTGATTCTGTTTTTCGGGGTCGCTGAGTTAAATGGTGATGGTAAGATAGCTTCAGGGGTATGGGGTGATAACTAAGGGGTGGGGGGTGACCGATATTAGTGTTGATTCTATGGTTTTCGGGGTCGCTGAGTTGAATGGTGATGGTAATACAGCTCCAGGGGGATGGGGTGATAACTAAGGGGAGGGGGTGGGTGACCAATATAAGTGTTGATTCTAAGGTTGTCGGGGTCGCTGAATTGAATGGTGATGGTAAGATAGCTTCAGGGGTATGGGGTGATAACTAAGGGGTGGGGGGTGACCGATATTAGTGTTGATTCTATGGTTTTCGGGGTCGCTGAGTTGAATGGTGATGGTAATACAGCTCCAGAGTGATGGGGTGATAGCTGAGGGGGGAGGGTGTCCGATATTAGTGTTGAATCTATGGTTTTCGTGGTCGCTGATTTGAATGGTGATGGTAAGATAGCTCTAGGGGGATTTGGTGATCACTGAGGGGGGGAGGGTGTCCGATATTAGTGTTTAATCTATGGGTTTCGTGGTCGCTGAGTTGAATGGTGATGGTACGACAGCTCCCGAAGGATGGTTGAAAACAAAGGGGCGTGGGGGGGGGGGGGGGGGGGTTGACCGATATAAGTGTTGATTCTATGGTTTTCGGGGTCGCTGAGTTGAATGGTGATGGTAAGACAGCTCCAGGGGGATGGGTGATAACAAAGGGTGATGGGGTGATAGCTGAGGGGGGAGGGTGTCCGATATTAGTGTTGAATCTATGGTTTTCGTGGTCGCTGAGTTGAATGGTGATGGTATTTCGATGGTAATACAGCTCCAGGGGGATGGGGTGATAACTGAGAGGGGAGGGTGTCCGATATTAGTGTTGAATCTATGGTTTTCGTGGTCGCTGAGTTGAATGGTGAGGGTTAGACAGCTCCATGCGGATGGGGTGATAACTGTGGGAAAGGGGGGGGTCACCGATATTAGTGTTGATTCTATGGTTTTCGGGGTCGCTGAGTTGAATGGTGATGGTAAGACAGCTCCAGGAGGATGGGTGATAACAAAGGGGCGTGGGGGGTGACCAATATAAGTGTTGATTATATGGTTTCATGGTGATGGTAAGACAGCTCCAGGGGGATTGTTATGTACGCGTATACATATAAAAGAAATAAACCATTAATCTAGAAGAATAAAAAAACCCACCCCCTAACCTATAAGATAATTTACATGAATATCCAGTCACCTTTTTAAATCCCAAGCATTGAAGTTGGCAGTAATGCAGCATTGCAGCGATGGTATCTGAAAAACAGAATCTCAACTTCAATAAAATAAAGTCCACTTACCTGTACAATGAGATAATCCTCAGCCGACGTCGAATGCATGTGTCGAATGCATGTGTAGAATGCAAGTGCCGAATGCATGTGTAGAATGCATGTGCCGAATGCATATACCGAGAAAGCCAAACCAAAAATTGAAAAACATCATGCCAGTTTGAAGTGGCTTATGTCGCAGAACGACCTGTCTGGCCGTTTGGCTAGGTGGAGCTTAAAGCTACAAGCCTTTGACTTGATGCTCTATCTCGTGTTCACATGGAGGAACTCTCATTAGATGTTAGCCTAATGGACGTTGACCTGAATTCCCCACATTTTTCTTCCGACGAATACGAGGAGCTAAAGAAGACAGTAAAAGATGGACAAGGTAAATTTCCCGACATATGCATTTCGGACAATTATGTTTACAAACGGACAAATATACGTACCGGAGACGCACTACAAGAAGATAGAGCTTGGAAGCTCTGGGTACCGTCTGAGTTGAGGAAGAGTCTTCTGAGTTCGGCTCATGATTCTCCAGCTGCAGGACATGGAGGCATTCATAAGACGCTGCATAAGTTAAGACAGAAATACTTTTGGCCTGGAATGACTATAGATGTAAACGACTTTATAAAAAACTGTGATATATGTAAGTGCAATAAAAGTACGAATAGGACGAATAGACCACCAATGGGGGTACAGACGGTGACTGAACGACCATTTCAGCGCCTGTACATTGACTTTCTGGGACCCTATCCTAGGACCAAAAAAGGCAACACCCAAATATTTGTTGTGCTTGACCACTTCAGCAAATTTGTCTTTCTTAAACCCATAAGGAAGGCAACTTCAGCTGCAGTGGTCCAGTACTTAGAGGAAGCTATTTTTCATGATTTTGGGGTTCCAGAATGTATACACTCTGACAACGGAAAGCAATTCATATCTGAACTATTTTCCAGTTTTCTAAAGCGCTACGGGGTTAAGCACGTGAGGACTGCGGTCTACTCTCCGCAGGCCAATGCTTCAGAACGTGTGAACCGTAGCGTACTGACCAAGATCCGTTCATACCTTGGAAGCGACCAACGCGACTGGGACAAGCATGTTAGCTTTGCGGCATTTTCACTGCGAAGTGTTGCGCACGAAGCTACTAGCCTAGAGCCATATTATGCTGTCTTCGGCTTCCAAATGGCACAGAACGGATCCGCGTTTGACATTATGCGATGGTTAAACGACATTAAACAATCAGACGTCAGAATTTTAGAGACAAGGGACAAACAACAAATTATAAGGGACGAGATATTTAGAAATTTAAGTAAGGCACATGACAAAGGAGAAAAGACCTACAATTTGAGAAGCCGAGACATTAAATACAAAGTTGGACAGACTGTATATAGACGCAATTTCAGACAGAGTGACAAGATAGCAAGCTATAATGCCAAACTTGGACCGAAAGCTATTAAAAGTATTATATTAAAAACTATAGGAAATTCCCTATATGAAGTAGGGAATTTGAGAGGAGAAAAGGTAGGCATTTTTCATGCCAAAGACCTCTTTGCCCAGTAGTGATTGTAAGAGTTTAAGAAATTGACGATTATTTATTATTTATTATCTATAATTTATTATTCTTTATTTATTATTTATTATTTATTATTCTTGACTATAATTTCTGTGATATTTAGGTTTAAGGCTTATGTGCAATTATTAGGATTATGTGCAATATTTTATATTTTTTTTTACGCTCGCGGAAAACTATTCTGAAGGGTATATGGTGCCGTGACCAAGTAGGTAATACAGTTAAATTGCCACTTAAATTTAATTTGCAATGTTTTACTGTATACGCTTATTTTTTTTACGTTCCATAACACTCGCGACCACTCATGTAATGGAGACGAGCCTGTTATGTACGCGTATACATATAAAAGAAATAAACCATTAATCTAGAAGAATAAAAAAATCCACCCCCAACCTATAAGATAATTGGATATTCATGTAAACTCACCTTTTTAAATCCCAAGCATTGAAGTTGGCAGTAATGCAGCATTGCAGCGATGGTATCTGAAAAAAAAAGGAAAAGCAAAAGCAGAATCTCAATAAAATAAAGTTCACTTACCTGTACAATGAGATAATCCTCAGCCGACGTCGAATGCATGTGCCGAATGCATATACCGAGAAAGCAAACCCAAAAATTGAAAAACATCATTCTATGACGAATATTAAAATTGAGACGCGATATCTATTTCTCAAATAGTTTTTCTTTTTGAAAGGCAGAAATCGCGCCTCTATATCACAGATTTACACTTACCTGTTGATTTTGCACAGCACTGCACAGTAGAATTTGCCACCACTTCGGCATACATGTAAAAAGCATAGCATTTTTTTTTTGTCCAATGGATTTCAGGGCCAGGGGCTGGATATTCCCCCAACCCTATCGACACTATATTTCTATGCCCGAATAAATAAATAAAATTAAAAAAACCAACAAACAAACAAAAGAAATAAACAAACGAAATATAAACAACAAAAAAACACAAAAGTCAAATTTTTTTTGTTCAAAGCAGTTTTTGGTTAAATAAATTATTAAAGTTTTCATTCAAATTTAAATTGAGCGATTTAAAAACAATTTTTTATAGTCGAAAGTAAATAGTGCTGTGGGTTAGAGCCAATTTTCAAAAGTGAATATATCAATCCATTTAAAAAAAAAAGCAAAAATGGTGCAAATGCACTAAACGCCATTTTCTTGGAAAGTTGGGATTTTGCCATCAAACTGAGACAGTCGAAGACTATTACTTAGTTTTTTTAAGAAAGTTTAAATTTAAAGTCTTGAAGTTAGAAATTTTTAGTGGTGGAAATTTGAAAAAAAAAAATTTAAATCCTCGTAGTTGGATACTCCATTTTTTTAAAAAAAAAAATGAAAATTGTGCAAACGTGCCAAACGCCATAATTTTTTTTTGCATGCCAAAGTTTGAACCGTCCAGTTACGTTCATAAAGAAAGCTGATGTAAAAAAAAACGCTACAACAACAACCATCAGTTAACAGCAAAGTTACAACAACAACCATCAGTTAACAGCAAAGTTACAACAACAACCATCAGTTAACAGCAAAGTTACAACAACAACCATCAGTTAACAGCAAATTTACAACAACAACCATCAGTTAACAGCAAAGCTACAACAACAATCATCTATGTAGTTAATTCAAAAAAAAACTACATCGTCCATCAAGGTAGTTAATTCAATAACTACATCAACCATCAATGCGACGGAGTTCATACTAGCTCATCTGCGACAAGAACCCCAAATTCCATTAAAAGGACTTCAAAAATATTAAATCGAATTTTGTTTGCCTCAAAAATTGAGCCATAAGTGAATTTATCGAGAATTGAGTTTTCTTTAGAGTTTTTTTATTCCATATAAAATTGAGTTTTTTTTTGAGTTTTTATTCAAAGTAAAATCGAATTTCCTACCTTCCTACCTTTTTTTTGAGTTTTTTATTTTAATTTAAAATTGAGTTTTTTTTTACTTGTTGGGAGTTTTTTTTATTGCATTCAATTTAATATTAAATCCGTTTAAGTTTTATTGAATTTCCTTTTCAAATGTAATTAGTGTAAACTGCGTTTAGTAGTAACTAATATTCTAGTAACCCACTTTGCTATAGGTGATTCAACGATATCGTGCCGGCAGGATCTCTTTGAAAAACACTCAAGTAAGTTCATTTACTTATATCCTTTTATACACCCGTTGGCTACTAAGAGCAGTATGAAATAATTGATAATTTTGAGTTTTTATTAAATTTCCTTTTTTTATTGGTCGAAATTTAATTTGTACTAACAATAATTTGTTTTATCATTCTTTTATAATTACAAATGAATTATAAATTCTTTGAAAATACATTTTTTACATTTCAATTGAATTTTAAAATATACTCATGTACTTTTATTGCTAAGCATATTTCCATTATATTTTAAATTGAATTTTTACATCCGTTAGTCTAATTTGAAGTTTTTTTTTGAATAAAAGGTAACAAATGTATTTAAAATTCGAAAAGATAAACAGTTGAGTTCTTATTGCCGTTGCCCATTGGGTGGGAGGCATAATTCTTTGTTGCTTTATATTTTTTTTGTGGTCCTACCATGAGTGAGTAATCAAGTTTGCTGTAGGTGTGTGGCTGGGATTGGTGATCCCACGGTGATTTCTCTAGGAGCTTTTCAGATGATGACGTGACGGACCATGGACGATCGGACGAAGTCGACCTTTCCTTCATGATTTTGTGAGGCCTCGGTACTGGTGCAATCAGGACATTCCTTTAGATTTAATTAGCTATTAAGTGAAAAAGAAAATTTCCTAAAAGAAATAAAATTTTCTTTTGTTAATTTTAAAGTAATTTTAATATAGAATAATATAGTCGTAAGTTTAGAATATATGAAAACAAAGGAATGACCTGGCTGCACCGGGACTGAGGGACGGTATCCTTTATTCCCTCCTTTATCCAGCCCCTTTTGATTCCGATTTTCCTTTTTTTATTTTTTTTTGATATAAGTCGACACGACAATTAAAATTTTTGTTCATGACTGGTAAGTGACAAGGACCGCCCGTCCGACGAACTAAGCCGAGCAACCGCAAGCGTGTCGCGACGTCCTTGCCAGTGGCAGAACCCCTAGTGGGACCTCGCTTCATAACAAATGGCGCCCAACGTTTTACGGCTCTACCCATCGTTTCTTGAAGAACAGGAATTTCCGAAAGGGGGAATCCGATGACCAACAAAGATGGCGAACTTGGTAGTATCCAAGGAGACACCGAAGAAGGTGTAGACGGAGCGGGATATGGTCGACTTGCAAACCAGGGAAATAGGCAGGCATTAGAGGATAATCGGGAGCTGGTTAACTTCATGAACAGCATAGTGACGACCGCTGTACAAAAAAGCCAGGCTGACCTGATGTCTGCTTTCGCAAAAAATATGGGCGAAATGATGTCCGTGTTTAAATCTAGTCTAGATACTCTCGGTAGTAGGATAGATAGCGTAGAAAAATGAAATCAGGTTCAGCAATAGAAAACACAGGCAATGCTAACATACAAACGTCTAAACCGACTTCGACGCCGACCGCTGACCACACGGGCAACAAGCCCAACATATTATTGTCACCGACTGGACGTAACGAAACTAGACGTAATCAAGCAATACACAAATACACAAGCAACAGCATGCCCACATTTCGCACTAGCGAATTAGGCGAAAGAAGGTTCTGCGATATGCATAAGTGGGGGATAAAATTCGACGGCACTCCCAAGACCATGACAGTCGAAAGCTTCATCTTCCAAATTGAGACCATGCAAACGAAAAAGGGCTATACGAGAGCACAACTCTTTGACAATATTCACCAACTGCTGGCAGGTGCAGCCGAGCGTTGGTACTGGCAATTTATGGAAGAGAGAGCAAACGACGACTTGTTAAACTACCACGGCGTAAAAACAAAACTGATCAGACATTTTAAGACTGCAGACTCGGACCATGATCTCATGAAAAAGATACTCGACCGTAGACAACAACCGAACGAAGACTTCGACAATTACTGTTCATATATACGTGCGCTAAACTTACAAATGAAGAACAGAATGTCTGAACGAGATCTCGTGAAAATCCTCAGGGACAACATGAAAGACAGAATGAAGTCACTTATGTTTGGATGTACCCTGGACACCCTACATGAGTTAAGAGAAAAATATAGAGAGGGTGAAAAACTATTTCAAACTCAAGCAACGAGATTCCAAAAGCATGTGAACGAAATTGACACCGACGAAATCGACGAAACAAACAGGATAGAGGCAATAATGACAAAGTACAATAAAGATAAAAAGATGACAAAGAATAAAAACAGTAATACCAGTGGTAGCAATGTTCTTTGTAGTGATGTCCATAACCAGTGTTCGTCCCATTTCCACTCACTAGTATGTTTTCAGTGTGGTCAGTCTAATGTTCCTGTTTTGGTATGTCCTTCATGTAAAAAAATATCGGAAAACTCAGTGATGGGCGATGCATCCGGGAGTGTTCGTCCAATGGACAAACTCCCGGAGTAGAACCTAAAACAATAAGCATTTTAAGGAGATCTGACAAAAAAAATAATAAGCAAGAAATGGTAAAGACAATACCTGCAAGAAGAAGTCTCCATCAGCGTATCCTGGACTACGAAGAGGCCCGTAAAAGAATCTTTTCTGAAGACCCTGCCCTAGATGAAAGAAAAAAGAAGAATTTTATTAGGATTGAGAAACTGCGAGAAAAGTTCGCCGTAAAAAGAGTTAGGTTTAGGAGTTTAGAGGCCACTGTCATGCAGACAGATGACGATAACCGACCATACGCGAAAGTCAAACTACTAGACGATACGGTGTTAGGTCTTTTGGACAGTGGCGCATCTGTAAGTTGTTTAGGGAAAGGTGCAATGAAGTTTATTGAGGACAACGCATTACAGATGAAAAGAATTAATTCTAATATAAGAACTGCAGACGGAAACAAACAAAATATTACAGGGGTAGTGACGATTCCCATAACATGGAAAAACAGGACAGAAGATTTGGAATTTTATGTTGTGCCGTCCTTACAGCAAGTATTATATCTTGGAGTGAACTTCTGGAAAACGTTTAGAGTCGCTCCTGATATAAATTCTGAAATCACTCAATTAGACACGAACACAGACCCGATGATGCGAGTTCTCTCGCCAGCACAAACGGAGGCTCTACAGGCGGTTAAAGATAAGTACCCGTCTTTCACGAAACTTGGCCTCGGTAAGACCAGCCTAGAGGAACATGTGATCGAGACCGCCGAAGTGGAGCCGATCAAACAGAGGCACTACCCAGTGTCTCCTGCGATCCAAAAGCTTCTCTTCGACGAGCTCGATCGCATGATTTCCTTGGGGGTGATCGAGGAGAGCCGAAGTGCGTGGAGCTCTCCGGTTGTGCTGGTGAGAAAACCTGGCAAAAACAGGCTGTGCCTAGACTCACGTAAAGTTAACGCGGTGACTAAAAAAGACGCATACCCGTTACCCCATATAGAAGGGTTGTTAAGCCGCTGCAAGACACTCGATCTATTTCAGGGATCGACCTGAAGGACGCCTTCTGGCAAATTCCATTGGAGGCGAGGTCCAGGGAGAAAACGGCCTTCACAGTCCCTGGGCGGTCACTGTATCAATTTACAGTGATGCCATTTGGACTGTGCAATGCTGCCCAGAGAATGTGTCGGCTTATGGACAAGGTGATACCGTCAAGGCTCAAAGACAACGTCTTTGTATACCTTGACGATCTCCTTGTCTGCTCTCCGGACTTCGAAAGCCATATGGGTTTGCTAGAGGACGTCGCGGGATGTCTTCGTCAGGCTGGCTTAACGATTAACGTAGAAAAAGCAAATTTTGCTCTAAAGAAATAAAATACCTGGGATATATTGTGGGTGACGGGTGCCTCAGGACTGACCCGGCAAAGGTATCGGCAATGGAGCAATTTCCGGTTCCGAAGACTCCGAAACAGCTCAGGCGGTATCTCGGGATGACCGGATGGTACCGCAGGTTTATCCCAAACTTTTCAGGTATGAGTGCTCCAATGACAGAATGCCTGAAAAAAGGTAAGGACTTTAAAATGACGGACGAAGCAATTAAGGCATTTGATGAGCTTAAAAAGCTCCTGACAACAGCACCTATCTTGACTAACCCTGATTTTACAAGACATTTTTACATCCAATGTGACGCATCTACGACTGGTGTTGGGAGCGTCCTCTTCCAATTCGACTCAGAGGGTAGAGAGAGGCCGATTGCCTACATATCTCAAAAGTAAAATTCGGCACAAAGAAACTACAGCGTCACGGAGCTGGAATGTTATGCAGCAGTCTTAAGTGTGCAGAAATTCCGTGCCTATATTGAACTGCTGCCCTTCACGATAATCACGGACCATGCCAGTTTGAAGTGGCTTATGTCGCAGAACGACCTGTCTGGCCGTTTGGCTAGGTGGAGCTTAAAGCTACAAGCCTTTGACTTGATGCTCTATCTCGTGTTCACATGGAGGAACTCTCATTAGATGTTAGCCTAATGGACGTTGACCTGAATTCCCCACATTTTTCTTCCGACGAATACGAGGAGCTAAAGAAGACAGTAAAAGATGGACAAGGTAAATTTCCCGACATATGCATTTCGGACAATTATGTTTACAAACGGACAAATATACGTACCGGAGACGCACTACAAGAAGATAGAGCTTGGAAGCTCTGGGTACCGTCTGAGTTGAGGAAGAGTTTTCTGAGTTCGGCTCATGATTCTCCAGCTGCAGGACATGGAGGCATTCATAAGACGCTGCATAAGTTAAGACAGAAATACTTTTGGCCTGGAATGACTATAGATGTAAACGACTTTATAAAAAACTGTGATATATGTAAGTGCAATAAAAGTACGAATAGGACGAATAGACCACCAATGGGGGTACAGACGGTGACTGAACGACCATTTCAGCGCCTGTACATTGACTTTCTGGGACCCTATCCTAGGACCAAAAAAGGCAACACCCAAATATTTGTTGTGCTTGACCACTTCAGCAAATTTGTCTTTCTTAAACCCATAAGGAAGGCAACTTCAGCTGCAGTGGTCCAGTACTTAGAGGAAGCTATTTTTCATGATTTTGGGGTTCCAGAATGTATACACTCTGACAACGGAAAGCAATTCATATCTGAACTATTTTCCAGTTTTCTAAAGCGCTACGGGGTTAAGCACGTGAGGACTGCGGTCTACTCTCCGCAGGCCAATGCTTCAGAACGTGTGAACCGTAGCGTACTGACCAAGATCCGTTCATACCTTGGAAGTGACCAACGCGACTGGGACAAGCATGTTAGCTTTGCGGCATTTTCACTGCGAAGTGTTGCGCACGAAGCTACTAGCCTAGAGCCATATTATGCTGTCTTCGGCTTCCAAATGGCACAGAACGGATCCGCGTTTGACATTATGCGATGGTTAAACGACATTAAACAATCAGACGTCAGAATTTTAGAGACAAGGGACAAACAACAAATTATAAGGGACGAGATATTTAGAAATTTAAGTAAGGCACATGACAAAGGAGAAAAGACCTACAATTTGAGAAGCCGAGACATTAAATACAAAGTTGGACAGACTGTATATAGACGCAATTTCAGACAGAGTGACAAGATAGCAAGCTATAATGCCAAACTTGGACCGAAAGCTATTAAAAGTATTATATTAAAAACTATAGGAAATTCCCTATATGAAGTAGGGAATTTGAGAGGAGAAAAGGTAGGCATTTTTCATGCCAAAGACCTGTTTGCCCAGTAGTGAGTTTAAGAAATTGACGATTATTTATTATTTATTATCTATTATTTATTATTCTTTATTTATTATTTATTATTTATTATTCTTGACTATAATTTCTGTGATATTTAGGTTTAAGGCTTATGTGCAATTATTAGGATTATGTGCAATATTTTATATTAGTTTTAGATGTATCTGTGATATTTTATGCAATATTTTATATTAAATTTAGATTTATCTGTGATATTTTCTTGCAATATTTATATGTATTACTTATTTATGGTTGACAAAATATATACTTTAAACATTAGCATAAGCAGTATAAGAAAATTTAGAGCATGATCTCAGGGAGTAGGCCCTTGACCCACGTTAGGTGATACGCTCGCGGAAAACTATTCTGAAGGGTATATGGTGCCGTGACCAAGTAGGTAATACAGTTAAATTGCCACTTAAATTTAATTTGCAATGTTTTACTGCATACGCTTATTTTTTTTACGTTCCATAACACTCGCGACCACTCATGTAATGGAGACGAGCCTGTTATGTACGCGTATACATATAAAAGAAATAAACCATTAATCTAGAAGAATAAAAAAATCCACCCCCAACCTATAAGATAATTGGATATTCATGTAAACTCACCTTTTTAAATCCCAAGCATTGAAGTTGGCAGTAATGCAGCATTGCAGCGATGGTATCTGAAAAAAAAAGGAAAAGCAAAAGCAGAATCTCAATAAAATAAAGTTCACTTACCTGTACAATGAGATAATCCTCAGCCGACGTCGAATGCATGTGCCGAATGCATATACCGAGAAAGCAAACCCAAAAATTGAAAAACATCATTCTATGACGAATATTAAAATTGAGACGCGATATCTATTTCTCAAATAGTTTTTCTTTTTGAAAGGCAGAAATCGCGCCTCTATATCACAGATTTACACTTACCTGTTGATTTTGCACAGCACTGCACAGTAGAATTTGCCACCACTTCGGCATACATGTAAAAAGCATAGCATTTTTTTTTTGTCCAATGGATTTCAGGGCCAGGGGCTGGATATTCCCCCAACCCTATCGACACTATATTTCTATGCCCGAATTAATAAATAAAATTAAAAAAACCAACAAACAAACAAAAGAAATAAACAAACGAAATATAAACAACAAAAAAACACAAAAGTCAAATTTTTTTTGTTCAAAGCAGTTTTTGGTTAAATAAATTATTAAAGTTTTCATTCAAATTTAAATTGAGCGATTTAAAAACAATTTTTTATAGTCGAAAGTAAATAGTGCTGTGGGTTAGAGCCAATTTTCAAAAGTGAATATATCAATCCATTTAAAAAAAAAAGCAAAAATGGTGCAAATGCACTAAACGCCATTTTCTTGGAAAGTTGGGATTTTGCCATCAAACTGAGACAGTCGAAGACTATTACTTAGTTTTTTTAAGAAAGTTTAAATTTAAAGTCTTGAAGTTAGAAATTTTTAGTGGTGGAAATTTGAAAAAAAAAAATTTAAATCCTCGTAGTTGGATACTCCATTTTTTTAAAAAAAAAAATGAAAATTGTGCAAACGTGCCAAACGCCATAATTTTTTTTTGCATGCCAAAGTTTGAACCGTCCAGTTACGTTCATAAAGAAAGCTGATGTAAAAAAAAACGCTACAACAACAACCATCAGTTAACAGCAAAGTTACAACAACAACCATCAGTTAACAGCAAAGTTACAACAACAACCATCAGTTAACAGCAAAGTTACAACAACAACCATCAGTTAACAGCAAATTTACAACAACAACCATCAGTTAACAGCAAAGCTACAACAACAATCATCTATGTAGTTAATTCAAAAAAAAACTACATCGTCCATCAAGGTAGTTAATTCAATAACTACATCAACCATCAATGCGACGGAGTTCATACTAGCTCATCTGCGACAAGAACCCCAAATTCCATTAAAAGGACTTCAAAAATATTAAATCGAATTTTGTTTGCCTCAAAAATTGAGCCATAAGTGAATTTATCGAGAATTGAGTTTTCTTTAGAGTTTTTTTATTCCATATAAAATTGAGTTTTTTTTTGAGTTTTTATTCAAAGTAAAATCGAATTTCCTACCTTCCTACCTTTTTTTTGAGTTTTTTATTTTAATTTAAAATTGAGTTTTTTTTTACTTGTTGGGAGTTTTTTTTATTGCATTCAATTTAATATTAAATCCGTTTAAGTTTTATTGAATTTCCTTTTCAAATGTAATTAGTGTAAACTGCGTTTAGTAGTAACTAATATTCTAGTAACCCACTTTGCTATAGGTGATTCAACGATATCGTGCCGGCAGGATCTCTTTGAAAAACACTCAAGTAAGTTCATTTACTTATATCCTTTTATACACCCGTTGGCTACTAAGAGCAGTATGAAATAATTGATAATTTTGAGTTTTTATTAAATTTCCTTTTTTTATTGGTCGAAATTTAATTTGTACTAACAATAATTTGTTTTATCATTCTTTTATAATTACAAATGAATTATAAATTCTTTGAAAATACATTTTTTACATTTCAATTGAATTTTAAAATATACTCATGTACTTTTATTGCTAAGCATATTTCCATTATATTTTAAATTGAATTTTTACATCCGTTAGTCTAATTTGAAGTTTTTTTTTGAATAAAAGGTAACAAATGTATTTAAAATTCGAAAAGATAAACAGTTGAGTTCTTATTGCCGTTGCCCATTGGGTGGGAGGCATAATTCTTTGTTGCTTTATATTTTTTTTGTGGTCCTACCATGAGTGAGTAATCAAGTTTGCTGTAGGTGTGTGGCTGGGATTGGTGATCCCACGGTGATTTCTCTAGGAGCTTTTCAGATGATGACGTGACGGACCATGGACGATCGGACGAAGTCGACCTTTCCTTCATGATTTTGTGAGACCTCGGTACTGGTGCAATCAGGACATTCCTTTAGATTTAATTAGCTATTAAGTGAAAAAGAAAATTTCCTAAAAGAAATAAAATTTTCTTTTGTTAATTTTAAAGTAATTTTAATATAGAATAATATAGTCGTAAGTTTAGAATATATGAAAACAAAGGAATGACCTGGCTGCACCGGGACTGAGGGACGGTATCCTTTATTCCCTCCTTTATCCAGCCCCTTTTGATTCCGATTTTCCTTTTTTTATTTTTTTTTTGATATAAGTCGACACGACAATTAAAATTTTTGTTCATGACGAGGTGTCACTGGTAAGTGACAAGGACCGCCCGTCCGACGAGCTAAGCCGAGCAACCGCGAGCGTGTCGCGACGTCCTTCCCAGTGGCAGAACCCCTAGTGTTACCTCGCTTCATAACAGGATGGGGTGATAGCAAAGTGGTTTTCGTGGTCGCTGAGTTGAATGGTGATGGTTAGACAGCGTCAAGGGGATGGGATGATAACTAAGGGGTGGGGGGGTGACCGATATAAGTTTTGATTCTATGGTTTTCGTGGTCGCTGAGTTGAATGGTGATGGTAAGACAGCTCCAGGGGGATGGGGTGATAACTAAGGGGGGAGGGTGTCGGATATTAGTGTTGAATCTATGGTTTTCGTGGTCGCTGAGTTGAATGGTGATGGTTAGACAGCTCCATGCAGATTGGGTGATAACTGTGGGAAAGGGGGGGGGGTCACCGATATTAGTGTTGGTTCTATGGTTTTCGGGGTCGCTGAGTTGAATGGTGATGGTAATACAGCTCCAGGGGGATGGGGTGATAACTGAGGAGGGGAGGGTGTCCGATATTAGTGTTGAATCTATGGTTTTCGTGGTCGCTGAGTTGAATGGTGATGGTTAGACAGCTCCATGCAGATGGAGTGATAACTGTGGGAAAGGGGGGGTGATCACCGATATTAGTGTTGATTCTATGGTTTTCGGGGTCGCTGAGTTGAATGGTGATGGTAAGATAGCTCCAGGGTGATGGGGTGATAACTAAGGGGAGGGTTGGGGTAACCGATATAAGTGTTGATTCTATGGTTTTCAGGGTCGCTGAGTTGAATGGTGATGGTAAGACAGCTCTAGGCGGATTGTGGATAACATAGGGTGGGGGGGGGTGAACGATATTAGTGTTGATTCTATGGTTTTCGGGGTCGCTGAGTTGAATTGTGATGGTAATAGAGCACCAGGGGGATAGGGTGATAACTGAGTGGGGGGGGAGGGTGTCCGATATTAGTGTTGAATCTATGGTTTCGTGGTCGTTGAGTTGAATGGTGATGGTAAAACAGCTCTAGGGGGATTGGGTGATAACTGAGAGGGGGAGGGTGTCCGATATTAGTGTTGAATCTATGGTTTTCGTGGTCGCTGAGTTGAAAGGTGATGGTAAGACGGCTCTAGGGGGATTTGGTGATAACTGAGGGGGGGAGTGTGTCCGTTATTAGTGTTGAATCTATGGTTTCCGTGGTCGCTGAGTTGAATGGTGATGGTAAGACAGCTCCAGGGTGATGGGGTGATAACTAAGGCTTGGGGGTGACCGATATAAGTGTTGATTCTATGGTTTTCTGGGTCACTGAGTTGAATGGTGATTTTAAACAGCTCCAGTGGGAAGGGGTGATAACTAAGGGGTGGGTGGGGGTGACCGATATTAGTGTTGATTCTATGGTTTTTGGGGTCGCTGAGTTGAATGGTGATGGTAATACAGCACCAGGGGGATGGGGTGATAAGTGTTGATTCTATGGTTTTCTGGGTCACGGAGTTGAATGGTGATGGTAACACAGCTCCAGGGGGATGGGGTGATAACTGAGGGGGGGAGGGTGTTCGATATTAGTGTTGAATCTATGGTTTTCGTGGTCGCTGAATTGATTGGTGATTGTAAGACAGCTCCAGGGGGATGGGGTGATAACTAAGTGGAGGGGGGGTGACCGATATTAGTGTTGATTCTATGGTTTTCGGGGTCGCTGAGTTGAATGGTGATTTTAAACAGCTCCAGTGGGAAGGAGTGATAACTAAGGGGTGGGTGGGGGTGACCGATATAAGTGTTGATTCTATGGTTTTTGGGGTCGCTGAGTTGAATGGTGATGGTAATACAGCACCAGGGGGATGGGGTGATAACTGAGGGGGGGAGGGTGTCCGATATTAGTGTTGAATCTATGGTATTCGTGGTCGCTGAGTTGAATGGTGATGGTTAGACAGCTCCATGCAGATTGGGTGATAACTGTGGGAAAGGGGGGGGGTCACCGATATTAGTGTTAATTCTATGGTTTCGGGGTCGCTGAGTTGAATGGTGATGGTAAGATAGCTCCAGGGTGATGGGGTGATAACAAATGGGTGGGTGGGGTGACCGATATTAGTGTTGATTCTATGGTTGTCGGGGTCGCTGAGTTGAATGGTGATGGTAATACAGCTCCAGGGGGATGGGGTGATAACTGAGGGGGGGAGGGTGTCCGATATTAGTGTTGATTCTATGGTTTTCGGGGTCGCTGAGTTGAATGGTGATGGTGATATAGCTCCAGGGGGATGGGGTGATAGCTGATGGGTGGAGGGTGTCCGATATTAGTGTTGAATCTATGGTTTTCGTGGTCGCTGAGTTGAATGGTGATGGTAAGACAGCTCTATTGGGATGGGGTGATAGCTGAGGTGGGATGGTGACCGATATTAGTGTTGATTCTATGGTTGTCGGGGTCGCTGAGTTGAATGGTGATGGTAAGATAGCTCCAGGGGGATGGGGTGATAACAAGGGGAAGGGGGTTGGGGGGTGACCGATATAAGTGTAGATTCTATGGTTTTCGGCGTCGCTGAGTTTAATGGTTATGGTAAACAGCTCCAGTGGGATTGGGTGATTACTAATGGGTGGGGGGGTGACCGATATTAGTGTTGATTCTATGGTTTTCGTGGTCGCTGAGTTGATTGGTGATGGTAAGACAGCTGCAGGGGGATGGGTGATAACAAAGGGGCGTGGGGGGTGACCGATATTAGTGTTGATTCTATGGTTTTCGGGGTCGCTGAGTTGAATGGTGATGGTAATGCAGCTCCAGGGGGATGGGGTGGTAGCTGAGGGGGGGAGGGTGTCCGATATTAGTGTTGAATCTATGGTTTTCATGGTGGCTGAATTGAATGGTGATGGTAAGACAGCTCTAGGTGATTTGGTGATAACTGAGGGGGGGAGGGTGTCCGATATTAGTGTTGAATCTATGGTTTTCGTGGTCGCTTAGTTGAATGGTGATGGTAAGTCAGCTCCAGGGGGATGGGTGATAAGAACGGGGTGGGGGGGTGACCGATATAAGTGTTGATTCTATGGTTTTCGGGGTCGCTGAGTTTAATGGTGATGGTAAACAGCTCCAGTGGGATGGGGTGATTACTAAGAGGTGGGGGTTGACCGATATTAGTGTTGATTCTATGGTTTTCGTGGTCGCTGAGTTGATTGGTGATGGTAAGACAGCTCCAGGGGGATGGGTGATAACAAAGGGTCGTGGGGGGTGACCGATATTAGTGTTGATTCTATGGTTTTCGTGGTCGCTGAGTTGAATGGTGATGGCAATACAGCTCCAGGAGGATGGGGTGATAGCTGAAGGGGGGAGGGTGTCCGATATTAGTGTTGAATCTATGGTTTTCGTGGTCGCTGAATAGAATGGTGATGGTAAGACAGCTCTATTAGGATTTGTTGATAACTGAGGGGGGGAGGGTGACCGATATAAGTGTTGATTCTATGGTTTTCGGGGTCGCTGAGTTTAATGGTGATGGTAATACAGTTCCAAGGGGGATGGGGTGATAGCTGAGGGGGGGGGATAGTGTTGAATCTATGGTTTTCATAGCCAGCCTTGAGATTTATCGCAAGCAAAAAATTTATTAAAAAAAAAAAAAAACAATTTAATTGAAATAATTTAAAAATATTGTTTATTCTTATTAATTTAAAATCTTTCCTTTTTATAAAAGTTGTGTTTTTAATCCTTCAGTTTTGTTGTGTTGAAAAGTTTACAATTTTGGTGTTTCTTTTTTTATTATTATGCTTAACATCACAAAGAATTTTTTAAGAATACTTTTTGGATTAATACATGTTTGCTGATTTGGATAACTACGAAACGTGATCTTGGGCAAGACCGAACGTAGCTCATCTTGTTAAAGAAAGCTATCCACTTCCTTAACAAGATCAAATTGGACTTTTATACAAGTATTTATTTAAGTTGAATTTTTTGGAAAGCCTATCGGCTTACTGATTTTTCGTGACTCTTTCGTTTGTAAGGCCTGGTACTACAAGCGAATTCGTTGCGATTTTCTGTTGGGCTGTTGTCTTTTAAAAAAATCTTCTTTTTGTTGTAATTTTAATTGTTTTTATTTTAATTTATTTAACATATATATTCGAGTATTTAGTTATTTTTACATTGTGAAATGAATTCTTATTTTGAAATTCATTTCACTAATATTCGCGGCTTTAAGGGTAATTTTAACTCCATCGTAGCGCATCTTCACGCGAATAAACCTGCGGTTCTTAGTTTAAGTAAAACGCAGGTTTCTTTTATGGGTACCCCTAATGATTTCCAATGTCCGGGGTATTCTCGTGTCGACTGTTTGGTTCCGCATCGAGGGGTTGTTCTCTTTATTACAGATAATATCTGTTTTTCCATTCCAAATTTTAATGTTCCGAAATGTAATCCATTGTTCAATACGATATGGATTGAAATTTTAATAGCAAACCATTCAATGTTTATTTGTTCCCTATATCGTAGTCCTAATTTGTCAATTGATGACACTATTATTGAATTTGATATTTTATCGGAAACAATTGACAAGATTTACGAATCCTCACCAACTTCAGAATTAGTAGTCTTGTGAGATTTTAATGTCCATAATGATTAAAGGTTGACCTATTCGAATGGTAGAGATCGATCAGGTGAATCCGCAGAACTATTTTCAGATACCAATCTTCTAACACAACTCGTCGATATGCCAACTAGGTATCCCGATACATCTGGTCAATCACCTCACCTATTAGATTTATTTCTAACTTCTATGCCAGATAAATATTCAATTGATTTATCTGCTCCATTAGGTCTTTCCGACCACGCTCTGGTATTAACCAAATTTTCAATAACCCAAACAAATGTAGAGTCAACAAGTAAAAGGCTACTCTGGCTCTTCAAAATTGCTAACTGGGAACTCCTGAATCAATTTTTTAGCTCATTTGATTGGTCAACCTGCTTTACCAACAATAATGCTGATGAAGCATCTCAACTGATCACGTCAACCATTCTGCAAGGAATGAAAAATTTCATTCCTTCCTCGTTTAAGAAAAGCAATATTCGTAAGAATAAGTGGTTTAATGATAACTGCAGGTCAGCAATCGCGAGTAAAAAATCAGCCCATTTGGACTACGTTAATTGCCCATCCGTAGAAAACCTTGTTAAGTTTAGAATAGCCAGAAATAGAGCTAACGCTATAATTACCAGGTCAAAAATAATAAATGACCAAATGATTCGAGATAGCATGCGGAAAATTTTAGATTATGATTCAAACATTAAAAGCTTTTGGACATTTGCAGCAATGGTTAAAAGAAACTTTGGAGAAAAGACTTCTTCTGTTCCTACTTTATTCCATAATGGTATTCTTTATAAAACTGATATTCAGAAAGCCAATCTCTTAGCTTCGCATTTTGCTAGTGCGTCAACCCTTCCATTTTCTAACCAAAGTCCACCAATTCTTCCGAATGTAGGCCTAGGTATGTCTTCAATTTATTTCCGTCGTCGGGTTCTTTCCAAAATTCTTAAAGAACTTGACCCCAATAAAGCAACTGGACCCGACGGTATTCCACCATTATTATGTCATCATACTTTGGCTAATCCGCTTAGTAAATTGTTTCATCTCTCAATGAAGACAGGTGTTTTTCCGTCAATTTGGAAAATAGCTAATATTCAACCCGTCCCGAAAAAACTACCGCCCTATTGCTCTGTTGTCAGTTTTGTCAAAAGTAATGGAATTTATCATTAATTTCAAACTAATGAGCTATCTGGATTCGAATGCTCTTTTATCTGGATTTCGAAAAAATCGATCTTCAGGTGAACTAATGACGTGCATGACTCATTGTTGGGAGCGAAGCCTTGAAAATCTAGGCGAATCAAGCGTTGTGTCCTTGGATATTTCTAAGGCTTTTGATAGAGTTTGGTATGATTGTCTTATTAATAAGATTCGTGCGCTCAACTTACACCCCTCTCTCATTACATGGATTGAGGATTATTTATGGAATCGCAAAATAAAAGTGGTATTGAATGGTTTTTCCTCATCTTCGCATGAGATCAATGCTGGCGTTCCTCAAGGGTCATCCTTATCGCCTACATTATTCTTAATATATATCAATGACTTGTTGTCTTCTACAACATGTGATATCCACTCATTTGCTGATGATACGAAGTTATCGGCTTCAATGGAGTTTGTTAGTCAAAAAGAATGCAATTCTCACTTGATTGGTTCGCGTGAATTAATGAATTCGACAATTCTGTCGAACATTCAAGTTATTCTTGATTGGGGAAGATCTAATAGGGTGGAATTTAACCCAAATAAATTCCAGGCTTGTCTTTTTTCTCGGTGACCGATATTAGTTGGGGGAATTCTTATTTTGAAATTCATTTCACTAATATTCGCGGCTTTAAGGGTAATTTTAACTCCATCGTAGCGCATCTTCACGCGAATAAACCTGCGGTTCTTAGTTTAAGTAAAACGCAGGTTTCTTTTATGGGTACCCCTGATGATTTCCAATGTTCGGGGTATTCTCGTGTCGACTGTTTGGTTCCGCATCGAGGGGTTGTTCTCTTTATTACAGATAATATCTGTTTTTCTATTCCAAATTTTAATGTTCCGAAATGTAATCCATTGTTCAATACGATATGGATTGAAATTTTAATAGCAAACCATTCAATGCTTATTTGTTCCCTATATCGTAGTCCTAATTTGTCAATTGATGACACTATTATTGAATTTGATATTTTATCGGAAACAAATGACAAGATTTACGAATCCTCACCAACTTCAGAATTAGTAGTCTTGGGAGATTTTAATGTCCATAATGATTCTAGGTTGACATATTCGAATGGTAGAGATCGATCAGGTGAATCCGCAGAACTATTTTCAGATACCAATCTTCTAACACAACTCGTCGATATGCCAACTAGGTATCCCGATACATCTGGTCAATCACCTCACCTATTAGATTTATTTCTAACTTCTATGCCAGATAAATATTCAATTGATTTATCTGCTCCATTAGGTCTTTCCGACCACGCTCTGGTATTAACCAAATTTTCAATAACCCAAACAAATGTAGAGTCAACAAGTAAAAGGCTACTCTGGCTCTTCAAAATTGCTAACTGGGAACTCCTGAATCAATTTTTTAGCTCATTTGATTGGTCAACCTGCTTTACCAACAATAATGCTGATGAAGCATCTCAACTGATCACGTCAACCATTCTGCAAGGAATGAAAAATTTCATTCCTTCCTCGTTTAAGAAAAGCAATATTCGTAAGAATAAGTGGTTTAATGATAACTGCAGGTCAGCAATCGCGAGTAAAAAATCAGCCCATTTGGACTACGTTAATTGCCCATCCGTAGAAAACCTTGTTAAGTTTAGAATAGCCAGAAATAGAGCTAACGCTATAATTACCAGGTCAAAAATAATAAATGACCAAATGATTCGAGATAGCATGCGGAAAATTTTAGATTATGATTCAAACATTAAAAGCTTTTGGACATTTGCAGCAATGGTTAAAAGAAACTTTGGAGAAAAGACTTCTTCTGTTCCTACTTTATTCCATAATGGTATTCTTTATAAAACTGATATTCAGAAAGCCAATCTCTTAGCTTCGCATTTTGCTAGTGCGTCAACCCTTCCATTTTCTAACCAAAGTCCACCAATTCTTCCGAATGTAGGCCTAGGTATGTCTTCAATTTATTTCCGTCGTCGGGTTCTTTCCAAAATTCTTAAAGAACTTGACCCCAATAAAGCAACTGGACCCGACGGTATTCCACCATTATTATGTCATCATACTTTGGCTAATCCGCTTAGTAAATTGTTTCATCTCTCAATGAAGACAGGTGTTTTTCCGTCAATTTGGAAAATAGCTAATATTCAACCCGTCCCGAAAAAACTACCGCCCTATTGCTCTGTTGTCAGTTTTGTCAAAAGTAATGGAATTTATCATTAATTTCAAACTAATGAGCTATCTGGATTCGAATGCTCTTTTATCTGATGTACAGTATGGATTTCGAAAAAATCGATCTTCAGGTGAACTAATGACGTGCATGACTCATTGTTGGGAGCGAAGCCTTGAAAATCTAGGCGAATCAAGCGTTGTGTCCTTGGATATTTCTAAGGCTTTTGATAGAGTTTGGTATGATTGTCTTATTAATAAGATTCGTGCGCTCAACTTACACCCCTCTCTCATTACATGGATTGAGGATTATTTATGGAACCGCAAAATAAAAGTTGTATTGAATGGTTTTTCCTCATCTTCGCATGAGATCAATGCTGGCGTTCCTCAAGGGTCATCCTTATCGCCTACATTATTCTTAATATATATCAATGACTTGTTGTCTTCTACAACATGTGATATCCACTCATTTGCTGATGATACGACGTTATCGGCTTCAATGGAGTTTGTTAGTCAAAAAGAATGCAATTCTCGCTTGATTGGTTCGCGTGAATTAATGAATTCGACAATTCTGTCGAACATTCAAGTTATTCTTGATTGGGGAAGATCTAATAGGGTGGAATTTAACCCAAATAAATTCCAGGCTTGTCTTTTTTCTCGGTGACCGATATTAGTTGGGGGAATTCTTATTTTGAAATTCATTTCACTAATATTCGCGGCTTTAAGGGTAATTTTAACTCCATCGTAGCGCATCTTCACGCGAATAAACCTGCGGTTCTTAGTTTAAGTAAAACGCAGGTTTCTTTTATGGGTACCCCTAATGATTTCCAATGTCCGGGGTATTCTCGTGTCGACTGTTTGGTTCCGCATCGAGGGGTTGTTCTCTTTATTACAGATAATATCTGTTTTTCTATTCCAAATTTTAATGTTCCGAAATGTAATCCATTGTTCAATACGATATGGATTGAAATTTTAATAGAAAACCATTCAATGCTTATTTGTTCCCTATATCGTAGTCCTAATTTGTCAATTGATGACACTATTATTGAATTTGATATTTTATCGGAAACAATTGACAAGATTTACGAATCCTCACCAACTTCAGAATTAGTAGTCTTGGGAGATTTTAATGTCCATAATGATTCTAGGTTGACATATTCGAATGGTAGAGATCGATCAGGTGAATCCGCAGAACTATTTTCAGATACCAATCTTCTAACACAACTCGTCGATATGCCAACTAGGTATCCCGATACATCTGGTCAATCACCTCACCTATTAGATTTATTTCTAACTTCTATGCCAGATAAATATTCAATTGATTTATCTGCTCCATTAGGTCTTTCCGACCACGCTCTGGTATTAACCAAATTTTCAATAACCCAAACAAATGTAGAGTCAACAAGTAAAAGGCTACTCTGGCTCTTCAAAATTGCTAACTGGGAACTCCTGAATCAATTTTTTAGCTCATTTGATTGGTCAACCTGCTTTACCAACAATAATGCTGATGAAGCATCTCAACTGATCACGTCAGCCATTCTGCAAGGAATGAAAAATTTCATTCCTTCCTCGTTTAAGAAAAGCAATATTCGTAAGAATAAGTGGTTTAATGATAACTGCAGGTCAGCAATCGCGAGTAAAAAATCAGCCCATTTGGACTACGTTAATTGCCCATCCGTAGAAAACCTTGTTAAGTTTAGAATAGCCAGAAATAGAGCTAACGCTATAATTACCAGGTCAAAAATAATAAATGACCAAATGATTCGAAATAGCATGCGGAAAATTTTAGATTATTATTCAAACATTAAAAGCTTTTGGACATTTGCAGCAATGGTTAAAAGAAACTTTGGAGAAAAGACTTCTTCTGTTCCTACTTTATTCCATAATGGTATTCTTTTTAAAACTGATATTCAGAAAGCCAATCTCTTAGCTTCGCATTTTGCTAGTGCGTCAACCCTTCCATTTTCTAACCAAAGTCCACCAATTCTTCCGAATGTAGGCCTAGGTATGTCTTCAATTTATTTCCGTCGTCGGGTTCTTTCCAAAATTCTTAAAGAACTTGACCCCAATAAAGCAACTGGACCCGACGGTATTCCACCATTATTATGTCATCATACTTTGGCTAATCCGCTTAGCAAATTGTTTCATCTCTCAATGAAGACAGGTGTTTTTCCGTCAATTTGGAAAATAGCTAATATTCAACCCGTCCCGAAAAAACTACCGCCCTATTGCTCTGTTGTCAGTTTTGTCAAAAGTAATGGAATTTATCATTAATTTCAAACTAATGAGCTATCTGGATTCGAATGCTCTTTTATCTGATGTACAGTATGGATTTCGAAAAAATCGATCTTCAGGTGAACTAAAGGTTTTTGATAGAGTTTGGTATGATTGTCTTATTAATAAGATTCGTGCGCTCAACTTACAACCCTCTCTCATTACATGGATTGAGGATTATTTATGGAACCGCAAAATAAAAGTGGTATTGAATGGTTTTTCCTCATCTTCGCATGAGATCAATGCTGGCGTTCCTCAAGGGTCATCCTTATCGCCTACATTATTCTTAATATATATCAATGACTTGTTGTCTTCTACAACATGTGATATCCACTCATTTGCTGATGATACGACGTTATCGGCTTCAATGGAGTTTGTTAGTCAAAAAGAATGCAATTCTCGCTTGATTGGTTCGCGTGAATTAATGAATTCGACAATTCTGTCGAACATTCAAGTTATTCTTGATTGGGGAAGATCTAATAGGGTGGAATTTAACCCAAATAAATTCCAGGCTTGTCTTTTTTCTCAAAAGGCAATTCAACATTACGTAGCACCAGTAATTAATGGTGCCACTATTGCGAGATCAGTTTCACTAAAGATGTTAGGTTTGAAAGTTTCTGGTGAACTTTCCTGGAAGGAACATATTTATGAAATCTCAAAAAGAGCGAGCCAATGCTTGGGCTTTATAAGACGTTGTAACTTTTACTTCAGCCCCTCTGAAGTATTTAGATTATATAAATCTTATGTTAGACAAATTTTAGAATTTATCACCATCCAGGGGGATGGGTGATAACAAAGTGGCGGGGGGGGGGGGTGACCGATATTAGTGTTGATTCTATGGTTTTCGTGGTCGCTGAGTTGATTGGTGATGGTAAGACAACTCCAGGGGGGTTGGTGCTAACAAAGGGGCGGGGGGGGGTGACCGATATTAGTGTTGATTCTATGGTTTTCGTGGCCGCTGAGTTGATTGGTGATGGTAAGACAGCTCCAGGGGGGTGACCGATATTAGTGTTGATTCTATGGTTTTCGTGGTCGCTGAGTTGATTGGTGATGGTAAGACAGCTCCAGGGGGATGGGTGATAACAAAGGGGCGTGGGGGGTGACCGATATTAGTGTTGATTCTATGGTTTTCGGGGTCGCTGAGTTGAATGGTGATGGTAATACAGCTCCAGGGGGATGGAGCGATAGCTGAGGGGGGAGGGTGTCCGATATTAGGGTTAAATCTATGGTTTTCGTGGTCGCTGAATTGAATGGTGATGGTAAGACAGCTCTAGGGGATTTGGTGATAACTGAGGGGGGGGAGGTTGACCGATATTAGTGTTGAATCTATGGTTTTCGTGGTCGCTGAGTTGATTGGTGATGGTAAGACAGCTCCAGGGGGATGGGTGATAACAAAGGGGCGGGGGGTGACCGATATGAGTGTTGATTCTATGGTTTTCGGGGTCGCTGAGTTTAATGGGGATGGTAATCCAGTGGGATGGGGTGATTACCAAGGGGTGGGGGGTGACCGATATTAGTGTTGATTCAATGGTTTTCGTGGTCGCTGAGTTGATTGGTGATGGTAAGACAGCTCTAGGTAGATGGGTGATAACAAAGGGGCGTGGGGGGTGACCGATATTAGTGTTGATTCAATGGGTTTTCGGGTTCGGTGAGTTGATAACTGAGTGGGGATGGTGACCGATATTAGTGTTGATTCTATGGTTGTCAGGGTCGCTGAGTTGAATGGTGATGGTAAGATAGTTCCAGGGGGATGGGGTGATAACTAGGGGGAGGGGGGGTGACCGATATAAGTGTTGATTCTATGGTTTTCGGGGTCGCTGAGTTTAATGGTGATGGTAATACAGCTCCAGGGGGATGGGGTGATAGCTGAGGGGGGGGGGGGTGTCCGATATTAGTGTTGAATCTATGGTTTTCATAGCCAGCCTTGAGATTTATCGCAAGCAAAAAATTTATTAAAAAAAAAAAATAACAATTTAATTGAAATAATTTAAAAATATTGTTTATTCTTATTAATTTAAAATCTTTCCTTTTTATAAAAGTTGTGTTTTTAATCCTTCAGTTTTGTTGTGTTGAAAAGTTTACAATTTTGTTGTTCAATGACTTGTTGTCTTCTACAACATGTGATATCCACTCATTTGCTGATGATACGACGTTATCGGCTTCAATGGAGTTTGTTAGTCAAAAAGAATGCAATTCTCGCTTGATTGGTTCGCGTGAATTAATGAATTCGACAATTCTGTCGAACATTCAAGTTATTCTTGATTGGGGAAGATCTAATAGGGTGGAATTTAACCCAAATAAATTCCAGGCTTGTCTTTTTTCTCGGTGACCGATATTAGTTGGGGGAATTCTTATTTTGAAATTCATTTCACTAATATTCGCGGCTTTAAGGGTAATTTTAACTCCATCGTAGCGCATCTTCACGCGAATAAACCTGCGGTTCTTAGTTTAAGTAAAACGCAGGTTTCTTTTATGGGTACCCCTAATGATTTCCAATGTCCGGGGTATTCTCGTGTCGACTGTTTGGTTCCGCATCGAGGGGTTGTTCTCTTTATTACAGATAATATCTGTTTTTCTATTCCAAATTTTAATGTTCCGAAATGTAATCCATTGTTCAATACGATATGGATTGAAATTTTAATAGAAAACCATTCAATGCTTATTTGTTCCCTATATCGTAGTCCTAATTTGTCAATTGATGACACTATTATTGAATTTGATATTTTATCGGAAACAATTGACAAGATTTACGAATCCTCACCAACTTCAGAATTAGTAGTCTTGGGAGATTTTAATGTCCATAATGATTCTAGGTTGACATATTCGAATGGTAGAGATCGATCAGGTGAATCCGCAGAACTATTTTCAGATACCAATCTTCTAACACAACTCGTCGATATGCCAACTAGGTATCCCGATACATCTGGTCAATCACCTCACCTATTAGATTTATTTCTAACTTCTATGCCAGATAAATATTCAATTGATTTATCTGCTCCATTAGGTCTTTCCGACCACGCTCTGGTATTAACCAAATTTTCAATAACCCAAACAAATGTAGAGTCAACAAGTAAAAGGCTACTCTGGCTCTTCAAAATTGCTAACTGGGAACTCCTGAATCAATTTTTTAGCTCATTTGATTGGTCAACCTGCTTTACCAACAATAATGCTGATGAAGCATCTCAACTGATCACGTCAGCCATTCTGCAAGGAATGAAAAATTTCATTCCTTCCTCGTTTAAGAAAAGCAATATTCGTAAGAATAAGTGGTTTAATGATAACTGCAGGTCAGCAATCGCGAGTAAAAAATCAGCCCATTTGGACTACGTTAATTGCCCATCCGTAGAAAACCTTGTTAAGTTTAGAATAGCCAGAAATAGAGCTAACGCTATAATTACCAGGTCAAAAATAATAAATGACCAAATGATTCGAAATAGCATGCGGAAAATTTTAGATTATGATTCAAACATTAAAAGCTTTTGGACATTTGCAGCAATGGTTAAAAGAAACTTTGGAGAAAAGACTTCTTCTGTTCCTACTTTATTCCATAATGGTATTCTTTTTAAAACTGATATTCAGAAAGCCAATCTCTTAGCTTCGCATTTTGCTAGTGGGTTGACGCACTAGCCATTCCATTCCATTTTCTAACCAAAGTCCACCAATTCTTCCGAATGTAGGCCTAGGTATGTCTTCAATTTATTTCCGTCGTCGGGTTCTTTCCAAAATTCTTAAAGAACTTGACCCCAATAAAGCAACTGGACCCGACGGTATTCCACCATTATTATGTCATCATACTTTGGCTAATCCGCTTAGCAAATTGTTTCATCTCTCAATGAAGACAGGTGTTTTTCCGTCAATTTGGAAAATAGCTAATATTCAACCCGTCCCGAAAAAACTACCGCCCTATTGCTCTGTTGTCAGTTTTGTCAAAAGTAATGGAATTTATCATTAATTTCAAACTAATGAGCTATCTGGATTCGAATGCTCTTTTATCTGATGTACAGTATGGATTTCGAAAAAATCGATCTTCAGGTGAACTAAAGGTTTTTGATAGAGTTTGGTATGATTGTCTTATTAATAAGATTCGTGCGCTCAACTTACAACCCTCTCTCATTACATGGATTGAGGATTATTTATGGAACCGCAAAATAAAAGTGGTATTGAATGGTTTTTCCTCATCTTCGCATGAGATCAATGCTGGCGTTCCTCAAGGGTCATCCTTATCGCCTACATTATTCTTAATATATATCAATGACTTGTTGTCTTCTACAACATGTGATATCCACTCATTTGCTGATGATACGACGTTATCGGCTTCAATGGAGTTTGTTAGTCAAAAAGAATGCAATTCTCGCTTGATTGGTTCGCGTGAATTAATGAATTCGACAATTCTGTCGAACATTCAAGTTATTCTTGATTGGGGAAGATCTAATAGGGTGGAATTTAACCCAAATAAATTCCAGGCTTGTCTTTTTTCTCAAAAGGCAATTCAACATTACGTAGCACCAGTAATTAATGGTGCCACTATTGCGAGATCAGTTTCACTAAAGATGTTAGGTTTGAAAGTTTCTGGTGAACTTTCCTGGAAGGAACATATTTATGAAATCTCAAAAAGAGCGAGCCAATGCTTGGGCTTTATAAGACGTTGTAACTTTTACTTCAGCCCCTCTGAAGTATTTAGATTATATAAATCTTATGTTAGACAAATTTTAGAATTTATCACCATCCAGGGGGATGGGTGATAACAAAGTGGCGGGGGGGGGGGTGACCGATATTAGTGTTGATTCTATGGTTTTCGTGGTCGCTGAGTTGATTGGTGATGGTAAGACAACTCCAGGGGGGTTGGTGCTAACAAAGGGGCGGGGGGGGGGTGACCGATATTAGTGTTGATTCTATGGTTTTCGTGGCCGCTGAGTTGATTGGTGATGGTAAGACAGCTCCAGGGGGGGTGACCGATATTAGTGTTGATTCTATGGTTTTCGTGGTCGCTGAGTTGATTGGTGATGGTAAGACAGCTCCAGGGGGATGGGTGATAACAAAGGGGCGTGGGGGGTGACCGATATTAGTGTTGATTCTATGGTTTTCGGGGTCGCTGAGTTGAATGGTGATGGTAATACAGCTCCAGGGGGATGGAGTGATAGCTGAGGGGGGAGGGTGTCCGATATTAGGGTTAAATCTATGGTTTTCGTGGTCGCTGAATTGAATGGTGATGGTAAGACAGCTCTAGGGGATTTGGTGATAACTGAGGGGGGGGAGGTTGACCGATATTAGTGTTGAATCTATGGTTTTCGTGGTCGCTGAGTTGAATGGTGATGGTAAGACAGCTCCAGGGGGATGGGTGATAACAAAGGGGCGGGGGGTGACCGATATGAGTGTTGATTCTATGGTTTTCGGGGTCGCTGAGTTTAATGGGGATGGTAATCCAGTGGGATGGGGTGATTACCAAGGGGTGGGGGGTGACCGATATTAGTGTTGATTCAATGGTTTTCGTGGTCGCTGAGTTGATTGGTGATGGTAAGACAGCTCTAGGTAGATGGGTGATAACAAAGGGGCGTGGGGGGTGACCGATATTAGTGTTGATTCAATGGGTTTTCGGGTTCGGTGAGTTGATAACTGAGTGGGGATGGTGACCGATATTAGTGTTGATTCTATGGTTGTCAGGGTCGCTGAGTTGAATGGTGATGGTAAGATAGTTCCAGGGGGATGGGGTGATAACTAGGGGGAGGGGGGGTGACCGATATAAGTGTTGATTCTATGGTTTTCGGGGTCGCTGAGTTTAATGGTGATGGTAATACAGCTCCAGGGGGATGGGGTGATAGCTGAGGGGGGGGAGGGTGTCCGATATTAGTGTTGAATCTATGGTTTTCATAGCCAGCCTTGAGATTTATCGCAAGCAAAAAATTTATTAAAAAAAAAAAATAACAATTTAATTGAAATAATTTAAAAATATTGTTTATTCTTATTAATTTAAAATCTTTCCTTTTTATAAAAGTTGTGTTTTTAATCCTTCAGTTTTGTTGTGTTGAAAAGTTTACAATTTTGTTGTTTCTTTTTTTATTATTATGCTTAACATCACAAAGAATTTTTCAAGAATACTTTTTGGATTAATACATGTTTGCTGATTTGGATAACTACGAAACGTGATCTTGGACAAGACCGAACGTAGCTCATCTTGTTAAAGAAAGCTATCCACTTTCTTAACAAGATCAAATTGGACTTTTATACAAGTATTTATTTAAGTTGAATTTTTTGGAAAGCCTATCGGCTCACTGATTTTTCGTGACTCTTTCGTTTGTAAGGCCTGGTACTACAAGCGAATTCGTTGCGATTTTCTGTTGGGCTGTTGTCTTTTAAAAAAATCTTCTTTTTGTTGTAATTTTAATTGTTTTTATTTTAATTTATTTAACATATATATTCGAGTATTTAGTTATTTCTACATTGTGAAATTAATTCTTATTTTGAAATTCATTTCACTAATATTCGCGGCTTTAAGGGTAGTTTTAACTCCATCGTAGCGCATCTTCACGCGAATAAACCTGCGGTTCTTAGTTTAAGTGAAACGCAGGTTTCTTTTATGGGTACCCATAATGATTTCCGGGGGTATTCTCGTGTCGACTGTTTGGTTCCGCATCGAGGGGTTGTTCTCTTTATTATAGATGATATCTGTTTTTCTGTTCCAAATTTTAATGTTCCGAAATGTAATCCATTGTTCAATACGATATGTATTGAAATTTTAATAGCAAACCATTCAATGTTTATTTGTTCCCTATATCGTAGTCCTAATTTGTCAATTGATGACACTATTATTGAATTTGATATTTTATTGGAAACAATTGACAAGATTTACGAATCCTCACCAACTTCAAAATTAGTAGTCTTGGGAGATTTTAATGTCCATAATGATTCTTGGTTGACATATTCGAATGGTAGAGATCGATCAAGTGAATCCGCAGAACTATTTTCAGATACCAATCTTCTAACACAACTCGTCGATAAGCCAACTAGGTATCCCGATACATCTGGTCAATCACCTCACCTATTAGATTCATTTCTAACTTCTATGCCAGATAAATATTCAATTGATTTATCTGCTCCATTAGGTCTTTCCGACCACGCTCTGGTATTAGCCAAATTTTCAATAACCCAAACCAATGTAGAGTCAACAAGTAAAAGGCTACTCTGGCTCTTCAAAATTGCTAACTGGGAACTCCTGAATCAATTTTTTAGCTCATTTGATTGGTCAACCTGCTTTACCAACAATAATGCTGATGAAGCATCTCAACTGATCACGTCAACCATTCTGCAAGGAATGAAAAATTTCATTCCTTCCTCGTTTAAGAAAAGCAATATTCGTAAGAAGTGGTTTAATGATAACTGCAGGTCAGCAATCGCGAGTAAAAAATCAGCCCATTTGGACTACGTTAATTGCCCATCCGTAGAAAACCTTGTTAAGTTTAGAATAGCCAGAAATAGAGCTAACGCTATAATTAACAGGTCCAAAATAATAAATGACCAAAAGATTCGAGATAGCATGCGGAAAATTTTAGATTATGATTCAAACATTAAAAGCTTTTGGACATTTGCAGCAATGGTTAAAAGAAACTTTGGAGAAAAGACTTCTTCTGTTCCTACTTTATTCCATAATGGTATTCTTTATAAAACTGATATTCAGAAAGCCAATCTCTTAGCTTCGCATTTTGCTAGTGCGTCAACCCTTCCATTTTCTAACCAAAGTCCACCAATTCTTCCGAATGTAGGCCTAGGTATGTCTTCAATTTATTTCCGTCGTCGGGTTGTTTCCAAAATTCTTAAAGAACTTGACCCCAATAAAGCAACTGGACCCGACGGTATTCCACCATTATTATTGAAAAGATGTCATCATACTTTGGCTAATCCGCTTAGCAAATTGTTTCATCTCTCAATGAAGACAGGTGTTTTTCCGTCAATTTGGAAAATAGCTAATATTCAACCCGTCCCGAAAAAAGGTGATAAGTCTGCACCTACTAACTACCGCCCTATTGCTTTGTTGTCAGTTTTGTCAAAAGTAATGGAATTTATCATTAATTTCAAACTAATGAGCTATCTGGATTCGAATGCTCTTTTATCTGATGTACAGTATGGATTTCGAAAAAATCGATCTTCAGGTAAACTAATGACGTGCATGACTCATTGTTGGGAGCGAAGCCTTGAAAATCTAGGCGAATCAAGCATTGTGTCCTTGGATATTTCTAAGGCTTTTGATAGAGTTTGGTATGATTGTCTTATTAATAAGATTCGTGCGCTCAACTTACACCCCTCTCTCATTACATGGATTGAGGATTATTTATGGAACCGCAAAATAAAAGTGGTATTGAATGGTTTTTCCTCATCTTCGCATGAGATCAATGCTGGCGTTCCTCAAGGGTCATCCTTATCGCCTACATTATTCTTAATATATATCAATGACTTGTTGTCTTCTACAACATGTGATATCCACTCATTTGCTGATGATATGACGTTATCGGCTTCAATGGAGTTTGTTAGTCAAAAAGAATGCAATTCTCGCTTGATTGGTTCGCGTGAATTAATGAATTCGACAATTCTGTCGAACATTCAAGTTATTCTTGATTGGGGAAGATCTAATAGGGTGGAATTTAACCCAAATAAATTCCAGGCTTGTCTTTTTTCTCAAAAGGCAATTCAACATTACGTAGCACCAGTAATTAATGGTGCCACTATTGCGAGATCAGTTTCACTAAAGATGTTAGGTTTGAAAGTTTCTGGTGAACTTTCCTGGAAGGAACATATTTATGAAATCTCAAAAAGAGCGAGCCAATGCTTGAATGCTTGGGCTTTATAAGACGTTGTTACTTTTACTTCAGCCCCTCTGAAGTATTTAGATTATATAAATCTTATGTTAGACCAATTTTAGAATTTAATTCATTTGTTTGGGGTGGGGCTCCAAGATCTCATTTGGTCCATCTTGATCGAATTCAAAATAGAGTTATCCGTTTGATAAATGATGTAACCATTACTTCATCTCTTGATTCTTTGGAGCATAGACGTAATGTTGGAGCTTTATCTGTTTTCTACAAATTTTACAACGGTAGATGTTCTTCAGAAACCCGTTTTCTATTCCCAGGTCCTTTTGTCAGCAACGTTAACACTCGTTTGAGGTCTAATCAACATAGGTTCGCCTTAAAACCGTTCTCATGTAGAACCCAACACTTTAAATCGTCCTTTTATCCGAGAGTGTCTTCGATGTGGAATCAATTGGTCGACTCCGTATTTCCCGAATCTTATAATTTACAGGCCTTCAAAATAGCTGTAAACAACTTCCTGAAGGACGACCGTAGTGTTTAGAGGATAAGATTATTTTATATAAAAAAATTATTATTTTTTGTATTATTTATAATATTTGTTGTTTATTTTGTAATATTTTCTTGGTCAAGGTTTTTTGTAGTTTTCCCTAACCATGATTCATTGATAAAAGTATTTGGACTCGCGTCGTTTTAGTTTCGTGTTCGTTATTTCGTATTGCTTTTTTCAATGAATCAGAGATAATTCTGAGAAAATAATCTGAAACCGGCTACAAACGTGAGGAATGTGATATATTGTAATTCGCATTCCTTCAAATTTTTAATTTTTTAATTTTAATAAAGGGCAACTTTTTTGCCGTGACGAAAGTCATTCAGGGACTTATCCCCTTGGCATTGAGTCCTTTAAAAAAAAAAAAAAAAAAAAAAAAAAAAAAACTGAGGGGTGGGATGGTGTCCGATATTAGTGATAACTAAGGGGAGGGGGGCGACCGGTATTAGTGTTGATTCTATGGTTTTCGGGGTCGCTGAGTTGAATGGTGATGGTAAGACAGCTCTATGGGGATGGAGTGATAGCTGAGTGGAGGGGGTGACCGATATTAGTGTTGATTCTATGGTTTTCGTGGTCGCTGAGTTGAATGGTGATGTTAAGATAACTCTAGGGGGATGGGGTGATAACTGAGGGGGGGGGGGTGTCCGATATTAGTGTGGATTCTATGGTTTTCGTGGTCACTGAGTTGATTGGTAATGGTAAGACAGTAAGACAGGGGGATTGGGTCGATAACTGAGGGGTGGTGGTTGTTGATTGGGTGTGGTGGGGGGGGGGGGGTAACCTATATTAGTGTTGATTCTATGGTTTTTGGGGTCGCTGAGATGAATAGTGGTGTTTAGAATGCTACTTGGCGACCATTGACGACGAATTTGGCGGTGAGGACATTGACGCCCCTACTTCAAATTGGAAAAGGTAGATTAGTATCCGTCTTTTATGGTTATATTAAATTGACATCGATTTTTAAAATAATAAATTCTAATTATGTGGCTGCTTCTCAAAACTATCACATTTTGTACCGGTTGCGAGAAGGGCCATTCTTGCTACTAAAAATGGAGACACCCACGTAATAAACAATCAAATACTTGCCATGTTAATAGGCACAGTCACTAAATATAAAAGTATAGATATCGATGTAGATGCTGATGAGGAAGTTAGTTATCTAACGGAGTTCCTAAACTCACTTAATTCGTCTGGATTGCCACCACATCGTTTGATCTCCAATTATTTTACTACGGATTCTCGACTCGCCAAAACTTTGCAACGGCACAAGACTGTGCGTAAAAGAGATGCGGGGCAATACAATTTTTTTTTCTACCCCCTGCCTAATAGAAGATTGGGATGAATAAATACCTGGGCAACGCCGGGTAATCAGCTAGTATTATATAAAATAGGTATATATTCATAGTTCGGTAATCATAAGTGTACTATGATTATATAAAACTATGTATGTGAACATAGTTAATCTTGAGTGAGATATAATTATCTAAAGTAGATATATAAGATAAGTAGGTAAGCATAAAAGTAATATAATTATAAATTAGATAAGTAAACATAGTTAAACTTGCGTGAGATAATATTATATAAAATAGGTATATATTCATAGTTCGATAATCATAAGTGTACTATGATTATATAAAACTATGTATGTGAACATAGTTAATATTTAGTGAGATATAATTATCTAAAGAATATATATAAGATAAGTAGGTAAGCATAAAGTTAATATAATTATAAATTAGATAAGTAAACATAGTTAAACTTGCGTGAGATAATATTATATAAAATAGGTATATATTCATAGTTCGATAATCATAAATGTAATAGGATTATATAAAAATATGTATGTGGACATAGTTAATAGGTATATAAGATAAATAGGTAAGCATAATTGTAATATAGTTATAAAATAGATATGTAAACATAGTTAAACTTACGTGAGATAATATAATATAAAATAGGTATATATTCATAGTTCGATAATCATAAGTGTACTTTGATTATATAAAACTATGTATGTGATCATAGTTAATCTTAAGTGAGATATAATTGTAACAAGTAGTTACGTAAATATAATTAGGTCATTTTAAGTATAGTATAATGATAAAAAAAAAATAGTTACGTAATTATAGTAAGGTAATTTTAAGTGTAGTGTAATAATAATAAGTAGTTACATAAATATAATTGGGTAACTTTCGGTGTAGTGTAATAATAAAATAGTCATGTAGTTATAAGTAGGTAATTCTAAGTGTTGTGTAACGAAAAAAAAGTAGTTATGAAATTATAAGTAGGTAATTTAAATGTAGTGTAATGATAATAGTTAGTTACATAAATATAATTAGACAACTTTCAGTGTAGTATTATAATAAAATTGTCATGTAGTTATAAGTAGGAAATTCTAAGTGTTGTGTAACGATAAAAAAGTAGTTATGAAATTATGAGTAGGTAATTTAAATATAGTGTAATGATAATAATTAGTTACATAAATATAATTAGGTAACTTTCAGTGTAGTGTTATAATAAAAATAGTTATGTAATTATAATTAGGTAATTTTAAGTGTTGTGTGACGATAAGAAGGTAGTTATGAAATTATTACTATGTAATTTTGGGTGTAGTGTAATAATAAAAATAGTTATGAAATTATAATTAGGTAATTTTAAGTGTTGTGTAACGATAATAAAAATAGTTATGAAATTATAAGTAGGTAATTTCAAATGTAGTGTAATGATAATGTGGCGTTAATTCCGATATATGTCCCTTTGGGGTGATTTAGGGCCAACTGGTAATGATAATTTGTGTCACATGTTCTAGTGCTCATATTGGGGAAAATAAACTGCCAACCAAGGATGACTCCAACTGACGCCGGAATGCGAGGAGCTATTAAATTCTGACACAGATACTCAGTAGCCCGTTTGTTTGTTGCCCTTATTTTGGCATAATCAAAATTCATTTTTCAAAACTCACCCAGAGAGGAAAAGGGAGGTCGGTGTGCCGGTGCTCCCCAAGTCGGCTACACCTTGTAAGGTGTATGTTTAAGTCCTTTCAAAATTTTCTTGACTACCACCTTGAAATGTGAGACGCTTCCCAAATCCAATACCTTCGGGATCTCGCCATCCATGGCGTTATTGGATGCAATATTGAAGGCTGAGTGCACCGACGTTCCCAGTATCAATAATTATCCCCTCTTTTCCCTAGGAAATAATTATTAACATTTTACCTAGCAATTAATTAACACAGTCTTACCTCTCTGTTTGTTTTTTTTTCTTTGTTTTTTTTTGTATTTGTTCCTCCTTCCTTCTTTTTCTTTTCCTCTTATTTTATTATTTCTCGTGTTTTTTTCTTTTCTATTTTCTTTCTTCTCGGTTTTTCCCTTTCATTTATATTTTCTTTTTCTTTGACCTTTTCTTTTTTTGCAATTTGCTACTTCTCTTTGCACTGCTCCTCTCACGTGTTGCTGCTTAGCATTCTCAAACCGGAAAGGCCGTTTGTATCGCTTGCCTAATTCGACAGACTTCTATGTGAGGGTTGTTCACCCAATTACTTGGGTCCAAACATGGGAGGGTTGTTCATCCAATTTCGGATGTCCACACATGCCACATTCCACATGGGAGGGTTGTTTACCCAGGTTTTTGTGTCCACACCATGCACCATTACAAATCCGGAACAATCCTTCTTGTCCCAATTGTCGGGCCGAGTGCCGAGTAAGTGACCTCAAAACATTCATGCAATCGATTAGGAGCATCGATGGTTCCTCACGTTCATTTCCTAAAATCCCTTCGAGAGGAGGAAGGGGCGCCAAGCCAAAACACTCCCGCACCATGGGAACTAGAAATACTCCTCTTTATCGAAACTACTCTGTTGGGGGAATGTCGACTTATGGGGAAGGTTTAAACATGTCTTTCTCGGTGCCTCCTCCGGAAATTCGAGGAAATCTGTCATTGCCACTGAACGGTATGGAGCAGGGACGTCACGCTAACTTCGGGAATCAGAATTCGACATTTGGAAAGGATACCTTTTCAAAAGAGGAAATAATTAGGATTACAGAGGTGGCGATTGCCAACCACAAACAGGAACTGCTGAGCAATATCAAGGTTCATATAAATGATACTCTAAGCACACTCCTGCAAGGCCAAGTTGTATTGGACGAGAGACCTTAAACTAGCGAGCCTATACAGAGAGCACCGCTGGATTCAATCCGTTTGGCAGGACCCATTTCATCAACGGGAGCGCGGCCTCCACCAAATACTCCTGCCGAAGGCTTGATTAGACACTTTCACCAGCCAACTCGAGGGAACTCTGAGAAAACTGCCAAACTTATATCTAGTTGGAATCTGCGTTCCGAAGCCTCAGCAAACGGGATATCAGTAGAAGAATTTATATACAGAGTCCAGGCTTTGACTTATCAGTCTCTTAATGGAGATTTTCCAGTACTATGTCAACATGCACATATGTTCTTCGGGGAAAGGCTCGCGATTGGTTTTGGGGATATCACAAAAGTGTGACCGCCATAGAACGGAGGGACCTGTGTGAAGCGCTAAGACGACAGTACAAAGATTTGAGGACTGATTACGATATTCGAGAACTCATTCGTGGAAGAAAACAAAAGGATTTTGAGAGCTTCGATGAATATTTTGATGGAATTTCGTCCTGTGTGTCGCAATGTCAGAGACTGAATTAATTGAGAAAACCTTACGGAACCTAAGAACTGATTTGAGACACGAGTTACTCCATTTAGAATTTTATACTGTTGCACAACTGCGGAGATCGTGCAGGCGTCATGAATATTTCATTGAAGAACTTCGTAGGACCCATCTCACACCAAAAGTCTTTCAAAACCGGAAACAAGTGGCCGAGTTAAACGAGAACCCAGAGCCACTCGCTACGACTCCCAGGCCGAAGATTCGGGAGGAGCCAAAACCATTTCAGCTCAGGACCCCGACTTGTTGGAACTGTGGCAGATCGGGCCATCAAAACTGTTTAGAAAGAAAACGAGTCTTTTGTTATGGGTGTGGTGCAACCGATGTGTACAAAGCGCAGTGCTCCAAATGCAGATTCCAGGGAAACTTGAAGACGGATGTGAATTCACATCCGCTAACTCAGCTTCGGATCCAATAAACAAATTTAAATCGATTTTAAAACGGTCTTTCACACAGGAAGATCCGTATATAAGTCCCCAAAAGAAATGTTTCACGAAATTCTATCAAGAACGGTTGTATAATTACCACAAGAAACGCTATGAAATATTCAACTCAGTGAATACCCTTGCGAGTAACAGAAAAAGTGAAAGTAGATCTTAGAGATCTACCAAACGCATGCATACCTTTCGGAACAAATAAGCAACACACAGAAACTTTTGCTTTCGGCAATACTGACTAAGGATGGTGACCTTCGGCCATATGCACATGTTCACCTGTTTAATAGAAACGTGTTAGGATAGGAAATCGAAAAATATTCTGTGGGGCAGATAGTCTACTGTCGTAATTTCGTCCAGAGTAATGCTCAAAAAAGATTCAACGCGAAATTGGCACTTCTCTGTCTGAAAGCAAGGATCAAAAGGAAATTGGGAAACTCTTATTATTTGCTAGAGGACACAAACGGCAAGACATTGGGAAGCTTCCATGGTAAGGACATCTTCCCAGCATTCGATGAAGGAGACGTTAGTTAGTCAGCACCTCCAGATTGTTGGTCAGGCTTATCGCGCCCAACAATCTGTTTTATAATGGTGCACTTGCATTAAGCGATTGAATGTGAACAGCAATGCAACTAATGAAATATAAACCTTTATAATGGTACACTAGCGAATGAATGTAAACAGATACGCAGTTAAGAAAATATAAATCGCTGCACAGAAATATCCCACCAAAAGTATTCGATGCAATCTCACTCACAAAGTTTACTATCGGTTCCCTTACGCCGCCGTGTAAATAAGTACCATATAAGTCACTGTAAATGATTTCGCACAGAGGCATGGCGGGATGCAGAATGACAGTCCTCTCGCTCGAACACCCAACAAGGGGTCAGACGACTTGTTACAGGAAATATTTTCGAAAGGAATTTCTTTTCACTAGAGTCAGAGGCGAGAACACATGTCAAAGGAAGTCGCTGACTAAAATATTAAATTTGTTAAATTGCTTTAATTTTAATATCAGCTGATTGATCTTTGACAGAAGAATCACAATAAACTAGTGAATGCAAAAAAACTTCGTTTTTCGGGTACTAACTTTTATATATACATCAAAACACGCCACACAATCCTTTATTATTTTGTAATACTCACCAAAATGTCTGTTTTTGAAGTCGGGGGATATCAAAATTGGCCCTAGACATTGAAAAAAAGACCCCAAAGAACGAGAAAATGGCGCCATTTCAAACCATCACACGCGCCACAGCCTAAACCCACACGCGTCATACAAGGAATATAAAATTTTTTGTTTTGACTTAGACACTCACAAAATTTCAGCTCCCTAGGTCGCGTGGAAAAAAACCTCAAAAAAGTCGAAAAAAACACTTCAACCCATCACACGCGCCACACGCGACACGTGTCTATGCGGAATATAAGAAATGCTATTTTGGATTTTGAGACTCAACAATTTTCAACTTTCTAGGTCATTTGGAAGGTGGTTAAAAAGGACATCAAAGTATTCCAAATTACAGACAAAAAGGGGTCAAGTCACGTTAAGTCTTCTTCTTTCTTTCTTTCTTTCCTTTACTCCGGGGGGAGCATAGGGCTTCTACAAACGCCCGCCAACGAACTCGATTTATCGCTTGAGGTTTCAAGAGACGCCACTCAGTCCCCTGGGATCTTGCTTCCTCTTCTATTCTATTTTTCCATGTCTTACTAGGACGGCCAACGCGGCGGCTTCCTTGTGGATTCCAGTCGAGCGCTAGTTTCGTAATATCGTCCGCTGGCTTTCTCAAAGTGTGGCCAATCTAGCTCCATTTTCGTCATCTGATGGTGATCGCGATTGCTTCCTGCTGCGTTACTCTCCACAAGCCTTGATTGGTGACAATTTCCGGCCATCTAAGCACTTGTTTACGAAGACTTGAAGGACAAAAGCGCGTTTAAAAGCGTGCATATACAGAGGAGAGCGATACTCAACTGACTGTTCAATGATTATACGCAGGGTGGTAATTTGATTAGTACGAGAACGGTTTGGGCGAAATCCTGCTTGTTCATTTCTCAAAATTGGCTCTAACGCATTCCGTAAGCGCCTAGCTAATATAGAGGAGATCACTGTGTTTATGGTGTTTAGCAGGGTAATTCCTCTCCAGTTTTCGCAATTGCTCAAATCACCTTTCTTGGGGAGTTTGACTATTAAGCCTTCTTTTAACGACGATGGAATGGATTCAGATTCCCAGATATCTTGATTATATATCGCATGCAATGTTCGCGTAGTTAACTCGACGTCGGCTTGATGGAGTTCTGCGTAGATGTTGTCACTGCCAGCTGCTTTACCTGATTGCAGTGAACGAATTGTTGTCCTTATCTCATCCAACGAAGGAGTAGCGACGCTGATGTTAAGTAGCCTATTAGGGTGTATATGTGGGTTGATGGACGTGCCTGGCGAAGTACAATTTAAAACATTCTTAAAATGTTCTGTCCAGCGGGTTATTTGTTGTTCTTCCATAAGGATCAAAGAGCCATCTATTGCCTTAACAGTGTAGTTGATGTGGTGAACTTGTTGGCGAGCTTACGAGCGAGTTTGTAGACAGTGCTGTAATGCCTACTACAGCGGCTTGCTGTGCTAGTGTTGCGATTTCGCTTAGCCATGCTTGTTGCCGGTCCAGATCCCTATACTTCCGCGCTAAGGCGCTTCGCTCGGCACCCGAGGCCGTGTTTAACTCTGCTTTGATGGATTGGCGTTCACGAATGGTGTTCCATGTGCTATCTGATATCCATTCTTATCTAGTTTTATCGGGATAACCTAAAATGATTGAGGCTGCTTCCGTATACGTATTTACTGTTTTCTCCCATTTAGACTCTAGGGTTTGGGGCTGTATCTCAGAGAGAGACTGTTGTACGCGGGATACATATTGCAGTTTCACATCTGGGTCTTTCAGTGCTGCTACAGTTGGCTTTCTCGTTGTTTGACTTCGTGTGGTTGAGTGCACCGCGAGCTTCAATCGCACACTGCCAACTACAAGGTGGTGGTTGCTGTAGACTTCGGCTGCTCTTCGGGTTCTATCGTCCAGCAACGATGATCGCCACTTAGGGCTTATAGCGAATTGATCAATCCGGTTGTTTTACATGTGATCAGGAGAGGTCCAGGTGGTTTTGTGGATGTTTTTGTGGGGAAAAATTGTGCCTCCATAATTAGGTTGCGATCAGAACATAGATCAGCAAACCTTTCACCGTTGTTATTCATAGAGCCAAGATCGTGGTTTCCCATGATAAATTTCCAAATCACTGTAGTCGCTGCCTACCTTTGCGTTAAAGTCACCCATCAAAATAATGATGTCGCTCTTCCGTAGTTGATCTAATGAAATATTTAGACGCTAAAACGTGTCTTTTTCTTCAGAGGTGGCGTGTTCTGTTGGTGCGTAAAGTTGAACAAACACGACCTGTCGAACAGAAGATTTAAATCTTGCAATAATAATTCTATTGGATATTGCTTGCCAGTCCTGTAACGATCTTCTCGCGGCTTTAGAGAGTAGAAATCCCACTCCATTCGCATGTTCTCCTGTATGCTTAACCGAAAAAATTAGAAACTCGCCGGTAGATGTTCGTTTTTTCCCTTCTCCAGGCCATCTCACTTCACTAATACTAAGAATCTGTAGGTGATATTTACGAAATTCAATTGTTATTGTGCAAGCGTTGTTGTCTTGACGAGCGAGCGAATGTTCCAAGTTCCAAAACGTGTCCTATTCCGTAGGCCAAAGGTCATTGTTTATAAATTCGATATGTGTCCGAGGCTTGTATTAGTTTCAAGAATCAATTAATTTAGTTGAGTGGTGATTGGCCAACCGCAACCTAGGTTGACATGAAGCGCCGCCGACAAAGGCAAGTCCATCTTCTTATTTAGCCCCGACCCAAGCTAATACAATTCGGATTGGGTACCGAAATCGTTCACTTGATTTGGCCGAGTTTCCAGTGACGCGACGTGGACGTATAAGATAGGAGTTGTGATGCGAGAGGCTTAGGACATGACTGTCTATAATCGCGTCATCATCACCGTTTGTCGTTAAGTAAAAGTTTTAAAAATAGCATTGCTTACAATTAGTAACACCTTCTCTAGCAAAGGCCAGGTATTTTTTACCTTTCCCTCATATAAGGTATTTTATTATAAAAAAATAAAAATACATTGATGGTGTACGGAGATATTATTCAAACTATTGTGTTGTTTTAATTTTAATATTCACCTGTAAAAAAATAATTTAAAATTTTTATCGTTAAATAAGCAATAATTCTGGATAATTTCTAACAGGTTAAAGAAGATTGGAAATATGTAGCCATGGTTCTCGACCGACTATTTCTTTGGATTTTCACATTAGCAGTTTTGGCTGGAACGGCTGGAATAATTTTACAAGCGCCGACTCTATACGATGATCGGATTCCTATTATAGAACAAGAGTCTATAGATTTTTCTGGAACATCAGCAGGCCGCTGTCGTCCACCTCAATAACAGTTTTATTTAATATAAACTTTTTTCTAAATTGTATTTTCATCTTCTCCAATATGGTAATTCATATGAATGGGAATGAGTGCCTGTATTTAAATATCTGATAAATACTACATAATTATTTGTTATAAAATAATAAAAGGTGTTAAATCAAAATAAAAACAACAACATAAATATGTATTAAGAATAAATCAATAAAATAGATATTCTAGAAATTACAAAAAAAAAATATAGGTTACAATTAAATCATATTAATAATTTTTAAGTCTTTTAATAAATTTTTTATTTAATCGTATTGCTTAATTATAGACTTAATTTAATCGTATTAAAAAATTATAATATTAATATTTGCCTAGCGGAAAAAATACCAGTTTTAAATTATTTTTCACAGGACCATAGACGAAAGCGACTGTTTCCTACGCTATATCCTACCCTCGAAAGTAGGCATTATTCACACCAGTTTGTAAACATGGAAAATACTTTTGTTATTTACTGCAGTCACAGCGAACAAACATTCCCAAAGTAACCTTGCATTGCACATAACTGGTTTAACAGAAAAATTGGTTTTGGTCGTGTGAAAAATAGCGTACATTACTCGCTTAAAAGTGCTTATCGTCCACTTTCCTCGCTCGTTATATAATATACTATTTCTGATTATTCAGAAATTAATGAAAATTTTAAACATTTTATTTTTGTCGTTATATTTGATAAATTTGAATATAATATTAAAATTTCGCTACAGTAAATTACTAACAAAAAGCTTCGTTGGAATGACCACATATTCGCCATCACTAAGAATGCTGCGAAATGTTTAGGTTTTCCTAAACGTTGCAAGATATACTTCACTCCTTAAGATCTGGCTACTATTTACAAGGCATATATTCGCCCTAAACTTGAATACAACTGTATTCTCTGCATCTACTCGACAGAATTCAGAACCGCGCGATAAAACTTATTGGTGACGTAAATATCACGAAAACAATCGAATCGCTTGAACATCGGAGTAATGTTTCCTGCTTGTCGCTGTTTTTTTGCTTCTTTCATAAGCGGGATTCAAAAGAAATATCCAAATGCATACCGCCCATCCTCCAACCCAACAGAAATTGTATGATCTGCAGTCATTTAAGACACACGTGCATAGACATCTCACCTTTTCTTTTCTTAATTTCCGAACGCCCACGCTGTGCTAAGCATTATAAGGGTGCAAACCCCTTGAGCGTGTGTAAATTATAAAAAAAAATTCTTGATAAGATTAATAGAGCTATGTAGGGGTGTGACAAAAAATTAAGAAGTGAATCTGAAGCAATTTTTATACCATTCTGTTTTTAATTTTGATATTTTGTCTATATAATTTTGTGTCTAAAAAAATTATATAAAAAAATTATTTAAGAATAACTAACCCCCTAAAAGGTAGAAAATAAAAAAGATGGTAGATTTGGAAATTTGTTTTAAAAAAAATGAGTATTGCTGGAATGTTTTTAATGGAAGTCTGGAATATTTGTGGCTTAAAAAAATCACATAACATCAAATGCTTAGCACGGTTCTTTTAAATTATGTGATTTTGTTAAGCCACAAATATTCCAGATTTCCATTAAAACATTCCAGCAATTCAATTCCATTTTTTTATAACAGTTCTGCACCAAATCTACCACCTATTTTATTTTCTAACTTTTAAAGGGCTAGTTTTGCTTCAATAAAAGCATTTTTTTAAATTTTATATAACTTTAATTTATACTTTTTAGTTTTTAATGAAACATGTATACACAATTTCAATATTGTTCAGTCAAGATGGTAATATAGAGACACACACAAGTCCCCCAAAATCCTCAAAAGGCTTCCAAAAGACCCCGAAAGGACCATCTAAAAAAACCCTCAAGACCACCCTCAAGATCACCCTCAAGACCACGTTAAGACCAAGTGACGACCCTTATCAATATTTCCTCAAGACCCCCTAAAACCCAGCTTAAGATTTCCTTGAGAGCCCTCAAAACACTCTCAAAAACCCCCTTTAGAACACATAAAAACCACCTCAAGACTCCACTCACGACCCTCTCAGAGTCCCCTCAAGATCCCCTCAAGAGCAACACAAGACACCCTAAAAAACTTGTTAGGATACACTCAAGACTCTGTAGTAACTTAAACAGACCTAAAACGAACAGCGCCAGTAGAGATTCAGTGAGGGAAATTATTAAATAAACAACGCCCGCACCAAACGATATACGGAGGCGTTATTCCCCTCAAGCAGTTCCTGTTTCTTCTGATTGTGTGCACGCGAGCAAGACGCGTGTTTTCGAGTTTGTGAGGAAAAGGATATATAGGCTGTATTCCGTCATGGTTATAGTTATTATTAGTTGTTAATATATTTAGTCAAAAGTTGTACGAAACAATATTACAATATTTTTAATCGTGTTTCCTTACGCAAGCTAATCGCGACTCGATATTGGTAACCCCGACGTTTGGGCAGTTGGTGCAACAGCAGCAGTACAATTTATTTAACAAATTGCACACAAAATCGGAATCGAAAAATTCGTCCGCCATTACCAACTCACGAAACAACGACATTGCATTGTCCGTTTACATTGGGAAACCCAGCAAGCTCCAATTCCATTCGATCAGTTTCTAAATGATAGTTTCTTCTATTGAAAGCATAAGGCACGTGATTCATCATGTCTATTTAAAGTGATATCGGAGCAGATGTATGACCCGCAATTGTACCATTTAACTGTAAAATTTGGATGAGCTACATGCAAACACATCGGTCAATATTTGAAGCGCAATTCGACAAGAACCAAAGACCGAGCAACAAAATTTTTTCAAATCTCGTAAGTTTGTTCTGCCAGTCGTCCCATTGTCTGTCCAGTGACAATAATTTTGCGCTGTCGCTGTAGCCGCAGCATATACTACTACATCAACGTGATTCGACAGCCGGCCGCAATTACTATACCAGCCTCAATAGTGAAACTGCATAGCTATCAAACTAACGGCTGCATCATAAACCACATCAGTGCACAATCTTAATACTGCAAGAGCTGGGGGCATGGTAACACCAACAAAACCGGTCGATGCAACTGCAAACAGCAGCGAACAGCCATTTTCAAGCGTCACATCCACGACCATTTATCCTTCAACAAGAAATCCAACAAGCAAGCAACAAATTTATATGCATCCAACAAAAACATCATCAACATCCAATCCAAAACCAATTACAACAACAACGTCAAATTGACAATTTTTCGCCTCCGCCAGTGTCGTCTTGATTACACAAACATCTGTAATGGTATATTTGGGTTTTTTTTTTCCTAAGCAGTCTTGTGCTTTGGCCTGTGTGAACGCCTAGCGGATGCGCTAGCTAGCTCGTCGGATAAGGGTGGGATATTGGCCAATTAACTGCCTTTACCATAAATAATTTTATATTGCGTGCACATACTTCGCTTCAACAAACCCCTACGTAAACCTGAACTTAACAATTAAATAATTAAACCATTTTGCTTTCAATTTCGTTAATCGTATATTTAAACATCTAAACTTCATATAAAATGGTAGGTATGTACCGAATGAATTCCAAAATTATTGCTAAAATAATACAACCAGCTACAGTTGGGTAACACTAATATCTGCATATGAATGTCGTAGCCAAGTAAATATATGATTTGAAAGTTATCATATAAGCCCTAAAATAATGTATCTATATATATGGTTATTTAATGATAGTTGCATACGATGTCGTAACCAAGTAAATATATGATTTGTAAGTTATCATTTAAAAACTAAAATAATGTAACGATATATATAAAGTTATTTAATGATAGTTGCATACGATGTCGTAGCCAAGTAAATATATGAATTGGAAGTTTTCATATAAACACAAAATAATATAACGATATATATAGTTATTTAATGATAGTTGTAGCCAAGTAAATATATGGTTTGTAAGTTTTCATATAAACTCGAAAATAATGTAACTATATATAGTTGTTTAATGATAGTTGCACACGAAGTCGAAGCAAAGTAAATATATGATTTATAAGTTATCATATAAACGCAAAAATAATGTAACGATATATGTAGTTATTTAATGATAGCTGCATACGAAGTCGTAGCCAAGTAAATGTATAAATTTTACGTTTTCATATAACGGGTGTTTTTTTGGGAGGTTTGTTTTTCCGATAGATGTCGTTTTATTTTATGACAGTTGTTTTGACAGCTCAAAGTGGCATTTCTACTCAGTATTGTTTGGCAAATCATTATGAAAAAAAAAAAAAAAAAAAAAAAAAAAAAAAAAAAAAAAAATTACATTTGTGAAAAATAGTCGTTGTAGCCATATGCCAGAAATTGTGTTTAAATGTTAAATGCCAAAAAATTATCTACCAAATAAAAATATCTAACGGGTGTTTTTTTAAGAGGTTGCCGATTTTTTTTTTGAATAAAACACATATAAAATTATGAAATGACAAAACAACTGTCATAAAATAAAACGACATCTATCGGAAAAACAAACCTCCCAAAAAAACATATAAACATTATATGCAAAAATAATGTAACGATATATGTAGTTATTTAATGATAGCTGCATACGATGTCGTAGCCAAGTAAATAGGTATATGATTTATAAGTTATCATATAAACGCAAAAATAATGTGACAATATATGTATAGCCAAGTAAATATATGATTCGTTAGTTATCGTATAAATACAAAAATAATGTAACGGTATATGTAGTTATATTATGATAGCTGCATACGAAGTCGTAGCCAAGTAAATATATGATTCGTTAGTTATCGTATAAACACAAAAATAATGTTACTATATATATAGTTATTTAATGATAGTTGCATACGGAGTCGTAGCCATGTAAATATATGATACGTTAGTTATCATATAAACGCAAAAATAATGTTACTATATATATAGTTATTTAATGATAGTTGCATACGATGTCGTAGTCAAGTAAATATCTGATTTGTAAGTTATCATTTAAACACTTAAATAATGTAACGATATATATATAGTTATTTAATGATAGTTGCATACGATGTCGTAGCCAAGTAAATGTATGAATTGTACGTTTTCATATAAACAAAAAAATAATGTAACAATTTATATAGTTATTTAATGATAGCTGCATACGAAGTCGTAGCCAAGTAAATGTATAAATTTTACGTTTTCATATATATGCAAAAATAATGTAACGATATATGTAGTTATTTAATGATAGCTGCATACGATGTCGTAGCCAAGTAAATAGGTATATGATTTATAAGTTATCATATAAACGCAAAAATAATGTGACAATATATGTAGTTATTTAATGATAGTTGCATACGAAGTCGTAGCCAAGTAAATATATGATTCGTTAGTTATCGTATAAATACAAAAATAATGTAAATATATGATTCGTTAGTTATCGTATAAATACAAAAATAATGTAACGGTATATGTAGTAATATTATGAAAGCTGCACACGAAGTCGTAGCCAAGTAAATATATGATTCGTTAGTTATCATATAAATACAAAAATAAGGTAACGATATATATATAGTTATTTAATGTAAGTTGCATACGAAGTCGTAGCCAAGTAAATATATGATTCGTTAGTTATCGTATAAATACAAAAATAATGTAACGGTATATGTAGTTATATTATGATAGCTGCATACGAAGTCGTAGCCAAGTAAATATATGATTCGTTAGTTATCATATAAATACAAAAATAAGGTAACGATATATATATAGTTATTTAATGAAAGTTGCATACAAAGTCGTAGCCAAGTAAATATATGATTCGTTAGTTATCGTATAAATACAAAAATAATGTAACGGTATATGTAGTTATATTATGATAGCTGCATACGAAGTCGTAGCCAATTAAATATATGATTCGTTAGTTATCATATAAATACAAAAATAAGGCAACGATATATATATAGTTATTTAATGAAAGTTGCATACGAAGTCGTAGCCAAGTAAATATATGATTCGTTAATTATCATATAAACACAAAAATAATGTAACGATATATACAGTTATTTAATGATAGTTGCATACGAAGTCGTAGCCAAGTAAATATATGATTTGTAAGTTATCATTTAAACACTTAAATAATGTAACGATATATATATAGTTATTTAATGATAGTTGCATACGATGTCGTAGCCAAGTAAATATATGATTCGTTAGTTATCGTATAAACACAAAAATAATGTAACAATTTATATAGTTATTTAATGATAGTTGCATACGAAGTCGTAGCCAAGTAAATATATGATTCGTTAATTATCATATAAACACAAAAATAATGTAACGATATATACAGTTATTTAATGGTAGTTGCATACGATGTCGTAGCCAAGTAAAGATATGATGTGTAAGTTATCGTATAAACCCTAAAATAATGTAACTATATATATGGTTATTTAATGATAGTTGCATACGGAGTCGTAGCCAAGTAAATATATGATTCGTTAGTTATCATATAAATACAAAAATAAGGCAACGATATATATATAGTTATTTCATGATAGTTGCATACGGAGTCGTAGCCATGTAAATATATGATACGTTAGTTATCATATAAACGCAAAAATAATGTTACTATATATATAGTTATTTAATGATAGTTGCATACGATGTCGTAGTCAAGTAAATATCTGATTTGTAAGTTATCATTTAAACACTTAAATAATGTAACGATATATATATAGTTATTTAATGATAGTTGCATACGATGTCGTAGCCAAGTAAATGTATGAATTGTACGTTTTCATATAAACAAAAAAATAATGTAACAATTTATATAGTTATTTAATGATAGCTGCATACGAAGTCGTAGCCAAGTAAATGTATAAATTTTACGTTTTCATATATATGCAAAAATAATGTAACGATATATGTAGTTATTTAATGATAGCTGCATACGATGTCGTAGCCTAGTAAATAGGTATATGATTTATAAGTTATCATATAAACGCAAAAATAATGTGACAATATATGTAGTTATTTAATGATAGTTGCATACGAAGTCGTAGCCAAGTAAATATATGATTCGTTAGTTATCGTATAAATACAAAAATAATGTAAATATATGATTCGTTAGTTATCGTATAAATACAAAAATAATGTAACGGTATATGTAGTAATATTATGAAAGCTGCACACGAAGTCGTAGCCAAGTAAATATATGATTCGTTAGTTATCGTATAAATACAAAAATAAGGTAACGATATATATATAGTTATTTAATGAAAGTTGCATACGAAGTCGTAGCCAAGTAAATATATGATTCGTTAGTTATCGTATAAATACAAAAATAATGTAACGGTATATGTAGTTATATTATGATAGCTGCATACGAAGTCATAGCCAAGTAAATATATGATTCGTTAGTTATCGTATAAATACAAAAATAAGGTAACGGTATATGTAGTTATATTATGATAGCTGCATACGAAGTCATAGCCAAGTAAATATATGATTCGTTAGTTATCGTATAAATACAAAAATAATGTAAATATATGATTCGTTAGTTATCGTATAAATACAAAAATAATGTAACGGTATATGTAGTAATATTATGAAAGCTGCACACGAAGTCGTAGCCAAGTAAATATATGATTCGTTAGTTATCGTATAAATACAAAAATAAGGTAACGATATATATATAGTTATTTAATGAAAGTTGCATACGAAGTCGTAGCCAAGTAAATATATGATTCGTTAGTTATCGTATAAATACAAAAATAATGTAACGGTATATGTAGTTATATTATGATAGCTGCATACGAAGTCGTAGCCAAGTATATATATGATTCGTTAGTTATCGTATAAATACAAAAATAATGTAAATATATGATTCGTTATTTATCGTATAAATACAAAAATAATGTAACGGTATATGTAGTAATATTATGAAAGCTGCACACGAAGTCGTAGCCAAGTAAATATATGATTCGTTAGTTATCGTATAAATACAAAAATAATGTAACGGTATATGTAGTTATATTATGATAGCTGCATACGAAGTCGTAGCCAAGTAAATATATGATCCGTTAGTTATCATATAAATACAAAAATAAGGTAACGATATATATATAGTTATTTAATGAAAGTTGCATACGAAGTCGTAGCCAAGTAAATATATGATTCGTTAGTTATCGTATAAATACAAAAATAATGTAACGGTATATGTAGTTATATTATGATAGCTGCATACGAAGTCGTAGCCAAGTAAATGTATAAATTTTACGTTTTCATATATATGCAAAAATAATGTAACGATATATGTAGTTATTTAATGATAGCTGCATACGAAGTCGTAGCCAAGTAAATGTATAAATTTTACGTTTTCATACGTATAAATACAAAAATAATGTAACGGTATATGTAGTTATATTATGATAGCTGCATACGAAGTCGTAGCCAAGTAAATATATGATTCGTTAGTTATCATATAAATACAAAAATAAGGCAACGATATATATATAGTTATTTCATGATAGTTGCATACGGAGTCGTAGCCATGTAAATATATGATACGTTAGTTATCATATAAACGCAAAATAATGTTACTATATTAATAGTTATTTAATGATAGTTGCATACGATGTCGTAGCCAAGTAAATATCTGATTTGTAAGTTATCATTTAAACACTTAAATAATGTAACGATATATATATAGTTATTTAATGATAGCTGCATACGAAGTCGTAGCCAAGTAAATGTATAAATTTTACGTTTTCATATATATGCAAAAATAATGTAACGATATATGTAGTTATTTAATGATAGCTGCATACGATGTCGTAGCCAAGTAAATAGGTATATGATTTATAAGTTATCATATAAACGCAAAAATAATGTGACAATATATGTAGTTATTTAATGATAGTTGCATACGAAGTCGTAGCCAAGTAAATATATGATTCGTTAGTTATCGTATAAATACAAAAATAATGTAAATATATGATTCGTTAGTTATCGTATAAATACAAAAATAATGTAACGGTATATGTAGTAATATTATGAAAGCTGCACACGAAGTCGTAGCCAAGTATATATATGATTCGTTAGTTATCGTATAAATACAAAAATAACGTAACGATATATATATAGTTATTTAATGAAAGTTGCATACGAAGTCGTAGCCAAGTAAATATATGATTCGTTAGTTATCGTATAAATACAAAAATAATGTAACGGTATATGTAGTTATATTATGATAGCTGCATACGAAGTCGTAGCCAAGTAAATATATGATTCGTTAGTTATCGTATAAATACAAAAATAATGTAAATATATGATTCGTTAGTTATCGTATAAATACAAAAATAATGTAACGGTATATGTAGTAATATTATGAAAGCTGCACACGAAGTCGTAGCCAAGTAAATATATGATTCGTTAGTTATCGTATAAATACAAAAATAATGTAACGGTATATGTAGTTATATTATGATAGCTGCATACGAAGTCGTAGCCAAGTAAATATATGATTCGTTAGTTATCATATAAATACAAAAATAAGGTAACGATATATATATAGTTATTTAATGAAAGTTGCATACGAAGTCGTAGCCAAGTAAATATATGATTCGTTAGTTATCGTATAAATACAAAAATAATGTAACGGTATATGTAGTTATATTATGATAGCTGCATACGAAGTCGTAGCAAAGTAAATATATGATTTGTAAGTTATCATATAAACCCTAAAATAATGTAACTATATATATGGTTATTTAATAATAGTTGCATACGATGTCGTAGCCAAGTAAATATATGATTTGTAAGTTATCATATAAACGCAAAAATAATGTAACGATATATGTAGTTATTTAATGATAGTTGCATACGATGTCGTAGCCAAGTAAATATCTGATTTGTAAGTTATCATTTAAACACTTAAATAATGTAACGATATATATATAGTTATTTAATGATAGTTGCATACGATGTCGTAGCCAAGTAAATATATGATACGTTAGTTATCATATAAACGCAAAAATAATGTTACTATATATATAGTTATTTAATGATAGTTGCATACGATGTCGTAGTCAAGTAAATATCTGATTTGTAAGTTATCATTTAAACACTTAAATAATGTAACGATATATATATAGTTATTTAATGATAGTTGCATACGATGTCGTAGCCAAGTAAATGTATGAATTGTACGTTTTCATATAAACAAAAAAATAATGTAACAATTTATATAGTTATTTAATGATAGCTGCATACGAAGTCGTAGCCAAGTAAATGTATAAATTTTACGTTTTCATATATATGCAAAAATAATGTAACGATATATGTAGTTATTTAATGATAGCTGCATACGATGTCGTAGCCAAGTAAATAGGTATATGATTTATAAGTTATCATATAAACGCAAAAATAATGTGACAATATATGTAGTTATTTAATGATAGTTGCATACGAAGTCGTAGCCAAGTAAATATATGATTCGTTAGTTATCGTATAAATACAAAAATAATGTAAATATATGATTCGTTAGTTATCGTATAAATACAAAAATAATGTAACGGTATATGTAGTAATATTATGAAAGCTGCACACGAAGTCGTAGCCAAGTAAATATATGATTCGTTAGTTATCATATAAATACAAAAATAAGGTAACGATATATATATAGTTATTTAATGTAAGTTGCATACGAAGTCGTAGCCAAGTAAATATATGATTCGTTAGTTATCGTATAAATACAAAAATAATGTAACGGTATATGTAGTTATATTATGATAGCTGCATACGAAGTCGTAGCCAAGTAAATATATGATTCGTTAGTTATCATATAAATACAAAAATAAGGTAACGATATATATATAGTTATTTAATGAAAGTTGCATACAAAGTCGTAGCCAAGTAAATATATGATTCGTTAGTTATCGTATAAATACAAAAATAATGTAACGGTATATGTAGTTATATTATGATAGCTGCATACGAAGTCGTAGCCAATTAAATATATGATTCGTTAGTTATCATATAAATACAAAAATAAGGCAACGATATATATATAGTTATTTAATGAAAGTTGCATACGAAGTCGTAGCCAAGTAAATATATGATTCGTTAATTATCATATAAACACAAAAATAATGTAACGATATATACAGTTATTTAATGATAGTTGCATACGAAGTCGTAGCCAAGTAAATATATGATTTGTAAGTTATCATTTAAACACTTAAATAATGTAACGATATATATATAGTTATTTAATGATAGTTGCATACGATGTCGTAGCCAAGTAAATATATGATTCGTTAGTTATCGTATAAACACAAAAATAATGTAACAATTTATATAGTTATTTAATGATAGTTGCATACGAAGTCGTAGCCAAGTAAATATATGATTCGTTAATTATCATATAAACACAAAAATAATGTAACGATATATACAGTTATTTAATGGTAGTTGCATACGATGTCGTAGCCAAGTAAAGATATGATGTGTAAGTTATCGTATAAACCCTAAAATAATGTAACTATATATATGGTTATTTAATGATAGTTGCATACGGAGTCGTAGCCAAGTAAATATATGATTCGTTAGTTATCATATAAATACAAAAATAAGGCAACGATATATATATAGTTATTTCATGATAGTTGCATACGGAGTCGTAGCCATGTAAATATATGATACGTTAGTTATCATATAAACGCAAAAATAATGTTACTATATATATAGTTATTTAATGATAGTTGCATACGATGTCGTAGTCAAGTAAATATCTGATTTGTAAGTTATCATTTAAACACTTAAATAATGTAACGATATATATATAGTTATTTAATGATAGTTGCATACGATGTCGTAGCCAAGTAAATGTATGAATTGTACGTTTTCATATAAACAAAAAAATAATGTAACAATTTATATAGTTATTTAATGATAGCTGCATACGAAGTCGTAGCCAAGTAAATGTATAAATTTTACGTTTTCATATATATGCAAAAATAATGTAACGATATATGTAGTTATTTAATGATAGCTGCATACGATGTCGTAGCCAAGTAAATAGGTATATGATTTATAAGTTATCATATAAACGCAAAAATAATGTGACAATATATGTAGTTATTTAATGATAGTTGCATACGAAGTCGTAGCCAAGTAAATATATGATTCGTTAGTTATCGTATAAATACAAAAATAATGTAAATATATGATTCGTTAGTTATCGTATAAATACAAAAATAATGTAACGGTATATGTAGTAATATTATGAAAGCTGCACACGAAGTCGTAGCCAAGTAAATATATGATTCGTTAGTTATCGTATAAATACAAAAATAAGGTAACGATATATATATAGTTATTTAATGAAAGTTGCATACGAAGTCGTAGCCAAGTAAATATATGATTCGTTAGTTATCGTATAAATACAAAAATAATGTAACGGTATATGTAGTTATATTATGATAGCTGCATACGAAGTCATAGCCAAGTAAATATATGATTCGTTAGTTATCGTATAAATACAAAAATAAAGTAACGGTATATGTAGTTATATTATGATAGCTGCATACGAAGTCATAGCCAAGTAAATATATGATTCGTTAGTTATCGTATAAATACAAAAATAATGTAAATATATGATTCGTTAGTTATCGTATAAATACAAAAATAATGTAACGGTATATGTAGTAATATTATGAAAGCTGCACACGAAGTCGTAGCCAAGTAAATATATGATTCGTTAGTTATCGTATAAATACAAAAATAAGGTAACGATATATATATAGTTATTTAATGAAAGTTGCATACGAAGTCGTAGCCAAGTAAATATATGATTCGTTAGTTATCGTATAAATACAAAAATAATGTAACGGTATATGTAGTTATATTATGATAGCTGCATACGAAGTCGTAGCCAAGTATATATATGATTCGTTAGTTATCGTATAAATACAAAAATAATGTAAATATATGATTCGTTATTTATCGTATAAATACAAAAATAATGTAACGGTATATGTAGTAATATTATGAAAGCTGCACACGAAGTCGTAGCCAAGTAAATATATGATTCGTTAGTTATCGTATAAATACAAAAATAATGTAACGGTATATGTAGTTATATTATGATAGCTGCATACGAAGTCGTAGCCAAGTAAATATATGATCCGTTAGTTATCATATAAATACAAAAATAAGGTAACGATATATATATAGTTATTTAATGAAAGTTGCATACGAAGTCGTAGCCAAGTAAATATATGATTCGTTAGTTATCGTATAAATACAAAAATAATGTAACGGTATATGTAGTTATATTATGATAGCTGCATACGAAGTCGTAGCCAAGTAAATGTATAAATTTTACGTTTTCATATATATGCAAAAATAATGTAACGATATATGTAGTTATTTAATGATAGCTGCATACGAAGTCGTAGCCAAGTAAATGTATAAATTTTACGTTTTCATATATATGCAAAAATAATGTAACGATATATGTAGTTATTTAATGATAGCTGCATACGATGTCGTAGCCAAGTAAATAGGTATATGATTTATAAGTTATCATATAAACGCAAAAATAATGTGACAATATATGTAGTTATTTAATGATAGTTGCATACGAAGTCGTAGCCAAGTAAATATATGATTCGTTAGTTATCGTATAAATACAAAAATAATGTAAATATATGATTCGTTAGTTATCGTATAAATACAAAAATAAGGTAACGGTATATGTAGTTATATTATGATAGCTGCATACGAAGTCGTAGCCAAGTAAATATATGATTCGTTAGTTATCGTATAAATACAAAAATAATGTAAATATATGATTCGTTAGTTATCGTATAAATACAAAAATAATGTAACGGTATATGTAGTTATATTATGATAGCTGCACACGAAGTCGTAGCCAAGTAAATATATGATTCGTTAGTTATCGTATAAATACAAAAATAATGTAACGGTATATGTAGTTATATTATGATAGCTGCATACGAAGTCGTAGCCAAGTAAATATATGATTCGTTAGTTATCGTATAAATACAAAAATAATGTAAATATATGATTCGTTAGTTATCGTATAAATACAAAAATAATGTAACGGTATATGTAGTTATATTATGATAGCTGCATACGAAGTCGTAGCCAAGTAAATATATGATTCGTTAGTTATCGTATAAATACAAAAATAATGTAAATATATGATTCGTTAGTTATCGTATAAATACAAAAATAATGTAACGGTATATGTAGTAATATTATGAAAGCTGCACACGAAGTCGTAGCCAAGTAAACATATGATTCGTTAGTTATCGTATAAATACAAAAATAATGTAACGGTATATGTAATTATATTATGATAGCTGCATACGAAGTCGTAGCCAAGTAAATATATGATTCGTTAGTTATCATATAAATACAAAAATAAGGTAACGATATATATATAGTTATTTAATGAAAGTTGCATACGAAGTCGTAGCCAAGTAAATATATGATTCGTTAGTTATCGTATAAATACAAAAATAATGTAACGGTATATGTAGTTATATTATGATAGCTGCATACGAAGTCGTAGCCAAGAAAATATATGATTCGTTAGTTATCATATAAATACAAAAATAAGGTAACGATATATATATAGTTATTTAATGAAAGTTGCATACGAAGTCGTAGCCAAGTAAATATATGATTCGTTAGTTATCGTATAAATACAAAAATAATGTAACGGTATATGTAGTTATATTATGATAGCTGCATACGAAGTCGTAGCCAAGTAAATATATGATTCGTTAGTTATCATATAAATACAAAAATAAGGCAACGATATATATATAGTTATTTCATGATAGTTGCATACGGAGTCGTAGCCATGTAAATATATGATACGTTAGTTATCATATAAACGCAAAATAATGTTACTATATTAATAGTTATTTAATGATAGTTGCATACGATGTCGTAGCCAAGTAAATATCTGATTTGTAAGTTATCATTTAAACACTTAAATAATGTAACGATATATATATATAGTTATTTAATGATAGTTGCATACGATGTCGTAGCCAAGTAAATATCTGATTTGTAAGTTATCATTTAAACACTTAAATAATGTAACGATATATATATAGTTATTTAATGATAGCTGCATACGAAGTCGTAGCCAAGTAAATGTATAAATTTTACGTTTTCATATATATGCAAAAATAATGTAACGATATATGTAGTTATTTAATGATAGCTGCATACGATGTCGTAGCCAAGTAAATAGGTATATGATTTATAAGTTATCATATAAACGCAAAAATAATGTGACAATATATGTAGTTATTTAATGATAGTTGCATACGAAGTCGTAGCCAAGTAAATATATGATTCGTTAGTTATCGTATAAATACAAAAATAATGTAAATATATGATTCGTTAGTTATCGTATAAATACAAAAATAATGTAACGGTATATGTAGTAATATTATGAAAGCTGCACACGAAGTCGTAGCCAAGTATATATATGATTCGTTAGTTATCGTATAAATACAAAAATAACGTAACGATATATATATAGTTATTTAATGAAAGTTGCATACGAAGTCGTAGCCAAGTAAATATATGATTCGTTAGTTATCGTATAAATACAAAAATAATGTAACGGTATATGTAGTTATATTATGATAGCTGCATACGAAGTCGTAGCCAAGTAAATATATGATTCGTTAGTTATCGTATAAATACAAAAATAATGTAAATATATGATTCGTTAGTTATCGTATAAATACAAAAATAATGTAACGGTATATGTAGTAATATTATGAAAGCTGCACACGAAGTCGTAGCCAAGTAAATATATGATTCGTTAGTTATCGTATAAATACAAAAATAATGTAACGGTATATGTAGTTATATTATGATAGCTGCATACGAAGTCGTAGCCAAGTAAATATATGATTCGTTAGTTATCATATAAATACAAAAATAAGGTAACGATATATATATAGTTATTTAATGAAAGTTGCATACGAAGTCGTAGCCAAGTAAATATATGATTCGTTAGTTATCGTATAAATACAAAAATAATGTAACGGTATATGTAGTTATATTATGATAGCTGCATACGAAGTCGTAGCAAAGTAAATATATGATTTGTAAGTTATCATATAAACCCTAAAATAATGTAACTATATATATGGTTATTTAATAATAGTTGCATACGATGTCGTAGCCAAGTAAATATATGATTTGTAAGTTATCATATAAACGCAAAAATAATGTAACGATATATGTAGTTATTTAATGATAGTTGCATACGATGTCGTAGCCAAGTAAATATCTGATTTGTAAGTTATCATTTAAACACTTAAATAATGTAACGATATATATATAGTTATTTAATGATAGTTGCATACGATGTCGTAGCCAAGTAAATATATGATTCGTTAGTTATCGTATAAACACAAAAATAATGTAACAATTTATATAGTTATTTAATGATAGTTGCATACGAAGTCGTAGCCAAGTAAATATATGATTCGTTAATTATCATATAAACACAAAAATAATGTAACGATATATACAGTTATTTAATGGTAGTTGCATACGATGTCGTAGCCAAGTAAAGATATGATGTGTAAGTTATCGTATAAACCCTAAAATAATGTAACTATATATATGGTTATTTAATGATAGTTGCATACGGAGTCGTAGCCAAGTAAATATATGATTCGTTAGTTATCATATAAATACAAAAATAAGGCAACGATATATATATAGTTATTTCATGATAGTTGCATACGGAGTCGTAGCCATGTAAATATATGATACGTTAGTTATCATATAAACGCAAAAATAATGTTACTATATATATAGTTATTTAATGATAGTTGCATACGGAGTCGTAGCCAAGTAAATATATGATTCGTTAGTTATCATATAAATACAAAATAATATAACGATATATATAGTTATTTAATGATAGTTGCATACGATGTCGTAGCCAAGTAAATATATGATTTGTAAGTTATCGTATAAACACAAAAATAATGTAACGATATATACAGTTATTTAATGATAGATGCATACGATGTCGTAGCCAAGTAAATATTTGATTTGTAGTTTATCATATAAACCCTAAAATCATGTAACTATATATAGTTGTTTAATGATAGTTGCACACGATGTCGTAGCCAAGTAAATATATGATTTGTACGTTTTCATATAAACATAAAAATAATGTAACTATATATATGGTTATTTAATGATAGCTGCATACGAAGTCGTATCCAAGGAAATGTATGAATTGTACATTTTCATATACACGCAAAAATAATGTAATAATATATATGGTTATTTAATGATAGTTGCATACGGAGTCGTAGCCAAGTAAATATATGATTCGTTAGTTATCATATAAATACAAAATAATATAACGATATATATAGTTATTTAATGATAGTTGCATACGATGTCGTAGCCAAGTAAATATATGATTTGTAAGTTATCGTATAAACACAAAAATAATGTTACTATATATATAGTTATTTAATGATAGTTGCATACGATGTCGTAGCCAAGTAAATATCTGATTTGTAAGTTATCATTTAAACACTTAAATAATGTAACGATAAATATATAGTTATTTAATGATAGTCGCATACGATGTCGTAGCCAAGTAAATATATGATTCGTTAGTTATCGTATAAACACAAAAATAATGTAACAATTTATATAGTTATTTAATGATAGTTGCATACGAAGTCGTAGCCAAGTAAATATATGATTCGTTAATTATCATATAAACTCAAAAATAATGTAACGATATATACAGTTATTTAATGGTAGTTGCACACGATGTCGTAGCCAAGTAAATATATGATTCGTTAGTTATCATATAAATACAAAAATAAGGCAACGATATATATATAGTTATTTCATGATAGTTGCATACGGAGTCGTAGCCATGTAAATATATGATACGTTAGTTATCATATAAACGCAAAAATAATGTTACTAAATATATATATAGTTATTTAATGATAGTTGCATACGATGTCGTAGCCAAGTAAATATCTGATTTGTAAGTTATCATTTAAACACTTAAATAATGTAACGATATATATATAGTTATTTAATGATAGTTGCATACGATGTCGTAGCCAAGTAAATATATGATTCGTTAGTTATCATATAAATACAAAAATAAGGTAACGATATATATATAGTTATTTAATGAAAGTTGCATACGAAGTCGTAGCCAAGTAAATATATGATTCGTTAGTTATCATATATATACAAAAATAATGTAACGGTATATTTAGTAATATTATGAAAGCTGCACACGAAGTCGTAGCCAAGTAAATATATGATTCGTTAATTATCATATAAACACAAAAATAATGTAACGATATATACAGTTATTTAATGGTAGTTGCATACGATGTCGTAGCCAAGTAAAGATATGATGTGTAAGTTATCGTATAAACCCTAAAATCATGTAACTATATATAGTTGTTTAATGATAGTTGCACACGATGTCGTAGCCAAGTAAATATATGATTTGTACGTTTTCATATAAACATAAAAATAATGTAACTATATATATGGTTATTTAATGATAGCTGCATACGAAGTCGTATCCAAGGAAATGTATGAATTGTACATTTTCATATACACGCAAAAATAATGTAATAATATATATGGTTATTTAATGATAGTTGCATACGGAGTCGTAGCCAAGTAAATATATGATTCGTTAATTATCATATAAACACAAAAATAATGTAACGATATATACAGTTATTTAATGGTAGTTGCACACGATGTCGTAGCCAAGTAAAGATATGATGTGTAAGTTATCGTATAAACCCTAAAATAATGTAACTATATATATGGTTATTTAATGATAGTTGCATACGGAGTCGTAGCCAAGTAAATATATGATTCGTTAGTTATCATATAAATACAAAAATAAGGCAACGATATATATATAGTTATTTCATGATAGTTGCATACGGAGTCGTAGCCATGTAAATATATGATACGTTAGTTATCATATAAACGCAAAAATAATGTTACTATATATATAGTTATTTAATGGTAGTTGCATACGATGTCGTAGCCAAGTAAAGATATGATGTGTAAGTTATCGTATAAACCCTAAAATAATGTAACTATATATATGGTTATTTAATGATAGTTGCATACGGAGTCGTAGCCAAGTAAATATATGATTCGTTAGTTATCATATAAACACAAAAATAATGTAACGATATATACAGTTATTTAATGGTAGTTGCATACGATGTCGTAGCCAAGTAAAGATATGATGTGTAAGTTATCGTATAAACCCTAAAATCATGTAACTATATATAGTTGTTTAATGATAGTTGCACACGATGTCGTAGCCAAGTAAATATATGATTTGTACGTTTTCATATAAACATAAAAATAATGTAACTATATATATGGTTATTTAATGATAGCTGCATACGAAGTCGTATCCAAGGAAATGTATGAATTGTACATTTTCATATACACGCAAAAATAATGTAATAATATATATGGTTATTTAATGATAGTTGCATACGGAGTCGTAGCCAAGTAAATATATGATTCGTTAATTATCATATAAACACAAAAATAATGTAACGATATATACAGTTATTTAATGGTAGTTGCACACGATGTCGTAGCCAAGTAAAGATATGATGTGTAAGTTATCGTATAAACCCTAAAATAATGTAACTATATATATGGTTATTTAATGATAGTTGCATACGGAGTCGTAGCCAAGTAAATATATGATTCGTTAGTTATCATATAAATACAAAAATAAGGCAACGATATATATATAGTTATTTCATGATAGTTGCATACGGAGTCGTAGCCATGTAAATATATGATACGTTAGTTATCATATAAACGCAAAAATAATGTTACTATATATATAGTTATTTAATGATAGTTGCATACGATGTCGTAGCCAAGTAAATATCTGATTTGTAAGTTATCATTTAAACACTTAAATAATGTAACAATATATATATAGTTATTTAATGATAGTTGCATACGATGTCGTAGCCAAGTAAATATATGATTCGTTAGTTATCGTATAAACACAAAAATAATGTAACAATTTATATAGTTATTTAATGATAGTTGCATACGAAGTCGTAGCCAAGTAAATATATGATTCGTTAATTATCATATAAACACAAAAATAATGTAACGATATATACAGTTATTTAATGGTAGTTGCACACGATGTCGTAGCCAAGTAAAGAGATGATGTGTAAGTTATCGTATAAACCCTAAAATAATGTAACTATATATATGGTTATTTAATGATAGTTGCATACGGAGTCGTAGCCAAGTAAATATATGATTCGTTAGTTATCATATATATACAAAAATAATGCAACGATATATATATAGTTATTTCATGATAGTTGCATACGGAGTCGTAGCCATGTAAATATATGATACGTTAGTTATCATATAAACGCAAATATAATGTTACTATGTATATAGTTATTTAATGATAGTTGCATACGATGTCGTAGCCAAGTAAATATCTGATTTGTAAGTTATCATTTAAACACTTAAATAATGTAACGATATATATATAGTTATTTAATGATAGTTGCATACGATGTCGTAGCCAAGTAAATATCTGATTTGTAAGTTATCATTTAAACACTTTAATAACGTAACGATATATATATAGTTATTTAATGATAGTTGCATACGATGTCGTAGCCAAGTAAATATCTGATTTGTAAGTTATCATTTAAACACTTAAATAATGTAACGATATATATATAGTTATTTAATGATAGTTGCATACGAAGTCGTAGCCAAGTAAATATATGATTCGTTAGTTATCATATAAACGCAAAAATAATGTTATTATATATATAGTTATTTAATGATAGTTGCATACGATGTCGTAGCCAAGTAAATATCTGATTTGTAAGTTATCATTTAAACACTTAAATAATGTAACGATATATATATAGTTATTTAATGATAGTTGCATACGATGTCGTAGCCAAGTAAATATCTGATTTGTAAGTTATCATTTAAACACTTAAATAACGTAACGATATATATATAGTTATTTAATGATAGTTGCATACGATGTCGTAGCCAAGTAAATATCTGATTTGTAAGTTATCATTTAAACACTTAAATAATGTAACGATATATATATAGTTATTTAATGATAGTTGCATACGAAGTCGTAGCCAAGTAAATATATGATTCGTTAGTTATCGTATAAACACAAAAATAATGTTACTATATATATAGTTATTTAATGATAGTTGCATACGGAGTCGTAGCCATGTAAATATATGATACGTTAGTTATCATATAAACGCAAAAATAATGTTACTATATATATAGTTATTTAATGATAGTTGCATACGATGTCGTAGCCAAGTAATTATCTGATTTGTAAGTTATCATTTAAACACTTAAATAATGTAACGATATATATATAGTTATTTAATGATAGTTGCATACGATGTCGTAGCCAAGTAAATATATGATTCGTTAGTTATCGTATAAATACAAAAATAATGTAACGGTATATGTAGTTATATTATGATAGCTGCATACGAAGTCGTAGCCAAGTAAATATATGATTCGTTAGTTATCATATAAATACAAAAATAAGGCAACGATATATATATAGTTATTTCATGATAGTTGCATACGGAGTCGTAGCCATGTAAATATATGATACGTTAGTTATCATATAAACGCAAATATAATGTTACTATGTATATAGTTATTTAATGATAGTTGCATACGATGTCGTAGCCAAGTAAATATCTGATTTGTAAGTTATCATTTAAACACTTAAATAATGTAACGATATATATATAGTTATTTAATGATAGTTGCATACGATGTCGTAGCCAAGTAAATATATGATTCGTTAGTTATCGTATAAATACAAAAATAATGTAACGGTATATGTAGTTATATTATGATAGCTGCATACGAAGTCGTAGCCAAGTAAATATATGATTCGTTAGTTATCATATAAATACAAAAATAAGGCAACGATATATATATAGTTATTTCATGATAGTTGCATACGGAGTCGTAGCCATGTAAATATATGATACGTTAGTTATCATATAAACGCAAATATAATGTTACTATGTATATAGTTATTTAATGATAGTTGCATACGATGTCGTAGCCAAGTAAATATATGATTCGTTAGTTATCATATAAACACAAAAATAATGTAACGATATATACAGTTATTTAATGGTAGTTGCATACGATGTCGTAGCCAAGTAAAGATATGATGTGTAAGTTATCGTATAAACCCTAAAATAATGTAACTATATATATGGTTATTTAATGATAGTTGCATACGGAGTCGTAGACAAGTAAATATATGATTCGTTAGTTATCATAAAAACACAAAAATAATGTAACAATTTATATAGTTATTTAATGATAGTTGCATACGAAGTCGTAGCCTAGTAAATATATGATTTGTTAGTTATCATATGAGCCCTAAAATAATGTAACTATATATATGGTTATTTAATGATAGGTGCATACGATGTCGTAGCCATGTAAATATATGATTCGTTAGTTATCATATAAACGCAAAAATATTGTTACTATATATACAGTTATTTAATGATAGTTGCATACGATGTCGTAGCCAAGTAAATATATGATTTGTTAGTTATCGTATAAATACAAAAATAATGTTACTATATATATAGTAATTAAATGATAGTTGCATACGATGTCGTAGCCAAGTAAATGTATGAATTGTACGTTTTCATATAAACAAAAAAATAATGTAAGGATTTATATAGTTATTTCATGATAGTTGCATACGGAGTCGTAGCCAAGTAAATATATGATTCGTTAGTTATCATATAAATACAAAATAATATAACGATATATATAGTTATTTAATGATAGTTGCATACGATGTCGTAGCCAAGTAAATATATGATTTGTAAGTTATCGTATAAACACAAAAATAATGTAACGATATATACAGTTATTTAATGATAGATGCATACGATGTCGTAGCCAAGTAAATATGTGATTTGTAGTTTATCATATAAACCCTAAAATCATGTAACTATATATAGTTGTTTAATGATAGTTGCACACGATGTCGTAGCCAAGTAAATATATGATTTGTAAGTTATCATATAAACCCTAAAATAATGTAACTATATATATGGTTATTTAATAATAGTTGCATACGATGTCGTAGCCAAGTAAATATATGATTTGTTAGTTATCGTATAAATACAAAAATAATGTTACTATATATATAGTAATTAAATGATAGTTGCATACGATGTCGTAGCCAAGTAAATGTATGAATTGTACGTTTTCATATAAACAAAAAAATAATGGAAGGATTTATATAGTTATTTAATGATAGTTGCATACGGAGTCGTAGCCAAGTAAATATATGATTTGTTAGTTATCGTATAAATACAAAAATAATGTTACTATATATATAGTAATTAAATGATAGTTGCATACGATGTCGTAGCCAAGTAAATATATGATTTGTAAGTTATCGTATAAACACAAAAATAATGTAAAGATATATACAGTTATTTAATGATAGATGCATACGATGTCGTAGCCAAGTAAATATGTGATTTGTAGTTTATCATATAAACCCTAAAATCATGTAACTATATATAGTTGTTTAATGATAGTTGCACACGATGTCGTAGCCAAGTAAATATATGATTTGTAAGTTATCATATAAACGCAAAAATAATGTAACGATATATGTAGTTATTTAATGATAGCTGCATACGAAGTCGTAGCCAAGTAAATGTATGAATTGTACGTTTTCATATAAACGCAAAAATAATGTAACTATATATATGGTTATTTAATGATAGTTGCATACGAAGTCGTAGCCAAGTAAATATATGATTTGTAAGTTATCATATAAACCCTAAAATAATGTAACTATATATATGGTTATTTAATGATAGCTGCATACGAAGTCGTGTCCAAGTAAATGTATGAATTGTACGTTTTCATATAAACGCAAAAATAATGTAATAATATATATGGTTATTTAATGATAGTTGCATACGATGTCGTAGCCAAGTAAATATATGATTTGTAAGTTATCATTTAAACACTAAAAAAATGTAACGATATATATAGTTATTTAATGAAAGTTGCATACGAATTCGTAGCCAAGTAAATGTATGATTCGTTAGTTATCGTATAAATACAAAAATAATGTAACGATATATGTAGTTATTTAATGAAAGTTGCACACGAAGTCGTAGCCAAGTAAATATATGATTCGTTAGTTATCGTATAAATACAAAAATAATGTAACGATATATGTAGTTATTTAATGATAGCTGCATACGAAGTCGTAGCAAAGTAAATATATGATTTGTAAGTTATCATATAAACCCTAAAATAATGTAACTATATATATGGTTACTTAATAATAGTTGCATACGATGTCGTAGCCAAGTAAATATATGATTTGTAAGTTATCATATAAACGCAAAAATAATGTAACGATATATGTAGTTATTTAATGATAGCTGCATACGAAGTCGTAGCCAAGTAAATGTATGAATTGTACGTTTTCATATAAACGCAAAAATAATGTAACTATATATATGGTCATTTAATGATAGTTGCATACGAAGTCGTAGTCAAGTAAATATATGATTTGTAAATTACCATATAAACCCTAAAATAACGTAACTATATATATGGTTATTTAATGATAGTTGCATACGATGTCGTAGCCAAGTAAATGTATGAATTTGTTGATCAGGAACTCTTGCCTGTAAGCTTCTGTCATAGCGGTTATCGCGAATTTCGATGCTGGATAGAAACCCAATGCATATCCTTCTCTGATATGTGATAACTTATATCCGGCTATACTGTTAATAATGACGACATGTCCATCAACATTGCGTTTTTCCATTGAGTGGAAAGCTTCTCGTGTGCACATACGTTTTCATATGAACGCAAATATAATATAACTATATATATGGTTATTTAATGATAGTTGCATACGAAGTCGTAGCCAAGTAAATATATGATTCGTTAGTTATCATATAAATACAAAAATAAGTTAACGATATATATATAGTTATTTAATGATAGTTGCATACGAAGTCGTAGTCAAGTAAATATATGATTTGTAAATTACCATATAAACCCTAAAATAATGTAACTATATATATGGTTATTTAATGATAGTTGCATACGATGTCGTAGCCAAGTAAATGTATGAATTTGTTGATCAGGAACTCTTGCCTGTAAGCTTCTGTCATAGCGGTTATCGCGAATTTCGATGCTGGATAGATACCCAATGCATATCCTTGGCTGATATGTGATACCTTATGTCCGGCTATACTGTTAATAATGACGACATGTCCATCAACATTGCGTTTTTCCATTGAGTGGAAAGCTTCTCGTGTGCACAAACGTTTTCATATAAACGCAAATATAATATAACTATATATATGGTTATTTAATGATAGTTGCATACGATGTCGTAGCCAAGTAAATGTATGAATTTGTTGATCAGGAACTCTTGCCTGTAAGCTTCTGTCATAGCGGTTATCGCGAATTTCGATGCTGGATAGATACCCAATGCATATCCTTCTCTGATATGTGATACCTTATGTCCGGCTATACTGTTAATAATGACGACATGTCCATCAACATTGCGTTTTTCCATTGATTGGAAAGCTTCTCGTGTGCACATACGTTTTCATATAAACGCAAATATAACATAACTATATATATGGTTATTTAATGATAGTTGCATACGAAGTCGTAGTCAAGTAAATATATGATTTGTAAATTACCATATAAACCCTAAAATAATGTAACTATATATATGGTTATTTAATGATAGATGCATACGATGTCGTAGCCAAGTAAATGTATGAATTTGTTGATCAGGAACTCTTGCCTGTAAGCTTCTGTCATAGCGGTTATCGCGAATTTCGATGCTGGATAGATACCCAATGCATATCCTTCTCTGATATGTGATACCTTATGTCCGGCGATACTGTCAATAATGACGACATGTCCATCAACATTGCGTTTTTCCATTGAGTGGAAAGCTTCTCGTGTGCACATACGTTTTCATATAAACGCAAATATAATATAACTATATATATGGTTATTTAATGATAGTTGCATACGAAGTCGTAGTCAAGTAAATATATGATTTGTAAATTACCATATAAACCCTAAAATAACGTAACTATATATATGGTTATTTAATGATAGTTGCATACGATGTCGTAGCCAAGTAAATGTATGAATTTGTTGATCAGGAACTCTTGCCTGTAAGCTTCTGTCATAGCGGTTATCGCGAATTTCGATGCTGGATAGAAACCCAATGCATATCCTTCTCTGATATGTGATAACTTATATCCGGCTATACTGTTAATAATGACGACATGTCCATCAACATTGCGTTTTTCCATTGAGTGGAAAGCTTCTCGTGTGCACATACGTTTTCATATGAACGCAAATATAATATAACTATATATATGGTTATTTAATGATAGTTGCATACGAAGTCGTAGCCAAGTAAATATATGATTCGTTAGTTATCATATAAATACAAAAATAAGTTAACGATATATATATAGTTATTTAATGATAGTTGCATACGAAGTCGTAGTCAAGTAAATATATGATTTGTAAATTACCATATAAACCCTAAAATAATGTAACTATATATATGGTTATTTAATGATAGTTGCATACGATGTCGTAGCCAAGTAAATGTATGAATTTGTTGATCAGAAACTCTTGCCTGTAAGCTTCTGTCATAGCGGTTATCGCGAATTTCGATGCTGGATAGATACCCAATGCATATCCTTGGCTGATATGTGATACCTTATGTCCGGCTATACTGTTAATAATGACGACATGTCCATCAACATTGCGTTTTTCCATTGAGTGGAAAGCTTCTCGTGTGCACAAACGTTTTCATATAAACGCAAATATAATATAACTATATATATGGTTATTTAATGATAGTTGCATACGATGTCGTAGCCAAGTAAATGTATGAATTTGTTGATCAGGAACTCTTGCCTGTAAGCTTCTGTCATAGCGGTTATCGCGAATTTCGATGCTGGATAGATACCCAATGCATATCCTTCTCTGATATGTGATACCTAATGTCCGGCTATACTGTTAATAATGACGACATGTCCATCAACATTGCGTTTTTCCATTGATTGGAAAGCTTCTCGTGTGCACATACGTTTTCATATAAACGCAAATATAACATAACTATATATATGGTTATTTAATGATAGTTGCATACGAAGTCGTAGTCAAGTAAATATATGATTTGTAAATTACCATATAAACCCTAAAATAATGTAACTATATATATGGTTATTTAATGATAGATGCATACGATGTCGTAGCCAAGTAAATGTATGAATTTGTTGATCAGGAACTCTTGCCTGTAAGCTTCTGTCATAGCGGTTATCGCAAATTTCGATGCTGGATAGATACCCAATGCATATCCTTCTCTGATATGTGATACCTTATGTCCGGCGATACTGTCAATAATGACGACATGTCCATCAACATTGCGTTTTTCCATTGAGTGGAAAGCTTCTCGTGTGCACATACGTTTTCATATAAACGCAAATATAATATAACTATATATATGGTTATTTAATGATAGTTGCATACGAAGTCGTAGTCAAGTAAATATATGATTTGTAAATTACCATATAAACCCTAAAATAATGTAACTATATATATGGTTATTTAATGATAGATGCATACGATGTCGTAGCCAAGTAAATGTATGAATTTGTTGATCAGGAACTCTTGCCTGTAAGCTTCTGTCATAGCGGTTATCGCGAATTTCGATGCTGGATAGATACCCAATGCATATCCTTCTCTGATATGTGATACCTTATGTCCGGTGATACTGTCAATAATGACGACATGTCCATCAACATTGCGTTTTTCCATTGAGTGGAAAGCTTCTCGTGTGCACATACGTTTTCATATAAACGCAAATATAATATAACTATATATATGGTTATTTAATGATAGTTGCATACGAAGTCGTAGTCAAGTAAATATATGATTTGTAAATTACCATATAAACCCTAAAATAACGTAACTATATATATGGTTATTTAATGATAGTTGCATATGATGTCGTAGCCAAGTAAATGTATGAATTTGTTGATCAGGAACTCTTGCCTGTAAGCTTCTGTCATAGCGGTTATCGCGAATTTCGATGCTGGATAGAAACCCAATGCATATCCTTCTCTGATATGTGATAACTTATATCCGGCTATACTGTTAATAATGACGACATGTCCATCAACATTGCGTTTTTCCATTGAGTGGAAAGCTTCTCGTGTGCACATACGTTTTCATATGAACGCAAATATAATATAACTATATATATGGTTATTTAATGATAGTTGCATACGAAGTCGTAGCCAAGTAAATATATGATTCGTTAGTTATCATATAAATACAAAAATAAGTTAACGATATATATATAGTTATTTAATGATAGTTGCATACGAAGTCGTAGTCAAGTAAATATATGATTTGTAAATTACCATATAAACCCTAAAATAATGTAACTATATATATGGTTATTTAATGATAGTTGCATACGATGTCGTAGCCAAGTAAATGTATGAATTTGTTGATCAGGAACTCTTGCCTGTAAGCTTCTGTCATAGCGGTTATCGCGAATTTCGATGCTGGATAGATACCCAATGCATATCCTTGGCTGATATGTGATACCTTATGTCCGGCTATACTGTTAATAATGACGACATGTCCATCAACATTGCGTTTTTCCATTGAGTGGAAAGCTTCTCGTGTGCACAAACGTTTTCATATAAACGCAAATATAATATAACTATATATATGGTTATTTAATGATAGTTGCATACGATGTCGTAGCCAAGTAAATGTATGAATTTGTTGATCAGGAACTCTTGCCTGTAAGCTTCTGTCATAGCGGTTATCGCGAATTTCGATGCTGGATAGATACCCAATGCATATCCTTCTCTGATATGTGATACCTAATGTCCGGCTATACTGTTAATAATGACGACATGTCCATCAACATTGCGTTTTTCCATTGATTGGAAAGCTTCTCGTGTGCACATACGTTTTCATATAAACGCAAATATAACATAACTATATATATGGTTATTTAATGATAGTTGCATACGAAGTCGTAGTCAAGTAAATATATGATTTGTAAATTACCATATAAACCCTAAAATAATGTAACTATATATATGGTTATTTAATGATAGATGCATACGATGTCGTAGCCAAGTAAATGTATGAATTTGTTGATCAGGAACTCTTGCCTGTAAGCTTCTGTCATAGCGGTTATCGCGAATTTCGATGCTGGATAGATACCCAATGCATATCCTTCTCTGATATGTGATACCTTATGTCCGGCGATACTGTCAATAATGACGACATGTCCATCAACATTGCGTTTTTCCATTGAGTGGAAAGCTTCTCGTGTGCACATACGTTTTCATATAAACGCAAATATAATATAACTATATATATGGTTATTTAATGATAGTTGCATACGAAGTCGTAGTCAAGTAAATATATGATTTGTAAATTACCATATAAACCCTAAAATAATGTAACTATATATATGGTTATTTAATGATAGATGCATACGATGTCGTAGCCAAGTAAATGTATGAATTTGTTGATCAGGAACTCTTGCCTGTAAGCTTCTGTCATAGCGGTTATCGCGAATTTCGATGCTGGATAGATACCCAATGCATATCCTTCTCTGATATGTGATACCTTATGTCCGGCTATACTGTTAATAATGACGACATGTCCATCAACATTGCGTTTTTCCATTGAGTGGAAAGCTTCTCGTGTGCACATACGTTTTCATATAAACGCAAATATAATATAACTATATATATGGTTATTTAATGATAGTTGCATACGAAGTCGTAGCCAAGTAAATATATGATTTGTTAGTTATCATATAAACCCTAAAATAATGTAACTATATATATGGTTATTTAATGATAGTTGCATACGATGTCGTAGCCAAGTAAATATATGATTTGTAAGTTATCATTTAAACACTAAAAAAATGTAACGATATATATAGTTATTTAATGAAAGTTGCATACGAATTCGTAGCCAAGTAAATATATGATTCGTTAGTTATCGTATAAATACAAAAACAATGTAACGATATATGTAGTTATTTAATGAAAGTTGCACACGAAGTCGTATCCAAGTAAATATATGATTCGTTAGTTATCGTATAAATACAAAAATAATGTAACGATATATGTAGTTATTTAATGATAGCTGCATACGAAGTCGTAGCAAAGTAAATATATGATTTGTAAGTTATCATATGAACCCTAAAATAATGTAACTATATATATGGTTATTTAATAATAGTTGCATACGATGTCGTAGCCAAGTAAATATATAATTTGTAAGTTATCATATAAACGCAAAAATAATGTAACGATATATGTAGTTATTTAATGATAGCTGCATACGAAGTCGTAGCCAAGTAAATGTATGAATTGTACGTTTTCATATAAACGCAAAAATAATGTAACTATATATATGGTTATTTAATGATAGTTGCATACGAAGTCGTAGCCAAGTAAATATATGATTTGTAAGTTATCATATAAACCCTAAAATAATGTAACTATATATATGGTTATTTAATGATAGCTGCATACGAAGTCGTAGCCAAGTAAATGTATGCATTGTACGTTTTCATATAAACGCAAAAATAATGTAATTATATATATGGTTATTTAATGATAGTTGCATACGGAGTCGTAACCAAGTAAATATATGATTCGTTAGTTATCATATAAACGCAAAAATAATGTTACTATATATATAGTTATTTAATGATAGTTGCATACGGAGTCGTAGCCAAGTAAATATATGATTCGTTAGTTATCATATAAATACAAAATAATATAACGATATATATAGTTATTTAATGATAGTTGCATACGATGTCGTAGCAAAGTAAATATATGATTTGTAAGTTATCATATGAACCCTAAAATAATGTAACTATATATATGGTTATTTAATAATAGTTGCATACGATGTCGTAGCCAAGTAAATATATGATTTGTAAGTTATCATATAAACCCTAAAACAATGTAACGATATATGTAGTTATTTAATGAAAGTTGCACACGAAGTCGTAGCCAAGTAAATATATGATTCGTTAGTTATCGTATAAATACAAAAATAATGAAACGATATATGTAGTTATTTAATGATAGCTGCATACGAAGTCGTAGCAAAGTAAATATATGATTTGTAAGTTATCATATGAACCCTAAAATAATGTAACTATATATATGGTTATTTAATAATAGTTGCATACGATGTCGTAGCCAAGTAAATATATGATTTGTAAGTTATCATATAAACCCTAAAATAATGTAACTATATATATGGTTATTTAATGATAGCTGCATACGAAGTCGTAGCCAAGTAAATGTATGCATTGTACGTTTTCATATAAACGCAAATATAATGTAATTATACATATGGTTATTTAATGATAGTTGCATACGGAGTCGTAGCCAAGTAAATATATGATTCGTTAGTTATCATATAAACACAAAAATAATGTAACGATATATATAGTTATTTAATGAAATTTGCATACGAAGTCGTAGCCAAGTAAATATATGAATTGTACGTTTTCATATAAACGCAAAAATAATGTAACTATATATATGGTTATTTAATGATAGTTGCATACGAAGTCGTAGCCAAGTAAATATATGATTTGTAAGTTATCATATAAACCCTAAAATAATGTAACTATATATATGGTTATTTAATGATAGTTGCATACGATGTCGTAGCCAAGTAAATATATGATTTGTAAGTTATCATTTAAACACTAAAAAAATGTAACGATATATATAGTGTGACGGACAATCGAACAGCGATGAACGAGGAGTCTATATCAAGCAGTCATCGCAGACGGTCGTCCACACGCGAGTTAATTTCTACATTTCATTTCTATTGTTGTTTTGTTACTTTTATACCTATTCAATAAATACTCCTCATATATACGTCATATTTTCAGAAGTGGGATACACACTAGTTAGTGCGTCGCATTCTTTTGTGTTGTTGTTTGTAGTCTGTGCGCATTACGGACGAGCAAGGCGTTTGTGATTACGGTGAGTCGTCTAGACAGGACAGCTTGCGCTAACATCTGAGTAATTTTGTGTAAAACGGAGTTGCGGTAGTTCGTGGCAGTCGGTTATACGTCGTGGATAAATACTCTGGTATTATCGTGTGTCACCGGAATAAACGTGCTACAAAATGAGCGGAAGGGAAACTGATCACAAAAATCTTACTGTGAAATAGTTAAAGGAGCCATTGATAGAAGCGGGGCTATCAGCAAAAGGTAATAAATTGGAACTGATAGAGAGATTTGAAAAAATGGAAAACCACAGCATGGACGGCGCTGTTAAAGTGAACGCGAGTGATGACAATGATGATGATATAGATGAAACGATTATTTCAATGCATCGAAGTACAACGAGAACGTCGGCACAAGAAAAAGCAGCTATTGATTTAGGAACCGACAAGAGTTTTGGTGAGCGACACTTCTCGGAAGAAGCTAGAATGCCGCTAAAGTATGTAGTTATCACAATGCCAAATTTTAATACGGCAGTGAGTACAGGATTAACATCAATTCAATGGATACAATACGTTGAGCGACTAAGGTTAATGTTTGGTTGGTCAGACCAGATGATAATTTGTGCAGCCATTTCTAAGTTTCAAGGTGCTGCGAAGTATTGGCTGGAGTCCGAGCAATTCGACATACCTGACTGGGATGTTTTTAAATCAAAGATCGTGGAAGCGTTCCCGTGTTCGGAGAATGAAGCAGATTTGCATTTACGATTAATGGCAAGGCATCGACGACCAGGTGAACCTGTGGAAGAGTATTTCTACGAAGTGAGAATGCTGGCGAAACGAGTACATTTTTCGGAAGCGGCAATCGTTAAATATCTAAAAACTGGGTTGGGCGATGAAAAACTCGAGACCATGCTGGCAAGCCAGAGATTTAATTCTTCAACGGAAGTTTTAGAAAGGATCAAGTGGATTGAAGGTATGCAAGACCAGACGCGTGCCAGAAAAGCTTGGCAGCATCAATTGAAGCCCGAAAGAAGAATTCCTGATGTACCGGCGAAGATTGAATTGAAGAAAGAAAGCGGAATACTGTGCTTTAGATGCAAACAAAGAGGACACATTGCAAAGAACTGTCCTGGCACTCCACGTAAAATAAATTGTGTGAAGAAACAGAAAAATGTCAGCAGTTGCGGGTATTACCGTCCAATAATTATTGATGGACAGCAGTTCAGTGCATTTGTCGATCTGGGAAGTGAGTGTGTCACTGTCAAGCATTCCAGCGCTAATGAGAAAAACCTCGTATTTGAGAAATGTCATCAAGTTTTATTGGGATTCAGCAATGGAAGAACAATGACTGTCGGTCGAGCTACATGCAAGGTGGAAATTGCAGGAGTAGATGGGATCGTGGAGGTTCTTATTGTTCCTGATAAATCACAAGAATACGAAGTCATGGTGGGAAGGTCACTGCTGAGTCAAACACAGTTCCTGATTAAAATCGTAGCTGGGCGCATGCTAATATCAAAGAATGTCGAAGTAGATAATGAACAATTATCTGAAGAAGAATCAGTGTCAACAGAGCATGGACAAGTAGCAAGGGAAATTCAACTGGAAGATAGTCAAACGGATTCCGAAACACCGATGGACATCTGTCAAGAATTAAAAGAGCTAGTGAATGATTACCAAGATTGTTTTGCATTAAGCATAGCCGAATTATGACATGCAAAGGGCCAGTCGATCGTGATAAAGCTAAATACTGATGAGCCGATTGGTAAACGAAACTACAGAATACCTTTCGCACAGCGCAAGGCCGTCGAGGAAAATGTAAAGCAGTTATTGGCGAACAATATTGTAAGAAAGTCTAGTTCAAGTTTTACTTCACCAATAGTTATGGTCCCAAAGAAAGATGGTACGCTACGATTGTGCATTGATTTTCGTCGATTGAACGCAGTTACCGTTAAGGAAAAGTATCCAATGCCAGTTGTCGAAGAGCAATTAAATCGATTGGGTGGATCGAAGTATTTTACCATACTCGACATGAACTCTGGCTATTATCAAATAAATGTAGCGGAAGAATCTAGTCATTTAACAGCGTTCCAAACTCATAATAGACAGCTTGAGTTCTACAGAATGCCTTTTGGTTTGGTCAACGCGCCAGCTGTGTTCCAACGAACGATGGATGATATCGTCAATAAGTTGGATATCGATGGAATTTCAGTATTCTTGGATGATGTGATTATACATAGTTGCACATATAAGGAAGGAATGCATAAACTCAACAAATTCCTCGAAGTATTGCGTGAAACAGGACTAACGCTAAATATAGCTAAGTGTCAGTTCTTGAAACAAGAGGTCGAATATTTGGGACATTACGTCTCAGGAGGCGGTATCACCTCTGGAAGCCGAAAAGTGGATGCAATCTTGGAGTTCCCTGCTCCAGAAAGTTTGCTGCAAGTGCGGCAATTTTTGGGATTGTCTGGATTTTTCCGGAAATTCGTTCCTAGATATGCAGAGATCGCACGTCCGTTGAACTCGCTGCTAAAGAAGGATGCTGTGTTCCAAAGGACTGGAGACTGTCAAAGAGCCTTTGAAGAGCTGCGAACGCGTTTAACAACCAAACCAATATTAGCAATTTATTCGGCGGATCGAGAACACGAGGTACATTGTGATGCTAGTACCGTAGGACTTGCTGGCATACTTCTGCATCGGGAGGATGGTCTGCTGCGAGTTGTCAGCTAATTCAGTAGGCGTACTTCAGATGCCGAAGCTAAGCTTCATAGTTATGTTTTAGAAGTGTTGGCGGTTGCGGAAAGTTTGGCACGATTTCGGATCTATCTTTTGGGAAAATCTTTTATGGTGGCGACCAATTGTCAAGCAGTAGTATCCTTAAAAGCATCGACAGAAATTCAACCACGGGTAGCAAGACTTTTGCTTCGGTTGCAAGAGTACGACATCAGCTGGGTACATCGTCCAGGAGAATCTATGAAGCATGTAGACTGTCTCAGTAGGAATCTAAGAGAAGATTATATTAAAGATACTTCAGTGGTGGTGTATTCTGTACACATAGATCAGGAGGATTGGCTGGTGACTCTTCAGAGACGAGATGAAAAAGTACGTGAAATTGTGGAAACCTTAAATCCTGTGCCTAAAACTGCATAAGAGAAGCAAATTCATCAGGATTACGTTGCTAAAAATGGACGGTTGTTTCGCAGAGTAGATCAGGACATAAAATGGTACGTTCCAGATAGTTTAAAATATCGTGTGACCAGGTCTGAGCATGACGAGGTCGGACATTTTGGTGTTAGTAAGACTATAGAGATTCTGCAAAATAACTTTTGGTTTTCCCGGATGAGAGACTTCGTGAAGAAATATATCTCATCATGCATCGAGTGTTCCTACAACAAAGGTGTTCGACAAGGGGAAGGTGAATTGCATCCTATCGAAAAGGTGCCCATTCCATTTGATACCGTACATATCGACCATATGAGGCCGTTCTTGAAAAGTTCTTCTGGGAGTTGCCATATGATAGTCTGCGTTGATGGATTTACAAAGTACATGGTAATGATAGCAGTGAGATCAACCGAAACCAAATATAAAGTAAAGTTTTTGGATGACATCAGTAGCTATTTTGGATTACCACGGCGAATAGTTAGTGAATGCAACTGGTTCTCTAAGGGCAAACGGGCAAGTTGAACGCTACAACCAAAATATACTTAGCGCGGTCAGAAGCTTGACGAGCAGCACTGACGGCAACGATTGGGATAAGTGGACGCTGAACGATACAAAGAACGCTACAACAGGATTTAGTCCTCATCAACTCCTTATGGGTTACAGACCTCAAAGTGTAGTTCGTAACCGAATTGTTAGAGCGCTTCAAGAGTGGCCAGAGACGGAAGAGAATCTACCATTACAAGAAATACGGGAGATGGCATCGAAAAATATTCAGAAGACTCAGGTGAAACAGACAAAGCGATATAATAGCAAGCGACGACCAGCAACCAAATATAAAGAAGGCGATATGGTATTGGTCCATAATGATCATCAATCCACCAGTTCTTCCAGAAAACTGCAGGCAAAATGGAAAGGTCCATATTTAGTGTCACAGACGCTTGGTAACGATCGTTATCTACTCGAGGATATTCCGGGAGCAGCACGATCGCAACGGAAGTTTCGTTCTGTATACGCATCAGATCGCATGAAACTATGGCTAACTCTTCCAGAGGATGCTGTTTTGGATGTGGATGAGCCAGGGACGACACATCATCAGGATGGACGAATGTGACGGACAGTCGAACAGCGAAGAACGAGGAGTCTATATCGAGCAGTCATCGCAGACGGTCGTCCACACGCGAGTTAATTTCTACATTTCATTTCTATTGTTGTTTTGTTACTTTTATACCTATTCAATAAATACTCCTCATATATACGTCATAATAGTTATTTAATGAAAGTTGCATACGAAGTCGTAGCCAAGTAAATATATGATTCGTTAGTTATCGTATAAATACAAAAATAATGTAACGATATATATAGTTATTTAATGAAAGTTGCAGACGAAGTCGTAGCCAAGTAAATATATGATTCGTTAGTTATCGTATAAATACAAAAATAATGTAACGATATATGTAGTTATTTAATGATAGCTGCATACGAAGTCGTAGCCAAGTAAATGTATGAAATGTCTCGTATCATCGTATAAACGCAAAAATAATGTAACGATATATGTAGTTATTTAATGATAGCTGCATACGAAGTCGTAGCCAAGTAAATGTATGAATTGTACGATTTCATATAAACGCAAAAATAATGTAACTATATATATGGTCATTTAATGATAGTTGCATACGAAGTCGTAGTCAAGTAAATATATGATTTGTAAATTACCATATAAACCCTAAAATAACGTAACTATATATATGGTTATTTAATGATAGTTGCATACGATGTCGTAGCCAAGTAAATGTATGAATTTGTTGATCAGGAACTCTTGCCTGTAAGCTTCTGTCATAGCGGTTATCGCGAATTTCGATGCTGGATAGAAACCCAATGCATATCCTTCTCTGATATGTGATAACTTATATCCGGCTATACTGTTAATAATGATGACATGTCCATCAACATTGCGTTTTTCCATTGAGTGGAAAGCTTCTCGTGTGCACATACGTTTTCATATGAACGCAAATATAATATAACTATATATATGGTTATTTAATGATAGTTGCATACGAAGTCGTAGCCAAGTAAATATATGATTCGTTAGTTATCATATAAATACAAAAATAAGTTAACGATATATATATAGTTATTTAATGATAGTTGCATACGAAGTCGTAGTCAAGTAAATATATGATTTGTAAATTACCATATAAACCCTAAAATAATGTAACTATATATATGGTTATTTAATGATAGTTGCATACGATGTCGTAGCCAAGTAAATGTATGAATTTGTTGATCAGGAACTCTTGCCTGTAAGCTTCTGTCATAGCGGTTATCGCGAATTTCGATGCTGGATAGATACCCAATGCATATCCTTGGCTGATATGTGATACCTTATGTCCGGCTATACTGTTAATAATGACGACATGTCCATCAACATTGCGTTTTTCCATTGAGTGGAAAGCTTCTCGTGTGCACAAACGTTTTCATATAAACGCAAATATAATATAACTATATATATGGTTATTTAATGATAGTTGCATACGATGTCGTAGCCAAGTAAATGTATGAATTTGTTGATCAGGAACTCTTGCCTGTAAGCTTCTGTCATAGCGGTTATCGCGAATTTCGATGCTGGATAGATACCCAATGCATATCCTTCTCTGATATGTGATACCTTATGTCCGGCTATACTGTTAATAATGACGACATGTCCATCAACATTGCGTTTTTCCATTGATTGGAAAGCTTCTCGTGTGCACATACGTTTTCATATAAACGCAAATATAACATAACTATATATATGGTTATTTAATGATAGTTGCATACGAAGTCGTAGTCAAGTAAATATATGATTTGTAAATTACCATATAAACCCTAAAATAATGTAACTATATATATGGTTATTTAATGATAGATGCATACGATGTCGTAGCCAAGTAAATGTATGAATTTGTTGATCAGGAACTCTTGCCTGTAAGCTTCTGTCATAGCGGTTATCGCGAATTTCGATGCTGGATAGATACCCAATGCATATCCTTCTCTGATATGTGATACCTTATGTCCGGCGATACTGTCAATAATGACGACATGTCCATCAACATTGCGTTTTTCCATTGAGTGGAAAGCTTCTCGTGTGCACATACGTTTTCATATAAACGCAAATATAATATAACTATATATATGGTTATTTAATGATAGTTGCATACGAAGTCGTAGTCAAGTAAATATATGATTTGTAAATTACCATATAAACCCTAAAATAACGTAACTATATATATGGTTATTTAATGATAGTTGCATACGATGTCGTAGCCAAGTAAATGTATGAATTTGTTGATCAGGAACTCTTGCCTGTAAGCTTCTGTCATAGCGGTTATCGCGAATTTCGATGCTGGATAGAAACCCAATGCATATCCTTCTCTGATATGTGATAACTTATATCCGGCTATACTGTTAATAATGACGACATGTCCATCAACATTGCGTTTTTCCATTGAGTGGAAAGCTTCTCGTGTGCACATACGTTTTCATATGAACGCAAATATAATATAACTATATATATGGTTATTTAATGATAGTTGCATACGAAGTCGTAGCCAAGTAAATATATGATTCGTTAGTTATCATATAAATACAAAAATAAGTTAACGATATATATATAGTTATTTAATGATAGTTGCATACGAAGTCGTAGTCAAGTAAATATATGATTTGTAAATTACCATATAAACCCTAAAATAATGTAACTATATATATGGTTATTTAATGATAGTTGCATACGATGTCGTAGCCAAGTAAATGTATGAATTTGTTGATCAGGAACTCTTGCCTGTAAGCTTCTGTCATAGCGGTTATCGCGAATTTCGATGCTGGATAGATACCCAATGCATATCCTTGGCTGATATGTGATACCTTATGTCCGGCTATACTGTTAATAATGACGACATGTCCATCAACATTGCGTTTTTCCATTGAGTGGAAAGCTTCTCGTGTGCACAAACGTTTTCATATAAACGCAAATATAATATAACTATATATATGGTTATTTAATGATAGTTGCATACGATGTCGTAGCCAAGTAAATGTATGAATTTGTTGATCAGGAACTCTTGCCTGTAAGCTTCTGTCATAGCGGTTATCGCGAATTTCGATGCTGGATAGATACCCAATGCATATCCTTCTCTGATATGTGATACCTAATGTCCGGCTATACTGTTAATAATGACGACATGTCCATCAACATTGCGTTTTTCCATTGATTGGAAAGCTTCTCGTGTGCACATACGTTTTCATATAAACGCAAATATAACATAACTATATATATGGTTATTTAATGATAGTTGCATACGAAGTCGTAGTCAAGTAAATATATGATTTGTAAATTACCATATAAACCCTAAAATAATGTAACTATATATATGGTTATTTAATGATAGATGCATACGATGTCGTAGCCAAGTAAATGTATGAATTTGTTGATCAGGAACTCTTGCCTGTAAGCTTCTGTCATAGCGGTTATCGCGAATTTCGATGCTGGATAGATACCCAATGCATATCCTTCTCTGATATGTGATACCTTATGTCCGGCGATACTGTCAATAATGACGACATGTCCATCAACATTGCGTTTTTCCATTGAGTGGAAAGCTTCTCGTGTGCACATACGTTTTCATATAAACGCAAATATAATATAACTATATATATGGTTATTTAATGATAGTTGCATACGAAGTCGTAGTCAAGTAAATATATGATTTGTAAATTACCATATAAACCCTAAAATAATGTAACTATATATATGGTTATTTAATGATAGATGCATACGATGTCGTAGCCAAGTAAATGTATGAATTTGTTGATCAGGAACTCTTGCCTGTAAGCTTCTGTCATAGCGGTTATCGCGAATTTCGATGCTGGATAGATACCCAATGCATATCCTTCTCTGATATGTGGTACCTTATGTCCGGCTATACTGTTAATAATGACGACATGTCCATCAACATTGCGTTTTTCCATTGAGTGGAAAGCTTCTCGTGTGCACATACGTTTTCATATAAACGCAAATATAATATAACTATATATATGGTTATTTAATGATAGTTGCATACGAAGTCGTAGCCAAGTAAATATATGATTTGTTAGTTATCATATAAACCCTAAAATAATGTAACTATATATATGGTTATTTAATGATAGTTGCATACGATGTCGTAGCCAAGTAAATATATGATTTGTAAGTTATCATTTAAACACTAAAAAAATGTAACGATATATATAGTTATTTAATGAAAGTTGCATACGAATTCGTAGCCAAGTAAATATATGATTCGTTAGTTATCGTATAAATACAAAAACAATGTAACGATATATGTAGTTATTTAATGAAAGTTGCACACGAAGTCGTATCCAAGTAAATATATGATTCGTTAGTTATCGTATAAATACAAAAATAATGTAACGATATATGTAGTTATTTAATGATAGCTGCATACGAAGTCGTAGCAAAGTAAATATATGATTTGTAAGTTATCATATGAACCCTAAAATAATGTAACTATATATATGGTTATTTAATAATAGTTGCATACGATGTCGTAGCCAAGTAAATATATAATTTGTAAGTTATCATATAAACGCAAAAATAATGTAACGATATATGTAGTTATTTAATGATAGCTGCATACGAAGTCGTAGCCAAGTAAATGTATGAATTGTACGTTTTCATATAAACGCAAAAATAATGTAACTATATATATGGTTATTTAATGATAGTTGCATACGAAGTCGTAGCCAAGTAAATATATGATTTGTAAGTTATCATATAAACCCTAAAATAATGTAACTATATATATGGTTATTTAATGATAGCTGCATACGAAGTCGTAGCCAAGTAAATATATGATTCGTTAGTTATCGTATAAATACAAAAATAATGAAACGATATATGTAGTTATTTAATGATAGCTGCATACGAAGTCGTAGCAAAGTAAATATATGATTCGTTAGTTATCGTATAAATACAAAAATAATGAAACGATATATGTAGTTATTTAATGATAGCTGCATACGAAGTCGTAGCAAAGTAAATATATGATTTGTAAGTTATCATATGAACCCTAAAATAATGTAACTATATATATGGTTATTTAATAATAGTTGCATACGATGTCGTAGCCAAGTAAATATATGATTTGTAAGTTATCATATAAACCCTAAAATAATGTAACTATATATATGGTTATTTAATGATAGCTGCATACGAAGTCGTAGCCAAGTAAATGTATGCATTGTACGTTTTCATATAAACGCAAATATAATGTAATTATACATATGGTTATTTAATGATAGTTGCATACGGAGTCGTAGCCAAGTAAATATATGATTCGTTAGTTATCATATAAACACAAAAATAATGTAACGATATATATAGTTATTTAATGAAATTTGCATACGAAGTCGTAGCCAAGTAAATATATGATTCGTTAGTTATCGTATAAATACAAAAATAATAAAACGATATATGTAGTTATTTAATGATAGCTGGTTACGAAGTCGTAGCCAAGTAAATGTATGAATTGTACGTTTTCATATAAACGCAAAAATAATGTAACTATATATATGGTTATTTAATGATAGTTGCATACGAAGTCGTAGCCAAGTAAATATATGATTTGTAAGTTATCATATAAACCCTAAAATAATGTAACTATATATATGGTTATTTAATGATAGTTGCATACGATGTCGTAGCCAAGTAAATATATGATTTGTAAGTTATCATTTAAACACTAAAAAAATGTAACGATATATATAGTGTGACGGACAATCGAACAGCGATGAACGAGGAGTCTATATCAAGCAGTCATCGCAGACGGTCGTCCACACGCGAGTTAATTTCTACATTTCATTTCTATTGTTGTTTTGTTACTTTTATACCTATTCAATAAATACTCCTCATATATACGTCATATTTTCAGAAGTGGGATACACACTAGTTAGTGCGTCGCATTCTTTTGTGTTGTTGTTTGTAGTCTGTGCGCATTACGGACGAGCAAGGCGTTTGTGATTACGGTGAGTTGTCTAGACAGGACAGCTTGCGCTAACATCTGAGTAATTTTGTGTAAAACGGAGTTGCGGTAGTTCGTGGCAGTCGGTTATACGTCGTGGATAAATACTCTGGTATTATCGTGTGTCACCGGAATAAACGTGCTACAAAATGAGCGGAAGGGAAACTGATCACAAAAATCTTACTGTGAAATAGTTAAAGGAGCCATTGATAGAAGCGGGGCTATCAGCAAAAGGTAATAAATTGGAACTGATAGAGAAATTTGAAAAAATGGAAAACCACAGCATGGACGGCGCTGTTAAAGTGAACGCGAGTGATGACAATGATGATGATATAGATGAAACGATTATTTCAATGCATCGAAGTACAACGAGAACGTCGGCACGAAAGCAGCAGCACAAGAAAAAGCAGCTATTGATTTAAGAACCGACAAGAGTTTTGGTGAGCGAAACTTCTCGGAAGAAGCTAGAATGCCGCTAAAGGATGTAGTTATCACAATGCCAAATTTTAATACGGCAGTGATTACAGGATTAACATCAATTCAATGGATACAGCACGTTGAGCGACTAAGGTTAATGTTTGGTTGCTCAGACCAGATGATAATTTGTGCAGCCATTTCTTAGTTTCAAGGTGCTGCGAAGTATTGGCTGGAGTCCGAGCAATTCGACATACCTGACTGGGATGTTTTTAAATCAAAGATCGTGGAAGCGTTCCCGTGTTCGGAGAATGAAGCAGATTTGCATTTACGATTAATGGCAAGGCATCGACGACCAGGTGAACCTGTGGAAGAGTATTTCTACGAAGTGAGAATGCTGGCGAAACGAGGACATTTTTCGGAAGCGGCAATCGTTAAATATCTAAAAACTGGGTTGGGCGATGAAAATCTCGAGACCATGCTGGCAAGCCAGAGATTTAATTCTTCAACGGAAGTTTTAGAAAGGATCAAGTGGATTGAAGGTATGCAAGACCAGACGCGTGCAAGAAAAGCTTGGCAGCATCAATTGAAGCCCGAAAGAAGAATTCCTGATGTACCGGCGAAGATTGAATTGAAGAAAGAAAGCGGAATACTGTGCTTTAGATGCAAACAAAGAGGACACATTGCAAAGAATTGTCCTGGTCCTCCTTAGCAGTGTAGGTGTTAAATTCAGTCTTTCCCGATTGTAGGAAAGTCCGAATTTTCTGGTGCCCATCTTTGTTCATAGCCGTGACGACCAACGTACTGCTGTTGAGGTTGCGAATTCTGCAACATATATTGGCACTCCTCGTGAACTTTGAGAGTTCAGCGACGTTTAGTCTAAAGCAGACTATTGGCGGCATGGCAAAAGTTTTTGTTGTTGGTCCCGTAGACTGGGTTTTTTTGTTGCTGGAGCGACATGTGGTGGTGTCTTCTTAGTGACATTTTGTGCCTCTTTTGCTTTATCAGCTTTTCCTGCAGCGGTTGTTTTCGGCGGATTGCTTCCTTCAGCAGTAACTACTGCAGGAGAAGATGATGTTGATGGTGATGATGGTCTCTTCTTCTTTTTGCCCTTACTGGCACGGTTACAGGAGAAGACCGCTCTTTGCGATTGTCTTCTTCTGCATTTTCCTCTTCGCTGATAATTGAATCGGACGCTTCAGTATCCGATTCCTCGCCTAGGCTCATATTTTCCTCTTTAGAGGAAGTGGCGTCTTGGCAAAGCTTGTTGACTTCATCCAGCCTTTCGTACAGAGATGCGAGGAATTCACCACCATCGTTGGAGACTTCTTGTCTAATTAAGGTTAATACCTCATTAACATTACGTCTCAGGAGGCGGTATCACCTCTGGAAGCCGAAAAGTGGATGCAATCTTGGAGTTCCCTGCTCCAGAAAGTTTGGTGCAAGTGCGGCAATTTTTGGGATTGTCTGGATTTTTCCGGAAATTCGTTCCTAGATATGCAGAGATCGCACGTCCGTTGAACACGCTGCTAAAGAAGGATGCTGTGTTCCAATGGACTGGAGACTGTCAAAGAGCCTTTGAAGAGCTGCGAACGCGTTTAACAACCAAACCAATATTAGCAATTTATTCGGCGGATCGAGAACACGAGGTACATTGTGATGCTAGTACCGTAGGACTTGCTGGCATACTTCTGCATCGGGAGGATGGTCTGCTGCGAGCTGTCAGCTATTTCAGTAGGCGTACTTCAGATGCCGAAGCTAAGCTTCATAGTTATGTTTTAGAAGTGTTGGCGGTTGCGGAAAGTTTGGCACGATTTCGGATCTATCTTTTGGGAAAATCTTTTATGGTGGCGACCAATTGTCAAGCAGTAGTATCCTTAAAAGCATCTACAGAAATTCAACCACGGGTAGCAAGACTTTTGCTTCGGTTGCAAGAGTACGACATCAGCTGGGTACATCGTCCAGGAAAATCTATGAAGCATGTAGACTGTCTCAGTAGGAATCTAAGAGAAGATTATATTAAAGATACTTCAGTGGTGTATTCTGTACACATGAGGATTGGCTGGTGACTCTTCAGAGACGAGATGAAAAGGTACGTGAAATTGTGGAAACCTTAAATCCTGCGCCTAAAACTGCATAAGAGAAGCAAATTCATCAGGATTACGTTGCTAAAAATGGATGGTTGTTTCGCAGAGTAGATCAGGACATAAAATGGTACGTTCCAGATAGTTTAAAATATCGTGTGACCAGGTCTGAGCATGACGAGGTCGGACATTTTGATGTTAGTAAGACTATAGAGATTCTGCAAAATAACTTTTGGTTTTCCCGGATGAGAGACTTCGTGAAGAAATATATCTCATCATGCATCGAGTGTTCCTACAACAAAGATGTTCGACAAGGGGAAGGTGAATTGCATCCTATCGAAAAGGTGCCCATTCCATTTGATACCGTACATATCGACCATATGGGGCCGTTCTTGAAAAGTTCTTCTGGGAATTGCCATTTGATAGTCTGCGTTGATGGATTTACAAAGTACATGGTAATGAGAACAGTGAGATCAACCGAAACCAAATATGTAGTAAAGTTTTTGGATGACATCAGTAGCTATTTTGGATTACCACGGCGAATAGTTAGTGAATGCAACTGGTTCTCTAAGGGCAAACGGGCAAGTTGAACGCTACAACCAAACTATACTTAGCGCGGTCAGAAGCTTGACGACCAGCACTGACGGCAACGATTGGGATAAGTGGACGCTGAACGATACAAAGAACGCTACAACCGGATTTAGTCCTCATCAACTCCTTATGGGTTACAGACCTCAAAGTGTAGTTCGTAACCGAATTGTTAGAGCGCTTCAAGAGTGGCCAGAGACGGAAGAGAATCTACCATTACAAGAAATACGGGAGATGGCATCGAAAAATATTCAGAAGACTCAGGTGAAACAGACAAAGCGATATAAAGCAAGCGACGACCAGCAACCAAATATAAAGAAGGCGATATGGTATTGGTCCATAATGATCATCAATCCACCGGTTCTTCCAGAAAACTGCAGGCAAAATGGAAAGGTCCATATTTAGTGTCACAGACGCTTGGTAACGATCGTTATCTACTCGAGGATATTCCGGGAGCAGCACGATCGCAACGGAAGTTTCGTTCTGTATACGCATCAGATCGCATGAAACTATGGCTAACTCTTCCAGAGGATGCTGTTTTGGATGTGGATGAGCCAGGGACGACACATCATCAGGATGGACGAGTGTGACGGACAGTCGAACAGCGAAGAACGAGGAGTCTATATCGAGCAGTCATCGCAGACGGTCGTCCACACGCGAGTTAATTTCTACATTTCATTTCTATTGTTGTTTTGTTACTTTTATACCTATTCAATAAATACTCCTCATATATACGTCATAATAGTTATTTAATGAAAGTTGCATACGAAGTCGTAGCCAAGTAAATATATGATTCGTTAGTTATCGTATAAATAAAAAAATAATGTAACGATATATATAGTTATTTAATGAAAGTTGCAGACGAAGTCGTAGCCAAGTAAATATATGATTCGTTAGTTATCGTATAAATACAAAAATAATCTAACGATATATGTAGTAATTTAATGATAGCTGCATACGAAGTCGTAGCCAAGTAAATGTATGAAATGTCTCGTATCATCGTATAAACGCAAAAATAATGTAACGATATATGTAGTTATTTAATGATAGCTGCATACGAAGTCGTAGCCAAGTAAATGTATGAATTGTACGATTTCATATAAACGCAAAAATAATGTAACTATATATATGGTCATTTAATGATAGTTGCATACGAAGTCGTAGTCAAGTAAATATATGATTTGTAAATTACCATATAAACCCTAAAATAATGTAATATATGGTTATTTAATGATAGTTGCATACGATGTCGTAGCCAAGTAAATGTATGAATTTGTTGATCAGGAACTCTTGCCTGTAAGCTTCTTTCATAGCGGTTATGGCGAATTTCGATGCTGGATAGATACCCAATGCATATCCTTCTCTGATATGTGATACCTTATGTCCGGCTATACTGTTAATAATGTTGACATGTCCATCAACATTGCGTTTTTCCATTGAGTGGAAAGCTTCTCGTGTGCACATACGTTTTCATATAAACGCAAATATAATATAACTATATATATGGTTATTTAATGATAGTTGCATACGAAGTCGTAGCCAAGTAAATATATGATTTGTTAGTTATTATATAAACCCTAAAATAATGTAACTATATATATGGTTATTTAATGATAGTTGCATACGATGTCGTAGCCAAGTAAATATATGATTTGTAAGTTATCATTTAAACACTAAAAAAATGTAACGATATATATATTTATTTAATGAAAGTTGCATACGAATTCGTAGCCAAGTAAATATATGATTCGTTAGTTATCGTATAAATACAAAAACAATGTAACGATATATGTAGTTATTTAATGAAAGTTGCACACGAAGTCGTAGCCAAGTAAATATATGATTCGTTAGTTATCGTATAAATACAAAAATAATGTAACGATATATGTAGTTATTTAATGATAGCTGCATACGAAGTCGTAGCAAAGTAAATATATGATTTGTAAGTTATCATATGAACCCTAAAATAATGTAACTATATATATGGTTATTTAATAATAGTTGCATACGATGTCGTAGCCAAGTAAATATATAATTTGTAAGTTATCATATAAACGCAAAAATAATGTAAAGATATATATAGTGTGACGGACAATCGAACAGCGATGAACGAGGAGTCTATATCGAGCAGTCATCGCAGACGGTCGTCCACACGCGAGTTAATTTCTACATTTCATTTCTATTGTTGTTTTGTTACTTTTATACCTATTCAATAAATACTCCTCATATATACGTCATATTTTCAGAAGTGGGATACACACTAGTTAGTGCGTCGCATTCTTTTGTGTTGTTGTTTGTAGTCTGTGCGCATTACGGACGTGCAAGACGTTTGTGATTACGGTGAGTCGTCTAGACAGGACAGCTTGCGCTAACATCTGAGTAATTTTGTGTAAAACGGAGTTGCGGTAGTTCGTGGCAGTCGGTTATACGTCGTGGATAAATACTCTGGTATTATCGTGTGTCACCGGAATAAACGTGCTACAAAATGATCGAAAGGGAAACTGATCACAAAAATCTTACTGTGAAATAGTTAAAGGAGCCATTGATAGAAGCGGGGCTATCAGCAAAAGGTAATAAATTGGAACTGATAGAGAGATTTGAAAAAATGGAAAACCACAGCATGGACGGCGCTGTTAAAGTGAACGCGAGTGATGACAATGATGATGATATAGATGAAACGATTATTTCAATGCATCGAAGTACAACGAGAACGTCGGCACGAAAAGCAGCAGCACAAGAAAAAGCAGCTATTGATTTAAGAACCGACAAGAGTTTTGGTGAGCGACACTTCTCGGAAGAAGCTAGAACGCCGCTAAAGGATGTAGTTATCACAATGCCAAATTTTAATCCGGCAGTGAGTACAGGATTAACATCAATTCAATGGATTCAGCACGTTGAGCGACTAAGGTTAATGTTTGGTTGGTCAGACCAGATGATAATTTGTGCAGCCATTTCTAAGTTTCAAGGTGCTGCGAAGTATTGGCTGGAGTCCGAGCAATTCGACATACCTGACTGGGATGTTTTTAAATCAAAGATCGTGGAAGCGTTCCCGTGTTCGGAGAATGAAGCAGATTTGCATTTACGATTAATGGCAAGGCATCGACGACCAGGTGAACCTGTGGAAGAGTATTTCTACGAAGTGAGAATGCTGGCGAAACGAGGACATTTTTCGGAAGCGGCAATCGTTAAATATCTTAAAACTGGTTTGGGCGATGAAAAACTCGAGACCATGCTGGCAAGCCAGAGATTTAATTCTTCAACGGAAGTTTTAGAAAGGATCAAGTGGATTGAAGGTATGCAAGACCAGACGCGTGCAAGAAAAGCTTGGCAGCATCAATTGAAGCCCGAAAGAAGAATTCCTGATGTACCGGCGAAGATTGAATTGAAGAAAGAAAGCGGAATACTGTGCTTTAGATGCAAACAAAGAGGACACATTGCAAAGAATTGTCCTGGTCCTCCTTAGCAGTGTAAGTGTTAAATTCAGTCTTTCCCGATTGTAGGAAAGTCCGAATTTTCTGATGCCCATCTTTGTTCATAGCCGTGACGACCAACTTACTGCTGTTGAGGTTGCGAATTCTGCAACATATATTGGCACTCCTCGTGAACTTTGAGAGTTCAGCGACGTTTAGTCTAAAGCAGACTATTGGCGACATGGCAAAAGTTTTTGTTGTTGGTCCCGTAGACTGGGTTTTTTTGTTGCTGGAGCGACAGGTGGTGGTGTCTTTTTAGTGACATTTTGTGCCTCTTTTGCTTTATCAGCTTTTCCTGCAGCGGTTGTTTTCGGCGGATTGCTTCCTTCAGCAGTAACTACTGCAGGAGAAGATGATGTTGATGGTGATGATGGTCTCTCCTTCTTTTTGCCTTTACTGGCACGGTTACAGGAAAAGACCGCTCTTTGCGATTGTCTTCTTCTGCATTTTCCTCTTCGCTGATAATTGAATCGGACGCTTCAGTATCCGATTCCTCGCCTAGGCTCATATTTTCCTCTTTAGAGGAACTGGCGTCTTCGCAAAGCTTGTTGACTTCATCCAGCCTTTCGTACAGAGATGCGAGGAATTCACCACCATGGTTGGAGACTTCTTGTCTAATTAAGGTTAATACCTCATTAACATTACGTCTCAGGAAGCCAAAAAGTGGATGCAATCTTGGAGTTCCCTGCTCCAGAAAGTTTGGTGCAAGTGCGGCAATTTTTGGGATTGTCTGGATTTTTCCGGAAATTCGTTCCTAGATATGCAGAGATCGCACGTCCGTTGAACACGCTGCCAAAGAAGGATGCTGTGTTCAAATGGACTGTCAAAGAGCCTTTGAAGAGCTGCGAACGCGTTTAACAACCAAACCAATATTAGCAATTTATTCGGCGGATCGAGAACACGAGGTACATTGTGATGCTAGTACCGTAGGACTTGCTGGCATACTTCTGCATCGGGAGGATGGTCTGCTGCGAGCTGTCAGCTATTTCAGTAGGCGTACTTCAGATGCCGAAGCTAAGCTTCATAGTTATGTTTTAGAAGTGTTGGCGGTTGCGGAAAGTTTGGCACGATTTCGGATCTATCTTTTGGGAAAATCTTTTATGGTGGCGACCAATTGTCAAGCAGTAGTATCCTTAAAAGCATCTACAGAAATTCAACCACGGGTAGCAAGACTTTTGCTTCGGTTGCAAGAGTACGACATCAGCTGGGTACATCGTCCAGGAAAATCTATGAAGCATGTAGACTGTCTCAGTAGGAATCTAAGAGAAGATTATATTAAAGATACTTCAGTGGTGTATTCTGTACACATAGATCAGGAGGATTGGCTGGTGACTCTGCAGAGACGAGATGAAAAAGTACGTGAAATTGTGGAAACCTTAAATCCTGCGCCTAAAACTGCATAAGAGAAGCAAATTTATCAGGATTACGTTGCTAAAAATGGATGGTTGTTTCGCAGAGTAGATCAGGACATAAAATGGTACGTTCCAGATAGTTTAAAATATCGTGTGACCAGGTCTGAGCATGACGAGGTCGGACATTTTGGTGTTAGTAAGACTATAGAGATTCTGCAAAATAACTTTTGGTTTTCCCGGATGAGAGACTTCGTGAAGAAATATATCTCATCATGCATCGAGTGTTCCTACAACAAAGGTGTTCGACAAGGGGAAGGTGAATTGCATCCTATCGAAAAGGTGCCCATTCCATTTGATACCGTACATATCGACCATATGGGGCCGTTCTTGAAAAGTTCTTCTGGGAATTGCCATTTGATAGTCTGCGTTGATGGATTTACAAAGTACATGGTAATGAGAGCAGTGAGATCAACCGAAACCAAATATGTAGTAAAGTTTTTGGATGACATCAGTAGCTATTTTGGATTACCATGGCGAATAGTTAGTGAATGCAACTGGTTCTCTAAGGGCAAACGGGCAAGTTGAACGCTACAACCAAACTATACTTAGCGCGGTCAGAAGCTTGACGACCAGCACTGACGGCAACGATTGGGATAAGTGGACGCTGAACGATACAAAGAACGCTACAACCGGATTTAGTCCTCATCAACTCCTTATGGGTTACAGACCTCAAAGTGTAGTTCGTAACCGAATTGTTAGAGCGCTTCAAGAGTGGCCAGAGACGGAAGAGAATCTACCATAACAAGAAATACGGGAGATGGCATCGAAAAATATTCAGAAGACTCAGGTGAAACAGACAAAGCGATATAAAGCAAGCGACGACCAGCAACCAAATATAAAGAAGGCGATATGGTATTGGTCCATAATGATCATCAATCCACCGGTCCTCCAGAAAACTGCAGGCAAAATGGAAAGGTCCATATTTAGTGTCACAGACGCTTGGTAACGATCGTTATCTACTCGAGGATATTCCGGGAGCAGCACGATCGCAACGGAAGTTTCGTTCTGTATACGCATCAGATCGCATGAAACTATGCCTAACTCTTCCAGAGGATGCTGTTTTGGATGTGGATGAGCCAGGGACGACACATCATCAGGATGGACGAATGTGACGGACAGTCGAACAGCGAAGAGCGAGGAGTCTATATCGAGCAGTCATCGCAGACGGTCGTCCACACGCGTGTTAATTTCTACATTTCATTTCTATTGTTGTTTTGTTACTTTTATACCTATTCAATAAATACTCCTCATATATACGTCATAATAGTTATTTAATGAAAGTTGCATACGAAGTCGTAGCCAAGTAAATATATGATTCGTTAGTTATCGTATAAATAAAAAAATAATGTAACGATATATATAGTTATTTAATGAAAGTTGCAGACGAAGTCGTAGCCAAGTAAATATATGATTCGTTAGTTATCGTATAAATACAAAAATAATGTAACGATATATGTAGTTATTTAATGATAACTGCATACGAAATCGTAGCCAAGTAAATGTATGAAATGTCTCGTATCATCGTATAAACGCAAAAATAATGTAACGATATATGTAGTTATTTAATGATAGCTGCATACGAAGTCGTAGCCAAGTAAATGTATGAATTGTACGATTTCATATAAACGCAAAAATAATGTAACTATATATATGGTCATTTAATGATAGTTGCATACGAAGTCGTAGTCAAGTAAATATATGATTTGTAAATTACCATATAAACCCTAAAATAATGTAACTATATATATGGTTATTTAATAATAGTTGCATACGATGTCGTAGCCAAGTAAATATATAATTTGTAAGTTATCATATAAACGCAAAAATAATGTAACGATATATGTAGTTATTTAATGATAGCTGCATACGAAGTCGTAGCCAAGTAAATGTATGAATTGTACGTTTTCATATAAACGCAAAAATAATGTAACTATATATATGGTTATTTAATGATAGTTGCATACGAAGTCGTAGCCAAGTAAATATATGATTTGTAAGTTATCATATAAACCCTAAAATAATGTAACTATATATATGGTTATTTAATAATAGTTGCATACGAAGTCTTAGCCAAGTAAATATATGATTCGTTAGTTATCGTATAAATACAAAAATAATGTAACGATATATGTAGTTATTTAATGATAGCTGCATACGAAGTCGTAGCAAAGTAAATATATGATTTGTAAGTTATCATATGAACCCTAAAATAATGTAACTATATATATGTTTATTTAATAATAGTTGCATACGATGTCGTAGCCAAGTAAATATATAATTTGTAAGTTATCATATAAACGCAAAAATAATGTAACGATATATGTAGTTATTTAATGATAGCTGCATACGAAGTCGTAGCCAAGTAAATATATGATTCGTTAGTTATCGTATAAATACAAAAATAATATAACGATATATGTAGTTATTTAATGATAGCTGCATACGAAGTCGTAGCCAAGTAAATGTATGAATTGTACGTTTTCATATAAACGCAAAAATAATGTATCTATATATATGGTTATTTAATGATAGTTGCATACGAAGTCGTAGCCAAGTAAATGTATGAATTGTACGTTTTCATATAAACGCAAAAATAATGTATCTATATATATGGTTATTTAATGATAGTTGCATACGAAGTCGTAGCCAAGTAAATATATGATTTGTAAGTTATCATATAAACCCTAAAATAATGTAACTATATATATGGTTATTTAATGATAGCCGCATACGAAGTCGTAGCCAAGTAAATGTATGCATTGTACGTTTTCATATAAACGCAAAAATAATGTAACTATATATATGGTTATTTAATGATAGTTGCATACGAAGTCGTAGCCAAGTAAATATATGAATTGTACGTTTTCATATAAACGCAAAAATAATGTAACTATATATATGGTTATTTAATGATAGTTGCATACGAAGTCGTAGCCAAGTAAATATATGATTTGTAAGTTATCATATAAACCCTAAAATAATGTAACTATATATATGGTTATTTAATGATAGCTGCATACGAAGTCGTAGCCAAGTAAATGTATGCATTGTACGTTTTCATATAAACGCAAAAATAATGTAATTATATATATGGTTATTTAATGATAGTTGCATACGGAGTCGTAGCCAAGTAAATATATGATTCGTTAGTTATCGTATAAATACAAAAATAATATAACGATATATGTAGTTATTTAATGATAGCTGCATACGAAGTCGTAGCCAAGTAAATGTATGAATTGTAAGTTATCATTTAAACACTAAAAAAATGTAACGATATATATAGTGTGACGGACAATCGAACAGCGATGAACGAGGAGTCTATATCGAGCAGTCATCGCAGACGGTCGTCCACACGCAAGTTAATTTCTACATTTCATTTCTATTGTTGTTTTGTTACTTTTATACCTATTCAATAAATACTCCTCATATATACGTCATAATAGTTATTTAATGAAAGTTGCATACGAAGTCGTAGCCAAGTAAATATATGATTCGTTAGTTATCGTATAAATACAAAAATAATATAACGATATATGTAGTTATTTAATGATAGCTGCATACGAAGTCGTAGCCAAGTAAATGTATGAATTGTAAGTTATCATTTAAACACTAAAAAAATGTAACGATATATATAGTGTGACGGACAATCGAACAGCGATGAACGAGGAGTCTATATCGAGCAGTCATCGCAGACGGTCGTCCACACGCAAGTTAATTTCTACATTTCATTTCTATTGTTGTTTTGTTACTTTTATACCTATTCAATAAATACTCCTCATATATACGTCATATTTTCAGAAGTGGGATATACACTAGTTAGTGCGTCGCATTGTTTTGTGTTGTTGTTTGTAGTCTGTGCGCATTACGGACGAGCAAGACGTTTGTGATTACGGTGAGTCGTCTAGACAGGACAGCTTGCGCTAACATCTGAGTAATTTTGTGTAAAACGGAGTTGCGGTAGTTCGTGGCAGTCGGTTATACGTCGTGGATAAATACTCTGGTATTATCGTGTGTCACCGGAATAAACGTGCTACAAAATGATCGAAAGGGAAACTGATCACAAAAATCTTACTGTGAAATAGTTAAAGGAGCCATTGATAGAAGCGGGGCTATCAGCAAAAGGTAATAAATTGGAACTGATAGAGAGATTTGAAAAAATGGAAAACCACAGCATGGACGGCGCTGTTAAAGTGAACGCGAGTGATGACAATGATGATGATATAGATGAAACGATTATTTCAATGCATCGAAGTACAACGAGAACGTCGGCACGAAAAGCAGCAGCACAAGAAAAAGCAGCTATTGATTTAAGAACCGACAAGAGTTTTGGTGAGCGACACTTCTCGGAAGAAGCTAGAATGCCGCTAAAGGATGTAGTTATCACAATGCCAAATTTTAATCCGGCAGTGAGTACAGGATTAACATCAATTCAATGGATTCAGCACGTTGAGCGACTAAGGTTAATGTTTGGTTGGTCAGACCAGATGATAATTTGTGCAGCCATTTCTAAGTTTCAAGGTGCTGCGAAGTATTGGCTGGAGTCCGAGCAATTCGACATACCTGACTGGGATGTTTTTAAATCAAAGATCGTGGAAGCGTTCCCGTGTTCAGAGAATGAAGCAGATTTGCATTTACGATTAATGGCAAGGCATCGACGACCAGGTGAACCTGTGGAAGAGTATTTCTACGAAGTGAGAATGCTGGCGAAACGAGGACATTTTTCGGAAGCGGCAATCGTTAAATATCTTAAAACTGGTTTGGGCGATGAAAAACTCGAGACCATGCTGGCAAGCCAGAGATTTAATTCTTCAACGGAAGTTTTAGAAAGGATCAAGTGGATTGAAGGTATGCAAGACCAGACGCGTGCAAGAAAAGCTTGGCAGCATCAATTGAAGCCCGAAAGAAGAATTCCTGATGTACCGGCGAAGATTGAATTGAAGAAAGAAAGCGGAATACTGTGCTTTAGATGCAAACAAAGAGGACACATTGCAAAGAATTGTCCTGGTCCTCCTTAGCAGTGTAAGTGTTAAATTCAGTCTTTCCCGATTGTAGGAAAGTCCGAATTTTCTGATGCCCATCTTTGTTCATAGCCGTGACGACCAACTTACTGCTGTTGAGGTTGCGAATTCTGCAACATATATTGGCACTCCTCGTGAACTTTGAGAGTTCAGCGACGTTTAGTCTAAAGCAGACTATTGGCGGCATGGCAAAAGTTTTTGTTGTTGGTCCCGTAGACTGGGTTTTTTTGTTGCTGGAGCGACAGGTGGTGGTGTCTTCTTAGTGACATTTTGTGCCTCTTTTGCTTTATCAGCTTTTCCTGCAGCGGTTGTTTTCGGCGGATTGCTTCCTTCAGCAGTAACTACTGCAGGAGAAGATGATGTTGATGGTGATGATGGTCTCTCCTTCTTTTTGCCTTTACTGGCACGGTTACAGGAAAAGACCGCTCTTTGCGATTGTCTTCTTCTGCATTTTCCTCTTCGCTGATAATTGAATCGGACGCTTCAGTATCCGATTCCTCGCCTAGGCTCATATTTTCCTCTTTAGAGGAAGTGGCGTCTTCGCAAAGCTTGTTGACTTCATCCAGCCTTTCGTACAGAGATGCGAGGAATTCACTACCATGGTTGGAGACTTCTTGTCTAATTAAGGTTAATACCTCATTAACATTACGTCTCAGGAGGCGGTATCACCTCTGGAAGCCGAAAAGTGGATGCAATCTTGGAGTTCCCTGCTCCAGAAAGTTTGCTGCAAGTGCGGCAATTTTTGGGATTGTCTGGATTTTTCCGGAAATTCGTTCCTAGATATGCAGAGATCGCACGTCCGTTGAACACGCTGCTAAAGAAGGATGCTGTGTTCCAATGGACTGGAGACTGTCAAAGAGCCTTTGAAGAGCTGCGAACGCGTTTAACAACCAAACCAATATTAGCAATTTATTCGGCGGATCGAGAACACGAGGTACATTGTGATGCTAGTACCGTATGACTTGCTGGCATACTTCTGCATCGGGAGGATGGTCTGCTGCGAGCTGTCAGCTATTTCAGTAGGCGTACTTCATTTGCCGAAGCTAAGCTTCATAGTTATGTTTTAGAAGTGTTGGCGGTTGCGGAAAGTTTGGCACGATTTCAGATCTATCTTTTGGGAAAATCTTTTATGGTGGCGACCAATTGTCAAGCAGTAGTATCCTTAAAAGCATCTACAGAAATTCAACCACGGGTAGCAAGACTTTTGCTTCGGTTGCAAGAGTACGACATCAGCTGGGTACATCGTCCAGGAGAATCTATGAAGCATGTAGACTGTCTCAGTAGGAATCTAAGAGAAGATTATATTAAAGATACTTCAGTGGTGTATTCTGTACACATAGATCAGGAGGATTGGCTGGTGACTCTTCAGAGACGAGATGAAAAAGTACGTGAAATTGTGGAAACCTTAAATCCTGCGCCTAAAACTGCATAAGAGAAGCAAATTCATCAGGATTACGTTGCTAAAAATGGATGGTTGTTTCGCAGAGTAGATCAGGACATAAAATGGTACGTTCCAGATAGTTAAAAATATCGTGTGACCAGGTCTGAGCATGACGAGGTCGGACATTTTGGTGTTAGTAAGACTATAGAGATTCTGCAAAATAACTTTTGGTTTTCCCGGATGAGAGACTTCGTGAAGAAATATATCTCATCATGCATCGAGTGTTCCTACAACAAAGGTGTTCGACAAGGGGAAGGTGAATTGCATCCTATCGAAAAGGTGCCCATTCCATTTGATACCGTACATATCAACCATATGGGGCCGTTCTTGAAAAGTTCTTCTGGGAATTGCCATTTGATAGTCTGCGTTGATGGATTTACAAAGTACATGGTAATGAGAGCAGTGAGATCAACCGAAACCAAATATGTAGTAAAGTTTTTGGATGACATCAGTAGCTATTTTGGATTACCACGGCGAATAGTTAGTGAATGCAACTGGTTCTCTAAGGGCAAACGGGCAAGTTGAACGCTACAACCAAACTATACTTAGCGCGGTCAGAAGCTTGACGACCAGCACTGACGGCAACGATTGGGATAAGTGGACGCTGAACGATACAAAGAACGCTACAACCGGACTTAGTCCTCATCAACTCCTTATGGGTTACAGACCTCAAAGTGTAGTTCGTAACCGAATTGTTAGAGCGCTTCAAGAGTGGCCAGAGACGGAAGAGAATCTACCATTACAAGAAATACGGGAGATGGCATCGAAAAATATTCAGAAGACTCAGGTGAAACAGACAAAGCGATATAAAGCAAGCGACGACCAGCAACCAAATATAAAGAAGGCGATATGGTATTGGTCCATAATGATCATCAATCCACCGGTTCTTCCAGAAAACTGCAGGAAAAATGGAAAGGTCCATATTTAGTGTCACAGACGCTTGGTAACGATCGTTATCTACTCGAGGATATTCCGGGAGCAGCACGATTGCAACGGAAGTTTCGTTCTGTATACGCATCAGATCGCATGAAACTATGCCTAACTCTTCCAGAGGATGCTGTTTTGGATGTGGATGAGCCAGGGACGACACATCATCAGGATGGGCGAATGTGACGGACAGTCGAACAGCGAAGAACGAGGAGTCTATATCGAGCAGTCATCGCAGACGGTCGTCCACACGCGAGTTAATTTCTAAATTTCATTTCTATTGTTGTTTTGTTACTTTTATACCTATTCAATAAATACTCCTCATATATACGTCATAATAGTTATTTAATGAAAGTTGCATACGAAGTCGTAGCCAAGTAAATATATGATTCGTTAGTTATCGTATAAATACAAAAATAATGTAACGATATATATAGTTATTTAATGAAAGTTGCAGACGAAGTCGTAGCCAAGTAAATATATGATTCGTTAGTTATCGTATAAATACAAAAATAATGTAACGATATATGTAGTTATTTAATGATAGCTGCATACGAAGTCGTAGCCAAGTAAATGTATGAAATGTCTCGTATCATCGTATAAACGCAAAAATAATGTAACGATATATGTAGTTATTTAATGATAGCTGTATACGAAGTCGTAGCCAAGTAAATGTATGAATTGTACGATTTCATATAAACGCAAAAATAATGTAACTATATATATGGTCATTTAATGATAGTTGCATACGAAGTCGTAGTCAAGTAAATATATGATTTGTAAATTACCATATAAACCCTAAAAAAATGTAACTATATATATGGTTATTTAATGATAGTTGCATACGATGTCGTAGCCAAGTAAATGTATGAATTTGTTGATCAGGAACTCTTGCCTGTAAGCTTCTGTCATAGCGGTTATGGCGAATTTCGATGCTGGATAGATACCCAATGCATATCCTTCTCTGATATGTGATACCTTATGTCCGGCTATACTGTTAATAATGACGACATGTCCATCAACATTGCGTTTTTCCATTGAGTGGAAAGCTTCTCGTGTGCACATACGTTTTCAGATAAACGCAAATATAATATAACTATATATATGGTTATTTAATGATAGTTGCATACGAAGTCGTAGCCAAGTAAATATATGATTTGTTAGTTATCATATAAACCCTAAAATAATGTAACTATATATATGGTTATTTAATGATAGTTGCATACGATGTCGTAGCCAAGTAAATGTATGAATTTGTTGATCAGGAACTCTTGCCTGTAAGCTTCTGTCATAGCGGTTATGGCGAATTTCGATGCTGGATAGATACCCAATGCATATCCTTCTCTGATATGTGATACCTTATGTCCGGCTATACTGTTAATAATGACGACATGTCCATCAACATTGCGTTTTTCCATTGAGTGGAAAGCTTCTCGTGTGCACATACGTTTTCAGATAAACGCAAATATAATATAACTATATATATGGTTATTTAATGATAGTTTCATACGAAGTCGTAGCCAAGTAAATATATGATTTGTTAGTTATCATATAAACCCTAAAATAATGTAACTATACATATGGTTATTTAATGATAGTTGCATACGATGTCGTAGCCAAGTAAATATATGATTTGTAAGTTATCATTTAAACACTAAAAAAATGTAACGATATATATAGTTATTTAATGAAAGTTGCATACGAATTCGTAGCCAAGTAAATATATGATTCGTTAGTTATCGTATAAATACAAAAACAATGTAACGATATATGTAGTTATTTAATGAAAGTTGCACACGAAGTCGTATCCAAGTAAATATATGATTCGTTAGTTATCGTATAAATACAAAAATAATGTAACGATATATGTAGTTATTTAATGATAGCTGCATACGAAGTCGTAGCAAAGTAAATATATGATTTGTAAGTTATCATATGAACCCTAAAATAATGTAACTATATATATGGTTATTTAATAATAGTTGCATACGATGTCGTAGCCAAGTAAATATATAATTTGTAAGTTATCATATAAACGCAAAAATAATGTAACGATATATGTAGTTATTTAATGATAGCTGCATACGAAGTCGTAGCCAAGTAAATGTATGAATTGTACGTTTTCATATAAACGCAAAAATAATGTAACTATATATATGGTTATTTAATGATAGTTGCATACGAAGTCGTAGCCAAGTAAATATATGATTTGTAAGTTATCATATAAACCCTAAAATAATGTAACTATATATATGGTTATTTAATGATAGCTGCATACGAAGTCGTAGCCAAGTAAATGTATGCATTGTACGTTTTCATATAAACGCAAAAATAATGTAATTATATATATGGTTATTTAATGATAGTTGCATACGGAGTCGTAACCAAGTAAATATATGATTCGTTAGTTATCATATAAACGCAAAAATAATGTTACTATATATATAGTTATTTAATGATAGTTGCATACGGAGTCGTAGCCAAGTAAATATATGATTCGTTAGTTATCATATAAATACAAAATAATATAACGATATATATAGTTATTTAATGATAGTTGCATACGATGTCGTAGCCAAGTAAATATATGATTTGTAAGTTATCGTATAAACACAAAAATAATGTAACGATATATACAGTTATTTAATGATAGATGCATACGATGTCGTAGCCAAGTAAATATTTGATTTGTAGTTTATCATATAAACCCTTAAATCATGTAACTATATATAGTTGTTTAATGATAGTTGCACACGATGTCGTAGCCAAGTAAATATATGATTTGTACGTTTTCATATAAACATAAAAATAATGTAACTATATATATGGTTATTTAATGATAGCTGCATACGAAGTCGTATCCAAGGAAATGTATGAATTGTACATTTTCATATACAAGCAAAAATAATGTAATAATATATATGGTTATTTAATGATAGTTGCATACGGAGTCGTAGCCAAGTAAATATATGATTCGTTAGTTATCATATAAATACAAAATAATATAACGATATATATAGTTATTTAATGATAGTTGCATACGAGGTCGTAGCCAAGTAAATATATGATTCGTTAGTTATCGTATAAATACAAAAATAATGTAACGATATAAGTAGTTATTTAATGATAGCTGCATACGAAGTCGTAGCCAAGTAAATGTATGAAATGTCTCGTATCATCGTATAAACGCAAAAATAATGTAACGATATATGTAGTTATTTAATGATAGTTGCATACGAAGTCGTAGTCAAGTAAATATATGATTTGTAAATTACCATATAAACCCTAAAATAATGTAACTACATATATATATGGTTATTTAATGATAGCTGCATACGAAGTCGTAGCCAAGTAAATGTATGCATTGTACGTTTTCATATAAACGCAAAAATAATGTAACTATGTATATGGTTATTTAATGATAGCTGCATACGAAGTCGTAGCCAAGTAAATGTATGCATTGTACGTTTTCATATAAACGCAAAAATAATGTAATTATATATATGGTTATTTAATGATAGTTGCATAATACCAATACACCAAGCAAATATTTTTGGAGATTGGAGGACCGTTGTTTTAATGGTGTGTATCAAGAGATGCGCTAGCAACAGTGCTCCACAAAGCTCCAACCGTGCCAGTGATTTAATTTTGAGTGGTTCAACTCTCGTTTTTGACATGATTAGGTTGATGACAGTTGTATCTCTGGTGGTGACTCATAAGTATAATGCGGCCGCATAAGCCTCTTCCGATGCGTTGCAAAATCCGTGGATTTCGATTTGTGAATCCTTTGTCAAGTGTACCCAGCGTGGAATCTCGATGCCATTCAGTGTGGTGAGCTCCGTTTTAAGGTATGCCACGCAGTAATGATTGTTGGTGGGAGTTCAGAATCCCATATTTGCTTTTCCTTCCAGGTATGTTGCATTAAAATCTTACCCACAATGACACACGGAGAAATCCAACCCATTGGATCGTATAGCCGCGCAATGTCTGAAAGGATTGTTCTCTTTGTCGTCTTCCTTAAGTCCTGCAGTGAGACCTTAAAGGTGAAGGTATCCTTTGCTGGATGCAATTGGATTCCCAGCGTTTTAATCTCATTGCCTGCGTCTATCTATCAATCTCTGGAATGGATGCCAACAACTCTTCACAATTACTTGCCCATTTGCGTAGTGGAAAGCCCCTTGCTTTAACATTGTTGTCAGCTGCCACTGCATTTCCATAGCTTCTGCTTCGGAGTCTGCTCCATGGATCACATCATCTACGTAGAAATTACGTGAGGATTTTTTTTCCGTAGCCGGCAGCAGGTAGCTGAGCGATCTGATGCGGGATCTTAATAAGATGTGCTCGTGTTGAGCGCTCGATGCTGATGATGTAATAGGATAAGCATTGAATTGTAATTGCAATGGAAAGAAAATTGTAAGCTCAGCGTCTGCTGAGCGTCCGGCTTTGTTCCCAAAATTAATGAGAAATCACGTTTTGTTAGAAAATGTCCTGATGTTAAAATCGAGAGATCCTCCGGATCTTCAGTTACCGGACAAAGTGGCCGTGAATTGAGGCACGCTTCGACTTGTGGTAATACCGTTGCATATTCTTCAAATGTCAGAGAATAATGACCAATTACGGCGTGCGGTAAAGCGTTTAAATGCTGGTGGGAATGCAGATGTTGTGTAATCGCTTACTAACTCAAGGTGTACGGCTTTCGTACAGAATCAAACGAAGATTGCTATATATGCTTTTGTAATTTTGTTGCACCGACGTTTCCAGGGCTTTAACTGAACTGGGCCTGCATAATCCACTCCTGAAGTCTGAAGCGGTCTTGCCTGCTTAACTTGTAACGCTGGCAGGTTTCCCATATGCTGCTGCATTTCTGTTGCCTTGTACCTGTAACATTTTAGACAATTGTAAATACATTTTTTGACGGCAGATCGGAGTTGCAAAATCCAATATTCCGATCGGAGTGTTGCCATCATCGTAGATAAAATTATTGATTGAAGCTGTGCATAGGGTAGATCAGCTTTCTCCAATCGGCCGCCAACTCGCAGCATCCCCTTCTCATCAATGAATGGCGAAAGTCGTGCCAATTTGCTTCCTTTGGAGACAGTTCTACCTTTGGTCATCATTCCTATTTCGTCGGCGAAAAACTGTTACTGTGCGATGGTAATCAAACGTATTCGAGCCGAGCGTTCTTTATGGGGTACCCAGATCTGATGAATTCATTTTTTTGTTTCTCAATCTCAGATGCCTTTGTTTCAAGATTTGTTTATATAACGTCGTATGGCGGCTGCAATTGTTCATCAAACGAGAGGAGAAATTCAGGTCCATGCCACCATTGATGATTAATGAGGAGTTCTCTTAGAAACAGTCCTCTAGAAGCCACATTGGCCGGATTGTCCTTATACCGGACGTAGTTCCAACACGCAGGATCTATAAGTTTCTGGATTTCAGCCACTCTGTTGGCAACGAACGTTGTTCGAATATATGGTGCTGTCTTAATCCACGGAAGTGTAATTAGTGAGTCACACCAAGCAAATATTTTTGTTGTTTTAACGGTGTGTATCAAGAGATGCGCTAGCAACAGTGCTACACAAAGCTCCAACCGTGCCAGTGATTTAATTTTGAGTGGTTCAACTCTCGTTTTTGACACGATTAGGTTGATGACAGTTGTATCTCTGGTGGTGACTCATAAGTATAATGCGGCCGCATAAGCCTTTTCCGATGCGTTGCAAAATCCGTGGATTTCGATTTGTGAATCCTTTGTCAAGTGTACCCAGCGTGGAATCTCGATGCCATTCAGTGTGGTGAGCTCCGTTTTAAGGTATGCCACGCAGTAATGATTGTTGGTGGGAGTTCAGAATCCCATATTTGCTTTTCCTTCCAGGTATGTTGCATTAAAATCTTACCCACAATGACACACGGAGAAATCCAACCCATTGGATCGTACAGCCGCGCAATGTCTGAAAGGATTGTTCTCTTTGTCGTCTTCCTTGAGTCCTGCAGTGAGACCTTAAAGGTGAAGGTATCCTTTGCTGGATGCAATTGGATTCCTAGCGTTTTAATCTCATTGCCTGCTTCTATCTATCAATCTCTGGAATGGATGCCAACAACTCTTCACAATTACTTGCCCATTTGCGTAGTGGAAAGCCTCCTTGCTTTAACATTGTTGTCAGCTGCCACTGCATTTCCATAGCTTCTGCTTCGGAGTCTGCTCCATGGATCACATCATCTACGTAGAAATTACGTGAGGTTTTTTTCCGTAGCCGGCAGCAGGTAGCTGAGCTATCTGATGCGGGATCTTAATAAGATGTGCTCGTGTTGAGCGCTCGATGCTGATGCTGTAATAGGATAAGCATTGAATTGTAATTGCATGGGAAAGAAAATTGTAAGCTCAGCGTCTGCTGAGCGTCCGGCTTTGTTCCCAAAATTAATGAGAAATCACGTTTTGTAAATTAGCTTCCATAAGAACATTATTATAATAAATTAGTCGTTATTCTGAAGTCAAAGTGGAAAGTCTATTTTTTTTTGTTACTTACTGTGAGTAGTAAGGTAACTCACATGATTGCGCTGCAACAATGTAATGCTTCATTTTAATAGGGGACTGGTGGTGATTCATTGGCCTTGAATCGATGAGTCGATCGAATAGGTACATGAAGGCAGAAACAAAAGTTGTGGTGAATAGTGTGTGGCAAAATTTATTTATATGTATGGGTTAATTAAATTCAATTTAGTTAAATTTATCATAAATTAAATAATTGGTTAGTTGAGATGATATATTTTATTATAAGTGTGGGTGTGTAGGTGTGACATTGAGGTTTATTCATTAAGCATTGGTAGAAAGCAAACTTTAGCTATCGGTCGCTTGAATGATGTGGTTGCGGTCTTAATTGTGACTACGCGAATTTTTTCGTCAGCTCCAGGATGTGTTGTGGTAATTCTGCCAAGTCGCTAAAGCGTTGGGGGGCATGTATCGATTGCCCGACTTTGAGTTCAGCACTTGGAGTAAGCTATTTTGAACTCTGCTGCAGTCGAACCAAGTATCTTCATTTTTCCAGATGTCTTGCTGAATTTTCTGCATCAGCTGCCATCTGTCCAGATGGGTTGATTTCATTTCGGTAAGATCCCTTTCGGGTACGGTGTTAAGCAGTGCGCCAGTTAGAAAATGTCCTGATGTTAAAATCGAGAGATCCTCCGGATCTTCAGTTACCGGACAAAGTGGCCGTGAATTGAGGCACGCTTCGACTTTGGTAATACCGTTGCATATTCTTCAAATGTCAGAGAATAATGACAAATTACGGCGTGCGGTAAAGCGTTTAAATGCTGGTGGGAATGCAGATGTTGTGTAATCGCTTACTAACTCAAGGTGTACGGCTTTCGTACAGAATCAAACGAAGATTGCTATATATGCTTTTGTAATTTTGTTGCACCGACGTTTCCAGGGCTTTAACTGAACTGGGCCTGCATAATCCACTCCTGAAGTCTGAAGCGGTCTTGTCTGCTTAACTCGTAACGCTGGCAGGTTTCCCATATGCTGCTGCATTTCTGTTGCCTTGTACCTGTAACATTTTAGACAATTGTAAATACATTTTTTGACGGCAGATTGGAGTTGCAAAATCCAATATTCCGATCGGAGTGTTGCCATCATCGTAGATAAAATTATTGATTGAAGCTGTGCATAGGGTAGATCAGCTTTCTCCAATCGGCCGCCAACTCGCAGCATCCCCTTCTCATCAATGAATGGCGAAAGTCGTGCCAATTTGCTTCCTTTGGAGACAGTTCTACCTTTGGTCATCATTCCTATTTCGTCGGCGAAAAACTGTTACTGTGCGATGGTAATCAAACGTATTCGAGCCGAGCGTTCTTTATGGGGTACCCAGATCTGATGAATTCATTTTTTTGTTTCTCAATCTCAGATGCCTTTGTTTCAAGATTTGTTTATATAACGTCGTATGGCGGCAATTGTTCATCAAACGAGAGGAGAAACTCAGGTCCATGATTGATTAATGAGGAGTTCTCTTAGAAACAGTCCTCTAGAAGCCACATTGGCCGGATTGTCCTTAGACCGGACGTAGTTCCAACACGCAGGATCTATAAGTTTCTGGATTTCAGCCACTCTGTTGGCAACGAACGTTGTTCGAATATATGGTGCTGTCTTAATCCACGGAAGTGTAAATTGTGAGTCACACCAAGCAAATATTTTTGGAGATTGGAGGACCGTTGTTTTAATGGTGTGTATCAAGAGATGCGCTAGCAACAGTGCTCCACAAAGCTCCAACCGTGCCAGTGATTTAATTTTGAGTGGTTCAACTCTAGTTTTTGACACGATTAGGTTGATGACAGTTGTATCTCTGGTGGTGACTCATAAGTATAATGCGGCCGCATAACCCTTTTCCGATGCGTTGCAAAATCCGTGGATTTCGATTTGTGAATCCTTTGTCAAGTGTACCCAGCGTGGAATCTCGATGCCATTCAGTGTGGTGAGCTCCGTTTTAAGGTATGCCACGCAGTAATGATTGTTGGTGGGAGTTCAGAATCCCATATTTGCTTTTCCTTCCAGGTATGTTGCATTAAAATCTTACCCACAATGACACATGGAGAAATCCAACCCATTGGATCGTACAGCCGCGCAATGTCCGAAAGGATTGTTCTCTTTGTCGTCTTCCTTGAGTCCTGCAGTGAGACCTTAAAGGTGAAGGTATCCTTTGCTGGATGCAATTGGATTCCTAGCGTTTTAATCTCATTGCCTGCGTCTATCTATCAATCTCTGGAATGGATGCCAACAACTCTTCACAATTACTTGCCCATTTGCGTAGTGGAAAGCCTCCTTCCTTTAACATTGTTGTCAGCTGCCACTGCATTTCCATAGCTTCTGCTTCGGAGTCTGCTCCATGGATCACATCATCTACGTAGAAATTATTTCTAGGAATTTTTTCCGCAATGGGGAAAACGCGAAGTCATCAACCGCAAGTTGTAGAAGTGTGCGCACCGCAAAGTAGGGCGCGGACGCGGTGCCGAAAGTGACCGCATTCAGACGATATGTCTTAATCTCTTCTTCCTCTCTATCTCTCCACAAAACCAATCGATATGCAGCATCCTCCGGCGAAACCCAAATTTGCCGATACATTTTATTAATGTCAGCTATAAATGCGACTTTGTGTTTCTGAATCGAGCGATGTGTTCGAAGATGTCATCCTGCAACCTTGGGCCAATGAAGCGGTGGTCATTAAGTGATGTGCCATCAGACGACTTAAAGGAAGCGTCAAACACTATTCGGAGTTTTGTGGTTGAACTAGATTCCTTCATCACGGCGTGGTGAGCAACGAAATAGTGAGGACTGGATAGTACCATGGGCTCGATCTCCGTCATATGCGCAAGCTCTTTGTATTCGATGAATACTCTGTTGTACTCCTCATAGAAAGATGAATTTATTCGGAATTTTCTCTCGAGTTGCATAAATCTGACAAGCGCTCACCTTTGAGATAAACCTATTACAAGGGTTTGTACCTTCCTTAAATGGAAGTTGGACCATATATTTTCCATCCAGTTGACGCTGATGGGTTCTGCAAAAGTGCGTCTCACATTTCTCGTCTTCTGGTGAGAGCACTTTCTTCCGTGGAACTTCCTCAAAATCCCAAAATTTTAGCAACCCGCTATCCAAGGGTTGACCTTCGGTGGTTATGTGAAGATAAGTTACGTTTGGAGAAAGAACTCATTCCAGCTACGTCCTTTGAGCCATAGGGGTTCCTGGTTCTCCTTTCCTCATACCTTCAAGGAGAATGGAGGGATAAATATCGCTGCCAAGCAAAATCGATATTTTGTTAAATGTTGGATCAGCAAATTCAATGTTGTGGAGGTGGCTCCAATTAGCACATGAAATGAAGTGCGTAGGTAATGCAGCTGTGAGTTTGGGTAAGACCAATGCATTAAGCTGTAAGCTAAAGGTTTTGTTCATGTTCGAGAAAATCGTGAGAGAAACCTTGTGATTGAAGTGTTTGTGTTGGTCTCTCCAACACCAAGGATCTTAACGTAGCTTCTTTCCTTTTTTAGTTTTAATAGTTGAACGGCAGACTCAGTGATGAATGAGGCCTCTGAATAGCACTCGCAGCGTCAACAGTTGGCCCATGGTTGTCAAAACCTTGATTAGGGCTGTAGCCAGAAGAACAGGTGCACGGTTGTTTTCGGCTATGAACGCATTGTATGCTGAAGCAGTTTCGTAGGAGGATATTGTGCTATCTGAGGGTACTGATTGTTGAATTTGGATGTAGGAGGAGGCTGGTTGAAAAGGTAGAGTATTAGCTCCCATTGGAGCAGGTTCATTAGCGTGCATTACGTTGACTGACGTGACGTTGACTTGAGCCCTGACATAGCGAACAATTTTGAATTGTGGAGTTGTGAACACGAATTGTATTTATGGTGTACCTTTTAGCTATAGGTTCATTGGAAATTGGTGAGGATTGTCCAATGACATTCAAGGTTCTTGATCTCATTAAGATGAAAACATCCAGAATATTAAAGGTCGGATAGTCCACGTACGTTGAAATGTGGGACTCCCAGAGTCCCCGGCTGGTAGACGGAAGTTTTTGTACCGTATGAAATATGAGAACATCTTCCCATGATTCAACAGGCACTCCAAGACCCTTAAGCGATGGCTTGGCTTCATTGGTGGTGTCTAATCGTAATTTGAAATCATCGGAGGATTCCTGTGTGAGTTTCAGTTGGTCGAAAAGAAGTTTAAATTGACTGTCTTTTAAAAGTCGAACATTTTAAAACCGTTTAACCAATAATGCCCACGCTGTTTCAATTTTTTTTTCGGTGTTGCGAAGCATACGCGCTGTTTCACCCGTTAAATTTCTTTTTAAATATTGAAGCTTATGAGCGTCAGATATTAAGGAATTTTTGTTGACCATCCCTTAAAACAGTCCCTTAAATTCTGGCCACATCTATAGGGAGTCATCCAAAGTTGGTAGCTTCATTGCCGGAAGCTTTAATTCAACCGACGGTGACTTTGACAAGTAATTAAGATCACCAATATCACTAGTTTATTTGTAAAAATAATTGTTCTCGGTGCAGCTTCTTCCTAGAACTTAGCTGATCGTACCACTGGTTTGTTGTACGGTTTCTTGCTTAATGTATTTATCACTAAAATGATCAAATGTTCGCACTGATTCTAATGATATTCTATCTGGCTCGAAGGACCAAAATGTATCGCGTCGGATACTCGCAAAACGATGGAGACGTGCCCTTCACAAAAATAAAAAAACGGACTGAATATTCCCAGAATAAATCAAACTTAGGTTTTTTTTGGTTTTATCAAAACAACAAACAATTTAATTCGGTTAACGTTAAAATTTTACACGTTACACAACAAACAATTTAGTTCAAAATAAATCTAAAATTTATGGCTTACAAACAAAATTCAAAGTACAATTTAAGGGTTGAGCTCTGTCGCCGCTGCTGGTTGTCAGTAGACTGCCTTGATCGCCGACAGTGATGATCATCGCCAGTTGCCGTCACCACCAGTCCCACACATTCCATAGGCGTAACTTTGTAAGTACTTTGTACCAAGTCAGCAATTTCCACAGTTCGTTTACTATATACATGCCGCCGAATATGCCGACGACTGCCAATGCGACGTACACTCGAGACATGCTAATTGTGCTTATGGTGCACATTAGTTGTGGTCGTCCGTTCTTAAACGTAAATATTTAGGTCGAGTGAGCGATGACTCGCATGCTCATAAAGATATTTGACGACGCGCATTGTTGTGTTCTTAATCAAAGTTTTATACCTATCGTAATTGAAAGTATACCAGTGAATTATTTTATTAAATGAATTTATACAAATATAAGTTCTTTATTAGATGACTGAAAGCATGTATTGGTCTCATAAACTATCTTATAGTAAATTAGCATCTACTTCTAATGATTTTTTATTCAAAAAAAATTAGTTAAATAAAATAACATTAGTGTGTCAAACTAAAATTACAGGGTGGCTGAGACCAAGTGTTACCAAATGAAAACGCTGTAATTTTTATAATTTTGATTAATTTTTATTGAAATTTCGTGGAATATGTTGAAAACATATTTAATTTTATGAAAAACATGTTACTGCTCGATATGACCTCCTTTGGCTCTGATTATTTGATTCAGAAAGAACACGAGCATTAAAGGCCTTGGCCGAACGTGATGAGATTCAAAAAATTGTCTTTTCTGATTCAACAGTATGTGAATAAACACCTCTTGGTTTACCTTGACTCCATGTTCGATGAAAACCAGGGGAGTGCGTCCATCTGCAGTCACTGCAGCCCAAACCATAACATAAGCTGGTGATTGCTTGCGCATGGCAACTCTTGTGTCCAAATTATCGTTGGACTTGTGCTCTAACCAAACACGATCATTTTGTTTATTCTAATATTTTCATTAATTTTTTAAAATAAACTTTATTTTTTGTTTAATTTTTCTGAGCTTTTTTTCATATAAGATTATCCCCAAATATTGAATTAGGGGTATATTGACCACCAATAGGAATTATCTCTTTCAATCCATTTCATATTCCATTATTAATTACTTCAATTTTACTAGCATCAGGTGATACTGTAACTTGAGCTCATCATAGTTAAACAGAAAACAATTACTCAAGGACAAACTACTCAAGGATTTCTTTTTTACTTTTATTAGGAAATTATTTTTCATTCTTTCAATCTTTTGAATATATTGAAGCCCCCTTTACAATTGCTGATTTTGTATATGGATCAAAAAAAATTTTAACTACTGGGTTCCACGAAATTCATGTACTAATCGGAACAACATTTTTATTAATTGTTTAATTCGACATTTAAATAATCAGTTTGGGTTTGAAGCAGCAGCATGATATTGTCATTTTGTTGATATTGTATGATTATTTTTATATATTTCAATTTATTTATGAGGAGGATAAAATATTTTTTATATTATATAACTAATTATATATTAGAAGTCATTTAAGTCTATTAAATAATAGTATAAATAATTTTCTTTTTATTTGCAATTTCAATAGTTATTTTAATAATTTCTTTATTAACTATATTAATTGCTTCAATTTTGTCAAAAGAATCTCATTTGAATGTGGATTTGATCCTAGCTCTTCATCTCGTTTACCATTTTCATTACGATTTTTTTTAATTACTATTATTTTTTTAATTTTTGATGTAGAAATTGCTCTTATTTTACCTATTATTTTAATTATAAATTATTCAAATATAATAATTTGATCAATAACTTCAATTATTTTTATTATTATTTTACTTCTTGGTTTATATCACGAATGAAACCAAAGAATATTAAACTGATCAAATTAATTTAGGGTTGTAGTTAACTGTAATATTTGAGTTGCAATCAAAAAGTATTTAATATCAATCTATCTTATAACAGAATATGAAGTGATAAATTACAATTAGTTTCGACCTAATTTTAGGTAAATATTTACCCTTATTCTTTAATTAATTGAATTTAATTGAATTTAAATTCCAATTAAGGAAATATGAGGTTCAAAAAAAGGTTGCTAACTTTTTATTTTAATGGCTTAAGTCTATTTATATTTATATAGTTTAATAAAAACTTTACATTTTCATTGTAAAAATAAAATTTTATATTTTTATAAATTAATTTCTTACATTGTAATTAAACCAATATTTTTTTTATATACTAAAATCTATTATTAAAGTATTATTTAATAAATAAAAACTAATATTTTTAGTCATTAATTAATAAATTTTCTTTTAATTTTTTTGACTAATTAATAATAAAAAAAATAAAATATTTATGATATTATATATATAATATATATATATATATATATATATATATATATATATATATATATATATATATTTAAAGATTCCTAATCTCCCTAACAGCTTCAATGTTATACTCTTTATAAGCTATTTAAATTTAATTTAACATAATAATAACAAACAATATAAAAATTCATAAAATAACAGTTAAAAAATATATTTTTAAATTATTATTTTGTAAAAAATCATTTACCTTTGACAAATTTTTTAAATTAAGAAATATATTTTGTCTTCCATAAAACTCTAATCATCCTTGATCAAATAACTTATTTAATTATAACCCAAAAATTAAAGGATAATTTATTATTCCATAAGTTCATAAATAAGGTATAAACCATATTGATCCTAAAAATACAGAAATTATTTAATTATTAAATGATTTATTAATAAAATAAAATGAAACATTAGAAATCAAATAACCAATTAATCCTCCTATAATACAAACAAAAATGTTATATATTTCAAAAAATTAGGTGAACTAATTATAACAGGTGTTGGGAAAATTAATCAGTTTAATATTCTACCACTAATAATTCTCATAATCAATAAACCAATTATTCCTTTAATATATTTCAACCATCATCATTTAAAACATATAAAGATCTACAATTAAATTCTCCAGTTATTGAATAGTACACTAATCGAAAAGAATAACAAACTGTTAAACCTGTAGAAAAAAAAAATAAAAAATATGAAAATCTGTTCAAGAAATTTAAACTCAGCATTTCTAAAATTAAATCCTTAGAATAAAACCCAGCTAAAAAAGGTATACCACATAAAGTTAAATTAGCAACATAAAAAAAGAGCGGGGTAGGCTTTGTCAAAGACACGGCCGAGGGATTTGGGCGTGACAACGTCTGTCCGGGACGAAAGAACAGAAAACAAAGATCTTGTTATCTGTGGGACATAAACACGCACGGATTTTTAGTAGATATTTCTTTTAAAATTTTTAATTTTTTATTTAACCAAGCCTTTTCCACATCACCCACGGGGGTAAGCTTTCAGATGCGTTTTTTTTACATGCCCTTCCCAGTAGGCATAATGCATGAGTTCTAGAAAGAACTTTTTTTTGCTTAAAGTCGTAACTCGAACCACCTCAGCAAGCTACTGCTGCCTCTGAGAACTTGATCAGATATCTCAGCCATCGATGGAGTTTAGGCATGCATATATGATGCCTATACCACTGGCGTACCAGCGCCAGCGGGGGGACTTCCAAATTTCTGGTTACCCCATGCATAGTTTAAATCTAATAAGGCTATGACTTATCACACCACGGAAGATAACCGTGTTGGCCCTTATCGGGGAAGGTATCCTTGAATTTTATATTTACTGCCAGGTGACTAGGGTCTATAAGCTACATAAATACTGAAATCAAAAACTACTTATAAACTACATACATAAAATCTAGATTGCGAGTTATATACAAAGAATTTGTATTGGACTTCAACCAAAGTTTGAGGAACGTCCATCCACTTCTCTTGTGAAACTCAATCAACTACGTATGTTAATCACGTTAAATTCTGACCGACCCGGACAGCATCTTAAAAGTGGGAGAAAACAATTAAGTAGAAATTAACGCCTCCAAAACCGAATGTGTCTCCTGTCATCCAAGCGAAACATAAATCCAATGCCATTATCCATGAATGGGAAATGCATCGAGAAAACTGAAAAACTCACAATCATGGGTATGTGGGTTAACGAAAAGCTTTGTTGGAATGACCACATATTCATCATCATCATATTTGGCTCAATAATCGGGTTCCGGTCCTGGCCTCCAGCAAAAAATCTCTCCACCGGTTCGAGCCGATGTCATCCAGTTTGGTATCCCTAAATTCTGGGCGTCCTGGTGTACGCCATCCTTCCAGCGAAGGCTTTGCCGGCCTCGCTGTCGTGTTCCATAAATCCTACCGCAAAGTACTTTCCGAGCATGATCCTCTTCGCTCATGCAAGCTAGGTGTCCTGCCACCGGAGCCTATCGAGCTTAATTTTCTTTACGATGTCGACATCGCGGTAACGCTCGTAGACCTCATCATTATAGAGTCTCCGGAATCATCCTTTTTCACATATGGGGCCAACAATTCTCCGTAAGACTTTTCTCTCGAACGATCAGAAGGCTTTTTGCTAAGCAGCCAAGTCTCGAATCCATATGTAAGTACTGGTATGATCATTGTCTTATATATCAGCAGCTTGGATGTTATGGTTAAGTTCCTGGATTTAAAGAGTCTTGACAGACTATAGTAAGCTTTGTTGGCTTTAAGCAACCGTGCGCGTATTTCCCGTTCAATGCTGTTATCGACTCATATAGTTGACCCGAGATGGTTAAAGGATTCCCCTTTTTCAAATTAGCGTTCCACTATTTGAATTGAGGGACCAATGTTGGATCTCCTACTCGCAAACGTGGCCACCATGTAATTTGTTTTGCTCTCATTGATGTGCAGCCCCATATTTCGTGCCCCTCCTATATCCGGATGAAAGCTGCCTGTACAGCTCTTCGCTTTCTACCAGTATCTGAATGGACCTAAAGAGGATTGTTCCTCTTGCCGTTATGTCAGAGTCTCGGATCACTTTCTCCAAAGCCAGGTTGAATAGGACGCAGATCCGGATATTTTTACTTGGCTTATAGCATTGGTCATGGTCAAGCTACATAGTCGTGTCAGTTTATTTGGGATGCCAAATTCTCTCATGGCTTTATAAAGTTCTACTCTGCCTATGCTATCATAGGCGGCTTTAAAGTCTATAAAAATATGGTGTAGTGAGTTTTGAAACTCTAGACAATTTACCATCAACTGCCTAAGGGTGTAAATCTGATGTTGATTTTCATGGGGTGAAGCCACACTGGTATGGTATGGAATGATGACTTTAGCGTATGGGGGTATCCTGTCTTGAAGGATAGAGGAGAAAATCTTATACGCGGTACTCAACAACGTTAAACCACGATAATTGCTGCATCCATCGCAAAAAATGCGGCGAAATGTTGAGTTTTTCTAATACGGTGCAAGAAATAGTGCAAATAATAGATAATATGATCTGGCTACCATCTACAAGGCTTTTATTCGCCCTAAACTTGACTACAACTGTCATATCTGGTCTGGTGCCCCTAAAACTACCTTGTATCAGCTAGATCAAATACAAAACCATCGTGCGATAAAACTTATTGGTGACGAGAACATTGCGAAATCAATAGATTCGCTTGAACAACGCAGGAACGTAGTTGCTTGTCACTGTTTTATCGCTTCTTTCACCAGCGGTGCTCAAGAGAAATATCCAGTTGCATGCCACCTCTCCTTGAATTCAACCACAACACTCGTGGCGCTCTAAATGCTCATCGGTTTACCCTTAAGCCCATCTTCGGACGTACGGTTAAGTTCAGAGATTCGTTCCTCAGCCACACAACACGTATGTGGAATGCTCTGCCAAGCTCTGTCTTTCCACATCATTATGATCTATAGGCATTAAAGGCACAATCTCATAGACATCTCTTCTTTTCTCCTCCTTTTGCTTAAAGCCCATGCTGTGCCAAGCATATCGCCGAGCATTATAAGGGCGCGTGCGCAAATTATATGAAAAATAAAAATAAAACCGATCGCCTTCAAACTTTACGTAGGGGTTTTATATAGCATTTAATAGGCATAATTTTAAAGTGGTCAAACTCCTGTGTCAAGATGTCACCATATTTATATGCTTTTATCAATCGCATGTTTTTTTGAACGATTCCAAATTTTAGAAGGGTAGCGTTCTGAAACACACTTGTTTGGTATTGAAACAGGAATCGCTATATTTTGGAATGTTCCTGATTTTTTTTTTTCATATTTTTCGTTTTTTCTTTTCAAATCATATTTTTATAAATAGTCCAATAACTGCGCAGGTACGATAGCGCTCAATACCTGTGAGGGTAGCGAAGCGTCACGAGTCCTTGGCTGTGCGGGTAGCAAAGCGCCCCCGAACAGCTAGTAACTTATAATTACATTTAACTTATTTTAAAATTTAAGTTAAATTTAAATTATTTTGTGTCACACGATTTATTATAGGACGATGATAAGAAAAATAAGAAATGTATCTCAAAGTTTCTGCTGTGATGTGACGAGCAAACGAGATATCAAGAGAAGTCCCTCCGAGAGTGGTTGAGGCGCGAGGGTCTGATACGCAATCCAAATTTAATGTGTCTTTCATGAACTCTGAAATCTGGGTTGGTATTTATATCCAAATTAAAATCACCGCACAACAGTATTGGGATATCCGACTCGACGCGCATGCGAATGCATGGCATCAAAGCTTGGTACAACAACATGCTCACGTTTTGTGATGACGTACCTGGGTGCACGTATACAGCTCCCAGAATGAATAAAGAATTCAAACTGGCTGCTGTGACTTCTGTCAGACACACATCTCCAAACGTGCGAATATGCGTGGTTCTGTTGTCGAATGCGACATCCAAGCGCCTGCAGGTAGAATTCGACGAAACACGTTTATAAATCGCTACACCACCAGCAGCGTTGGTAGTCGAAGAAGTGCGATTATTTAGTCGCGTAATGCATTCAAAAATATGGATGGGAATCGTATCTTCGTTATCACGCATCCACGTTTCGGTAAGAGCCAGGAATTCGCATCGCTGAATTACGACATCTGTTTCGACGTCTTTAGAATGCGATTTAAGACTTTGTACGTTTAAATTCAGAATTATGATCTGAGAAGCTGTTGTAGAATCACAAAACGTCTGCGCTGTTTTCGTAAGCGTAGGAAGTAAGTGTTGGTCAAGTCGTTTAAACTCTTCCCTAATCTCTCGCATGGGTGGCGCATGATTTCTCCGCATTCCGTGTACGAATCGAAGCAGGGCATCTTTTTCGGTGGTTATGTATAAGCCATCGAGAGATGTCACTCGACTTAGTGCAACATACACCAATTGTTGCGGTTGCTTTGCCGAGTATCTGTACACGATGTCATTGAAAGTTCCTCCTTGCGATTTATGTATAGTTATCGCACACGCAGGTACTAATGGAAATTGTTTTCGCTTTCATTTTACTCTTTTGCTTAGAGTAATGTTGACGATACGCTGACGCAGTGGAACCCAAGACTATAAGAGTTCGCCTGGCTTGCTGAGCACATGTGGGCGACATTTTATTTTTGCTTGTGTGCCAATGGTTTGGATTTCTGCGCGAACTCGAACAAAAGGGTCATTTGTGTTTCCGATCTGAAAACAGAAACTTCTGCGGCATCTAAATGTGAAGGACCCGGAACGGCTATGTTTTCGTTTTCGCCATTATCGACTGATCGTATTCGCTCTATGTGGCGCAGAGTGCCGATTGTCCCGTTCACCAAACCGTCGGTGATATCCATATTTGCAGTTATCATGTAGGGATAACCGACTGCGAGAGGAATTGTATAAGGGACTCCATCGGTTTCTGCCACTGTCAGTCGGTGAAGCTTGCCACGGCAATCGTTTTTCTCAGCGGATGTGGTGTAACCTATCAGAATATCTCGGGCAGTGCAGTGAAGGGCGTTGCTTATGGCATTTCAATTGTAACCATCAACTTCCTGGTTGCTGTAGAAGAGGCGGACAGCATTCGGAACGTTCGTCTTCGTTCGCCAAGATAAAGTCTTGTGCCTAGACTCAATTAATTTCAATTCATCTTAGATAAGTTTCTCTCCGTTTCCTACTTTTGTAAGGATAGCAGAAAACCTTTCGTCAGACTGCCTGACTACTCTCTTTAAAGGAGAGTAATCGAGACTCTGCCAAAGCACAGGTCCTCCAACTTTATTCACGGGTGTAGAGTAGCATGGCATGCCCGCACTGGTGGCAGTTGCCTGAAATCTCCACAGAGATAAATATGTAAGCCACCAAACGGTTTGTAGTAAGTTGCGGTAATCTGTTGCAGCCTCTCATTGGTTTTCTGCAACACCGTGAAGAAATTCGGTTCGATGCGCAGACGTCTGTCTGGACAAACTCAAACGAAATGCCGAGTGAACTGTAGTTCCACTAATCGCCACCGCCGCTTTCCCAGTGCTCGCACAAGCCACATATGCATTACGAAGTGAGTTGTGTTGTTGGGAGAATCTATTATATGTTTCCATTAAGGCTTTTAGTGTGTACGATTTTCCACATCCCGCCGGCCCAGTGAAGAAAATTTGCAGCGGTTCTGAGTCGGAATCGTGCATCCGATGAATGGCTTCAAGAAAAAGTTCGCGCTGTTCTGGATTCGTGCTGCGTAACATTTCGCAGTAACTTTGTTTTGACATCACATTTGAGCGTTTACGCACGGCTGATATACCGGTACGAGCTCCAATGAATTCTAAGTCATCGTCGTTTTCGGCGCCGTCTTTTCCAAGCAGTTGTTCTACTAATTCGTTGCGTGTTTCGGGTTCCTCTGGTCTTTCGGCGTGCTTGTCATTTTCACCGAGAACGCACAGGGCCAATAGTTAGTTAGATAAGACTTTTATTTCATAAAAAGATAAGTTGGTACATAATTAAACATAGTTTTCTAGCCTATTTAGGTTTGGTCTTTATTGACCGTCTACCAGAATGACATTTGGAATTTCTATACATAAAATATGAGCTTACCAATATAGTACATTTATAAATTTTAAATATTCGCATTAAGAATTTAAACAATAATATAACGAGAACTAATTTTAATGGCGTTTCTATTTTAAAAACTTTCCTCCACAATACATTTTCTATATAATAAAGCCTTCTTAGTGTAGTTGTATAACACGTTCCAACCATATTCTCCGTTAAGAATGCTCAATGTTCTCTCCTCGTCCAGCTCAGTTGCCCCGAAGTATACCAGACGGTATTCTTTTAAAATAGGGCATATAGCTATAAAGTGAAAAACGTCCTCCCTCACATTTAAGTTACACATATCGCAAAGGATTGGTAGCTCAGGGCGATGCGGAATAAAATTGAGTACGATCAGCTCACCTCTTACTTTTAATATTAAATTTATTTTGTCGATTGAGTTGTTGTTTTGAAAGTATGTTTGATCTTGCAGTTCATATCCAAGTTGCGCGTAGTATTTTCTATGTTGCGATCTATCTCGTCCTATTGATGACAGCAGCGCGTTAAATTTGGATCTTAAGGTTATACCCTGGTCCTCCGTTGTTAAACTAAGGCAGAAACCGCATTCAGTCGCTAAACTCTCCCAATTTTGATACAGATGGCTTCTTCTTGAAATTATATGGTTGAGCACCAGCTTAGGTAGCCTACCTTGTTCCATCTCAGTAACTTTAACTATATAATCAAAGTGCAGGCGCAGAGCATCCAGGAAAAGAGGCGGTACCCCAGTCTCCAAGTGCAACATATAATTAGGAGTGTTGCTAGGTAGGTGGAAAATTCGTTTTAAGAAGTATCGAAGAAACTTTTCTAGTTCCTCAAAAGGGTGGAAACCCCACACTTGGGCTCCGTATAATAAAATCGATTTTGATGTTGCAGCAAATATTTTCTGTTTTGAGCTGTGGTTTATGCTTTTGCTAACAATGCAGCAGCTCCAAACGGAAGATATTGCACGCTTTGCTTCTGATAATTTTGCATTGAGTTGTTTTTTCATATTGAGGTTGCCGGTTATCAGAACTCCCAGGTATTTGTATTCTCTCACTATTTCAATACGTTCGCCTTGAAGGTACCACATTTCGTTGCGTGAATATTTACCGCTTCCGCCTTTTAATATCATCATCTTTGATTTTTCAAGATTAACACTCAGGTTCCATAGCTTGCTGTACTCATCTAGTCTGTTTATCATCAACTGCATACCGTTGATTGTGTCAGAGAGGAAAACAATGTCGTCAGCATACATAACCGCAGGGATCTTCACTTGATTCAGTTCTATTCCACCCCTCACATAATCGGTTATATCATTGACGAATAGAACAAATAAAAGCGAGCTCAGTACGCAACCTGGCTTCACCCCCATTGATGTTCCAAACTCATCCGAAATAAATTCGCCATCCCAGACGTATGCTAAATTACTGTCATACATTGCCCTTAAAATGTTGGGTATTTGTTTTCCCGTTTACATACTTTACAGCCTTCCAGAACTCGGCTGAGGATCTTGTTCTGTTGATTATCTCAATGGTCTGTTCTTCGAAATCCATTTTTTCTTGTTGAAGTTCTTGATAGCTTCACCATAGATGGTTTTGAACACATTTGTGTTGTGTTTTCGCAGAAGTCCTAGAGCTGCAAAAGAACTCTCTCTTGCTTTAAAACATTCAGAATCAAACCACTTTTGTTTACTTAAAAGGCTCCGCCTTGTTGAATCATTTGGTGTAGCTTGCTTGATTATTTCTGTAAGGTTGTCAATGTTTATAGGAAAAATTGATGCTTGTAGACTTGTAAGGGCTTCGTTTAGATTTCTCTGGAATAGTGTAGTTAGACTGTCTTTCCAAATCAATTTTAGCAAAAGAGTAAGTGGTTATGCATTCTCTTCAACAGCTGTTGTACTTGATATCTGCAATTTGCACGCTATTTCAAGTGGCATGTGGTCTGAAAATGTCATCATTGCGATCTTGAAGTCAGATACCAGATGAGTCCAATCACCAGAAACAAGACAATAATCTATTACAGAGCAAGCTATTCCACGAATAAACGTGTACTCTCCTATAGAGTCGCCTTCGCAACTTCCGTTTAAAATACGACAATCGAACTCATCTGCAAGATCAAGGATCTTTTTACTATTTGTATCGACAATAGAATCCTTGGAGGAACGAGTGGTTTTTAATTATGAAGTTGATATACCGCTTACCAGGTTGTTTTGTGAAAGACCAATTCTTCCATTAAAATCTCCAGCCAGCATAATGTCTGATGAACCAAGTTTAAACAGAATATCTATAATTTTATCGTAGTTATATTTCCAGTTGTTCCCGTTTATGTAAATGGGGATTATGAATAGGGGTTTGTTGTTAATTCTTAAGCTTAATGTATTTATATCTTCAAGTTTTTCGAATTTTGCATCTATACAATTCATAGATCTGCGGAAGCCAAATAATTCACCATCACTTCCTCTTCCATACGTGTGATGCTTCACTGCGTGAACCCATTTCAGTAAATAGCTTGCGAATAAACTTGTAAATCTTTTTTCTTCTCCTTCCAAAACATGTGTTTCAAATAACAAAAATATATCGAACTGCTTAATATAATTAAAAAATTCTGTAAAAATTAGTTTATTTTTTAATCCTGGAATATTATAGCTAAGTATTTTAAAGTCTAATTTTATCTTCATATCACTCCGGCAGACAGGGACTATTCATAAATTATTTTCTGGGGCGTGTGAACCCTCCTTAAGTTTTTAACCGAGCTGTAAGATGTTTTTTGCTCTCGGTGTATTGAACTGCTTCTAACTTCACCTGACATTGAGGTTGACATTTGATCTGCGTTTGACTGATCGTGCTTATTGTTTACGTATTCCGGATTCCTAAATTTGTTCATCGAAATCTTGAGATTTGATGGAGATTCTTCAATCGCGGCTAAAACATCTATACCTTGTTCCTCCCCACACATCAGCCCCGTTACTAGGTCCCAGGAGAAAATTTTTCCAGAAATAATTATCTTGTCTGTTTTGAGTTCGACTTTCATCTGAGGTTTCTTCTCGCGAACGATTTTCATCACCTGCACAAGTTTAGATCTTTTTATGCGCATGTTTCTGGGCAGATCGGCATGGATTCTGAACTTTGTGCCTCTGAGCTTTTTTGAGTTACGGAGTACATTCCAAGCAGCCTCCTTTGACTTCATTTTGACCACTATTATTGCAGTGCGTACATCGCTGCCTGAAATTCTGTATGCGGATTCGATATCTGGGGAAGGATGATCTTGGTCCAGCAATCCAGCACATACCGATTTAGCCTTTTCTTTTATGTCTGTGTTGACCTCAACAGGCAAGTGCACAACAACATTTGTTTCTGTGCTTCTCTGCATTATTTTATCGAGTTCATTCTCTAGCTGTTTATTGCGCTTCTCAAGTTGGCCAACTCTGACACAGACCTCATTATGTTTTCCCTTCAGGCCTGCTAGTTCTGTACAAAGATTTGGTGGCAAGCTCGAGATCTCTGTTCTTTTCATCCAATAGATCCTTTAGTTGCTGAATACTTATTCCAGTGATTGCATCCATAGATGACTTCTTTTGGTTTTTACTGGGATGGCGCTTCTCGTCCTTAGGTGTATCCGGGGAAGTCTCTAGCAGTCTACTTTTCTGCATTTGTTGAGGTTAGCGTTATAGCAGATTTTTGCAACTATTGAAAAGAAAAAAAAAAAAAAACAACCCATAAAAATAAAAATTTTTCATCTAAATTCTCTAATCGCAGAAATTGATATGGGAGCCCCTCGATCCTGGGCCATTTTTTTTTATTGTTGGAGAAAATCATCGAAACAAACATTTGACATCAGATGTTAAAATTGAAAAAGCTCAGATCATTTTATTCTGAGCACTTAGAGCACGCTCATACTCTGAGCAAATAAGAAACACGAACATTTATCTTGAGAACTCTTTGACTGCTCTGAACTAATTTATGAAAACGCCAAATGACAGAATATTGCGAAAACTTGCTGTTCTATCTGTAAGTTGATATCGACAACATAAAAAAACGACATCAATAAAAATACAATTCAGTATATAATAAAAATGTAAGTTGAAGTAAGCATAAAACATGTATGTCTCGTTTCATTTGCTGGGTTCATTTGTGCGTGCGCTAAGATTTCTCTCTCTCTCTCCACCACCACCAAAACCATGCAGCGCAGCCGACTGCGCAGCACACACCGCACACAGTCCATAAAGGGCGACGAATATCTGATGCCAGTATAGATATTTAAAAAATGTATAAGGGCCTTGCGGCCGAACCCGGGACCCGATCACTACCAAATTTTCGAAAAAAATTGTTTATTGGGTATACACATGTGTTTAAAATTTGAAGAAAATCGGGTAAATTTTTTAAAATTTTTGTTTTGGAGCCCCCCGACCCCGCAGCCCGAGGGGCCTCAAAATTTAATAGAAAGTGTTGTCTCCGGAAATACACATGTGTGCAAAATTTCAATAAAATCGGGCCATGGGAAGTGGGTTAAAAATTGATCGCAAGAATCCACGACAGACGACCGACGACCCACGGGCAAGTGAAGTTAATATAGAGAATTTAAAAAAACTTCTTATATACTAGGACTTACTGAGTTTCAATTTCTTATTAGTCGAGTTACTTTAACTAGCGGTTGTGGCAGAAAATATGAAATATTTTATATAGTTTACAACAATTTTATCGATTTTTTAGTAGCAGCTCACTTTTACATAACTACTTTGACATTAGACAAAACGTCAATACCACACAGGGCCAATATTTCCGCCATAACCTGCTCAATGTTCACATTTGCTTCGAACAGACGTCGACGCTCCATAATAATCTGCTCATTAATATCGTACAGTTCGAGGAAATGGTTTCTGTCTAAGATTTCCACAAGTTCGCTGCGGAACGGCACATATAGCATCTCCCTTTTGTAATTCGTGTCATCCAATTCGTAATGTCTATAGCGAATCACTCGAGAGTGAGGCAGGGCAGTCTTGTTTTGACGCATACCAGGCTACGAATTCCGCAAGGTAGATCTCGTCTAACTCTTGCGGCCGTTCTTCGTAACGTTGAATTACATTCTTAGTCCAAACGTCGGTGCTATCTGCTTTGATATTCTCCTAGTCCATTTGTTGAAGGCACCTAGTGACTTCAGTTGACCTGTGTAATCGCGCTCAGGATGCTCCTCCATCAATTTGACTAGTTCGCGATGAAGATTGCCCATGCCGCGAGCGGATTTATTGACATATTCCACTACATAGGCAGCACAACTGTACTCGTCGAGAATGATTTGTAGATCCATGTTCGAATTTAAAACACCGGCGATCCATGGATTAAACGTATTCGTGTAAATTTGTTTCATATCTCGTTTAAACAAAATTGTTGGTCTCTGTAGTGAAGAGCGAATCACATCTAAGTACGAAGCTTGCGTAAGTTCATTACCTACGAGAAAATATTTTGAAGATATTTTGACCTTATTATTTCTAATTGGTCCATAGGCAGTTGTACATTGTTTGCATTATGCCAGTTAATAATAGTTTCAATGTGTTTTGCCGTTGCTGGCGTCAAGTCTTTATGAAACCACAACCTATCACAAATTTTCGCTTTGAAATGCAAATTCGAATAAGCCCACTTGTTCTCCCAGTTTTGCCTTTTGTCGATAGAAGTCATGTGTTGCTGTTCATTGCGTGTTTCACGTGTCACTTCGTTCATTCGGAGCTGCTCGACGTTCTGCTTTCTTTCACGAGATGCTTTTTTTCGCTCCGCAGCCGACATTGCAATCTTCTTTGCCATATTTGTCTCTAGTGTTGCATATGAACTCAATACCGCTTCATTCGAAGTAGACGGAACCGGCTCAGGCTTCTCGGCGTTCTGCTTTCTTTTACGATAAGCTTTTATTCGCTCCGCACCCGACATTGCCTTCTTATTCTTCTTTGCAAAAGTTGTTCCGTGTATTGCTTTTGAACTCAATACCGCTTCATTCGATGTAGACGGCACCGGCTCAGGCTGCTGGACGTTGTGCCTTCTTTCACGAGCTTTTTTTCGCTCAGCAGCCGACATTGCAGTCTTTTTTGCAATATTTGTTCCTAGTGTTGTATATGAACTCAATACCGCTTCGTTCGAAGTAGATGGCACTGGCTCAGGCTGCTCGGCGTTCTGCTTTCTTTTACGATAAGCTTTTATTCGCTCCGCACCCGACATTGCCTTCTTATTCTTCTTTGCAAAAGTTGTTCCGTGTATTGCTTTTGAACTCAATTCCGCTTTATTCGATGTTGACGGCACCGGCTCAGGCTGCTGGACGTTGTGCCTTCTTTCACGAGCTTTTTTTCGCTCAGCAGCCGACATTGCAGTCTTCTTTGCAATATTTGTTCCTAGTGTTATATATGAACTCAATACCGCTTCGTTCGAAGTAGACGGCAGCGGCTCAGGCTGCTCGGCGTTCTGCTTTCGTTTACGATAAGCTTTCATTCGCTTCGCAGCCGACATTGCAATCATCTTTGCCATATTTGTTTCTAGTGTTGTATATGAACTCAATACCGCTTCGTTCGAAGTAGATGGCACTGGCTCAGGCTGCTCGGCGTTCTGCTTTCTTTTACGATAAGCTTTTATTCGCACCGCACCCGACATTGCCTTCTTATTCTTCTTTGCAAAAGTTGTTCCGTGTATTGCTTTTGAACTCAATTTCGCTTTATTCGATGTAGACAGCACCGGCTCAGTCTGCTGGACGTTGTGCCTTCTTTCACGAGCTTTTTTTCGCTCAGCAGCCGACATTGCAGTCTTCTTTGCAATATTTGTTCCTAGTGTTATATATGAACTCAATACCGCTTCGTTCGAAGTAGACGGCAGCGGCTCAGGCTGCTCGGCGTTCTGCTTTCGTTTACGATAAGCTTTCATTCGCTTCGCAGCCGACATTGCAATCATCTTTGCCATATTTGTTTCTAGTGTTGCATATGAACTCAATACCGCTTCGTTCGAAGTAGATGGCACTGGCTCAGGCGGCTCGGCGTTCTGCTTTCTTTTACGATAAGCTTTTATTCGCTCCGCACCCGACATTGCCTTCTTATTCTTCTTTGCAAAAGTTGTTTCGTGTATTGCTTTTGAACTCAATTCCGAGCTTTTTTTCGTTCAGCAGCCGACATTGAAGTCTTCTTTGCAATATTTGTTCTTAGTGTTATATATGAACTCAATACCGCTTCGTTCGAAGTAGACGTCACCGGCTCAGGCTGCTCGGCGTTCTGCTTTCGTTTACGATAAGCTTTCATTCGCTTCGCAGCCGACATTGCAATCATCTTTGCCATATTTGTTTCTAGTGTTGCATATGAACTCAATACTGCTTCATTCGAAGTAGACGGAACCGGTTCAGGCTGCTCGGTGTTCTGCTTTCTTTTACGATAAGCTTTTATTCGCTCCGCACCCGACATTGCCTTCTTATTCTTCTTTGCAAAAGTTGTTCCGTGTATTGCTTTTGAACTCAATACCGCTTCATTCGATGTAGACGGCACCGGCTCAGGCTGCTGGACGTTCTGCCTTCTTTCACGAGCTTTTTTTCGCTCAGCAGCCGACATTGCAATCTTCTTTGCTAAATTAGTTCCTCTGGTGCATGTACACTCGTTGTCGCTGATCTCGCTGTCGCTACGTTCAATGTAGACGGCACCGGCTCAGGGTTTTCGACGTTTTGCTTTCTTTCAAGAGGTGCCTTTTTTCGTTTCGTAGACGACACTCCCATCTTCTTTACTGTATATGTTGGATTTGCTTTGTCACTTTGTTTGTCTTCGTTAGGTCTCTTCATACTGTACGTAAATTGTTCGTTTCCTTTTTCTATAAATGCAAGAGAGATGGGTTATAATTATGAAGATGTTTCTCCATCAGTCGCAGTGATCCCCCATGACCACGGACTTGGTTTTAAATTTAGGTGTTTATTTTATTTTACCGCTATTGGGGCTTCATTTTATATTCTATGCTACAGAAACAAATTTCCGGTTACCTTTTCTCAATCAATTTACTTTCGCGCATATTTACATTAACATAAATTAAATTTTGGTTCTTTAGCAACTAATATATCATATATATGTCATAAGTAAAACAAAATAACAGCATTAGTAAGTTATTTTGATTAAAAGTGTTTTTACAATTTACTTGAAATGATATGTGTTGAATTTGCATTAAATGAGGTATTGTTTTGTAAAAAATAAGGTTTGTTGTAATTATTCATTGCGAGTGTAGTCAATAAATGATATTTGAATAAAAAATTAAAAAAAAATTATTTTGAGGAAATTTTTTCAGGATGCTCCTCCATCAATTTGACTAGTTCGCGATGAAGATTGCCCATGCCGCGAGCGGATTTATTGACATATTCCACTACATAGGCAGCACAACTGTACTCGTCGAGAATGATTTGTAGATCCATGTTCGAATTTAAAACACCGGCGATCCATGGATTAAACGTATTCGTGTAAATTTGTTTCATATCTCGTTTAAACAAAATTGTTGGTCTCTGTAGTGAAGAGCGAATCACATCTAAGTACGAAGCTTGCGTAAGTTCATTACCTACGAGAAAATCTGCAATGTACGTGTAAGTACATTGCTCCATACTTAGTCGCAAGCGTTTTGCTTTTCTCTGGAGATTTTTTCTGCGTCCGTCTGACTTTGCCATGGGAAGCAAGACGCGCGTTGTTTCCATCGGCCAATACGGAATACCGAACCGGCAGTTCTTTTCACCTCGCTTGTAACACGTAAGCGTATGCCTGTGCACTTGATTTGTGTACATGTTTTCATCTGGCAAATCGTCGATGCTCACCGAGCACAGGGTCTCGATCAACGCAATCGTGTTTGGCATTTGTTCACAAACATTCTCTTTGGGATCGTTGTTGAGCCACAACAAAATATGAGCGTGCGGGCTACCCCTGTGTTGAATTTCTATTCGCGTAAAGAAATCCAAGACTTTGTAACAACCGAACGGATTGTAATGGTACCGCGATTTTAACATGTTCATAAAACATTCAACCAATTTATGAAAGTAAATACAACAAGTGACCGGATCCTCACTGACGAGGGTACACCGCTGTGATTGGATCATCGATTCCGCATCAACACCGGGAAATCGTGCACTTAATCTATTCAACAAATTAAGAAATGCTGGCCATCTTATTTCGTTTGCGCTCAGCGTCAGAAACATCGTCGGTTTGCCAAGTTGTCGAATCTTTGCAAAAAGATCTAGATCTAGACTAGTATTGCACGGAATTGGGTACAGACTTTAAGAACGCCAAATTCTTTTCCAAACAGTTGTCCAGAAACTGTCTGCCCTCTAACATTCGACGTGTCACGTTCTCGGTGGCAGAAAGTGTTATATATTCCGTCAACCATTCGCAAGCGTAATATCTTCATCGCAACATACAACACTTTCTGTGGAGTAGCGCCGCGTCGATCCGCCCGACGAATCTCGCTAGTCGCCATCATATAAGGCGTAACCGAAACGTTCATGTTATATTTTCTCGGTTCACCGAAGTAGACCGAGGGGAATGACAATTCCTCTGCGTGCTTATCATATATTATGTTAAGCGGTGTGGCTTTGTGCTCCGGTGCGATATCCAAACAATCGTCCTCATTCCAAATCATTGTATGTTGTCTTGCCGATAGTACCTCACACTCAGGAACTGCGTCAGCACGCATATCCTCTATATCTATCGGTTCTATCAATATTCTATTTGTTCGCTCATGTTCTTCGATCGATTTCAAACCAGACAAATCTAATTTGATATCATACAACCGGTACAGAGTCGATCTTTGTAATACCTCCAGCCATGTACGAATGGTTCGTTTGTTTACATGACCACTTAAGTAAACCGATTTATGTGCCAAGTTTCGTTTAATATTTATATTAATAGTTTGATCTTCCTCGAGTCGTCTAGGAAGGCAATCAATCATTTCCGGAACATTTACAGGCACGTTAATTACTTGGCCGACAATACCGTATGCAAAATCATATCGCAAACGGCGCACTTGCATAAAAGGCAATCGTGGTGAAATTAAACGTTCGCTAATGGGATCGAGAGTGGGCAGACTAGCAGGTTTCTCTGGATACATGAATCCATTTACCTTTGCCAAACTCGGCATCTTACCACGTACCAACGAACGTTTACAATTATAGCAAAGAAGATATTTTGACCTTATTATTTCTAATTGGTCCATAGGCAGTTGTACATTGTTTGCATTATGCCAGTTAATAATTGTTTCAATGTGTTTTGCCGTTGCTGGCGTCAAGTCTTTATGAAACCACAACCTATCACAAACTGAACAATCGTATCCGAACTGGTTATCGGTAAATTTCGCTTTGAAATGCAAATTCGAATAAGCCCACTTGTTCTCCCAGTTTTGCCTTTTGTCGATAGAAGTCATGTGTTGCTGTTCATTGCGTGTTTCACGTGTCACTTCGTTCATTCGGAGCTGCTCGACGTTCTGCTTTCTTTCACGAGAAGCTTTTTTTCGCTCCGCAGCCGACATTGCAATCTTCTTTGCCATATTTGTCTCTAGTGTTGCATATGAACTCAATACCGCTTCATTCGAAGTAGACGGAACCGGCTCAGGCTTCTCGGCGTTCTGCTTTCTTTTACGATAAGCTTTTATTCGCTCCGCACCCGACATTGCCTTCTTATTCTTCTTTGCAAAAGTTGTTCCGTGTATTGCTTTTGAACTCAATACCGCTTCATTCGATGTAGACGGCACCGGCTCAGGCTGCTGGACGTTGTGCCTTCTTTCACGAGCTTTTTTTCGCTCAGCAGCCGACATTGCAGTCTTCTTTGCAATATTTGTTCCTAGTGTTGTATATGAACTCAATACCGCTTCGTTCGAAGTAGATGGCACTGGCTCAGGCTGCTCGGCGTTCTGCTTTCTTTTACGATAAGCTTTTATTCGCTCCGCACCCGACATTGCCTTCTTATTCTTCTTTGCAAAAGTTGTTCCGTGTATTGCTTTTGAACTCAATTCCGCTTTATTCGATGTAGACGGCACCGGCTCAGGCTGCTGGACGTTGTGCCTTCTTTCACGAGCTTTTTTTCGCTCAGCAGCCGACATTGCAGTCTTCTTTGCAATATTTGTTCCTAGTGTTATATATGAACTCAATATCGCTTCGTTCGAAGTAGACGGCAGCGGCTCAGGCTGCTGGACGTTGTGCCTTCTTTCACGAGCTTTTTTTCGCTCAGCAGCCGACATTGCAGTCTTCTTTGCAATATTTGTTCCTAGTGTTGTATATGAACTCAATACCGCTTCGTTCGAAGTAGATGGCACTGGCTCAGGCTGCTCGGCGTTCTGCTTTCGTTTACGATAAGCTTTCATTCGCTTCGCAGCCGACATTGCAATCATCTTTGCCATATTTGTTTCTAGTGTTGCATATGAACTCAATACCGCTTCGTTCGAAGTAGATGGCACTGGCTCAGGCGGCTCGGCGTTCTGCTTTCTTTTACGATAAGCTTTTATTCGCTCCGCACCCGACATTGCCTTCTTATTCTTCTTTGCAAAAGTTGTTTCGTGTATTGCTTTTGAACTCAATTCCGAGCTTTTTTTCGTTCAGCAGCCGACATTGAAGTCTTCTTTGTAATATTTGTTCCTAGTGTTATATATGAACTCAATACCGCTTCGTTCGAAGTAGACGTCACCGGCTCAGGTTGCTCGGCGTTCTGCTTTCGTTTACGATAAGCTTTCATTCGCTTCGCAGCCGACATTGCAATCATCTTTGCCATATTTGTTTCTAGTGTTGCATATGAACTCAATACTGCTTCATTCGAAGTAGACGGAACCGGTTCAGGCTGCTCGGCGTTCTGCTTTCTTTTACGATAAGCTTTTATTCGCTCCGCACCCGACATTGCCTTCTTATTCTTCTTTGCAAAAGTTGTTCCGTGTATTGCTTTTGAACTCAATACCGCTTCATTCGATGTAGACGGCACCGGCTCAGGCTGCTGGAGGTTCTGCCTTCTTGCACGAGCTTTTTTTCGCTCAGCAGCCGACATTGCAATCTTCTTTGCTAAATTAGTTCCTCTGGTGCATGTACACTCGTTGTCGCTGATCTCGCTGTCGCTACGTTCAATGTAGACGGCACCGGCTCAGGGTTTTCGACGTTTTGCTTTCTTTCAAGAGGTGCCTTTTTTCGTTTCGTAGACGACACTCCCATCTTCTTTACTGTATATGTTGGATTTGCTTTGTCACTTTGTTTGTCTTCGTTAGGTCTCTTCATACTGTACGTAATTTGTTCGTTTCCTTTTTCTATAAATGCAAGAGAGATGGGTTATAATTATGAAGATGTTTCTCCATCAGTCGCAGTGATCCCCCATGACCACGGACTGGGTTTTAAATTTAGGTGTTTATTTTATTTTACCGCTATTGGGGCTTCATTTTATATTCTATGCTACAGAAACAAATTTCCGGTTACCTTTTCTCAATCAATTTACTTTCGCGCATATTTACATTAACATAAATTAAATTTTGGTTCTTTAGCAACTAATATAGCATATATATGTCATAATTAAAACAAAATAACAGCATTAGTAAGTTATTTTGATTAAAAGTGTTATTACAATTTACTTGAAATGATATGTGTTGAATTTGCATTGAATGAGGTATTGTTTTGTAAAAAATAAGGTTTGTTGTAATTATTCATTGCGAGTGTAGTCAATAAATGATATTTGAATAAAAAATTAAAAAAAAATTATTTTGAGGAAATTTATATAAGAGAATTTATATCGGGTGTTTCAACAGGTGCGCTTCAACTTTTCTCCGATAGGGACGGCGAACGACGCCATATTTTTTATTGTTCTTTTGTCATTTGGAAACTTCATTAGTATACATTTCATCATGGAACGCTACACATGTGAACAGCGATTGCAAATCGTGCAAATTTTTTAACAAAATAATCGTTCTGTTGCCGCTACTTTAAGAGCATTACGGCCATTTTACGGTCCATTTAACGATGAGGCTCACTTTTGGCTAGAAGGATTTGTCAACAAGCAAAATATGCGTTACTGGGCAGAAAGCAACCCACACGTGATTCATGAGGCACCGTTGCATCCCGAAAAAGTCACTGTTTGGTGCGGATTACATGCCGGCGGCGTCATTGGGCCATATTTTTGGTTCAAAGATTGGACTTCGTAAAACGTGCACGCGGTGGTCATGCAAAAAAAAATTGAGTTTCATACTTAAATGTATCATATGTACATGTTCAAGTTCGTTAATAAAAAAAAAGTTAGTTCAAAAGTCGAACAGTTTGTGTTTTATTCAAAAAAAAAGTTGAAGTGCTCTTATTGAAAAACCCTATATAAAAGTACATATAAACAACCATTTCTCTTTTTTATAACATACTACTATTATTGTGTTTTTTCTCTATTACAGGCGGCTCGGCGTTCTGCTTTCTTTTACGATAAGCTTTTATTCGCTCCGCACCCGACATTGCCTTCTTATTCTTCTTTGCAAAAGTTGTTTCGTGTATTGCTTTTGAACTCAATTCCGAGCTTTTTTTCGTTCAGCAGCCGACATTGAAGCTTTCTTTGTAATATTTGTTCCTAGTGTTATATATGAACTCAATACCGCTTCGTTCGAAGTAGACGTCACCGGCTCAGGCTGCTCGGCGTTCTGCTTTCGTTTACGATAAGCTTTCATTCGCTTCGCAGCCGACATTGCAATCATCTTTGCCATATTTGTTTCTAGTGTTGCATATGAACTCAATACTGCTTCATTCGAAGTAGACGGAACCGGTTCAGGCTGCTCGGCGTTCTGCTTTCTTTTACGATAAGCTTTTATTCGCTCCGCACCCGACATTGCCTTCTTATTCTTCTTTGCAAAAGTTGTTCCGTGTATTGCTTTTGAACTCAATACCGCTTCATTCGATGTAGACGGCACCGGCTCAGGCTGCTGGAGGTTCTGCCTTCTTTCACGAGCTTTTTTTCGCTCAGCAGCCGACATTGCAATCTTCTTTGCTAAATTAGTTCCTCTGGTGCATGTACACTCGTTGTCGCTGATCTCGCTGTCGCTACGTTCAATGTAGACGGCACCGGCTCAGGGTTTTCGACGTTTTGCTTTCTTTCAAGAGGTGCCTTTTTTCGTTTCGTAGACGACACTCCCATCTTCTTTACTGTATATGTTGGATTTGCTTTGTCACTTTGTTTGTCTTCGTTAGGTCTCTTCATACTGTACGTAATTTGTTCGTTTCCTTTTTCTATAAATGCAAGAGAGATGGGTTATAATTATGAAGATGTTTCTCCATCAGTCGCAGTGATCCCCCATGACCACGGACTGGGTTTTAAATTTAGGTGTTTATTTTATTTTACCGCTATTGGGGCTTCATTTTATATTCTATGCTACAGAAACAAATTTCCGGTTACCTTTTCTCAATCAATTTACTTTCGCGCATATTTACATTAACATAAATTAAATTTTGGTTCTTTAGCAACTAATATAGCATATATATGTCATAATTAAAACAAAATAACAGCATTAGTAAGTTATTTTGATTAAAAGTGTTATTACAATTTACTTGAAATGATATGTGTTGAATTTGCATTGAATGAGGTATTGTTTTGTAAAAAATAAGGTTTGTTGTAATTATTCATTGCGAGTGTAGTCAATAAATGATATTTGAATAAAAAATTAAAAAAAAATTATTTTGAGGAAATTTATATAAGAGAATTTATATCGGGTGTTTCAACAGGTGCGCTTCAACTTTTCTCCGATAGGGACGGCGAACGACGCCATATTTTTTATTGTTCTTTTGTCATTTGGAAACTTCATTAGTATACATTTCATCATGGAACGCTACACATGTGAACAGCGATTGCAAATCGTGCAAATTTTTTAACAAAATAATCGTTCTGTTGCCGCTACTTTAAGAGCATTACGGCCATTTTACGGTCCATTTAACGATGAGGCTCACTTTTGGCTAGAAGGATTTGTCAACAAGCAAAATATGCGTTACTGGGCAGAAAGCAACCCACACGTGATTCATGAGGCACCGTTGCATCCCGAAAAAGTCACTGTTTGGTGCGGATTACATGCCGGCGGCGTCATTGGGCCATATTTTTGGTTCAAAGATTGGACTTCGTAAAACGTGCACGCGGTGGTCATGCAAAAAAAAATTGAGTTTCATACTTAAATGTATCATATGTACATGTTCAAGTTCGTTAATAAAAAAAAAGTTAGTTCAAAAGTCGAACAGTTTGTGTTTTATTCAAAAAAAAAAGTTGAAGTGCTCTTATTGAAAAACCCTATATAAAAGTACATATAAACAACCATTTCTCTTTTTTATAACATACTACTATTATTGTGTTTTTTCTCTATTACAGCAGCACTGTATAATTTTATAACTTACCGATGAAGATAAAGATTTTGTGGATTCATATTTTGGGTTATTGGGTGTCGGAGATAGATATACGTGTATGCAAAGTTTGAATAAAATCAGGTTTTAGGAAGTGGGTTAAAAATTTCGTTGTCTGCCACAACAACAAACAAACACATCCGGAAGTAAATACTCGCAGGTGTAGAGCATTTAAAAACGCATTGCACATTCATGGCTAATGTAATTCTGCTGTCAAGTTGAACCTAGAGTAAAATTTTTAAAATCTTGAGCTGCAGATATAAGTGCTCACGAAGTGGTTGTTGATGAATGTCGATTCATTATAAATACCCATTAATTTGAATAATAAGAATCATCGCATCAAAAATCATAGTAATGTATAAATGATTAAAGACATTTTTATCTATAGGTAATTAATACTAAAAAAAACCCATAAAAATTAAATTAATAGTGGATACATATGTGTGCAAAGTTTAAGCCGGGTTAATTTGAAAAAATAACTATTCTCACCGGAGATACACATGTGTAAAAAAATTTATATGGGAAAAAAATTCAAATCAAAAACTCAAAAATTTTTGTAAAAAGTCTATCGGAGATACACATATGCTTAAAATTTAAAGTAAATCGGGATAATTCTTAAGGAAAACTTTATGGCCCCGCACCCGGGCCTCAGGGCCCATTTGCTCCAAAAATTTTACAAAAACTTTTGTCCATCGGAATAAACATGTTTAAAATTTGAAGAAAATTGGGCTAATTTTTAAAAAATTTATACTGGCCTCAGGGCTCATTCAATCAAAAAATGTCCAAAAATTCTTGTCTATCGGAGATACATATTGTATAAAATTTTACCAAAATCGGGTTAATTTTTATTTTAAATTTGTATGAGGCCATACGACCCCAGGGCCCGGCGTCTGTACAATTTTTACATTCGGTGTTGTCCATCGGAGATACACATGTATATAAAATTTGCAGAAAGTGGGGTTAATTTTTTTAAAAAATTTGTATGGGGCCCCACAACCCGCGGTCTTCCAAATTTTTACAAACGTTTTGTCAATCGAAGATAACAGCGTGTATAAATTTTGAAAAAATTCGGGCTCATTCTTACAAAAAGGGTTGTCCATCGGAGATACATACGTGTATAAAATTTTAAGAAAATCGGGTTAATTTTCTTAAAAAAATGTTATGGGGCCCTTACGACCCTGGGGTCTCCAAAATTTTTACAAAAAGTGTTGTCCATGAGATACACACGTATGTAACATTTGTAGAAATTCAGGTTAATTTTTTTTTTAAATTTGTTGGGGCTCCATGACCCTGTGACCCGGGGTCTCCAAAATTTTTACAAAAAATGTTTTCCATCGGAGATACATATTTGTGTAAAATTTTAAGAAAACCGAGTAAATTTTGTAAAAAATTTGTATGGAAGCCCTGAGGCCCGAAGTGCCCCAAATTTTAATAGAAATTTAATAGAGTAACCGGAAATATAAATGTGTGCAAAGTTTCAATAAAATCGGGCTTTGGGAAGTGGGTTAAAAATTGATCAGAAAATCTGACCAGCCAGCCAGCCACGGACACGCGAAGTTAATATAGAGAATTTAAAAAGAGGACAGTCCTGCGACTGGCACCGTAGCTCATCACATACAATAAAATAAATAATTTATAAGCGGATTTAAATATTCATAACCACTTATTGTGAGGTGGGTGCATATTGGCAAAGCAAAGTCCATATAAAATTTTTCTGTTTCTCACAACTACCACTTACACTTCTCACTTTTTTCACAACCACCAGTTAGCGCGTTTCTTTCTGTACTGTATTCACTTCTCACAAATACAGCCGATTTTCGTATTTTTTCACTGCATTCGTATACGTACAGTTGGGCTTTTTATAGAATAGGTTTTGATCACGACAGCACTGTATTAATTTATGCAATGTTAATACATAGAATGAACAGAGCAGAACACCTATAGAAGACGAACAGAGACTATACTATTATCACTACGGCTGTGGTCAGAATTTAGCCGCTGCGCAGTCGATTTTTTTACTGCATTTTTATCCGTGCTGAGCTGCTTTGGCTGCAAAAATTAATTTTTAACTAACGCATAAACTGCGCAGCGGCTGAATAATTGACCGCAGCCTACTACATACTGCACATGTTTGTTTCGTTCTCCTCGTTCTATGAGCTTGATTGTACGTCATTGAGATTTTGTAATTTGTAAAATATTTAAAAAAAAGCCGAAAGGGAGATTCTAGGCCAATTCCACTAGCACAATTCCCCTAGACACAATTCCACTGGACACAATTCAACTGGCACAATTCAACTTCGCACAATTCCACTGGGCACAATTTAACTTGGCACAATTCAACTTGCACAATTTAACTTTTTGATAATCAAAGACTAAAATTATGCAAGTTTAATTCGTTTAATTATAAAAAAGTAAACTAAAGAAAGAATACGAATGTTAAAGAATGTTAATTTAAAGAAAACAATAAGTAAATATTTTATTACCACGCCTACACAAATAAAATATTAAACGCATTTATGTGTTAAATCGCGAGCGCGATTGTTATTTTGTACAATTAGAACCATGCCAACGCAAATAAAATATTAATGTGTGTATTTCTGTATTTGCGATTCCGTGTAACTTTACAAGTTGAATTGTGCAAGTTAAATTGTGCAAGTTAAATTGTGCAAGTTAAATTGTGCAAGTTAAATTGTTCCCCAGTGGAATTGTGCCAAGTTGAATTGTGCCAGTGGAATTGGAGGAGATACAAATTATGTGTTTAAAATTTGAAGAAAATCGGGTAATTTTTTTTTTAAATCCCTCATGACCCCGGAGCCGTGGGGGGGTCTCCAAAATGTATACAAAAAGTTTTGTCCAATACAAACAAACAAACACACGGGCACGCGAAGTTAATATAAAGAATTTAAAAATTATAATTTTTGTATTAAACCTCAGCTCCGAACACTTTTTATAAAAAATTGTTGTCGTCGAAGATACACATGTGTGTAATGGGTTTGAATAAAATGTGGTTTTAGAAAGTAGATTAAATATAGATCACAAGATTTGGCCAGCCACAAACAAGAAATATACATATGTAGAAAAATACCGTATTGTATTGAAAGAAAATTTCAGAACCAATTATTCTAAAAACAATTAAGACAAATATACCGTGCATTAGAGATTATTATTTGATTTCGTATTATTTATACGTACAATAGGTTTTTGTTAGTGCAATGATAAGCATAGTGATTTTAATAAGCACTAAACGGCGGACCACCTGTTATATAAAAATAAACAGAGCAGCACTAACACGTACATCGAAATCAAAACCTTCTCTAGAGAAAGACAAACTGTACGCAATCACCGGAACAGTTGGGCTTTCTGTAGAGAAGGTTTTGCCTAATTCCTAATAGTGTACAAACTAAGAGCAGCATCTTGTCGCTTGCCACTTGTGTGTTGTGTCTCTGCTTCTATTTTTCTTAAACATATTGATTTTTCTCTTTCTAATCACTACTGTATCGTTTCGTTCAAATAAGTTTACAGATTAGAAAAGCAAATGAAATTCTATTATCAAGCAGAACCTAGAGAAAGTTATTACAATTTTATGACCACATTAAAGCGTCAAGTGCTGTCGTTACAGAGAAAATTCATTTTAGAATACCATTAGTGTGCTACAGGCGAAGGATAAGATTAAGGCATAAATAAAAACATAATCTCACATATACTCATACTTCAGTGAATCACAATTTTTCAATTCATAATAAATGAAAAAAAACAGAGCAGCACTAACACTTTCATCGAAATCAAAACCTTCTCTAGAGAAACACAAACTGTACGCATACTAATGCAGTTAAAAAATACCCAAATCCATAACCTTCTCTACAGATTGGGCTTTCTCAAGAAAAAGGTTATCGATGAATCGCTTTGAAACGCGCAGGCGCATATTTAAAATCTTTGTTTTTCCTTGGTTCTCTAATTATTATATTTCATCGAAGAGTTATTTGGCGCGTTCAAAATTTCTAGAAAGTGCTGTTGTCACAGGTAAACATGTATGCAAAGCTTTAATATAAGGAGGTGGGAGGTGAATTAAAAAAGAAAACATTTAATACAAATTCAACACACCTCAGGAAATAACACATCAAATTTACAATATAATAATATAATAAACAAGATTAGGTAATACACAATAAAAAAAAAAAGGGACATACCTTGAGAATTAATTTTTGCTTTACTGCCAAGCTTGCTGCTAGATTTCCAGATTTCAGAAAATCGCAGAAAATTGAAATTGGCGGCGTTTTTAATACCAGTGTCCTTTTTCACTAAATTATATTTCTTTTTAATTTTTCACGTTTACTCAGTCTAAAATAACACCTTTGAAAACGTATTATGAAAACTGAATGTTTGGCTATAGATTAAGATTAAGATATTTTATTAAACATTTAGATATTATACAATTTTGACTTAAAAACTAAACTTATAACTATTATTATTAAGTGTCGGCTCAACAATAGGGGCCCGACGTATTTACATTGTCTTTTTTTTTGGATTGCTTATTATTAAACAATATTTTTTACTACTTAATCTACTACATGTTTATTTTTAAAGCAATTTAATTTTAAACGATAAATTTTAAAATAAAATACAAATGAAGAATAATATTAAAGGGGGTATAAACAGGGCGATCTTCAGCCTCTGTAATGTTGATTGCTGGCCTTCTCGTAGAAGGAAACGTCTTGATTATTAAAGATGTCGTCAAATCTAGCATCTGTGAATCCTCTGATGTTTATATAGCGGTGGCTTGGCTCGATTTCTTCGATTCTCAGTCCTTGCATCTCCGGACTTGGATGTGTTTCCAACCCATCAACGAATTTCTTTGCCATTCGGAACAAGTGGTCGGTTATGGGCAGCAGACCTGCCGCGTCGTAAAGCCTTGCACTCGAGACAAACTTATAGCTGTTTGGCACCCTCCAGAGTCCTGTACAGATCCTAAGTACCTTCCTTTCAAATAGGGAGATCTTCTTCATCGTTGTTGGTGAGACGGTGAACCATATGGGATAGCCATAGGTTATCACTGGCCTGATGAGCTGCTTGTAGATGAGCAGCCTGGTGTTGTTTGACAGTCCGTTTCGCCTTCGTAGAAGCGGGTGCACCAAATGAAGGGCGTAATTAGCTTTTTTCAAAGTTTTATCGATGTGGGCATTAAACTTGAGCCTCTCGGTGAAGTTTATTCCCAGGTACTTCGTCTCTGATTGGGTTTTTATAACTGTGTTGTCTGGAAGGGTGATTTTTAAGGCTCTGCAACGACTTGCGATTTTTCTTATCCTTGTTTCGGTTGCTGGTACTCGGAAGCAGATGAGTTCCGTTTTATTGGTGTTGATCTTTAGTTCCCACTTCAGGTAGTAGTCCCAAAGATTTCTGAGGTGTTCCTCCACTCTTCGGGCAGCTATCTCGGGAGAGCGGGAAACTGCATACGTTATGGAGTCATCCGCGAAGAGCATAGTCCTTGTTCCGGCTGTATTTGTGGGTTGATCCGCCGTGAAGATGCTATACAGGATTGGTCCAAGTCTGGAACCTTGAGGAACTCCGGCTTTAATCCTTTTCCTTATCGAAGGGCGGTCGTACACCTGTACAAAGAAGACCCTGTTAAAAAGAAAATTTTTAATTATTTTTACAATATAATTGGGGAAACCAAAACTAATAAGCTTGTACAGTAGCCGGTTTATCCAGACACTATCGAAAGCTTTTTCGATGTCTAGCAAACAGGCCACTGTACTACTTTTGACGTTCAGTCCTTTAGTGACGTCACTGTGAAGCTTCAGCAGAGGGTGCAGCGTAGAGTGCTTTTCTCGGAAACCGTACTGAAAGGAAGGAATAAGATTTCTTTCCGTACAAAACGTATTGATCTTTTTACGGATCAATGATTCCAATACTTTACTTATACAACACAGTAAAGCTATTGGACGGTAACCAGTTACGCTGGAACGGTCGGTTTTCTTGGGTACTGGTACTACCTTGGCCACCTTCCAGTTGTCCGGAAAGTAGCCATTGTTTAGGCAATTGTTGAAAATGATGGTTAACATCAAAATTGCCATACCCGGTAACTTTTTAAGCAAAAAGTTAGAAATCCCATCTGTGCCTGATGATTTTTTTGAGTTTCCACTCATAATCAAATCATTGACAACAGCTGTTCCGGTAAACATATCGACATCTACGGGTGCGTTGGCGCGATTTTCTTCACTGAACTGCACTATAGTATTTCCTGGAGAAGTGGTGTCTTCCACAAGACTTTCAACCTCTTCCAAGAAATCTGGAAGATGCGTTGGTGGTCGGTCCGTAAAGCTCCTTCAAAATGGCAGGCAAAGGCTTCCGCTTTCTCAGCAGCGCTGGATACTGTTCGATCTTCAATGGTGATAGTCTCTGGAATGGAAATACGCTTTCCAACCAGAGAGTTCAGCTTCCTAAAAGCATCAGGGCCTGGTTTGATGTCCTGGAGCCGTTTGGTCAGTTCATCTTCCTGAAACCTCCGCACAGCTTGACGACACATGTTAACTGTACAACGCAGTTGCGAAAGTACAGACAGGTATTCGTCGTTGACTGTGTTAAGTGTCCTATTGAAGATTCTCTGAAGGCGTTTCCTAAGCCGTTGCTTGTGAGCATATATGGCCTGTATATGCTCAGGCAAGTGTTGGAAGCGATCCCTGCTAGTGCGAATTGTTTTCTGCCGATTAATGGCTGAATTCACTGTAATCTCAAAATTTCTGATAGCATCATCAATTTCTGTATTCTCCAGATTTCTGCAAGCCGCTGGAATAGGAAGTTCAGCTTCAACTTCTGATCTAAACCGGTTCCAGTTTATTTTCTTAAAGTTGATGTGAAGTTCAGGTGTTGGGGTGACTTGCACAATTCGCTGGTTCAGCCTCACTCGAAGCTCTATGGCCATATGATCCGAGTCGCTATCATGCGCCAAGCAGGAATAATTTCTTAATTCTGGGAGAATATTTAAGAAATTTGTGGTTGCCAGAAAGAAATCCAAAGTTGACGGTATCCGAGGGTACGTCTTCCGGGGCTGTGAAACTATAGCCATCGTGTGCTGATGCGGATTTGAGTCCATCCAGTCTGTAATGGCCCTTCCTTTGTGATTGCACACTTCGTCCTGCCATCGAGTATGTCTAGCTTTAAAATCACCTCCAACAACACAGTATGTGTGTCTAGAGGAGGTGTTGCAGACAGTTTGCAAATCCCGTTGGATGTCTTCCCTCGCTGCGTTACAGTGATTGTACACCGATATCACCAGCAAGGTCTCCACTTCGTTGACTTTAATGCTGACAGCTGTTGCTTCCATGCTACGTAGACCACTGATTTGCACCTTTTCGCCTGCCATAGTGTTCCTGATAAGGACCGCCGTCCCAGAGCGTCCACTGCCTTTGTCGACCCTGTGGATATTGTATCCGTCTGGACTGAACGGATTTCTCCCAGTGAGATTTGTTTCCTGTAAAAGAAGAATGTCAGGTTTATTAGTTTTAATAAATAATGTTAGTGTGATACGCCTAGCTAACGAATAAATGGAATTCACATTATATGAGAATATACTTATCCTGCTTATTGTGAACATAATTCACAAATAAGTCGACCCAAAACGGTTGTTTTGGACCTGTCATCAAGACTGCTATAATTAGCAGGCACGACTTCTCTTGCCTTCTGTAAAATTGTAAAGAGGTCAGCTCCAAATAGCCTTTCCGTATCGTCGAAGATGTTGGCTTTTCCGGTAGATGGTACAGGTTTAACGGCTGGCTTTTTTATTGGTTTGCTGTTTGATGCTGCATGGCTGCTTGTTAGAGGCTTGCTGATCGTTGCTGGCTTGCTGGAAGTCTCCATAGCAGCTATACTAGCAAGACTTACTCCCTTTACTATGGCTTTTGAAGCAGACATCTGGGCGAATTTATGTTGTTCCTTCTTCTTTTGTGCGGTTTTAAGCTTTTCAGCCATCTTTTCCTTATATTTTGGACATCCTTTATAGTTTGCCGGATGTCCATTTTTCTGGCAGTTTGTGCAGAAAACGTTGTCGTCTTTTATATTGTCTGCATTTCTTGGGCATTGGCCAGGCAAGTGCTCATCTTTGCACTTGACGCATCTGTATTTCATGCCGCAATTACTTGCGACATGTCCAAATTTTTGGCAGTTCCTGCATTGAGTAATGCCCGCCGATTTTAGTTTTTCCCAATGCACCAACTGGTTCAAAAGGAGGGTTTTTGAGCAAACTGCCGCTTTATCGCAGTTCTTCTCTAGCTCGACAATGAAATGATTAAATTTCTTGTCAGTCCTTTGAGATTTGAAGGGTTTCACCACTAGTACAGGGACACCCTCTGTCGTCAACGCTTCCTTGACATCTTCAGCATCAAAGGAGTGGTGAATACTTTTAGGACCAACATTTCTTTCCTGTCCTCCTTTGCAGTATAAGTGTTAAACTCAGTCTTTCCCGATTGTAGGAAAGACCGAATTAGCTGATGGCCATCTCTGTTCATGGCCGCAACGACTGATTTGTTGCTGTTGATGTTGCGAATTCTGCAACTAATGTTGGCGCTCTTCGTGAACTTTGATAGTTCAGCGACGTTTAGTCTGAAGCAGACTATTGGCGGCATGGAAAAAGGTTTTGATGTTGGTCCCGTAGTTTGGGATTTTTGGCTTGATGGAGCTTGATGGACGGAGACTGGTGGTGGTGCCTTCTTATTTGAGACCTTTTGGGACTCTTTTGGTAAAGCTGTTTTATCAACAGCAATTTTTTTATCAACAGCAGCCACTCCAGGAGAAGATGATGTTGGTGGTGATGATGGTCTGGAATTTCCAGACAACCTCCTTTTTTTTGCCTTTGCGGGCATGGTTTCGGGAGAAGACCAAGCTTTGCGACTGTCTTCGTCGCTGGAGTTATCCTCTCCACCACTGCTGGATTCGGGCACTTCAGTATCCGATTCCTCGACAACGCTCATGGTTTCCTCCTCTGAAGTCGCTGAATCGCACAGCTGGTTCACTTCATCCAGCCTTCGGTACAACGACAAGAGGAAATCCCCACCATGGTTGGTTACTTGTTCCTTAATTAAGGACAAGACCTCGTTTACTTTTTCCTTCCTTTTTGCTTTTTTCCCCATTTTATAGGGCTGATCGAAAGGAAGATCTTTTCAGAAAATATATATGAAATGAAAGAAAAATATTTCTGAAATTAAAAAATAATTAGTGAAATAATAAAAAATAAAAAGTAGCAGGTAGCGAAATGCTCGCTTTTGGTTTTGGGTTTTTTTTTTTCAATCGGTAGCAGGTAGCTTGACGATATGATGCGTGATCTGCGTGTGCTCGTGTTGAGCGCTCGATGATGACTGAATGTTTGGCTATAACTGATTTACATATCAACCAAAACCTTCTCTACAGAAAGCCCAACTGTTCCGGTGATACACAAATCCATGCTTAGAAAAATCCCAAATGTTTGCTATGTATTGATAATCAACCAAAGAGCAAAATCCATATAAAATTTTTCTGTTTCCCATGCGTTTCTCGCTCTTTGCGACTGCTTATTTTTGTACACTGTATTCACATCAAAACCTTCTCTATAGAAAGCCCAACTCTATAGAAAAACCAAGAGAAACCCATCCAAAACGCATCTGTGTTTGTGGGATGTGAATACAGTGTACAAAAAATAAGTAATCGCAAAGAGCGAGAAACTTAAGATGTGGTAGTAGATGTGGTAGAAACAGAAAAATTTTATATGGATTTTGCTCTTTAGTTGATTACTAATACAAATACGTTTTGGATAGTATTTGTGTCCGATCGGAACAGTTGGGCTTTCTATAGAGAAGGTTTTGGTAACTATTCAATAATGGATAATGTTCATAACCACTAACGGCCATATTATTCACTCGGTTAAAAAACGTGGTTTAAACACTTTTAAACCAAAAAAATAAACCAAAATAAACCAACCGATTTTAAACCAGAAAATTTTAAACCATGTCCATATTATTCACTACTTTTCTGGTTTAAATCTGTTTGGTTTATTTTGGTTTATTTCGCCATTGGTTTATTTTCTTAACCAGTTAGACGGCCATGAAATGTCAGATTTGCTCGATTTGACAACTATTTGACAGCCATTTGAAATTTCACGTTAGGTTTTTTCCTTAGTAATCTAAAACAAAAAACTGTGGAAATTCTTTTTTCGAAAATACTTTCGTTTTATAGTGAAATAAACAGAAAATTGTCGAGGTAAACGCAATTGCAGCAATAGAAATATTAAAAAAAATTATTATTTCATCATTTGAGGAAGTTAAGGTAGAAAGTTTTGTTTTGTGCATTTTTATTTAATAAATTTGTATTTATTGTCTCTAAATCAGAAAGAGATATGGAGGACGGCAATTTTCTTAATAAATTGATGAAACCAGCAAAACATTTACGCTCCAAGCGGTTCTCACAAATAGAAACAGATTTGTTGTGTCGTTTGGTGTTGTCGAGTGATATCTGCAGCATGGTAACCAATAAAACAACCATCCATGATCGTTTGGCGGGCTGGAACGATATCGCCCAAGTATTCAATGCTTCGCCCGGGGTCCAGCAACGAGACGCAAGTGCCTTAAAAGAGCGGACAAACAACATCAAAAAAGATTTAAAAAAGTTAGCACAGCACACAATGGCTTGCACAATGGCCACTGGAGGGGGGCTGCTGCCTCCGGCAAAGCCTCCGGAAGTGTCATTTGATCTTTCGGAGGCCGTGAAAGAATTTGCGGCATCGCTTCAGGTGAAGCTGGCTGGGCTTCGGCCAACAGACAGCGATGCTCCAGTTTTAAAGCTTGGGCAAACTGAAAGCGATGATCTGGTTTTAAAGCTTGGGCAAACTGAGAGCGATGCCCCGGTTTTAAAGCTTGGACAAACTGACAGCGATGCCCCGGTTTCGACGGAGGAGACAGCACGGTCGCCAAACGTGGATAAAGAACAAATGGCAACACCATCGCCTGGAGTGCGATTCCATCAAGTACGCCAGTGGCATCGAATTCGCAGGTTGAAATTGCAATGCAAACGACTGTCAGTCGAACAGTAGATAGACCATCAAAGCAATACTTTGCCACCCAAAAACAGCGGAAACGAAAAATGAATAGGCAAGTCTCGCAGCAGTCCGGCAGCTCGAATTCGTCTGAAGTGCCTCGTGACAACTATTTACTACGAAGCGAAATCTAAGTTAGTGGCTGACGAGAATCGTCGCCGTAACGAATGGCACTCCCTCTGCGCAGACATAAAAAAGGAGGAATTGGCGATCAAACGGGAAGAGTTGGCGATTAAAAGAAAACAATCCCAATTGTGGGATGTAGCACTGACCACATTACAGCAGAACTCAGTATTTATACAAATAATCAATTTTGTTGTCAACTGGTTTTTTACTTTTTGTTTCTTACAGGCATCAATCGGAGATATTGCGAACCTTGTTAGTTCACTGCGATCGACCGAAAATCCAGTGGATTACTCCCTATCCTATGCAGACCAAATTCGAAAAAATCGGCAAAAAGATGGAGGTTCTGCGAATACTGAAACCTCAGTAGATATGGCCGACACTATTATCGAGTACGTGGAAAATGAAGATGATGATTTGTAAATCCTGCAAAAAAATTTAATCAGAAAAATCTACTATACTAATAATAATATTTTTTTATTAAATTATTTTATTAAAAATTAATTTAAATAATTATAAATCTTATTATAAATTGTGAGTTGGTTTTCATACAACTCTCGTTGGGTTTCTCTTTGAAATAATGTTTTTTTATGGCACTAGTCTTTGGCGGCGAGTCTCCTCACGACGTTCGCGCGCATCAATGATGCGGGCACCAGCAGCCAAACGTTGGGCGAAGGTTTCAACAATTTTATCCCGTGCAATTGTGCGCCGAGCACGTCCAATTTGAGGTAGTGTTCAACAGGTTCCACAACGACTTCTTGATCCGCCAAGATTGCAGGACATGGCAAATCGTTCACGTCTATGTCACCCATGTCAATGCAGATGTTGTGCAGCATACAGCACACAGAAATGATTTTTTGGATCAAGTCCAATCGGTGCAGCTGCATGCCTGACATGAGAATCGGAAAGCGTCGTTTTAGCAGCCCATATGAGCGTTCGACCACGATGCGCGTAGAGAGTATTGCTCTGCAAAAAGGAATCAAAATAAAAAGAAACGGGTAAAGAAGTAAAATTTCAATTAAATGGAATGATTGAATTTACCGCTGATACGCCCTCTGAGCATCACTAAATTGCTCAGGGTTACGGTGGCGTGTGAATGGCGTGCACAAGTAATGTGTGTTACCATAGCCACCATCCCCAACGATCACGTACTCCCCAAATTCGCCAGCTTCGAATTATTGGTGGACAAAGGAGTTGCAAAATATGGTCGAGTCATGAGTCGAGCCAGGCCAGCGAGCAACGACGTTTTGAATCCGCAAACGGGCATCGGATATTGTCTGGACATTCAGCGAGAAATACCCGTGACGATTTCGGAACGCTTAGCTCTGCAAATAACCAAACAAACATAGGATCGATTTGTGAATGAATGAAATGAAGTTAATTATATTAAAATGAAAACACACAATATCTCCACCAGGTGAACTTATTTTAATGTGTGTGCAATCGATTGCACCGATGCACCGGGGAAAATCAGCTAACGCCGCAAATGCTGCTGCTTTTCCCAAACGCTCATCTTCGTTTCGCGGCATTCTAACGATAGAATGAAAGTTTTGCAAGATCGCGTTGCACACCTGTAGAAATAATAATCAAGATGAAACAATGAGCGAAATGAATAAAAATCTAAAAAAAAAACATATATATCCCTACCGGGGGCAGAATATTGGCCATTGTTGGCTGGGAAATGCCAATATAATCGGCTGCCGTTTGCTCAAAGTTGCCGCAGGCCAGCATACGGAGTACAGCTAGACATTTGTGTTCTGCGGTCAACTCACGTGAACTGAAGAAATAGAAAAAGAAAATAAACAATAGGAATACCGAAAATATTAAAAAATATGATGCAATTACATACCGACGCGGATCGCCATCGATGCTGTTACGAACCATGGCGTGCAGTCGCCAAAAAGCGTCCTTGTTGAGCCGAAAGTATTTTCGGAAGTCAACGTCGTCGTAGTTGTCGACCTTGGAGCGCTTGTGGGTGCGGTAAGGACGTCGCACCGCATGTCGCACTTGTCGTACACCTCCTTCTCCCTCTGATGACGACGTGGAGGACATCAAAATGTCGTCAATTTCATCTAATACATCCATTTCTGAATTATATAAAAATTATAAAGTAAAGAGTGATATATTTTTTCTTTTCATTGTGTCCATGCACAGCAAAAGTGCACTAAAATGGCAAAACAAAACGATGAACTTACCTTCAATAAAATAAATTTAATTTGACAAAATTCACAGATTTTTTTTCTATTCTGTCAATGCACAGCAAAACGGCACTAAAATGATGAATATAACGGGTGTTTTTTTAAGAGGTTGCCGATTTTTTTTTTGAATAAAACACATATAAAATTATGAAATGACCAACATTTTTTTTTATTTGGTAGATAATTTTTTGGCATTTAACATTTAAACACAATTTCTGGCATATGGCTACCACGACTATTTTTCACAAATGTCATTCTGGAGGTCCAATTTTCCAGCACTTTTTCAAGCATTTGAGGGCGTATGTCAGCAATGACACGTTGAATATTGGTTTCCAAAGCGTCAATCGATTGAGGTTTATCCACATAAACCAATGACTTCACGTATCCCCACAAAAAGTAATCGAGTGGCGTCAAATCGCACGAACGCGGAGGCCAATTCACCGGACCATTTCTCGAAATAATGTTGTCGTTGAAAGTTTCTTTCAATAAGTCGATTGTTTCACGTGCTGTATGGCAAGTGGCACCATCTTGTTGAAACCACATTTCATCCATATCCATATCTTCAAGATTTGACAACAAAAACTCATTTAACATGGTTCTGTATCGATTTCCATTCACGGTAACGCGTCGTCCTTCCTCATTTTTAAAGAAATATGGACCGATGATCCCACCAGCCCATAGACCGCACCAAACAGTACATTTATCAGGATGCATTGGTAATTCTTGAACGGCGTGTGGATTATCTTTGCTCCAAATGCGACAATTTTGTTTGTTGACGTATCCATTTAACAAAAAATGCGCCTCATCACTGAAGAGAATTTTACGGTAAAAAAATGGATCTTCGTTCAATTGATTTAACGACCAATCACTGAATTCACGGCGCAAACGATGGTCGTGTGGCTTTAATTCTTGCACCAATTGAATTTTGTATGGCACCAAACCCAAATCTTTACGTAAAATTTTCCATAAAGTCGATGGACAAAGTCCAATTTGCTGAGCACGACGACGAATCGATAAATTGTCGTTTTCTTCGACACTGGCCTCAACGACAGCAATATTTTCTTCTGTACGAACTCTTCTCATTCTTGTCGGTGGCTTGGCATCCAAAAGAGTGAATGTAGACCGAAATTTGGTAATTACGTTCTTTATGGTGGTCTCTGACGGACGATTATGTGCACCATAAAATTCACGAAGTGCTCTATAAACATTTTTAATTGAACACTGATTTTGAAAATAAATTTCCACGATTTGAAAACGTTGTTCTGGAATTAACCTATTCATAATGATTTGCCAAACAATACTGAGTAGAAATGCCACTTTGAGCTGTCAAAACAACTGTCATAAAATAAAACGACATCTATCGGAAAAACAAACCTCCTAAAAAAACACCCTTTACATTCAAAAAAAAAATTTAATTTGAAAAAACTGTTTTTCACAACACAACTGCTTGGATTAAAAAATGAGTGAATAATATGAAAACATGAATTAAACCAACGAAAATGTCAATAAACCGGCCGTCGGAGTGTGGTTTAAAATCGGCGTGGTTTATCATGGTTTATCGGCCAATTGGTTAAAAAATTTTGGTTTAAATTTTTAAACCAAGTGAATAATATGAAATTTCAGAAAAAATTTGATTTAAAATTATTTAAACCATGGTTTAAAATAAACCAAATTTAAACCGAGTGAATAATATGGCCGTTACTGTTAAGTTGCTGCATATTGCATATTACTGCCCAAAAACAGTAATGCAGCTTTTGGTCTCAACTCATAAAAAATTTGAGTAGTTTTAAATTAAATTAGAAGAGAAAAGTAGTGAGTACTGAGTAGTGCTGTCCATGATTCGAAATGGTATGGTAAGATTGTCGCTTTCAAACATGCAGGCCAATTATTTCTCATTAAATTTATTTTGCATTGTTCTCTTATTTCTGTAACTTATTGTAGTATTGTTTTCTGTTACACGACCAAACACGAGAGCACTCACTCACAATGTTGATAGAAAGAGCAGAGCAGAGCACTGATAGGAAAATGAACAGAGACTATACTATCACTACGGCTGCGGTAAAGAATTAATTAGCTTCGCAGAAAAAAAATGGCAGGCAGTCGGTATGCACGAAATTGCGGCTATATTTTGAACCGACTTACAGTCTGCTTGTAGGGCGACAATTTGACATTTACATTTTGCTATTTGCATCCCATTTTAAGTAGCTGCGTAAACGGCGCAGTCGATTTTTCTTTAATGCATTGGCTGAAAATTTAATTTTTGACCGCAGCCTACTACTGCATATGTTTGTTTCGTTCTGCTCTGCTTGATTGTATGTTATTGAAACCACATACATGATCATCAATCACATCACATACAACAGAATAAATAATTTATAAGCTGATTTAAATGTTCATAACAATTTATTGTGAGGTGGGTACATATTAAATATATCATATCACTGCACAAACATAGTAATGCAGTTGCGTCGATAGTAGTAGGAGAAGTAAGAGCTGTTAAAAAAATATGTGCGTGTAATCTTTACGCGCGGTTGGAGCGAAATTCTTTGACGTTGTGGCCAATATTACGATTAAATTAAAAGGCACGAGTCGCTTGAGAAATTGCTTAGTTCCCGAAATTCCAGACCATAATGATCATATTCCAGAATTCCCATAGGAAGAAGTCTTATAGCCGCATATTAGTCCTGCATTCCGAATTTCATCTGAATCGCTTGAGAAATTGCTTTGTTCCAGAAATTCCAGACCATAATAATCATATTCAAGAATTTCCATAGCAAGAAGTCTTAAGACGGAACTATAATGTAATTTCATCTCTTTACGCTAGTGTCAAAACCCGACGATTAAATGAGCGAATACAATGAAAATGTATGCTGCGCCCATAATAGCGTTCGCAATACTTTCGTTACTTTGCCAATCGATTAGATGTGCGCTGGCGAGCGTATTTTCTTAAGAAAACTTGACAGTTGTCATATGTTATTTCGTCGAGGTGACAAAACTACATTATGGTCGGATGAGAAACTTTAGAATCGTTGGAAAGCATTTCGTCGGATTTTGACTTTAACGTAAGGGGGCGAAATTGCATTATATATAGTTTAGCCTTTATAGTCGCATCTTAGTCCTACATTCCGAATTTCATGCGAATCGCTTGAGAAATTGCTTTATTCCAGAAATTCCAGACAATAATAATCATATTCCAGAATTTCCATAGGAAGAAATCTTATAGTCACATCTTAGTCCTAAATTTCGAATTTCATGCGAATCGCTTGAGAAATTGCTTTATTCCAGAAATTCCAGACAATAATGATCATATTCCAGAATTTCCATAGGAAAAAATCTTATAGTCACATTTTAGTCCTACATTTCGAATTTCATGCGAATCGCTTGAGAAGTTGCTTTGTTCCAGAAATTCCAGACAATAATGATCATATTCCAGAATTTCCCTAGGAACAAGTCTTATAGTCACATATTAGTCCTACATTCCGAGTTTCATACGAATCCCTTGAGAAATGGCTTGGTTCCAAAAATCCCAGACCCTTTTGGCCAGATCCTAGAATTTCCATAGGAACAAGTCTTATAGTCACATATTAGTCCTACATTCCGAGTTTCATACGAATCCCTTGAGAAATGGCTTGGTTCCAAAAATACCAGACCCTATTGGCCAGATCCTAGAATTTCCATAGGAACAAGTCTTATAGTCACATATTAGTCCTACATTCCGAGTTTCATACGAATCCCTTGAGAAATGGCTTGGTTCCAAAAATCCCAGACCCTATTGGCCAGATCCCAGAATTTCCATAGGAACAAGTCTTATAGTCACATATTAGTCCTACATTCCGAGTTTCATACGAATCCCTTGAGAAATGGCTTGGTTCCAAAAATCCCAGACATTTAACATTTGAGTTTTTGAACATGTACCCCCTTAAACCTTGGAGTGAGACGTTGTCACGTCAAACAAGAAGACGTTAAGGGTATACTAATTCTTAATCTTCCTTTTAAACATATATTCTGAGAATTATTTATATTATGAATAATTGATCCAGCACATATAAATAATAAAGCTTTTTATTAAGCATGTGTTAATTAATGAAAAAATGCTAATTTATAAAATCCTTAAGATAAAATTCTTATTATTAATCCTAATTGACTTAATGTAGATAAAGCAATAATTTTTTTAAATCAAATTCAAAATTAGCCCTTAATCCTAGTAGTTTTAGTAAATGAAGCTAACAAATATGAATTCAGTTATAATTCACATTTTAAAGGAATAGGTTCGAAATTAAATTTAAAGCAAATTATCAAATTACAATTAATAACAATGTTTCTCATTTTAGCTGGATTTCTACATGTTAAGTGATGACCATCTCGAACATGATTAGTGTGGTCGTCTTCGATGTGTACTGGAACTACCTTTACCGTGGCCTCATCATGATACCTCGACTTGTTTTGAGTGTCACTACACGAACCTGACCATCCTTGCCACAGTGAACTTCTTGAATGCGACCCATAATCCATTGGGATTGTGGTATGTAGTCGTCTCGTACAATCACCTACTGACCGATGCGAAGATTTTCTTTCTTGGTTTGCCATTTGTGTCTTTGATTTAATGTGCTTAAGTAGTCCCTCGAACATAATTTCCAAAATGTTTGGGCTCAGTTTTGTAAGTTTTGCCACTGTGACAACCGACTTGGATGAATGTGACTTAATTCTGGCTCAGGGAAAGTGGTTAGTGGCTCACTAATCAAGAAGTGAGCTGGGGTAAAGGCGTCAAAGGAAGTCACGTCATCAGATAATGCACACAGTGGCAGTGAATTTAGCACCACTTTAATCTGGATTAAATGATGTCGATCGGGCTACTCTGAAAAAATGCGCTTTAACCGACTTTACATTTGCCTCCCACAAGCCTCCGAAATGTGGTGAGCTTGGGGGATTGAATTTGAACTTTATTTTATGTGGGGACAAAAATTCAAGGATTAGTTTTTTGTGGTTGTCAGAATTAAATAATTTATGAGGTTCTTGCAGTTCATTGTTAACGCCAACGAAATTAGTGCCGTTGTTACAGTGGAGTTGACAAGGTACTCCGCGATGTGCCGTAAATCCTTTCAAGGCAGCGATGAAGGCTTCTGTAGTCATGTCTATTACGAGTTCGATATGAATAGCCTTCACAGAAACAAAAAAAAAATTGCTATATAAGCCTTGGTTGTAATGAACATGCTACGTCCTTTGCGATCCCGTAAGTACAGGGGGCCGGCATAATCAACACCAGTATTTACAAAGGTTCTGACTCGTTCCTTCGGTAAATTAGCCATCAGCTGCTGGCTTACAGTTTTCCTTCTCAGAAAACACAAGATGCACTGTTGGACATGCCATCGAGTCACCTTGCGACAACCAATGATCCAAAACCTCTGACGGATTATGCTTGTAAGTAGAGTTGATCCTGGATGCACGTTTTCCCGATGATATTTGTCGACATCCAGCTTCGTAAACGCATGATTTTGAGGTAAAATGATTGGATGTCTTGTGTCGAAATTGCAGTCTGAATTTGAAATTCTACCACCCACACGTAATATCCCCTGATCGTCAATAAAGGGAAATAATGAAGCTAGTTTGCTGCCCCTTTTGGTCTCGCCATGCTGTATGATGAATCGTAAGTCACTCGAGAATGCCTCTGCTTGAACCCATTTGATGCAGTGACTTTCCGATAATGTCAACTCTTCGACTGTAGGTGTTGATATAAACTTATTGGTGTATTGTGACCCTTTCTCTTGTGAACGTAAAGTTTTTATGTTAAAGCAGATAACGTAACTTAAAATTCGGAAAATTTTATTTAATGACGTAAACTTAGTGAAAAGTCGTTGATATACGTTTTCATAGTAATTTGTGTTGGCGTGATAGTTTTCGATGAATTTTGTGCGGACTTCTAAGCTTTCATTTGTGAACTGATTTGATGGATTGTAAGTGGTAATGTTATTAGGCTAATATTGCTCCTCCACTGCTAACTATTCTGTTTTTGACGACCTGTTCTGGCGTCAAGCCTCTGGAAGTTGAATCAGCTGGATTTTGTTTTGACGAGACAGGCCTCCATTTGTCTCTAAGAATTTTTTCCAGAATGAGTGACGTTCTATTTCCCACTAAGCAGTTTCAACGCCTTGAGATATCTGAAAGCCAGGCTAGCACAATTTGCGAATCGGTCCATGCGCAGGCTGCATTGACTTCTAATTTTACAGCCTTTCGTACGTATGTGAGAAGACGACATAACAATACAGCAGCACATAGCTCAAGACGTGGTATCAATACACTGAAATCTTAAGCGCGTATGTAGACCGTTGCTCCGTAGGCCAGCTCTGATGCGTCTGAGAATCCATGTAATTGAATTTCCCTGGTTTGATGTTTGCATGTACCTATGAATCGTGGTATTCCTAAGTCTTGTAAATTGTGTTAGGAAGATCTCATTGTCATCCACTTCAGTCTGATGTCTTTAAGTAGTTCATCATCCCAGGTTAAATGACGAATCCATAGTTTTTGAAATAAAATCTTTATTAAGACTGTACTCGGTGACAGCCATCCGAGAGGTTCAAGGATTCGTGAAGCTTCTGATAATAATGTTCTTTTGGTAACTCTGTCAGCATGTTTTAAATCGTCTTAAAATGTAAAATGATCATTTTGTGGATTCCAAAGGACCCAAAGTCTTTACTGTTGAACTGTTATCAAAGTTCAAAGGATTTTAATTGTAGTCTTTAGCAGTGATGTCATGTCCTCGTGGATTTGAATTGCCGTGGTCAAATCATCACAGCCTGTCAGCAAGTCATTGACATAATAATCTGACTTTACTATGGCAGAAGCATTAGGATATATTGCACTGTAGTCATCCGTTAGTTGGTGCAATGTGCGACAAGCTAGAAATGGAGCGCTAGATGTTCCGTACGTTACTGTAGTTAGACATAAATTTTGTATATTTTGACTGGGTGATTCACGCCAAATGATGTGTTGAAAATCTCTATCGGCAGGATGAATTAAGATTTGGCGATACCTTTTTCTATGTCCGCTGCTATTGCAATTCTGTGTTTGCGAAATCGTAAAAGTATCGTCATGAGGTCATCTTGGATTGTTGGTCCTGTCAACAGTAAATCATTAAGCGATTGACCAGAGGTTCCCTTGCATGAACCCTCGAAGACTACTCGAAGCTTTGTGGTTGCGCTGGTATCCTTGCGCACACAATGATTAGGAAGATGGTAGATCTGCTGGTTCGGCATGAACTGTTCATGATCAGCATTCTCCAAGTTTCCCGTATTCCTTCAAAAATTCTATGTAATCATGTTTCATAAATGGGTTCCTAAACTAGCTGGTGACGCCTTGAAAGGAAGTATAGTCAGACTTCCGTCTACAGCTCTTTTTGTGTTTCGGACGTAATGAAATTCACACTCATGTTTGTTCAAGTTCACTTGGGTTGATGAAATGTCGAACTCTTCCAGTTCTCAAAATCTTTGATGTAACTGGAGATCCCGGTTCATTGCTCGAACTCGTTGTATGAAGCGTTGTTGATGCGCTTCATGAATCATTGATCTGACCTCCAAGCACCCAACCAAAAATGGTTGATTGAGCAAACCAATGGTCGGCTAGTTTCATCTTTTCATGAAGCAATATATCATAGAATATGTCGTTGCCGAGCAGAACGTCAATGACACCTGGATCCGTATATGGCGGGTCGGCTAATTTCATATTTGAAATAATAGGCCAATTGGAATCGTCTATCTTATGATGGGGAAGTTTGGATGTTAGATGATTAAGAATGACTGCTCGAACCTTGACGGACTTCTCGGAATATGCTCTACTGACCAAGTGTAGCGTTACTTCTCCCTTGGTTACACCTGCTCTTTGTGATGCGATGCCATTGATGATGATGTGAGATCGCTGTCATTGATGATGATGTGAGATCGCTGTCTACGAAGACCGATTCGTTTTACGCAATTCTCACTTATCAGCGTAGTTTGAGAACAGGAGTCGAATAGCCCCCTTGACATATGGGAGATACCAAAATCGTCCTGAATTAGCAGTAAGACGGTGGACAACAATGTGCTTACTGTGTTTACGTTGGGTGACGATAGGTCAGATAACATAATCGGTCTATCAGTAGCAGAGTCGTAGTGATGACAATCTTGTGTATTTTTAGTCGATGGTTTAGATCTACCTTGGTTGACTGACGGTATCAGCAGGCAGCTTGCCGACGATTCGCATAATGCATTGTCCTGACTGACTGTGGATTCAGCACAAGTGCTAAAACAGCTTGAAGTAGTCTGGTTCTGGTTCGACCTAGTGAACCTTCTGAATTGCGATTGTTGAATGTCACTTTATTATTCCCACAACTAAAACAGCGATTTTGGCTTTGACAGCTATTTGTGTTTTGATTTGATTCTGGCACAGATAATGCTTTTCCACGAACTGTTTCCGTTCTAACAAGTTGAGCTTCTTGAACCTGAAGCATTTATGCAACAAATGATTGATAGCCTTGCACATAATGCAATTGATAGCGTGTGTTGTGGTAGTGTGAACCTTATGGTGTGCATATTGGCGATTAGAAACAGAGCGTTTCATAGTTGAGCAAGCTTCCAAGGCATCACAGCGTTCCGTCAGAAATTCCAACAAGTCGTTTATGGTGGGAATCTCATTTTCGATAGAGTGTTTTTCCCATGTTTGCTGTGTTTCAATATCCAATTTTCTTGTCAAGATATGTATCAACCAAGGGTCTCGGCCTTGCCATTCTGCTCCAAGAACTTGACGACCTCTAAGTACTTCATCGGATATGTCACAGATTCCTCGTAGTTGTTAATGTGTGTTCACGTTCGGTTGATTTAGGATTAATTCTATAAGTTCTTGAACTGAATACTTCCTTATATTGTACCGCTTCTTAAATTTTTTCCATGCTAGCAAATAGTTTGCGTCTGTCAATGGCATGTGTCTAATTAAAGATGCTGCTTTATTTTTTAACAAACTTTTCAGATATTGAAATTTGTGTATGGTTGGTAGATTTTACTTTGAATGTATTGATGTTTCAAACTGATCCTGGAAAGATTGCCATTTGGAATAGTCACCTCCAAACTGCTCAACCATTACACGCGGTATTCGCAACTCAGAACATTGAAATGTTCGTTTACCAAGGTTTTCATGCATTCTTAAATTGGCTTGAGAAGCATTAGAAACAAAGGCAAGACTAGGAGAACGTGCATTAAGCAGACGTTTCAGTGATTCCTTGATTTCAAAGAATCTTTCCTCAAACTCATCACCTTCGGAGGATTGTTCATCAAGTAAAGCAATTTGAGACTCTATCTCATGGAAATCCTTCCATGCCTCATTCAGTTTTTCGATCCTTGTCTCTATTTGTTCTACATTTACAGCCTAAGTAGCATCCCAACCAAATTTATCTGTAAATTTCTTGATGGTGGTTAAGATACCCTTTACAACTCCTCGTTTTTTTATTAAGGCTTTCAGATTGCGGATGAAAATTGAGAATCAACTGGTATTAAGAATCAGAAGTATTGACATTCGCAATCTTAGTAACAGAGGATATTTAATCAAATTGTAACGGTGGTTGTAATCGCAGTTACAGTAGCAGTAACAATAGTATTTGCGACTGTTCGTAACTGCGAAGCACTACGTGTTAAATATGGCGAAGATTGAAATTATGCGAATTTTTATTTCGAGGGAATAACGTTAATCGCAATCGCAGTTGCAGCAGCCGTAATGTTAGCGTTCGAGATGGCAAAGCAATATGCGAAGCACTACGTGTTAAAGATGGCGAAGAATGAAATTATGCGAATGTGCGTTATTTCGAGGGAATAACGTTAATCGCAATCGCAGTTGCAGCAGCCGTAATGTTAGCGTTCGATATGGCGAAGCAATATGCACTGACGTGACAAAATGGTGATATATCAAATTATGTTCACTTACTTGAGATGCTAAATGGGCAGCTAAGACTTCTTGACTCCTAGCCGATGCACCATAAATGGGCAGCTAAATCTTCTTGAATTCCCGGGTTTCGGCACCAAGATGTTTTTGCACCAGGAATCAAGGGTGGTTTTGCTACCGCAGTGCAACCTGATTTTGGGTTGCAATAACGAAGCAGCTACGATGTCTCAAAAAGAAAGGAACTTTCACCAATTTTATAGGATTATAATTAACTTGTTTAATTTATTTAATTGTATAATTTTACAAATTAATTACCTTGGTTGTTTGTAATATGAAAAAGTCTTTTTACGTGCCTTAAACCAGCCAGACAAAAAAGGAAGTGAGTAGTTTTAGTAAATGAAGCTAACAATGGTTTTTTCATAACATAATTGGGAATTGAATTGTTGTATTTTACACGATACAACTAGCCAGCCGCAACTTCACAGTGCAATCGCATGAGTTTCAATCTATGTTTTTTTTTGCATTATAATTAGTGTTTTGAGGCGTAAACAAGGACCTTCTCTACATTTTCATCGTGTTCCTTTTCTGTACGCCCACCCACTTAAATATCGACGATGTATACAAACATGACTGTCTCTATATACATGCATGAATATATAGTAGCGCAAACACACAATCATACCAAAAAAGTACGTCGAAAAGCAAAATGCTTCAAGAAAAATGTTAGAAGTATACAGTTTTTTTATTAATAAAAATTCAACATTTTGTGTACAATACCAATTTGCTTTTCATTTGTATCACAATTTCATTGCCTTATTTTATATTTTCACTTATTTTTGGGTTTTCATTGATATGATACTAGAAGCTAAATAATTATTAAGTTTTCTTTTTTTAGTTTTTTGTTTCATTATTTTATATTTTTCATCATTTGTGGTTTTTGTGTAATTTTTTAATACTAAATTGCACAAAGAATTACAAAACATGTAAAATACTTTTTTATTTGAAAACCCGCATTCACATTCGCGAATTTCTTCATATCATCTATACTTTTAATTGTCAAGTGTACAAGTAAATTTTTTTGGTTATAAAATTGAAGAAAAAATTTGAATATATTTCAGATTTTAAAATTTCCTGAAACACAGCGTTTACATGAAAACAAAGAAATTTAACTTCATCCGTGGGAGCTATCAAACCACCACGTTGATTAGAATCAAAATACTTATCAGATATTTCAGATCCTCTAGTTTCAATAATTAACAGCGCAAAGATTGCAGTGAATTCTTCTACAAACAGAGTAAAATATTGCACCACATGCGTATATGTTAGTAGAAATATCTATTTTGACGTTTTTAAATAATCGGATTGGAATATATCGTCGAAAATATGGATGTTTTCAAGAGTGTTTGCATTAGGTATATTCTCATCAGATTCATTGAAGTTATAAAAAATTTGAAATTTTTCCGCATTATGAACAAAAACGTTATGTGTACGAATTTATTTTCACCGTCAAACAGCTCTAGGAATGTTGGTGAATAATTATTTCCAGCCATGGATCAATATAACCCAAACGTCCTCTCAATTGGGTCACTTTGAAATTTTTCAGCAAGTACGTAATTTACATCTTCAAACTGTTTTAAAGAATATTTTGCAATTTCAAAAAACGTTCGGGATGTATGGAGCAAAGCTGAATATGTATCGTTGGTTAAATGCCCATTATTGTTGTTAAAACTATGCCAATTAATCAACCATTTAATAAAGTTTTGCAAAAATTAAACTTTAGGCTCATGGGACGATTTCTGAAATTCTGTACAAAATTGTTTTCTCAAACGATTGCCTTTGAATAGGGTTTTTGTTTTAAATATATCCCACCAATTTCGAATAATTTGTAAAAATTCAGCAGTTTGAACAGTATCTGGATTGGACATAAGTGCAGCAATAGTACTTTCATGAAAAACCTTATCTGCATAAACTACTTTTTGACGTTCAAAGGAGGTTGGATAAACAGATTTATAATTTAATTGAAATGCTTTTTTTGATGTGTAAATTTGATTCCAGTTGATATAAATCCCGTTTAAATGAAGCTATTTTATGATCAGCTGTTTGGAAATATGGATAAACAAATAAATTATTTAAATTTCTTAAGTTTAACCAATTGTTTCTGATGTTTTTAAATTTGTGAACAGGATCAGAGAGGAAGTATATATAATGATTAGGATAATTTGGATTTGAAAATCTATTGGTATTATCTGTATTAAAGTGTTTAAAAATACATTGATTTACTCTATCAGTAACAACGCAAATAACTTGGAAACCAATATTTTAAACAAATTTTATTACTTCAATTGCAATATTAAAAATTTCGAAGCCAGTAGATAAATTTACCGGAACCAATCTTACAACTTCTTTTAGGTTACCGAAGGCAGATGTAATCATAAAAGTCTGTTTTTCCTAATTCAGATTTCTTATTTTCTGCAATCCCAGATACGTTTGCTGATTTATAAGTCAATGCACTGTTAATATAAATTTCATCTATAATTAAATTAACTTTTTTTCCTGAGTCGTTAATTTTTTGGAAATGTATTTTAAATAATTGGCAGTGTTTAGTTCTTTGTCAGGAGATATACGTAATTTTGATGATAATAAGCGTAAATGACTTTCGTGGAGTAAAATTAGATAAATTTTTCAATAATTTATACGTTGCTAGTGAATGGCAATTAATAACAAATGCAGCAATAATTGTTGAGCTTGAATAGCGTTTTTTTTTACTCATTAGATTAATTTGATCAATAACTATATTCAAATAGTTCTTATATTCAACACTATCAATTTTTTCCAAAATCTCGGACAAATATGAACCGGCTTGGATTAAATAATATTCGGAAGTACAAATTGTATTGTCCCCATATTTATATCTGGAGAGTAACACTACACATCATATATCACAAATTATATTTAATATATTAAAATAAATCACTGCACTTACATTAAAACTCAATAAACATAAAAGTTTTTTTTAAAATAAAAGTCGCGTATAATTTATGATATTCATCATAACAACCTACAGCATGACTGTCTGCTGTCAAAATAAGCAATACGGCATTAGTACAAAACCTTCTCTATAGAAAGCCCAACTCAATGCATACTAATGCTGTAAACCAATCCAAAACGCGTCTGCATTTTGGAATGTGAATACAGTGTACAAAAAATAAGTAATCGCAAAGAGTGAGAAACGTAATATGCGGTAGTGGGAAACAGACAAATTTTATATGGATTTTGCTCTTTAGTTGATTACTAATACAAATACGTTTTGGATAGTATTTGTGCACGATCGGAACAGTTGGGCTTTCTATAGAGAAGGTTTTGCATTAGTACGACACAAATACACACGCATTATATAATCGTGCCTGTTTATAGAGACAGTCATGATATAAGCATCCTGGCAGCATGCAAAATATTTTTCATTTTTTTTTTTAATTGTTCAGGTTTTTTTTTCGTCTTGATCTAATTGCTAAAATCCTTGCTTTAAATCAAAAACGGAGAAGTATTTCATGTCTCTCATAATGAAACAGAATCGTTTATCATGGGGATAAGAAAAAATTCATGTTTTATATTCATATTTAATTCTTTTGGATCTAAACAGATACGTAAGGTACGATTGGGCTTTTCAACAACTACAAGTTTATTTGACCACTCTGAAGGAGTCTCTCTTCGTAATAATATTTTTGCTAACCATTGATTTTAGAATTTCTATTAATCTACTTCTTATCCTGATTGGAATTCGTCGGGATCGGGAGGGGGCGATGTCATGGAATTGTGCCTGCCTTTACCTCGACTGTAGACTTATATTGGAAACAACCAAATCCACTAAAAACATCTAAATTATATTTTATGAAAGTTCGTTTTTCATCATCTAACACATTAAGTGCACTAACGGCCATATTATTCACTCGGTTAAGAAACGTGTTTTAAACACTTTTAAACCAAAAAATAAACTAAAATAAACCACCCGATTTTAAACCAGAAAAGTTTAAACCATATCCATATTATTCACTACTTTTCTGGTTTAAATCTGTTTGGTTTATTTTGGTTTATTTCGCCATTGGGTTATTATCTTAACCAGTTTATCGGCCATGAAATGTCAGATTTGCTCGATTTGACAACTATTTGACAACCATTTGATATTTCACGTTTGGTTTATTCCTTATCTTTCTAAACAAAAAACTGTGGGAAAAGGAAAATTACTTTTTCGAAAATACTTTCTTTTATTAACCGAAATAAGCAGAAAAGTGTCTGCCTTCGAGGTAAACGCAATTGCAGCAGTAGGAATGTAAAATAAATTGTTCTTGCATCATTTAAGTAAGGTAAGGTAGATAGTTTTGTTTTGTGCATTTTTATTTAATAAATTTGTATTTTTTGTCTCTATGTACATCAGAAAGGGAGTGAATATGGAGGACGGTGCCTCAAAAAAGCGGGCAAAGAACATTAAAAAATTTAAAGAAATTAGCACAGCACACAATGGCATGTACAATGGCCACTGGAGGTGGCTGCTGCATCCGGCGAAGCCTCCGAAAGTGTCTTTTGATCTTTCGGAGGCCGTGAAGGAATACGCGGAATCGCTTCAGGTGAAGCTGGCTGGGCTTCAGCCAACAGACAACGATGCTCCGGTTTTAAAGCTTGGGCAAACAGACAGCGATGCCCCGTTTTTAACGCTTCGGCCAACAGACAGCGATGCCCCGGTTTCGACGGAGGAGACATCATTGTCGCCAAACGTGGATAAAGGTAATGCCAGTCAACAAGACCCAACGGCAACATCATCGCCTTGGAGTGCGATTTCATCGAGTATGCCAGTGGCATCCTCATATGACGAAACCGCAAGAGATGGCAATTCTGATAAGGGCATTCAGTATAAGCGAAATGAAAATAATATTAATAATAATAATAAATATTAATTTAATTTAAAAATACATGGTATTTTATATTGTAAAAATATATTTCTTATTATTGTGAAAAAACTTATGGAACAACTTATCATCTTAGAGGACACTATCCAACAATATGATTGCATTGTAGGGTGAAAGGGGTTGTTCGTTGTAAATGATGTTTGTGTATTACACAGTAGTTATAAATTATTCATAACTTATATACATAATGCCATGAGTAGGGAAAAATTGGTGGTCTTGTGAGTAGAATAGTTCTAGTGAAGTTAGATAGTTAGCAGTAAAAAAAGTGTCCCTGATTCAAATACATCATTATTCAGGGCCCAATAACTATTCATTAGTACGTTATAAATGAATTAACTCTATTACAATATTTGCTTGGACAAATTTTTAAATAACGTTTAAAAATTAGGCGAACACAAGTTCTGTTTTTGTATTTTATTTGTGTAGATATTGTTAGATAGGTTACATCGGTCACTTTCCATTTTTTGGCAGGGAGTTGAACTCTTTAATAGCCTGTTAGGTAATTTTTATAAAGAACTAGTTTGTTTCCTCTCTAATTCGCAACTTTTAATCAAAAGTTATACACTTTATAAAGCAAAAAAGTTGAATAAAATTTAAACACATATTAGTCCTAAATTAAAGAATACATAATGGCGTACAAAAAAGGTAAGACAGATGTGAAAAAGAAACAAAAACTTTGCAAAAACAACAAAACAATACAAAACCGTGCGATAAAACTTATCGGTGACGAAAACATTGCGAAATCAATAAATTCGCTTGAACACCGCAGGAACGTCTCCTGCTTGTCACTGTTTTATCGCTTCATAGCTCAATAGAAATAGCCAGTTGCATGCCACCTCTCCTTAAATTCAACCGCAATACTCGTGGCGCTCTAAGTGCACATCAGTTTACCCTTAAGTCCATCTTCGGACGTACAGTTAAGTTCAGGGATTCGTTCTTCAGCCAAGCTCTGTCTTTCCACGTCACTACGATCCACGGGCATTCAAGACACATGCTCATAGACATCTCCTCTCTTCTTCTCCTTTTCCTTAACGCCCACGCTGTGCCAAGCATATAGCCGAACATAATAAGGGTGCGAATCCCTTTTTGCGTGCGCAAATTATAAAAAAAAAAAATTTATTTGAAAAAAAATCCCAACTTCTTGCATTGAAAAATCAGTGAATAATATGACAACATGGATTAAACCAACGAATATGTCAATAAACCGGCCGTCGGAGTGTGGTTTAAAATCGGCGTGGTTTATCATGGTTTATCGGCCAATTGGTTTAAAAATTTTGGTTTAAATTTTATAAACAAGTAAATAATAAGAAATTTCAGAAAACATTTGGTTTAAATTGATTTAAACCATGGTTTAAAATAAACCAAATTTAAACCGAGTGAATAATATGGCCGTAACTCATTTGTTTAATAAATTGAACTTTATGCAGGATTTAAGACCCAGAATTGGCTTGGAGTTTACATTAGACACCAGAAATGTAGTAGATAAACACTTCTCTTTATATGTTGTAGGAATTACAACTCTACTTCTCTACTTATATTCATGTTTTTAAACATTTTTAAACACTTCAATATCTGCTCCACTATCTAATTTAAAATCAACCAGATGTTTACCAACCTTCAACGTTTCCAACCAAACCGATTGCGTGCTAATGATTCAACAAGATCTCGCACTTTTGCATTTTTCTTATTATTACAAACCGATTAAAAATGACCCCATTAATTACATGCCAAACATTTTTTGTTGTGAGCTTGGCAACAACCATATTTATGTAGTTTATTACATTTTTTACATCTTCTTTTGTTGTTAATATTACTTTGTTTATCGTGTTAGCTACGCGGCAAAACAACTTCGCCTTTGTCAAGTCTAAATTGTCAACTTTTAATAGTTGAGCCTGCACATTATGATCCGCTTTATCATTTACTCTTCTGTCTCTTTTAGCATAAATTCTTTTTGCGATCCAAATTGACAGATTTTTACTAATTTAGAAATGTTGGCCATATAATGGTCAATCGGTTCTCCTTCCCGTTGGCTTCTTCTGTAAAAAACGTACCGTTCATACACCACGTTGCTTCTTGGATTGCAATAACTTTCATATGCTTCCATAATCTCATTTATCACCTTCTTTTCACTTTCCGTAAGTGTGAAGGTATTAAAAAGCTCTTTTGCCTCTTCTTCAGCACAGCTTAAAAACATGCAACCTATTTTTCTTCCGTCTCCTTATCGGTCTTAGTGGCAACCGAATAAACCCATACATATTTTTTAAAAAATTTACCCGATTTTCTTCAAATTTTATATGCATGTGTATATCCGATCGACAACACTTTTTGTAAAAATTGGAAGTAAAATGGCCCTGAGGTCGGGGGGCTCTCTAACAAAAAATTTAAAAAATTTACCCGATTTTATCCAAACTGCACATTGTGTATTTTCCCGATTAGAGAATTTATACGAAAAATTTTACTTTTTATGGGTTGTTTTTTTTTCTATTCCATTTTTCACAATCTTTTCTTTATTTGGACTGCGCCATGTTTTATGTGTCTTATCAAAGCCACGTATGCGATAGTACTGTTTATTCATTCGTCCCTTTGAAGCAGAATTTGCACTGCATTGAAAAGGTGACCAACGATTCGTCGAATTTATTAAAATGGTACGCATACCTGCCACTAGTTGACATAACAATGGTCAAGATTATTACAAAAGAAAGAAAAAGGAACAAAATATCAATTCAAGCTAAACGTTGGTATTGGTAGCGGACAGACGCACGCCTAAAAAGTACAGTGCAATGTTGAGCGAATCCCTTTTTCAGTTTTGTGTAGATGATAATTAAATTATTATGCAATGAATTATTATATTAAATACCAAAGAAAAAAAACTTATAAAAAAGCATTTAATTGAATCGCTTTAAAACATTCAGTGTTTTCTATTTGCATGTGAGCAAATGCTTACGACAATCTCCGGTCATAACAAAAATTTATTCTGAGGTGAATAATCAGCGCCCATCCACCCAAGGGACTCATTTACATTTTCCACCGTGGGCTAATATCGTCACCCCCACAAACTGGTTACCACGACGTGATAATACATCCACTAGCCATCTTAAAGTAAATTTGAAAAAAGCAAACCATACATTGAGGTTGTCAAATGATACAATGTGGCGATTTCAATCAAAAAGCGAATCATACATTTTGGTTGAGTAAAACATTACAGCGTGAGTACGGCAACAACAAACAGCACGCAATACATGACGACCAAGAAAAGCAACAAACAACACAGAAATCAAAAGAGGCAACAACAACAATACACCATTGACCGATCATACGATTTAGCGGACCTTTCTATCGTAGCGTCAACGGGATCTTGAACCAACAAACTACCAAACGCAGTAATGCTAACCTGCCAACAACAACGATATCAAGTCAAAGGAGGCAACAACAACCACCATCGACCGATCATATGATTTAGCGAATTTTCCTATCGTAGCGTCAACGGGATTTCCTCAATCGATGTAAGAGTATAAAAGGCCAGGAATCCAAACAGTCTTGCCTTCACTTTACACTTTACGTCAGAACCTATCCTCACGATTGAACGGCTCAAGAGCAAAGTCCTTGCCTTCGCATCCACGCTTTACGCTAGAGAAAAACATCCTCACGTTTGAACGGCTCAACAGCGAAGTCCTTGCCTTCACATCCACGCTTTACGCTAGAGAAAATATCCTCACGATTGAACGGCTCAAGAGCGAAGTCCTTGCCTTCACATCCACGCTTTACGCTAGAGAACATCCTCACGATTGAATGGCTCAAGAGCAAAGTCCTTGCCTTCACATCCACGCTTTACACTAGAGAAAATATCCTCACGATTGAACGGCTCAAGAGCGAAGTCCTTGCCTTCACATCCACGCTTTACGCTAGAGAACATCCTCACGATTGAACGGCTCAAGAGCGAAGTCCTTGCCTTCACATCCACGCTTTACGCTAGAGAACATCCTCACGATTGAACGGCTCAAGAGTGAAGTCCTTGCCTTCACATCCACGCTTTACGCTAGAGAACATCCTAACGATTGGACGGCTCAAGAGCGAAGTCCTTGCCTTAACATCAACGCTTTACGCTAGAATAAACTATCTTCCAGATACGCGGAAAGGCGAAAGAAAAGGGAGTATCCCCCCTCCTGGTACGTCGTTCTCCTTTGATAATGAGCAGAACACACACAGTAGAATATTGTATAGTTTAAAGCAAATAATAATTTTAAGTTAGCATTGTACAAATTAAACGAAGAGAAGAAGAAATAAAAAACTATTTGTTTTGCTGCGGCTTAATGGTTGTCTACTTTCCCGCAACTTAACAAGCAATTTGTTCAAAGGCCCAAATGCACCACCGTCTGAAATTAACCAAGCTATAATTACAGGATTACAGAAATATAATATGAAAACCCAATCAACGGGACAAAACTATATTTGACTGCGCAGCAACTTCGACCACTTTCACGACAATTCAATAAAAAACCAACTATGTCTGTGTTCTCCGTTCAACCAAATGCGAATGACATTTATTTTCTCATAGGTTACAAAAAGAACTAAAACTAGTTAACAAGCAAGAAGAAAGGAAAAAACTGCATTTCGGTGTAGACCAGTATGGTAAACCGGTATTCTTTCGCATCAAGAAAAATTGCAACTTGCTATCATACTGTAAGAATGGCTTACTCCGTAACATTTCCTGCCCCAGTTGAATCGGTTGATTCAATCGGAAGTTGACAAATCTTTTGTACTGGTCGAGTAATGATAGTTGTCTTGGTTTTGATGGTGACCGTTCTAACCAAACCATCCTTACCCGGATGCAGCTGCTGTATGACGCCCAGTGCCCACTGTGCTGGTGGATAATTCTCCAGTATGGGGTGCCGCTGGTGCATTAAAATGCCAATTTATAAATTGCTGCGATAGGTAGATGGAAATTACGTTTTTGTTTTCCTTTAGGTATTTGAATAGACTTCTTAATTGATTATTTGCGCCCTTAAAATTGCTACCGTTGTCGCTGTAAATGTCAGTGCAGGCGCCTCGACGTGATGAAAATCTTCTCAATGCAGCCGTGAAAGAGTCGGTGGATAAGTCGCCCACCAATTCAAAGTGAACGGCTTTGGTGCTCATACATACGAACACACATACATAGGCCTTATGTGCCTTCTGTCCTCGCCCTCTTTTCATATAAATCTTGAACGGCCCCGCATAATCAATTCCTACTTTCAAAAATACTCTAGTTAGATTTACTCTATCATATGGTAGCTCACCCATGAATTGCTCCTGTTGTGCCGCCTTATGCCTTACACAAGTGACACAATTATGAATCACCTTATTGATCAGGATTCGTGCACCAATAACCCAATATCTCTGTTTTATTAAGGTCGATAATAACGTTGGTCCAGCATGGTGATTCCTTATATGCAGCTCTTCAATAATAAGGTAATAAGGACTTTGTGATGATTGCCGGATGTTTTAGCTCATAAGAAGCTGTTGACTGGTTGATTCGGCCATCTACCCTCAGTATTCCTTGTCGATCCTGAAATGGATCCAACGATTTTAATTTGCTGTGTCGCCCGACTGCATGCTTATTATTTAGCGCCGTAATCTCTTCTGAAAATGCATAGGCTTGATGCCATGCTATGAATTTGTCAGTAGCGTTCAGTATTTCGTCTCGTTGTATAGGTAAAAGGTTTCGCTGTTGTACTGAACGCCTCATATTAGTCGTAATTCTTAGTGCCATTGCTATGATTTTGCAACATTTGAAAAAGCTGGAGTATTGTGTTAGCAGTTGGTGGTAGATATGTTGATTTTCTTGGATGACATGTGACACGATATGTTTTGGTCGAACACATGGCAGTTCCTTGGGCAACTGATATCTTGCGGCTTGCACTGGCCAAAGTCTTCTGGTTTGCTTAACCATTCCGGCCCCTTCCACCAAAGGTCAAACTCAACTAGTTTTCGTGGTGTCAATCCACGTGTAGCACAGTCCGCTGCATTTTGAGGCGATGGAACATGGTGCCAACATGATCGTCCAATCGTAGTTAAAATCTCCGATGTTCGGTTTGCCACATAGGTTTCTAATGTTCTAGGATGGTGAGATAGCCAATCAAGGACTATAGTTGAGTCGGTCCACGAGATGGATTTTTCGACTTCAAATGGTAATGTTTCCTTTATCAGCCGCAATAATTTTGTTGACAGCACTGCAGCACATAATTCCAGTTTGGGAATGGTTCGTTGTTTTAGTGGAGCCACCTTGGTTTTGGCTGTTATCAAGCTGGTGTGAATGCTTCCACTATCATCTTCAACTCTGCAGTAAACTGTGGCGGATAATGCCTTCTGAGATGCGTCGCAGAAAGCATGTAGCTGAATTGGTTTGGTTGTTGTCTTGACCCAACGCGGGATTTTAATGTTCTTGATGTCGCTGAGCTCTCTTCGTAATTTGAACCACTCATCAAGAATATGAGGTGGTAATTCCTGGTCCCAAGTTAGTTTTTCCAGCCATAAACTCTAGAATGGGATTTTAACGGTGATGATAATTGGCGACAACCATCCGAGTGGGTCGAATATCTTAGAGGCTTCTGACAGAAATGCCCCGATACTTTCCTCTTCTTCTAAGTTGACGGAAAATGAAAACACGTCTTCGTTCGGTTGCCATTGCAAGCCCAGTACCTTGATGGTGGCATCGGTTTCCAAAGTTTTTGGAGCAAGTTGTTGATCTGCAATTGGCACGCTGTCGAGAAAGGTTGTATTATTTGACGCCCATTTTCTGAGATGTAACCATGCATCGCCCAACATCGTAGTTACCTCTCGTCGTAATCTTGTAGCTTCTTCTACCGTATTGCAACCGGTCATCAGGTCATCGACGTACACATCTTGCTTTAGAACTGTGGATGAACTTTGGTATTTCGTATAATTTTCTTCCGCGATTTTTGCTAGTACTCGAGTGGCCAGAAATGGAGCAGAAGCAGTACCATAAGTGAGAGTTTTGAGCTTATATCGTTTTACTTCTTGAGTGGGCTTATCTCGCCATAATATTGTCTGATACTTAGTATCGTTTTCATCGATTAATATCTGACGATACATTTTTTCCACATCTGCGGTGAAAACTACTGCATGTTGTCTAAAACGCACCAATATGTTATACAATGGTTGCTGTATAGTTGGGCCAACCATCAGAGCATCGTTGAGTGAGTTTCCTGTACTCGTTTTGGCTGACGCATCAAAGACAACGCGCAGCTTCGTAGTAGCGCTGGACAATTTCCATGATTCCATGATATGAAGAAAACAAGTTACAGCTTCTATATCATCATTCGTAATTTGCACCATGTGGTTCAGTTCTTCGTATTCTTTCATGAAGCTATGGTATAAGTCACTAAATTGTTGATTTTTTGTGAATTTCTTTTCAATTGCATGCAATCGACTCAACGCTAGATGATACGAACGACCTAATGGAGGCCTTGGCTTTTTAAAGGGTAGCCGAACAATATATCGGCCTTCTGAATTTCGGGTTGTGGTGTTCGCGAACATTTCTTCACATGACCTTTCTTCTTCGGTAAAATATGGTTTTATTGGTAAGGATTCTTCTTCCCAGAACTTCATAAGGGATTGGTCGATGTCAATTTCACTTAGCTTAGCTAATGAACCGGAACCCGAGGTAGGTGATTTTCCTGCGATAACCCATCCAACTGTCGTATTTTGTGCTATTGGTTGATCTTCCCCAATTGAAACTTTTCCCTCAATAAGCATATGGAACATGTGATCGGCTCCGATTAACACATCGATGGGTCTCGGTTTATTAAACGATGGATCTGCTAACTTTAACTTCTGTATGGGCTTCCATTTGTCAATGTTTATGTAAGCACTAGGTATTACACTCGTGATTTGTGGTACTATCAATGCATCAACTGACATCGACTCGTTATCATGTGCCGTTAGGATGGTAATAGAGATATAACCCTTTGCTGCTCCGACATGCGTTTGCCCAGACCACTAATATTGAGATTTGTGTTCCTCGGAGGCAGCTTAAGTTTTTTGGCCCATTCCTCAGTAATGAAGGACATCTGCGAACCTGAGTCCAATAATGCACGGCATTGGTGGCGATTTCCAGCTACATCTGGTATGGTGATTATCGCTGTGGGCAATATTGATTGCTCTATGTTATCAGATGACGAAACATACGCTTCTTGATGAGTGGTATAAGATTTCGGAATAGCAGAAATCATGGTATTGATGGATTGCGAGTCTTCTGGCAGTTCCACAGTTGTGGTCGCATGATGCGCTGAGGTTGACCGAATCTGTTGTGAATCATTATTTGGATTATGTAATAATGTGTGGTGCTTTCGATGGCATTTTGTGCATCTCTTCTTGGATCGACAATCATATACGCCATGGGTGTCATTCAAACAATTGAAGCATCGATTTGTTTCCTTCACAAACATAATCCGATTATTCAACATCATTTCCTTAAATTTCGGACACTCGTATAACACATGATTGGCATTGGCACACACTGGACATTTAATGTTTCCCGTAGCTACCATACTTCTAACCTGTGACCGTAATTCTGGTTTCCTTTTCGTCATGCCCTTATTCATTTCCAAAGCATCGGTTCGTTTTAGTAGAAACTCCATTAATTGTTCAACTGTTGGAAATTCCTCCTTTACTGATTCTTCTGCCCACCTTTCCTTTGTATCGTCGTCACATTTTTGAAGGAGTATGTAAATGAGCCACGGATCTCTTCCTTCGGCTTTGTCTCCAGTAGCTTTCAGACCCCTAATAGTTTCATCTGTTTGGTCATGCAGCTTTCGGATATTAGCTACATTTCCAGTTGTAACCGATGGCAATTTCATGAATTTATCGATGAACTCATTTACAATTAAACGCTTACGATTATATTTCGCAACTAATTTTTGAAACGCCTCAATATAATTTGCGTCGGTGGGTTTCATGTAATATATTGTGCTTAATGCTTCATCACGTAAGCAACCCTTTAGGTGTAACATTTTTTGTACAGACGAAATATTTGGATTCTCATGGACGCTCGCCACAAAAATATCATAAAATGGCTGCCATTCCGTGTAATTTCCTCCGAATGGGTGAATATTCAATTTCGGTAGCTTTATTTGCGCTGAGTTAGAATGAGAGATATTCATTTTTTCATTCTCGCTAACGGAATTGTTTAACTCAGGACTTCCAACCATACTTAATTTGCGTACCCACGTGTTAATAGTTGATTTTGTCAAATAAAAATGTTCTTCAAATTCCGGAAAATCAGAACTTTCATCATCTGCGAACTCTAGCTGATGATCTACGTCTTGGTATTGTTGCATTATAACATCCAGTCTACTTAGACGCGTTTTAAGTTGCTGAATATTCGTGTTGTCGTTTATGGTTTTTACATATGCAGTCAATCGTGTCATCGATCCCTTTAAAGTTGCTAGTTTTCTTTTCAATACTGCCTTGTCCGACATATTGCAAACCATGCTCTGCTACCAAAATGTTTTGCTGCGGCTTAATGGTTGTCTACTTTCCCGCAACTTAACAAGCAATTTGTTCAAAGGCCCAAATGCACCACCGTCTGAAATTAACCAAGCTATAATTACAGAATTACAGAAATATAATATGAAAACCCAATCAACGGGACAAAAATATATTTGACTGCGCAGCAACTTCGACCACTTTCACGACAATTCGATAAAAAACCAACTATTTCTGTGTTCTCCGTTCAATTAAATGCGAATGACATTTATTTTCTCATAGGTTACAAAAAGAACTAAAACTAGTTAACAAGCAAGAAGAAAGGAAAAAACTGCATTTCGGTGTAGACCAGTATGGTAAACCAGTATTCTTTCGCATCAAGAAAATTGCAACTTGCTATCATACTGTAAGAATGGCTTACTCCGTAACACTATTAAATTCCATTCCATAAAATAAACAACTTTTTTTTATTGTAACGACTTTAGAATAAAAGGAACCCTGGTCACACTGAGCATTACCCCGGCTGGGAAAACCTCTTCACACTGCACCAAATTGTTATCAACCAACCGCAAGTTATTATCCTTAACGCTTGCAATACATACAATAAGAACAGCAAATACAGTCATTGCAAAACAAGCAACAGCAGCAGAGATTTAGAGAGATCATAACAAGCTACATCGGACAACAAAAATTAACGCGACATTAATCGTCGATTAATTTACGATTTGTAAGTTAAACGATTTCCTTCTTTATTGCACGGTACCGCGGACGATTTATTTATTTGTTCGTTTTTATTTTACCTGGTAATAACGTGACACTAATTAAATACGGTCAAATCTGACATTTTCACTTTGATTTTTTATCGATCACATTTCAATAGATTCGACGTATAGTTTGCACGGTCACCACTCGTGCGGTATTTCGTATTATTGTATAAAGAAGGAACAATAATTCAAACAAAATGAGTGTCGAAGAAAGTAAAGATACAGTCGATGAAAGCCATACAACGAACGTATCTAAAGTATCCGTTAAATGTTCTGTATTTAACAGTGACGATCCCGAGATATGGTTCAAACAGCTACAAGCTCAGTTCGAATTGAGCGGAGTGTCGAACGAAACACGGGCATTAAGTAACTGCTCTTGATTAAGAAACAATCAAATGCGTGCGCGAATTGGTATTAAAAACCCCTGAAACTAATAAATATACATTGTTGAAAACAGCAATTGACAAAAGGCTTTGCAACTCGGCTAGAATCAAACTAAACCGTTTACTTTCTGGCCTACAACTCAGCGATAAAAAACATTCGCAATCACTACGCGAAACCAGATCAGTGAGCCGGTGTTACGAAATTAGTGGTTGCAGCGATTGCCCACAAATATTCAAGAGATATTATCCTGTATGGAGGAATACGAATTGGACAAAATAGCTGCAGATAAAATCATGGAAATTCACAGACCCGTAGGCATTTATGTAGAGTAAATTAGAGTAACAAATTAAATTAACTTGTCCAATTTCTAGTTTTTTTGTTTATATTTTAACGTTTATTAAATTAAAAAGAGATATTAATCGTTATATAGTCATTAAAAAGAAAGTTAATTAAAGAGGTAAATTTAATTGCTAAAGTATTGTTTTTTCTCGTTTTTTTTCTTGTTCTCTTCTTCCCGCTTGACGACGCATGACTGACTCCTTCTTATTGATGATCTTCTTTTCGTTATATGCAAATTATTGTGCTGATCTTTTGCTGACAGGGTTCTTGACGTTCTTCTTTTCGTTATATGCAAATTATTGTGCTGAGCTTTTGCTGACAGGGGTGCCAACATTTCCTTAAGCGCAATCCACACAGCCGTCATTACGGCTGCCTCAGACGTATCATCATCACTGGATTCCTCATTTTCAAATTGCTTCCATGGTTTTAAGATATCTGCAGCTGCAGATGTCATTTTGGGACCTTCACGACACCCCACCTTTTCTAAGTCATAACGATCATTTTCCTTTATTTTTATTATTTTATAGGGTCCTAGAAACTGAGTCCACTTTAGAGCTACTAAATCCCCGAGACGATATTTCCAAGGTTGTTTTCTCTTTCTGTCAAAATTGTTTTATTATCGATCTGGACTTTTCTAATTTGCGGTCCTGCAACTTCCCTCATTTCTTTCCGACTATCTTCGAACGAGCGAAAGGGGAGTGTCAAACTTTTCTATCGGACTTAGTATGCCTTCTTCTTTTCCATGTTTCCTTGCAGATAAAATACATACGACACAATCGTTCAAAACACCCTCAACCTTTTTTGCTAAGCTTGGTATAAAATATTGCTGTTTAACGATTTCCTCAACTTTTGATTTACCGAAATGTCCTTGATCATGTATGTGGGCTATGATTTGTCTCTGTATCCCTTTTGGTACGAGCAGAAGATAATTTTCATCGATAAACTTGTACAAAACATTGTGACGAACAACGTAATCTTCATATTTACCGTTTTGGGCAGCCTCTTGAATTAGCCGGCAATACTCATCTTCTCCTTGGAATTTTACAATTATTTGCATTAGTCCGGCTTCAACAGCTATTAAAACAGGATATCTACTAAGCGCGTCCGCATGTTTCATAGTGGCTTCTAGGCGATGCCTTATGACACAATCAAATTCAGCTATCTGCAAATATGCCCAATATGCTACACGACTGTTCAAAACTATTTTGGTCATAGTAAGTTGAAACGCTTTACAGTCCGTGAAGATTTTAAAGGTTCAACTAAGCAGGTAAATCCTTAAACGCTTCAAGGCCTTGACTATGGCCAAGACTTCTAGTTCACAACTTGAATAATTTTTCTCAGCTGCCGTCGTTTTAAAGCTAAGAAAGAATACCGATGGAATTTTTGGTCGTCGTGTCTTTAAAGGAGAACGGCACCATATCCAACTTAACTGGCATCCATACAAAGTTGCGTCTCTAACGCTAGGTCGAACAATTTCAATACAGGTTCTGCACAAAGCGCTTACTCGAGGGCTCTAAACGCTGCTTGCTGTTCCTCTTTCCAACAGAATGGAACTTCGGCTCTTGTCAAGATTGCAATGATTGCATATCCTGCGATGGAAAAATCCAGTTAATCCGAGAAAACTCATTACGTGCTTCACATCGTTTGGGGTAGGAAAGTTCTTCACAGCAACTGTCTTGTTTTGTGATGGGCGAATAATCCCGTTTTCGATAACATGCCCCAGAAACTCAACCGATCTTTTCAAAAACGCTGACTTCTTCCAGTTAATAATAAGTCCATTTTCTTCGGATATTTTTAAAATATTTTTAAGCTTTTCGATGTTATACTCTTCATTGTAAGCTGGGATAATTAGATCATCCATATATAAAAGGATATAATTATTTCGAATCTGATTTTGGAAAATTTTGTTTATGTATCTTTGAAAAACGGAGGGCGAGTTACAAAGACCAAATGGTACTTTAAGGAATTTATAGTGTGCAACCGGCGTTACAAATGCTGTGTATATTCTACTAAGCGGTTCGATGTCAACATGAAAGAATCCATTTTTTAGGTCCAAAGTTGTAAATACCTTTGCCCCATATAGATTTTCGAGAATCTCCTCTATATTTGGTATTGGATACCTATCTTGCACTATCTTTCTATAGTCCAACAAAACCTCTTGCTTCCATCTTTTTTCTTTGCTAAGATTATGGCACTAGCAAGGTTTGAGTTGCTCTCTTGAATTATACCTTCTTCTATCCATTCGGAAATTTGCGTCATTACAGCTTCCCGTTCTACAGGCGCTAACCGCTGTGGCCTTTGATGGACAGAGATTTCATCGTCGAGAAAAATAGTCATTCTAACAGAAGACTCTTAAGGTTTAACTGGATCATACATTTTCAATAAAGTTTGTAATTCATTTCTTCTATTTGAGTCTGAACCGGATCACAATCTATGAGATTAACCGATGCAAAAGGGTCGTTCTCATTCCTTTTGTATATAGCAGGTTTTCCTTTGTCCACAATGAGCATTACATTATTTAAAAAATCAGCACCCAAAAGTATGCTATAGCTTATCCAATTGTTTGGCACAACATGAGATACTACGATATAATTGTTGGAATTGACTTCAATGCCAGCAAATGGGACCAAATGGGACTTTCAGCCATCAACTGGAGGGCTGCCATATTTTCTTAAAGATAGCCCTCGTGCGATCATATCATCAGATTCCAATTGATGAAACAGATATCGAAAAAACGGTCACAGATCATTGCGGTCCAAGGCATAGCTTCTCGCGACCATTTGTGTTGCGCATTTATATTTTTGGACACAAATGGAAGGGACCTACAATTTAAGGCCGGATCCGAACGACGAATTGAGAAGCTTTCCGTGACAAGTTTTTACTCTCGGAACGTTTTTCACCCATTCGCGAGAGGTGGGACACCGTGAAAAATACTTTCGTTGTTACTGCGATTCGAACCACGAACCTCCTGCTTAGAAGCCACGCGCTTTTCTACTGAGCCACGGTGCCCAGTAACAATAGCGTTGAGCAATACTACCAATCAGTTAACCAACAATTGACATTAATTCTTAACAAAATTTCAAGTATGGATATTGCACAGGATACAATGCACATATTAATAGAAGCGGAAACCATTCGTACCTAATAGACCCGAACCGATGGAAATCGATCAAAGCCTACGCTCTAGAGGAATACATCACATAAATAGACCAAAACCCGCCAACCATTTATTCGGAAAAAGGCCGACAGATCAGAATATTCCTTCTTCATTGATGCCAGTACATCCAAGAAAAATGCAAAGAAACTTCCATGTATCAACAATACCAACTACCTCCAATCCCTATCCCGAACCAATCAATAATCCAAACTCAAGCCAACCAAATGAAAAAATCCATGTTACCTCAAAAAATTCCGATCAATACGCGTACCATAACCAGTCTGTCATCGATGCTTATAACTTCTTAATATATTCCATGAATACTCTGGATATCGGAGACGAGTCGCTTAATGACTATATTTCAAATCAAAACGTCTACGATGACGAACTAAACGATTACGAAGACATTAATTTTTTAGGCTAACAAGCTTGTCCTTACCATACTTCGAACGTAAGACGAGCGACGGCAAAATTTTAAAATTTCTAGTCGACACATGCTCAAACAAGAATTATATTCAAAAAAGTTTAGTTAAAACACCAATTCCCAACAATCAAAGTTTTTTTGCAAATTCGGTCGGAAGCAAAGTCGAAATAAGCCACCACACGATGATAAATCTTTTGGTATTAACTCAGTTAAAATACAATTTTTTATCCTACCGACACTTAAATCCTTCCATGGAATCTTAGGCAATGACAGTCTAAAACACTTGTCAGCTGTTATCATCACAAAAAAATATATGCTAATCAAAAACAAGCTTAAAATTCGACTCAAGCAACAAATATCAGAGTCAATCAATTCTGTCACCATCAGGGACAGCCACATGTCACAAGGCCAAAACACCGAACTCAGTAAACTAACAGAAATATACTCAAATCGAACCAGATGAAAAATTAACTTTTACTACAAAAGTTAAATGCAGAATTAGAACATCAAATGAAGAACTGATCTATACTAGATCTTATCCATACCCCATGTCTTTAAAAGACGAAGTGGATAAACAAATAAACCAACTTTTAAAAGACGGCATTATAAGACCTTCACGATCTCCGTACAATGCACCAATATGGGTCGTACCCAAAAAAGCTAATGCTTCAGGTGAAAAGAAATATCGTAATATTAGTAATCGAAAACTTAGCTATCTTAGAAAACTCTGTTACTATCTCCGATCGCTACCCGACACCCGAGATTAGCGAGGTTCTATCCCAACTCGGTTAGAATAGAATTTTCTGTGTAATTCATTTAAAAAGTGGTTTTCACCAAATCCAACTGCACGAAAATGACATTGAGAAGAAAGCCTTCTTAGTTAACAATGGAAAGCACGAATTCGTTTGACTTCCATTCGGGGTAAAGAACGCACCGTCCAAATTTCAAAGAGCACTGGACGAGATTCTGCGAGAACATATAGGCAAAATATGTTTTGTCTATAGACAAAGACGAGGATTCTCACTCTCGATACCTATCCACGATTTTCAAAACCCTAAAAGATGCAAGTCTAAAACTTCAGATGGATAAATGCGAATTTTTAAAAGACAATATAGAATTTTTGGGATTCATCATATATTCCAAAGGTATGAAGACAAATCCGAGCAAAGTAGAGGCAATAACCCAATTCCCATGCCCAAAGACACTTAAGGACTTGCATTTCATAAAATCAAAATTCTCTAGTTTTCGATGACGTAATTCTCACTTTTCCTGATTTCAAAAAGAACTCTACCTCACGACAGACGCTTCAGACTATGCTATAGTTGCAGAGTTGCTATACAGAGTGGCGGGCAGTGTGTGTGATTGCTTTGTCAATCGCTTAATTCTTAACTGCTGAAAAGGCATAACACTAGCAGCGGTTTGTTTTGAGTGGTTTCATTGTCCCTTCGCATCACGGTTCGTCTTGATTCAGTCGGAGTGTGTCCAATATAACTGTGTGCGGATTCAGGGTTGACGTGTGTAACATTCGTGGGCTTAGATCGAATCTCTCGGCCACGTGCGTCCATTTAGCAGACCACAAACCTGCTATTCTGGCACTAACAGAAACCCAGGTTAATGCTGATTCCGACGTTTCGGATTTTAGTTGGCCTGGTTACAACTTAGTGCCAGTATTTTTTTCCCACCGCGGTCTCGCAATATATGTACGTAGTGATATTGCTTACCAAACCCAAGCACATTTCAATCATTGTTCCAACGCGGAATTCAACTTCATTTGACTCAAAGTCAAAGTGCGTAAGCATATCATTTACTACTGCTTCATATACAGAAGCCCCAATTTAGACAGTGTCTCAATCTGTAGTGAGTTAGATGCACTGTCCGACTCTATCACTAGAATTTTTTCAATTGATCCATTGTCTGAAATCGTAATTGCGGGAGATTTCAATATTCACAATTCTAGTTGGCTTCGCCATTCAGGCTTAACAACACCGCAAGGAAAGGATGTTGAGTTATTTGCTGATTTTAACCATCTCACTCAGCTTGTGAATGAGCCCACTCGAATTCCAGACATTGTTAGTCATAACGCTAATACCCTTGACTTGTTTCTTACTTCTCTTCCTAACAAATACACCGTCAGTGTATTATCGCCTCTAGGCTCTTCAGACCATTGTGTAGTATCAGCTAAATTCTCGTTGTCAAACGACACAGTTAAAGAAAAAACTTCTAAAAGAAAAGTATGGCTACACGAAAAAGCCAACTGGGATGGCCTCAATAATTTCTTTAGAAGCTATAACTGGCCACTTAACGCCAATAGTGGTGTGGATGCCACTTCTGATACGATCACTAAAATAATCCTCGAGGGTATGAGACAATTTATCCCTTCCAGGACAAAGTTTATTAAACCGAAGGAAAATGCTTGGTATGACTTAATCTGCAAAGAGGTTACTAGGAACCGTGAGGTATGCTTTCGGTTATATAAAAAAACCCCACTGTGGAAAACCGAACCAAATTTAGACGAGTCAGAAATTATTGCAATGCCTACCTTAAACGCGCAAAATTCGAATATGACCAAAAACTGAGGCAAAAAATACTTCAATGTCCCAAAGGAAGTAAAAATTTTTGGTCATTCGTGAAACGAATTAAAAATACTGCCTCGTCTTCAATTCCAACGCTTATTCACAATGACGTTCCAACTGTCAGCTCTATAGACAAGGCCAATCTACTTGCTTCACATTTCGCAGCTAGCTCTACGCTGCCAGATAGCGCGTTGTCGCCGCCTGTACTTGAAAGAGTTGAATCCTCTATGGGACAGATTTACTTTCGTACTCGTCAAGTGGCTAGAGTATTAAATGATCTCAACATTCATAAATCTGCTGGGCCTGATGGCATTCCCGCTTTAGTTTTGAAGAGGTGTTCTTCAACGTTGGCATTACCACTGCGCAGACTTTTCCATTTTTCTTATTCTTCTGGAGTCGTCCCAAGGAATTGGAAAACAGCCTTTATCCAGCCTGTTCCTAAAAAAGGCGAAACGTCATCTCTTTCCTCATACCGACCCATTGCGCTAACATCCATACTCTCCAAGGTTATGGAAACCCTGATCAATCGTAAGCTTATGCAATACCTTGAATCACGTGAAATCCTTAGTGACCAGCAGTACGGTTTCGTAGGCAGCGCTCTACAGGTGACCTGATGGCTTATCTCACTGAAAAGTGGAACCAGTCTATTCACAAATTTGGTGAAAGTAAAGTCGTTGCACTCGATATTTCCAAGGCATTTGACAGAGTCTGGCATCAAGCTCTTTTGTCGAAAATGACTGCTTATGGAATTAACAACACCCTGCTCGATTGGACTATGAACTACCTTTCTGACCGTTCAATCCAGGTCGTATTGGACGGATTCAAATCCAATGTCCACCGCATAAACGCCGGTGTTCCTCAAGGCTCTGTTTTATCTCCGACACTCTTTCTGATTTTCATTAATGATCTCATATCCACCACCTCTAATCCAATCCATTTCTTTGCTGACGACAGTACTCTTAGCTTTTCATATGACTTCTCGCTTTCTGCGCGCCCCTCTTCGGCACAAGTGGAACTTGAACAACAACGTATGTTAAGCACGTTAAATTCTGACCTTGACAGCATAAAAAGGTGGGGCCTAATTAATAGAGTTGAATTTAACTCTTCTAAAACCCAATGCTGTCTTCTGTCGTCTAAGCGTAATTTAAACCCCCAAACTTTAACCATGAATGGATCTTGCATCAAAGAAACTGAAAAACTCTCAATTCTCGGTATGTGTGTCAACAACAAGCTTCGTTGGAATGACCACATATTTGCCATCGCCAAAAATGCTGCGAGATGCTTAGGTTTCCTAAAACGGTGCAAGATGTACTTCACTCCTTCAGATCTGGCTACTATTTACAAGGCGTATATTCGCCCCAAACTCGAATACAATTGTATTGTCTGGGCAGGTGCTCCCAAGACCTCATTGCATCTACTAGACAGAGTTCAGAACCGCGCGTTAAAACTTATTGGTGATGTACATATCGCGAAAACAATCGAATCGCTTGAACATCGTAGGAATGTTTCCTGCCTGTCACTGTTTTATCGCTTTTTCCACAAGCGGTGTTCAAAAGAAATATCCAGATGCATCCCGCCCATTCTTCAACCCATCCGTAATACCCGTGCCTCAACTCGAGCTCATGGGTCCACCATTCTATCCTATCTTCGCCTATCTTCGGACGTACTAACCAATTCAGAGATTCCTTCTTTAGCCGCACGATAGTTATGTGGAATGAATTGCCTGATTCTGTGTTTCCGCATTTATATGATCTGCAGTCGTTTAAGACACGTGTGCATAGACATCTCATCCTTTCCTCTCCCTAATTTCCTAACGCCCACGCTGTGCTAAGCATTATAAGGGTGCAAACCCCTTTAGCGTGTGTACATTATAAAAAAAAAAAAAAAAAAAAGATAAAGAATCTTAGGCAATATTCAAGAAATTTACCCCATCCATTTCAAATACAGAATCCGATTCGTCAGGAAATTAGTTACAGACTTATTTGATGAAGAGCAACAAGAATCCTAAATCGTCAAAGAACATAAAGCCCACAGAAATAACAAATAAAATAAATTACAAATTTTAAGCAAATTAAATTTCCCATTTATTCCTAGGCTGTTGTTAGTTTTATACGAATTCTCAGCTTTTAAAAATAAACACTGGAAGTGCAAAGATTCAAAATGAATCTTTCAAAATAATACATGTAATCGATGTAGAAGTTTATGAAAACTTCATAAAGCGATAAGAAACGGTAATATCATATCCTTGCTTTCGAGATTCAAAGAATTTAAAATTATCTAACTGGACTAAGAATTAACGTAAAATCAAAAAGATCATTAGACTTTATAGGCACTACGTGGAAATGAATTGCAGGAAATCCAGATCATCACGACTATGAAATACTAACAAACAAGAAGAGTAACATACTTACGAATAATAAAAATCAAGTTGTCATAAATAGATTACCGGTAGTTAAAATAAACGAAATTTCCTATTTAACAAATAACATACTTAAGATATTCAAGGAACAGGAAAATATAGAAAACCATATTGTAACGAAAATTAAATATAAGTTAGAATTGATAAATGAAGAAATCATTAATAATGCATACGCAATGAGCACCAAAAAGGTGCTACAGGCGAATCTGCATCATGCTAAGGGGGCGTCCGCAACACTTAGCAAAAGATTCGTCGAGGAGAAAATAGCACTTGGCCTCATTCAGGAGCCTTGGGCTATTAGCGGACAAGTGAAGGGTCTCAAGGACGGGAAAGGTAAGTTGATAGTAAAATGTGGGGAGGCAGTGCCAAGAGCGGCCAGCCTTATCAGATCTAATATTAACTTTCTTCCCATTCCAGAATTTATAACAAGAGACCTTGTTGCCGTTCTAGTGGAGGTTCCGACCGAGAGGGGGAAACATAATATAGTATGTGCCTCAGCATACTTCCCCGGCGATGAAGAAAACATTCCGCCAAAAGAGGTGCAAGATCTGATTACGCACTGCAAAGCTCGGAACATCCAATTCATTATAGGATGTGATGCCAACGCACACCATGAGGTTTGGGGCAGCAGCGGTATCAATCGAAGTGGTGAGTGTCATTTAGTTTAGATCATTAAGATCTTCACCCCAGATAAGGTTAGATGGGCAGTAGGCTCCTTCAAACCATTCAAAGCCCCTGGTGGGGATGGCATCTTTCCTGCTCTTCTACAGAAGGCGATCGATGCAATCCTCCCAAGACTAATTTTATTATTTAGAGCTAGCTACAATTCGGGATATATCCCTTTTGTCTGGAGACAGGTAAATGTGATTTTTATCCCCAAACCTGGCAATAGGCCTAGTGAGCTACCTAAATCATACAGACCAATCAGTCTAACATCTTTTGTCCTGAAAATCATGGAGAGACTCATTGATGTTCATATTAGAAGCAGACTAAAGGTGTCTGCTCCTTTGCACTCAAGTCAGTTTGCATACAGAAAAGGCAAAAGCACAGAACGTGCCCTCCACTATCTGGTTAAAAAGATAGAAGGAACGTTTCGATCCAAGGAGGTTGCTTTGTGTGCATTCCTAGACATTGAAGGCGCCTTCGATAACTCTGGCTATGACTCTATAGAGAGAGCTATTAGTAACAAGGGTATCGAAACCTCGACCAATCTATGGATTAGGGCTATGCTCGAGAGTCGAGATATTACTTTTTCCTCAGGAGTGTCAGTGTCTGTGACCGCAGTAAAGGGATGCCCCCAAGGAGGAGTCCTATCTCCCCTTCTGTGGTCACTGGTCATAGACGATCTCTTGGCCAATCTACACAGATCAGGCTACATCGCCATTGGCTATGCTGATGACCTAGCGATTATTATTAGGGGCAAACACTGCACGACTATTTCTGCTGTCATGCAACGTGCACTTTTAAAAGTTTTAGACTGGTGTAGCAGGTAAGGGTTATCCATCAATCCTTGCAAAACGGTTCTAGTGCCTTTCACTAAAAGAAGGTTGATTGACTTAAATCCAATCACCATTAAAGGCACCACTCTAATGTATTCCAGCGAGGTCAAATACCTCGGTGTTATCTTTGATAAAAGACTCAACTGGAATGCTCATATCAAGTCTGCTACTAAACGCGCTACAAGCATACTTCCCCGGCGATGAAGAAAACATTCCGCCAAAAGAGGTGCAAGATCTGATTACGCACTGCAAAGCTCGGAACATCCAATTCATTATAGGATGTGATGCCAACGCACACCATGAGGTTTGGGGCAGCAGCGGTATCAATCGAAGTGGTGAGTGTCATTTAGATTATCTTATTAGCAATAATGTAGATATTGTAAACAAGGGCTCTAAACCAACCTTTGTAAATGCGATTCGCGAAGAGGTACTAGATCTCACACTCGCGAGTTCATTTATCTCAAATTCTATTGTTAATTGGCATGTGTCCGATGAGGCCTCGCTGTCAGACCATCAACACATCAGGTTTGACATTCCAGGCGCGTTGGAACATGACTCTCCCAGATATGATCCTAAGTCAACGGACTGAAATCTTTATCGAGGACTAGTCCTCTCCAAATTAGATTTGCTTGTCTCACCTATTGACTCTATAGAGGCACTAGACGAGGCAGCTTACATAGTAAATGATCTACTGCTTACTTCCTATCATGGCAGTTGTGTCGTCAAAACTAACCTTTGTAAACGCAAAGTTCCTTGGTGGAATGACATACTGGCCAAGATTAGAAGGAAAGTTAGAAAGCTCTTCAACTCTGCTAAACGCACGAAGAGTTGGGACGAACACAAGTCCGCCCTTACAGAGTATAACTCTGAATTAAGACGATCTAAACGGGCCACGTGGAGGAAGTGTTGCGAGAATATCGCTGAAATGCTAGCAGCTGCACGAATCCACAAGGCACTTGTTAGGGATCAGACAAATAGTGTGGGTCTGTTGAAAAAGACTGATGGCACCTACACGATGGACCGTGAGGATACACTGAGAACACTTCTGCATGTTTATTTCCCCGGCTCGTACAACAGTGTACCACACACAAATTCGAACACGCTTGACCGAAGGGTTAATATCGCTAGTAGAACTAATAGTTGATCTGGTAAGATCTTCACCCCAGATAAGGTTAGATGGGCAGTAGGCTCCTTCAAACCATTCAAAGCCCCTGGTGGGGATGGCATCTTTCCTGCTCTTCTACAGAAGGCGATCGATGCAATCCTTCCAAGACTAATTTTATTATTTAGAGCTAGCTACAATTCGGGATATATCCCTTTTGTCTGGAGACAGGTAAATGTGATTTTTATCCCCAAACCTGGCAATAGGCCTAGTGAGCTACCTAAATCATACAGACCAATCAGTCTAACATCTTTTGTCCTGAAAATCATGGAGAGACTCATTGATGTTCATATTAGAAGCAGACTAAAGGTGTCTGCTCCTTTGCACTCAAGTCAGTTTGCATACAGAAAAGGCAAAAGCACAGAACGTGCCCTCCACTATCTGGTTAAAAAGATAGAAGGAACGTTTCGATCCAAGGAGGTTGCTTTGTGTGCATTCCTAGACATTGAAGGCGCCTTCGATAACTCTGGCTATGACTCTATAGAGAGAGCTATTAGTAACAAGGGTATCGAAACCTCGACCAATCTATGGATTAGGGTTATGCTCGAGAGTCGAGATATTACTTTTTCCTCAGGAGGAGTGTCAGTGTCTGTGACCGCAGTAAAGGGATGCCCCCAAGGAGGAGTCCTATCTCCCCTTCTGTGGTCACTGGTCATAGACGATCTCTTGGCCAATCTACACAGATCAGGCTACATCGCCATTGGCTATGCTGATGACCTAGCGATTATTATTAGGGGCAAACACTGCACGACTATTTCTGCTGTCATGCAACGTGCACTTTTAAAAGTTTTAGACTGGTGTAGCAGGTAAGGGTTATCCATCAATCCTTGCAAAACGGTTCTAGTGCCTTTCACTAAAAGAAGGTTGATTGACTTAAATCCAATCACCATTAAAGGCACCACTCTAATGTATTCCAGCGAGGTCAAATACCTCGGTGTTATCTTTGATAAAAGACTCAACTGGAATGCTCATATCAAGTCTGCTACTAAACGCGCTACAAGGGTCCTATGGGCCTGCAGAAGACTTTACGGCAGTACTTGGGGCGTCAATCCTAAGATGATACACTGGATTTACACGATGATGGTGAGACCCATAATCACGTATGCGGCCATAGTATGGTGGCCCAAGGTACTCGAGCGGACAACGGCAAACGAGCTTCAGAAGCTCCAAATAATTGCCTGTCTAGGTATTACAGGTGCTATGCGTACCTGCCCTACGACAGCATTAGAAGCTATCGTAGGTCTTTCGCCCCTTCAAATCTTCATTAGGAAGACGGCAGCTAGATGCGCTATAAAGCTGCAACTAGAATATAAGTATAAACCAGGCGACCTTGTGGGACACCTGAGAATTCTCAACTTAATTCCCGAAAGAGACATGTTCTGCACAATACCGGACGTTATGGTCAGGGAGTACTGTTTCGGAAGGTTATTTGAGGTAGAGATCTCAGACCGCGCAAGCTGGTCTAATGGTGCTCCGACACTAGACGCTAATGGTCTGGTTTGGTTCACTGATGGATCAAAGATGGAATCTGGAGTTGGTGCTGGTGTCTACGGACCAAATACAAAGGTCTCGATACCAATGGGAGACAGTCCAACGGTCTTCCAAGCTGAACTCCATGCCATAGAGATCTGCGCCAGGTTAAACCTCAGTAAAGGCGTTAAAGGCGCAAGAATATATATCTATTCAGATAGCCAGGCAGCACTCAAAGCTCTGCCGTCCAATTCAATGGACTCATTAATAGTCAAAAGCTGCTACGATGCATTGCAATCTCTGGCCAGAGACAACAGGGTCAAGCTCGATTGGGTACCAGGTCATCGAGGTATCGCAGGCAACGAAGCCGCAGATGAACTAGCTAGGGCTGGTTCGGAAACTGCATTCATAGGACCTGAACCATTTTGTAGCGTCAATTGGTGTGCCGCCACAAAGGTGATAAACTGTTGGGAGGCAAACTTCGCCTGGATCATTGGGTAAATACCCCGGGGCTAAGGCAATCTTAACAACTGATCAGACCCTATTCATAAAGGTAGCATTATGAAACTAGTGAGTTTTTTAACTGGCCACTGTGGCCTAAGATATCATCTTAGCAAAATGGGTGTGGGCTCTGTGACAGAATGTAGATTCTGTGCGTAGGATGAGGAGTCATCCAAACATGCGGTTGCCCAGCACTTATTTGGTTAAGGAAACGCATATTCCATAAGGAAATATGCTCAACAGCGGAGTTGAAAATCTCTGCTACTAAGGACATATTATCTTTTATTAGGAAAGCTGTATGTCTATTAGATAATTAATTGCCCTATTGATACAATAGGTCTTTTAGGTCGCGGTGTCAGTCACTTGAACTAGGGTTTTCAAAAAAAAAAAAAAAAAAACGCAATAGATTGGGCCAAGCCCAACATCGTGAATTCATATATTTTAAGTAATAACGAAATAAACTGAAAAAGTTATTAAGACTGAAAATTTTCCATATGTAAATGTAGATGAAGCTCTAGAATTTGCCAACATAAAAATTGCATCTGATAATAAATATATAATATATATCCTAGATTTACCTACAAGCGAAAGTAATACTTCAAATCTTTTGATATTAAAATCCGTAAAGAAAAATAACATAATAAATAAAATTTCATATGAAAATGTTTTAGAATGTAGAAATAAAATCTTTGAAATAATTAGAGAATGTAAGAAATACAATGAGTTAGCCATATGCAATAAAAAAATATAATAATTATAAGCACTTCTGCCTGCATACCAAATTCATGCATATCGGGTTTCAACGCAGGAGTACCATAGCCTATAATCCGGCATGCAACGGCATGGTCGAACGATGGCACCTTGAAAGCTCGAAAGCGTCAATCATGTGTAGTAACAATCCCCAATGGAGCAAATCCTTACCTCTCGGACTACTAGGCTTGAGAACCGTACACGGAGAAAAATTACGCCTTCCAGGGGACATTTATTTTTTAAAGATCTGAAGACTTTCTCGCGTGTCCTGGTCCGTACAGACGCAGTGCGCAGGGCGTTGTATCCACCATACCAGAGCCCTTACCGGGTAGTGCGCCGTTCCGAATAATATTAGACTATTGTTGTAAAAAGCGTCGAATCAAATGTGTCTATAAATCGGTTAAAACCTTGCTTCACTGAAATCAATGGATCAGACAATAGGGACGACGGCGATCAGTAGTCCAATGTAAACCCGTCGGTCGAAATCTCTAACAACCTTCACAAACCTATTAAAGATTCTGTTTCACAGCTTACCCCAAACGTCGAAAACTGTAAACAAGTTGCAAAAAATATTCAACTTTGATAACTCACAGAAAGCGAGATCGCAAACGTTCCTAACGTTCACTAGGCGTGTGGTAGTGTGACAGCACAATAAATTACAAGACGAACGAAAATCGTTTAAATTTAAATAACAAAAAATTAACTGCAAGTGAAAATTGCGAACGTTAATAACATTAATTATTTACAAAGAATAATTTGCAAGTGAAAATTGCGAACATAAATTACTTTAAGTGGAAACAAAACAACAGAATTAAATATTTAAATAAATTCTAAATAATATTTTTAATAAATAAATAAACATAATGGAAATAAATAAAACAACCCATAAAAATTAAAATTTTTCATCTAAATTCTCTAATCGCAGAAATTGATATGGGAGCCCCTCGGTCCTGGGCCATTTCGTTTTTTATTGTAGGAGAAAATCATCGAAACAAACATTTGACATCAGATGTTAAAATTGAAAAAGCTCAGATCATTTTATTCTGAGCACTTAGAGCACGCTCATACTCTGAGCAAATAAGAAACACGAACATTTATCTTGAGAACTCTTTGACTGCTCTGAACTAATTTATGAAAACGCCAAATGACAGAATATTGCGAAAACTTGTTGTTCTATCTGTAAGTTGATATCGACAACAAAAAAAACGACATCAATAAAAATACAATTCAGTATATAATAAAAATGTAAGTTGAAGTAAGCATAAACCATGTATGTCTCGTTTCATTTGCTGGGTTCATTTGTGCGTGCGCTAAGATTTCTCTCTCTCTCTCTCCACCACCACCAAAACCATGCAGCGCAGCCGACTGCGCAGCACACACCGCACACAGTCCATAAAGGGCGACGAATTTCTGATGCCAGTATAGATATTTAAAAAATGTATAAGGGCCTTGCGGCCGAACCCGGGACCCGATCACTACCAAATTTTCGAAAAAGTATTGTTTATTAGGTATACACATGTGTTTAAAATTTGAAGAAAATCGGGTAAATTTTTTCAAATTTTTGTTTGGGAGCCCCCCGACCCCGCAGCCCGAGGGGCCTCAAAATTTAATAGAAAGTGTTGTCTCCGGAAATACACATGTGTGCAAAATTTCAATAAAATCGGGCCATGGGAAGTGGGTTAAAAATTGATCGCAAGAATCCACGACAGACGACCGACCGACGACCGACGACCCACGGGCAAGTGAAGTTAATATAGAGAATTTAAAAAGGACATAATTGTGAAAACCCTTAAATCAATAAGACCATTTAATGGAAGGAAGGAAGATCTGGCGCAATACATTAAGAGCATCGAGTCAGTAAGCGGCTATCTAAATGAATTTGGAGAAGACGAGCAGCGATTATTCTTTATGAATCTACTGCAAACCATCGAGGGAGACGCCAGAACAGTGCTAAGGAAGACAGAAATCTCGACGTGGGAGGAACTAAGGACAGCACTAATACAAGAATTCGGTGAGAAGGCACAAATCCCAACATTACTCCTTGAATTTAATAATTATAGATATAAGAGTAGTGTTAAGGAATATTATAAAAATATAATTAATCATTTGTGTAGGATTAAAGACCGTATATGTCTCAGCAACGAGGCAGAATCCCTTAAAACAATATACAATAGCGAATGTGAAAGACAAGCTTTTGAAGTTTTTCGAAATGGTTTGCCACCACATTTTCAAGCGTTAATTCTCTCGCGCGGGGTATCGAAAATAGAGTCGGCCTTTTCACTACTTATTGAAAATAATTTAACAGATGAAAGTACATCTGTTGTTCCGAAATCATTACCGCGTTTAAGTCAAGTTTCGGTTCCTCAAAATCAACGTTTACAAACTTATAGACCTCAATATCAATATCAAAATAACAATTTCCAAAATTATAGATCCCAATATTCTAATAATAATTTCCAAAATTACAGATCCCAATATCCTAATAACAATTTCCAAAATTATAGAACCCAACATCCCAATAATAATTTCCATAATTTCAACAATGGCCAACACCAAAATTCTAATAGGCCAAATAATAATTCTAACTATCATAGTCCTATGAAAAGATTCAGGGAAAATGATAGTAACCAATCAAGAATTCGAAAATACGGTGAACCGAGACCAATGGATGTTGATGGAGAAAATTTTCATCAACCAGCCTCGGAAAATTACCCTACATTAAATTAGAAGTCTCTGACAAAAAATATAAAGTGTTAGTAGATACCGGATCTACTCTAAGTTATGTAAACCCAAATTTATTAAAAACCCCTGAATTAAAAACAAAAAGTAAAATCATTAAAACAATGACGGGTAGTACAACAGTTAACAAATTTCAACTTATTGACGCGATAGGAATTTTAAAAGGAAAACTAAAATTATACGTACATAAATTCAGTGATTATTATGATATCCTCTTAGGCAACGATATATTAAACGTGTTGCAAGGTAAAATTGACTATGTTAGTAAAGAATAGTATATTACAGAACGAGCAAGGAAAGTGGAGTTTATCGTGCGAGGTCGAAGCTCGGCAATCTAACGAGCACGATGATCACTTTTCTGCAAGTCATGTACGCTATTTTTCACGCGTCCAAACCGGTTTTTTTTTGCTAAATCGAGATAGAAGCAGAAATGTTAGAATGTGTGTTCGCTGTGACTGCAGTAAATAACAAAGAAATGAATTTTTCACGCGTCCAAACCGGTTTTCCTGCTTATTCGAGAGAGAAGCAGAAATCACAGACGACAAACAAATTCTTGCTCATGCGCAATGTGTTCGCTGAGATTGTAGTAAATAAACAAAAAACGTTTATATCATAACATAACTAGTGTTGCTATGGGCTACTTTCGAGGCTAGTTTATAGCGTACGAAGCAGTCACTTTCGTCTATGGGCGTGTGAAAATAATTTTAAACGGAATTAAATATAAATTGCTCAGTGAAAATGAAGCAGAAGAAGAGGAAAATTATAATACCATATTCGAGAACCAAAATATAGAAATACAAAATGAAACGAACGATAAATTTAGATTAGAACATCTAAACAGAGAAGAAAAATCAATGATAAACCAAGTACTTAAAGAATTTGGGGATATTTGCTTTCGTGAAGGTGAAAATTTGACATTCACGAATCAAATTAAACATAATATCAAAACAAAACACGAGGACCCTATCTAAACAAAATTGTATCGATATCCTCACGTTCATAAGGAGGAAGTAGAGAAGCAAATAAAGGAGATGCTGGAACAAGGTATAATACAACCTTCGCAATCACCATATTCAGCACCAATTTGGATTGTCCCAAAGAAAATGGATGCTAGTGGAGAAAAAAAATGGAGAATAGTCATTGACTATAGGAAGTTAAATGACATTACTATAGATGACAAATATCCAATCCCAAATATTGATTCTATTCTAGAAAAATTGGGTAAGTGTATGTATTTCACAACACTTGATCTTGCAAAAGGATTTCATCAAATCGAGATTACTCCAGAAAGTATGGCAAAGACAGCGTTCTCTACGTCTGATGGACATAATGAATTTAAAAGGATGCCTTTCGGTTTAAAAAATGCACCGGCTACATTTCAAAGACTTATGAACAATGTTATGTCTGATTATATAAATAAAATATGTTTAATATACCTTGACGATATTATTATTTTTTCAACATCCCTACAGGAACACATTGATTCCATTAGTAAAATATTCCAAAGATTTAGGGAAGCCAATCTTAAAATACAATTAGACAAATGCGAATTTTTAAAAAACGAAACAGAATTTTTAGGACACGTTATCACTATAGAAGGAATAAAAGCTAACCCAAATAAAATTAAAGCAATTTCAGGCTATCCCTTGCCCAAAAACCAGAAACAAATAAAGCAATTTCTGGAAATGACCGGATTTTATAGGAAGTTCATTAAAGACTTCTCCAAAATCGCAAAACCTCTAACAAAACAATTAAAAGGTGATGTCAAGGCAGTAAATTTTCAATCTGATGAATTTAAGAAATCATTCGAGCAACTAAAGCTTTTAATCAGTTCAGATCCTATTTTAAAACATCCAGACTTTGAGAAACCTTTTGTTTTAACAACAGACGCTAGTAACTTCGCAATAGGGGCTGTACTTAGCCAAGAACATCACCCCATTTGTTACGCAAGTAGGACGCTTAATGAACATGAGCAAAATTATTCTACTACCGAAAAAGAACTATCGTTTGGGCAACAAAATATTTTAGACCTTACTTATACGGTAAGAAATTTAAAATATTAAGTGGCCAAAGAACCAAATGCAAAATTACAAAGGTGGAAAATAAGATTAAACGAGTACGATTTCGACATAAAATATTTACCAGGAAAAGAAAACTATGTTGCGGACGCATTATCGCGAGTCAACATAGAAGAAAATATTAATAATGAAGAAGATAATGACGCTCGACGCTACAATACATTCAGCATTAGAAGATAACACTTCACACATAGGAATTTCAGAAAAAACGTTGAACACATTTAAACATCAGATTATATTTAAAGAAACACAAAGAACAGGGGTACGAATAACTAAAATCCAGGATAAAACAAGATATGAACTTAAAACTGAAAAATTCACTGACAATTATTTCAAAGAAATGATTAAAAGATACATATTAGGAAAATACGTTTGTGGTATTTATTTTGATGACGATGATGGATTAACCATTTTCATAAAGTGTTTTCATCCATTTTTTTTTACCTTCCAGTAATATTAAAGTTCTACGAACGCGACGAATAGTAGTAGACATAGAGAATTTCGAAAAGTTTAAGGAAATCATTTATCAAATACATTTGGATGGAATTCATGCAGGCATAAATAAAGTAATTAAAATATTTGAGGAAAAATACTATTTTTCAAATTATGCTAGGTTAACACAACAAATTATAAATGAATGCGAAATGTGCAATACATGTAAGTTCGAACATCAGGCTACGAACAGACCTTTTAAAGTGACACCACCCGTAACGGAAAGACGAGAAAAATTTGTCGTAGATATTTGGGTTTGGGAACAGCAGAGTTATCTAACATGCATTGACCTTTATTCGAAGTATGCAATGGTAGAATTTGTATCTTCACGTACCTGGTTAGAGTCAAAGAGAGCTTTGTTAAAAGTATTTAATACAATGGTTGTACCAAAAACAATCAAAATGGACCAAGATCCATGTTTAATAAATGAACTTATGAAAAAATGGTTAGAAGATTTAAAAATTAATATAGAAATAACAACAGGCAAGACAGGAATTGGCGACATTGAAAGGCTACACGGTAGTCTTAACGAAAAATTAAGGTTAATAAATACAGGATCAGACAAAGAATTAAAATTATTAGCAATTGAACAAATAATATTCACATATAATCATACCTTAAAACATAATTCTACATTCTACAGACGTCCTTTTGAGATATTCTTCCAAAACAAAGAACCCAATGTTGACCCACAAATTGTTAAAGAAAAAAGAATAAATAATATTAATAAGAACAGAAAAGAACACGAAGTAGATGCAAGATATTTGAAAAATAAAAGAAATATAAAATCAAATAATCCGTTTATTAGAATAAAACATCCAATTAAACAAGAAGGAGATCATGTAGTTGTTAGAGTAGATAAACAAGGCAGGACTAGGAAAAAGTTTAAATATGATTTTCGTAGGAAAAATAAATCTAATACCCATAATAATTCTAGGGACCCGGAAAACGAAACCACCCAGAAAACATAGTTTCAAGAAAATGCACATGTTTTTAATATTCTTAAGTATTACAACTACATCAAGCCAAGTAATCGAGATCCAAAAATTAACTAAACAACAAGGATATATAGTAACGCAAATAGGAAAACAACCAGTAATCAAGGACTACAATGAATTAATTTATACAATTAACAAAACAGATCTATTACTTACCTTTGAAATTTTAAGACAAACTTATATTAAACACGAATACTTACAAATAAAATTAATAACTAAACACATAAACGAAATTCAATCAGAAATTCAATTATTCGAATCTAGTAAAAATAGGAATAAAAGAGGTTTGATTAATTTATTCGAAAAAGGATTTAAATATTTATTCGGCACTTTAGACGATGACGGCCTAGTAAGAATAAATGAGAGACTAGAAAATATTGAAAATAATGTTTTAACCAATGACGACACTGACTCACAACACATATCAACCAAGAAATTAACAATCTAAATAAGCTTAATAATTTAACTAACATTCTCATGGATAGGATAACTAAATTTAGTGCTATAGACTCTTTCTTTAATTCTATCATTGAATATCATAACCACATTAAAGAAATCCAATTATCAATAACTTTAGTTAAAATTGGCATAGTCAACCCGAGACTATTCGATATTGAGTCATTTGAACACATCAATACCCTTGAGTTAGAAACGATTAAAATATCCTTATGGCAGAAAAACGAATTATTAATTTTTATTTTATCTTTACCTATATATTCGGATCCTAAACTAATATATAAAATCATTCCTATCCCCAACGAACGATTTGAATAACTCGATTTTGACAATCTAAACGAAAAATTTATTCTAGAAAGCAATGATACTATGATAATTAAAAATGGCAAACTATTTCTGATTAACAACAAATGCATTAAAAATATAATGAATAATAATAAAGTGAATTGCAATCTCAGAATAAATACTATAGAAGAAGTAGTTCGATTAAACGAAAATTCCATAATCACCAAAAACATAAAAAACAAGAATTAATTAATAACTGTGAAATAGTAAGAACAAATGTAATTGGTAATAATTTAATTAAAATTGAAAACTGTAAAATTCAATTAAATAACAGAACAATAAAAGCCACTTGGTACAACAAAAATTAAGATTTTATTTTACCAGAAATTGACAAAATTATACATAAAAATATTTTAGATAACATTACTTTACAAGAATTACATTTAAACCACAAAAAGTTTGTAAAACATACTTCTTACGCAGGAGCAGTTTTTATTATAATATGTATTCTTCTTATCATTATATATATATACATACCTCAACATTGTAAAACCAAAGAATCATACGAATCGTAATATTAAATTTAGCCACGAGGACGTGCCTCAATCTAAAGGGGGGAGGAGTGACATACCCACAAATCCCCAAACATCTAAAAACATATTCTAATGCATAATTGCGCACAACTTTGTTGAATAAACCCCTAATTAATTTCTCGCGTAGTCTTGCATACTGTTCCGGTTGCAGAATCGTTTGTGTATTCAGGTGGGCAGAATCGTAGCTGGACCACTCGTTCATTTAAATCTATTTATAACTTAATAGTCTACACGCGCTTTGTATCTTGGCTTATGCAATATGCATGATTCTTTAGCAACCGAGGTTTCTCTATAAATTAGAATTGTAAGATCAGATTTACTTTAGATTTAGTTCAACCATCAGATAATAAAGTCACCATGCTGTAAAAGTTTTTGTGCGTTTTTATTCTGTCTCATTCTGGCAAGTTGGCCGGAATTAAAACTAAATTTTTTTAGTATAACTTCAAGTAAGTTACATTTTTCTAGTGAGCCTGTTTCACCCCGAGAATAAACTACCAGTGATAACTCTTTAGAGTCTGCAGCGTTGGGCTATTACATTTCAATTACACCACCAGATACAAACTGACTGCGAAGCATTACAACGCGGACGCATTGTTTGGTTTGCCAATGGCCTTAAATAATTATCGTGGTGTCATATTATTACATAATTAATCCATCCGAATTGTTATACCGGAGAAACTCCGAAACCAAGTGATCCCAATGTTAAAAATTCTTCTGCCTTGATTTCTGAAAACTGAACTTTCATCTTTAACTGAAATAATATCTTTGGCTAGCAGATTTACAGAAGTGGATTTTTTAAACAAAAGTTAAGCAAGCAAAGAAAATAAGTCTTCTGGAATTGATGAAATCCAGCTAATTTCCATTGTGTCGGATTTGTTTTGAAGCTTTGATAGTTGGAGTATTTCATTGCAGTTGATGTTTTCTTGCATCTTATTTATTTGTGCCATCTTATTCGGCAACAGATGGTTGTTCATTCATTCTTCAAAAAAGCAGTTACGTAAAAATAATTTTTTATACAAATTTTTCAATTTTTTAAATAATTTATTTATTTGAGTAGTTTTTAGAAGCAGAATTTTTATTGACTTTCTGACTCAGTAGCTGTGCGTGCCTTTTTCGTTTGTTAGGCTTGGTACTACAAACGAATCAATAACGTTTCACTGTTGAGTGGTTGGTTTGTAGAAATTCTTCTTATTTTTGTTATTTTTAATATTTTTAATTTTTTATTATATTCTTATCTAATTTTACATATATTTTCATTATCTTGCCGTGTTCGGTATTTTTACTTTTCGAAATGAATTCTTATTTTGAAATTCATTTCACAAATATTCGCGGCATTAAAGTAATTTTAACTCGATCGCAGCACATCTCGACGCGAATAAACCTGCGATTCTCAGTTTATGTGAAACGCAGGCCTCTTATTTGGGTACCCCAAATGATTTTCATTGTCCGGGGTATTCTCGTGTCGACTGTTTGGTTCCACATCGTGGGGTTATTCTTTTTATTCGTGATGATATCTCTTTTAATGTACCTAAATTTATTATTCCAAACAGTAATCCCATGTTCAATACGATATGGATTGAAATTAAAATTTCAAACAATTCGATGTTTATTTGTTCCATTTATCGTAGTCCTAATTTGTCACCTTTTGACACTAAAATTGAGTTTAATTACTTATCAGAAACTATAGACAAAATTTACCAATCCTCACCATTTTCAGAATTGGTTGTCTTGGGCGATTTTAATGTCCACAATGATTCATGGTTGACCTATTCGAATGGTAGAGATAGTTCTGGTGAAACTGCAGAACTTTTTTCAAATATTAACCTTCTCACCCAACTCGTTGAGAAGCCAACTAGGTATCCCGATACTTCTGGTCAATCACCTCACCTTTTAGATTTATTTCTAACTTATATGCCAATGAAATATTCAATTGATGTATCTGCTCCATTAAAGACTTTCTGACCATGCTTTGGTAGTAGCCAAATTTTCATTAACACCAGCCATTATAGAGCCTACTCATAAAAGGCTACTCTGGCACTATAAAAATGCAAACTGGGAGCACCTGAACCAATTTTATAGCTCATTTGATTGGTCAACCTGCTTTTCCAGCAATAATCCTGATGAAGCATCTCAACTTATCACGTTTACCATTTTGCTAGGAATGAAAAATTGCATTCCTTCTTCATTTAAAAAAAAACAATACTCGTAAGAATAAACGTAACTTGTAGGTCAGCAGTCGCGTGTAAAAACGCAGCCCATTTGGTCTACGTTAATTGCACTTCTGAAGAAAACCTTGTAAAGTTTCGAATAGCTAGAATCAGATCAAACGCTATATTGAAAAGGTCAAAATAATATATGACCTTAAGATTCGAGATAGCATGCGAAAAATTTTGAATTCTGATTCAAACAGTCGAAGCTTTTGGTCGTTTGCTGCATTGGTTAAAAGAAACTTTGCAGACAATAATTCGTCTATTCCTTCTTTATTTCTTAATGGTATTCATTATAGAACTGATATTGAGAAAGCTAATCTCTTAGCGTCTCATTTCGCTGGTGCTTCTACCCTTCCTTTAACTAACCAAAGCCCTCCAATTCTCCCAAATCTAGGTCCAGGTATGTCTAAAATCTATTTCCGGAAACGGGTTGTTTCAAAGATTCTGAAAGAACTTGACCCCAATAAAGCGACTGGCCCCGACGGTATTCCGCCAATAGTATGGAAAAGATGTCATCATACTTTGGCAAAACCGCTTAGCAAATTGTTTCATCTCTCAATGAAGACAGGTGTTTTTCCATCTATTTGGAAAATAGCAAATATTCAACCCGTTCCGAAAAAAGGTGTTAAATCGACACCTACGAACTACCGTCCTATTGCTTTGTTGTCGATTCTATCGAAGGTAATGGAATCTATCGTTAATTTCAGACTAATGAACTATCTGGGTTCGAATGTTCTTTTATCCGATGTGCAGTATGGATTTCGTAAAAATCGCTCTTCAGGTGAACTCATGACGTGCATGACTCATTGTTTGGAGCGAAGCATTGAAAACCTAGGTGAATCAAGCGTTATATCCTTAGATATTTCTAAAGCTTTTGATAGAGTATGGCACGATTGTCTTATTAATAAGATTCGTACGCTGAGCTTACACTCCTCTCTAATTGCATGGATTGAGAATTATTTATGGAACCGTAAAATAAAAGTTGTATTAAATGGTATATCTTCAGCTTCACATGGGATCAATGCTGGCGTACCTCAAGGGTCATCCTTGTCGCCCACGCTCTTCTTGATATATATCAACGACCTGTTGTCTTCTACAACCTGTGAAATCCATTATTTTGCTGATGATACAACATTATCGGCTTTCATTGAGTTTGTCAGTCAAAAAGAATGCAATTCTCGCTTGATTGGTTCGCGTGAATTAATGAATTTGACAATTCTGTCGAATATTCAAGTCGTTCTCGATTGGGGCATTTCTAATAGGGTAGAATTTAACCCAAATAAATTTCAGTCTTGTCTTTTTTCTCAGAAGACAGTTCAACATTACGTTTCACCTGTTATAAATGGTGCCCATATTGCGAGATCAGATTCACTTAAGTTGTTAGGTTTAAAAGTATCAAGTGATCTTTCCTGGAAGGATCATATTTTTGAAATTTCAAAAAGAGCTAGCCAATGTTTAGGCTTCATAAGACGTTGTAACTTCTACTTCACTCCCTCTGAAGTATTAAGATTATATAAATCTTATGTTAGACCAATGTTAGAATTTAATTCATATGTGTGGGGTGGGGCTCCTAGATAGCATTTGGTTCATCTTGATGGAGTTCAAAATAGAGTTATTCGTTTGATAGACGATGTAACCATTACTTCGTCTCTTGATACTTTGGAGCACAGAAGAAATGTAGGAGCTTTATCTGTTTTCTACAAATTTTACAACGGTAAATGTTCGTTAGAAACCCGTTCTCTAGTTCCAGGTCCTTTTGTCAGTAACGTAAACACTCGTTTAAGGACCAATCAACATAGGTTTGCCTTAAAACTTTTTTCATGTAGAACCCAACACTTTAAATCCTCTTTTTTCCGAGAGTCTCTTCGATGTGGAATCAATTGGTCGAGCCCGTGTTTCCCGAATCGTATAATCTGCAGGCCTTCAAATTAGCCGTTCACAACTTCCTGAAGGATGAAGGTTGAAGTATGAAGTGCTCGTAAGCTGTTTTATTAAATATCATTTATTAAATATCAAAAAAAAAATATTATTTACATTATTTTTTAAGATTTGTAATATTTTCTTGGTCAAGGTTTTTTGTAGTTTACCCTGACCATGATTCATTGATAAAAGTATTTGGACTCGCGTCGTTTTAGTTTCGTGTTCGTTTTTTCGTATTGCTTTTTCAATGAATCAGGGAGAATTCTGAGAAAATAAATTGAAACCGGCTACAAACGTGAGGAATGTGATGTATTGTTGTTAGATTATATAAATAAAAAGACCGATGATTAATATATATTACCGATTAAACAAAATAACTTTTATTATAATTGTATAATGCGTGATGTTTGCAATATGAACAAGGAGGAAGTGAAACAAAAAACATAACATACTGAAAAGTCGAACTACTTTTAGCTTTAACTTTTCACTATTGTCGCCATCTATTAACGATAATACTAATTAAATTGAATTTAAACTACGTTATCCAACATTCCTCCTCAAATTTAATTACGTTAATGTTTTTGATTTATTTTAGTCCACACAAATTGCGAAAATAAGCCAGTTTGGTTCCAGATAATGGCTTTGTACACATGTCCGCAATCATTTCTTCCGTTGGACAATATTGACATTCAACGATCCTCTTTTTTATGCAATCTTTAGTGAAATTACATTGTACGTCAATATGTTTCGACCGGTTGGTGAAACCTTCCCGAAAAATTAGTGCTAAGCAGCTTTGGTTATCTTCATACATCACAGTTGGATCGACGACATCTATTTTAAAATTACGCATAAGAGCACGTAACCAAATTACCTCACGGCAAGCCTCTGTTAAAGCTATAAACTCTGCTTCGGTTGAAGATAGAGCTACACAAGTTTGCTTTTTGCAACTCCAACTGATAACTGATCCAAAAAACATAAAAATGTAACCGCTGTTAGATTTTCTATCTGATCGATCTTCGGCCCAATTGGCATCTGCGTATCCAATCAGTTTTACATTGTCACTACCATTTAAAATCAGCTTCAATTTTATGGTGCCTTTCAAATATTTTACCACTCGCTTTAATTCATCCCAATCTTCTTGAGTTGGATTAATTGTTTTTTGAGCTAATATTGCGACACTTGCTGCTATATCAGGACGTGTATTAATTGATACAAACAAAAGACATCCCATAAGTCTTTGATATTCAATATTATTTAACAATAATTGAGATGATGGACCCTTTTGATATTCGACCTTCAATGGCATTTTAGAACATTTCGAATTTTCCAATCCAAATCGTTTGATAATTTGATTTATGTAAGATGTTTGACTTATTTGATAGATATTATCAATAATTTCCACTTCAATTCCAACGTAACATTTGATTTGTCCTAAACTGTCAATTTGGAAACTTTTATTGAGATTATTTTGGACTTCTTTGATTTCGTTGATTTGCTTACTGGCTACTATTATGTCATCAACGTATATAATTATATAACAACTGCCATTTTTATTATGTCTGGTGAATAGACATGGATCTTCGTCACTTTGCACGAAACCAGCTTCGACCATAACTTTATTGAGCGCCAAGTTCCATACTCTTGCTGATTGTTTTAATCCGTATAGGCTCCTCCTTAAATGACATACTAAATTTTTGTTTTCGACTTCAAAACCCGGCGGCTGATTCATATAGATTTCTTCTTTGAGCTCACTATTTAAGAATGCGGTTTTTGCATCTAGGTGATGTACCAATAACTTCTCTCTACTAGCAATCGTCAATAACAAACGGAATGTGGTTTGTCGTGCCACTGGTGCAAATACTTCGTCGTAGTCAACACCAAATCGCTGCGAAAATCCTTGAGCAACCAATCGAGCTTTGTATCGCACAACGCTGTCATCCGCATTCGATTTTAGTTTAAAAACCCATCTACATCCGACTGTTTTTCGATCAGCTGGTAATTTAACAATTTCCCAGGTGCCATTTACTTTGTGTGCATTCATTTCGTCGTTCATCGCTTGTAGCCATTCATCTTTATGGTCAGAATTTAAGACATCGTTAATTGTTTTTGGCTCAGAAACAATTAAATTAACTTTATTTATATTTTCGATTAACCGCTTCGGTGGAACACCTTTGTTGACTCTTGATGATCTACGAATACTTAAATAATTTTCGTTGTTGCTTTCATCCGCTTCTGATTCATTATTTTGTTGGTCATCTGGTTCATTTTCTTTATTGTCCGAATTATGGTTATCATCGTTTTCTTTATTTGCATAATTTGATTTGATTTCATTGGGATTCGATTCGATTGGATCGTCGGCAAAACGCACGTCACGACTTATTAATAATTTTCGTGCAGAACGATCATAACATCTATATGCTTTAGATTCCAAATCGTAACCCATAAAAATTGCTTCCACTGCTTTTGAATCCAATTTGCTCCTTTTCTCTTTTGGTACATGTACATAGCATTTCTGTCCAAATATATATAAATTTTGCAAATTTGGCATATTGCCGCACCACAACTCATATGGTGTTTTTGGAATCGACTTAGATGGCAATCGATTTTGGAGAAATGTTGCCGTCATAACTGCTTCGGCCCAAAAAATATGATCTAAATTTGCATTGGCTAACATGGAACGTGCCATTTCAATCAAGCTTCTATTTTTGCGTTCCGCAACGCCGTTTTGCTGTGGCGAATATGTAGCTGTATATTGAATGCTTGTTCCGATACCTTTAAGATAGCCAACGACTCGTTTATCGGTATACTCTGTACCTCTATCAGATCTGATGATCTTTGGATATTGCGAAAACTTTGTCTTTGATAATGCTACATATTCCTTTAACTTATCAACACATTCAGATTTATGCTTTAGTAAATAAATCTTCGTATAACGTGAAAAATCGTCAATGAATGTAAGGATGTAACGATTACCATTGTGTGATGCAGTCTGCATCGGACCACATAAGTCTGTGTGTACCAGATCCATCGGTGCCTTGGTTGACGTCATTGAAACTTTCGGAAATGGCGTTCTCGACATTTTCCCTTTTAGACAGGATTCACAAATATCGCTGCAATTGCATTTTCTGACCTTCATACCGCTCACTAAATTCTGATTGTCCAAATGCTTTATGATATTTATATCTCTATGTCCGAGAATTCGATGCCACTGATGTGCACATAGAGTACGCTCACCGTTTACCATATCGACCTTATGCATTTGCCTCAGACGGTATTGATTACCAAAAACCTCGCCAATATTATTGATTTTATTATTCCTCTTGATGAATACTTCGTTTTTGGTAAATTCAACATTTATACCTTTTCTTGCCAATTGTTTCACTGACAAAATGTTAGACGAAATTTCCGGAACGTATAAAACATCTTTTATTATGGCTGACATTGGTTTATTTCTATGATCGCAGAATTGGACATTTACTGTACCTTTACCTATCGACCAGTATTCTTTATTATCGGCAACACGAATGCTTTCATTATAATTTGAGATAAAATCAACAAAATCTCCTTTGTTATTGCTAATATGACACGTAGCTCCTGAATCAATAATCCAGTTACTTGATGAGCCATTTTCCTTATGTGTCACTATAAACAATTGATTATTGTCTGAATTGTCAATTGTATTCGCTTTATGCATCTCTGTTGAATTCTTCTTATGTAACTTCTTTTTGGACCACTTTTCATATTTTCTGCATTCACTTTTAATATGGCCTTTCTTTTTGCAAAAGAAACATTCCAAGATGCCTGAATCGACTTTCAGAACATTACCACATGCGCCACCAGATTGATTGTCACGATCCAATTTGTGTTTATACTCTTCAATCAATTTCGCTTGCACAATTTTTAAATTTAACTCGCTTGCTTTTTGTGTTTGTAGCGCTGTAACCACAGTATCATAGCTGCATGGTAGTTGTCCAAACAATAGACCGATCTGCCATTTTTCAGACAATTTCTCTTCACCGAGTGCATCTATCCTTTGAAACATATCTGTCAGCCAATGAATATGCTTCTCCATGTTGCCACCTTCATCGAGTTTACGTGTGCAAATTTCTTTAATTAATTGAACGCTATTACTACCTGCACTTTTTTCGTGATATTCCATTAATGCGTTCCACATCGATTTAGCAGATGTTAAATGGTCTCTTATATGCACAAATTGACTGTCCTCGATATTTAATCCAATACTCGAAACTGCATTCGTGTTTGCCTTTGTCCATTCAGGTGTTATTGGTTCTGGAGCATCAGATATAATCGCCGTCCACGAATTTTCTTTTTGCATTAACAATTGCATTCGTAATTTCCAATTGAAATAGTTATCGTTGTTTAATTTATCGAAATGATATTTTATTTCGGTAGACATTTTATTTTCCTTTACACCGCAGTAGACACAATTAACAAATTATATATTTAAAAATTTTCTTTGCTTGGGTCAACTGGGCCCATAACCTGTTAGATTATATAAATAAAAAGACCGATGATTAATATATATTACCGATTAAACAAAATAACTTTTATTATAATTGTATAATGCGTGATGTTTGCAATATGAACAAGGAGGAAGTGAAACAAAAAACATAACATACTGAAAAGTCGAACTACTTTTAGCTTTAACTTTTCACTATTGTCGCCATCTATTAACGATAATACTAATTAAATTGAATTTAAACTACGTTATCCAACAATTGTAAATCACATTCCTTCGATTTTTATTCTATTTTGAATTTGAATTTTTAATAAAGGGCTTAGCCCAACTTATTGCCCTGACGCAAGTCATTCAGGGAGGCCTCCCTTGGCAATGAGTCTCTATATATATATATAAAAAAAAAAAAAAAAACTAAATAAAATTTCATATGAAAATGTTTTAGAATGTAGAAATAAAATCTTTGAAATAATTAGAGAATGTAAGAAATACAATGAATTAGCCATATGCAATAAAAAAAAATATAATAATTATATAAGGTTTCAACGCAGGGGTACCATAGCCTATAATCCGGCATGGTCGAACGATGGCACCTTGAAAGCTTGAAAGCGTCAATCATGTGTAGTAACAATCCCCAATGGAGGAAATCCTTACCTCTCGTACTACTAGGCTTGAGAACCGTATACAGAGAAAAATAAATAAATAATAAATTCCAGGGGACATGATACAATCGTCATAATTTTCGACAAAAAATCCAGTTGCCATCACGAAACGTTAATAAGTCCAAACATTTCTTTTTTAAAGATCTGAAGACTTTCTCGCGTGTCCTGGTCCGTACAGACGCAGTGCGCAGGGCGTTGTATCCACCATACCAGAGCCCATACCGGGTAGTTCCGCCGTTCCGAAAAATATTAGACTATTGTTTTAAAAAGCGTCGAATCAAATGTGTCTATAAATCGGTTAAAACCTTGCTTCACTGAAATCAATGGATCAGACAATAGGGAGGACGGCGATCAGTAATAATAATAATAATAAAAATATTTGGCGCGACATTGGCGGTCCAAGGCCTAACTTCTCGCGACCATTTGTGCTGCACATGTTAAATTTTTGGACACAAATGGAAGGGACCTACAATTTAAGGCCGGAGCCGAACGGTGAATTGAGAAGCTTTCCGTGACAAGGTATTAATTACTCTCGGAACGTTTGTCACCCATTCGCGAGAGGTGGGACACCGTGAAAAATACTTTTGGTGTTGCTGGGATTCGAACCTGAACCTCCTGCGCAGCAGCCATGTGCACTACCACTGAGCCACGGCGCCCACGACGGCGATCGGTAGTCCAATGTAAACCCGTCGGTCGAAATCTCTAACAACCTTCACGAACCTATTGAAGATTCTGTTTCACAGCTTACCCCAAACGTCGAAAACGGTAAACAAGTTGCAAAAAATATTCAACTTTAATAACTCACAGAAAGCGAGATCGCAAACAACATCGCGATCAGGTCGCGTTATCAGACGACCTTCTCGGTTCAGGTAATCGTTCCTAACGTTCACTAGGCGTGTGGTAGTGTGACAGCACCAGCGTACCTGCTGACCAACGATTCGTCGAATTTATTGAAATGGTACGCACATCTGCCACTAGTTGGCATAACAGTCATCATGATAAGAAACTACCAGTGATAGCTCTTCAGAGTCTGCAGCGTTGGGCTATTACATTACAATTACACCACCCGATACAAACTGACTACGAAGCATTACAACGCGGACGCATTGTTTGGTTTGTTAATGGCCTTAAATAATCATCGTGGTGTCATATTATTACATAATTAATCAATCCGAATTGTTATACCGGAGAAACTCCGAAACCAAGTGATCACAATGTTACATAAGGGACACTGGGGCATTGTTGGGACGAAACAGCTTGCGCGACGTCATTGTTGGTGGCATGGCATTGACAGCAATTTATAAAAAGCCATCAGAAGATGCGATAACTGCCAGCCGGCTTCGCCAAGCCCTCCACGAAAATTCCCAAGTTGGCCCGCCCCACATCGTACATGGGAGAGTATCTACTTAGATTTTGCGTGGCCATTCAGAATTATATGTGGTTATTGCGCTGAGAAAATATACGTATGTGGTCCAGATAAGCTCAATTACAAGTCCTACAAGACGTGTTTGCTACCTAAGGTCTGCCAATGTAATAGTTAGCGACATTGAACGTATTACGTTTCAAAATAAATTCGAACCATTTGTACTAGAAATGGAATTGATCATCTCACCATAGCTCCTTTCCATCAGTCATCTAATAGGGAAGCTGAGAGATTTGTTCGCACCTCCAAAACATTCAACACTATTGTGGGTACTACGCAATATGGTTAAATTCAACGCTTCCACAACCCAATGCTGTTTTCTGTCGTCCAAGCGTAATTTAAACCGCCATCCTTTATCCATGAATGGATCTTGCGTCAAAGAAACTGAAAACTCGCAATTCTCGGTATGTGCATCAAAAAAAAACTTCATTTGAATGACCATATATTTGCTACAGCCAAGAATGCTGCGAAATGTTTAGGTTTTCTAGAACGGTACAAGTTGTACTTCACTCTCTCAGATCTGGCTACTATTTACAAGGCATATATTCGCCCTAAACATGAATACAATTGTATTGACTGGCAGGTGCCCCCAAGACCACATTACATCTACTAGACAGAATTCAGAATTCCCAAGCGGTGTTCAAAAGAACTATCCAGATGCATCCCGCCCATTCTCGAACCCATCCGCAATACCCGTGTCTCCACTCGAGAGTCTACCATTAGGCCTATCTTCGGTCATACTAACCAATTCAGGGGTTCCTTCTTTAGCCGCACAATAATTATTTGGAACGAGTTGCTCTGTGTTTCCACATTTGTATGATCTGCAGTCAATTAAGACACACAATGCCCACGCTGTGCTGAACATTATAAGGGTGTAAATCCCTTGAACGGATACAAACTGTTTCACACTGTCCCTTTCTGGCAAGATAGTCGCTTCAATTATATTGCCCAGCATCTTTTTTACGCACAGTCTTGTGCCGTTGCAAAGTTTTGGCCAGTCGAGATTCCGTAGTAAAATAACTGGAGATTCCACTGTAAATAAAAGATGATTTAGTGGCAATCTAGACAAATCAAGTGAGTTTAGGAACTCCGTTAGATAATAAACTTCCACATCAGCATCTACTACGGTATCGATAGACTTTTATTCAGTGACTACGCCAATTAACATGGCAAGTATTTGATTGTTTGTTTTGTGGATGTCTCCATTTTTAGCAGCAAGAATGGCCCTTTCTCGCAATGGGTTCAAAATGTGATAGTTTTTAGAATCAGCCGGATATCCAATCAGTTATCAACATCCCCCTAGAGCTGTCTTTAACATCACCATTCAAATCAAAACTATAGAATCGACACTAATATCGGTCACCACCCATCACAGTTATCGACATTCCCATAGAGCTGTCTTACCATCACCATTCAACTCAACGACCCCGAACACTATAGAATCGACACTAATATCGGCCACCGTCAGCATTTAACCATCAGCATTTAACCATCAGCATTTAACCATCAGCATTTAACTCAGAGACCCCGAAAACTATAGAATTGACACTAATATCGGGCACCATCCCCCTGCGGGTATACATAAATTACCATTACTAACACCCCTCCACCAAACAAAAAACCTGCTGCCACCACCCACAGTATTTTTCATTCCAGATTGTAAGTTATATGTATACCAAAATTGGTTAAATTTGGTGGAGGCGTTCCAGAGATAGTTAGGCACACAAGCAAACATATAAATTCTTTCTTTTATATATGTGATTTAAATATTAAAGATTACGATTATAAATTTTAGTTTACAATTATAAATTGAATTTAACAAAAATTTTACTCTGTTTGAATTAATTCTTATTCAACGCGTTGGAAATACCTCTCTCTCTTCTCATACGGGAAGACACGGCGTGTGTGTAACAAACGTCTGTGCGAAATCGGGGGTCATCTTAAGGTAAAACCAATAAATATCAACCGTTGTGAAAAAGATTAAGGAGTTGTAGTGTTCAAAAAGTCAAAAGTTATTTATTATATAAATTTTTTGATGATTTTAGTAGATTCAAAGCTAATAAAGAACCACTTAAGCTCAATTACATTTACTAATTTGAAATTTTTTTATAGCTCTAAGATAACAAGCTGAGGTTTGCAATTTTGTAAAAAAAATTTTCAACTTTTGTAGGCCTCCTTAATACGAAGTTGCTATTAACTCAAGTTCGTGGCATTTTTCCTAAATTGTTAAAGCATGTTGTAGCACTGATTGCGCTATAACTTCATTCCAAAATTCAAGTAATGTGCACGGAAAAAGAAAATTAAATTTCTTATAATTTTGGTGTAAAAACACTTTAATTTTCGGTTTTTTATTCGTCTTGTAAATGTGTACAATTTTTATAATTTATGTAATATTTATGATGTTTAATCCAAAATTACCTATTTTCCAATTCCTTTCAGCGAGGTCGTGTCAGCTTAGTCTTCAGACCGGAATCAAAATAAAAATAAAAAAAACTCAGTCGACCGGCAAAAGATAATGAATCTTTATCTTTTATGATTTTTCATGTCAGCCGAACGTCGAGTGCTGCCAAGTTTGTTAACACTGCCCCAGGTAAGCTGGTTAATTTGAAACGCATTACAATTTTTGTCAAACTGAGCCACCGCACCGAGTTTTTGCGCGGGTCTCGTATAAAGGCTGTCCATATTTGAAGAGGAAAGAGAAATGAACGTTTAAAATTCAGCCCAGCGAATGTATCTGCCATTCTTTTGTCCACTCAACTGTACAGCTTCAGATTTCTCTTAAAAAATATATTAAAAATATTTTCAATAGCACCAAGCGATATAGCGATAAATCCTATATTTCTCTTAGGTTTGCGAGTACCTTTTGTGAATTCGCATTGTCGACGTAATTATGGACGTAATTGTTATCATTGACTGCCTTCGTCGCTCTTGAATACTCTTAAGCAAACTATTGGGCATTTTTACAGACTAGCCAATTGTTTGTTGACATTATCGGTACGCCATGTGCAACAAGTGGTGTAAAGCGAGGTGGAGAACTAGGTGGAGAGCGAAAGATTTTTGCAAACTCGTTGTTTTCAAACATAACCAGACTTACTTTGCGTTCCCAGGTGCTGTGTTAGTTGTGAAAAATTTATGGCGAAGAAGATGTGGCGGACAAAGGGTGCTTTGTAATTTTGGGCTGCCAGAAAATAAGGATTTAGCTTCAAAAGTGCTCCGGAAGAATTTGCTAGGGTACCGGAAAATAAAGATGTTGCTCAAAAAATAAAGGTGCTGCAGAAGTTTAGGATGCTCCGGAAGAATTTGTTAGAGAACCAGAAAATGAAGAATTCGCTCTAAATTAAAAGGTGCTCTAGGAGATGGGGTGCTCCAAAAATATTAGCCGTGTCAGGAAATTAGTGAATGCTCCACAAGTTTTGGGCGCTCCAAATTTGAAAACTAAGGAAAAACTAAAATTAAAATAATATACACCGACACAATGAAAAGGAAATTTCACTTTAATTTTTTTACCAATTTATGTATTTTTTTATCATAAATATATTTAAACTATGTATAGTAACCAGTTTTCCAATTCCTTTCAGCGAGGTCGTGTCTACGAACAAAATGGTGGACTTAAAACCACAAAAGGAAGGAAATAGAAAAAAGATGATCATCTTTTTATTTGATGACGTTTGGTGTCGGTCGAACGTCGAGTGCTGCCAGGTTTGTTACCATAAAGCGATCCGTCATTTCCTTCTAACTCAGCATTTGCTGCACAATATTTCTCAGTCTTAATTTTAATAAATTTTAGGGTTATTTCTACCTTGGGCTGGAATATTTCCATCTATTTGAATTTGTTGCTAGTTTCCATATCATCAGCAGTAGCGCACATGGCAAATTCTCTGCCCAGTGCTCTGAATAAAATTCAAGCAACCACCAACTGTAAGACTTAGTAACTGAATTTACTTTTTAATATTTTAATTAACATAAACGACTCATAAATGTAGGTATTTAGTAATTAAAAGATCATGCTAGTCATACCAAATATTTATTTATACAATAATTAAGTGAGGTTTGACATAATTATTGAAACATTCTGTTGTCATATTTTATAACTAACCATTTATCTGCGCCAGGAACTTATCATTAAATCTGGACTGCGTTGTCAACTTTTTACTTCCAAATGTTTTGGAGCGTCGGCATATGTGAATCTTAAACGAAACGCCTCGGCAACTAAAATGTTAATTTGTCTATCTGACCAATTACAAGTTGGAAGATTTTGTAATAACAACATTAACCCCTGAAAATATTATCCGTTAATAACGTTATACACGTTAATTTAAATTTTTTACTTGGAAATCGCTTTGTCGCATTAACTGCTCCTTCCAGTGCAATAAAAACGCGGCACAGACATAAAGGTGAAATATAGCGAAGCCATCTGATTCAGCTAGGTAAGTGTCCCACAACCGAATAGTGCAATTCAACGGAAGCTCTCTTGTAAGCAAGTTGTTCATCCAGCGAAATGAAAATTGTAAATAATCAACACCATGATCTTGCAAATGTCGATGGAGCGTACCTGAAAAAAGTTTATAATAAAAAATAAAACAAATTTTTACATTACCACCAGAAAAAATGGCTCATTTAAGTAAAAAAATCGGCGGTCAGACATCGGCAGAATAGGGGGAATAACACAAAATGCACCAGAATTGCAAGTGACCGTAACTATCTCTGCCTGGTGAAAGCGCGATCAAACCTCCGCGTGGTAGCCGCCGGTAATTTTCCTTCAATGCAGGAAAAGCTGAATGATCGGGCTAGTCCCTTCAAAGTAGTGATGAGCAAACGCAAGACCAAGACCATTTCATCTCGGTCTTGGTCTTGGTCTTGCAAGTCGAGTCTTGGTCTTGGTCTTGCATTCGTGCCATTAGTCTTGGTCTTGGTCTTGGTCTTGCAGCCTGAGTCTTGGTCTTGGTCTTGCGGTCTTGCAGAATAAAGTATTTTTTGAATAATAACTATATAAGTATGTATAAATGGTTGTATGTATGTACATATTTTTGTTCTAGCATAACGTCAAAATCAAAAATAAGCATGGGGAAGAAAACTGGTACAGGCATTGAACTTGAATATCTGAAGACTTAAACAAGATATCAACGTATACTTCAACGTAGTTACAATGCCTAGTATTTATTCTTAAAACAAAGACCAAAACGAAGTTTCTACCATAAGTATTAACAGAGCAATTTCCGTTAACATGGGTTAGGGTGCACCAAAGTAAGCCTTTTCTTAAATCCCCCATAAATGATGTCAACATTGGAGATAGACCCTTACTGTAGAACGATTTTTTTCTTAGAATATACCCAAGAACCATTTCCCAAATTAATGTGCACGAATAAGGGGACACCCTATATACATATACACACAAAACTATCAACATTTAAGCTTAGCGGTTAATTCGAAAAAAAATTGTTCAAGAAAGTCTAGACTTATTCTGTCAAAGGACTCAGTCAATTTCAACATTTCTATTTGCAACTGATGCCATGACATACACGTCTTTGTTGACGTCTTTTTTTTAATAACTTGTCTAGCTTGAAAAAACATATAACAAGAAAAACCAAAAAATATAAAATTATGAGGAAATAGCAAAAAAATTCTTGTGGCCGAATTTTGTTCACACAAAACATGCAATATACTTTTTACCAAATTCGGGTGCACCCTGTACCCACGCAGTGCAACCACCAAACGCATATGAAAACAAAACAGCCAAAACAGCATCACGCCACCGGATTGACCAATCACAGCGCAGCACGCTATTTAGAATTTTTGCTGCGCAAAAATGTATAAAAGGGCGAGCATGCAGTCAGTCGCTCTCTTACTCTTAGTCTGCTTCCTGTGCAGTTCGGATCACGTGGTGGTAAGTCATTTTTAATAATTAATTCCTTTAATTCACTGACTATCGCTGCCGACGTCTTTCTCTGCTTTCGTCATTCGTACGACGCAACATCACTGTGTGGCTCCCCTACGGGTTGTTGCGCTGGTACATCCAGCAGATCGCTGCCGACGTCTTTCTCTGCTTTCGTCATTCGTACGACGCAACATCACTGTGTGGCTCCCCTACGGGTTGTTGCGCTGGTACATAAAGCATATCACTGCCGACGTCTTTCTCTGCTTTCGTCATTCGTACGACGCAACATCACTGTGTGGCTCCCCTACGGGTTGTTGCGCTGGTACATCCAGCATATCGCTGCCGACGTTCTCTCGCTGCATCCACCCTGTTACTTTGTCAAGGTATTACTCAGGACGCTCACGTCTAGGCTCGTCGATACTCACGTCAATTTGTCAAGGCATTACTCACGTTACTAACGTCAAGGCTCGTCACCATTCACGTCAGTCACGTCACTTCGTCAAGGCATTACCCACGTCACTTCATCGAAGCTCTCACGTCACTCACGTCATTTCGTCGCTCAGGAGTCCCGACTATCTCACGCCTCTCACGTCACTTTGTCAAGGCATTACTAGCGTCAAGGCTCGTCACCACTCACGTCACTCGTCGTCACTAACGGCAAGGCTCGTCACCCTTCACGTCGCTCGTCGTCACTAACGTTAAGGCCCGTCACCATTTACGTCAGTCACGTCACTTCGTCAAGGCATTATCCACGTCACTTCATCGAAGCTCTAACGTCACGCACGTCACTTCGTCGCTCAGGAGTCCCGGCTGTCTCACGCCTCTCACGTCACTTTGTCAAGGCATTACTAGCGTCAAGGCTCGTCACCACTCACGTCACTCAGTCAAGGCCCGTCGTCACTTACGTCGCTCACGTCGAGGCTCTCGTCGTCACTCAGTCAAGGCCCGTCGTCACTTACGTCGCTCACGTCATTTCGTCGCTCGTCGCCACTAACGTCAAGGCTCGTCACCATTCACGTCACTCGCGTCACTTACGTCACTCACGTCGAGGCTCTCGTCGTCACTCAGTCCAGGCCCGTCGTCACTTACGTCGCTCACGTCACTTCGTCGCTCGTCGCCACTAACGTCAAGGCTCGTCACCATTCACGTCACTTCGTCAAGGCAGTACCCACGTCACTTTAGCGAAGCTCTCACGTCACTCGCGTCACTTCGTCGCTCAGGAGTCTCGACTGTCCTACGCTCACGCATAGCTTAGGAGTCTCGACCGTCTCACGCCCACGCATCGCTGAGGAGTTACGCTCATCTCAGACTAACGCTCTCGCATCGCTCAGGATTTACGCTCGCCAAAGCCTAACTCGTGGCTCAGGATTTACGCTCGCTAAAGGCTAACGCTTCGCTCAGGACTTACGCTCGTCAAGACTCATGTTAAATTATAGGTAATAAGAAAAGAAAAATAAAGAAAATACTTCGAAAAGTCCCAAAATAGAAATTTTATTGTAACGACCCCTTGCCTCAGAACCCTGGTCACGCTGAGTTTACCCCGGCTGGGAAAACTCCGTTACAATACATATGCCTGTAAATACTACAGCAGACACAACAGTCTCGCTGAAGATCTTCTGTCTGGGTTTTTAAGTTTGGTAGTATTATATATCTACCTACTCGTATACAAAAAAACATACGACATATGAAGGTTTTAAAAATAAATATCAACAGAGAAATTACATAACTTTAAATGCAAGAGTCTTGCAGTCTTGCAGTCTTGCATACATATTTTTGGTCTTGGTCTTGGTCTTGGTCTTGCACACTCAGTGTTGGTCTTGGTCTTGCATTTTTTGCAAGAACTGAATTATTTTTGTGGAACAGATTACAAATCAACTCTGCTCCACAATATATTTCTTATGTACTTAAATATACAAATATACATATGGTGAATTTACTCCAACTTACATAGTCTTAGTTTAGTTGCTCAAAGATCATGAAGATCTTTGAACGTAACATTTTGAGATTGTACATTTCTCATAAAGGTTCACGCACCTACAGAGGATTCCACAGATGATGAAAAAGAAGAATTCTTTGAATCAGTCGAGCGGGAACTCCATGCCTGCCCTCAGTATGATGTAAAATCATTCTGGGGGTTATGAATGCTACAATAGGTAGGAGGTAGGGAGTCAGTATTCAGGCAGTACATTGGCAACCATAGCTTACACGAGAACACTAATGACAATGGATAACGAGTCATAAGATGACAGAAAGCAATAATTTGGTCCTTGCGAGCATAAGGTTTGCATGTAAAAATATCCACAACGCCACCTAGGTATCTCCTGATGAAGCCACTCGCAACCAGATAGACCACGTGTTGATAGACTGCCGCCACTACCTGAACCTGATGTCGGAACGAACGTATCGAGGTGCCAACGTCGACTCGGACCACTATCTTGTTGTATGGTGCTACGAGCGCGGATTGCATTTTCACAACAGACTGCATCCGCGAATCAGATTTCAGTCAACATGGTTGCCCTTCGCTACGAAGAGACCAGAAACCACTACGGTCAAGCGATAGGAATCGCCCTAAATGCAGGGAGAATAAGTCCTTGGCATGAGATGTCGGGCGTAGAAAAGAATGGATACGCCTTAAGAATGTTGTCATTAGTACTGCTGACTCCATCTTAGGCAGTACTCGTAGAAATCTGAACGACTGGTTCAATGACGAATGTAAGCTAGTGACTGAACATAAGAATGTTGCATACCGCAATGCAACGCGGGCAATAGAAGATGAATATAGAGCTCAGAAGCTATGAAAAAACAGTCCGCCGAAGAAAGAAATGAGCGAGCACCGCCCCAGGCGCGGAAGTTCTAACAAAGAGTCCGCGGTAAGACGCAATATACACCGCGTTGCACATAATGCAAATACAAAGAGGGTGATCTGATCGCACTTTAATGAGTTCTCGGGTCAACTGTAGCGGTGAGTCATGAGAGCAAGGACTGCACCAGGCGCGGATATACACCGCATTGCACATTCTACAAGGACAAATAATAGGATCGCCGATCTCAAAGGCATCTTAGAGCGATGGGAGGAGCACTTTCATTTGCTAAACGGCCAGCTAACTGAGGAATTGGAGGCTCCACTAATGACCGAAGACCACACCATGCTGCCGCCACAAAGTGTAGACGAAGTTAGGAGAGCGATAAATCGGCTCAAAAATAATAAGGCCCCATGATCAGATGGGATCCCAGCGGAACTGATTAAAATAGGAGGCCCCACATTACACCAAGCAATTCATGAAATAATAGTGCAAGTATGGGATGAAGAAGCGATGCCTGAAGACTGGCAAAGAGGAATCATGTGCACCATCCATAAGAAGGGAGAATGGTATAACGTTGTTCAGCGTATAAGATTTTCTCCTCTATCATTCAAGACAGCCTATGGTAGCATAGCTAGAGTTGAACTTTTTATAAAGGCTTTATAGCCATGAGAGAATTCGGCATCCCAAATAAACTGACACGACCATGACCAATGTTATAAGCCAAGTAAAAATATCCGGATCACTATCAAGCCCATTAAACATATATAACGGGCTCCGACAGCCTATGGTAGCATAGCTAGAGTTGAACTTTTTATAAAGGCTTTATAGCCATGAGAGAATTCGGGATCCCAAATAAACTGACACGACCATGACCAATGTTATAAGCGAAGTAAAAATATCCGGATCACTATCAAGCCCATTAAACATCTATAACGGGCTCCGACAAGGGGATGGGGTCTAGCCAACGTCCTCTTCAACCTGGCGTTGGAGAAAGTGATCCGAGATTCTGACGTAACGGCGAGAGGAATAATCCTCTAGAGGTCCATTCAGATACCGGCTTACGCTTACGTTGGTAGAAACTCAAAGCTGTTCATAAATGAGAGCAAAACAACGTATCTACATGGTGCCCACACGTCTGCGAGTAGAAGATCCAACATTGGTCCCTCAATTAAAATAGTGGAGCGCAATTTGAAGTAATGCAATCCTTTAACTATCTCGGGTCAACTGTAGTAGCCGATAACAGCATGGAACCAGAAATACGCGCACGATTGCTTAAAGCCAACAAAGCCTACTATAGTCTGTTAAGACTCTTCAAATCCAGAAACTTAACCATAACATCTAAGCTAGTGGTATATATACATATGGATCCGAGACTTGGGTGCTTAGCAAGAAAACATTCTGACCTCTGAGGTCTTACGGAGGCCCCGTATGTGAGAAAGGACGATTACCGAGATGTGATCTACGAGCGTTACCGCGATGTCGACATCGTGAAGAGAATTAAGCTCGGTAGGCTCCGGTAGGCAGGACACCTAGCTCGCATGAGCGAAGAGGATCCTTCATGGAAAGTCATTCGCGGTCAAGCCTACGCTGGAAGGATGGCGTAGACCAGGATGCCGGTGGAGAGACTTTCTCTGGGAGGCCAGGATTGGACTCCGGTTGTAAAGTCATATATGATGATGACGTAAAAAATTGCAAATAAGAAACAAATCTATCTAACTTTCCTTACAGGTTAGAAATATTCTCATTTACAAACGAAAAACCAAGGAAAACGCCCACAACCATTCCAGAGTAATAAAACAATTAATTTTTTTTTTTGGTTTTTATTTTAAAAATATCATCAAGAACCATCTCATCTCCTTCATTTGACTTCCAAGTTTTTGCAGTTTTTACAGAAACAAAAATAGATATTTGAATAAAAATAAATAATATGCCACGTTTTTAAAACTAACTAAAAAGTATAAAAATAATTTAAAACGAAAAACATGGGGCACATGCAAGAAATAATTAATGCATGAATAGTAGTGTTTGCCCCACGTTATGTCTGCAAACAATAAATGTACGTAATTGATAATTATGTAAAAAAAATGTTAATTGAACTACGAATTCAATACGACGGGATGTTCGCGGGAAAAAATGCGAATCAAAGGCATTTTTCCCGCGATGCGGATGCGTGTAGGAAAAACTTTACAAATATTGATTCAAGATATGTATATTAATAAAAATGTTGTGTGTCATATGATTTCAGAAAGATTACTGAACAAATATACAGGATATCAGCACTGTTCCTTCAACAGTGGCAAGCCATAATCAGGAAGGAAAGGTAAAAATTATTTTAATTGCAAGACGCATTTAGTACAATTTTCTTTTTATGATTTTTTTAGTCGCTGACCAAAAAAAATGGAAGTGGAATTGGTGATGACGTGGCGGAGGGTGATGTAGGGTCTTCTACTTTATGGCCGTATTTCGAAGTAATACACAAATACACGTCAAAAAAGGTAATTCTCCATTAAAAGTAATTCTAATAATGAGTCTCTAAATCTGATTCCTTCGCTACTATCATTTACTGTTTCGTTTATTGGTTCGATATTCTCTGAATCTTCTTACGTTTCTAATAAAATTTTTATTAATATCATCCCCGAGAATGCATATGTTATGTAATATACAAGCTACCGTAGTGATTTTGGAGCAATTTTTAATATTTTGTTCCAAGGTTTATAAAATATAATACGCCAACGATTCTTCCTTATTCCAAAAGCACATTCCACTATATTTCTAGCTTTATTGTGAACTTTTTAGACTTCTTATGGTTTTCAGTTGGATTTTTATAAGGTGTGATTATGGCACGAGGCGTATACTCCATTTCCTAATAAATAATAATTTTTTGGAGGAAATGTGTGTCGTCGAATATAAGACTATTGTGCAAAATGCGATTGTCATGCACTGATCTAGGATAATAATAATAATATTCGGCGCGATAGACCGTTGCGGTCCAAGGCCTAGCTTCTCGCGACCATTTGTGTTGTGCATGTATATTTTTGGACACAAAAGGAAGGGACCTACAATTTAAGGCCGGATCCGAGCGGCGAATTGAGAGGCTTTCCGTGACAAGATATTACTCTCGGAACGTTTGTCACCCATTCGCGAGAGGTGGGACACCATGAAAATTTTGGTGTTGCTGGGATTCGAACCACGAATCGCTGCGCAGTAGCCATGTGCTTTTCCACTGAGCCACAGTGCCCACTGATCCAAGATAGCCAAAAAAAAAACTGCGGAACATTCCGTTACTATCAGCGATAGATTGAAGCACAATACATATAATAAACTGCTGTTATTATTATGATCATAATTTTGTTTTTATTAATTTATCATCAATTGATACAATTTGTATGGGTGCCCCTCGGGTGGTTAAACAATTTTTTACAGGATCTGACCAGCCAGCCAGCCAGTCCGCCAGCCTGCCAGTCCGCCAACCACGGGCACGCAAATTTAATTGAGAGAATTTCGAAATGCAAAATTTTCCGAAATGAAAACGGCAAAGTTAAAAATACACTCAAATTTAATGGAAGTCGGAAAGAAAACAAATGTATCTTTATCCCTACCCGATACACGAAAGCGAAATAATAAAAGCGTTGTAAAAAATGAAGATTGCTACATTTTGTTCTAGCTGAGAAAAAAACCTAAAGTTTCATTTTTGAGATCGATTTAATCCTAAAATAATATAGGTAGGAACTTATTTATTGTTTAATTAAATCAAGCAACACGATGGAAAATTGAAAAGTACAAATTAAGTTATATTTAAAGCAAACAAATTAAAATTAAAGCAAATTATATTGACCGTGACTGCCGACCGACTCGTACGAAAAGTTAACAGGAACTCCAGCAGCTGTTCATCGCCACTCGCCTCGTCACATCACCATCACCACAGCGACCAAACTCAGCTCACTCAGCAACGGATACCAAGTATCTGCCTTGGCTATCCACGTTCACACAGCTGCAACTCTGCACATTCCAGCCACTAGCTATATCAACTTCCTCCAATTTGCAATCGTCGTCTTGGTGATTTATGCTGACGGTGTCACCCTTTTTAATGATAATCGCCTCGGCGTATTATGCTGAAGGTGCTATTCTCTGTGTGTTGTTTATTCGTTCGTTATTCGTCTCAGATGGCATTATTTTGTTGCATCTAACTCCGATGGAATGTGGCGAGACGAGGGCAGCGACCATAATAATTATAAAATTTATTAGTAGATGAGAGTGGTCCCACATGATCGACGTGGTGAGTGAGCAGTGGCACGTCCCTCCTCAATCGAATTTAGTAACCCTTCCTTCTTTCCACTTTTCTTCCCTGACAATATGCAAGCAACGCAATTGGCCAGGATACCTTCGACGCAATTGCCCAGCTTAGGAATTAAATAATCCTGTTTGCAAATCGCTTCCACCTTCCGTGCACTGATATGACCTTGTTCGTTGATTTTCCTCAATATTTCCTTCTGCATGGCCCTTGGGACTACCAGCAGATATGCTCCGTCTTCGAACTTCCTTAGTTCATACTATTTGTAGTTCCCTGTGGCCGCAAGAATATCCATCACCAGCTGACAATATTCGTCATTACTTGATTTTGTGCATGACGCTCTCCTCGACCATCATCACCGCTGGGTAACTGCTTAGCGCGTCGACATGCCGCATCGCCGTCCCCGCCCGGTTTACCACCTTCATGTTATATTCTTGAACCATGATGGCCCATCTAGCCACACGCGGACAAAGATCTTTCTTCGTCCTCATTGCCATCATTGCCAATCGCCGCGGTGCATGGTCGCACATTAGCACATCAGCATGCACGTTGATATTGTTTAAACAACGGCTGGCGCGGTCACTCGTTAAACAATTGCAAAGTGCAGTGTGTGGTTTTACTGTACCCCATCCTCAACAGCGCAGCTAAACAACTTAGTGAAATATAACTGTTGTATGTTTTGTATGCGGCAGTTTGATGTTCTAATTCTTTAGCAATTAGAATAACGGATTGTGAGTGTTTTTTTTGTTGGTGGTTTAACTCATTTTGTCGTGAAGGCATAACACTGGCGACAATTTGTTTTAATAATCCATTTTAAGACATCCACTTCTCTCAATTCGGTTAAAATAAGCGGTAAGTTGTGTTTTGTCTGTTCGTTTTTTTGTAGTTATGTGTGTTTCAGATTGCATCTCAGCAACAGACGTGGGCTGAGAACGAATTCTTTCGCTGTGTTTAATTATGTACATGTCCACAGGCTAGCACTTCTGGCACTGAGTGAAACTCAGGTATTAGAAAATTCTGATGCATCGGAATTTAATCTGCCTGGGTATAACTTGGTGCTATTATCTCTCTCGACGCGGACTCGCAATCTATGTCCGGAGTGATGTTGCGTTTCAGCTTTTGCCTCAATTTAGCCAAAGTTCCAATCCGAAATTCAATTTCATTTGGCTCAAAGTAAAGGTACAAGAGAGCAACATCTACTACTGTTTACTTTACAGAAGCCCCCACTTAGACAGTGTTTCAACTCAGAGCGAGTTTGATGCACTGTCTGATTCAATCTTAAGAATTGACACAAAAAAATGAAATCGTTATTGCGTGCGATTTTAATGCAAACAATTATGGGTGGCTTCGCCATTTTGACCAGACAACACCCGAAGGAAGGTGTGTTGAGTTATTCGCTGAGTTTAATAACCTTACTCAGCTTGTAAATGAGCCTACACGAATACCTGGCATTGCAAAGCATTCCGCAAACACCCTTGACTTATTCCTTATCTCTCGTCCTGATAAATAATCCATCAATGTATTATCGCCTCTAGCCTCGTCAGACCATTGTGTAGTATCAGCTAATTTCTCGTTAATAAACCACGTAGTTAGAGAAAAAACTCTCAAAAAATAGTATGGCATTACGAGAAAGCCAATTGGGACGGCCTTAACAACTTTCTTTGGGAGAATTAACTGGTCGCTATTGTTTCGCGATAGTGGATGGTGGGTGCCGCCGCTGATGCAATCGCAAACATCATCCTTATTGGTATCCTTATCCCATCCAGGAATAAGTCTGTTAAGCCAAAGGAAGATGGATGGTATGACTCAAGCTGTAAAGAGGCTTCTAGGATTAGAGAGGTAAGCTCTCAGTTTTACAAAGCAAGCTCTACTAAGGAAAACCGAACAAATTTTAAACGAGCCAGAAATGATTGCAATGCCCATCTTCGGCGAGTCAAATTCCCCTACATCCAAAAATTGAGGCAAAAAATACTACAATGTCCCAAACGTATTAAAATTTTTTGGTCATTCGTGAAAAGAATCAAAAATAAAGCCTCGACGTCGATTCCAACGCTCATTTATAACGACATTCCAGTTGTCAGCTCTATAGACAAGGTCAATCTGTTTGCTGCGCATTTCGGTGCACTTATGTCCCACTTAAGTGTCCTTGTGTACCTGGGCCGTTGTATTCAACGTCTGTTGAATGTATGTGACTGAAGAATGGATACACTCATCCATTCTAGTCAAATATGAAAACTTAAGGAAAAACAACCTGTTCCCCACATTTTTATACAGCAAGTCAGCATTTTTTGCAATCTGTCCACGCTAAACGCTCGGGCCAAGGTAGTGATGAAACAGCAAAACTATACAGGCGATATGCGGAGAAGGAAATAAAACTAAATCTTAATATAAATGCAATTCGCTCTACCGCTAAGATGATTTTCCGCATTGTCTTATTTTTTTTTTGTCAACAATTTAACCAACAAACACAATCAAATTGATCCCGGTTCATTCTCGCAAAATTTCGGTATAACTCCGGTTTTGCAGACCGCAATTCTTGTAAAAGCTTTACGCAGAAGCTTTCCTGGTATGGCTTTTTCAACTAGCCAACTACGTGTCCTCCGTTCAATCGAATTATTATTTTCTTCGATATTCATTAAATAACTTGTACATATTAACGCAAAGAGAACTTTTCTATTAATTTTTTAATTCTATCAATCTAGCAAAAATACTAAAAACATAACATTTATTTTATGTCCCTCATATAAAGATAAAGATAAGCAAATAGTGTGATTCAATACAACTTGAATTGAGCGGTCTAATCCAATGAAGCAGTTTATCATCGACTCCATAACCACGCATTTTGGACAAAAGAGCTTAATGCCAAACTCTGTCAAATACCTTAGAAATATCGATTTAAACAGCTTTGCTTTCTCCAAATTGATGCAAAGACCGGTTCCACTGTTCGGTGAGACATAACATCATATCACCAGTAGAACTTTGTCCATGAAATCCATACTGCCGGTCACTAAGGATATCCTTAGTTTCAAGATATTTCATGAGCTGAAAATTTATCAGCGCTTCAATGACTTTGTAAAGAATGGAGGTAAGTGCTATGGGTCGGTACGAAGGAGACGACGGCTCGCCTTTTTTTTAGGTATGGGCAGGACAAAGGCTGTTTTGCAATTTCTCGGGAAGAGTCCAAAAGAATAAGATAGATGGAAAAGCTTACGCAATGGTAATGCCAGCTTGAAAGAACACCTCTACAGAACTAATGGGGAAATACCACCTGGCCCAGCGGATTTATGAGTGTTGAGATAATTTAAAACTCTAGCAACTGCACGAGTACGAATGAATATCTGTCCCATATAGTGTTCAATACTCTGAGGTGCAGGAGGCTGACAACTGGAATGTCATTATAAATAAGCGTTGGAGTCGATGAGGAAGCTGTATTTTTGATTATTTTCACGAATGACCAAAACTACCTTTGGGAAATTGTAGTATTTTTTTGTCTCTTATACCCATAACGATGATGCTTGTGATTGTACCCGCCCGCAATTACGATTTCAGTTTTACGATACTTGTATTTTATGACAATTCTTAAAATGGAATCAAACAGTGCATCAAACTCGCTCTAAGTTGAAACACTGTCTAAATTGGAGCTTCTATACAAAAAGCAATAGTGAATGGTACGCCCTTGAACCTGCACTCTTCCGGATTGGAATATTGGCTTAATTAAAGCAAAAGTTGGAACGCAACATCACTACGTACATAAATTGCGAGTCAGCGTCGAGGGAGTAATAAGGGCACCAAGTTATAACCAGGCAGTTTGAACTCCGAGCTATCAGAATTATCAAATACCTAAGTTTCGCTCAGTGCCATGAGGACATGTACATAAATAAACACAGCGAAAAAATTCGTTTTCAGCCCACGTATGTTGTTGAGCTCCACTCTGAAATGACACATAACTATAAAAACAAACACTAAGTTCTTTAGCTGCGCTGTTGAGGATGGGGTACACGGACATCACACACTGCAATTTGCACTTGTTGTTCGAACGACCGCGAGAGCCGTTATTTTAGCAATAGCAATTATGTTTTTAAATTTTTGTGCGCAAACAGAACCCGGCGACTGGGAGACAACTCAAATATTCAGGCAAACGTTGTAATATTAGCATCAAATGCTAGATTTGTAGACACTTCTTCTGTGAAATTTGCGCCAAATTTGAAATGGCAAACGTTTGACAATTTCTCATAATGTAATGTAATATTAACTTTACAATTCCAATTAGTCAAGGAATGCCAATTCACCTGGAGCAGTTCATAGATTTATTTCAAAAATATTGAAGGAGCGAGCATGATATTCAGTGATCCGAATATTACAGCATATTGTGATATGGAGCTTAATGCTACAAAAACACAAATCGTCAGAATCCCAATTTCTGTAGAAGAATAGCATCTAGCGAAGAATTTGGGCTGTTATTATTATGATCATAATTTTGTTTTTATTAATTTATCATTAATTATTACAATTTGTATGGGTGGCCCCCGTGAACGCACATGTTTCGGCAGCATCCACTCAACACAGTTTTCATATTTGTGAATGTGGACATAAAGACGATAGCAAACTACAAGAGATAGTAAAGAAGTTTTTTTCCTTGGATAGTGTTGGTATAACCTCTCCAAAGCAAATCCGTGTCTCTAGTGAAGACGACAGAGCAAATAAAATTCTTCAAAGTTTAACCAAATTGCAAAATGGTAGATATGAAGCTGGACTGCTTTGGAGATTCGATGAATTTAATCTTCCCGATAGCTTTACCATGGCCAAACGACGACTTTTATGCCTAGAGAAGAAAATGCTTCTCGATAAAAACTTAGCAATTCGCTTCAACGGAACAATAGATAAATATCTACAAAAAGGCTACATAAGAAAGCTCAGTAAATCAGAATTAGATGATAAGAGTAAAAGAACTTGGTATTTACCGACGTTTGCTGTTTCCAATAAAAACAAACCTGGCAAATTCCGAATTGTTTGGGATGCAGCAGCTAAAGTAAACGGTATATCTCTAAACTCACTTTTATTGAAGGGACCAGATTTACTGACATCGCTGCCCGGAGTCCTATTTAGATTTCGAGAATGAAAGGTGGCAATTTGCGGGGATATAAAAGAGATGTTTCACCAAGTCTTAGTACGCCCGGAGGACCAACATGTCCAAAGGTTTTTATGGCGATATGGTGATGCCTCAAAACCAATTGATACGTAAACCAATTGATACGTAATGAATGTATTGATTTTTGGCGTTTCTTGTGCGCCTAGTATTTCGCAATACGTTATCAATTTTAACGTACAAAAGTTTACACACACGTACCCTAGAGCTGTTGAATCTATTCTCCGAAACCATTATGTTGATGATATGATGGAAAGCGTAGACACTCAAGAAGAAGCCATTCAACTAGCGAAAGAAGTTAAGCTTGTTCATAACCACGGAGGTTTTAATATTCGTAATTGGGTTTCCAACGGGTCTGAAGTGTCCAAGGCGTTGGGTGTTGTCGAACCCAACCCAATAAAATTATAAATTTGGAAAACGACTTAGACATTGAATTCCGTCCCAAGATATAATTACATTCAAGGCATCTGCATCAATTCAAAAAAGTGACATAATCACTGGGCAGCGTCACCCATCGAAACGTGATGTTCTACGCACACTAATGTCCATCTATCCACTTGGTACAATGGTACAAAATTCGTCGGGGGTGATCGAGAGCTTAAAGAGGCAATAAGGAACGTAGATAAAAATCAGTTAGCTAATTGTTTAACTTCTTCGCACACTAAGTGGAATTTTATTACGACGACATCTCCGCATATGGGTGGGGCATGGGAAAGATTGATAAGATCAGTAAAAAATGTGCTCTACCGCATCATGTCGACTCGTAAACCAAGTAATGAGCTCCTACGTAGCATGTTGGCGGAGGTTGAAAATATCGTAAATTCCCGCCCTCTTTCGTACGTACCGTTGGAGAACGAAAACGCCGAGGCATTGACACCGAACCATTTTCTCCTAGGGAGCTCAAATGGCATGGCTACGCAGCCATACTGCGGGGGGGGGGGGGGGGTGTTAACACCTATGAGGGCGAAGATGGATCTGTACGCGTTGTGGACGTCAAAAGTGCAACAGAAGTTTGGAAACGTCCAATCCAAAGATTGCCACCGCTACCAGTTGAAGACGACGACGAACACTCTGAGCAGCAGAGTTCCGAGGATTCTGCAACAACGGAACCAACAACAATACCCGCAAAACGACGAAAGACATCGAGTGGCATCAACCTCACATCCTTGCTAGCCATCATGTTAATATTACCGATTGTATGTGCTGATAACATCCAGATTACGAAATTCACTTCAAGCCTTGGAATTCACTTCGAAGGAGTTGGGTCCGTAAATAGAGCAACAAGTGAATGGGACTTTATTATCTATTACCAACTGGACCCAATAAGATCAGAATTTAGTGCCCTCTCAAATGGAACAAAACGATTGGAGCAGTTATGTCAAAAATTGCGGGAACAAGAACTATGCCACGATACACTCAACCAGTTTCATCACATCATAGACGAGCTACAATCCGAAGAAATCTTGCTATCAGCCAGACGAACCAAGAGGGGAGCGGTGAATCTGATAGGAAACATTGCCAATTCGCTGTTTGGAGTTTTGGATTCGGAGTATGCAGAACAGATGTCGACCACGATAGACCAAGTAAAGAATAACGAAAATCATTTGCTTGGCCTACTGCGCAACCAAACATCCATAATTGACTCAACCATAAATTTATTAAGGAAAGGCGAGACAGCAACAAGTAAAAAATTCGAGGCAATTGATAAACACTTCAATGAAATCACATCAAGAGTTCGGGAAAATTGCGAGGATGAGTTCCAGATGAAGATATTCCAGGCGGGTAAAAAATTTATCACAAGATCTGACCAGCCAGCTAGCCAGTCCGCCAGCTTGCCAGTCCGCCAACCACGGGCACGCAAAGTTAATTGAGAGAATTTCGAAATGCAAAATTTTCCGAAATGAAAACGGCAAAGTTTAAAATACACTCAACTTTAATGGAAGTCGGAAAGAAAACAAATGTATCTTTATCCCTACCCGATACACGAAAGCGAAATAATAAAAGCGTTGTAAAAAATGAAGATTGTTACATTTTGTTCTAACTGAGAAAAAAACCTAAAGTTTCATTTTTGAGTTTGAGTAATATAGGTAGGAACTTATTTATTGTTTAATTAAATCAAGCAACACGATGGAAAATTGAAAAGTACAAATTAAGTTATATTTAAAGCAAACAAATTAAAATTAAAGCAAATTATATTGACCGTGACTGCCGACCGACTCGTACGAAAAGTTAACAGGAACTCCAGCAGCTGTTCATCGCCACTCGCCTCGTCACATCACCATCATCACAGCGACCAAACTCAGCTCACTCAGCAACGGATACCAAGTATTTGCCTTGGCTATCCACGTCCACACATCTGCAACTCTGCACATTCCAGCCACTAGCTATATCAACTTCCTCCAATTCGCCATCGTCGTCTTGGTGATTTATGCTGACGGTGTCACCCTTTTTATTGATAATCGCCTCGGTGTATTATGCTGAAGGTGCTATTCTCTGTGTGTTGTTTATTCGTTCGTTATTCGTCTCAGATGGCATTATTTTGTTGCCATCTAACTCCGATGGAATGTGGCGAGACGATGGCAGCGACCATAATAATTATAAAATTTATTAGTAGATGAGAGTGGTCCCACATGATCGACGTGGTGAGTGAGCAGTGGCACGTCCCTCCTCAATCGAATTTAGTAACCCTTCCTTCTTTCCACTTTTCTTCCCTGACAATATGCAAGCAACGCAATTGGCCAGGGTACCTTCGACGCAATTGCCCAGCTTAGGAATTAAATAATCCTGTTTGCAAATCGCTTTCACCTTCCGTGTACTGATATGACCTTGTTCGTGGATTTTCCTCAATATTTCCTTCTGCATGGCCCTTGGGACTACCAGCAGATATGCTCCATCTTCGAACTTCCTTAGTTCATACTATTTGTAGTTCCCTGTGGCCGCAAGAATATCCATCATTATCCGTCATTACTTGATTTTGTGCATGACGCTCTCCTCGACCATCATCACCGCTGGGTAACTGCTTAGCGCGTCGACATGCCGCATCGCCGTCCCCGCCCGGTGTACCACCTTCATGTTATATTCTTGAACCATGATGGCCCATCTAGCCACACGCGGACAGAGATCTTTCTTCGCCCTCATTGCCATCATTGCCAATCGCCGCGGTGCATGGTCGCACATTAGCACATCAGCATGCACGTTGATATTGTTTAAACAACGGCTCGCGCGGTCACTCGTTAAACAATTGCAAAGTGCAGTGTGTGGTTTTACTGTACCCCATCCTCAACAGCGCAGCTAAACAACTTAGTGAAATATAACTGTTATATGTTTTGTATGCGGCAGTTTGATGTTCTAATTCTTTAGCAATTAGAATAACGGATTGTGAGTGTTTTTTTGTTGGTGGTTTAACTCATTTTGTCGTGAAGGCATAACACTGGCGACAATTTGTTTTAATAATCCATTTTAAGACATCCACTTCTCTCAATTCGGTTAAAATAAGCGGTAAGTTGTGTTTTGTCTGTTCGTTTTTTTGTAGTTATGTGTGTTTCAGATTGCATCTCAGCAACATACGTGGGCTGAGAACGAATTCTTTCGCTGTGTTTAATTATGTACATGTCCACAGGCTAGCACTTCTGGCACTGAGTGAAACTCAGGTATTAGAAAATTCTGATGCATCGGAATTTAATCTGCCTGGGTATAACTTGGTGCTATTATCTCTCTCGACGCGGACTCGCAATCTATGTCCGGAGTGATGTTGCGTTTCAGCTTTTGCCTCAATTTACCCAAAGTTCCAATCCGAAATTCAATTTCATTTGGCTCAAAGTAAAGGTACAAGAGAGCAACATCTACTACTGTTTACTTTACAGAAGCCCCCACTTAGACAGTGTTTCAACTCAGAGCGAGTTTGATGCACTGTCTGATTCAATCTTAAGAATTGACACAAAAAAATGAAATCGTTATTGCGTGCGATTTTAATGCAAATAATTATGGGTGGCTTCGCCATTTTGACCAGACAACACCCGAAGGAAGGTGTGTTGAGTTATTCGCTGAGTTTTATAACCTTACTCAGCTTGTAAATGAGCCTAGACGAATACCTGGCATTGCAAAGCATTCCGCAAACACCCTTGACTTATTCCTTATCTCTCGTCCTGATAAATAATCCATCAATGTATTATCGCCTCTAGCCTCGTCAGACCATTGTGTAGTATCAGCTAATTTCTCGTTAATAAACCACGTAGTTAGAGAAAAAACTCTCAAAAAATAGTATGGCATTACGAGAAAGCCAATTGGGACGGCCTTAACAACTTTCTTTGGGAGAATTAACTGGTCGCTATTGTTTCGCGATAGTGGATGGTGGGTGCCGCCGCTGATGCAATCGCAAACATCATCCTTATTGGTAAATGAATTTATCCCATCCAGGAATAAGTCTGTTAAGCCAAAGGAAGATGGATGGTATGACTCAAGCTGTAAAGAGGCTTCTAGGATTAGAGAGGTAAGCTCTCAGTTTTACAAAGCAAGCTCTACTAAGGAAAACCGAACAAATTTTAAACGAGCCAGAAATGATTGCAATGCCCATCTTCGGCGAGTCAAATTCCCCTACATCCAAAAATTGAGGCAAAAAATACTACAATGTCCCAAACGTATTAAAATTTTTTGGTCATTCGTGAAAAGAATCAAAAATAAAGCCTCGACGTCGATTCCAACGCTCATTTATAACGACATTCCAGTTGTCAGCTCTATAGACAAGGTCAATCTGTTTGCTGCGCATTTCGGTGCACTTATGTCCCACTTAAGTGTCCTTGCGTACCTGGGCCGTTGTATTTAACGTCTGTTGAATGTATGTGACTGAAGAATGGATACACTCATCCATTCTAGTCAAATATGAAAACTTAAGGAAAAACAACCTGTTCCCCACATTTTTATATAGCAAGTCAGCATTTTTTGTAATCTGTCCACGTTAAACGCTCGGGCCAAGGTAGTGATGAAACAGCAAAACTATACAGGCGATATGCGGAGAAGGAAATAAAACTAAATCTTAATATAAATGCAATTCGCTCTACCGCTAAGATGATTTTCCGCATTGTCTTATTTTTTTTTTGTCAACAATTTAACCAACAAACACAATCAAATTGATCCCGGTTCATTCTCGCAAAATTTCGGTATAACTCCGGTTTTGCAGACCGCAATTCTTGTAAAAGCTTTACGCAGAAGCTTTCCTGGTATGGCTTTTTCAACTAGCCAACTACGTGTCCTCCGTTCAATCGAATTATTATTTTCTTCGATATTCATTAAATAACTTGTACATATTAACGCAAAGAGAACTTTTCTATTAATTTTTTAATTCTATCAATCTAGCAAAAATACTAAAAACATAACATTTATTTTATGTCCCTCATATAAAGATAAAGATAAGCAAATAGTGTGATTCAATACAACTTGAATTGAGCGGTCTAATCCAATGAAGCAGTTTATCATCGATTCCATAACCACGCATTTTGGACAAAAGAGCTTAATGCCAAACTCTGTCAAATACCTTAGAAATATCGATTTAAACAGCTTTGCTTTCTCCAAATTGATGCAAAGACCGGTTCCACTGTTCGGTGAGACATAACATCATATCACCAGTAGAACTTTGTCCATGAAATCCATACTGCCGGTCACTAAGGATATCCTTAGTTTCAAGATATTTCATGAGCTGAAAATTTATCAGCGCTTCAATGACTTTGTAAAGAATGGAGGTAAGTGCTATGGGTCGGTACGAAGGAGACGACGGCTCGCCTTTTTTTTAGGTATGGGCAGGACAAAGACTGTTTTGCAATTTCTCGGGAAGAGTCCAAAAGAATAAGATAGATGGAAAAGCTTACGCAATGGTAATGCCAGCTTGAAAGAACACCTCTACAGAACTAATGGGGAAATACCACCTGGCCCAGCGGATTTATGAGTGTTGAGATAATTTAAAACTCTAGCAACTGCACGAGTACGAATGAATATCTGTCCCATATAGTGTTCAATACTCTGAGGTGCAGGAGGCTGACAACTGGAATGTCATTATAAATAAGCGTTTGAGTCGATGAGGAAGCTGTATTTTTGATTATTTTCACGAATGACCAAAACTACCTTTGGGAAATTGTAGTATTTTTTTGTCTCTTATACCCATAACGATGATGCTTGTGATTGTACCCGCCCGCAATTACGATTTCAGTTTTACGATACTTGTATTTTATGACAATTCTTAAAATGGAATCAAACAGTGCATCAAACTCGCTCTAAGTTGAAACACTGTCTAAATTGGAGCTTCTATACAAAAAGCAATAGTGAATGGTACGCCCTTGAACCTGCACTCTTCCGGATTGGAATATTGGCTTAATTAAAGCAAAAGTTGGAACGCAACATCACTACGTACATAAATTGCGAGTCAGCGTCGAGGGAGTAATAAGGGCACCAAGTTATAACCAGGCAGTTTGAACTCCGAGCTATCAGAATTATCAAATACCTAAGTTTCGCTCAATGCCATGAGGACATGTACATAAATAAACACAGCGAAAAAATTCGTTTTCAGCCCACGTATGTTGTTGAGCTCCACTCTGAAATGACACATAACTATAAAAACAAACACTAAGTTCTTTAGCTGCGCTGTTGAGGATGGGGTACACGGACATCACACACTGCAATTTGCACTTGTTGTTCGAACGACCGAGAGAGCCGTTATTTTAGCAATAGCAATTATGTTTTTAAATTTTTGTGCGCAAACACAACCCGGCGACTGGGAGACAACTCAAATATTCAGGCAAACGTTGTAATATTAGCATCAAATGCTAGATTTGTAGACACTTCTTCTGTGAAATTTGCGCCAAATTTGAAATGGCAAACGTTTGACAATTTCTCATAATGTAATGTAATATTAACTTTACAATTCCAATTAGTCAAGGAATGCCAATTCACCTGGAGCAGTTCATAGATTTATTTCAAAAATATTGAAGGAGCGAGCATGATATTCAGTGATCCGAATATTACAGCATATTGTGATATGGAGCTTAATGCTACAAAAACACAAATCGTCAGAATCCCAATTTCTGTAGAAGAATAGCATCTAGCGAAGAATTTGGGCTGTTATTATTATGATCATAATTTTGTTTTTATTAATTTATCATTAATTATTACAATTTGTATGGGTGGCCCCCGTGAACGCACATGTTTCGGCAGCATCCACTCAACACAGTTTTCATATTTGTGAATGTGGACATAAAGACGATAGCAAACTACAAGAGATAGTAAAGAAGTTTTTTTCCTTGGATAGTGTTGGTATAACCTCTCCAAAGCAAATCCGTGTCTCTAGTGAAGACGACAGAGCAAATAAAATTCTTCAAAGTTTAACCAAATTGCAAAATGGTAGATATGAAGCTGGACTGCTTTGGAGATTCGATGAATTTAATCTTCCCGATAGCTTTACCATGGCCAAACGACGACTTTTATGCCTAGAGAAGAAAATGCTTCTCGATAAAAACTTAGCAATTCGCTTCAACGGAACAATAGATAAATATCTACAAAAAGGCTACATAAGAAAGCTCAGTAAATCAGAATTAGATGATAAGAGTAAAAGAACTTGGTATTTACCGACGTTTGCTGTTTCCAATAAAAACAAACCTGGCAAATTCCGAATTGTTTGGGATGCAGCAGCTAAAGTAAACGGTATATCTCTAAACTCACTTTTATTGAAGGGACCAGATTTACTGACATCGCTGCCCGGAGTCCTATTTAGATTTCGAGAATGAAAGGTGGCAATTTGCGGGGATATAAAAGAGATGTTTCACCAAGTCTTAGTACGCCCGGAGGACCAACATGTCCAAAGGTTTTTATGGCGATATGGTGATGCCTCAAAACCAATTGATACGTAAACCAATTGATACGTAATGAATGTATTGATTTTTGGCGTTTCTTGTGCGCCTAGTATTTCGCAATACGTTATCAATTTTAACGTACAAAAGTTTACACACACGTACCCTAGAGCTGTTGAATCTATTCTCCGAAACCATTATGTTGATGATATGATGGAAAGCGTAGACACTCAAGAAGAAGCCATTCAACTAGCGAAAGAAGTTAAGCTTGTTCATAACCACGGAGGTTTTAATATTCGTAATTGGGTTTCCAACGGGTCTGAAGTGTCCAAGGCGTTGGGTGTTGTCGAACCCAACCCAATAAAATTATAAATTTGGAAAACGACTTAGACATTGAATTCCGTCCCAAGATATAATTACATTCAAGGCATCTGCATCAATTCAAAAAAGTGACATAATCACTGGGCAGCGTCACCCATCGAAACGTGATGTTCTACGCACACTAATGTCCATCTATCCACTTGGTACAATGGTACAAAATTCGTCGGGGGTGATCGAGAGCTTAAAGAGGCAATAAGGAACGTAGATAAAAATCAGTTAGCTAATTGTTTAACTTCTTCGCACACTAAGTGGAATTTTATTACGACGACATCTCCGCATATGGGTGGGGCATGGGAAAGATTGATAAGATCAGTAAAAAATGTGCTCTACCGCATCATGTCGACTCGTAAACCAAGTAATGAGCTCCTACGTAGCATGTTGGCGGAGGTTGAAAATATCGTAAATTCCCGCCCTCTTTCGTACGTACCGTTGGAGAACGAAAACGCCGAGGCATTGACACCGAACCATTTTCTCCTAGGGAGCTCAAATGGCATGGCTACGCAGTCTCTAGCCATACTGCGAGGGGGGGGGGGGGGGGTGGGTGTTAACACCTATGAGGGCGAAGATGGATCTGTACGCGTTGTGGACGTCAAAAGTGCAACAGAAGTTTGAAACGTCCAATCCACAGATTGGCACCGCTACCAGTTGAAGACGACGACGAACACTCTGAGCAGCAGAGTTCCGAGGATTCTGCAACAACGGAACCAACAACAATACCCGCAAAACGACGAAAGACATCGAGTGGCATCAACCTCACATCCTTGCTAGCCATCATGTTAATATTACCGATTGTATGTGCTGATAACATCCAGATTACGAAATTCAATTCAAGCCTTGGAATTCACTTCGAAGGAGTTGGGTCCGTAAATAGAGCAACAAGTGAATGGGACTTTATTATCTATTACCAACTGGACCCAATAAGATCAGAATTTAGTGCCCTCTCAAATGGAACAAAACGATTGGAGCAGTTATGTCAAAAATTGCGGGAACAAGAACTATGTCACGATACACTCAACCAGTTTCATCACATCATAGACGAGCTACAATCCGAAGAAATCTTGCTATCAGCCAGACGAACCAAGAGGGGAGCGGTGAATCTGATAGGAAACATTGCCAATTCGCTGTTTGGAGTTTTGGATTCGGAGTATGCAGAACAGATGTCGACCACGATAGAACAAGTAAAGAATAACGAAAATCATTTGCTTGGCCTACTGCGCAACCAAACATCCATAATTGACTCAACCATAAATTTATTAAGGAAAGGCGAGACAGCAACAAGTAAAAAATTCGAGGCAATTGATAAACACTTCAATGAAATCACATCAAGAGTTCGGGAAAATTGCGAGGATGAGTTCCAGATGAAGATATTCCAGGCGGGTAAAAAATTTATCACAAGATCTGACCAGCCAGCTAGCCAGTCCGCCAGCTTGCCAGTCCGCCAACCACGGGCACGCAAAGTTAATTGAGAGAATTTCGAAATGCAAAATTTTCCGAAATGAAAACGGCAAAGTTTAAAATACACTCAACTTTAATGGAAGTCGGAAAGAAAACAAATGTATCTTTATCCCTACCCGATACACGAAAGCGAAATAATAAAAGCGTTGTAAAAAATGAAGATTGTTACATTTTGTTCTAACTGAGAAAAAAACCTAAAGTTTCATTTTTGAGTTCGATTTAATCCTAAAGTAATATAGGTAGGAACTTATTTATTGTTTAATTAAATCAAGCAACACGATGGAAAATTGAAAAGTACAAATTAAGTTATATTTAAAGCAAACAAATTAAAATTAAAGCAAATTATATTGACCGTGACTGCCGACCGACTCGTACGAAAAGTTAACAGGAACTCCAGCAGCTGTTCATCGCCACTCGCCTCGTCACATCACCATCATCACAGCGACCAAACTCAGCTCACTCAGCAACGGATACCAAGTATTTGCCTTGGCTATCCACGTCCACATATCTGCAACTCTGCACATTCCAGCCACTAGCTATATCAACTTCCTCCAATTCGCCATCGTCGTCTTGGTGATTTATGCTGACGGTGTCACCCTTTTTATTGATAATCGCCTCGGTGTATTATGCTGAAGGTGCTATTCTCTGTGTGTTGTTTATTCGTTCGTTATTCGTCTCAGATGGCATTATTTTGTTGCCATCTAACTCCGATGGAATGTGGCGAGACGATGGCAGCGACCATAATAATTATAAAATTTATTAGTAGATGAGAGTGGTCCCACATGATCGACGTGGTGAGTGAGCAGTGGCACGTCCCTCCTCAATTTACAACAATTTAGTAACCCTTCCTTCTTTCCACTTTTCTTCCCTGACAATATGCAAGCAACGCAATTGGCCAGGGTACCTTCGACGCAATTGCCCAGCTTAGGAATTAAATAATCCTGTTTGCAAATCGCTTTCACCTTCCGTGCACTGATATGACCTTGTTCGTGGATTTTCCTCAATATTTCCTTCTGCATGGCCCTTGGGACTACCAGCAGATATGCTCCATCTTCGAACTTCCTTAGTTCATACTATTTGTAGTTCCCTGTGGCCGCAAGAATATCCATCATTATCCGTCATTACTTGATTTTGTGCATGACGCTCTCCTCGACCATCATCACCGCTGGGTAACTGCTTAGCGCGTCGACATGCCGCATCGCCGTCCCCGCCCGGTTTACCACCTTCATGTTATATTCTTGAACCATGATGGCCCATCTAGCCACACGCGGACAGAGATCTTTCTTCGCCCTCATTGCCATCATTGCCAATCGCCGCGGTGCATGGTCGCACATTAGCACATCAGCATGCACGTTGATATTGTTTAAACAACGGCTCGCGCGGTCACTCGTTAAACAATTGCAAAGTGCAGTGTGTGGTTTTACTGTACCCCATCCTCAACAGCGCAGCTAAACAACTTAGTGAAATATAACTGTTATATGTTTTGTATGCGGCAGTTTGATGTTCTAATTCTTTAGCAATTAGAATAACGGATTGTGAGTGTTTTTTTGTTGGTGGTTTAACTCATTTTGTCGTGAAGGCATAACACTGGCGACAATTTGTTTTAATAATCCATTTTAAGACATCCACTTCTCTCAATTCGGTTAAAATAAGCGGTAAGTTGTGTTTTGTCTGTTCGTTTTTTTGTAGTTATGTGTGTTTCAGATTGCATCTCAGCAACATACGTGGGCTGAGAACGAATTCTTTCGCTGTGTTTAATTATGTACATGTCCACAGGCTAGCACTTCTGGCACTGAGTGAAACTCAGGTATTAGAAAATTCTGATGCATCGGAATTTAATCTGCCTGGGTATAACTTGGTGCTATTATCTCTCTCGACGCGGACTCGCAATCTATGTCCGGAGTGATGTTGCGTTTCAGCTTTTGCCTCAATTTAGCCAAAGTTCCAATCCGAAATTCAATTTCATTTGGCTCAAAGTAAAGGTACAAGAGAGCAACATCTACTACTGTTTACTTTACAGAAGCCCCCACTTAGACAGTGTTTCAACTCAGAGCGAGTTTGATGCACTGTCTGATTCAATCTTAAGAATTGACACAAAAAAATGAAATCGTTATTGCGTGCGATTTTAATGCAAACAATTATGGGTGGCTTCGCCATTTTGACCAGACAACACCCGAAGGAAGGTGTGTTAAGTTATTCGCTGAGTTTAATAACCTTACTCAGCTTGTAAATGAGCCTACACGAATACCTGGCATTGCAAAGCATTCCGCAAACACCCTTGACTTATTCCTTATCTCTCGTCCTGATAAATAATCCATCAATGTATTATCGCCTCTAGCCTCGTCAGACAATTGTGTAGTATCAGCTAATTTCTCGTTAATAAACCACGTAGTTAGAGAAAAAACTCTCAAAAAATAGTATGGCATTACGAGAAAGCCAATTGGGACGGCCTTAACAACTTTCTTTGGTAGAATTAACTGGTCGCTATTGTTTCGCGATAGTGGATGGTGGGTGCCGCCGCTGATGCAATCGCAAACATCATCCTTATTGGTAAATGAATTTATCCCATCCAGGAATAAGTCTGTTAAGCCAAAGGAAGATGGATGGTATGACTCAAGCTGTAAAGAGGCTTCTAAGATTAGAGAGGTAAGCTCTCAGTTTTACAAAGCAAGCTCTACTAAGGAAAACCGAACAAATTTTAAACGAGCCAGAAATGATTGCAATGCCCATCTTCGGCGAGTCAAATTCCCCTACATCCAAAAATTGAGGCAAAAAATACTACTATGTCCCAAACGTATTAAAATTTTTTGGTCATTCGTGAAAAGAATCAAAAATAAAGCCTCGACGTCGATTCCAACGCTCATTGATAACGACATTCCAGTTGTCAGCTCTATAGACAAGGTCAATCTGTTTGCTGCGCATTTCGGTGCACTTATGTCCCACTTAAGTGTCCTTGTGTACCTGGGCCGTTGTATTCAACGTCTGTTGAATGTATGTGACTGAAGAATGGATACACTCATCCATTCTAGTCAAATATGAAAACTTAAGGAAAAACAACCTGTTCCCCACATTTTTATACAGCAAGTCAGCATTTTTTGCAATCTGTCCACGCTAAACGCTCGGGCCAAGGTAGTGATGAAACAGCAAAACTATACAGGCGATATGCGGAGAAGGAAATAAAACTAAATCTTAATATAAATGCAATTCGCTCTACCGCTAAGATGATTTTCCGCATTGTCTTATTTTTTTTTTGTCAACAATTTAACCAACAAACACAATCAAATTGATCCCGGTTCATTCTCGCAAAATTTCGGTATAACTCCGGTTTTGCAGACCGCAATTCTTGTAAAAGCTTTACGCAGAAGCTTTCCTGGTCTGGCTTTTTCAACTAGCCAACTGCGTGTCCTCCGTTCAATCGAATTATTATTTTCTTCGATATTCATTAAATAACTTGTACATATTAACGCAAAGAGAACTTTTCTATTAATTTTTTAATTCTATCAATCTAGCAAAAATACTAAAAACATAACATTTATTATTATTATTATTATTACAAAACATTTATTAACGTAAATAAATTACATAAATAAACTTAAAAATTAAGTGCACTAACAACTAAAGGTCTTCGGCACAACATAACATTTATTTTATGTCCCTCATATAAAAATAAAGATAAGCAAATAGTGTGATTCAATACAACTTGAATTGAGCGGTCTAATCCAATGAAGCAGTTTATCATCGACTCCATAACCACGCATTTTGGACAAAAGAGCTTAATGCCAAACTCTGTCAAATACCTTAGAAATATCGATTTAAACAGCTTTGCTTTCTCCAAATTGATGCAAAGACCGGTTCCACTGTTCGGTGAGACATAACATCATATCACCAGTAGAACTTTGTCCATGAAATCCATACTGCCGGTCACTAAGGATATCCTTAGTTTCAAGATATTTCATGAGCTGAAAATTTATCAGCGCTTCAATGACTTTGTAAAGAATGGAGGTAAGTGCTATGGGTCGGTACGAAGGAGACGACGGCTCGCCTTTTTTTTAGGTATGGGCAGGACAAAGGCTGTTTTGCAATTTCTCGGGAAGAGTCCAAAAGAATAAGATAGATGGAAAAGCTTACGCAATGGTAATGCCAGCTTGAAAGAACACCTCTACAGAACTAATGGGGAAATACCACCTGGCCCAGCGGATTTATGAGTGTTGAGATAATTTAAAACTCTAGCAACTGCACGAGTACGAATGAATATCTGTCCCATATAGTGTTCAATACTCTGAGGTGCAGGAGGCTGACAACTGGAATGTCATTATAAATAAGCGTTGGAGTCGATGAGGAAGCTGTATTTTTGATTATTTTCACGAATGACCAAAACTACCTTTGGGAAATTGTAGTATTTTTTTGTCTCTTATACCCATAACGATGATGCTTGTGATTGTACCCGCCCGCAATTACGATTTCAGTTTTACGATACTTGTATTTTATGACAATTCTTAAAATGGAATCAAACAGTGCATCAAACTCGCTCTAAGTTGAAACACTGTCTAAATTGGAGCTTCTATACAAAAAGCAATAGTGAATGGTACGCCCTTGAACCTGCACTCTTCCGGATTGGAATATTGGCTTAATTAAAGCAAAAGTTGGAACGCAACATCACTACGTACATAAATTGCGAGTCAGCGTCGAGGGAGTAATAAGGGCACCAAGTTATAACCAGGCAGTTTGAACTCCGAGCTATCAGAATTATCAAATACCTAAGTTTCGCTCAGTGCCATGAGGACATGTACATAAATAAACACAGCGAAAAAATTCGTTTTCAGCCCACGTATGTTGTTGAGCTCCACTCTGAAATGACACATAACTATAAAAACAAACACTAAGTTCTTTAGCTGCGCTGTTGAGGATGGGGTACACGGACATCACACACTGCAATTTGCACTTGTTGTTCGAACGACCGCGAGAGCCGTTATTTTAGCAATAGCAATTATGTTTTTAAATTTTTGTGCGCAAACAGAACCCGGCGACTGGGAGACAACTCAAATATTCAGGCAAACGTTGTAATATTAGCATCAAATGCTAGATTTGTAGACACTTCTTCTGTGAAATTTGCGCCAAATTTGAAATGGCAAACGTTTGACAATTTCTCATAATGTAATGTAATATTAACTTTACAATTCCAATTAGTCAAGGAATGCCAATTCACCTGGAGCAGTTCATAGATTTATTTCAAAAATATTGAAGGAGCGAGCATGATATTCAGTGATCCGAATATTACAGCATATTGTGATATGGAGCTTAATGCTACAAAAACACAAATCGTCAGAATCCCAATTTCTGTAGAAGAATAGCATCTAGCGAAGAATTTGGGCTGTTATTATTATGATCATAATTTTGTTTTTATTAATTTATCATTAATTATTACAATTTGTATGGGTGGCCCCCGTGAACGCACATGTTTCGGCAGCATCCACTCAACACAGTTTTCATATTTGTGAATGTGGACATAAAGACGATAGCAAACTACAAGAGATAGTAAAGAAGTTTTTTTCCTTGGATAGTGTTGGTATAACCTCTCCAAAGCAAATCCGTGTCTCTAGTGAAGACGACAGAGCAAATAAAATTCTTCAAAGTTTAACCAAATTGCAAAATGGTAGATATGAAGCTGGACTGCTTTGGAGATTCGATGAATTTAATCTTCCCGATAGCTTTACCATGGCCAAACGACGACTTTTATGCCTAGAGAAGAAAATGCTTCTCGATAAAAACTTAGCAATTCGCTTCAACGGAACAATAGATAAATATCTACAAAAAGGCTACATAAGAAAGCTCAGTAAATCAGAATTAGATGATAAGAGTAAAAGAACTTGGTATTTACCGACGTTTGCTGTTTCCAATAAAAACAAACCTGGCAAATTCCGAATTGTTTGGGATGCAGCAGCTAAAGTAAACGGTATATCTCTAAACTCACTTTTATTGAAGGGACCAGATTTACTGACTCCATAACCACGGAGGTTTTAATATTCGTAATTGGGTTTCCAACGGGTCTGAAGTGTCCAAGGCGTTGGGTGTTGTCGAACCCAACCCAATAAAATTATAAATTTGGAAAACGACTTAGACATTGAATTCCGTCCCAAGATATAATTACATTCAAGGCATCTGCATCAATTCAAAAAAGTGACATAATCACTGGGCAGCGTCACCCATCGAAACGTGATGTTCTACGCACACTAATGTCCATCTATCCACTTGGTACAATGGTACAAAATTCGTCGGGGGTGATCGAGAGCTTAAAGAGACAATAAGGAACGTAGATAAAAATCAGTTAGCTAATTGTTTAACTTCTTCGCACACTAAGTGGAATTTTATTACGACGACATCTCCGCATATGGGTGGGGCATGGGAAAGATTGATAAGATCAGTAAAAAATGTGCTCTACCGCATCATGTCGACTCGTAAACCAAGGAATGAGCTCCTACGTAGCATGTTGGCGGAGGTTGAAAATATCGTAAATTCCCGCCCTCTTTCGTACGTACCGTTGGAGAACGAAAACGCCGAGGCATTGACACCGAACCATTTTCTCCTAGGGAGCTCAAATGGCATGGCTACGCAGTCTCTAGCCATACTGCGAGGGGGGGGGGGGTGGGTGTTAACACCTATGAGGGCGAAGATGGATCTGTACGCGTTGTGGACGTCAAAAGTGCAACAGAAGTTTGGAAACGTCCAATCCACAGATTGGCACCGCTACCAGTTGAAGACGACGACGAACACTCTGAGCAGCAGAGTTCCGAGGATTCTGCAACAACGGAACCAACAACAATACCCGCAAAACGACGAAAGACATCGAGTGGCATCAACCTCACATCCTTGCTAGCCATCATGTTAATATTACCGATTGTATGTGCTGATAACATCCAGATTACGAAATTCACTTCAAGCCTTGGAATTCACTTCGAAGGAGTTGGGTCCGTAAATAGAGCAACAAGTGAATGGGACTTTATTATCTATTACCAACTGGACCCAATAAGATCAGAATTTAGTGCCCTCTCAAATGGAACAAAACGATTGGAGCAGTTATGTCAAAAATTGCGGGAACAAGAACTATGCCACGATACACTCAACCAGTTTCATCACATCATAGACGAGCTACAATCCGAAGAAATCTTGCTATCAGCCAGACGAACCAAGAGGGGAGCGGTGAATCTGATAGGAAACATTGCCAATTCGCTGTTTGGAGTTTTGGATTCGGAGTATGCAGAACAGATGTCGACCACGATAGAACAAGTAAAGAATAACGAAAATCATTTGCTTGGCCTACTGCGCAACCAAACATCCATAATTGACTCAACCATAAATTTATTAAGGAAAGGCGAGACAGCAACAAGTAAAAAATTCGAGGCAATTGATAAACACTTCAATGAAATCACATCAAGAGTTCGGGAAAATTGCGAGGATGAGTTCCAGATGAAGATATTCCAGGCGGGTAAAAAATTTATCACAAGATCTGATCAGCCAGCTAGCCAGTCCGCCAGCTTGCCAGTCCGCCAACCACGGGCACGCAAAGTTAATTGAGAGAATTTCGAAATGCAAAATTTTCCGAAATGAAAACGGCAAAGTTTAAAATACACTCAACTTTAATGGAAGTCGGAAAGAAAACAAATGTATCTTTATCCCTACCCGATACACGAAAGCGAAATAATAAAAGCGTTGTAAAAAATGAAGATTGTTACATTTTGTTCTAACTGAGAAAAAAACCTAAAGTTTCATTTTTGAGTTCGATTTAATCCTAAAGTAATATAGGTAGGAACTTATTTATTGTTTAATTAATTCAAGCAACACGATGGAAAATTGAAAAGTACAAATTAAGTTATATTTAAAGCAAACAAATTAAAATTAAAGCAAATTATATTGACCGTGACTGCCGACCGACTCGTACGAAAAGTTAACAGGAACTCCAGCAGCTGTTCATCGCCACTCGCCTCGTCACATCACCATCATCACAGCGACCAAACTCAGCTCACTCAGCAACGGATACCAAGTATTTGCCTTGGCTATCCACGTCCACACATCTGCAACTCTGCACATTCCAGCCACTAGCTATATCAACTTCCTCCAATTCGCCATCGTCGTCTTGGTGATTTATGCTGACGGTGTCACCCTTTTTATTGATAATCGCCTCGGTGTATTATGCTGAAGGTGCTATTCTCTGTGTGTTGTTTATTCGTTCGTTATTCGTCTCAGATGGCATTATTTTGTTGCCATCTAACTCCGATGGAATGTGGCGAGACGATGGCAGCGACCATAATAATTATAAAATTTATTAGTAGATGAGAGTGGTCCCACATGATCGACGTGGTGAGTGAGCAGTGGCACGTCCCTCCTCAATCGAATTTAGTAACCCTTCCTTCTTTCCACTTTTCTTCCCTGACAATATGCAAGCAACGCAATTGGCCAGGGTACCTTCGACGCAATTGCCCAGCTTAGGAATTAAATAATCCTGTTTGCAAATCGCTTTCACCTTCCGTGTACTGATATGACCTTGTTCGTGGATTTTCCTCAATATTTCCTTCTGCATGGCCCTTGGGACTACCAGCAGATATGCTCCATCTTCGAACTTCCTTAGTTCATACTATTTGTAGTTCCCTGTGGCCGCAAGAATATCCATCATTATCCGTCATTACTTGATTTTGTGCATGACGCTCTCCTCGACCATCATCACCGCTGGGTAACTGCTTAGCGCGTCGACATGCCGCATCGCCGTCCCCGCCCGGTGTACCACCTTCATGTTATATTCTTGAACCATGATGGCCCATCTAGCCACACGCGGACAGAGATCTTTCTTCGCCCTCATTGCCATCATTGCCAATCGCCGCGGTGCATGGTCGCACATTAGCACATCAGCATGCACGTTGATATTGTTTAAACAACGGCTCGCGCGGTCACTCGTTAAACAATTGCAAAGTGCAGTGTGTGGTTTTACTGTACCCCATCCTCAACAGCGCAGCTAAACAACTTAGTGAAATATAACTGTTATATGTTTTGTATGCGGCAGTTTGATGTTCTAATTCTTTAGCAATTAGAATAACGGATTGTGAGTGTTTTTTTGTTGGTGGTTTAACTCATTTTGTCGTGAAGGCATAACACTGGCGACAATTTGTTTTAATAATCCATTTTAAGACATCCACTTCTCTCAATTCGGTTAAAATAAGCGGTAAGTTGTGTTTTGTCTGTTCGTTTTTTTGTAGTTATGTGTGTTTCAGATTGCATCTCAGCAACATACGTGGGCTGAGAACGAATTCTTTCGCTGTGTTTAATTATGTACATGTCCACAGGCTAGCACTTCTGGCACTGAGTGAAACTCAGGTATTAGAAAATTCTGATGCATCGGAATTTAATCTGCCTGGGTATAACTTGGTGCTATTATCTCTCTCGACGCGGACTCGCAATCTATGTCCGGAGTGATGTTGCGTTTCAGCTTTTGCCTCAATTTAGCCAAAGTTCCAATCCGAAATTCAATTTCATTTGGCTCAAAGTAAAGGTACAAGAGAGCAACATCTACTACTGTTTACTTTACAGAAGCCCCCACTTAGACAGTGTTTCAACTCAGAGCGAGTTTGATGCACTGTCTGATTCAATCTTAAGAATTGACACAAAAAAATGAAATCGTTATTGCGTGCGATTTTAATGCAAACAATTATGGGTGGCTTCGCCATTTTGACCAGACAACACCCGAAGGAAGGTGTGTTGAGTTATTCGCTGAGTTTAATAACCTTACTCAGCTTGTAAATGAGCCTACACGAATACCTGGCATTGCAAAGCATTCCGCAAACACCCTTGACTTATTCCTTATCTCTCGTCCTGATAAATAATCCATCAATGTATTATCGCCTCTAGCCTCGTCAGACCATTGTGTAGTATCAGCTAATTTCTCGTTAATAAACCACGTAGTTAGAGAAAAAACTCTCAAAAAATAGTATGGCATTACGAGAAAGCCAATTGGGACGGCCTTAACAACTTTCTTTGGTAGAATTAACTGGTCGCTATTGTTTCGCGATAGTGGATGGTGGGTGCCGCCGCTGATGCAATCGCAAACATTATCCTTATTGGTAAATGAATTTATCCCATCCAGGAATAAGTCTGTTAAGCCAAAGGAAGATGGATGGTATGACTCAAGCTGTAAAGAGGCTTCTAGGATTAGAGAGGTAAGCTCTCAGTTTTACAAAGCAAGCTCTACTAAGGAAAACCGAACAAATTTTAAACGAGCCAGAAATGATTGCAATACCCATCTTCGGCGAGTCAAATTCCCCTACATCCAAAAATTAAGGCAAAAAATACTACTATGTCCCAAACGTATTAAAACTTTTTGGTCATTCGTGAAAAGAATCAAAAATAAAGCCTCGTCGTCGATTCCAACGCTCATTTATAACGACATTCCAGTTGTCAGCTCTATAGACAAGGTCAATCTGTTTGCTGTGCATTTAGCTGTACTTGTCCCACTTAAATGTCCTTGAGTACCTGGGCCGTTGTATTCAACGTCTGTGTTCTTGTGTATAGGTCATATATACCAGATCTTCAGAATCATATATGTGACTGAAGAATGGATACACTCATCCATTCTATTCAAATATGAAAACTTAAGGAAAAACAACCTGTTCCCCACATTTTTATATAGCAAGTCAGCGTTTTTTGTAATCTGTCCACGCTAAACGCTCGGGCCAAGGTAGTGATGAACAGCAAAACTACACAGGCGATATGCGGAGAAGGAAATAAAACCTGTTGCTAAAAATCTTAATATAAATGCAATTCGCTCTACCGCTAAGATGATTTTCCGCATTGTTTTTTTTTTTTTTCAACAATTTAACCAACAAAAACAATCAAATTGCTCCCGGTTCATTCTCGCAAAATTTCGGTATAACTCCGGTTTTGCAGACCGCAATGCTTGTAAAAGGTTTACGCAGAAGCTTTCCTGGTATGGCTTTTCCAACTAGCCAACTACGTGTCCTCCGTTCAATCGAATTATTATTTTCTTCGATATTCATTAAATAACTTGTACATATTAACGCAAAGAGAACTTTTCTATTAATTTTTTAATTCTATCAATCTAGCAAAAATACTAAAAACATAACATTTATTATTATTATTATTATTACAAAACATTTATTAACGTAAATAAATTACATAAATAAACTTAAAAATTAAGTGCACTAACAACTAAAGGTCTTCGGCACAACATAACATTTATTTTATGTCCCTCATATAAAAATAAAGATAAGCAAATAGTGTGATTCAATACAACTTGAATTGAGCGGTCTAATCCAATGAAGCAGTTTATCATCGACTCCATAACCACGCATTTTGGACAAAAGAGCTTAATGCCAAACTCTGTCAAATACCTTAGAAATATCGATTTAAACAGCTTTGCTTTCTCCAAATTGATGCAAAGACCGGTTCCACTGTTCGGTGAGACATAACATCATATCACCAGTAGAACTTTGTCCATGAAATCCATACTGCCGGTCACTAAGGATATCCTTAGTTTCAAGATATTTCATGAGCTGAAAATTTATCAGCGCTTCAATGACTTTGTAAAGAATGGAGGTAAGTGCTATGGGTCGGTACGAAGGAGACGACGGCTCGCCTTTTTTTTAGGTATGGGCAGGACAAAGGCTGTTTTGCAATTTCTCGGGAAGAGTCCAAAAGAATAAGATAGATGGAAAAGCTTACGCAATGGTAATGCCAGCTTGAAAGAACACCTCTACAGAACTAATGGGGAAATACCACCTGGCCCAGCGGATTTATGAGTGTTGAGATAATTTAAAACTCTAGCAACTGCACGAGTACGAATGAATATCTGTCCCATATAGTGTTCAATACTCTGAGGTGCAGGAGGCTGACAACTGGAATGTCATTATAAATAAGCGTTGGAGTCGATGAGGAAGCTGTATTTTTGATTATTTTCACGAATGACCAAAACTACCTTTGGGAAATTGTAGTATTTTTTTGTCTCTTATACCCATAACGATGATGCTTGTGATTGTACCCGCCCGCAATTACGATTTCAGTTTTACGATACTTGTATTTTATGACAATTCTTAAAATGGAATCAAACAGTGCATCAAACTCGCTCTAAGTTGAAACACTGTCTAAATTGGAGCTTCTATACAAAAAGCAATAGTGAATGGTACGCCCTTGAACCTGCACTCTTCCGGATTGGAATATTGGCTTAATTAAAGCAAAAGTTGGAACGCAACATCACTACGTACATAAATTGCGAGTCAGCGTCGAGGGAGTAATAAGGGCACCAAGTTATAACCAGGCAGTTTGAACTCCGAGCTATCAGAATTATCAAATACCTAAGTTTCGCTCAGTGCCATGAGGACATGTACATAAATAAACACAGCGAAAAAATTCGTTTTCAGCCCACGTATGTTGTTGAGCTCCACTCTGAAATGACACATAACTATAAAAACAAACACTAAGTTCTTTAGCTGCGCTGTTGAGGATGGGGTACACGGACATCACACACTGCAATTTGCACTTGTTGTTCGAACGACCGCGAGAGCCGTTATTTTAGCAATAGCAATTATGTTTTTAAATTTTTGTGCGCAAACAGAACCCGGCGACTGGGAGACAACTCAAATATTCAGGCAAACGTTGTAATATTAGCATCAAATGCTAGATTTGTAGACACTTCTTCTGTGAAATTTGCGCCAAATTTGAAATGGCAAACGTTTGACAATTTCTCATAATGTAATGTAATATTAACTTTACAATTCCAATTAGTCAAGGAATGCCAATTCACCTGGAGCAGTTCATAGATTTATTTCAAAAATATTGAAGGAGCGAGCATGATATTCAGTGATCCGAATATTACAGCATATTGTGATATGGAGCTTAATGCTACAAAAACACAAATCGTCAGAATCCCAATTTCTGTAGAAGAATAGCATCTAGCGAAGAATTTGGGCTGTTATTATTATGATCATAATTTTGTTTTTATTAATTTATCATTAATTATTACAATTTGTATGGGTGGCCCCCGTGAACGCACATGTTTCGGCAGCATCCACTCAACACAGTTTTCATATTTGTGAATGTGGACATAAAGACGATAGCAAACTACAAGAGATAGTAAAGAAGTTTTTTTCCTTGGATAGTGTTGGTATAACCTCTCCAAAGCAAATCCGTGTCTCTAGTGAAGACGACAGAGCAAATAAAATTCTTCAAAGTTTAACCAAATTGCAAAATGGTAGATATGAAGCTGGACTGCTTTGGAGATTCGATGAATTTAATCTTCCCGATAGCTTTACCATGGCCAAACGACGACTTTTATGCCTAGAGAAGAAAATGCTTCTCGATAAAAACTTAGCAATTCGCTTCAACGGAACAATAGATAAATATCTACAAAAAGGCTACATAAGAAAGCTCAGTAAATCAGAATTAGATGATAAGAGTAAAAGAACTTGGTATTTACCGACGTTTGCTGTTTCCAATAAAAACAAACCTGGCAAATTCCGAATTGTTTGGGATGCAGCAGCTAAAGTAAACGGTATATCTCTAAACTCACTTTTATTGAAGGGACCAGATTTACTGACTCCATAACCACGGAGGTTTTAATATTCGTAATTGGGTTTCCAACGGGTCTGAAGTGTCCAAGGCGTTGGGTGTTGTCGAACCCAACCCAATAAAATTATAAATTTGGAAAACGACTTAGACATTGAATTCCGTCCCAAGATATAATTACATTCAAGGCATCTGCATCAATTCAAAAAAGTGACATAATCACTGGGCAGCGTCACCCATCGAAACGTGATGTTCTACGCACACTAATGTCCATCTATCCACTTGGTACAATGGTACAAAATTCGTCGGGGGTGATCGAGAGCTTAAAGAGACAATAAGGAACGTAGATAAAAATCAGTTAGCTAATTGTTTAACTTCTTCGCACACTAAGTGGAATTTTATTACGACGACATCTCCGCATATGGGTGGGGCATGGGAAAGATTGATAAGATCAGTAAAAAATGTGCTCTACCGCATCATGTCGACTCGTAAACCAAGGAATGAGCTCCTACGTAGCATGTTGGCGGAGGTTGAAAATATCGTAAATTCCCGCCCTCTTTCGTACGTACCGTTGGAGAACGAAAACGCCGAGGCATTGACACCGAACCATTTTCTCCTAGGGAGCTCAAATGGCATGGCTACGCAGTCTCTAGCCATACTGCGAGGGGGGGGGGTGGGTGTTAACACCTATGAGGGCGAAGATGGATCTGTACGCGTTGTGGACGTCAAAAGTGCAACAGAAGTTTGGAAACGTCCAATCCACAGATTGGCACCGCTACCAGTTGAAGACGACGACGAACACTCTGAGCAGCAGAGTTCCGAGGATTCTGCAACAACGGAACCAACAACAATACCCGCAAAACGACGAAAGACATCGAGTGGCATCAACCTCACATCCTTGCTAGCCATCATGTTAATATTACCGATTGTATGTGCTGATAACATCCAGATTACGAAATTCACTTCAAGCCTTGGAATTCACTTCGAAGGAGTTGGGTCCGTAAATAGAGCAACAAGTGAATGGGACTTTATTATCTATTACCAACTGGACCCAATAAGATCAGAATTTAGTGCCCTCTCAAATGGAACAAAACGATTGGAGCAGTTATGTCAAAAATTGCGGGAACAAGAACTATGCCACGATACACTCAACCAGTTTCATCACATCATAGACGAGCTACAATCCGAAGAAATCTTGCTATCAGCCAGACGAACCAAGAGGGGAGCGGTGAATCTGATAGGAAACATTGCCAATTCGCTGTTTGGAGTTTTGGATTCGGAGTATGCAGAACAGATGTCGACCACGATAGAACAAGTAAAGAATAACGAAAATCATTTGCTTGGCCTACTGCGCAACCAAACATCCATAATTGACTCAACCATAAATTTATTAAGGAAAGGCGAGACAGCAACAAGTAAAAAATTCGAGGCAATTGATAAACACTTCAATGAAATCACATCAAGAGTTCGGGAAAATTGCGAGGATGAGTTCCAGATGAAGATATTCCAGGCGGGTAAAAAATTTATCACAAGATCTGACCAGCCAGCTAGCCAGTCCGCCAGCTTGCCAGTCCGCCAACCACGGGCACGCAAAGTTAATTGAGAGAATTTCGAAATGCAAAATTTTCCGAAATGAAAACGGCAAAGTTTAAAATACACTCAACTTTAATGGAAGTCGGAAAGAAAACAAATGTATCTTTATCCCTACCCGATACACGAAAGCGAAATAATAAAAGCGTTGTAAAAAATGAAGATTGTTACATTTTGTTCTAACTGAGAAAAAAACCTAAAGTTTCATTTTTGAGTTCGATTTAATCCTAAAGTAATATAGGTAGGAACTTATTTATTGTTTAATTAATTCAAGCAACACGATGGAAAATTGAAAAGTACAAATTAAGTTATATTTAAAGCAAACAAATTAAAATTAAAGCAAATTATATTGACCGTGACTGCCGACCGACTCGTACGAAAAGTTAACAGGAACTCCAGCAGCTGTTCATCGCCACTCGCCTCGTCACATCACCATCATCACAGCGACCAAACTCAGCTCACTCAGCAACGGATACCAAGTATTTGCCTTGGCTATCCACGTCCACACATCTGCAACTCTGCACATTCCAGCCACTAGCTATATCAACTTCCTCCAATTCGCCATCGTCGTCTTGGTGATTTATGCTGACGGTGTCACCCTTTTTATTGATAATCGCCTCGGTGTATTATGCTGAAGGTGCTATTCTCTGTGTGTTGTTTATTCGTTCGTTATTCGTCTCAGATGGCATTATTTTGTTGCCATCTAACTCCGATGGAATGTGGCGAGACGATGGCAGCGACCATAATAATTATAAAATTTATTAGTAGATGAGAGTGGTCCCACATGATCGACGTGGTGAGTGAGCAGTGGCACGTCCCTCCTCAATCGAATTTAGTAACCCTTCCTTCTTTCCACTTTTCTTCCCTGACAATATGCAAGCAACGCAATTGGCCAGGGTACCTTCGACGCAATTGCCCAGCTTAGGAATTAAATAATCCTGTTTGCAAATCGCTTTCACCTTCCGTGTACTGATATGACCTTGTTCGTGGATTTTCCTCAATATTTCCTTCTGCATGGCCCTTGGGACTACCAGCAGATATGCTCCATCTTCGAACTTCCTTAGTTCATACTATTTGTAGTTCCCTGTGGCCGCAAGAATATCCATCATTATCCGTCATTACTTGATTTTGTGCATGACGCTCTCCTCGACCATCATCACCGCTGGGTAACTGCTTAGCGCGTCGACATGCCGCATCGCCGTCCCCGCCCGGTGTACCACCTTCATGTTATATTCTTGAACCATGATGGCCCATCTAGCCACACGCGGACAGAGATCTTTCTTCGCCCTCATTGCCATCATTGCCAATCGCCGCGGTGCATGGTCGCACATTAGCACATCAGCATGCACGTTGATATTGTTTAAACAACGGCTCGCGCGGTCACTCGTTAAACAATTGCAAAGTGCAGTGTGTGGTTTTACTGTACCCCATCCTCAACAGCGCAGCTAAACAACTTAGTGAAATATAACTGTTATATGTTTTGTATGCGGCAGTTTGATGTTCTAATTCTTTAGCAATTAGAATAACGGATTGTGAGTGTTTTTTTGTTGGTGGTTTAACTCATTTTGTCGTGAAGGCATAACACTGGCGACAATTTGTTTTAATAATCCATTTTAAGACATCCACTTCTCTCAATTCGGTTAAAATAAGCGGTAAGTTGTGTTTTGTCTGTTCGTTTTTTTGTAGTTATGTGTGTTTCAGATTGCATCTCAGCAACATACGTGGGCTGAGAACGAATTCTTTCGCTGTGTTTAATTATGTACATGTCCACAGGCTAGCACTTCTGGCACTGAGTGAAACTCAGGTATTAGAAAATTCTGATGCATCGGAATTTAATCTGCCTGGGTATAACTTGGTGCTATTATCTCTCTCGACGCGGACTCGCAATCTATGTCCGGAGTGATGTTGCGTTTCAGCTTTTGCCTCAATTTAGCCAAAGTTCCAATCCGAAATTCAATTTCATTTGGCTCAAAGTAAAGGTACAAGAGAGCAACATCTACTACTGTTTACTTTACAGAAGCCCCCACTTAGACAGTGTTTCAACTCAGAGCGAGTTTGATGCACTGTCTGATTCAATCTTAAGAATTGACACAAAAAAATGAAATCGTTATTGCGTGCGATTTTAATGCAAACAATTATGGGTGGCTTCGCCATTTTGACCAGACAACACCCGAAGGAAGGTGTGTTGAGTTATTCGCTGAGTTTAATAACCTTACCCAGCTTGTAAATGAGCCTACACGAATACCTGGCATTGCAAAGCATTCCGCAAACACCCTTGACTTATTCCTTATCTCTCGTCCTGATAAATAATCCATCAATGTATTATCGCCTCTAGCCTCGTCAGACCATTGTGTAGTATCAGCTAATTTCTCGTTAATAAACCACGTAGTTAGAGAAAAAACTCTCAAAAAATAGTATGGCATTACGAGAAAGCCAATTGGGACGGCCTTAACAACTTTCTTTGGTAGAATTAACTGGTCGCTATTGTTTCGCGATAGTGGATGGTGGGTGCCGCCGCTGATGCAATCGCAAACATTATCCTTATTGGTAAATGAATTTATCCCATCCAGGAATAAGTCTGTTAAGCCAAAGGAAGATGGATGGTATGACTCAAGCTGTAAAGAGGCTTCTAGGATTAGAGAGGTAAGCTCTCAGTTTTACAAAGCAAGCTCTACTAAGGAAAACCGAACAAATTTTAAACGAGCCAGAAATGATTGCAATACCCATCTTCGGCGAGTCAAATTCCCCTACATCCAAAAATTAAGGCAAAAAATACTACTATGTCCCAAACGTATTAAAACTTTTTGGTCATTCGTGAAAAGAATCAAAAATAAAGCCTCGTCGTCGATTCCAACGCTCATTTATAACGACATTCCAGTTGTCAGCTCTATAGACAAGGTCAATCTGTTTGCTGTGCATTTAGCTGTACTTGTCCCACTTAAATGTCCTTGAGTACCTGGGCCGTTGTATTCAACGTCTGTGTTCTTGTGTATAGGTCATATATACCAGATCTTCAGAATCATATATGTGACTGAAGAATGGATACACTCATCCATTCTATTCAAATATGAAAACTTAAGGAAAAACAACCTGTTCCCCACATTTTTATATAGCAAGTCAGCGTTTTTTGTAATCTGTCCACGCTAAACGCTCGGGCCAAGGTAGTGATGAACAGCAAAACTACACAGGCGATATGCGGAGAAGGAAATAAAACCTGTTGCTAAAAATCTTAATATAAATGCAATTCGCTCTACCGCTAAGATGATTTTCCGCATTGTTTTTTTTTTTTTCAACAATTTAACCAACAAAAACAATCAAATTGCTCCCGGTTCATTCTCGCAAAATTTCGGTATAACTCCGGTTTTGCAGACCGCAATGCTTGTAAAAGGTTTACGCAGAAGCTTTCCTGGTATGGCTTTTCCAACTAGCCAACTACGTGTCCTCCGTTCAATCGAATTATTATTTTCTTCGATATTCATTAAATAACTTGTACATATTAACGCAAAGAGAACTTTTCTATTAATTTTTTAATTCTATCAATCTAGCAAAAATACTAAAAACATAACATTTATTTTATGTCCCTTATATAAAGATAAGGAAATAGTGTGATTCAATACAACTTGAATTGAGCGGTCGAATCCAATGAAGCAGTTTAACATCGACTCCATAACCACGCATTTTGGACAAAAGAGCTTAATGCCAAACTCTGTCAAATTCCTTAGAAATATCGATTTAAACAGCTTTGCTTTCTCCAAATTGATGCAAAGACCGGTTTCACTGTTCGGTGAGATATACCATCATATCACCAGTAGAACTTTGTCCACGAAATCCATACTGCCGGTCACTAAGGATATCCTTAGTTTCAAGATATTTCATGAGCTGAAAATTTATCAGCGCTTCAATGACTTTGTAAAGAATGGAGGTAAGTGCTATGGGTCGGTACGAAGGAGACGACGGCTCGCCTTTTTTTTAGGTATGGGCAGGACAAAGGCTGTTGAACTAATGGGGAAATACCATCTGGCCCAGCGGATTTATGAGTGTTGAGATAATTTAAAACTCTAGCCACTGCACGAGTACGAATGAATATCTGTCCCATAGAGTGTTCAATACTCTGAGGTGCAGGAGGCAGCAATCCACAATCTGGAAGCGTGTAAGTAGCTTGGCCTTATCTATAGAGCTGACAACTGGAATGTCATTATAAATGAGCGTTGGAATCGATGAGGAAGCTGTGTTTTTGATTCTTTTCACGAATAACCAAAAAATTTTACTACCTTTGGGAAATTGTAGTATTTTTTGCCTCAATTATTGGTCGAAGGCGAATTTAACTCGCCGAAGATGGGCATTACAATCATTTCTGCCTAGTTTGAAATTTATTCGGTTTTCCTCGGTAGAGCTTACTTTGTAAAACTGAAAGCTTACCTCTCTAATCCTAGAAGCCTCTTTACAGCTTGAGTCATACCATCCATCTTCCTTTGGCTTAACAGACTTATTCCTGGATGGGATAAATTCATTTACCAATAAGGATGATGTTTGCGATTGCAGAGCTGACAACTGGAATGTCATTATAAATGAGCGTTTAACAGACTTTATAGATGTATTCTTGGAAGGGATAAAGTCTCTCATACCCATAACGATGATGCTTGTGATTGTATCCGCCCGCAATTACGATGTCAGCTTTACGATACTTGTATTTTATGACAATTCTTAAAATTGAATCAAACAGTGCATCAAACTCGCTCTAAGTTGAAACACTGTCTAAATTGGAGCTTTTATACAAAAAGGAATAGTGATGGTACGCCCTTGAAATTGCACTCTTCCGGATTGGAATATTGGCTTAATTAAAGCAAAAGTTGGAACGCAACATCACTACGTACATAAATTGCGAGTCCACGTCGAGGGAGTAATAATGGCACCAAGTTATTACCAGGCAGATTGAATTCCGAGCTATCAGAATTATCAAATACCTAAGTTTCGCTCAGTGCCAGAATTGCTAGCCTGAGGACATGTACATAAGTAAACACAGCGAATAAATCCGTTTTCAGCCCACGTATGTTGTTGAGCTCCACTCTGAAATGACACATAACTGTAAAAACAAACACACAAACACTAAGTTCTTTATCTGCACTGTTGAGGATGGGGTACACGGACATCACACACTGTAATTTGCACTTGTTGTCCGAACGACCGCGCGAGCCGTTATTTTAGCAATAGCAATTATGTTTTTAAATTTTTGTTTGCAAACACAGCTCAGTGTCAGACAACTCAAATATTCAGGCAAACATTGTAATATAAGCATCAAATGTTAGATTTGTAGACACTTCTTCTGTGAAATTTGCGCCAAATTTGAAATGGCAAACGTTTGACAATTTCTCATAATGTAATGTAATATTAACTTTACAATTCCAATTAGTCAGGGAATGCCAATTCACCTGGAGCAGTTCATAGATTTGTTTCAAAAATATTGAATCAGCGAGCATGATATTCAGTGATCCGAATATTACAGCATATTGTGATATGGAGCTTAATGCTAAAAAAAAACAACCCATAAAAATTACAATTATTCATGTAAATTCTCTAATAGGAGATGGGTATGTGTTAAAATTTGAAGAAAACCGGGCTAATATATAAAAAATTTATATGGGCACCCCTCGGGCCTCAGGGCCCGTTCGCTCCAATAACTTTACAAAAAAATTTGTCCATCGGAGATACACATGCATATAAAATTTGAAGAAAATCGGGTTAATTTTTTTGAAAAATTTTTATGGGCCCCACGACCCCGGCTACAAAATTTTTTGCAAAAAGTGTTGTCCATCGGAGATACACACGTATATAAAATTTAAAAAAAATCGGGTTAAGTTTTTTAAAAAATTTGTTGCGGTCACATGACCCTCCAAAGCCTGTCTCCAAAATTTTTGAAAAAAGTGTTGCCGTATATATACGTACGTATATAAAATTAAAAAAAAATTGGTTTAATTTTTTTAAAAAAAATTTTTGGGCCCAATGACCCAATAAAATTTGAAGAAAATCGAGTAAAATTTTGTAAAATATTTGTATTGGAGCACCCCGACCCCCGAAAATTTTAATAGATAGTGTTGTCATCGGAGATATGCCTGTGTGCAAAATTTCAATGAAATAGGACTTTGGGAAGTGGGTTTAAAATTGATCGCAAGATTCCACGACAAACAAACAAACCCACAAACAAACAAACACACGGGCACGCGAAGTTAATATAGAGAATTTAAAAACACAACTCGTCAGAATCTCAACTTCTGTAGAAGAATAGCACCTCATTCAGCATCTTGCGAAGGATTTGGTAACTAGCAATGACCTATTGTCGCAGACCTCTATCCCATCCATTATAAAACAACCTCTTCATATCTGGCTCTACACCCGGGGTCCCGTTCTGGCTCCCATAAAAAAATCTCTCCACAGATCCCGCTTTCGAGCCGATGTCATCCAGTTTGTATCCCTAAACTCTGGGCGTCCTGGTCTTCGCCATCCTTCCAGTGCAGGTTTGTCGACCTCGCGATCGTGTCCCCTTTTTTTTAATTCATTTATTTTATTCCGTGTAGTATGTTTAATTTTAATTTTTATTTAGCTCGCATAGCTAGGTGCTCAGCCTACCGAACTTAATTCTCTTCGTGATGTCGACATCTCGTCATTATAGTCTCCGGAATCTGCCATCCTCAAATACGGGGCCAACAATTCGCCGTAAGCTTTTTGCTAAGCACCCAAGACTCAGATCCATATGTAAATACTGGTATGACCATTGTCTTATACACCAGTAGCTTGGATCTACTATGAAGTACAGAAAAAAATAAGCATGGCTCCATATAAAAATCTAAATAATTCACATAGAAATGATAGTTATATATGCTATATTTTTTTTTTTGTATAGAGACTTATTGCCAAGGGAGGACTCCCTGAATGACTTACGTCACGGCAATAAGTTGGGCTAAGCCCTTTATTAAATTCAAAATAAAATAAAAATCGAAGGAATGTGATTTACAATATATCGCATTCTTCACGTTTGTAGCCGGTTTCAATTTATTTTCTCAGAATTCTCCCTGATTCATTGAAAAAGCAATACGAAAAACGAACACGAATTTAGAACGACGCGAGTCCAAATACTTTTATCAATGAATCATGGTCAGGGAAAACTAAAAAATACCTTGACCAAGAAAATGTTACAAATTATAAAAATAATTTAAAAAATACTGATAAACAATTTTTTTTTTTTTTTTATATATTATATATTACTAAACAACTTATGAATACTTTATCCATCATCCTTCAAGAAGTTGTTAACGCTAATTTGAACGCCTGCAGATTATAAGATTCGGGAAAATGTAGTAGTAGTAGTAACTGACTATTTATTTTCTTAAAAATATATATATAATTACAAGGTTTCATAGTCTATGGTTTGGCTGAAGGCCGTCTACCAGATTGACAGATTGACGTATAATAACAATTTTTTTTTTTTGATTAAATAACTTTAAAAGTTTTCTTCAATAATGCGTTTTCTATAATCAAGGGCAATCCGTGCATATTTATATAATATATCCCAACCTCTCTGTCCGTTTAAAATGCATATTGTGTCTTCTTCATCCAGAGTAGTTGATCCAAATATTCCTAGTCGAATTTCTCTTAGGATTGGACAAATGGCAAGGAAATGGAATACATCTTCTCTTGTGTTCAGGTTACACATGTTGCAGAGAATTGGTAACTCTGGGCGGTGTGGTATATAATTTAGGTCTACCAGCTCTCTTCTCATTTTAAATATTGTGCTTATTTTCTCCGTTGAGTTGCAGTTTAGAAAATAAGTACTTTCTCGAAAGTAATAACTTAATTTACTATAGTACATCCTGTACTGGGAAGATTGGGCTTCATTAGCCTGGTATAGTCTGGTATAGATTATTACTTGTTTTTTCTAGTAGAGTGTTAAGTTTGTTTCTAATCAACGCAGGCTGCATATCTGGTGTGATGTTTAGCCGCATGCCACATTCGGAGGCGAGATTCTGCCATTCACTCACGCTATTATCTCCCTTTGTTAAAATGTGTATAAGCACAATTTTCGGCAACCTTTTTTCATCCATTGACATTACTTTGACAATATAGTCAAAGTGTACTTTCAAGGTTTCTAAAAACATAGGTGACGTCGCAGTTTCTAAATGCAACATGTAATTTGGCGTACTACTCGGCAGTCGAAATATGTGCTTCAAAAAATATCGGAGGAATTTCTCCACTGCTGGGAAAGATTCGTATTCCCAGACTTGGGCTGCATATAAGAGTACTGATGTTGCAGTTGCGCGAAAAAGTTTTTGTTTTGAGCTATGGGAGACAAATTTATTTGTAATGCAACGTCCCCAGACCGAGGAGACCGCTCGCTTAGCCTCAGATAGTTTCGACTCCAAGTGTATATTCATATATAAATTGCCTGATATTTGAAATCCTAGATATTTGTATTTTCGTACATTTTCAATAGTCTCGCCGCGATACGTCCATTTTTCAGATCTTGAGTATCTTCCGCCACCACCTCTGAACACCATAGTCTTGGATTTATCCAGGTTAACGAATAGGTTCCAGCACTTGCAGTATTCACTGAGTCTGTTCATCATTAGTTGCATACCATTTACCGTATCCGCAAGAAAGACGATGTCATCCGCATACATAAGTGCGGAAATTTTCGTTCGGCAGATATCTATTCCTCCCCTTACTTCGTCAGTTATGTCGTTTATAAACAGTATAAAAAGCAGTGCACTCAGTATGCACCCTTGCCTTACCCCCATTGATGTTGTAAATTCCTCGGATATCGATACACCATCCCATACATACGCTACATTATTTTCATACATTGCTCTTAGGATATGGATGACTTTAGTGGAAAATCCAATTTTGTATAATTTATAAATAAGTGCCTCACGTGATATGGAGTCAAATGCTGCTCTGAAGTCAACAAAAAATGCGTACAACTTTTTGTGCTTCTTTTTATAAATTTTGGCAATATTAGTAAGTACGAATATTTGATCAATAGTGGAATAGTTTTCTCTAAAACCTTCTTGAAACCCTGATAAAATCTCATTGTTTTTGACCCACTGAATAAGCCTATTATAAATTATAGCCGAGAAAAGTTTTGCTGAAGTATTTAAAAAATATATTCCTCTATAATTAGCTGGATTATTGTGGTCCCCTTTTTTTTGATTGCTTTTTTGAAGCTTTCTGGAACAGTTGCCGTTTCGAAAATTCTGTTAAATTCTGTCGTGAGTGCAGAAACAAATTCCGCTGTACAATTTTTATAAAATTCGAAGGGGATACGATCATCTCCTGGTGCTTTTTTTTTTTTTTTTTTTTGAATTCTTTTTTTTTTGAATTCTCGATTACGACCCGTACTTCTTGCAATGTAAATGGTGCATCCAAAAATTCATTCATAATAAGCGGCGCTGCGTGATGAAATAGAGCAGAACAAAGTGTTGTGTTTAAAAGGTTGTTAAAATGTTCTTTTAGAAGTGGAGCATTTAACATCCTGCCAATTGTGCTTGTTTGCCCGTTTATGTACGTCACTGCTCTCCAAAAGTCTGCAGATGATTTTGACTCGTTCACTACAGCAATCGTTTGTTGTTCATAAGCTACCTTTTTCGTATAACAAAGACGTTTAAACTATCTATTAGCTTCTCCGTAGAGAGATTTGAGAAAGTTGGTGTTATGTGCTCTAAATAACTTTAAAAAAGCAAACTAGTTGGTTCTAGCCTTAACACATTCTTTGTCAAACCATTTTTGCTTGTAGGAACTTTTGATTATTGATGGCTTGTATGTCGGGACTGCATTTTTAATAACATTTGTTAGTGTATCAATATTTAACAGAGTATTTGCAAAATATAAACTCTCTAGATTAATATTCATGTTAGTCTGGAAGTTATTGCGCATTCTCTCGTTCCAAACCAATTTTGGTAATGATCCCAGTTGCGTACAAGGGTCACCATTTGGTGAACCTGTTACAATGCATTCAATTTCAAGAGGCATGTGATCCGAAAAATGCTCGACACATACACGAAAATCTCCAAGCAGTTGCTTCCAACTTCCAGAGATGAGGCAGTAGTCAATTACAGAAGAGGCTAAACCACGTATAAAAGTAAACTCGCCGGCAAGATCACCTACACAGCTTCCATTTAAAATATTACAGTCGAATACATCCGCCAGCTCAAGTATTTTTATACCCTTGTTGTCACAAACCTCGTCTTTTGACTTGCGATTCATATGTACAATTCTTGATCTACTTTCGCTTACAAAGTTTTTCTGCGACAGGCCTAACCGTCCATTGAAATCCCCTATGAGCATTACATCTGTTGAGTCCAGGTTATTTAGCATTTCCATTAGCTTGTCGTAGTCGTGTTGCCAGTGACTGCCATTGAGATAAATAGGGACTATAAAAAGGGTGCTGTTGTTGATTTTTACGCTGATTGCATATGCTTCTTCCACTCTTCTGAAATTGATATCCACGCTTTTAAGATTATTTCGATAGCCAAGGAGTTCACCTCCACTACCTCTACCAAATTTCGTCGACTTTTTGCAGGTACCCATTTTAATTCATAGTTCAATAAGAATGGCTTAAACATATCTATTTAATTTTCCAGCACATGGGTTTCAAACAGTAAAAAAATATCAAAATCTCTAATACAATCGAAGAATTTAGCAAACAATAATTTATTTTTTAAGCCAGCAACATTATAACTTAAAATTCTAATATTGGAAAATAATTCTACATTTTTTTTAAATTCATTCTGATAGACAAGCAACTTTCAATTAGAGTGCTCGTGTAAACGTTTATCTAATTTTCTTGTTACATCGGCTGATTTAACAGTTTGAGAGCTTGAACTTGTTGCACTAGACGTTTTTGACGTTTGGATTTGACTTCTTACTGTCGTGTTCGTACTATTTTGGTGAAGTTCATTGTTTATTTTTTCTATACATAGAGGCGAGACTTCGAGTATTTTCCTTAATTTATCGATACCATTTTCACTGCCGCATTTAAGACCCAGTGAAGTGTCCCAAGTGAATACTTTTCCTTCGACCAGAAGCCTGTCATCTCTAATAACGATTTTTCTACCCGGGTTTCCTTAACGTAGTACCTTTGCGATTACCACCATCTTGGCCCTCCTTCTACGCATATTGTAAGGCAGATCTTTGCTTACATGAATTTTTGTCCCTTTTAGTTTGGATGAATTACGAAGCACTGTCCAGACGGCTTCACGACTTCTCATTTTGACAATCACCGATTTAGAACGTGGGTCGCGACTGGCTACGCTATATGCAGTCTCAATGTCGTTTGTATTTTCACCAAGTAGGCCTGCGCATATGGACTTTGCCCTTTCATTCATATCGGTGTTAATCTCTGCTGGTAGATGCACGATGATATTTGTCTCAGTGGTTTTTTGTATCAGTTTGTCCAGTTGACTCTCTACCTGCCTGTTTCGGTTTTTTAGCTGCATAAATTTGTTGGCAATCTCTTCGTGTTTCATCTTGATGTTGGATATTTCAGAAACAAGCAACAAGCCTTAGTTGCAAGTTCCTTGGCGAGTTCTCTATTTTTTTCATCCAATATTTGTTTAAACATATCAATACTAATGCCTGTAATATTGTCTAGTGTCATTTCAGCTATGTTAAGACTAGGGCGTCGTTTTTCAGAGTTATTTTGCTCAGGCGAAATTTATTGTATGCCCCGTTTACGCATTTGTTTGGTGCGGAAATTTAGATTTGCGATTTTTCGACTTATTTGCTACAACTTACTCAGATTTTAATTTATATATTTAGTTTGAACATTTATAGTTCGCTTTAAATCCAAGTTCTTAGAATATAAGTCTATTTTTTACTTAATTTTCTTAATTTTCACAATATTTTGTAAGAGTGTTTTACTTTGCACAACTGTTTTCAACTGTCACTCAATCTGAATCTCGGAAAATGTAGTAGTTAAGCGCATTTTTTCAGAAAATTCTCAAGATGTAGGAGTTGGTTGAAAAAGTAAGTGCGTAACCTTTACGCGCGGTGTAAGTGAAACTTCTTTGATGTTGTGGTGCAAAAAAAACCTCAATAGACCCATAAAAGACCTCAAAAGACCCACAAAAACCCCCAAAAAACATAAAAAATATCCTCAAAAGACCCAAAAAAAAAAACCCAAAGCTTCATACCGAATTTCATAAAAATAGCTTGAGAAATAGCTTAGTTTCCGAAATTAGAGTCCATAATGACCGCATTCACGAATTTCCATAGGAAAAAGTCTTATAGTCGCATATTAATCCTACATACCAAGTTTCATACAAATCGGTTGAGAAATGGCTTAGTTCTCAAAATGGCCTTAATGACCTTGTTCCAGAATTTCCATATGAACAAGTCTTAAAGTCTCATTTTAGTCCTACATACCGAGTTTCATAGAAATCGCTTGAGAAATGGCTTCGTTCCCGAAATTACAGTCCCTAATGACCGTATTCCAGAATTTCCATAGCAACAATTCTTATAGTTGCATCTAAGTCCTACATACATACCGAATTTCATACGAATCGCTTAAGAAATTGCTTAGTTCCCAAAATTCCAGACCATTTTGGCTACATCCCAGTATTTCCATAGGAACAAGTCTTATAGTCGCATCTTAGTCCTACATACCGAATTTCATACGAATCGCTTGAGAAATGACTTAGTTTCAAGAATTCAAAAATGTAATTAAATTCATAACGCAAAATCGCATCACAAAATCGCAACACAAAATTATCACAGCTGATATAGTATATTACATAACGAGCGAGTTAGAAGAACAATGTACGAGGCGGTAGCCGAGTGCGCCAATCTAACGAGCACGATGAGCACTTTTCTGCGAGTAATGTACGCTTTTTTCCACAGTACTACAACCGGTTTTTCTGCTTAACCGGCCATGCACAATGCAAAATTACTCTGGGAATGTGTGTTCGCTGTGACTGCAGTAAAAAACAAAAGTATTTTTTTATGTTAACTCACTAGTGTGTATAACAGCTACTTTCGAGGCTAGGTTATAGTATATGAAACAGTCTGTCTGCGCGGATGGAATTTTATTCATAATTGTTTTTAAACTAACTTCCCATTGAGCTAGAGACTTGAAACTTTAAACAAAGCTCAAAACTGGATGAACATTGACAAATCACAAAAAAGACAACAAATCCCAAAAAAAATTAATTCAAAACAAGTTTGAAATTTGTTTCAGATCAAAGATCGTTTTAAATAAAAAATGTTTTTTTTATTAGATGACATGTTTTAAACCAAAGCAGGTACAGATATATTTTAGGAAAATTACATAGAATTAAATACTATGACATAATAAATTATAATATAGTGTAAGATTTATACAAAAAAATATTCGCACTAGTCTCAGTTAGATTAGTTGCAGGTGTGCCGTTCGTGCAGTCCTGATTCTTCCAACCGAAATGTTCCCCCTGTAACATTAGGATTGGTGGAGGTGATTGTGAACACATGGGCTCCCTGCAGGATGAAAACGTTGATAATTAGGTATATGGATTGGTATGGTATGGGAATGCATTGCCTTAGCAACACAAATCCAGGACCCGGAAAAACTCTATGTTTTAAACTGTCGGAAGTCAATCAACGATAAGTTTTCAAATGAAAACATATGCAATGAAGTATTTCATGGCAGGATAATCGAAGATAACTTCCCCAATATAAGTCGACGACTAAATCTGCAGAAAATCCAACAAATCTCGATTGTTAAGCTAGGTTAAATGCAGAAATGCCGTCGTACCTTCCTGATTCTACCATACGAGATGCGGAAGAGAGGTACTCAGCGCTGAACTGCCATGAGATAGACGAAATCTACAGATGCTGTAGATACGTTGCGGAACAGCTCACCTGTCTTGAGATAGACGTTATCTGCGCATATGAAAAAGATGTGCCGAAGACTCTCATGACAGGAATTAACCCAGCGTTGAACTGCCTTCTCCTAGATGCATCCCAATTGGTGGGTCGGGCTAATTTTTTTAAAAAAATTTTTATGGAGCCCCACGAACCCGGGGCCCGGGTTTTCCAAAATTTTTACTAAAAGTGTTGTCCATTGGAGATACACATGCGTATAAAATTTGAAGAAAATCGAGTAAATTTTGTAAAATATTTGTATGGGAGCCGCCAGACCCCGGCGAAAGTTTTGTCTCCGGATATACACATGTGTGCAAAATTTCAATTAAATTGGGCTTTGGGAAGTGGGTTAAAAATTGATCGCAAAATTCCACGACTGCCGACCGACCGACATCCGTGCCACGGGCAAGTGAAGTTAATATAGAGAATTTTTAACACGTTTTTATTAGCTCGCTTTCGTGTATGCCTGTCTGTGCGGGTGGAATTTTGTTATTGATTTTAAACTAACTTCCCATTAAGATAGAGACTTGAAACTTTAAACATAGCTCATAACTGGCTGAACATTGACAAATCACAAAAAAGGACAACAAATAGCAATGAAAAAAATTAGTTCAACGCGAGTTTGCAATTTGTTTCAGATCAAAGCAAACTACTACGCACAATACTCGTTTTAAACGTTTTAAATTAAAAAAAATTTTATGCAAACACATTTAAGGAATATTCCCGCATAAAATAAAGGTTTTGGAATTTTGCAGAAAGATCTATTCTCTATATCAACTTCGCGTCCGCGTGTGTTTGTGGCTTCTGGCCCAACCTTATGAACTCACATACTAAAGCCCGATTTTATTTGCACACATGTGTATCAACATCTTTTATTAAAATGACAACACCTTTTATTAAAATTTCGAAGTGATCGGGCGCTAGGGTCGAGGGGCTCCCATCTTTAAAATTTACCCGATTTGTTTTACCTTCTGCAAAAACTTGAAAGTGTCAAATAAATAAGATAATTTTAATATTGATGATGTCAGTTAAATTGTTAAAACAAAAACCAAGAAAAAAATTATTTCATCTTTTTACTATTGTATACACGAGGGTAGTTTAATAAGTCAGTGAATTTTTGAATAAAAGATAATTTTTTCGGAGAAAGCGTTTTATTTCTCAACATAGTATCCAATACATTTATTCCAGCGTTTTTTAATTTTATTTTATTCCTTCCAAATATTAGGTTTTCTAAAGGAGGTAATAAAAATTTGGTTAATATATTGAATAACGAAGAATTAAATTGTCTTTATGTTCTAGAAGCGACATGTATTTAGGTAGTGCTGCTATATCTGTCAAATTTGAAGTACACTGCGTTTTTTAACTGTTATTTTTGAGTAGATAATGACTCTCACTAAACAAATGTTGTTCCTAGTATTCCCTTAGCAATAATAGACAACACAGTACTCGGTATTCACAGACACCTCTGCAGTGCATGCTAGAGTGGTTTAAAAGAGACGAGAGAAAGAAAAGAGGTCAGTCGTGATCGAGAAGTCGAAAAAGAAGTCATACGTATATGGAAGCTCCGGGAGAATTTTTTTTGATTGCGATTTTCGGAAAAGATTATTGATACGGCGTGGTTAATTAGACAAGTTTTTGGGTTTAAATAGTGTTGAAACGATTAGAAACGACGCGACTTAGAAATCTAAAGTTTAATTCATTTCGGATTTTTGTTGAAGAAAAATAGTTTTTTTTTTACAAGAAATATTCGCGAATGATTTCGGCAATATGCACCATGCATATAGAAAAAAGATGGCCGCTGCCAAATTTCTTAGCGTGCCCAAGCATTCGTGTAAAATTTAAGAAAGTGAATTCGAGAAGGAATTTTTTTTTAATTCGACAATACATATGTGCGTCAATCGCCTACATCCCGGCAGGAAACGGCGCCACTCAAAATTCTAAATTTTAATTCATTTCGGATTTTTGTTGAAGAAAAATAGTTTTTTTTTTTACAAGGAATATTCGCGAATGATTTCGGCAATATGCACCATGCATATAGAAAAAAGATGGCCGCTGCCAAATTTCTTAGCGTGCCCAAGCATTCGTGTAAAATTTAAGAAAGTGAATTCGAGAAGGATTTTTTTTTTTTTTTAATTCGACAATACATATGTGCGTCAATCGCCTACATCCCGGCAGGAAACGGCGCCACTCAAAATTCTAAATTTTAATTCATTTCGGATTTTTGTTGAAGAAAAATAGTTTTTTTTTACAAGGAATATTCGCGAATGATTTCGGCAATATGCACCATGCATATAGAAAAAAGATGGCCGCTGCCAAATTTCTTAGCGTGCCCAAGCATTCGTGTAAAATTTAAGAAAGTGAATTCGAGAAGGAATTTTTTTTTAATTCGACAATACATATGTGCGTCAATCGCCTACATCCCGGCAGGAAACGGCGCCACTCAAAATTCTAAATTTTAATTCATTTCGGATTTTTGTTGAAGAAAAATAGTTTTTTTTTTTACAAGGAATATTCGCGAATGATTTCGGCAATATGCACCATGCATATAGAAAAAAGATGGCCGCTGCCAAATTTCTTAGCGTGCCCAAGCATTCGTGTAAAATTTAAGAAAGTGAATTCGAGAAGGAATTTTTTTTTAATTCGACAATACATATGTGCGTCAATCGCCTACATCCCGGCAGGAAACGGCGCCACTCAAAATTCTAAATTTTAATTCATTTCGGATTTTTGTTGAAGAAAAAAATTTTTTTTTTTTACAAGGAATATTCGCGAATGATTTCGGCAATATGCACCATGCATATAGAAAAAAGATGGCCGCTGCCAAATTTCTTAGCGTGCCCAAGCATTCGTGTAAAATTTAAGAAAGTGAATTCGAGAAGGATTTTTTTTTTTTTTAATTCGACAATACATATGTGCGTCAATCGCCTACATCCCGGCAGGAAACGGCGCCACTCAAAATTCTAAATTTTAATTCATTTCGGATTTTTGTTGAAGAAAAATAGTTTTTTTTTACAAGGAATATTCGCGAATGATTTCGGCAATATGCACCATGCATATAGAAAAAAGATGGCCGCTGCCAAATTTCTTAGCGTGCCCAAGCATTCGTGTAAAATTTAAGAAAGTGAATTCGAGAAGGATTTTTTTTTTTTTAATTCGACAATACATATGTGCGTCAATCGCCTACATCCCGGCAGGAAACGGCGCCACTCAAAATTCTAAATTTTAATTCATTTCGGATTTTTGTTGAAGAAAAATAGTTTTTTTACAAGGAATATTCGCGAATGATTTCGGCAATATGCACCATGCATATAGAAAAAAAGATGGCCGCTGCCAAATTTCTTAGCGTGCCCAAGCATTCGTGTAAAATTTAAGAAAGTGAATTCGAGAAGGATTTTTTTTTTTAATTCGACAATACATATGTGCGTCAATCGCATACATCCCAGCAGGAAACGGAGCCACTTAAAATTCGAAATTTTAATTCATGTCGGATTTTTGTTGGAAAAAAAATTATTTTTTTTCATTTTTGAAAAGAATATTCGCGAATGATTTCGGCAATATGCACCATGCATATAAAAAAAGATGGCCGCTGCCAAATTGCTCAGCGTGCCCAAGCATTCGTGTTAAATTAACGCAAGTGAATTCGAAAAGTATTCTTAAATTCAACAATTCATATATTTTTGTTGGAAACAATTATTTTTTTTCATTTTTTTGAAAGGAATATTCGCGAATGACTTAGACAATATGCACCATGCAGAATAAAAAAAAAGATGGCCGCTGCCAAATCGCTTAGCGTGCCCAAGCACTCGTGTTAATTACAGCAAGGGAATTCGACAAAGGATTTTGTTCCAGGTTTGGCTACAACAAAATATTAAGCAAAGGGTATCTCTCCTATAACAATAAAAAAATTGCGATCATGATGCATCTTCCTTATTTAAATTTGACGACATCATCTTACGATAATCCACATTTGTTTTTTTTACCGGCCCGGATTGACTCCGTAATCACGACAAGTTCTGGAGAAATAAAAATAAAAGAACAAGAAAGGGTTTTTTTTATTTTGAATGACCACTCCGAATGCAAGGAACCAAGAACGAGGAACAACGGGAAAGAAACCCACTTTATAACCTTAGTTTTTTTTCTCAGATCATATATATATATATATAATTATGTATAGGTAGTTAACTTTGTCTATGAACACACACCTAGATATAGGGAATTTTGTTGGATGAAAGTTTATTTCTTTTGCTAAGCTCTTAATAAGATCAGACAGCCCTGAAATTTTTTTATAAATCTTGTTTTATATTCCTTAACCTTACAAATTGTCGGACCCGACATCCCGGATTACGCCAACGGTGAGAGAGAGAGAGATAGAGTTAGGGAGCACCCTCATATTCCTTTAATGCATAATTTGTTTTAACTTTAGATAATTAATCCAATCGGTCAAATTCGTCAGCGCTGCCGGAGGACACGAATGGAATTTTTGTTGCTCATGTAAGTATCATCTTTCATTTACTTACATTTAAACATGTGTTTAAACCTTTGGTTGCTGGCTGAGGTTACATTAAACATTTACGAACACTGCCTCCCTCCCCCTCTCTTGGTGTCATTTAAATCTGGTTGTATTTACAAGTACGACCCTGCCGAACTTAACAGGGCCTTAATAACAAAAAAAAAGTTGTATTTAATTATTTTTTTAAAAAAACAAAAAAAAAGAGGAAGACCCTGTGGAAGATTAATGGAGCATTATATATATATATTTATATTCATAACTTTTGTGGAAAGCAACACCCTGTAGCAATTACAGGGGCATTTTTTTTATATATTAGTATTTAACTTTTTTTTATGTGGAAGGCAAAAACCCGGTAGGAATTACTGGGGCCTTAAATAACTATTAGTATCTGGTTGTATTTACAAGTACTACCATGCCGAACTTAACAGGGCCTTAATAACAAAAAAAAGTTGTATTTAATTATTTTTTTTAAAAAAACAAAAAAAAAGGGGAAGACCCTGTGGAAGCTTAATGGAGCATTATATATATATATTTATATTCATAACTGTTGTGGAAAGCAACACCCTGTAGCAATTACAGGGGCATTTTTTTTTATATATTAGTATTTAACTTTTTTTTATGTGGAAGGCAAAAACCCGGTAGGAATTACTGGGGCCTTAAATAACTATTAGTATCTGGTTGTATTTACAAGTACTACCATGCCGAACTTAACAGGGCATTAATAACAAAAAAAAAAAAAAAGGTGGATTTAATTATTTAATTATTTTTTAAAAAAAAAAAAAAAAAAAAAAAAAAAGAGAAGCTTCAAGGGGCATTATGTATATATATATATTCGAATTTAGTTTTTTTGTCGAAGTAGATACTAGTAAAACAGTTTTTTTTTGTCTAAGTAGTTATTAGTTATACATTATATAATAAAAAAGAAAAATCTGAAATTAACGGAACACCACTAAGTTTTTTTTTGTCTTTTTTTTTTTTGACTAACTTTACTCGATGGAGAGTTAGTTAGTGTCAAGCAAGGTCATCGTTTTCTCTCGGCCTCTTCGCGTTCCAGAGGGTAGGCGTGCCCAGAGAAGTAAAGAGAGGAAATCCAAAATCAGAGGAAGTTTTTTTTTTTGGAAGAACTTTTCGTTCCGAATCACGAATAGGTCCAAATAGACGTTTGGGGGTTAGGCCCCTAGGTTTTGGTTTGCATGGTTTAGACGTTGTTTCTTTCAGATCATTTAGTTCCTTCTGGAGCTTAATACCGTGATATGGTTTTTTTTTTTTTATTTTTTTCTCTTCGCCTTGGATTTCCCTTCTAGGATACAGTTTCTCCTCCTCCTTTTTTTCCTTTTTTTGTCTCCCAGTAAAGTGCACGCAATTTTTTTGTGTAATGTATATAAGTTTTGGTATGACAGGCTACAACCCCGCCCACAACCCGACGAGCTTCAGCAAGAGCATCGCTAGGCGTGCACTCCGCCGATCGTCATCCCAAAACAAACCGCCCGAGTACCACAACAACAGGTATAATCGTCGTCACATATTGCTGCCATCCGAATAGTGATGAACGACTCATTGTCATAGGACTCTGAGGAACACATATATATGCGCATACGTGCATACATAGTTCTAGATGGATAAAGAAAGGCAGACATCAATATAAACATCATTACATATGTTTAAATCCGCTCAAGCTTACGCTCACCAATACCAATCTCACCGATGGATAACTACAAACGTTCTGGGATGAATAGCTAAAGCCTAATACGATTTATCCAATTGGCTCTTTCATCCACTCCGTTTTGCTATGATGTGTACGTTTTTAACTTTTGATCAAATTGTTCTATTGCCAACATTGACATCCTTGAAATAGATAGCAAATTCGCCTATGGACCGGAACACACAACAAGCCGTTGACATCTAGTCGACTTTTTTTACTCGCAAGGTAACAGTTGACGTTTTTATTGCAAGTGAAAAAATTATATTATATTTAATATGAACAAGAGATAATCCAATGAAATGTATACCATACTTTCAGACGGAGGGACTATTTAATTTGCTACAATACAAAGTAGTTTTGTTAACACATAAACTCATGTTTTGCAAGATTATCAGGTAAGGTATTTAAGCATGTCTCACATACAACATTAGAGTAAGATACGTACCATCAATCCTTTGAACTAAATCTTTTAGTTGTTTAACCTTTTCCTGAATTCCAAGTTGAGCAAAGATATAGTTATCCTGTATGCAATCCAAGTAATTAGAAAGACACCAAAATGAATCTGCTTCGATGGTATTGCGTGTGTTAATCGGTAGGTCTGACAATTTGAATGACTCCAAATCAGTGCCTTAAATACAAATTAATGCATAAAACAAAATACTCATAATAGAAACAGATATTACCAACACGTAGAGCTTCTTGGAGAAATACTATAAAAAATGGTGTTACTAAATCGTTAATTCCTTGAACGTATCCTGATGCTGGGTGACGTATCGCCCAAATAAACAATATTCGTTCAAACATTTCTTGAACCAGCTTTTGTTGGAACAAAGAAATTTGTGGGTTCATTCGTGGGACGTCTATATGTATCTAAAAATATTAAAAAATTATAATTTGATTTATATATTAATCCAATTAAATATACTTATAATAAAAAAAAATAAAAATATTAAAAAATTATAACTTGATTTATATATTAATCCAATTAAATATACTAATAATAAAAATTACTTGTCTGTATGTGTCTTGTTGCGACTCATCTTGGCTGTCTATCTTAAAGTAGTTGTTTTTTAAATTTTCGTAACCTCGACGTTTGCTCTTCAGTACAGAATTGCGTCGTTCACCACACGGAGGGAGATATTTAGAAAGCAATCTCCAACTAACTGGTCTCATCTATAAAAAAGATTTAAAAAGGCTTTAATTTATATTTATATGTAAATAAAAAAACAAACCATTCTAGGAACGCCCGACCAACTCAGTTCTTTCAGTGCAACTAGGTCTAAAAGAGGAGACTCTAGGAGAACAGTGAATTTTTCAATTTTCGATTTATACTCTGAGCCATCTATATTAGAACTAAACTTTTGCAGTTGAGGCCTACCTGGATAGGCATTCCCACTTTCAAATCTAAAGACAGAAAGTTATAAATTTATTTGTATTAAAATGTTAATTTAATAATAGGAAATAGTTAAGTAAAGGGACGCATTGTTACATGCTGTAAACACTTGCTTGCGTTTTCATACTATTACACTTCATGCATAAATATGATAACTTTACATTGCCAGTAAAGCATGCTTTCATTGCGATACAAAACTACAATAAAATTCTGTGTTTTATTTTCAAATCCTATAAAAGCGTTTCTTAGTGAAATCTTGAAATTGATAGTCACAGTAAAAAGTGAGCCGTTCAGTGCACAAATCGAAACTCCATTTTTTGAAAAAACTTAAATTTAAGTGTCAAAGCACTCGGTATAGGCACCAATGTCGGGGGCTCTCACACAAATTTTTTAACACATGTGTATCTCCGGTGACAACAGTTCTTGAAAAATTTTTGAAGTGATGGGCTCTTATATTAATTTTTTCCAAATTAACCCGATTCAAACTTTGCAGACATATGAATCTCCTATTAGAGAATTTACATAACAAATTTTAGTTTTTATGGGTGGTTTTTTTTTAATTCTCTATATTAACTTCGCGTGCCCGTGTGTTTGTTTGTCGTCCGTTTGTTCCCAAAGTCCGATTTCATTAAAACTTGACACACATGCATAACTCCGATGACAATACTTTCTATTAAAATTTGGTACCCCTCGGGGCTCGGGTCTGGGGACTCCCATACAAATATTTCACAAAATTTACCCGCTTTTCTTCAAATTTTATATACATGTGTATCTCCGATGGAAAACACTTTTTGTAAACAAATATGGATACCCCAGGTGGCCCGGAATCGTAAGACCCCATACAATTCTTTAAAAAAAATTAACCCGATTTTCTTCAAATTGTATATACATGTCTATCTCCGATGGACACCCCTTTTTGTAAAAATTTTAAAGATCCCGCGCACCGGGTTCGTAAAAACATTTTTTTTAAATTAACCCGATTTTCTTAAAATCTCCGATGGGCAACAACATTTTTGTCAACATTTTGGAGACCCCGGATCCCGGCCTAATACAAATGTTTTTAAAAAATTAACCCAATTTTCTTTCTTCTTTTCTTCTCCGATGGACAACACTTCTTGTAAAAATGTTGAAGACTCCGGGGTCGTGAGACCCCATATAATTTTTTTTTTAAAAATTAACCCGATTTTCTTCAAATTTTATATACATGTGTATCTCTAATGGACAATTTTTTTTTTAAATTTTGCAGATCCCTGGGCACGTGGTCGTGAGAACCCATACAAATTTTTTAAAAAAATTAAGCCGATTTTCTTTAAATGACTCGTCTGTATCTCCGATGGAAAAAACTTTCAGTAAAGTTTTTGGAATGAGCGGGACCTGAGGCCCGAGGGGGCCCATTTTTTAAAAATTTGCCCGATTTCTTCAAATTTTAAACACATTTGTATATCCGACGACAACACTTCCTATTTAAATTTGGAAGTGATCAGGCCCTAAGGTTGGGAGTTCCCATACACATTTTTTAAGCTTGTGTATCTCCGGTGACAACAATTTTTGTAAAAAATTTTAAGTAAAAGGCTCTAATATTATTTTTTTTTTCAAATTAGCCCGGTTTTAAATTTACACACATATGTATCTCCTTTTAGAGAATTTACATGAAAAATTTTAAGTTTTATGGGTTGTTTTTATTATATTTTTCCCGCAGGATCAAGTAGTTTTGAATAATGTAATGGTTCTTCAATAGGATTTATCAACAGAAAGTCTGGCTCAAGAAGACGTTTATGGTTTTCCTAGGATTCATCTGATTACAACAGTACAAGTATCCCAACAAACACATTGAATGTGAAAATGTCACACAATATGAAAAGGAAAATGGAGTACGAGTGAAAGAAAAATATTACTATAATGTGTTCTCTACGAAATTAAATTTACATTTCAAACAACCATCAAAGGATACTTGCCAAAATTGTGATGCTTTGCAAATAAAAATTCAATCTTCAGAAGATGAGGAAATTAAGACAGCAGAAATTAAAAAGGAAACTCTCTTAGAGTCCCCGCACACTAGAGACTTTTTTATCGGCCGATAGTTTGGTCGTTTTCGGCTGCCAGTGCGCACACTGTGCCGATTAAACAGTCGGGTTAGTGGTGAGTGCACAGACAAAGACAAAGTTGAATGGCAATCGTGTCGCACATTCAACTTATTTATCGGCCGATACCAAATCGTTGTGTCTGCGCACTTGCATACATGTTCATTTCGTATTTTCTTTCGCCTTAGAAAAAGCTTCCCTTTCCTAAACTAACCACATCTGTAGCTTATTATACACGATATTTATATGTTTATAAATTTCGGATGTCATGAATTCAGTAAAAATAAAAGCCACATGTTTATTTGGCCAGAAATTGAAGCATCTCGTTGGTCTCAAGAAATGTCATCATGTCTAATAAAGTATAAAAGACTTATGCTACAAACTTTAAAAAAATAATAACATATTCAGATTCGTGTACGGGACAAAATAGAAATATTAAAACTGTCTTAGTTTATTGAAACTTGTTCAAATTACGGAAATAAGAGCTGAGTAAATTGAAATGAAGTTTTTGGTAAGTGGATACAGCTTTTTGCCTAATGACTCAGATTTTGCATTATTGAGTCACATGCGAAAAAAATTAAAAATATTTTTTCACCAGATGATTGGTACAATATAATCAAAACATGTAAAAAGAAAGAATCGAATACAAATGACCCAACAAGAATGTTTTCAACAAAACCTTTAGAAAAAACAATCATTAACAGAAAAGTAACCGTTACAGGGTTTCCAGTAAATTGGCTTAAAATACGCTGGTTAAAGTTAGAAAGGTCCACACCCCATCTCATACAATTCAAATGTGAAATTCAAATAGAACTAGAAAAATATAATTCAGAATTTAATGCTATTAATATACGGAAATCTATAGCAGGTAGACCACAAAGTTTGAAAAATGTAGATTAGCCGTTATTATATCCTAAAGGTAGAACTGTGACAAGAGAAAAAAAAGGAGAGACATGATTGAACTGCTGAAATTCATTTCTCCTGTTAAACATGATTACTATAAAAACTTTACAACTTTTTGTAGGTGAAACTACATTATCGGCGGTGATGAGAAAATTTGACACGCATCAAAAATAATTTTGCGTTATGATTTTGTATTATGATTTCGTGTTATGATTTCTTGTTATGATTTCGTGTATGATTTTGTGTCATAATTTTGCGTTATGCTTTTGCGTTACATTTTTGAATTCTTCTAACTAAGTAATTTCTCAAGCGATTTCTATGAAACTCTGTATGTAGGACTAAGATGCGAGTGTAAGACTTGTTCCTATGGAAATTCTTTGATAGGGCCAATAGGGTCTAGAATTTTGTGGACCAAGCCATTTTTCAAGCGAATTGTATGAAATTCGGTAGTTAGGACTATGATGCGACTATAAGCCTTGTTCCTATGGAAATTCTGGGATCTGACCAATAAGGGCTGGAATTTTGTGGACCAAGCCATTTCTCAAGCGATTTGTATGAATTCGGTATGTAAGACTAAGATGCAACTATAAGACTTGTTTCTACGGAAATTCTTTGATAGGGCCAATAGGGTCTAGAATTTAGTGGACCAAGCCATTTTTCAAGCGAATTGTATGAAATACGGTAGTTAGGACTATGATGCGACTATAAGCCTTGTTCCTATGGAAATTCTGGGATCTGGCCAATAAGGGCTGGAATTTTGTGGACCAAGCCATTTCTCAAGCGATTTGTATGAATTCGGTATGTAGGACTAAGATGCAACTATAAGACTTGTTCCTGCGTACATTTTTTGATATGGCCAATAGGGCCTAGAATTTTGTGGACCAAGCCATTTTTCAAGCGAATTGTATGAAATTCAGTATTTAGGACTAAGATGCGACTATAACCCTTTGTTGCTATGGAAATTCTGGGATCTGGCCAATAGGGTCTTTAATTTTGTGGACCAAGCCGTTTCTCAAGCAATTCGGATGAAATTAAAGTTGTCGTTTGCTCTCCGTTGGACGAGGACGTGTTTTATCAACGCTGGTGTTCGCGTGTGTCATCAACAAAGTGCACCGCTACGCAGCTCAAAAAAATCAGTGCACATCAAGCGTGGGTATTCCGTCTATTTCTTTCCATGCACATCGCCGCTGGTTAAACTGGAGATCTAGTTTTTTCAGCATTCGATGAATAGCGGATTGTTAGTGATTGTTTTTTTGTTGGTCTTCATCTCACTTTGTGTACAAGCATAACACTTGCACAAATTGTGTTGAAAGATCAATGAAGGATTTTCACTTGACGGTTCGGCTGAGCATCGACGGAGTGTGTTTTGTTTCGTTTTTTGTGTTTTATTTTGATGCATAAATTCAGAGTGGATTTTAGCAACATTCGTGGGCTAAGAATGAATTTCTTAGCCACATATGCCCACGTTGCAGATAATAAACCTGCTATTCTGCCACTAAGTGAAACCCAGGTAAATAAAGACTCTGATATTTCAGAACTAAGTTTACCTGGTTATAACTTGGTGCCGGTATTTTCCTCACATCGCGGTTTAGCCATATATCTACGTAATAATGGAGCTTATATACTTCTTACTAGTTACAACCAATGTTCCATTCGGGAATTCAATTTTATTTGATTAAAAGTTAAAATGCATAACCAAGAAATATATTACTGTTTCATATATAGAAGCCCCAACCTAGACAGAGCTTCAACTCTTAACGAATTTGATGCACTGTCTGACTCAATTTTAAGAATTGTAACTGGAGACCCATATGATGAAAATAGACAATTCTGGTTGACTATGATGCGACTATAAGCCTTGTTCCTATGGAAATTCTGGGATCTGGCCAATAAGGGCTGGAATTTTGTGGACCAAGCCATTTCTCAAGCGATTTGTATGAATTCGGTATGTAGGACTAAGATGCAACTATAAGACTTGTTCCTGCGTACATTTTTTGATATGGCCAATAGGGTCTAGAATTTTGTGGACCAAGCCATTTTTCAAGCGAATTGTATGAAATTCAGTATTTAGGACTAAGATGCGACTATAACCCTTTGTTGCTATGGAAATTCTGGGATCTGGCCAATAGGGTCTTTAATTTTGTGGACCAAGCCGTTTCTCAAGCAATTCGGATGAAATTAAAGTTGTCGTTTGCTCTCCGTTGGACGAGGACGTGTTTTATCAACGCTGGTGTTCGCGTGTGTCATCAACAAAGTGCACCGCTACGCAGCTCAAAAAAATCAGTGCACATCAAGCGTGGGTATTCCGTCTATTTCTTTCCATGCACATCGCCGCTGGTTAAACTGGAGATCTAGTTTTTTCAGCATTCGATGAATAGCGGATTGTTAGTGATTGTTTTTTTGTTGGTCTTCATCTCACTTTGTGTACAAGCATAAACACTTGCACAAATTGTGTTGAAAGATCAATGAAGGATTTTCACTTGACGGTTCGGCTGAGCATCGACGGAGTGTGTTTTGTTTCGTTTTTTGTGTTTTATTTTGATGCATAAATTCAGAGTGGATTTTAGCAACATTCGTGGGCTAAGAATGAATTTCTTAGCCACATATGCCCACGTTGCAGATAATAAACCTGCTATTCTGCCACTAAGTGAAACCCAGGTAAATAAAGACTCTGATATTTCAGAACTAAGTTTACCTGGTTATAACTTGGTGCCGGTATTTTCCTCACATCGCGGTTTAGCCATATATCTACGTAATAATGGAGCTTATATACTTCTTACTAGTTACAACCAATGTTCCATTCGGGAATTCAATTTTATTTGATTAAAAGTTAAAATGCATAACCAAGAAATATATTACTGTTTCATATATAGAAGCCCCAACCTAGACAGAGCTTCAACTCTTAACGAATTTGATGCACTGTCTGACTCAATTTTAAGAATTGTAACTGGAGACCCATATGATGAAAATAGACAATTCTGGTTGGCTTCGCCACTCTGGACAGACAACACCCGAAGGAAGGTATGCTAAGCTATTCACAGAGTTAAATAGTCTTACTCAGCTCATGAATGATCCTAAACGAATGCCTGACATTGCGAATCATGCCGCCAACACTCTGGACTTGTTTCTTCACCTCTAGGCTCATCCGACTATTGTGTTATATCAGCTAATTTCTCGTTTCTAGACCACTTAGTTAAGAAAAAAACTCCAAAAAGAATTAAATCGTATTACGAGAAAGCCAATTGGGACGGCATAAATACATTCTTTAACATAATACAGCTATCAGTTCTAAGGACAAGGCCAATCTACTTGCTGCAGATTTTGTAGCTAGCTCCACGCTTTCAGACTGTGTGAGGAACAAAACTCTTTAAATAGAATATTGCCCACACAAAACAAACGCCATGAAATACTTAATTACACTTAGTTCACATACACAAAAGCAAAAGTCACTCTATGACAGCCGTCTTGGTTTTCTCTTGCGGACGAAATTACTCAAATGCAGGCATATGCAATACAGATGACAACAAATCACAGCCGGTGAATTCCATCACAACCAAGCCGAATAAACCTGCAACGACAAACCCAACGCAACTGATCTCATGTGACTCGTAGACGATCAGGACATTACAGAAGAAAATAAATCAATCACAAGACGAGAGCAGCATTGAATTCGCCCGAAAGTACGGCTGTCCCGCTCACACTCGGGCATTCGTTGCAGATGGACTCACATGCACTAATTAGAAATCAATGCACATAAACATCATGCAACTGCTGATGAGGTCGATAACCGAAACTCCGCTTAGAATAACAAAACCGGGTTTTCACAACAACAAAAAAACCTAGAGAAAGGACAGTGCCCAACAACACTAATGTTAATTTTTTTTAATAAAAACTCTACCCCAGAGCGCGCTCGACCGCAGAATTTTTCAAAAAGGAAATCGAACACCAAAGGCAAAAATCTTTTGTTTACATTTTTTTGTTGCATGTGTTGTTGTTGTGCTAGTATAATGAGGGGTAAATCTCCCAAAATATACAGATCTGTTTTAGCTCTACGGTAGAGTCGTTTTGAAGGGGAAACGAACAACTTGACAGCCAAAAAAAAAATCTGGGGCAGAGTTTTACGAAAAAAAAACCGACATAAGTGATCCAACAAACGCATACAAAGTGCACCAAACTTGAAGAGAAATATGAAGACCTACTTCAACAATTTCAAGTCTTGTCGCAACAAATATACGACAAAAAAATCAAAACAACTTATTTGCTCAACTAAACAAGGGGAAGGACCTCCTGCGGATATCAATTTAGATGAAGATTTCGATATTGACAAGCATTGGACATCGAATTTGAAGAACAGTTTCCAGAAATTCAAACAAAAACACATAGGCCAAAACAGAAGACCATAAAGACCAACGTTGAAAACAAAATAAAGCCGGGAAAACCACCAGCAATTAAAACTTTTTAGGTAAGCTCTAAATTATTATCTTTGGAACTATTTAAAATTTTCAAACATAATAATTTTTGTTTCAATAAGTTAAACAATGAATTAACAAATATTCAAACTAATAATATTGAGGAGTTCAATAAAACCAAAGAACTCCTAAAAAATTAAACATTTTTTACATTCACCACGATATGATGAACGAATGAAAGGCCCATAACGTTATCGTTACATAACTTACCAAGTTATTATAGCGAAATCGATATGACTGCAGCTATCAATTCTATGCAAATTAAGGCAACATTAATTAATGTGACCAAGGTTAGAAATTATTGGATCACTCAATTCGATAATAGTGCATTAAGGAAATAACTAAAATTTCTTAGCCATAAGGTTTACTTCCGGAAGCATAAGCCTAAAACTGTGACACAGGGTAAGAGATGCCAGCGGTTTGGACACGTATCCATTAATTGTAACATGCCATTTCGATGTGTCAAGTGTGGTAAAAGTCACGGTCCCAAACTATGCGAGTTACCGTCTAAATGAAATTTTTTATATTTCTCAGTCTGACGGAACTGTTAAAGAGCAAATTATTGGTATTGATATGTTTTGCGTAGGTTGTAATAAATTTGGTCATACGGCAAATTACAGAAAATGTCCGGTATATTTAGACAAAGTAGAGTCTTTAAAGTTAAAAAAAGCATTAAACAAAATCAAAATAAATTCTCACATAAATCTGCTAGGAATTTTGCCAGACCTAGCTTATATTTTTCAGAAGCCACTAAGGCAAGTGAAATTAAACATTTTAACAAAAGTAAACCTGGTAATACTTCATAAGTAGTGAATGTAAAAATTTATTTGGGTTAAGTCTTAGCGACATTTTAGGAAAAATAAATTCGTTTCTCCCAGAATATAAAAAGCTTAAAAGCGATAACGAAAAGAAGGAACACCTGTTCGGTCTTTTCTTTCTATTGTGTGAAAATGTTACATACTGATTTAATAATAATAACGCTTAACGTGAATAGTTTGGTCTCCCTGTCAAAGAGACAATACCTTAACCAATTTTTGATCGAGCATAAACCTCATGTAGTGTGTATATCAGAATCAAAACTGCTACCCAAGCACAAGGTTTCGTTTAAAAATTATGATATGATACGCACTGACAAATCTAACGGCTCTGTTGGTACGGCTTTTTAAATTGAGATTATTAGTACTTCAAGTTTAATTTACCTGGATGTATCCGCGATCAAAATCTATTGTGAAAATAATAGATCCTTGAACATATTCAGCATTTACAATAATTCATCAAATAGATCGTTATTTGTAGATGACTTGAATACAATAATAAATTCAGTAGGAACTTCTGCGTTTATTATTTGTGGCGAATTTAATGCCAAACACCATTTCTGGGGTAATAATCCTGCGGTTACAAACCCGGCAGGTAATGCATTATTTAATTGGCACAACGATATGTGTTGTGATTATAATATGTCATTATATTGCTCTCAAGAACCTACGTGTAGGTTTGATCGCACTTCCACCAGTCAGAGATAGTAAAGGCCACCTGCAAATCTAGAGCATTCTGTGTTATTCCCCCTATTCTGCTGATGGCTGACCGCCAAAAATAAAAATAATAAAGGCGTAAAAACCCGGCCGCAACAGGGAAATTTCAAAGTAATTAGTGATAGGGAAATTGAAATTTAATAAAGCGTTAAAACCGACTAAAACAGGGGAAACATGAAAACAAAGTGAAAGTGAATAATAAATAAATAAAGACCCAAGATAGATAGATGGCGAATTCCTAAGTGGACGCCGGAGGCAAAGTTTTGGCAGTGTTTAAGACCAGGCCGTAATATCACCTTTAGGGCGTGAAGCCTACCTGGTAAGGAGGAAGCAGACCAGCAGCAAAAAAAAAAAAAAAAAAAAAAAAACAACCCATAAAAATTAAAATTTTTAAAATAAAAAAAAAAAAAAAAAAAAACCCATAAAAATTAAAATTTTTCGTGTAAATTCTCTAATCGGGAATACACAATGTCCAGTTTGAATAAAATCGGGTAAATTTTTTTAAATTTAGATAAAATAAAATATAGCTGTGTAAAATAAATAGATAGCGCCCCGACACCGGGGCCATTTCCCTTCCAAATTTTTACAAAAAGTGTTGTCCATCGGAGATACACATGCGTATAAAATTTGAAGAAAATCGGGTAAATTTTGTGAACAATTTGTATGGGTGCCCCATGACACTAGGGCCCGATCGCTTCAAAATTTTTACAAAAAGTGTTGTCCATCGGAGATACACTGTACCAGTCTTTACTCGGGTGACGCTCGCCGGTCCTCTCCTTCTACTCTTCGTTACAAATTAAAAGATTTCTTTGTTTCGGTGTTCATTATAATTTTTTATTTATTATAACAGTTGGTTCTTACTTAAGGATAATGATACTTATAACACTACTTATAATATTCTGGTTCGTGCGCATTAATTGCGGGGAAACCAGCGGGGTTTTTGGTTGCTTTCTAGGCCGATACCGGGTGCGTCGACGCCGTTATCTGCATGGATTGCGGAAGGGCGTGATGGGCGATTTCTGCTCTTTTCGTTGCCACCACAAATATGGAGCACAGGAGCAGCGTTCGGGTGAACAATAGCCGTACAAGGTCTCGGGTGCGTCGACACCGATAACTTGTTATATTGGAAACAGTATGGCAAAATACTGGGTGCGTCGACACCGATATTTTGCTATATTAGCACTAATATGGCAAGAATAACGAGTGCGGCGACGTCGGTATTCTGCCCTATCAGTAATAACAATAAGATGAGTGTGATAACTCAAGCACTCAATCGTTATTGTTTTTAAAAATCTGTTCGTAAAGAACAAAGGTCAGCGAGGTCAGCTTTCCTTGTAGGAGAATTTGTTGTATATTACAACGTATTTGTCCCCTCGAGTAGATTTCGCTGCCTTACCGCAGTGTGTTCTACTCTCGAGTAGATATTACTGCCTACCGCAGTATGTTCTACTCTGATTTTGTTGTGCTATCTTAGCCTATAAGTGTGTCTAATTAGTTGGATTTTCTAGGAATTTTATTGCCACCCTTTTGGAAAAATAGTAGATTTTTCCTATATTGCTATATATGCGAATTCTTACTAATGTTTCATAATTATTTTATTATAAGTGTTGTGTTCATTATTAAATTTCTACTATTAATCGGGTGGCAAACCTTTTCCCCAGAAAAAAATAATTTAATTGGTTCGACCGCCGGTTTGAACCTCACACCCACTGAATACCGGCTGAGTACACTCGCATGGTGCCAATGTGATATATAGACAAAATTGGTTGATTATGCACCATGTATCGAGTGACTGCGTGTTTGGTATGGTGAGTGTTTTTTTAGACATATGGTTTGTGGCGAAGTGAATTTTACTGACTTCGTTACAACACATGCGTATAAAATTTGAAGAAAATCGGGTACATTTTTAAAAATAATTGTATGGGAGCCGCCCCCCGACCCCGAGGCCCGAGGTGCCCCAATTTTAAATAGAAAGTATTGTCAAGGGAAATACACATGTGTGCAAAGTTTGAATAAAATCGAACTTTAAGAAGTGTGTTAAAAATTGACCACAAGATTCTGCCTACCAGCCAGCCAGCCACGGGCACGCGAAGTTAATATAGAGAATTTAAAAAACAGCACCCGCCAAACTAGGGGGAGGACAGCAGCATCATCACCACCGGGATCATCAGTTCCAGCATATTAAACACACAGCATCACAAACAATCACAAAAGAAAATCTTGAGTAATTTAAATGTAGTAATAATATATATATATATATATATATATATATTCATTATTTTTATTTTTGTTACTGTGTATTTATTTCGTGTCCCTCTATTATTCTCCTTAAAATCCTTTCATTCTCATTTGTGTTTCGCGACTATATTTCAAAATTCCGCGTTTACAAATAACCATGCAGGTAACTAGGCAGGCCAATATCAAATCCACCAAACATGGATATTAAAGTTGAAATAACAGATGTCTTTAATATCATTCCTGTTTTCGACGGAAATCCAACAGAGTTGGCAAAATTTTTATCGTGTGGCGATATCCTTTTTAGTTCAATAAAAGTAGCAGACCAGCCGACCTTTTTAGAAATTAAAATTAGGTTGCAAGGTCCCGCTTTTGAGTTGACTCAGTTTAACTCCCTTTCTACTTGAGCAGCGCTCAAGGAAAAATTTGAGTCAGAGTATAAGGAAGTGAAAACGCGTTCCTCTGCTCACAATGAGTTGTTAACCACCAAAAAACGTTTCAAGGAAACGCGCAGCTCTAAACTGTCTCAACTCTGCTACCTTTGCCACAACCTTCGATGAGTCAGTCAGAAAATTTCTCGTGGAAGAAAACCGAAAGTTCGCAATTCAAGTCTTTGAAGATGGGTTAAGAAACGACCAAATTAGGTTAATCGCAAAGGCTTATAGGGGGGGGGGGGCGGTCTGATCTAAAAAAAAAAAAACGATAGCGCATGCTAAAGCTCATGCTGCACGCATAGACCACAATCCCTAAGTCCTAAGTAATTTTCTGCCAAAACTTATCAAAAAGATTTTGCCAAATTTGTGGTAAGCAGGGTCAAGCAGGGTCAGGAAACGTGCTATGAAAACATGCGGTTTCGAAGCACATAATTTCCAAGTTTTTCCAACGCTAAAAGACCAATACAAAAGGAAATTCCGTTTTTAACTTGTGGTTATTGTAGGAAGCCTAATCATACTGAAAATATTTGTAGATTTTGGTTATTTATGAACGAACCTCCGGTGAACTACCCCCAAGATACGCCGGCAGTGCGTAATCCATTCAGGGACAGGGACACCAACCGCCAGTTTCAGCGGAAATTCACGACCCGAAATGAATACAGGTCGAAACGAAAATCGAGGTGTCCGGTATTCAAGTGTTAACAAAGCACAAGGGTCGGAAAACGATATTATTCGGGAGGAGACATGCAACCCCTCTGGAATGATTACCACAGCTGAAGTACACCGAACCATGAACTAAATCTGAAATTCCACGTATCGTTTTGTCCTGAATTCAAGGAACCTGCGATACTCCTCAGGTTTAGTCCATAGGATAAAAAATATACCACTCTGCTGATTGATACCGGAGCTGATATAAGCCTACTAAAAAATTATAATTTAAAAAATCTATAAAACAGGCAAAAACAGTACACAATATCAACTATAGCCGGGGATTCATTAAAAAAAAAATTTCAGGAAAATCGGGCTTTATGAAGTGCGTTAAAAATCGATAATTAAAAAAAAAATTGTATGAGAGCCCCCGACCCCGGGGCACGATCGCTTCAAAAATTTTACAAAAAGTTTTGTCCATCGGAGATACACATGCGTATAAAATTTGAAGAAAATCGGGAACTTTTTTCATAAAATTTGTATGGGTGCCCCCCCGACCCAGGGGCCCGATCACTCCAAAATTTTTACAAAAAGTGTTTTCCATCGGAGATACACATTTGTATAAAATTTAAAAAAAAAAACTTTTTGTAAAATATTTGTATGGGAGCCCCACGACCCCGAGGTCCGAGGGGCCTCAAAATGTAACAGAAAGTATTGTCACCGGAAATATACATGTGTGCAAAATTTTAATAAAATCGGGCTTTGGGAACTGGGTTAAAAATTGATCAGAAAATCTGACCAGCCAGCCACCCAGCCACGTGCACGCGAAGTTAATATAAAGAATTTAACAAAATTTATAAAGGAAATAATATAGCAGAAAGGAGTGAAATAAACGAAGGAAAGAGGCAAATCCAACTAAGTGGTATTAATTTTAAGAAAAAAAAAATGGTAGACGGCCTTCAGCCAAACCATAGACTATGAAACCATGTAATTATATATATACTTTTAAGAAAATAAATAGTCAGTTTTACTACTACTACTACTACTGGTTGAAGCATGGATGTAATATCGGGAAATACTACTATTAATTTTGAATCTGGGGAAGTGACACTTCCACATCCAGTAGGCATAACAATAGAACCAGAGAAAGAAACATTTACCATGATAGAGAGCAACAATTTGTTGACAGTATTAGAATACCTCCATGAAGTAGTTTATTCGCGGAAGTAAATTTCAATTGTGCCAAATACGTAATAATTCGAAAGAAACAGGTTTCTCCTGGGGTATTTTTGGCCTCTTCAATAGCAAAGTCAATCACAAATCGTTTACGATTCTCACATTTGGGTCTTCGTCCCGGAATCGAGCCAGGATTCTCCTGGCCAAAGAATGTCAACAATCACTCCAAACGTTTTTTCATAGTGGAGCAAATTACGCTGGTATCTTTGCTCCGCATACTACTTCTACTAGCCGGCATCGAGCCGAATCCAGGTCCTCGGATCTGGACGTGCTCCGTATGCAACACAAGGATAAATAGAAACACTCCTCAGTTATGTGCAACAACTGCGGTCACTGGTGCCATTTCAGACGAGGTCTAGCCAACATCAGAGACTGGAATCGGAGTTTCATCGCGGAATGCTGCAGGGCAATGGCTGTGAGAACTGGTGTCATCTTAGAACACGCTCTGGACTTAATAACTGTCATCAATGGACCGCCAACTTCTTGGCCCCATGCTGATCTAACCACACAGTACAGACACCTCCACAACTTCACACTCCACCCACAACATCCCCCACAACCAGTCATAATCCGATAGACAATGTCAACCTGCTCATCAACACCCCCCACCTGCAAACTACCAACATACCACAAATGAACACCACATACATTTCGCTTTGATGCATCTGAATTGCAACGGCTTACGAGGGAAAGTAACAGAAATTGCCAACTATATGGAGCACCATGGGATCTTAATTGCTGCCATACAAGAAACAAAGCTCACCACCCCCTGCTTGCTATCCAGAAGAACCAATTATAACATCATACGCAAGGACAGAAACAGTGGAGGCGGAGGAGGTCTTGCGTTCATCGTGCACAACTCGGTCAACTACAGACTCATGCCAACATCGGCACCCACCACACCCGATCCACACGTCGAAACACAAACTATTGCAGTCAATACCTATATTCCACCAACAACATGCTGCACATCCGGCTACCTTCCTTCTCTAGAACATCTACTAGCAGACGGTAACCGCCTGATTGTCGGGGATTTCAACGCCCACCATGATTGCTGGCACTCTAATCTAGAGAACGATTGTCGCGGCACGCATAATGCCGAGCAAATCGATGAGTGAAACTTTGGTACTATCAATGAAAACTCACCCACCAGGATCTGTGCCACCTGTTCCAGCTGCCCAGACATCAGCATAGTGAGCGACACTTTATAAGCTTGTACATCCTGGAGAACAGACATAGCATTAAACTCCGACCATATCCCGATCATCTTCACAGTGGATAAAGCCGATAACTTTGTGTCAGCGGATAAATGAACGTTTGTCAATTATGCTAAGGCGGACTGGCCAAGTTTCACTAGGTTTGTCAACAGACAATTGGGACAGTTACCACCCCCACCAACGCAATTTCAGGTGAAAGGATCTTCCGCCGGATCGTCATTAGAGCAGCTGCACGTTTCATTCCAGCCGGCAGAATACCTATAATTAGGCCTAACTTCCCAGCAGAAGCAGTCCAGCTCGCTAAAAAACGTGTTCATATTTGCAGCATCAACCCCGCGAGTACCAGAATCGATCTACTAAATCACGAGATTGATCGCCTAGCCAATCAACACAGGCGAACTAAATGGTTGGAGTACCTTCAATCTTGTGACGGGGGCTCAAAGAAACTCTGGTCCACCATCAAGGAGCTCTCCAACACCACCAGACGTAAAGACCTAACAGCCATCACCTTCAACAGCACACAACAAGACTGCCCCAGGAAGTGTTCCTCAATGTTCTGTCGCCAGTTTATAGAACACACAACGCACTGTAACAAGAACAAGCGTACTACTCTCAGGAAATAGCACAGCCTTGACCACAGCCTTGACCACAGCCTTGACCTCACATATTCTACTTCCCTCCGAAGTTGAATTAGCCATATGTAGTGTAAAACCTTCCAAAGCCACTGGACCGGATGGAATCGCAACGATTATGCTTAAACATCTAGGCTCAACAGGTATCACTTACCTCACTCAAATCATCAACCTTTCACTTAAAACATTGGACATCCCTGACCCTTGGAAAACGGGCAGAATTATTTCCCTACTCAAGCCCGGTAAACAGGCAGCTCAAGGATCCTCGTATCGTCCAATTTCTTTCACATGTTTGAGTCCTTCATTGTCGTTGCCAACAGTGGCATTCAAGTCCCCCATCACGATAACGATATCTCCGTTCGGCGTTGCGTTGAATACAGCGTTAGTTGATTGTAGAAGTTGTACTTTTCATCCTCAGTTGAATTCGTTGGGGCGTAGCACTGTATGATCGTGACGCGCCGTACTCTAGTCCGAAATCTGGCCGATAAGATCCTATACTATGTGGGTGCCAGGAAATTAGACCTCTGCGTGCTGTTGGAGTTAGCAGCAGACCCACTCCAGATTCTCGGGGACTGCCGGAAGGTTTGCCGGAGTAGAGAAGCACAGTGTTACACGTTGGGATTTGGTATTCTCCCGCGTCGAACCATCTTACTTACTTACTCCCAGTATGTCCAAATTATATCGAAGAAACTCACGTTCCAGTTGAAGAAATCTGTCATTTTGAGGTCAAGGAGCGTCCTCACATTCCAGAAACCGATCTTAGTCCGGGTACAGTGTCGGTTTCAGTAGCGGAAATTTTTCGCCCAAACCAAGTTTTGAGCAGTCAGTAGTTTCCCGATCAATCGCAATGCAGATCCCCAAACAAACAAACAAGTAGGGCCGAAATAAATAGACAGGTAAAAGATATGCTAGATGCCGATATTATCAGACCCAGTTATAGTCCATGGAATTCTCCTTTATTACCAAATGCGGAGGCAACCACCGTAACATCATATAATTACGATAACTACGCTATCGAGCTAAAAGCCCGTTTACAGCATAGTTACCAGGCCGCTAAGAATATATTGCAAGAGAGAAAGGAAAAATCTAAAAAGCACTACGACAAAGGTTCAAGCAATAAAACATTTAACGTTGGAGACAAAGTCCTAATAAGAAACCACACTGGAAAAACAAACTTTCCTCTTTGTGATAAAATAATATCATGAAGTGCATAAAATAATATCCGATGAGAACCTTGAGATCAAGATAGGAAATAAATACAAAATTTTACATATCATATTCTCTGAGTAAAAATATAAATAAATATACACCTACATCGCACAGAAGCGAACAAAACACATAATAAACATAAAACAATAAATGCAAATTTAGAAACAAAAACTTAACATTTTACTGGAAATGGAGTCATTGACGATTCTTGTCTGGCTGGGAATACTTTTATCCGCTTATGGGATTCTACATATTGCGTCTACATATAACCGGGTATTTATTTTGAGCAGTGGGGAAAGGCTGAATTATACTCCAACGAGTGCAAGGTGATCATTTACTATGACTTGCAAAAGTTGACCGAAGCATTGCCCTAGGCCAACCTAAATGTGGCAAAAATAAATCGACTATGTATGCAACTTAAAGGTAAAGTGAGCCGTGATTTCGTATGTAATGGCGTGACTAGTGAACTAATTGTGGGAGTTCGGCAAAAATACAGTTTGATAATGTTAAATTTTAGTACTAGGAAAAAAACGAGTATTATTTAATGCAGTAGTAATTTTAAGCAAAACTCTATTTGAAAATTTAAGCGAGGACGACGCAGAATTTTACCATAGGCAAATAGAAAAATTAGAGTGAAATGAAAAGCATTTATTGTTTCTCATTAGGAACCAAACTATTATTTGGAAACCACATGTAACGTTTTCAATAAGTTAAATTAGCTATGGAAGAGCTGTTGTAAAGTGACCACTTCACAACACATTTACCCTATTACGTAGTGGCAGCACTGCAACTGCAACTTCAGTCATAATCATAAATAGACCCATAAATTATTACAGCTATTATTCATATTCGTTGAACTAACACTGCTATTTCCCAATCCTAAATCAACGTTCTACAACATTGTTGCAATCTTGCAACAATGCTATCATTCTTATCCGTTGAACAAACATCCGCTATTTCCCAACCCAATACAACATTGTTGCAACCTGGCAACAATGAATTCATTCATTAATCTAAATCAATGTCCGCTATTGCTCAATACCAGAGCAATAAACCCTAAAACAACTAAACGAAACCCATTAAAAACACAACAATAAAATCAAATGTTGACACAGCGTATGCTCCACAATAGAGCCCTGCGCGGATACGTTTTTTCGTATCCACATCCGATCCGCATCCTCAAAAAAAATAAAAAAATAAATCCGCATCCGCACTCATCCGCATCCACAAAATTGATTTTTTTTACAAATTTTGTTGTATTAACTTCGCTTTTCTAAAATTATTTTTTTTTTTAAATCAAATAAATAAGATCATATAGTCTTCTAAGTTTAACAAAAAAAAAAACACTTCATAAAAGTTCCGTAGTTTTCTTTTAATATCGTTGTTCTGTATAGTTCTGAATAAATCTGTGAAAAGTTATCAGAACTATACAAAACAACGATATTACAAGATACCTAAGAAGCTTTTATGACGGATTTTTTTTTTTGTTATACTAAGAAGACTACTCGATCTAACTTACTTGATTTAAAAAAAATATAAATTTTAAATTTTTAATTGGATAAATTTCAAAAGAGCTATCGCGAACTCGACCCGATGTTTTTTTTTAGGAAAACGCAGCTATTAACTAACAAATTTGTAATTGAAAGTAAAAAAAAAAAACAATCTCGTTTGTCTTTTTTATCCTGAATTAACTATAAATTACTCTCATACTGTTTCCTTAGTACAACATATGTTATTGTGATGTATGTAGTTGGCAACACCATACTCCTTCCACACTTGCATTCCACAAATTGACGTTTGGAATTATTTTTATACTGAATTAATCATTTTTTTGCACTTCTGTTCCAGACGTCAAAAGAACGGCTTGTAATAGAATACCACTAAATATATTTAATTAGTTATTAGTTTAAATGTGAAATAAATATATTAAAATCAAGAAAGTGTAACTTTATTTGGCAAGCGACGTAACAGTTATGTTATTGCAAGATTAAAGAAAGCACAATTTGCAATTATAATGCATGCGGATACAATGGAATATCCGCAACATGCGTATAATCCGCAAAATGCGGATAAGATTTCTAAATCCGCATCCACACTCATCCGCCTAAAACTATTGCGGCTATATCCGCGGTATATCCGCGGATATTACTATCAGATGCAGGCCTCTACTCCACAGTACAAACGATCGACTGGTTGTACTGACGCCATACGCGCTGTGTCGTACGACGTTTTATTCTGATGTCATACTTTTCATTCATTCACCCCAACTTACATATCAGTGTACAGAAGAGAAAAAGATCCAGCAAATCACCATACGCCAATCAGGACCATACTTTTTTTTCTACATCAATCAACATTTATCATATCTAGGACCAACAATTCACCAACCAAGGAGCATCATTCATCAGCCTACGTCTTAATTCCAAGAAATTTTTATCAAAAATTTAAAACAAAAATATTTAATGAAAACATAATACCATTAAATCACCAGTATATCGTTGCTCACGAAATCCGTACTGCCGGTCACTGAGGATTTCGTTAGTTTCAAGATATTTTATGAGCTAAAAATTTTTCAGTGTTTCCATGACCATGGAAAGTAACTGCTATAATAAAAATGCATATACAGGGGGTATCCGTTAAGGTGGCAAATACTTAAAGGGATAATTCCTTGGTTAATTTCATGAAAAATGGGAGGGGGGTCTATTTTCAACCCCTGCGGTTTACGTAGCGTTTAAATGCGAAGAGACGTACTTTTGACCTTACATCACTTCACATCCTGTAACTCTTGAACCCTTCTAGGTCACTGTTGGTAATTTTTGAAAGAAAATTAAATTTTTAAGATCAAATCATTAACATTTTTTTAAATCCAAATCCATGTCAAAATATTTGTACATTCAGTCAAAAAGAGCGAGATAGTGCGGGTTATGTTACTGCTATTACATATAAGAGTTGCGTGACGCAATAATTTGTTGCACTGTTGCTGCAGGAACACTAGGACGTCATGTAACTCTTCTTATACGTAGTAGTAGTAACACAACCCGCACTCTCTCGCTCTTGTTGACCGAATGCACAAATATTATGCCATATATTTGTAGGAAATTAAACACCCTTCAATACTGTGTTTATAAAAAAAAAAATGCATCCAAGAGCATTTCTCGAAATAATCTTGATGGTAAAAACAATTTTAAAAAAAAAATTTTTGTTTTGAATTTGACGAACTTTATATCAGTATATCTAAAATAATTTAAGAAAGTGTATACTGCTAGATCTTAAAAATTTAATTTTCTATCAAAAAAGACCAACAATAAGCTTGTAGCTGGAAGCGTTCAAGAGATAGTGTGAAGCCATGTTAAGTCAAAAGTACGTTTTTGTTTATTTTAAAATCTTTCATTTTTAACCCTGCTCCTGTTGACCGAATGCATAAATATTGTGAGGTGGATTTGTAGAAAATTGAATAGGCTTTAATATTGCATTTGTCCAAAACAAATTATCCGAGAGCGATTTTTTAAATATTAGCGTTTGAAAATAAAATTTAAAAAAAAGAAAAAACATTTTTGGCTTTTGACGACGTTTATATCGTTAACGGTTTCAAGAATTTAAAAAAATGTTAATCATTTGATCTTAAAAATTTAATTTTCTTTCAAAAATGTTCAACAGTGAGCTTGTAGCTAGAAGCGTTAAAGAGTTACAGGGTGTGAAGTGATGTAAGGTTAAGTAGGTTAAACGCTACGTACACCGCAGGGGTTGAAAATAGACCCCCCTCCCTCCGATACGAATTTTTTATATCGGTAACGGTTTCAAGAATTTAAAAAAATGTTAATCATTTAATCTTAAAAATTTAATTTTCTTACAAAAATGTTCAACAGTGAGCTTGTAGCCAGAAGCGTTCAAGAGCTACAGGGTGTGAAGTGAAGTGTAAGGTTAAAAGTAGGTATCTTCGCATTTAAACGCTACGTACACCGTAGGGGTTGAAAATAGACCCCCCCATACGATTTTTTTTTACGAAATTAACCAAGGAATTATCTCTTTAAGTATTTGCCACCTTAACGGATACACGTATATAAAGATCACTAGAGAAAACATTTTTTTTTCCTTAAAAATTTTATTATCTTTACCATATAGTATATTATACACCAATGTAAGAAAACTTTTTCCTCATCTAGAAGAAACGTCTTCTACTGATTTACCGGTTCTTCTCACAAAATCAAAACTAAGTTATCTGTTCCTGCGTACAACATTGTTAAATACAATGAATTCGAAACTTGGGAAGAGATAAGAACCAAATTGCAAAACCAATTTTTAGAAACAAAATCTCTTACCCAATTACAAATGGACTTAATGCAAATAAAACAAAAACAGTGCGTATTTTTGCTAATAGAGTAACAAATATTAGCTAATCTCAACGATACATGCATAGCTAGTGAAGGTATTGGTAATTCAGTATGCATACAAAGTATAAATGGTAAAACCGTGTTAAGAAGTTTCGAAAAAGTGCTCCACCCGAAATTAAATTTGATCATTAAAGCATTTGATCATTAAAGCATCAATGTTTGGTACTTTAACAGAAGCTGTCGAAGCAGCAGTACAGGAAGAAAAAAGTTCCTCCACACATTCTTACTACCCATATTATCCCCAAAACAAAAGTTCCTCTTCACATTCTTACCATCTATCCTATTCACAAAACACAGCATCGTCAAAAGTTATATGCACATATTGTTCGAAATCGGGTCATAGAATCAAACGATGTTATACAAAAAAGAGTAAAGATCGTCTACCCACTTTCAAAACCGAAGTGAAAACGGCCAATGTTACGTGTAGCTATTGTAAGAATCCCGGTCACCACATGTAGGATGTAGGAAAAGGGAATTTAATAACAAAAAGAAGCAAGCTAACTCTGTCTCTGAATCTCCTCGAAACCCAAACGAAAATTCGGGAAATCACACAAGGCCGGCACCAGTGGGAGGTTCCGGACTCGAAACTAACCTCATCTAGCCACATCTACCACATAATTCTTATTAATAGAAAACCTCGTGTAGACTCAATCGTGATATCCTCTGAATCCACAATTAATCCTAACTCATCCAAATTTCTTATCGATGGTGGTAGTGAAATTTGGCTTATAAAATCTGATAAAATAAAGTCTAACATAACAATTGACTCTAACATAATACACTCCTTATCCGGAATAACAAATTCAGTATTGCACACTTTATTAAGATAACTTTGCCTCAACATGTCTCAATCTCTTATCCATTCCACGTAGAAGATAAAAATTTTCCTATAAATATAGATGGTATAATTGGTAATAATTTTCTCGAGGATCATCATGCACAAATAGACTATGGTACTAAAATCCTAACGATTTTTACACAAGAACATGTCATTGAGTATGACTAATTCTCTCAAAATTGGTTACAATTCTTGCTAGAACAGAGACCATAGTTCCTGTTCCAAAAGACATAAACGTAGATAGTATATGTCTTGCTCACCAATTGCCAAATGGTCTATACATTGGTAATAGGATTACTCCCGCTAAAAGTTGGATTACGTATATTTCTGTTATTAACTACCTTAAAGGAGATAAGCTTACGCATACGGAAGTCGTTCAACATCACATTCATACTATCCTATATATATAAAGCCATATAGATTACCAGAAGCTCAACGACAGTAGGTTAATAAACAAATTCACGAGCGGTTGGCCAATCACCACCAAAACCTTCTCTATAGAAAGCCCAACTGTTCCGATCGTACACAGATACATGCTTAGATTTAGACCAAACGTATTTGTGTTAGTAATCAACTAAAGAGCAAAATCCATATAAAATTTTTCTGTTTCCCACTACCACATCTTACGTTTCTCGCTATTTGCACTTTTTTGTACACTGTATTCACATCCCACAAACACAGATGCGTTTGGCATGGGTTTACAGCATTAGTATGCATTGAGTTAGGCTTTCTATAGAGAAGGTTTTGATCACCACTCAACTGAATTAATTGATTCTTGAAACTAATACAAGCTTCGGATACATATCGAATTTATCAACAATGACCTTTGGCCCACAGAAAAGGACACGTTTTGGAACTTGGAACATTCGCACGTTCATCAAGACAAGAACGCTTGCACAATTAACAAAAGAATTTCGTAAATACCATCTAGAGGTTGAGGTGATATGGCCTGGCGTAGGGGAAAAACCAACATCTACCGGCGAGTTTTTAATTTTTTCGGGTAAGCCTGCTGGAGAAGACCATGCCAATGGAGTAGGATTTCTACTCTCTTAAGCCGCGAGAACATCGTTACAGGACTGGCAAGCAATATCCGATAGAATTATTATTGCAAGATTCAAATCTGCTGTTCGACAGGTCGTGTTTGTTCAAGTTTACAGCACCAAAACCTAGAGTCTAAATGGGAGAAAACAGTAAATGCGTATACGGAAGCAGCATCAACCATTTTAAGTTATCCCGACAAAACTAGAAAATAATGAATATCAGATAGCACATGGAACACCATTCGTGAACGCCAATCCGTCAAAGCAGAATTAAAAGCGTCCTCGGGTGCCGAGCGAAGCGCATTAGCGCGGAAGTTTAGGTATCTGGACCGGCAAGTTGGCCGTTCAGCTAGGAACGACAAACGAGCATGGCTAAGCGACATCGCAAGACAAGCAAAGCAAGCCGCTGATAGTAGACAATATAGCATAGTCTACCAACTCTCTCGTAAGCTCGCCAACAAGAAACACCACATCCTTATGGAGGAACAACAATTAACCCGCTGGACGGAACATTTTAAGAATGTTTTGAATTGTACTTCGCCAGGCACGTCCATCAAGCCACATATGCACCCTAATAGGCTACTTAACATCAGCGTCGCAACTCCTTCGTTGGATGAGATAAGGACAACAATTCGTTCACTGCAATCAGGTAAAGCAGCAGGCAATGAAAACATCTACGCAGAACTCCTTCAAGCCGACGTCGAGTTAACTACGCGAACATTGCATGCGATCAAGATATCTGGGAATCTGAATCCATTCCATCGTCGTTAAAAGAAGGCTTAATAGTCAAACTCCCCAAGAAAGGTGATTTGAGCAATTGCGAAAAATGGAGAGGAATTACCCTGCTAAACACCATAAACACAGTGATCTCCTCTATATTAGCTGGGCGCTTACGGAATGCGTTAGAGCCAATTTTGAGAAATGAACAAGCAGGATTTCGCCTAAACCGTTCTTGTACTAATCAAATTAACACCCTGCGTATAATCATTGAACAGTCAGTTGAGTATCGCTCTCCTCTGTACATGGTTTTTGTAGATTTAAAACGCGCTTTTGATAGCGCAGCCCGAAGCATGATGTGGCAGATTTTGTCTAGCTATGGTGTACCAGAAAAACTCATTAACATCATTAAGGAGCTGTACCGCGACCCAACATTCCGCGTCATTCATAACGGTCATCTTGGCTCACCTTTCAACATCTACTCGGGAGTCAAGCAAGGTTGCACCCTCTCACCCTTGCTTTTCACAATTGTCATCGACTGGGTGATGTAAATAGTAACCCGAACTCCATCGGGTTTGCCATGGAATGTTTTTCATCGCCTAGAAGACCTGGACTATGCCAATGATATCTGTCTGCTCTCCTATTCGCTAGGTGACATGGAGCGAAAAAAACAAAACTACTTAGCGTTAACGGGAGTGGAACATGTGATCTCTCGATTGACGGACATCAGATAGGTGAAGTCGATAAGTTTTGTTATTTGGGCAGCTGGATGTCAAAAAATAGTGGTGCTTACTCGGATGTGTACTCTCGTGCAAACAAGGCGCGACACTCCTATAGTATGCTAAATAATATCTGGAACTCCTCGCAAATCTCCCGGAATCTGAAGCTAACGATCTTCAGATCTAACGTTCTCTCAGTACTCTTGTATGATTGCGAAACGTGGAAAGTCACAGAGTCAATTGCGACGCGCTTCTAAGTCTTCGTCAACAAGTGCTTAAGGAAGATACTGAGAATAAGATGGCCGGACATTATCACCAATCAAGACTTGCGGAGAGTAACGCAGCAGGAAGCAATCGCTATCACCATCAGCGACGAAAATGGAGCTGGATTGGCCACACTTTGAGAAAGCCAGCGGATGATAATACGAAACTAGCGCTCGACAGGAAATTACAAGGAAGACGCCGAGTTGGCCGTCCTAGCAACCAATTGAAGGGCAATAGAAGAGGAAGCAAGATCTCAAGGGACCGAGTGGCGTCTCTTGAAACCTCAGGCGATAAATCGAGTTCGTTGGCGGGCGTTTGTTGTTGTTGTTGTTGTAGCAACTATTAATTCGTGTTAGTTCAAACATTTGATTGTTGTGTTTGTGTAGCTGTTGGAACAGTCCAGGCCCAGAAATGCGGCTGCTTCGACAGGCTGTGTCTATAGTGATAGCGGTGTGAGTAACGTCGGATGGGAAGGGCAGCTGAATAGATGAGCTGTGTTATGTGGTCACAAGATTGAAGGTACTCCAGCCATTTAGTTCGCCTGTGTTGGTTGACTAGGCGAACAAGCTCGTGATTTAGTAGTTCGATTCTGGTACTCGCGGGGTTGATGCTGCGAATATGGTCACGTTCGTTAGCAAGCTGGACTGCTTCCGCTGGGAAGTTAGGGCTAATAATAGGTATTCTGCCGGCTGGAATGAAACGTGCAGCTGCTCTAACGCGGAAGATCCTTTCACCTGAAATTGCGTTGGTGGGGGGTGGTAACTGTCCCAATTGTCTGTTGACAAACCTAGTGAAACTTGGCCAGTCCGCCTTAGCATAATTGACAAACGTTCATTTATCCGCTGACACAAAGTTATCGGCTTTATCCACTGTGAAGATGATCGGGATATGGTCGGAGTTAAACGCTATGTCTGTTCTCCAGGATGTACAAGCTAATAAAGTGTCGCTCACTATGCTGATGTCTGGGGAGCTGGAACAGGTGGCACAGATCCTGGTGGGTGAGTTTTCATTGATGGTACCAAAGTTTGACTCATCGATTTGTTCGGCAATATGCGTGACGCGACGATCGTTCTCTAGGTTAGAGTGCCAGCAATCATGGTGGGCGTTGAAATCCCCTACAATCAGGCGGTTACCATCTGTTAGTAGATGTTCTAGAGAAGGAAGGTAGCCGGGTGTGCAGTTGTTGTTGTGTGTTGTTGGTGGAATATAGACATTTGTTATTTCGATTAGAGTGTCGTGGGACTTGACTGCAATGGTTTGTGTTTCGTGGTGTGGATCGGGTGTGGTGGGTGCCGGTGTTGGCATGAGTCTATAGTTGACCGAGTTGTGCACGATAAACGCAAGACCTCCTCCACCTCCACTGTTTCTGTCCTGGATAGCAAGCAGGAGGGGGTGAACTTTGTTTCTTGTATGACAGCAATTAAGACCCATGGTGCTCCATATAGTTGGTGATTTCTGTTATTTTCCCTCGTGAGCCGTTGCAATTCAGATGCATTACAGCGAAAGGTGTGGTGTTCATGTGTGGCATGTTGGTAGTTTGCATGTGGGGGTGAGGTCGTGGATGTTGGTGGAGTGTTGATGAGCAAGTTGACATTGTCTATCGGATTATGACTGGTTGTGGGGGATGTTGTGGGTGGATTGTGAAGTTGTGGGGGTGTCTGTACTGTTTGGTTAGAGCAGCATGGGGCCAAGAAGTTGGCGGTCCATTGATGACAGCTGTTAAGTCCGGAGCATGTTCTTAGATGACACCAGTTCTCGCAGCCATTGCATTTGACGGAAGAGGCATTGCCGTATATGCGGCTTTGACACACTGAGCAGTGCCAGGTAGTGGTGTTGTTGGTTGTCTGAACTCGAGCCCTGCAGCATTCCGCAATGAAACTCCGATTCCAGTCTCTTATGTTGGCTAGACCTGAGCATCGTCTGAAATGGCACCAGTGTCCGCAGTTGTTGCACATAACTGAGGAGATGTTTCTGTTTATCCTTGTGTTGCATACGGAGCATGTCCAGATCCGAGGACCTGGATTCTGCTCGATGCCGGCTATTAGGAGTAGTATGCGGAGCAAGGATGCCGGCGTAATTTGCTCCACTATGGAAAAAACGTTTGAAGTGAACGAATTGTAGTTGATTTTTGACATTCTTTGGCCAGGAGAATCCTGGGTCGATTCCGGGACGACGACCCAAATGTCGTGAGAATTGGCGGGCGTTTGTAGAAGCCCTATGCTCCCCCGCGGAGTAAAGGAAAGAAAGAAGATGCTATATACGCCGCATCACATGGTGAATTGCATCCATATCTTATAGATCCTCCCAAATTAATGGAAAAAATCGAAAAATCTTATCATACCTACCTGAAGATAGCCAATTACCATTCCCCTTACAAGAACAGTACATAGATATACTTTTCAACTTAATGGAAACACACCTCTATTACAGCAATAACAAAATACATTTCAAACTAAATGTACCATTGATCTCTTCCAGAAATTTTAAAATATATAAAATTACAACAATTCCAAAACCAATGTACAACAACAACAACTAATCATTCCCGAAAAAATGATATTAGCTATTGACTCCGAAAAACAATCTTACTTTTTATACGACGAAAAGAATGTCGAAAAATGCATTAACCCCTATAAAAACCATTACATATGCGAACAAAAATCCCCTTCGTGCGTTCAAGTAATGCTTGCGAAGTTAATATGTTTTCCTCTTTACCTAGCGCATCGACTATATGTCAGACAAAATTAACATCTAAAGATCACCCAATATTCCTCCAATTAGCAGAAACAAACCAATGGATATTCACGTCGTCTAGACCTGAAAATATCGGAATAAAATGCAAAGATTCGAGCTCCCAAATAACTATAAATTCAACAGGAATCCTTAAAATTAACATATATTGCATTGTAAATACCAGATATCAAACTCTTAGCAAGAGCAAGAGCAACATACGAAACCAACCTTTATTCCCATTTTATCTCCCTTGCCCCCGAATTACCAATTGATCTCGACCTTACACATTTAGAAAAAATACCACATTCTGAAACTAAAACATTTACAATACATAATCAAATTAAAGACCTTAACTCAATAAGCAAGAGCATCGAATAACTAAAGGCACCTAAATCCACAAATCTTTACCAAGAGAAACAACGCTACAACATACATATAACTATACTTTATATTCTAGTTATATTGACACTTGTAATGACATCACTACTCGCTCTAACCCTAATAAAATACAAAAAAAAAAGACCATCGAAAAAACGGTACATACTGTATCAAATCCTATCCCACGACCTCGTTCTGAAATCATTACGCCATCTCGTTCCTTTCCTACACTCAATGCTAGATCGGCACTTACAACAACCCCACCAACTAAAACTCGTTCACTCCCTATTACTATTTCTTCAGCCGAAACTCGCACCAATCCGAGGTACAAGTTTCGTTCTTAAGGGGGGAGGTGTTTTAAAGTGACCACTTCACAACTAATTTACCCTATTACGTAGTGGAGGCACTGCAACGTAGTTGCAGTCATAATCATAAATCGAAACCCATAAATTATTACAGCTATTATTCAAATTCGTTGAACCAACTTTGTTGCAATCTTGTAACAATGCTATCATTCATCCGTTGAACAAACATCCGCTATTTCCCAACCCAATACAACATTGTTGCAACCTAGCAACAATGAATTCATTCATTACTCTAAATCAAAGTCCGCTATTGCTCAATACCAGAGCAATAAACCCCAAAACAATTAAACGAAACCCATTAAAAACACAGCAATTAAATCAAATGCTGACACAGCGTATGATCCACAGTACAAACGATCGACTCGTTGTACTGACGCCATATGCGCTGTGTCGTACGACGTTTTATGCTGATGTCATACTTTTCATCCATTCACCCCAACTCACATATTGCGCACCTCGCTGCAATATGATTCAAATGTATGTAGGTCACGGTCGCGCACATGAATTTCAACTGCTTTTTCGTGCATAAAGATAGGTCAGTAATAAAGCTTAAATGTATTAAACTTTGATAATACAACTCTGGTACAGAAAGCTTTGGTAGTAGCTTTAATAAGCTACACAGTCAGAACACATAGTCGCAATAATATAGGGTTTTTCAATAAGAGCACTTCAACTTTTTTTCTTGAACTGAAGCCCTGGCGCCTGCGATGTTTTCAACACTTCGAGCACTTCTTGCTCTCGAGGGCACCGGAACATTATGTAGCGAAAACGTAGACTCAAATTTTGCCACTATACGGACGATTGTCGAACGGGCTGGCTTGTTAAATGGCCGTAATGCTCTTAAAGTAGCGGCAACAGAACGATTATTTTGATAAAAAATTTGCACGATTTGCAATCGCTGTTCACCGTTCCATGATGAAATGTATACTAATGAAGTTTCCAAATGACAAAAGAACAATAAAAAATATGGCGTCGTTCGCCGTCCCTATCGGAGAAAAGTTGAAGCGCACCTGTTGAAACACCCTATATAATATAAATAAACATTGACTTTCATTTCTTTTGGACAACCAGCATCGTGAAAACAGGCAACCCAAAAGCCGTAGTAGAACTCTTGAACCTAAAAGTTTCTACTACACAACAGAGCAACTGCGCGCAATGAACTCAAAATTTGAAGTTTTAAGGGAACTAACGAATAAAATAAATAAGGTAAACAACGAACAGCACCCATTTCCAGAAATAGAATCCCTAACGCCTAACATCGTTAATTACTTTAATAATTATTAATAACGAAAATTCAGTCGATGACGAACCGTAACGACGAGCGGACGTGTTTGTACTTTCATACGAAATATTTACTTTGAATTAAATTTTTTCTTTTGTTAGTTTGTAAGTTTTGTTTTATAAATAAATAATATCGCTACATGGGGGGCTCAACCGATATAAACGATTGTGCTATTTTTAAATTTCTAATCGAGTGTTTTTGAAAATTAAATAATGTCGAGTGATAAAGAGTCTGCAAAACCAATCGGTGTTACTATGAGTGCACGGTGCGAGAAGGAATCGAAACACAGAAATATCATGTCGCGGAGCGATAGCAACTCAAACGACGACGAAAGTGCTAAAACAGACATGGATGTAACTGTAGTGGCAGGGAGAACACGCGCACAAACAAAGAAGTTAAACCAAACGGCAACTGTAGAGATGGAGAAAAAAGTGGATATTAAGAAAGCAACAACAAGATCGACGAAGAGAAACTCAGATCTTTCTCGAATAAAAAAACACGATGAAAAACGGTACGAGCTAAAAAATTTGTCTGACTATAACGACGAAGTTGAAAAAACGACGAAGAAGACGACGACGGCAACGACGACGCTGGTGATGGTGGCAATTGGCGTAATAAAAGCAGACGACGACGATTCAGTTACGAGTGTAGTAGTGACGACAACCATACTGACTTAAATACACACTCAAGAAGACGACAGACAAAGAACGTAATTAAATTCTGCGACTTAGAAAAATCGATTGAAAATTTTTGTGGCGACGGTAAAATAAAAATTGAGTATTGGGTCAATGAATTTCAAGAATTTGCTGATAAACTCGCGGGTTGGAACGAATTCGAAAAATTAGTCTATGCTAAGAGACTATTAAAGGGATCAGCCCTACAATTTGTTCGCACACAAAAAAATGTGCTTTCATGGCGAAAGCTAAAAAAACTATTAATCGAAGAATTTACGGATGAGGTAAATAGTGCCGATATACACAAACAATTGCGAAAACGCTTCAAACGGTCCAATGAAACATGTAGACAATATTTATACGAAATGCATTCCATAGGGATGCAAATCGATTTAGATACGGCGTCGTTAATTCGGTACGTGGTTGACGGTATAGTAGACGATTCACCTGACGGTCTGTGTAACTCTTCCAGCGTTTTCCAGCGTTATATTAACCATGTTTTCCGAAAAGAAATTGCCGACGGCATAGTGATTGTCTACATTGACGATATAGTGATTCCATCAGAGACGATCGAAGAAGCATTAATTCGCCTAAAACGTGTTTTAAAAGTTGCAGTTTTAAATGGTTTGAATATTAAATGGAAAAAATGTCAATTCCTTAAGAAACAAATAAATTACCTCGGATTTATTGTAAGCAATGGTACAGTTTATCCTTCAAACGAGAAGACCAAAGCAATTTTGAATTTTCCAATTCTGGTTTGGCGGGTTATTTTCGAAAATTTGTAAAGGACTTTGCAATAATTGCAAAACCGTTATCTGATTTACTTCGTGACAACACTAATTTTGAGATGGGTTGTAAACAAATAACCGCGTTAAATACGTTAACATCAATAATGAGTCAGCGTCCTGTTTTATGTATATTTCGTTACGGAGCTACAACAGAATTACATACTGACGCCAGTAAGCAAGGATATGAGGCTGTCTTGCTGCAAACTCAATTAGATGATAACGAACTACATCCAGTTTACTATTGGAGTAAGAAGACGTCAGAAGTTGAAGAGCGGTATACCAGCTATATGCTTGAAGTAACAGCAGTAATTGAGGCCGTCAAAGTTTTTCGCATTTATTTGTTGGGACAAAAATTTAAATTGGTCACGGATTGCAAGGCTTTTACACAAACACTTCAGAAAAAGGATATTGGTACGAAAGTCGCAAGATGGGCAATGATGCTAGAAGAATTCGACTATACGGTGGAACATCGCGCAGGAAATCAAATAAGGCACGTCGATGCGTTGAGTAGAGGTCCGATGGTAATGCAGATTAGCAGAGATGAGAACATATTATCCAGGCTACAAAAGGCACAACGAAACGACGAAGGCTTGGCTGGCTGCTATTATCGAAATATTAAAGACAAGTAGCTACAAAGATTATGCCATACAAAACGGTATTTTGTGCAAAGTGGTTGAAGGAATTTCTTTATTCATTATTCCTGAAGTTATGAAGGATAACATCATTAGAGAAATTCATGAAAATGGTCATTTTCACCACAACAAAATGATGCAGATCATAGGCAAGGAATTTTACATCGCTGATGTGAGGCAACAAATCGACAAGTGCATAAGTAACTGCATTAAATGTATATTAGCGGAGCGCAATGCTGGGAAAGGCGAAGGATGGCTGCATCCTATTCCAAAAGGAGAGGTACCATTAGACACGCTTCACGTAGATTTTTTGGGTCCGATGACGACAACAGGAAAATTATATAACTATATAATGACAATAGTGGACAGCTTTACTAAATTTACTTGGATTTTCCCTACAAAAACTATGTCGGCAGACGAAGCAATTCAGAAGGTTCAAAAGGTTGTGGATGTGTTTGGAAGCCCGAGGCAGATAGTTAGCGACAAAGGTGGTGCTTTTATTTCTACGAAGTTTCAGTATTTTTGTGACGAGCTAGGAGTCTTTCTTCATATTGTAACAACGGGCACACCAAGAGGAAATGGTCAAGTAGAACGTGTTCATCAAGTTGTGATAACATCGCTTACCAAATTGTCGATCGAAAGACCAGAAAAGTGGTATCTGCACGTATCAAAGGTGCAAAATTTCATCGACAGCACATACCATCGAGCAATAAAAATGTCGCCCTTCGAGCTTATGATTGGAGTCTCGATGAAGACAGCGAAGTATCCAGAAATCATGCAGATCGTTGAGGAGGAAAATCTTCATGCGTTCCAAGAAACAAGGGGTAAATTACGCATCACGGCACTAGAGCAAATTCAACGGATCCAAGAAGAGAATAAAGCCTATTACGATAGAAAACGAAAAAAGCCCACTCAATATCGAAAAGGGGATCTGGTTGCGATTGAAAGGACACAATTTGGCAGTGGACTAAAAATCCGTCAAAAATACTTTGGACCATATCAAGTTGTGTAAGTCAAGCCAAATGATGGTCCTGAGAAAACTTCAAGCAGCGTCGACAAAATGAAGAAGTGGCCCCATGGATCATCTGGGACAGATGATGATCAGGATGGTCGAGTGTGGGATGAGAGACGAAACAGAAAAGAAAACCGAGACGAAAATTCAGTCGATGACGAACCGTAACGACGAGCGGCATGTTTGTACTTTCATACGAAATATTTACTTTGAATTCAATTTTTTCTTTTGTTAGTTTGTAAGTTTTGTTTTATAAATAAATAATATCGCTATATATATATATATATACATATTATACTATATTGCATTATATTACATTATATTACATTATATTATATACATGTATATGTGAATTATATTGAGTTTAATGCAATTGTTGTAGATAACAGAACAATGTTTAATGATTATAATAAAATGATTTTAAAAAAGAAGAAGTATTAATAATTTAAATACACAGCAAAACAAAACAAAAATAGAAAACAAACAATTTAATTTAAAAATTTTGATCAACTGAAAAAGGGATCCGTCCCGTATGAAGACTGCTAACGAACTCAATCCATTAGAACTCATTGTCTTATATATTTATTTAAAAGGCACCAAAGAAATCCCACACATGAAAAGTGCTGAGTAGCTGATAGCTGGCTTTGCACAGATAGTTAACTTCTAGCAGAGCAACAATAATGCAAACGTTGTACAGCGCTGCCCTTACAGTTGACATTTTTTACGAGTGTTTTATTTTATTTTTAGATTAGTGGACTGGGTTTTTTATAGGCAAAGCAAATGCGCAAAAGGAAAAATGACCCATCTACTGTGGTTAGGCAATGAGCTCTCAACGAATATTCGTCTTTGTTTACAGACGTTAAAATTTGATAGTAAAATGCGCTGACTTGTATAAGTCCAAAAGCGATGGTTCGTTGATAGATGTGAGGGGTGCTCCAATAATGAAGTGGCCAGGAGTGAGAGCTTCAAAGTCGTTAGGATCTGTAGACATTGGTAAGAGAGGCCTTGAGTTATTATAGCTTCAATGTTGCAGAGTAGTGTAGTCATTTCTTCGTAATTTAACGAAGCATCATCACAAGGTGATGCTTTGCTATCTTAACTGCAGCTTCAAACAGGCCACCAAAGTGTGGAGGAGAGAAAGTCCATTCAATGTTGTCCTTAAGACATTCAGCTTCGGTCTTCGAGATGTGTTGATCAGATATGAATAATTCGTGAAGATCACGTAGCTCGGATTTAGCCCCTGCAAAATTTAGGGCATTGTCTGAATAGATTTTTAAACATTTACCTCGCCTGGAAATGAATCGCTTTAATGCCATTAGGAAGGCCTTTGTAGTAAAGTCAGCAACTAACTCCAGGTGTGCGGCCTTAGTGGTGAAGCAAACAAAGACTGCAACATATGCCTTAATCGAAGATCTTTCGCGAATGCCGGATCGAATGTAGAGAGGTCCGCAATAATCAACCCCAGTGATTGAAAAGGGACATGCTGGAACTACTCGATCTGATGGTAGATTTCCCAATATTTGTTGTCGATGAACTGGTCGGGAACGAAAACATAGGGGGCATCTTCGTATGAATGAATTGATTGCGCGTTTTCCGGATAATATCCAAAAATGCTGACGAATGATGTTGAGCAGCGTCTGACAGGCAGCGTGCAGATGTTGAACGTGATGATACCAAATGAGTGACTTGGTAAAGGCATGATCGTGTGGCAGCAAGATTGGGTGCTTGGTATCAAATTACAGCTCTGAATTGATGAGACGACCACCAACGCGAATGATCAAGTCGGCGTCGATGAATGGGGACAATTTAGCAAGTGCACTGTTTGGCTGAACAGACTCTTTGAGTGACAAAGTTGCGTAGTCCTTAGAAAAATGTAGCATCTGGATGTTTCTTACTATCGCCTTCAATGAATGATCTAAGTCTTCAGGTGATATGGGTGTGCCTTTAGAGCTGCGCTTATTGTGGATGAAGCGGAAAACGGAAGCAAACACTAGAAGAAGACGAAAGTAAGAATTCGCAAATTTGTTATTAGTAATAAGATCTGTAGTTTTTGAAAAAGTTGCAAGCGAGAACATTTGTGTTTTTCTTTCTGGTAGATCAATATCTTCAGAAGAATTGAAATTCGAATGCCAGAAATCAATGGGCTGTTTTAAAAAAGCAGGGCCATAGAACCATAGCGTTGATTGGGATAAATCCTTTGCAGATGATCCACGAGAAACTAAGTCTGCATGATTTTCGTTAGTAGGCACGTGCATCCAGGTGTAATTTGCAGTGAGATCATGAATTTTTGAAATTCTGTTGGCTATAAATGTTTTCCAATTATGTGATTGCGAACGTATCCAACCCAAGGTTATAGTTGAATCTGTCCAACAAAAGATAGAATTGATTGATATTTGTATAAGTGGAATTGTTCGCTGTAACAATTCCGCCAGCAAAGGAGCTCCGCATAGCTCTAAGCGGGGTAGTGATACTATTTTAACTGGAGCTACTCTATATTTAGAGCACACATGAATTGCCAAAATTATCAGTTGCCCGAAGATAAATGGCGGCACCATAAGCCTTTTCAGAGGCATCGCTGAATCCATGTATTTGAATTTCATTATGAATTAGAGTATCAATGACATACCTGGGAATTTTAATCAAGCTTAGATGTGACATTTCATCAATGAATGTGTTCCACATTGAGTGAAGGTCCTGTGGCAGGGTTTCGTCCCAATTGATCTTCAGCTTCCAGAGATATTGCAGGAGAAGTTTTGCTGAAACAATAATGGGTTTTAACAATCCTAAGGGATCAAAGAATTTACCAATGTTTGACAATATGTGTCGTTTTGTGATTGTTGTCTTTTTGCAACGATCGTCAGAATATGAGTAAAAAAATTTGTCATCATATGGATTCCATTTCATCCCTAGAGCTTTAATGAATTGGTTGTTATTGCTTTCCAAAGTTTGCTCGCGATGTTAATCAGGTATGCCATTCAGTATTAGTTTAAAGTTGGAGCACCATTTTCTTAGAGTAAATCCCACAAGTAAAAGCAATTTTTCCGTTTGATTTTTAATAGTATTTAGCTCATCGATGCTGTCCGACCCAGTCATGAGATTGTCGACGTAAAAATCATTTAAAATTGATTTTGTTTCGAGTGGATAATTTGCTCCTTCATCTAAGGCTAGTTGAACCATATATCGGACGGCTAGAAATGCAGCCGGACCAGTTCCATAGGTTACGGTGAGTAGTCTTAAATGTTTTACGTTTTCAGATGTGCTGTTTCGCCATAGAATATATTGATAATTGGCATAATCCTTATTTATAAGGATTTGCCTGTACATCTTTGCTATGTCGGCACATAGGACATAGCTATGCATGCGAAAACGAAATAATTGAGAAAATATATCGTCTTGTATAGTGGGCCCGACCATTAGCATATTATTCAGAGATTTTCCGCTAGTGGATTTAGCTGAAACGTCAAAGACTACTCGTAGCTTGGTACTAGAACTGTCTTCTTTTAGGACGGCATGGTGTGGCAAGTAAAAATTATATGGTGTATTTTTGATAGTAGCAGGGTGAACTTCTTCCAAATGGCTTAGAGCTCCGTATTCTTCAATCAATTTTGAATATTCGGAATAAAGTTGAGGGCTTCTGCTTATTTTTCGTTCCAAACTATGAAAACGTTGCAGAGCAATATCATAAGAGTTTCCTAAAGCAGATGCATGTTCTCGAAATGGAAGCTTCACTATGTAACGTCCTTCAGAACTTCTGGACATGTTACATACGAAGTGTTTTCCACATTGCTCCTCTTCAACAGAACGAAGATCACCCTTTGATGCTACTTCCTCTAGCTCCCAAAATGTTTGTAGAATCTCGTGAAGGGATTCTTCATGTTGGATTCTAAGGAAGTATGAAGTGCAAAATTAGTGATTGGAAGGTTACCTGCTATAACCCATCCCAGCTGAGTTTTTTGTAATAATGGTGAGTTGTCATTTTGTTCTAGCTTGATTTGATTTTTAGGAATGTTGAACATATTTGGGTTAAAGCTCATTGTAGGCTGGAGAGAGGTGATTGATGCCACCACAACAAATTCCATTTCAGTTGACCAGTTGGTGTGCATTGAGCTGATTGACACAAGAGCCTTCTTGCTAGAGCGGGAGTTTGTGTTGCAAATGCCTTCAAGTTCCATTGAGGACCATTGCACTGATGAGTTGGAGACAGTTCGGAGCTAACAACCGTGTTGGCAGGATTGTCTATTCTTGTGGAATGTAATGTTATATTATTATTACTTATAAGTTTTTGATAATCGTCGTTACTATTGACTGTATGGTTGGCCAAAGTGGAAATAACGACCTAATTAAACAGAGCGAAGAGCGGATCTGGCAGGGACTGCAACCTATCCAGTGCTACAGATACAACAGGCAGCGCTTTGACCATTAAAAATTGAGTACTACTCCTAATTAAGATTTAAAGAATACTGATTGCTTTTATTGAAATTTCGTTCCTTTTTATACACAATTTGTTATACTAATACAGTGGAGTCCGTTTACTACGACTTCGTTTATAACGACTAACCGTTTTTAGCGACGTAGACACAACAACATACAAATTGCATACAAATTGCTATGAACGAACATCCGTTTAGAGCGACTCCGGTTTGAGCGACTAACCGCTTTGAACGACGTAATTTACCAAAAATTCCTTCGGTTACAACGACTAGCGGTTGTTGTTTTACAAAAAAAAAAATAACGAATCATATGCAGCTCCTTGTTTATTCTCTATTCAGTACTGATTGACGCGACAGTGTTAGTGAAAATGAGTTCGGTTAAAAGAAAATGTTTCTCAGTTGAAGAAAAAAGTGGTGAAAGCAATGTCAATCTTGCAAAGGAATTCGGTGTAAATCATTCAACAATATCTACAATCAAGAAAAATAAGCATAAGATAGAACCGCTGTTCAATGCAAATGTTTTGAAACCGAAACGAGTGAGTGGCTCCACTCATGAACAAGTTGAAGAAGCACTATTACAGTGGTTTAAACTGCAGCGTAATCGGGGAATACCTGTAAGTGGGCCTCTGCTTCAGAAAAAGGCCAATTTGTTCGCTAAGGAGTTGAGAATTCCTAATTTTCATTGCTCTGCGAGCTGGATTAATCGTTTTAAGGGAAGACACAATATAGTCGTTGGTAAGATTTCTGGAGAGTCGATGTCCGTTCAACAGAGTGATGTAAGTGAGTGGCTAGCAAAAGTTTGGCCTAACTTGCGTGCGCGATTTAGCGACGATGAAATTTTTAACGCAGACGAGACGGGTTTGTTTTACAAATTAACACCAAACAAAACATTAAAGTATAAAGGTGAAAAATGCCTGGGAGGAAAACTGTCCAAAGAGAGAATTACTGTGATTGTTGCAGCAAACATGATTGGTACGGTTAAAAAAAAGCTGTTGATAATTGGTAAAGCCGAACGCCCAAGATGTTTCAAACATGTACGGTCATTGCCAGTAGATTATGAGAGCAATCGGAAGGCCTGGATGACATCTGAGATTTTCATCAAATGGAATTAACTAGCAAGAAAAAAAAATCCTGCTTTTGATTGACAATTGTCCAGCACATCCGCAAATCAGTCATTTAAGAAGCGTTACTATGAGATTTCTGCCTCCAAATACCACTTCAGTATTGCAGCCCATGGATCAAGGGATTATTCGAGCTCTTAAATCACACTTCCGCAAAAATCTAGTTCTAAAAATTATCGACTGTCTTGATACAAATGAAGACGCCAGCGCCAAGCAACCAAAGATAACGGTTCTCGATTCTATACTTATGATATACGATGCCTGGAATAAAATTACGCAAAGTACAATTTCTAACTGCTTCAGGCATGCTGGGTTTGCCCAAGAAATTATAGAGTGTCCGATTTCCACGGTCTCAGCTGATCTCGATGACGAAGATGACGTTCCACTTTCCATTTGGATGAGAGCTATTAATCATGAGATACCCATAGAAAACAAGGAGCTTGAAGAATACGCTGCTATTGATGATGCTGTAACAACATGTGAAGAACCTTCCGAGCAGAATATTGTGCAAAATATTATCATCAACAGCCAAGATAGCGACGAAAATGATGACGAAGTGGAGGAAATTCCCAGTGCGTCCGACGCTCTGAAAGCTGCAGAAAAGCTGAATTTGTTTGTACATTCTTATTTCAATGATAAAGCTATGAAAAGTATAATGTCTCGTCTACACAATGCTGTACGTAGTTCTTACTATCGATTAAAAACTAATCAAAAGCAAACTAAAATAACAGACTTCTTAAAATAGATACATAATATAGTATTAAATATTATTTTTGTTGTAATATAGGGTGTTTTTTTGGGAGGTTTGTTTTTCCGATAGATGTCGTTTTATTTTATGACAGTTGTTTTGACAGCTCAAAGTGGCATTTCTACTCAGTATTGTTTGGCAAATCATTATGAAAAAAAAAAAAAAAAAAAAAAAAAAAAATAAAAAAAAAAAAAAAATGACATTTGTGAAAAATAGTCGTGGTAGCCATATGCCAGAAATTGTGTTTAAATGTTAAATGCCAAAAAATTATCTACCAAATAAAAAAAAAATTTTGGTCATTTCATAATTTTATATGTGTTTTATTCAAAAAAAAAATCGGCAACCTCTTAAAAAAACACGTTATATCTAACGGGTGTTTTTTTAAGAGGTTGCCGATTTTTTTTTTGAATTGAATTTTTTTATTTGGTAGATAATTTTTTGGCATTTAACATTTAAACACAATTTCTGGCATATGGCTACCACGACTATTTTTCACAAATGTCATTTTTTTTTTTTTTTTTCATAATGATTTGCCAAACAATACTGAGTAGAAATGCCACTTTGAGCTGTCAAAACAACTGTCATAAAATAAAACGACATCTATCGGAAAAACAAACCTCCCAAAAAAACACCCTTTACATACATACTTTCACATGTACTAATAGCAATACTGAGTAAAAATAACACAAAAATGTGCCTGATTTAAAAATGTATTTTTTTTTTCATTGACGTTTATTTCTTACCTACAGATACATACATATTTACTAAAAAACAGAGTCATATTAATAAAATAAAAAAGTTTAAATTTTCAGTTCGTTTTGTGCGTCGTCCGGCTAGAACGACTTAATGTCCCGGTCCCTTAAGCGTCGCTATATCCGGATTCTACTGTACTTACATACTAAATGAACCTACAAAATAGGAAAATAGGGTTTTTTACATAAAGGGATGTTTTACTTTACTTATTCTATCGATGTATTTGACCCTTATTCTGAGTATTCAAATGCATTGGGTGCCTATCATAAAAAGTGCGATTTATGGGTCATGAATACTGTGGCTTATCGCTAATGCTTACTTTTAATGTGCCAACAACTGGTGCATGTGCGTATGTCTATATTTAGTGTGCATGGAAAATTTATACATTTTTAAAAATTCTTTTAATAGTTTTCTTAGCGTGGTGTGTGCCATGGTAGGTATACTCTCACCCTTTAGAAGAAAATTTTTTATTTTAATGAGAAAAAAAAAGAAAAATTTTATATAAAAAAAAAAGTAAAGAGAAAAAACAATTTTTTTTTTAATGTAATTTTCGAATATAAGAATATTAATCTATATATATGAATAGTAAGCTTATACTAGGTTTGTACAATTTCAGTTGGTTGTTGTGTAATTCTTTGTTAATACCTTTTATGTTTACTATGGTGTTCACACCATTTTTTCTTACAATTTCATATGGTCCTTTGTATGGACTTTGACTTTTGTTCCTATTTTCTACTTTTATTAATACTAAATCGCCTATTTCAGCATTAAGTTTATTTGTTTAGTTATTTTTATGTTCTAGAATTCTTTTCATTTTAACCTTATGTTATTTCTTTGGCTCTCTTTAGAGCTGATTTCAATCTGATTCGTAATTCATTTACGTAATTGTCGAGATCGCATATTTTCTTGTTGTTATTTTCTATGTCGCTAGGTAGAGTTGCTAGTTTTCCAAAAACTAACTCAAAAGGTGAATAACCTGTGTCAATGTGTGGTGTTGTATTGTAAGCGAATGTGTAATATAGGATCCACTTGTCCCATTCGTTATTTTCTGTAAATGCTAAAAGATATTCGTTCATTACCCTGTGGTTTCGTTCGACGGTGCCAAGTGTCTGATGGTGATAAGGTGTTGAAAAATTTTGTTTAATTTTAAGAAGTTCGCATATGTTAATATGACTTGTTCGAATAGTGTCTTGGCTATTGTCTGTGCGTCTTTTGATGTTATGTGCAATTACGTATTTTGTTCATTCGCATTGCATGGTTAGAATATATCTATAGTCATTAGAGATTCGTAGGAGTCCTACAGTGTCTATTGTTATTGTCTGAAAACTGTCGGATGTAGGGTCTGTTGTCGTTAATTTGTATTTAGTTTTTTCATCTTCTATTCTTCTAGGGGCGACATATATTAAAATTTTTAAATTGGGATATTTTGCATATGCTTCTTTAAATTCTTCTTTTGTATATACTTTCATTATTTCATCATTATTTTTGAGCGCTAATTCTTTTATATTTTCTTTATTCATCCTGGATGCTAGCTTCTTCAGTGTCGAATCAAGATTCGCTGAATTATCACTACAACCAACGTGCACGTATTTATTATCGATATTAATTTTGCAATTTTGTATATTTTTGTAGACTGTAAATTTAAGTTCCTTATGTTCTTGATATCATTGATGGACGTGCATTCCCATATTTGGAGGTGATCAGTCTTCTGCTGAGAGTTGCAGTTCTCCGAGTTATTGTTAATTATTTTGTCTTTATTAGACATTGTTGTTGTTAAGAGTGTTTTCTTTGCCTTTTCGTTTGCTTCTTTTTGTATCATTTCTTTTAATATGTCGGAGTCAATTTGTATCCTAGATAAAGCATCGGCGTTCGTATTGAATTGCCTTTTATGTAAACTATGTCGAAATCATAGTCACAAAGGTCTAAACGTATTCTCGTCATCTTTGACGAGGGATTGCTATGAGTGAATAATGATACTAGTGGTCTATGGTCCGTGACTACCGTGAACTTTCTTCCACAGAGATATGGTTTGAAAAAATTTATACTCCAGTATATAGCTAGGAGTTCTTTTTCTTTGACTGGCTTGTTTAGGTCGTGTTTTTACAGTGATGTACTTGCGTATGATATTGGTAAATCTTTACCAATCTCACCTTGCGAGATACTGCTGAGTTTGAAGCATCAGTCGTTAATATGAACGGTTTCGGGATATCGGGGTATTGTATTAGATGTCATAAATATACCACTTCTGGACGTAAGAAACAACATTTTTCTGCATTTAATTTTAGGTTATATCGTTTTAATCTATCAAGAACTTTAATTAAATTTTTATGTGGTTTAAACTACATCCATAAATTATAATGTCATCTACGTATAGAAAAGCTTCTGTTTCTAGTCCAGCTAGTGCTATAGATAGCTTTCTTTGAAAACTGTTTGAGGAGATTTTGAGTCCAAAGGGTAGACGTTTGAATTGGAAATGTCCGGTGGGTGTTGAGAAGGCTGTCAGCGGTCTTGAATTTTTTTCTAATTTTATCTGGTGAAAGTGGGCGCCGTGGCTCAGTGGTAATGCACATGGCTGCTGCGCAGGAGGTTCCGGTTCGAATCCCAGCAACACCAAAAGTATTTTTCACGGTGTCCCACCTCTCGCGAATGGGTGACAAACGTTCCGAGAGTAAAATACCAATTGTCACGGAAAGCTTCTTAATTCGCCGTTCATATCCGGCCTTAAATTGTAGGTCCCTTCCATTTGTGTCCAAAAATTAACATGTGCAGCACAAATGGTCGCCAGAAGTTAGGCCTTGGACCGCAATGGTCTGTCGCGCCAAATATTATTATTATATCTGGTGAAAAGAACTTGTCATGTCTAGTGTTGAGAACCATTTAGCTCTCCCTAGTTTGTCTAATATGTCGTCTAAACGTGTTAGTGGAAATTTGTCGTTAATGATTTTATCGTTTAGTTTCCTATAATCGACAACCACTCTCCATTTGTTTTTATCAACTGTGTTCTTTTTTGATACGAGAAGTAGTGGGGCGTTGTATGGGCTAACTGAATGTTCTATTATGTCGTCCTTGAACATTTTGTTCACTTGGTCTGTTATGACGCCATGTTTGCATGTGACAGTCTATAATTTTTTATGTAGAGCGGTGTATTGTCATTTGTGGATATTTTTTGTGTGTAAAAATTGTTTGTTGTCAGATGGTCGTTTTCTAGATGGAATACTTCTTGATATATTTTTAGGATATTTAGAAGTGTGTTTTTTGAATTTTCGTCGTTACAGTCTATGTTTAAACAGTTTGTGATCTTTTTGAAAAGGGTTTCGTCGTGAAGTTGGTGTTTGTTGTAGTCTAGTATGTCGTAATCTTTTAAAGGTTTGGTCTCTAGTTTAATGTTTTTTTTTTTTCAACTTTGTGTAAAATTTTGAAAATTGAGATGTCAGCGCAGTGTCTATTAAGAATGTCATTTGTTGGTTTTTGCTTTTTAGTATTATATAATTTGTATTGCAATCCGATATTTTAAAAATTTTTATTGCAGGCCTTGTGGAGAAAACACGTGCTCCGTGGCTTGCTCGTTTCCCTGGTTGTCATTTCCTTCGTTGTATATTGTTCTTATGTGATGATTTGGTCGTTGGTTGAAATTCGACCTTCTGTTTTGTTGATTATTGTTGTAATGACTTGGGTTTTGTCTATGGTTTTGCCTGTGTGTATTATTATTGAAATTATTGTTTGATTGTCTTTGGCTATAGCCGTGTGGTATGTTTGGTTGTCTATAGCTGTTGTTGTATCTGTTCTGTGGCGAGCTATAGTTATTTTGTGGCCTTCTATAGTTGTAGGCTTTGTTATTGCTTTATTAGTTGTAATTTGTTGGTCGATTTTTATTGAAATGCATTATGCTTTTTGAATGCTCTTTCTCTATTTCTAAAGCAAGGTTAGTTGCTTCAGTGAATGTTTTTGGTTGAGCGGCAAATATTGTAGATTTGAGCTCATTCTTTAGTCCATTTTTAAATATGTTTAGTGTGTAGGTATCGTTCATCTTTGTTATGATTGATTTTTCGTTTTCGGTTGTTGTACCGAGGTTGTTGATTTGCAATCTATTTAGGTCGGTTATCAGGTTTGTTATTCTGTCCTTGTATGCTGTGACAGAAAAATTTCTTTGTGTGGTTTGTGTAAGGGATGTGTGAATGTGTGGTATTGTTGTATTGATTTGTATCTAGTTCTGAGTTCAGTGTTCAGAGCTTCTAGATTTTGTGGTTGTATGTGTAAGGTTGATTTCACGTTTGGACTTAGTTTTACGTGAAAAACGAATTCTGACAAATCTGCCTTCGCGGTTTCTGTGAGAGTTTTATTTATAAATTCTATAATTTTCAAGAAACTATCTAACTCTTTGTAGTTTCCTGAAAATGTGGGAATGGCTTTTATTGCCGTGTCTAAATTAAATGATGCCATATTTATACTTTCTGTTTTTAGGTCTATAATTTCTAAATTTTTATTTTCTACGTCAATATTTTTTAAAAATTCGTTTAAGATTGTAAAAGTGTTATTGTGTATTTCTTTAAATTGTATTTTTACTTTGCCTGTTGGTATGTATTGCTCCATGAAAAAATTTTAGTTTGTTTTCTTGTTTTTTATATAGTGAAAAAAAAATTTTCTTTTAATTTTAGTTTTTTAAAAAAAATTTTGTGCGCGTGTTCGCAGGATCGCCATGTAATGTTATAAATATTATTATAACATATAACTTTTTGGAAATCGTCATTACTATTGACTGTATGGTCGGCAAAAGTGGAAATAACGACCTAATTAAATAGAGCGAAGAGCAGATCTGGCAGGGACTGCAACCTATCCAGTGCTGCGAATGTTGTAGATACAACAGGCAGCGCTTTGACCATTAAAAATTGAGTACTACTCCTAATAAAGGTTTAAAGAATACTGATTGCTTTTATTGAAATTTCGTTCCTTTTTATACACAATTTGTTATACTAATACTTACATACTAAATGAATCTACAAAATAGGAAAATAGGGTTTTTTACATAAAGGGATGTTTTACTTTACTTATTCTATCGATCTATCTATCTATCGATTCTATCACGTATTTGACCCTTATTCTGAGTATTCAAATGCATTGGGTGCCTATCATAAAAAGTGTGTGGTCATAAAAACTGTGGCTTATCGCTAATGCTAATGAGTATACCAATGAAGATTGTAATGTAGATGAAAAGTGCAATAGCGTGTGATGATTCTTCCCACAAGTTTGACAGTGCCTTGAGGGGCAAGCCTTCGTGGAATGCCCAGATTTAATACAATTGACACACAAGTTAAGACGTTTGACCTCGCTGTACCTGCCTTGGGGTTTCATAGAGGTGAATTTGTTGCATTTAAATATAGTATGTTCTCCTTAGCAGATGCTGCAGGCGGGTGAAGAGACGGCTGTTAAAGATGCCTTTCAAGGTTTACTTTTATATATTGGTTTAGAAGAGACCTTATGTTGCGATGTTGATAGCGACTTACGGGATACATCAAGCTGTTCTAGGGTCTGACAACGTTGCTCAAGATAATCAGTGAAATCACTCCAAACAGGAAGGAGAAGCTTGGACTCATTGATTCCAAGGAGTGACATGTTGTGACCCAAATATTGACGTCTTTTGAACTCATCTTCCCAGGATGTTTGAGTGGTGCTTTCAACTTTTGAAAACATAATATATATGAGAAGACCATCTGCTATCTGCTCCTTAGTGGCGATAGTGAGTAAAGAATTCATGTGAGCGTTGACACTATCTGATAATTCATGCAAATGCTCAACCGTACCTTTGGATGAACTTTGTAGTTGAAATATTTGATTAATGTGTGCTTGGAATATATAGCGCTTGTTATAATAACGACTGTTCCACTGACTTTTCGTAATTCTCAGGTAACAATTCCAAGGATTGGAGAATTTTCAAGGCATTGTCAACTAAGCAACTTCTCAGATGCTGAAGCTTTTCTGCATCCTTGATTTTGTCGTTTTCATGCACTGCTGATTTAAATGATCTCCAAAAATCAAGCCCCTTTGTGAGGTCACCAGAAAAAGTTGTCAATTTTAGTGGGGGTAAATTTGTTGTTGGGGTTTGTGAGTATAAAAAACTGGTGGTGCTCTGATCAATCATTGACATTTTCGGTTTTAGCTGGCTGATAGCAGCGAGTAATTTTGATTTTACTTCGCAGTATGTGTCTTCAAAGGTTTCCCTTTCAGTACCATTAACTTCAGCTTCCTCGATGTTTTCCAAACTGGATTTAAGTTTGCTAAAATTTATTAAGTAATTTTCCAACATACCCAACTTTGTCTCCAACTCAAAAATATTGGCATCACGAGCTTTTGTGTCCATGAAGGCCTTCATTTTGGTTAGTTGCCCTTTGATGGCCCCACGCTGTTTCTTAAAACCAGTTGCCATTATGAATAATTTATAAGACACTTCTTAGACGAAACCAATAATTGTAATTGCGAACGAAAAACCAGATAAAATGACGAACAGTTAATGCAATTTAATGCCTATGAATAATGTTTCATAGAACCGAACTAGACGATTTGTTTTCACGAATTGAAGAAGACTCGACTGTGATCTATGAAATTATGTTCCTTACGACCGAATAAAATGATGACGAGAAGTTTTCACGAATTGAAAAACACTCGCTTGAGATCTAGGAAATAATGTTCTTTACGACCGAATAAATGATGACGAAAAGTTTTCACCAATTGAAGAACACTCGCTTGAGATCTATGAAATAATATTCCTTACGACCGAATAAATGATGACGAGAAGTTTTCACGAATTGAAGACACTCGTTTGAGATCTAGGAAATAATGTTCCTTACGACCGAATAAAATGATGACGAGAAAGTTTCACGAATTGAAGAACACTCGCTTGAGATCTAAGAAATAATGTTCCTTACGACCGAATACATTGATTTTATTAAAAAACTGCAACGCAAATTGCGAATGTTTTGCGAAGCAATATACGATCACTATTAAGAATAGGAATAAAGATGCCAATACGCACAGATCGACGCACACGCACAGAAGAAAATATAAAAATGAAATCATATCTCGGTAGAACCTCCAAAATGAATCACATTGAGTTGTAAATAACAGAACAATATTTAATGATTATAATAAACTGCTTTTAATAAAGAAGAAGTATTAATAATTTTAATACACAGCAAAACAAAACATAAAAATAGAAAACAAAGAACAATTTAATTTAAAAATTTTGATCAACTGAAAAAGGGATCCGTCTCGTATGAAGACTGCTAACGAACTCAATCCATTGGAACTCATTGTCAGTTATATTAATTCAAAAGGCACCAAAGAAATCCCACACATGAAAAGTGCTGAGTAGCTGATACCACAGCATGGCATTGCACAGAAAGTTAACTCCTAGCAGAGCAACAACAATGCAAACAATGCACAGCGCTGCCCTTATAGTTGACATTTTTTACGAGTGTTTTATTTTATTTTTAGATTAGTGGACTGGGTTTTTTATAGGCAAAGCAAATGCGCAAAAGGAAAAATTACCCATCTACTTTGGTTAGGCAATGAGCTCTCGACGAGTATTCGTCTTTATTTACAGACGTTATGATAGTAAAATGTAAAAATATATATCAAAGTGATACATTTTATGTTCTTTGGATATTGTTGCATTAATTAATGTATATGAGAAAAAGAATGTGCTCAGTAAGCAAAATAAAATTGAAAAATTATAGTAATATTTTGTGCGCCGACTTGCAAGTAAACTTAACAATATGTACGCAAACCAAAGTTTTCTTATCAGTGGTTAAAAAAAGTTTTTCTTTTGCATCTGCTAACGACAAGTCATTGCGGCAAAGTTCATTCTCGTTTCACGAAAATTTTACCTATTCGCGGTAGAATTTTCTTATTCGTAGGAGGAAAGGATATTGTGACCGGCAACACTATTCAACCCCTGACCACACACAGTCTCACTGCACTTTACACACATCTGCTTTTGATCGCATAAATTAGTTATTTTATAAGTAATAAAAAGTAATATCAGCAGAAGGGCAATTCCATGGCGACCGTTAAGTGGCTCCATCTAAATCGTCTACCGGTAATTAATGCTCCTGCAACGGTGGGTGGTGGTTTAACTACTGCCGAGAAGCGCAGGTTGGCTTTGATAGTTAGTCATCTGCAAGAAGATCTGTCTGCAGAGGAACCGCACAAGGTGGAGTCCTGTCCCCCCTTCTATGGAACTTAGCGGTGAATGCCTAAGAGGTAAGGGCTGCAGAGAAATCGCTTATGCGATTTGCTATTCCCGAACAACAAAAAAAACCAATATACAAAGATGAGCCGAGCAACACAAACCGAACGAATTTGCATATTACGACGCCGAATGATTTTTCGTATCAAGACGCCAGCAACAACAGAGCTGATCAAAACACAACAACAACACGACGAGCAATACAACAGCACACTGACAAACAACGAAAGCCGAATGATGTTTTGATTTTCGCAATGCAGGAATGCAACAACAAAACAATATACAACGCTGGACAAAACAGCACAAAATCGGCTGATTTTACGGGAACACAACAACACAATGAGCATAGCAAAAACGGGATCTCGAACCAACCGTGGGAATCGAACGACATCCACATTCCACGGTTCAGGGGTAACATGACTTTTTCAACCGAATGGAAAATTCCGACAATCAGCCTCTTCTTATCTTGTGATTCCTACTGCTAGCAACTTGTCTAGTACTTCCTTTGTATTTAATGGTTTAAGAGAGATATCAATGCCATTACTTCCTCACGCTTACCCTAGTAATTCATCGCATTAATGGTTTAAGAGAGATATCCTTGCCATTACTTCCTCACGCTTAACGCTAGTAATTCATCTCATTAATGGTTTAAGAGAGATATCCTTGCCATTACGTCCACACGCTTAACGCTAGAAAATTCCTCTTATTATTGGTTTAAGAGAAATATCCTTGTCACTACGGCCAGAGCTCAACGCATTTAGTAGCTCAAGGCCTTTGACGCTAAACCTTCGCAAACACTAATACCTACCTTTGTATTACAGCTGAGTGGTCTAAGGGCGACAGCCCTATCGCTAACGCAACGACATTACGCTTTGCTACCCGCACAGTTAGTTAGATGCACAACGTCAGGGTGCTGCTCTTCGCCATCATATACGCATCGCTAACAAGGATACAACAAGACGATAGCCTAAAAATTATATTTAATTATATTTTAAGTTCCACCAACATATATTGTTAAACAAAAGAAGAAAGAATTAAAGATTGAATATCATTCCCCAAACAAATAAATTCTATTACATAGTAAAAAGAAGTAAAGTAATCATGAAAATTTTCGACCTCCTGAGCCAGAAAAAGAAAAATAACAAAATCTCTGTCTATCTGTCTGTCTGTCTGTGTCCACTCTACAGTCCAGACGGTTGAACTTATCGGGATGAAAATTCATATTTAAGCTTTTTACATCAATTTGGAGGTCCCAGTTGATTTTTGCGGAAATTTGACAAACGGAAGTGACAGTCTACTAAGACAGTTTTTCGAGTTTTTGCAAATAACTCAAGAAGTATAGCACTTAGGAGAAAAAAAATTTGTTGGGGCCCCATGACCCTCCAAACCCTGTCTCCAAAAGTGTTGCCCATCGGAGATACACACGTATATAAAATTTAAAAAAAATCGGGTTAATTTTTTAAAAAAAAGTTATGGGGCCCGGGGTCTCCAAAATTTTTACAAAAAGTGTTGTATATCAGAGATACACAAGTGTATAAAATTTGAAGAAAATCGAGTAAAATTTTGTAAAATATTTGTAGGGGAGCCCACCGACCCCGTGGCCCGAGGGTCCTCAAATTTTAATAGAAAGTGTCATCGGAGATATGCATGTGTGCAAAATTTCAATAAAATCGGGCTATGGGAAGTGGGTTAAAAATTGATCGCAAGATTCCATGACACACAAATCCACAAACAAACAAACCCACAAACCCACGGGCAAGTGAAGTTAAAATAGAGAATTTAAAAATTAAAAAAAAAAATTTAATATACATTTACTGAAGATTCCGGACCCGTCCGTAAAAGAAAGTAGTGTTATGCCAACACATCCAATTTTTATTGTAACGAACTAGTAGACAAAGAACCCTGGTCACACTGAGTCCTACCCCGGCTAGGAAAACCTCGTTATAAAAGGTTCCGCAACTCCTTTTCAACAAAAACTTTCGGACGAAGATGCTTACTTGGAAGATGAACACATTCATTTTTACACAGACGGGTCAAAAATTGATGACGGAGTTGGCGGAGGTGTTTTCTCAAAAAAACTAAATCGTAGCCTCTCTTTCTGTCTTCCAAATCACTGTAGTGTTTTCCAGGCTGAAATTATGGCGATCAGTGAAGCCTTGTCTTGGCTGAAGAGAAACGTCATATCCGCTAAGAATATCCGTATATTTTCGAATAGCCAAGCTGGACTGAAATCCCTGGAAACAGTCTCCACAAATCCAATTCTAGCCCTTAACTGCCGATTATCTCTTGTGGAGTTGGCGTAGCAGTTCAATATCCACCTGTGTTGCTGTGTTGGGTGCCGGGGAACAGAGACATTCCGGGTAACTGTATGGCTGATGAACTCGCCAAGCAAGGAAGTACACTACCCCTCTTACCTGAATATGGTTCCATAGGCATACCAATCGCTACATGCAAACTCTTGTTGAAGTGGGATGCTAATGGAAAAAACTAACTGTAGGTGGTCAAATGGAACAACTTGCATAACGACAAAGCAGATCTGGTCCAAGCTAGATCCGAAACGCTCCAAGTGTTTGATCTCTCAAAAAAATCGCACATCGGTGCTATTGTAGGTGTCATCACTGGACACTGTCTCATACACATGCAGCAAAACTTGGAGTCTTTTTGAATGACTTCTGCAGAAGCTGCATGGATGAGGAGGAAGAGTCCATCTTTTCTGTGCTTTTCCAGCCCTCTCCCAAGAACGTAAACTCCATATGGGAGCTTTACTCTACAACGACACTTATGATTTCATCAACATTGACATGGGTAGTCTCCTTTGTTTCATACGAAGCCTAACCTAACCTAATCAAATGATTGTGACAAAGGGGGGTTCCACAAGTGGAATGAATCTTAATTTGCATATCCAACATGGAACAGATTTGGTTACCCAGAACAATAAATTCGACGCGCCAAATTTAATCGCTGCTAAATCTATTTCAGCGAATGAAAATTCTATTTTAAAATATATAAAGAAAAATTCATTGAAAGAAATAATTGTTTATTCGTGAATCTATTTCTGCGAAAGGATATTTTATTCCTAAAAATCCTTCACACAAATGAAACTTATGTTTAACTATTATACCGAAATCAAATCAGAACTCAAATGTAAATTTTAACTATTTTAAAAGCAAATCAAAAATTTTGCTTAACTTTAGATGAATGTGGGCGCCGTGGCTCAGTGGAAATGCGCACGGCTACGGAGCAGGAGGTTCGTGGTTCGAAACTCAGTAACACCAAAAGTATTTTTCACGGTGTCTTACCTCTCGCGAATGGTTGACAAACGTTCCGAGAGTAATAATTTGTCACGGAAAGATTCTCAATTCGTTTTTGTGTCCAAATATAATGGAGCAGCCGTTATGGTTAAATTTGGGAAGTTAGCTCCTGCCTTCCATTTGCAATGCTACACACATGGAATTCATCTGGCTGTTTTGGATACCCTTTTTGGTTCCACTAAGAGAGAATTATTATTGCGAAAAAATCAGCAGCACCAAGTAGACCAATTATTAGATGATGAAAGCGACATTGAGGTATTGAAAGTAATGATGATGGTCTTGATAAAGACGAAAATCCAGCATTTCATATAAACATGTCATATGAATACATATGAATGAATATGAATACATGATTCAAATATATGTGACCTTAAATTCAACTAAGTAAACCCTCAAATCCAGGATACAGTAAAACAGATCCGCAAGATATCATAATTTTTCAGGAAATCGCCAGTGCGCAACAAAATTCTTCAGCAATGTTTTGAATTATAATTTGGCAAAGAATTAAACTTATCTTTAGACTGCACGACAAGGTGGAATGAATAGCTTGTTAGATATGTTGGAAAGATTTGAGCAAATTAGAATTTCGATTAGAAAAAATCTATACAAAATTAATACTACACATCTACTTTAAAACGAAGATCAGCTGTTCCAAATAGTAAGAGCATTAATTGCTTGTTTACGACCAGTAAAATTAGCGCCCGAAGTATTATGTAAACGTGATATGGCTTTAATAAAAAGTTTCGTTTGTAATAGAAACGTTAAATGCGTTAGATAATTCAATATCTCAAGAATTTCGAGTACTACAAAGTTTTAAATGGTAAAAAATCGTTGAAGTTGAAAATGAAGATAGCGTATTTTCCGATACGAAAAACAATATACAAGCAGAAATGCCAGCAAATGTTTAGAAACAACCGTTTCTACCAATCTATCGATTTTTATAATGTTCACTTAAAAATGCCGTAACATTAAAAAATGTTAGTAATTGTTTAAAGAATTTCAAAAAAATTTTTGATCTTAGAGATTTAATTTTATTTTAAAAAAGACCAACAGTGACCTTGTATCTATAAGCGTTCAAGAGTTATATAGTGTGAAGTGATACAGGAATAGTACGTTTCATTGCATTAAAACGCTATGCACAGCGCAGGCGGTGAAAAGCCCCCTCCCATTCAATTTTCCCCTTCTGATTAACCAAGTATTTGCCACCAAAACTGATTTACCCTGTATAAGGAGATAATTCGCATTTGTCAAATAAAAAAGTTCATATTATAATTGCGATCAAAACTTAGCATGGTTATCTCCGATGACATCACTTTCTTTAAAAATTTGAGAGTAATTTAAGGTGCTCCCATATACTTTTTTTTAAATTAACGCGATTGTTTATGAAAGGTGATTTTACCAATCAAATGTTTGCTGAATGACTTGTCCAAGCGAATGCACAAGGACAAGGATAAAACTGTTTGTGAAAGGTGAATTTTAATGTGAATGTTGTAATTGTTATCAAGGCGATGACACCAAGATAACGTATAGGGTTAACACAAGCACTTGAACTTGGTTAGCTGGCGAATGGAAAGAAGTAAACACTCCAATGGCTTGAATAATTCTCTCGTCTTTTATTAAAAATATTGCTTCTTAAATACTAAATTTTTGCTGATTCTTATAATATTATTTTGCTTAAATTGCTAAATGTGCATTGCAAGCTAATTTCATTTTTTTTTTTGGTTTTTCTTTTGCTGTAGTTCGTTGCACATGCGATCAATTTCGCAATGTGCTATGACCTACAGCGGAAATAAATCACATAACGAATTATGTAGTGTGACATACATGAATTTTGACTGGAGCAACTGAAAGCTGTCGATGGGCAATTAGAATTTAATGCAATGCAATGCGGGGTGTTGGACAGGGGGGTGGCTGGTTTCGCTCCATCTTTCGATATTGTGTTCGTTTGTAGATAAGTGCTATGATGATTCCAAGTGCCAGAATAAGAGCGGCATAGGCATTAGTTGAATGATGATATTTGATGTGTTGGAGTTGTAATGGCAAATCTGTCAATACCTGATAGTGCAGCTTGCTCTGGATGTCTGATATGTTTTGAAGATGATCAGTGTAGTTCTTGATGTGGAAGTTTTCAAAAAGTGATTGCATTTCAACTGGATACACGATATCACTAATGTTTGCAGTGGCTGTGTATGAGGACTGAAGTGAAGAGGAATATGTTTGATGACCTTGGATAACGATCGACTTATGCTTGAGCGTGCAATCTTGATGTATTTTTAGGAGTCCGGAGCCCTTCAAAGTAAGTTGGGAATGTTCGTGTCCGCATACGGCGTTTATTCGAGTGGGAATTTTGCATTGTGTACAGCCATTGGTTATTGTGTTCCAACTGTGTAAGTGACGTGTTATTCATGGTGGACGCAACATTGCAATTAGTGCGGCTGTTGTTATTGAGAAGTGAGATTTCACACAGGCATCTGTCCGCGTCTGCGTTTAATTTATATTGTATGAAATCATCTTCCTTTATTGTTATGCATGATTTCCACTGAATTTCCGTCAATACAAAATATTGATCTCTGTGAACATTTACAGCTATAAAGTCACTGCATGGTCGAATCGCAACCATTATGTTGTTTATTGGCGTTGGAATTGGATGTAGTTTGAAGAGTTCGAAAGTCTCTGGATCACATAAAGGGATGGTTATGTGAAAGATGACATGGTCGTTGGTCTCTCCACTTTTTACGTTCATTATCTTTTAAAGTTGTAGGAGGTTTTCTTGGCTGTTTGGTGACTTTTCCTTTTATCCTCGTGTAGCCATGATAAGATTTCCGTTAATTGTGCATCTAGGTTGTTGAATTTTTCCTTTATCTTGCGTTCATCTTGTTTGAATACATTGAGCGTAGCATAATAATTGATGTTTGATTCTTGAGGAGCTGTTTAAGGTTGCCTTCATTGTCTTGGATTGAGTTGATTGTGTTCGACATTTGTTCTGCGTAATTCGAATCTAAGACACCGAACAGCGAATTAGCGATGTTGCCGACAAAGTTTACAGCGCCACGTTTAAATCTGTTGCCTTTAAGTAGAATGTTTTCATCATTCAAGTCGGCTAATCCGAATTCAAGGGTCCGTAGTGCATTGATGCAAGTTGCTTTTTGATTTATGAGATTGCATAAGTGCTGCAGACCTCTAGTTCCATTGGTGAAAGCAGCTATCTCTTGCCAATATGGTTTTAGTTCGTAGTAGGTTATTTCCACTTTCCCTGCGAAATCGAGTGGGAGTGTGAGCAGTGCAATAAGTAATATAGGCATGCTGGGAAGTGCTGATATTCTCCGTTTTTTATTTTTTGACATATCATCAGAGGGCTGTGATTCGCAATTGTCGGTTGATGTCGTAGCCTGTTGAGTTGGTTGTTGTTCACATTTTTCATTCTCGTCGCTGAGTCTAGGAAGTGGTGCCAGATATCGAACTGCTCGTTTAAATACGCCTGAAGCCGTTTTAATATCTGCAACTCTTACGATGTCGTCGGTTCCCTTGTAGGTCTTTATTACACGTCCTAAAGGCCATCTCATGACTGGAACGTTCTGTTCCTTGATGATAACGATGTCTCCTTCTTTCTTCATACGTCAAAGATGCATTTCCTAAACTTCGAACTAAGAGATGTTTTGCAGATTTCACAGCTGCTTCCCATAGGCCACCAAAGTGTGGTGCTCTTGGTGGTATGAAATTAAACTGTATGCCTCTGTTGTTGCATGCATTTGTAATTGCTTCTTGCGCGTCAGATGATTAGATTACAGTTGACAGTTCAGGTATTTTATTTTTCGCTCCAGCAAAGTTCGTTGCATTGTCACAATACAAGTTTTGGAAGTGTCCACGTCGTCCGATGAATCTTTTGAGAGCACCAATGAATCCCTCTGTTGTGAAATCACTTACAAGCTCTAGATGCACCGCCTTCGTCGCGAAACAACAAAAGACTGCAATATAAGCCTTGTGCGGTCTTTTTCCACGTAGTTTGTAGTGTACTGTTATTGGACCACAATAATCTACTCCAGTGTTTATAAATGGCCGAGCTGGTGTCACCCGTGTAGAAGGCAAGTTACCCATTATGTGGTTGAATAGCGCTGGCTTGGCTTTGCTGCATATCGTAGAACGGTAAACTGTGGCTCGTGCCATAATTTTCCCTTTTATTGGCCAATATCGTTCTCGAACAATTCCTAATAGTGTTTGGGCACCACAATGCTTACTTTCTTTATGAACCATTTCAAATATTACCTTTGAAATAGGATCATTGTATGGAATGAGTAGTTGGTGCTTTGAGTCAAACGCCAATGATGAAGCGTCCAGGCGGCCGCCAACACGAATTAGGCCATTTTTGTCCAAAAATGGTGAAAGATTACATAAACTACTTGCTCCTTGCTTGCTTGCTCCGTAATTCGTTATATCTCTTTAGCTGCTGAATTTCCTCTTTGAATTCCGATGCCTGCATTTGTGCGATAATTGGGATTAGTGCTTGATCTAATTCCGTCGTCGTTAATGATGTTTGAGACTCTCGGCGATCCTTTTGACATCTTGTAAGGATTATAAAGCGTAACACGTATCCCACAATTCGCTGTAGTCGATGAAAAGAATTTTTGTGGTTGATTTTGTATACAAAATCAGGTTCTGCAGCTGCCACGACTAATGATTCAGGTGCCTTCCTTTTTCGTTCCAAGTTGTTTTCAATAGCAAGGACTGGCTTAAACTTTGGTGGCCAAGTTGTTTCTTTACCATGTAGAAACAGTGGTCCATAGAACCACAGAGTGCATTCCTTGACATTGCAATTCTTCAGGTAGCGATTGATCCCAGTCCAGTTTTAATTCCCACAAATTCTGGATAAAAGTTTTGGCTGTTACCACTATGGGAGAAAGGATTCCTAATGGGTCGAAAAGTCTTGCAAGGTCTGATGTGACAGTGCGTTTAGTAATCCGTTTGACCGCTTCGAGGTTCACCCTAACGCATAACTTGTCGTCCTTCGGCATCCATGTGAGTCCTTATGTTTTTATGGATTCAACTTTTGTCCCTTCAAAATCTAAATTTACTTCTAAGTTCTCTTGAGGGATGTTTAGGAGCAATTGTGGGTGGTTTGCACACCATTTGCGTAATTTAAAACCACTTTCTTTCATGATCTGCGTTAGTTGTTCTTGTAATTGTATTGCAGTCACCAAACTATCTGCTCCGCCGAGGCCGTCATCCACATAGAAATTCTCTTGAAGAAATTGCGCGACCAGCGGGTAACGAACGGTGTTCTCTTTTGCCAATTGTTGTTAACACTTGGTCGCTAAATACGGAGCAGACCTTGTGCCATAAGTAACCGTGTTGAGCTGGTAGTACACTATGGGCTTGGCGGCATCTTTTTTCCAGATAATGAGTTGAAATTGGCGATCTTCGGGTGAAATAAAGACTTGTCTATACATTTTTTCGACATCGGTGGTAAAGACGAATCTTGGAAATCTAAATCTTAGCAAAATAGAGAATAGTTCGCTTTGCACTGTCGGTCCTGTATACATCAGGTCGTTTAGTGAATGTCCTGATGATGTTTTGGCGGATGCATCGAACACTACGCGCAGCTTAGTGGTGGAGCTGTCAGGTCTTAACACGCAGTGGTGTGGAATGAAGTAGTTTGGTGAAATGACTGCATCAGCTGATATTTTTGTCATATGCCCCATTGATTCGTATTCATCCATAAACTTAATGTATTCAGCCTTTACTTCGGGATTTTTCTGGAGTCGACGCTCGAGCGAGAGAAATCTGTTAAGAGCAATTCCGTGTGAATCGCCTAACGCATTAGGGCTTTGGTGAAATGGTATTTTCACATGAATCGATTTTCCTGGTTCTTGATGGTGTGTTGCGCGAAGTGTTCTTCGCATTGTCTTTCTGCCATGGAGAGATGTTTTTCATTAGTTTTGATTTCATCCAATTCCCATAAGCGAGCTATGGAAAGCTCAAGACTTTCATATGTTGTGCATACCCCGCATGCTACATTTGTGGAGTTTTCTTCTTGAAGTTTTCCTGCGACAACCCATCCGAACACGGTGTTTTGTAATATTGGAAGTCGTTTTGATAATTTAATTTGTCCAATTGATAGAAGCTGATGATAATGTTCTGCACCCAATAATATATCGATTTTGTCTGGGCGATTAAAGGCTGGATCTGCAAGCACGAGATTTTTGGGTAGTGACCATTCATCTGTGTTGATGAATTGCGATGGTTGCGGCGAAATGATGCGAGGCAGTACAAGTGCTTCAAGTCGTGTTGAAAAGCCATTAATGCGAGACTGTAATGCCACGTTGATTCGATGCTGTGTTTTGGTGTTAGTAGCTCCAATTCCGTAATGGCTGCATTGAAATGCCAAGTCGTTTTACTAGACGCTCAGTGACAAAATTGACTTGAGAACCTAAGTCCAGCAGTCCAGCAAAGCACGGCACTCGACTTCTGTTTGTTCGCTCTTTACCTTAATTACTGCTGTGCTGAGTAGAACGTATGAATTTGATGATTGTTTGTTGGCTGCAGCGAGTGAGGCTGCTTCTGATTCATCTGAAGAAGTAATCGGTGAAGTGGTTTTTTGTGTATCTTTTTTAGATATTGCTGTTGCAGCTGATGATGTCTCCTTGGAGTTGTTTCTATTAGATGATATTTGATTTGATGAATTGCTTGCGTTTTCAAGGTGTAGCAGTGAATTGTGTTTCTTGTTGCATTTAGTGCATGATCTTGAGGTGCAAGTTTTAGTTGAATGGCCCGATTTCAAACAGTTGACGCAGAATTTTTGTTTTTGAGCGAAATTCAGGCGTTCAGGAGGTGTTAATTGTTGAAATTTTAGACACCGAAATAGTGGATGAGTACCATTTTTACAAAGGGCACATGCGTTTCCATTTTGGTTAGAAGAAGCAGCTGAATTGCATACCTTCGTTTATGATTTTTCTTTCTGACCCATTGCTTCCATTGATTGAAACCGGGTTTCCAGAAACGACAAAAAATGTTTGACTTGTGGAAGTTCTTTTGGACTGGTTATTGATCGCTCATAAAGAACATGTATGCCACGATCGAGTTTTTTAACTAGTAGGTGGAGCAAAATAGGATCCCAAGAGGTTGTGTCGATCCCAATGTTTTGTAATGCATGCAAGCATTCTTGTGTGACGTCATGCAGCTGCTTGATGGCTGCTGCTGATGACCCGGCTGATGGTTGTTCGAGCAGTTGCTGTATTAGCGTTGCGACAAGAACCCGCTTATTGTTGTACCGTTCTTGTAACAATTTCCATGCTGTATCATAGTTTTCAGCTGTAGCTGAAAGATGACTTATTAGTTTTTCAGCTTCTCCTATGACATTTGATTTGAGGTACCACATCTTTTGTACCGTGGGAAGTCGCTGATTGTCGACAAGTTGAGAAAAGAGATCGTGAAATGCTCTTCATTTAAGATAATCCCCATTGAATTTTGGAATGGTTACCTTAGGGAGCGGTAGAACGTTGTTTTGCTCAAATTCTCTTTGTTCTGGTGCAACATTTGATGACAGTTTAAAATTGTCGATGATTTGTTTCTCAAGATTTGTGTATGAGTCCATATTATATCCTTCTTTTAGTGGATCATGACTGCTTTCCCATATTGAAAAATGCAAATTTTGGATTTGCTCCCACAGCTTTTCTTTGAGATTCATATTTTTTGCTGTCGGGTCCATGGTGAGTAACCGTTTCAGAGATCCCATCATCACATTTTGTCTTCTAATTGCGGAATTTGTTGAGAAGAGTGGTGGTGTTGTGTCTCTGTTGTTTGTAGTTGTTCTCACGGCTACAGCTGGCTTAATGGCAGGAGAGTATTTGTCTCTTCTGTTGGCCCTTTTGAAGTTTCCATCATTGCTGATTCAAATGATTCTTGGTACTTTGTTGTAAGTTCACCAGTTGAGCGTTGAGACGCTGTTAGTTGATTGAACAAAGTCATATCCGAGTCCTCTGGAGCAGTTGCCATTTTCAGAATTCCTGTTGCGTACGTTGAAGATTAGAAAATTGTTGTCCTGTTCTTCTAAATGGATGTTGCTTGAAGATCGCTTTGTTGACAGCGGGTATTGCCAATCCGAATAAGGCCTGCTTGTATGACGACAGTGCCAATTCTGTGCCAAGTTACAGAATAATCAGTTGGTAGCTGCGGTGTTCTATTATTTGATCCTGTGCCAAGTAACAGGATCCGGGGTCACCAGAATGTTTATGAAAGGTGATTTTATCAATCAAATGTTTGCTGAATGACTTGTCCAAGCGAATGCACAAGGACAAGGATAAAAATGTTTGTGAAAGGTGTTTTTAAATGTGAATGTTGTAATTGTTATCAAGGCGATGACACCAAGATAACGTATAGGGTTAACACAAGCACTTGAACTTGAATAATTCTTCTCTCTTTTATTAAAAATATTGCTTCTAAAATACTAAATTTTTGCTGATTCTTATAATATTATTTCGTTTACATTGCTAAATGGCAATACTAATTATTGCTGATTTTTATAATATTATTTTGCTTAAATTGCTAAATGTGCATTGCAAGCTAATTTCATTTTTTTTGGTTTTTCTTTTGCTGTAGTTCGTTGCACATGCGATCAATTTCGCAATGTGCAATGACCTACAGCGGAAATAAATCACATAACGAATTATGTAGTGTGACATACATGAATTTTGACTGCAGCAACTGAAAGCTGTCGATGGGCAATTAGAATTTAATGCAAGCATATGTACACACGTATGTACATATGAAAGAAATTCTCTGTGAAGGTTTGAACAGCGATTTTATTCGAACTTGCTAGAGAATTTAAATGCAACATTTTACTTTTTATGGGTAGGTTTTACTTTCCTTTACAAAGTAAAAGGGAGTATAGTTATCATGAAAATTTTCGAACTCGGGATTTTTGCAGATTTACCCATTTTCGTATCTCCTAACTCAAAAAAAGCTAAAAAAATCTTCGTCTGTCTTTCTGTCTGTGTCCACTCTGAAAATTCATATATAGGGTGTGTTTTTTTGGGAGGTTTGTTTTTCCGATAGATGTCGTTTTATTTTATGACAGTTGTTTTGACAGCTCAAAGTGGCATTTCTACTCAGTATTGTTTGGCAAATCATTATGAAGAGAAAAAAAAAAAAAAAAAAAAAAAAAAAAAAAAAAATGACATTTGTGAAAAATAGTCGTGGTAGCCATATGCCAGAAATTGTGTTTAAATGTTAAATGCCAAAAAATTATCTACCAAATAAAAAAAAATTTTGGTCATTTCATAATTTTATATGTGTTTTATTCAAAAAAAAAATCGGCAACCTCTTAAAAAAACACCCGTTAGATATAACGTGTTAATGCCAAAAAATTATCTACCAAATAAAAAAAAATTTTGGTCATTTCATAATTTTATGTGTTTTATTCAAAAAAAAAATCGGCAACCTCTTAAAAAAACACGTTATATCTAACGGGTGTTTTTTTAAGAGGTTGCCGATTTTTTTTTTTGAATAAAACACATATAAAATTATGAAATGACCAAAATTTTTTTTTATTTGGTAGATAATTTTTTGGCATTTAACATTTAAACACATTTTCTGGCATATGGCTACCACGACTATTTTTCACAAATGTCTTTTTTTTTTTTTTTTTTTTTTTTTTTATAATGATTTGCCAAACAATACTGAGTAGAAATGCCACTTTGAGCTGTCAAAACAACTGTCATAAAATAAAACGACATCTATCGGAAAAACAAACCTCCCAAAAAAACACCCTTTATAAGCTTTCTACATAAATTTGGAGGTCCCAGTTGATTTTGCCGAAAATCGGCAATAGTTAAAGGATTGCACTACTTCAAATTCGCGCTCCATTATTTTTATTGCAGGACCAATGCTGGATCTTCTACTCGCAGACGTGGCCTCATTTATGTGCAGCCCCAGATTTCGTGCCGCCAGCTCGAGCTGGATGAAAGCTTCCTGTACACCCTTTTGGTTTCTTATAACGATGTCGATGTCATCTGCGTAAGCCAGTATCTGAATGGACTTATAGAGGATTGTTCCTCTCGTCGTTACGTCAGAGTCTCAGATTACTTTCTCCAACGACAGGCTTGTCGGAGCCCGTTAAAGATGTTGAATAGGCTTGATAGTGATCCGGATATTTTTTTGACTTATGACATTGTTTATGGTCAGCCTACACATTCGTGTCAGTTTATTTGGGATGCCGAATTCTCTCATGGCTTTATTAAGTTCTACTCTGGTTGCTATCATAGGCGGCTTTAAAGTTTATAAAAAGAAGTTGTAGTGAGTTTTGAAACTCTAAACATTTTTCCATCATGTTGATTTGACTGGGATGAAGCCAGACTGGTATGAAGCAATGATGACTTTAGCGTATGGGCCTGTCCTGTCTTGAAGGATAGAGGAGAAAATCTTATTCGCGGTACCCAACAACGATTATTGCTGCATGTTGTGATATCTCCCTTCTTATGTACGGGGCACAGGAACCCTCTTCGCCAGTCTTCGGGCATCGCTTCTTTCTCCCATACTTGCTAATCCTAGTTTTTGTCTAAATTTTTTAAGCTTCAATTATTCTTATTATCTAATATTAACATGAATTGCTTGGTGTATTGCGGACCATCATGACCTTATGATCTCCGCTGGGATATCATCTGGTCCTTATTATTTTTGCGCCAATTTATGGCTATGCTAACTTGGTCTATCCTTGGTGGCGGCAGCATGCTGTGGTCTTTGGTCATTGGTGGAGCCTCCAATTCCTCAGTTAGCTGGCCATTTAGCAACTCATGAAAGTGCTCTAAGATGCCTTTGAGATTGGCGATCAGATTACCTTCTTTGTCTTTGCAGTATGGTACGCGGTTATATTGCGTCATACCGCGGACTCTTTGGTAGAACTTCCGCGTCTGGTGCGGTCCTCGCTCTCAGTACTGTTCTAGTTCACGGACGAGATTCTTCTGCCAGGCTGCTTTCTTTCGCCGGTGAACTGTTTTTTTATATCTTCTGAGCTCTTTATATTCATCTTCGTGTGCCTGCGTTCTATGAGATGGTTGCATTGCTCGGTACGCAATATTCTTACGTTCAGTCGCTAGCTTACATACGTTATGGAAGCAGTCGTTCTAATCTCTGCGACTACTGCCTAAGATGGAGTCAGTAGTACTAATGACAGTATTCTTAAGGCGTGTCCATTTCACCTTTACGCCGGACATCTCAGCCCCAGGACTTACTCTCCGTGCATTTAGGGCGAATCCTATGGCTTGACCGTAGTTGTTTCTGGTCTCTTCGTTGCGAAGGGCAGCCGTCTTTCGTGATGATGCAATCCGCGCTCGGAGCACCATACCAACAAGATAGTGGTCCGAGTCGACGTTGGGTTGGTACGTTCGTACCGTCATCAGGTTCTGGTTGTGGTGGCGGTCTAAAAACACGTGGTATATCTGGTTGTGGGTGGCTCCATCAGAGGATACCCAGGTGGCTTTGTGGATATTTTTACGCGCAAACCTTGTATTCGCAACGACCAAATTATTGCTTGCTGCCATCTCTATGACTCGTTGTCCATTGTCATTAGTGTCCTCGTGTAAGCTATGGGTGCCAATGTACTGCCTGAATACTGGCTCCCTACTTATTTTGGCGTTCATATCCCCCGGAATGGATTTTACGACATACTGAGGACAGGCATGGAGTTCCAATTCGACTGATTCAAATAATTCTTCTTTTCATCTCCTGGGAAATCCTCTGTAGGTGCGTGAACGTTTATGAGGAGTATGTTTTTAAAACTGCCCTGCACGCGAAAGGTGCATAGCCGTTTATTTATTGGTTATTGGCCTCGCGCCAACCTTACTTTGAAGGGACTAACTAGCCCGATCATTTAGCTTTTCCTGTATTTGGAGAAACATTACAGGCGGCCAGGACGTGGAGGTTTGATCGCACTTCCACCAGTCAGAGATAGTTACGGCCACCTGCAATTCTAGAGCATTATGTGTTATTCTCCCTATTCTGCTTATGGCTACCCGCCCAAAAAGTATATCACTTATGAGAAATCTAAATTTAAAAAAAAAATTAAAAATTCGAATTTTTTTAAAGAAACTAAAAAAACAACTCATAAAAATAAAAAATGTTCATTTAAATTCTCTAATAGGAGATACATATGTGTTTAAAATTTGAAGAACAGCAGGCTAATTTTTAAAAATTTACATACACCACTCCGGTTTCAGGGCCCGATCCCCCAACTGGGGACTGGGATGAAGCCACACTGGTATGAACCAATGATGACTTTAGCGTATGGACCTGTCCTGTCTTGAAGGATAGAGGAGAAAATCTTATTCACGGTACTCAACAACGATAATTGCTGCATGTTGTGATATCTCCCTTCTTATGTATGGGGCACAGGAACCCTCTTCGCCAGTCTTCGGGCATCGCTTCTTCCTCCCATACTTGCTAATCCTAGTTTTTTTCTAAATTTTTTAAGCTTCAATTATTTTTATTATCTAATATTAACATGAATTGCTTGGTGTATTGCGGACCATCATGACCTTATAATCTCCGCTGGGATATCATCTGGTCCTTATTATTTTTGCGCCAATTTATGGCTATGCTAACTTAGTCTATGCTTGGTGGCGGCAGCATGCTGTGGTCTTTGGTCATTGGTGGAGCCTCCAATTCCTCAGTTAGCTGGCCATTAAACAACTCATGAAAGTGCTCTTAGATGACTTTGAGATTGGCGATCAGATTACCTTCTTTGTCTTTGCAGTATGTGCAACGCGGTTATATTGCGTCATACCGCGGACTCTTTGGTAGAACTTCCGCGTCTGGTGCGGTCTTCGCTCTCTGTACTGTTCTAGTTCACGGACGAGATTCTTCTGCCAGGCTGCTTTCTTTCGCCGGTGAACTGTTTTTTCATATCTTCTGAGCTCTTTATATTCATCTTCGTGTGCCCGCGTTCTATGAGATGGTTGCATTGCTCGGTACGCAATATTCTTACGTTCTGTCGCTAGCTTACATACGTTATGGAAGCAGTCGTTCCAATCTCTGCGACTACTGCCTAAGATGGAGTCAGCAGTACTAATGACAGTATTCTTAAGGCGTGTCCATTTCACTTCTACGCCGGACATCTCAGCCCCAGGACTTACTCTCCGTGCATTTAGGGCGAATCCTATGGCTTGACCGTAGTTTTTTCTGGCCTCTTCGTTGCGAAGGGCAGCCGTCTTTCGTGATGATGCAATCCGCGCTCGGAGCACTATACCAACAAGATGGTGGTCCGAGTCGACGTTGGGTTGGTACGTTCGAACCGTCAATTTTTTTGTAAAAATTACATGAGCAGCTCTCGGGCCACAGGTCCCGATCACTCCAAAAGTTACAAAAATTGTTGTCCATCGGAGGTACGCATGTATTTAAAATTTGAAGAAAATCGAGCTTATTGTTAAAAAATTACATGGGCACCTCAGGGCCTCAGGACCCGATCACTCCAAACAATTTACAAAAAATTTTGTCCATCGGAGATACAATGTCTATAAAATTTAAAGAAAATCGGGTTAATTTTTTAAAAAATTTGTATGGGGCCCAACGATAGTAATTGAAAAATTACCATTTTTAAGTACGGAAAATTAAAATTAAATTTAAATTACGGAAAGTGACTTATGCCACTTTCAAATAAATATTTCTAGTTTGCCGACTTATACTAATTTTGTCCGATGAGTTTTGCTGAAGTGATGTTTTGAAAGGAGAGTGATTTAACATAATTGATGAATTAATACATATATAATAATAATAATCATGTACTTCGTATTTGGGAAAAATAATTTTGGACCACTTTTTTTCACCACTATTTTCTTTTATCCTTATTAAGGTTTTGAGTATATTTTTTTCGTTTCTGCATCCTCTTTTTCGTACACGATGAGTTTCTGTTCCTTTTTATATGCTTTTATATTAGCTTGCCTTTGCCTGTCATTCTGTCACGCTTTTTTTCATTCTAATGCTGTGAGTTAAAAGTCTCGTACGCGTTTTTGTGGAAGACTTTTCGAGAGTGGGCCTTGAGGAGTCCTGAGGAGGGTGTTGAGGAGGTTGAGGTAGTCTTGAGGGGATCTTATGGTGGTTTAACAGGGTCTTAAGTGGCATCTTAATGGGGATTTAAGGCTGCCTTGACGGCGTCTTGAGATGGTCTAAAGTGGGTCATGAGTTGGGTATTGAATGGAATATTGAGTGGGCTTTGAGAGAGATTTTAAAGAGGATAAAAAGGGTGTCTTCAGAGGGTCGTCAGGAGCTTTGAGGTGGTCTTGTTGGGGGTTTGCAAGCTCTTGAGTGTTTTTTTATAGTCTTTAGTTGGATCTTGAGGAGCTTTAAAGAGGTCTTTAAGAGAGTATTGGGTTAATCTTGAGTTGAGGTTGAGGGTATTGAGGTTGTTTTTAGAAGGTCTTTTTTAAATAGTAACGTCCAGCAATTTTGCACACCTCTTTTGTATTCAAAGAAACAAGAACATGTTTTCAAAAATTCGTCAAATTATTTATACTCTTATTGTATCCTCCTTAAATTGCAACAAATAACTTTTCATGAATCCTATAGACCAAGCGCAGCTTTAGATGCCGTACTAAATAGCACAGATATCCGCTAAGCTTACCTACATTAATCGTTGCAATGGTTTATTTTCCTACGATCAAATTATTAATGCACGAAAATGATATCTCACTTTTTTATTTGCGGATGTGTTTCAAAAATATTGTACTGTAAAGAGTTAAGTATTTGACGTCGGCAATTATCTTTAGTTTTAGGAAGTAAATAAGATCCGTATATCAACAGGAACTAAAAGACAATGCTTACACTGAAAGTTCATGACATCCAAGCTGTTCTTTTTTGGTGAGGTCTCACACAATAAAACTTCACAAAAACACATGTTGACGTTTATTATGGAAAGAATGCAATATTTCTCATTACATGTCCTTTAAAAAAAACACATAACATTGAACTCCTGTAAACGTTGCGAAGGGCACAAACAAAAATACTGACAAATATGGCAGTTGTGTTTTCCCTCCACCGTGCGCCAAGGATTAATCCGCAAAGAATTCAGTTGAGAACCATAAGACACGCATACAAGAATTGATACAAGTTCTGAAATGTAATATAACCCTCCGTCGATTCATCAACCCCACCCCATCATTCCACCATGCGATTGAGCCGATGTTAAAGATCTCTTATGATATTAGTTTATGTATACATAAATAAAAAAATAATTAAAAATATACTTGTGAAAAAGTTATTAAGATAAATACTTGTTATTTGATTTTGTGCCCGAGAGATTTGCCTTATCTGCCATATCTTCGTTGCCAAAAGATTTATATTTTTCTGTTGATGAACTGTGGTCAGTCTCTATCAAGCTCAACTCCACTAATTGTATATTTTTTTTTGGAATATTTCTGTCTGCAAATAAAACATACATAATAATAAAAAATTCATGTTTTTTAATAAAATTCTCCTTTTTAATTGAAAATATTTTTTTATAAGTTTCTTTTAAGTTGCGATTTTGGAGTTTGAACTGTTGTTCTGCTTTATGGGGGAACCCTTTTCTTTAATTTTCTTACAAACGCTCTCTTTTCTAGAAAAGTCAACAAGTTTGATATTCGTATACATAGATTTCTTTATAGTTTCCTAACTCCACCTTGTTACGAAAGTAGCATGCCGGTCCCAAGTAACGGACTTGTCCTATCCTCAGTAAAGCTTAAGCCTGGTATCTGGAGGTATAGCCAGATCACCCTGTTCATTGAGAAAAATACCTGGATCTGGTCCTCTAAGTTGGAGGATAATCGAGTGGCCAACAATTGAACATTGGAAAACTTATCTCGTTACGGAATCTGCAAGACAGCCTCGGATACTGAATAGAAACAACGGATGATGAACTCGGAATTTTACAAGGAATGACGATTATAAGTTTGGAACATAGAACGTAAGAGTAATGCTGATAGCAGTGCAAGAGATCAGATGGAAGGTAAACGAGAGATAAACAACCCATATTTTACGCTTTTCTATAGAGGGAAGGAAACAAGAACTGGTATGTATGGAACCAGCTTTTTCATAAGCAAGCGAATGAAAAAGTGTGTTCTAGGAATCAAACCAATCAATAGCAGTATACTTACACTCAGAATAAAGAAAAATTTCTCGAATATACGAGTATCTTTAATATCTTTGTACGATCTGCAGTCGTTTAAGACACACGTGCATAGACATCTCATATTTTCCTCTCCCTAATTTCCTAACGCCCTCGCTGCTGGATTATAATAGTGCAAAGCCCTTTAGCGTGTGTAAATTAATTTTTGCTGGTCATATGCTCTTTTGAGCACAATGAAACAACACTTTTTAGCTCCTTATGGGAGTTGCAATTTTAAATTTATTTCATAATAATTAAGCACTTAATACTAATATTAATTTTATGATTTATGTGAGTTGCACATTAATATATTATATTATATTATAAATTTCTTAATACGGATGGTTAAATGAAATTAATTCAATAGTTCTCACTATGTGAGATTGAAACTGTTGCTCGCTATGTACTGCACTAACTTACAGACTTCAACAGAATGACCAAAGATATCTTCAATATTCATAAAAGATCTCTGCGACAATGATGCGATGCCTTTTTAAATTCTCTATATTAACTTCACTTGCCCGTGGCTGGCTGGCTGGCTGGCTGGTCAGATTTTCTGATCAATTTTTAGCCCACTTCCCATGGCCCGATTTTATTGAAATTTTGCACATATGTATCCGGTGACAATACTTTCTATTAAAATTTGAGGCCCCTCGGACCTCGGGTTCGGGTGGCTCTCATGCAAATATTTTACAAAATGTACCCGATTTTCTTTAAATTTTGTACACATGTGTGTCTTCGATGGAAAACACTTTTTGTAAAAATTTGGAGCGATCGGCCCCTTGGGGACCCCAATATACAATTTTTAAATATCGCTATATCGCATCAGATCACGGCAAAGTCTGAGCTCTGTGCTTTGTGAGCAGCGCTGTTCGCTGCCGCTGCGTCATTTCGTGGATGATTTTGCCACAAGACGTGTGTGTGTGTGTGTGTGTGTGTGTGTGTGTGTGTGTGTGTGTGTGTGTGTGTGTGTGTGTGTGTGTGTGTGTGTGTGTGTGTGTGTGTGTGTGTGTGTGTGTGTGTGTGTGTGTGTGTGTGTGTGTGTGTGTGTGTGTGTGTGTGTGTGTGTGTGTGTGTGTGTGTGTGTGTGTGTGTGTGTGTGTGTGTGTGTGTGTGTGTGTGTGTGTGTGTGTGTGTGTGTGTGTGTGTGTGTGTGTGTGTGTGTATTTCCGATTATAGAATTTATAAGACAAATTTTAATTTTTATGGATTGTTTTTTTGCTGTTTCAGCTAACGTCGAAGGAAATAACAAGAACGATCAAGCATGCGGGCACAGCGATCGTTGAAACGAAGATAAACAAAAAAGGCAACTTAGCATTAAATGCTAGCTAGGGTTTGGTACGCGTGTTAGGCAAACAAGTATTTTCGCACAGCGAATGTTGAAACAAAAATGCAACATAGTATCAAAAATGCAAGTTTGTATAAAATGCTAACTGGGGTTTAATGTGCGTGTTAGGCACATGAGTTTTAAGACGAATGTCGTCGTTGGGAGATAAGATTTTTTGCAACGCAGCGAAAAATAAATGTTCGCTGCTTATTGAATGTGTCGTACCTTAACTGTTCCCCCCTTTAAGCATCAGACGTCCTCGGCTGATCATAATTACGAAGGATATTGTTAATTTCTAGTTTGCGTTGCCGTTTGATGAGGACATACGCGGCGCAAATTATGAGGATTAAGGCAAATAGAGAAGCAGAGGTGTAACAAACTGCTCTGACTTTAAGGTGTAAATTTGAAATATGTTCTACATTCTTAATGTTTAACTCGTGCAGATACTGTAGTGATAAAGTGGAAGTGTGGTCCGTGATATTCACAGTGTGGGCTATAGGAGTTTATTGAATTTATAGTTAATGTGTCTTCGAATGTTATTAGAAAGGTGCCCTTTTGAAGAGTTCTTGTTTCATCCTACTAATCACTGATCATTAATAATGACGATACTATCGTCAACTTCTGTTTTGAATGGCACATTGTGTGCGAGATTTGTGTTACATGTAGTAGTGTAATTATTTAATAGGTTCTTTAGGCATGAATAGTTTTTGTTGTTAAGGATTCGGCAAAATGAAATTGAAGATCTCTTTGTACAATTAATTAACATTTCATTTCATGTCATTTCATTTGTTTATTTAATTTTTTACAATGCAACAACTAGGTCGCTTCATGTAATTACATTGTCATTACACTGCATAAACAGCAGTTTACATTTAGTTAGCTACATTGGTTGAATATTAATCTTAATCACTATATATCATAACTATATATATATATATTTTTTTTATATTTAATACAACAATTTTGTCATTTGTAATAAAACAAAAATATATATAACATATAATATATATATATATATATATATATTTATATTATATTATATTTATAATAATAATAGTAATTATAATTACTGTCTGTCCCATCGAGGAATATTTTTAATATTTGTTGGAATCAAATTCCATAATCTAGCACCTCTTCTCAAAAATGCGCCTTCCATATAATGAGTATAAGCCCTTGGTAAAATTACATTTTGAGTCCGTGAAGATTGCGCGAAAATTAGTTTGTCATACAAATATTTTGGTTGGCGGTTACTAATAATTTTATGAAACATAGTCAATATTCTAAGCTTAAAATAATTGTCCAAAGAACATCCAAAGATTTTATTGTAATATTCTGTTATTCTATCCCTTCGTTTCAATGCAAAAACATATCTTAGACATGAATTAAAAACTCTTTTAATCTTGAATAATAAATTAAAAGTCAGCTCCGAGAATACCACAATATAAGAGATTATTTAGAATTAGTGATTTCACCAATAATAATCGCACCTTCATTGGAGTAAATGTTGCATTCCTCCAAAGTGTTCTCAATCCATAATACATTCTCTGTATAATTGCGTTTACATGGGCAGACCAATTAAGGGTACTTTCTAATGTTAGCCCCACATTTTTAACTGTATCTCTAAAGGGCACAAAATCTTGACCAATTTGAAATCGTACAACTGAGAGATCACTAGTGATTTGGTTCCGCCTTGATGCAAATATATTGGCCTGTGTCTTCTTCGAATTTATTAACAGATGATTGTTTGCCGACCATGCTGTAATGCTATTAATGTCTCTATTCATAAGGGAAATTGTATCATTAATAGCTGACAGTCTATCTCCCCCCCCCCCCACATCTACCTCACAAAAGATTTGAAGATCATCTGCAAAAAGATGATATTTAGAATGCTGTATTACATTCCCGATGTCGTTAATGTACATTGAAAATATCAACGGACCTAATATTGAACCTTGCGGTACTCCAGCAGGAAGAGTCAAGTAACTAGATTTATTTCCATTAACATCGACAAATTGTAAGCGACCAGTTAGATAAGATAATATTAGATCTGAAGCATTAATAGAAAAATTGAATTCAATTTGCAATTTATTATAAAATTTATTGAAAGATATAGAGTTGAAAGCTTTACTGAAATCTAGTAGACATAAAGCAACACAATTACCCTTATCTAAACTTTCTCTTATAAAATCTGTTACATCGGTCACAACTAAAATCTGTTACATCGGTCACAACTGTTGTGGAACTATGGATTGCCTTGAAGCCGGACTGTAGTGGGGTCATTAAATCATTAATATTAATGTTTAGTAATAGTCGAGTTACCGAACATAACCCAACCATCATTCGTTCGTTATGTTTAGTAATAGTCGAGTTACTGAACATAACCCAACCATCATTCGTTCGATGTTCGTCACTTACATCTCACTTCGTTGGACTTTTTCTTTTTTCCTTTTTTTTCCGCTGTTCGCTGTGGTGCAACTAAGCCTGCCAATTTACGCACTTTCTTGTTCTGTTGACCATCAACGCGAATGTCACGCGCACAGTACTGAATTAAAATCTATCTTAAATTATTGTATATACAAAGTTTGTTCACTACTCTAACAAAAATAAAACCAAAGTTTCTAGCACTCGGTATTGTAATATCATTCTAACATACTCGTAGATTCTTATAATTCCAAAGGTGAACCAAACTTCATAATCACAAACATTAAAATTGGTCCTTCAAAACCGGATAAATTTTTGAGATGAATTCGCTAAAACTAAGGTTAGGTAATGTGAAAGGTCGTCTCACTCGTGCAATGAATTTTGTAGAGATGATGAGAGATGACGTTGTTGACACCACTACATTGGAAATGCTCGAGGTTCGTCTAACCAAATTGGATGAAACATGGGCACAATTCACAGCATTGCACGATGAGACTTTAAAAGCCACAGAAGCAAAAGAGATGGAAGAACTTGAAGTGGAGTTCGGTGAGTACGAAAATCGATATTTTTTCATTCATTCCTCATTGAGGAAATCGATTCGCGAACGGCAATCTGCGCAACGCGATGATTCGGTGTGCAACCAGCTCGGGGAGCAACAATCGAGGTTGTTGGAAAAGATCGACGTAACCTCAGAGAAAACGCCCGTTCAGTTACCAAAATTAACAGTGCCACATTTCTCTGGAAACTATAAGGATTGGCCGTCATTTCGGGACACCTTTATGGGTGCGGTTGGTAATAACCAAAATTTAAGCGCAACCCAAAAGTTTCACTATTTAACATCATACCTTCGAGATGATGCAGCAACGCTTATAAAGCATTTATCGGTCACCGAAGGTAATTATGTTGAAGCGTGGCAGCGCCTAGAGAGACGATATGATCGCGTCAATCTTATTGTTCAAGCATTTATACAAACCTTTTTGTCTCTTCCATCGGCATCGATGAGTAATGTTCACATGCTGCGGAAGCTCACGGACGGTGCGGATGAAGCTATTCGTGGATTAAACGCCCTCGGTTCAAATTCGCGTGATCCGTGGTTAATATATTTATTAGCTAATAAGCTCGATGTGGACACAAAACAAGCTTGGGCTGAAACGGTCGGTTCACGGAAGAACGTACAATTCGAAGAATTGTTAAATTTTTTGCATTCAAGATGCGATGCATTAGAATGTTGCCAATCACTCGCGCGCGTTGGTGCTTCTCGAGATAAACCTAAAGCCCAATTTCGTTCACATTTCGCAGAATCTCATTCGAATGCTGTAACGCAGTCACATTGTCCAAAATGTAACGGCAAACATATTTTACCACAGTGCGAACAGTTTTTATTACTTAATGTGGACATGCGTCGTGCGTTCGTAAAGTCAAAACAATTGTGTTTTAATTGTCTTCGGCCAGGTCATCCTGCAGGCAAATGTCGCTCATCATTTCGCTGTCGTGTATGCCACTCGCGTCACCATTCGTTGGTACACGCAGATACAAATAACGCGTCGTCTTCACATCATACTGAGACCGCTCAACACATTGAACCCACACCCAGCTGTTTACAACTTTCCGCTAATCCTCAGCCTGTAAGCAATCACTCATCGCTCATCGTCGGCCTACCAAGGCACACTATTTTGGCGCAGGTTCAGGACAATCTAGGAAATTCGATAAGCTGTCGCGTGTTGTTGGACTCGGGGTCTCAACTTTCGTTTATTGTGGAGTCGTTCGCTCAACGTCTAGGCCTTCCTCGTAAGCAGGCAAGAGTTTCAGTTCTTGGTGTTTCATCCACAAAAGCAGGACAAACTAGAGGTCGTGTTTGCGTTAATTTAGGCTCTCGACTTAACAAAACAAATCTTATGGTGAATGCATTTGTATTGACCAAGCTTACTTCTAATCTTCCGTCGCAATCGTTTGAAACCTCAGGGTGGTCCCACCTACAAAACCTGGAATTGGCAGATCCGAACTTTAATGTACCGGGACCGATTGACATGCTGCTTGGAGCGGACAAGCTATGGTGCATTTTACGAGGTAACCAGGTTCAAGGTTCAGATGGGCTACCAATCGCCCAGAATACGTCCTTTGGTTGGGTGGTAACAGGTGAAGTGTTGGATGCTGAACCATCGCATCATCAGACAGTGTCATCATTTCATTCTGTACTAGATGTAGATGTTTTGCTACAGCGGTTTTGGGAGCTCGAAGAAGTGACTCCATTCAACCGGGCTTCGTTTGCTGACGACGCAGCTGAGCAGCACTTTCAAAAAACCTTTTCCCGCTCGTCAGACGGTCGTTATGTCGTTCAGTTACCGTTCAAAACTCCGTCACCGGTCTTCGGACCTTCTCTCAACGGCGCGATTAGGCGACTGCATTCAATGGAACGTCGATTTAAAAGTGATCCAGAGCTCTATGAAACGTATGTGAAATTTATGCAAGAATATCGAGATCTGGGTCATATGGTTTGTATACCATCGGACGAGTTAGAAACAACAACAACAACAGGTGAACATTTCTATTTACCACATCATGCAGTTCTAAAACTTGACAGTTCGACAACCAAATTACGGGTAGTGTTTGATGGTTCGGCTAGTGATTCAGAAGGTAACTCGCTCAATAGTCAGCTAAGGATAGGTCCTCCGATTCAACGGGACTCGGTCGGAGTTTGTCTACGATTTCGGCAACATAAATACGTGTTTACGGCCGACGTTGTTAAAATGTTTCGTCAAATCTGGGTGGACAATCGGCATGTAGACTTTCAGCGCATAGTTTGGCGTGAAAGCCCGTCGGATGAAATCGATCATTTTCGCTTACTTACGGTAACCTATGGCACTGCATCGGCACCCTTTTTGTCAGTTCGAGTATTGATGCAGTTAGCGATAGACTATCAAACGCAATACCCAAATGCATCACGCGTATTATTGGAAAATGTGTATGTAGACGATATTATGACCGGAGCAGACTCAGCCGAAGAGTTAATTAAACTCCAGGCGGAACTTGATTCCTTATTATCAAATGCTAAACTCGAGTTGCGCAAGTGGAATTCAAATTGTTGGGCATTACTCGCGCGGTTGCCTAAAGAAGACTGCGAATTTTCGTGGTTCGACATGGAAGGCTCAAACTCCATTGTTAAAATCCTCGGTATGCATTGGAATCCTACTTCCGACCATTACTCGTTTCGCATGAACGGTGTTCGGGGGTGCGCCACACCTACAAGACGATCGCTGCTGTCGGAAATATCTCGCATATTTGATCCCTTTGGACTTTTAGGCCCATCCGTCGTGTTGTTTAAAATGTTGTTTCAGGAGTTGTGGTCATCAGATCTTAAACTTAGTTGGGATGATCCACTTCCGTTACAACTAGCTAAAAAATGGTCGCGCTATCAACATGAATTGCACTTTTTTGAAAAGGTACAAGTACCAAGAAACATTTTCTCATCTTCAGAAGACATTGAATTACACGGGTTCTCAGATGTTTCATTGTTGGCCTACTCAGCGGTGGTGTATGCTCGTTGTAAACTGGGTCCTAATAAATTCAAGATCGTAATAGTTGCTGCGAAGACAAAGGTCGCTAATCAGGTCGTCCGTGTCAAGAAACCTTCCGGTGTTTGCCTGGTGTGACTCTCAAATAGTACTTCATTGGCTGTCGTCGTCGCCTCGTCGCTGGAGTACATTTGTTGCCAATCGAACAGCCGCGATTTTAGAAAAGATTCCACGATATTCATGGCAGCATATTGCTTCGGAGTTCAACCCGGCAGATTGTGCGTCACGAGGAATATTACCATCGGCTTTAATCAAACATTCGCTCTGGTGGACTGGACCTGCATGGCTATCGCTACCACATCATCATTGGCCTTCATCGACGATACCAGCAGAGCAAGTTGATAACACGGAAATAGCAGTGGAAGAAAGACATACACAGACACAGATCCATTTTACGTCAGCTGAGATAAATGTCTTTGATCACTTAATTGAGAAGATATCATCGTGGACTCGGTTGCTGCGTATCGTTGCGTATTGTGTTCGCTTTCCTAACAACTGTCGCCCGAAAGGATATCCAAGTTGTACGGGCGGGTTAACCGTCTCCGAACTTCAGCTGGCAGAACACCATATCCTCAAATTAGTGCAACAACATTCGTTCGAAAATGAAATTCGCCAACTTAACCGCAATCGTGATATTAAACCTAAATCTAAATTGTTGAGATACTCGCCATTTATTGACAAGGACGGTTTACTTCGAGTGGGGGGTAGAATCAAACTTGCCTACGTATCATTTACTATAAAACACCCAATAATACTTCCAAAGGATTATATTTCTTCCCTTCTAGTAAAACACATACACAGCAAGTACCTACACCCAGGAGTGTCCGAAACATTCGCTATAGTCCGCCAGCGGTACTGGATCTTAGGAAGTCGGAACCTGGTACGCGCGGTTGTGCATCGATGCAGGGCATGTTTCCTGCAAAGAAAGGTCACACGCAATCAGCTCATGGGTGACTTGCCGCCTGAACGTGTTCGACAAAGTCGACCATTTATAAATGCAGGTTGTGACTACGCCGGCCCGTTCACTATCAGACTTTCTCGGGGACGGAATCCCAAGACGTCCAAGGCGTATCTTGCCTTGTTCGTGTGCATGTGTACCAAGGCAGTTCACCTGGAGCTAGTAAGCGACCTAACAACCGATGCATTTCTGGCCGCACTACGACGCTTCGTGTCCCGCCGTGGGAAATGTTCAAACATATATACGGATAATGGAACTAACTTCCAAGGTGCACGCCGAATCCTTAATGACATGCAAAAGGTTGTATTATCGCAGACATATAACGAGGACATCAAAAGCTCCCTGGCAATGGATGGATTTACATGGCATTTCATCCCACCATCTGCCCCACACTTCGGTGGATTGTGGGAAGCGGGGGAAAAATCTGCAAAATTGCACTTACGTCGTGTGGTCGGTACTTCAGTTCTTACCTTTGAAGAACTCTATACTGTGTTTACGGAAATAGAAGCAGTTTTAAATTCGCGGCCTCTTTGTGCCATCTCAGATACTGATTTAAATCCTCTAACACCTTCTCATTTTTTGATAGGAGAACCTCATACGGCAGTTCCAGAGCCCAATCTGTTGGAGGCGCCGTTCAATCGTTTGGCACACTGGAAACATCTTCAGAGCATGGTCCAAGGTTTTTGGAAGCGATGGCAGATGGAATATATCACCAGTCTTCAAGAACGACCAAAATGGAAATCGAAGCAAGTCGACATACAGGTTGGCGACCTAGTGGTTGTCAAGGAACCACATCTACCCCCAACAAAATGGCTGTTAGGCAAAATTGAAGCGGTGCATCCAGGACCCGACAAAAGAACAAGAGTTGCCACCATCAGAACGACTCGTGGAAACTTTGTGCGCCCAATTACCAAACTGGCCGTACTTCCATTGTTCTGAAACTCATTCCAGCGGGGGGAGTTATGTTTAGTAATAGTCGAGTTACCGAACATAACCCAACCATCATTCGTTCGTTATGTTTAGTAATAGTCGAGTTACTGAACATAACCCAACCATCATTCGTTCGATGTTCGTCACTTACATCTCACTTCGTTGGACTTTTTCTTTTTTCCTTTTTTTCCGCTGTTCGCTGTGGTGCAACTAAGCCTGCCAATTTACGCACTTTCTTGTTCTGTTGACCATCAACGCGAATGTCACGCGCACAGTACTGAATTAAAATCTATCTTAAATTATTGTATATACAAAGTTTGTTCACTACTCTAACAAAAATAAAAAAAAAGTTTCTAGCACTCGGTATTGTAATATCATTCTAACATACTCGTAGATTCATATAATTCCAAAGGTGAACCAAACTTCATAATCACAAACAATTAAGATATTGTTTAATCTGTTCCGAAACAATTTTTTCAAAAACTTTTGATATTTGCTGGTGCTGGTCAGCTGGTGATTGAGGATCTTTAACCTTAGGTAATCCTATAACTTTGCTAACTTTCCATATCTTAGGATAATAGTTACACTCAAGAATTTTGTTAAATAAATACACTAAGTGAGGTATAATAACAGGTGATAATAGTTTAACAAACTTAAGAGGCAAACAGTTAGCACCTATTGCATTTGAGGAGATAGAGCTAATTGCTTTGGAAATTTCATTATTTGAAACAGAAGTAAATTTGAATTTATTTTCTGTATCGATAACAGTTCTAGTTGGAACTTGATAATTAGAATTCATCATAGCTTGCCTCATATTGCTGATTCCTACTGGTAATTTGACGAACTCCTCATTAAGTTCATCAGAAGAGAATTTTAGGACACTCTCAATAGAGCTTTTGTTTTAAAACCTTGTTTCTCTAGATTCTTCCATAGAGTTTTAGTATCAAAATTTGGGTTCAGTTTGTTAAGTAAATACCTCCTTTTAGCACTTCTTACCATATTATTAAGTTCTTTTTCATAACGCTTGTAAATTACCTTGTCATCGTCCGAACGTGTTCTTCTCCATTTATATTTAGCAATGTCAAGTACTTGTTTCTTATTCTTGATCGTATGATTAAACCAGGGAATCGGTTTATAGCTTATCTTTATCATTTTGTAAGGAGCATGTTGACGCAGTAAGTCATATATATTCTTATACAAGAAGTCAAACTTACCATCAATTGTGTCAATCTCACTCATGGGGTCCCAGTTTAGGTTAAGTACATCATTGTGGAGTTCTGTTACATTAATATTTTTATAATCACGAATAAAGAAGAATTCATCATGTACTTGAGCCGGAATATCAAAATTAATCGAAATAAGATCGTGATCAGTGAACGGTTTTTGGTAAAAATTAGATGTTTTTTCAGGAATATTTGAAACAATAATGTCCAAAAGCCTGCTAGTTGTATCACTAACTCTTGTTGGACTAGTTTGTGTTGTGTACAAAGTCAGAGATTCAAAGATGTTTCGTAGATTCCTGCTTTCAGTCGCATCCAACATATCAACATTAAGGTCACCCATCAACACTATCGCATCATAATCTTCGGTAAATTTAGATAAAAGCTCTCCTAGTTCATCAAGTGAAAGATCATGAACATGCATATAAGCTACACAGACAACGATATTTAATTGGTTTATGAAAAACTCTAAAGCTAGATATTCTAAGTTAACTGAGGAGCCTTTAGATTGCACCTTGACGCGATGCTGCTTAGCAAAGTCTTTGCGCACGTAGAACGCAACTCCACCAGCTCTTCTACCCACTCTATCATTTCTAAACAATTTATACCCATCAATTTCCACACTCCTATTCGTATGCGACCCTTTAAGGTGAGATTCTGATACCCCAATAAAATGATGAGAACTTCTGCCAAATTCCATTCTTAATTTATCAATGTTTGCTGGAATGCTTCTTGCATTAATATGACAAACTTTAAAGCAATTCGTTTTAAGTGAAGATGTGCTAGTGAATATGTTATTGTTACGTAAAACCATATGAGGCATCAAAAATTTTCAGAAAAAGTGTGCAAGAAAACTGACAGTCAGTAAAATCAGTGTGCTTAAAAAGAGGAAAAATTATATTAAATATTTGAAATATAAAATAAGATAACTATATTTGCAAGATTCATTTTCAATTTGATGGTGAACAACCGTAAGAAGTTAAAGTTGAAATATCTTTATTTATTATTTAATTTAATTATTTAATTTAATTTAATACCCTTTGCTAGGTTAACTATTACAGTGTCAGATGATTAAGCTCATCCAAAGTTTTTATAATTTTAGGTTCATCATGATCCATCATGTGGATAACCACCATCCCTCGACGAATGGTCACCTTAGATATCTTCCTGGATTTTTGCAGCAATTTAGCTTTCGTTAGAATAGTATGTATATGTTTTGGTAGGTATTCGTTAATATAAATCCTTGCTTCTGGCAACACTGGATCAATGCATGTTATTAGCAGTTGGTTATTCTTCAAGTGTTTTAAATATGCTGACATAAACTGGTTCCGCTTCAGCTGTTTGAAGAAGTATATCATAATAGCAGATGTTCTGGCACCACTTCCTTTTTTTGGAAATTTAACCACATTTTCGACATCATTAATATGAAAATCTTGCAACCCCAGCTTTACTGCAATTCTCATAATAAAAACATGGTCGTAAGTCGTGATCGTATCCGGAATGCCATATAACATAAGAACCTTCCTATATCGCCATTCATCATGCTTATTATGTTGATCTATTTGGCTCTCCAATTTTGTTATTCGATCCCTCAATTTAGCCGTTTCTGCAGCAAACTCCTCTCTTATTTCTGTTTTGATTTCATCACAGTAACCCGTTATTTTAGGCCAGACTTCTTCAAGCTTTTTTGACACCCATTTCTCAATTTCATCTTCAGGATCATTTCTCACTACTGCACTTTCTTTAATTAGTCTAGTCACTACCCCTTGGATATTACTCCTTTTAATGCATTCCATGCAAAACCACCTGTCTTTGGATTTAAGATGTTCGAATCCGACATCTGTGGTTACACCGACACATTCAGCATGAAACCACTTATGGCATCCATCACAATTAAGCCAATTTATATTTTTATTCAACGTGGGCGGCGAGAATTTCATACATATATTGCATATATCAGCCATTATGTAATGTGATTAGTAGTTGTATACAACAAGGGAGTCAGTCGAACTAATAATTTATTAGAATGAGGATATATTTGTATGATAACATTAGAATAACTCGAATATTTCATTGCATTTAGTTATTTTTGGTTATAATTTGTTATAATATTATTTTTGGGTATAATTTGTTATAATACTTGAAGCAGCACCCCAACTTCTAACATTCCTTAATTAATAATACATTTAAATTAGTTTATTTTTATTCAATTTAAATATTAGTTGAAAAGGATAATTGTACACCAGACAAAAATATTTCTTTTTGGCTCAAAATATTTTCTTTGTTTAAAGCCATAAAAGGCATTTTCTTTGTTTTGTTTTTTATGTTTTTGTTTTTTTATAATTTTGTTTAGAGACGCTGCTAGATGATCATTAGCAGACACTTTTTGTTCTTTTGAATTTATAATGTTTTCATACTTTGTCCCAGCAAAAGTTGTCGAGAACAGATATTTTATTCACGATGTTATTTAGGTTTTTTGATTTTGTTTTATATAATCTTGTTTTGTTTAGAGCCGCTGTTTTTCCCAGCAAAAGTTGTCAAGAAACGGATATTTTTTATGCACAACGGCACGTACAGTAGGCACTTGTTTGATTTTTTTATTAATAATTATTGTTTTTCGTACTTTTTTTCCAGTAAAAGTTGTCGAGAAACTGATATTTTATTCACAATTTTATTTGATTTTATTTATGTTTTATGATTTTGATTTTTATAATTTTGTGATTTTGTGTTGTTTAGAACTGTTTTTTTTTTTCATTTATATTATATTATTTTCCAGAATCCGTTAATGATGATTACGAACGAAGTATTAAGTAGGTAGTAGTAGTAATTTGAATTGCAATGCGAATTTTATAAAATTTACTGTATTCAAGCATGAACACAGTCAAATTAAATTATTATAATGAGTCTCGAATATTATTAGTTGTATTTATTAATGATAACTATAAATAAAGATGTTGGATCGTTGGTTTGGGTTTTTTCCGTTGGGTGCTCCACTGACGAAAAATGTATGTGTGGTGCTGCTGTATATTTTTAAATTCTCTATATTAACTTCACTTGCCCGTGGCTGGCTGGCTGGCCAAATCTTGTGATCAATTTTTAACCCACTTCCTACAGCCCGATTTTATTGAAATTTTGCACACATGTATATCTCCCAAGATTTTCTATTAAAATTTGTGGCCCCTCGGGCCGCGGGGTCGGGGGGCTCCCATACAAATATTTTACAAAATTTACCCGATTTTCTTTAAATTTTGTACACATGTGTGTCTTCGATGGAAAACACTTTTTGTAAAAATTTGGAGCGATCGGCCCCTTGGCGACCCCAATATACAATTTTTAAATATCGCTATATCGCATCAGATCACGGAAAAGTCTGAGCTCTGTGCTTTGTGAGCAGCGCTGTTCGCTGCCGCTGCGTCATTTGGTGAATGATTTTGCCACAAAACGAGCACGCAGTCAGTGTGTGTGTATCACCGATTAGAGAATTTACAAAAAAAAATTAATTTTTATGGGTTGTTTTTTTAAATTCTCTATATTAACTTCGCAAGCACGTGGCTGGCTGGTTGGCTGGCTGGCTGGCTGGCTGGTCATATTTTCTGATCAATTTTTAGCCCACTTCCCATGGCCCGATTTTATTGAAATTTTGCACACATGTATATTTCCGGTGACAATACTTTCTATTAAAAGTTGAGGCTCCTAGGACCTCGGGTTCGGGGGGCTCCCATACAAATATTTTACAAAATTTACCCGATTTTCTTTAAATTTTGTAAATATCGTTATATCGCATCAGATCACGGCAAAGTCTGAGCTCTGTGCTTTGTGAGCAGCGCTGTTCTCTGCCGCTGCGTCATTTGGTGGTTGATTTTGCCACAAGACGAGCAAGCAATGTGTGTGTGTGTGTGTGTATCTCCGATTAGAGAATTTACAAGAAAAATTTTAATTTTTATGGGTTGTTTTTTTTGCTAATGATGTGTAAAACAAGAAAATTATCCAGATTATATCATCAGAAATATGAGTAGCTTTCCGATAATGAGTTGATTAACAATTTAATATTATTATTTTTATTATAGTATTAAGTAGGAATTAGGACTTAAGCGCGCACAGGGTTTTTTCAGCTAGCTTTTTTATTAATCACTGTAATTTCCATTGCAATTACCAATTTTATAAAATTTATAGAATTTTTTTATTTTTTCGAAGCATGAACACAGCCAAATTTATTAAATTAATGGGTCTCCTAATAATTTTATTTGTATTTATTGATGATAACTATTAATGATGGCGTGGGGTGCTCCAATCGTTTTCTCGGCTGGCTTTTTCATTAAACATTGGTGACGGTAAACCCGTGATTGTGTTTGCAACTCGTATGTATATGAACGTATATTATATTGAATAGAATAAGTAATTTATATTTTTTCTTACACGGGGTTCTTAAAATTTGGTCAGAAGCGAATTTCTAACATTTATTATAAATGTAGCAATGGATTAATGGATGAATGTTTTAAACAATTTAGTTCGAATGGGAATAAAAATAATTTCTGCAGAGTGCTCTGCTGGCAAGATTTGTTGTGTGCAATTTGTTGTAATTCAGCGAGGTGCTAATGATGTTTGATTAATAGCATGCTCAAACATAACCTCAACTCGCTAATGATTGAATAATGATATTTGTCGAAGAACAACACAAATACATGTTCATTTCTTTGAATAAAACGCAATTGTTCGAGAACTTAATAAAATTTACGCGAACGGGAACCTCCACTTTATTTCCATTAACGCGATATGATTAGAGTTGTTTCGTTGCGGAGGCTGACAAAAGATGATAGGTAGAACGAGGTGTCCCGCTGATGCTTTACTCGAGTTAATTCGAATAGGATTGAAATTTATTTCTGTGTGGGGCTCTGCTGGCAAAATTTGTTGTGTGTGAGTTGTAATATTTCGGCGTGGTGCTGATGATATTTAATTAAAATAGCGTGCTCAAACCTAACCTCAACTTTTTAGTATAGAATATTGAGATATATAGGGCGCTCCGCTTGCAAAGACTATTGAGTGCTAACACTATGTCAATGCTTTAGTCAAAAGTGACGCGTAATTCACAATTTACAAGGACAGCCATGAACCCTTGTTAATTATTTATTTAGGTTAAACTTGCAAAAAGCTGATATATCCAATTGTAAAGCTTAACAAAAATTATATAAGATCGATTGGTTGATTTGTTCTGTTTTCACTTGCTTATTAATAGATTTTATGACATCTTGTATTTAAAGTCACATTTTGCGACATCATTTGTTTCAAATGATAGCTTTTTATTCTGGTGAACAACAGGATAAATCAGCTTTTTACTACAAACTAATTTTATTTTTGGAAATTTAATCAGGAATTTTATAATATTTTCATCCTGTAGAATTTTTAATTTAGAATTTATAATAATTTCGCTTATGCTAATGTTAAAATCTATTTCAGATTTCAAAATAAAATTTATTTCTGAACTGGTAACGAAATAGGATTGACTGTTTGTAATTTCCCCAGAGCTAAGGACAAGGCTATATTGTCTAATTCCCTGGTTATTACTCTATTTCTTACGCTAAGTAAGTCGTACAAATGATCCATGTCAATTTCCATTGTTTTTGTTTTGTTCAGTAGTATGTTGACTGTGCGAGTTAGGTTATTTATTTGGTTTTGTATTTCTGTATTAATTATTATTTGGGCGTTGCTTGCCGTGATTATCTCGTTTTGTTTGTTGCGAACTTCAGCAAAATCGTCATAATCTGGTGTGCCAGCTATATATTTCAATGCTGTTCCAAGAATGTTAATACTACGTGTATGTCTATGATGTATGCGAAGAGAGGCTATTGCTTTAAGTATCTGGTCTACTTCGGTTTCTAAAAGTTTCCGTGTGTGTTATTGCGGTAGCAGTTCAATTAGATGCTTTGTGTCCTTGGCTATATCTATAAAGTCTGTCAAATTTGTAATGTGAGCCAACATTCCATAACCGTCAAAGATGGCCACATTACCGTCTGCTACTGGTATGTAATGTGAGGTAGTGTAATCCAGAATGGTAGCACGATTAACAAGTATTTTAGATAAGAACATAGGATGCTGTAATGAGGAATCGAACATTATCTTTATGGACTATTTTACCGTCAATTTTGAGCGTTGTCCCAAGGTTGCTGTACTTCTTTTTCAACAAAAACTTTGCTAAATTTATTCCCTAATCGTTTATTTGTCTTAACATAAACTTTTTCACCAGGACTACTGTTTTTCTGTTGTGATAAGCCAAGTCAGACTTCTGTTTGGCGAGAATTTTCAACCGGATTTTTTCTTTCAAGTCTTCTGGTATGGATATGGGTATAAGTCAATAGGCCTGAGATCAATGGTAGAATGAATCGACCTATTATATTTTGCAGTGGCCAAAAGGATTAGATCTGTGGAATCTTCTATTGCATATTCTAATTTTAGGCATCTAGCTATTTCGGTTAGGGTTCCATGGAATCGTTCAACTTGGCCATTTGAGGTGCTATGCATTGGCGGGCTTGTATAAATATCGGCTTCAAAATTATTTTTAGTTAACGATCTTATGGTTTGTGAATTTAGAGATTTCTCGTTATCGCAGACTATTGTTTTTGTTTCTTTGAAAAAGTTTAGGATTTCTATAAGTGCTGGTTTGACGTCAATTATAGCTCTAGAGGCTATTGGCTTTACTATGGCGAATTTAGAAAATTTGTCTATGCAAGTTAGAAAAAATTTCTTGTCTGTATTGTAAATGTCTATATGGAGAATTTCTCCTGGAAAGGACGGTATGGGGTTTCGCCCAGTTTGTGTTTTTGTGGATGCCTCTGGTATTTGGCTGTGTGACAAATTTTGCAGTTTCTTGTAATTTCCTTTAGCTTTTTTCTAATATCTGGAAAATAATAATCTTGGAGGACTTGCTTTGTATTTTTTACAACTGACCGATGTGCTCTATTGCGTTCATTTGTTAGGATTTCAATTTGATCATTGGGGTTAAAAATGTCTGTCACAAATTTATTTGCGAATCGGAATTTTACGGACGAATAGCTTGTAATGAGGAAGTGTTGAATTTTAGCTAGGGTGCGCAACTCACAGTGGATTGCGTTAACTACTTGCGGGTTTACACAGTTCTTGATTGCATCCAAAAGTCTTTAATTTCCTTGTATGTATTAAAATGTCGAATTCGGTTTTTAAAAAGGATTTTTGCTTCCTTCTTTAATTCGGAACCCGGAGTAAGGATTATTTGGTTCCTGAAACAATTAATCGGATTTTCAACAGCAGGGATAATTGCGGTAAGTGACATTTCTCTTTGGCAGGCTTGAATTGAGCTTAAGAACGTGGAGTCCGTGGTAATATTAACAAATTCCCTTTCTCACCACGGTTTGTCTCTATTGTATCGGTGTGTGTCCTATGCCCCCACCCCACCACCCACCGCGGTCTCGCAATATATGTACGTAGTGATATTGCTTACCAGTCCCAAGCACATTTCAATCATTGTTCCAACGCGGAATTCAACTTCATTTGGCTTAAAGTCAAAGTACGTAAGCATAGCATTTACTACTGCTTCATATACAGAAGCCCTAATTTAGACAGTGTCTGAACTTGTAGTGCGCTAGATGCACTGTCCGACTCTATCACTAGAATTTTATCACTTGATGAATTCTCTGAAATCGTAATAGCGGGAGATTTCAACATACACAATTCTAGTTGGCTGCGCCATTCAGGCTTAACAACACAGCAAGGAAAGGATGTTGAGTTATTTGCTGATTTTAACCATCTCACTCAGCTTGTGAATGAGCCCACTCGAATTCCAGACATTGTAAGTCATAACGCTAATACTCTTGACTTGTTTCTTACTTCTCTTCCTAACAAATACACCGTCAGTGTATTATCGCCTCTAGGCTCTTCAGACCATTGTGTAGTATCAGCTAATTTCTCGCTGTCAAACCACGCAGTTAAAGAGAAAACTCCTAAAAGAAAAGTATGGCTACACGAGAAAGCCAACTGGGATGGCCTCAATAATTTCTTTAAAAGCTATAACTGGCCACTTAACGCCAATAGTGGTGTGGATGCCACTTCTGATACGATCACTAACATAATCCTCGAGGGTATGAGACAATTTATCCCTTCCAGGACAAAGTGTATCAAACCGAAGGAAAATGCTTGGTATGATTTAAGCTGCAAAGAGGCTACTAGGAGGTATGCTTTCGGTTATATAAAAAAAACCCCACTGAGTAAAACCGAACCAAATTTAGACGAGTCAGAAATGATTGCAATGCCTTCCTTAAACGCGCCAAATTCGACTATGACCAAAAACTGAAACAAAAAATACTTCAATGTCCCAAAGGAAGTAAAAATTTTTGGTCATTCGTGAAACGAATTAAAAATACTGCCTCGTCTTCAATTCCAACGCTCATTCACAATGAAATTCCAACTGTCAGCTCAAAAGACAAGGCCAATCTGCTTGCTTCACATTTCGCAGCTAGCTCTACGCTGCCAGATAGCACGTTGTCGCCGCCTGTACTTGTAAGAGTTGAATCCTCTATGGGACAGATTTACTTCCGTACTCGTCAAGTGGCAAGAGTATTAAATGATCTCAACATTCATAAATCTGCTGGGCCTGATGGCATTCCCGCTATATTTTTGAAGAGTTGTTCTTCAACGTTGGCATTACCACTTCGCAGACTTTTCCATTTCTCTTATTCTTCTGGAGTCGTCCCAAGGAATTGGAAAACAGCCTTTATCCAGCCTGTTCCTAAAAAAGGCGAAACGTCATCCCTTTCCTCGTACCGACCCATTGCACTAACATCTATACTCTCCAAGGTCATGGAAACCCTGATCAATCGTAAGCTTATGCAATACCTTGAATCACGTGAAATCCTTAGTGACCAGCAGTATGGTTTTCATAGTCAACGTTCTACAGGTGACCTGATGGCTTATCTCACTGAAAAGTGGAACCAGTCTATTCACAAATTTGGTGAAAGTAAAGTTGTTGCACTCGATATTTCCAAGGCATTTGACAGAGTCTGGCATCAAGCTCTTTTGTCGAAAATGAATGCTTATGGAATTAATAACACCCTGCTCAATTGGACTAGTAACTACCTTTCTGACCGTTCAATCCAGGTCGTATTGGACGGATTCAAATCCAATGTTCACCGCATAAACGCCGGTGTACCTCAAGGCTCTGTTTTATCTCCGACACTCTTTCTGATTTTCATTAATTATCTCCTATCCACCACCTCTAATCCAATCCATTCTTTCGCTGATGACAGTACTCTTAGCTTTTCATATGACTTCACGCTTTTTGCACGACCCTCTTCGTTACAAGTGGAACTTGAACAACAACGTATGTTAAGCACGTTAAATTCTGACCTTGACAGCATAACAAGGTGGGGACTAGATAATAGAGTTGAATTTAACGCTTCTAAAACCCAATGCTGTCTTCTGTCGTCTAAGCGTAATTTAAACCCCCATCCTTTATCCATGAATGGTTCTTGCATCAAAGAAACTAAAAAGCTCTCAATTCTCGGTATGTGCGTCAACAACAAGCTTCGTTGGAACGACCACATATTTGCCATCGCCAAAAATGCTACGAGATGTTTAGGTTTCCTAAAACGGTGCAAGATGTACTTCACTCCTTCAGATCTGGCTACTATTTACAAGGCGTATATTCGCCCCAAACTCGAATACAATTGTATTGTCTGGGCAGGTGCCCCCAAGACTACATTGCATCTACTAGACAGAGTTCAGAACCGCGCGTTAAAACTTATTGGTGACGTTCATATCGCGAAAACAATCAAATCGCTTGAACATCGTAGGAATGTTTCCTGCCTGTCACTGTTTTATCGCTTTTTCCACAAGCGGTGTTCAAAAGAAATATCCAGATGCATCCCGCCTCTTCTCCAACCCATCCGTAATACCCGTGCCTCAACTTGAGCTCACGGGTCTACTATTAAGCCTATCTTCGGACGTACTAACCAATTCAGAGATTCCTTCTTTAGCCGCACGATTGTTATATGGAATGATTTGCCTGATTCTGTGTTTCCGCATTTTTATGATCTGCAGTCGTTTAAGACTCGCGTGCATAGACATCTCATCTTTTCCTCTCCCTAATTTTCTAACGCCCACGCTGTGCTAAGCATTATAAGGGTGCAAACCCTTTTAGCGTGTGTACATTATAAAAAAAAAAAAAAAAAAAAAAAAAGGCGTCGGCTACTACGTTGTCTTTGCCGGGTTTGTAAAAAAATGTTGGAGAGTATTACTCGATAAAAGCTCTCCATCGTTTTAATTTTGCATTCGGATTTTTATCGGATATTGAGAATGTTAGGGGCTGGTGATCGGTGAAGATATTAAGCTTATTTACTCCGTCCAGATAATGTCTAGGATTTTTCAGGGCCCATACAATAGCTGAGAGTTCACGCTCGTTCGTCGCGTAGTTTTCTTCTGTGGATGAAAGTGTTCTAGATATCATAGTGATAGGACGTACATTCTGCGAAAGGACGGCTCCTATAGCTTGAGATGATGCGTCTGTTGTAAGATCAAAAGGTATTTCAAAATTTGGGTATAAAAGTAGGACGTCTTCAGATGAAAGAATTTTTTTTAATACTTTCAAAAGAACTTAGTGCATCTTTATCTAAATAAATCTTAACCTGTTTTGAATGCTTTGTTCCGACGTGTCCATTTTCTCCACGTAAATATTTAGTCAGGGGTTTAGGCCTCTTAAGGTTGTGGGGGTTTTGTAATTTACGATAGCTTCAATTTTTTTAGGACAAGTTTTAATTCCATCAGTAGAAACAACGAATCCCAAATATTCTACTGAGGTTTTGAAAAACTTCGATTTCTCCAATGATACTCTCATGTTAGCGTGATAAAGTCTCTTTAATATTGTGTCAATGTCATCGATATGTTTCTGCTCAGAGTCAGATGATGATATCATCTATGTACACGTGACATATTTTCCCGATTTCTTCACGTAAAACGTCGTCGATGGCCCGCTGAAAAATACTTGGTGCGTTTTTTAAGCCAAATGGCAAACGGCAAAATTCGTATTTTCCATTATTTACGCTAAAAGCGGTATTTTCGCGATCGCGTTCAGCCAAATTAATTTGGTCGAAGCCACTCTTCAAGTCTAATGTGGTAAAAAAACTTAGACTTTCCAAGATTCGCTAGAATAACAGACGGATCAGGAATTGGGTATTTGTCAGGAATAGTTTTTAAGTTAAGTTTTGTGTAGTCAAATAAAAGTCGTTTGTTGGGCTTGCCACTTTCGTCTGTCCCTTTCTTATCGACAACCCAAACAGGGCTATTAAAAGGAGATCGTGACGGCCTTATTATGTCGTTCTTTAAAAGCTCCTTGACTTTTTATTGACGAATTCTATCATTGGAATGGGGTAGGATTGATATTTTGAATAGATGGGTTCCTGGTCTTTAGTTCTAATTGTTGCGGAAATTTTCGTGTTAAAAGGCAAAGCTTCGTTCGGGTTGGCGAAAACGCCAGAATTTTCATTTATTATTTCGTAAAAAAAATCTTCAACAATTTTTGGGATACAGGCATTTTCTACTAAAGCATAAAAGTATTTCAATTTTTCTCGACCATTATCAAAGTAGATAATGTCTTTTTCAGTGTCAATAACCGCCTTTATGCTTTTTATACAGTTAAACCCTATGATGCCATCGAATAAAGACAGATTTGGAAGGATAAAAAATTGTTCAGTTCTATTGAGGACGTTAATTAATGTTTTTTGATTGATTATGTCGGCACCATAATTTGACTTACATAAAAATGGTTTTTCTAATTCTTTGATATGTTTTAATCCGCTAACGTTGGTAATATAGCTTTTTGAAGCTCCGGTATCTATTAAGAGTTTCATGTGTCTACCACCTATCATTCTTTCAATATAGGGGAGAACTGATTTACCCCTAAAAAATTGATTTCGTCTTCAAAGGATGGGTCAGATGGTTGGTTTTCTGGTTGGCTGTGCGATAATCGTAGTTTTCTTGTTGAGATTCATTTTGTAGTGTTTCCTGTCCAAGGTGGGTGATCCTCTGGATTATTCTAGGAATTTCCTTATCGGATGATATGCCCCTTTTCTGTGTTTGAAAACCTTGAAAATTATTGGTTTGCACTGTTCGCATGCTTACGTCGGTATCAATGGGTTGGGACGTCTGTTGATTTCCTGGTTGAGTCAGAGTTCGGGTAAAGTTGCGAAGATTGGGATGGGTTTGGAAATTAGAATTTAAGGCATTGTAACGTTGAGACTGGTTTGGTGATTGTGGAGGACGATTTTGATAAAATGGTGTGTATTGTTGCCCAAAATGGCTTCAGGATGATTAGGCTGTTGGTTATAGGGATTCTGCCTAGTATTTTGTAGGTCTTGTCTTGGATTTGGCTGAGCCGAAAAGTTTTGCGAAGCCCTGTTTAGTCCGTTATTGTAAATGGCTGCGAAGTGGTAACGGTTTTGGTTAGTTTCTAACTCTTGGGCTAATGCTAAAGCTGTTGTTAAGTCTACAGGTTTACAAGAAAAGAGCGTATCGCATAATGGTTTGTCAAGTCCGGAGACAAAAACTCGCAAGGCATCTTCGCGATATTTCTGATTTAGTGAATTAATCAGATGAGTCTCACCTTCATGTGACATGATGACTTTATTAACAATGGCAGTCAACTTACGTTCTACTTTGTCATAGAATTGAATTATCATTCTCCGTCCTTGTCGAAGTGTGGAGAGTTCTTGTTCCAAAGTAAAGATAGACTTCTTGTCCATATAAGTAAAGTCTAATCGAGCTATGATAGCTTTAAAATTAAGGACGGTATTATAGGCGCTTAATGCGGCATCCGCATTTCCTACAACTTTATTTCTCAAAATAGCTACCGCTTGGTAGTATTTGGAACATCCTACAAATGATTCGAAAAGTTTGTGCGCTGTAATAGCGGCTTGGCGCCAGGAGACGTATCTATTGGGGTCGTCCCTGAATTCTGGGACGGACTTCACAATGTCTAACGGTTCGTCGTATTTCACAACATCTGGTAAAATTTGTATTTCTTTATATTCCTCCACAGCGGAAGGAGGCTCTAAACTATTGATTCTCGCGGTTAAATTATCTATAGTTGTTTGGAAATCTTGCTTAGTTCTTTGAACGGCTTGTTGAATAGCGGTATCTAAAAGTATTTGTATGTTTACAGAGTCCATGGTGTTTCTAGTTCTTGTCGGTTGGTCAGAAATGCTTAAAGCTCGTAGTCTAGCTAGTAGTTCTTCTGTGTCCGTATGAGCTGTCTCACCTTGCATGAACTTAGGGAAAATTACAAATTACGCTTCAGCGAGAAAAAAAAATTTGAAGTGATTTTATTTTTGTATTCGAGGAAAAAAAAGAAAAATTTAAAATTTTTAACTTAAATCACTAAGTAAGTTAATTTACTTTTTTTAAAGTTTAATTTATTTTAATTTGATTTAAAAAAAAAGGTTCATTTACTGATTATAAAAAAATTTAATATTCAAATTTCCAGAATTTTTCAAATTATGTCTACTCGAATTTAGTTTAGAACTTACATAAAAATATACATGACGGTGATTTATGTTGACTAATGTTGGTTTGGTAAAGATGAGTTTGTTGATTTTTTTGTTAGAGATGATTCTTCTGTTTTTTTAAAAGATGATTCTTCTGATTTTTTAAAGATGATTCTTCTGTTTTTTAAAGATGATTCTGAATTTAAGGCATTGTAACGTTGAGACTGGTTTGGTGATTGTGGAGGACGATTTTGATAAAATGGTGTGTATTGTTGCCCAAAATGGCTTCAGGATGATTAGGCTGTTGGTTATAGGGATTCTGCCTAGTATTTTGTAGGTCTTGTCTTGGATTTGGCTGAGCCGAAAAGTTTTGCGAAGCCCTGTTTAGTCCGTTATTGTAAATGGCTGCGAAGTGGTAACGGTTTTGGTTAGTTTCTAACTCTTGGGCTAATGCTAAAGCTGTTGTTAAGTCTACAGGTTTACAAGAAAAGAGCGTATCGCATAATGGTTTGTCAAGTCCGGAGACAAAAACTCGCAAGGCATCTTCGCGATATTTCTGATTTAGTGAATTAATCAGATGAGTCTCACCTTCATGTGACATGATGACTTTATTAACAATGGCAGTCAACTTACGTTCTACTTTGTCATAGAATTGAATTATCATTCTCCGTCCTTGTCGAAGTGTGGAGAGTTCTTGTTCCAAAGTAAAGATAGACTTCTTGTCCATATAAGTAAAGTCTAATCGAGCTATGATAGCTTTAAAATTAAGGACGGTATTATAGGCGCTTAATGCGGCATCCGCATTTCCTACAACTTTATTTCTCAAAATAGCTACCGCTTGGTAGTATTTGGAACATCCTACAAATGATTCGAAAAGTTTGTGCGCTGTAATAGCGGCTTGGCGCCAGGAGACGTATCTATTGGGGTCGTCCCTGAATTCTGGGACGGACTTCACAATGTCTAACGGTTCGTCGTATTTCACAACATCTGGTAAAATTTGTATTTCTTTATATTCCTCCACAGCGGAAGGAGGCTCTAAACTATTGATTCTCGCGGTTAAATTATCTATAGTTGTTTGGAAATCTTGCTTAGTTCTTTGAACGGCTTGTTGAATAGCGGTATCTAAAAGTATTTGTATGTTTACAGAGTCCATGGTGTTTCTAGTTCTTGTCGGTTGGTCAGAAATGCTTAAAGCTCGTAGTCTAGCTAGTAGTTCTTCTGTGTCCGTATGAGCTGTCTCACCTTGCATGAACTTAGGGAAAATTACAAATTACGCTTCAGCGAGAAAAAAAAATTTGAAGTGATTTTATTTTTGTATTCGAGGAAAAAAAAGAAAAATTTAAAATTTTTAACTTAAATCACTAAGTAAGTTAATTTACTTTTTTTAAAGTTTAATTTATTTTAATTTGATTTAAAAAAAAAGGTTCATTTACTGATTATAAAAAAATTTAATATTCAAATTTCCAGAATTTTTCAAATTATGTCTACTCGAATTTAGTTTAGAACTTACATAAAAATATACATGACGGTGATTTATGTTGACTAATGTTGGTTTGGTAAAGATGAGTTTGTTGATTTTTTTGTTAGAGATGATTCTTCTGTTTTTTTAAAAGATGATTCTTCTGATTTTTTAAAGATGATTCTTCTGTTTTTTAAAGATGATTCTGCTGTTTTTTTTTAAAGATGATTCTTCTGATTTTCTTAAAGATGATTCTTCTGTTTTTTTTTTAAATATGATTCTTCTGTTTTTTTTTAAAGATGATTCTTCTGCTTTTTTTTAAGATGATTCTTCTAATTTTTTAAAGATGATTCTTCTGTTTTTTTAAATTCTCTATATTAACTTCACTTGCCCGTGGCTGGCTGGCTGGCTGGCTGGCTGGCCAAATCTTGTGATCAATTTTTAACCCACTTCCTACAGCCCGATTTTATTGAAATTTTGCACACATGTATATCTCCCAAGACAACACTTTCTATTAATTTGAGGCCCCTCGGGCCGCGGGGTCGGGGGGCTCCCATACAAATATTTTACAAAATTTACCCGATTTTCTTTAAATTTTGTACACATGTGTGTCTTCGATGGAAAACACTTTTTGTAAAAATTTGGAGCGATCGGCCCCTTGGCGACCCCAATATACAATTTTTAAATATCGCTATATCGCATCAGATCACGGCAAAGTCTGAGCTCTGTGCTTTGTGAGCAGCGCTGTTCGCTGCCGCTGCGTCATTTGTGAATGATTTTGCCACAAAACGAGCACGCAGTGTGTGTGTGTGTGTGTATCCCCGATTAGAGAATTTACAAGAAAAATTTTAATTTTTATGGGTTGTTTTTTTTTAAAGATGATTTTCTGATTTTTTTAAAGATGATTATGAATGAACTTATTTCTTATATTTGGTCTGGCTCAGTTTTCTGAGATTTTCGTTCACTATTTTATTTGAACTTGAAACTTATTATTGTCTTCTATGAAGACTATTATTTTTCACTATATGGTTAATTGCACTTTTTTGTTGGGCGCCAATTAGTTTTTGCTGGTCATATGCTCTTTTGAGCACAATGAAACAACACTTTTTAGCTCCTTATGGGAGTTGCAATTTTATATTTATTTCATAATAATTAAGCACTTTAATACTAATATTAATTTTATGATTTTTGTGAGTTGCACATTAATATATTATATTATATTATATTATAAATTTCTTAATACGGATGGTTAAATAAAATTAATTCAATAGTTCTCACTATGTGAGATTGAAAATGTTGCTCAGTATGTACTGTACTTACTTACAGACTTCAACAGAATGACCAAAGATATCTTCAATATTCATAAAAGATCTCTGCGACGATGATGCCATGCCTTTTTGCTGTTTCAGCAAACGTCGAAGGAAATAACAAGAACGATCAAGCATGCGGGCCAGCACAGCGATCGTTGAAACGAAGATAAACAAAAAAAGGCAACTTGGCATCAAATGCTAGCTAGGGTTTGGTGCGCGTGTTAGGCGAACAAGTATTTTCGCACAGCGAATGTTGAAACGAACATAAACAAAAATGCAACATAGTATCAAAAATGCAAGTTTGTATAAAATGCTAACTGGGGTTTAATGTGCGTGTTAGGCACATGAGTTTTAAGACGAATGTCGTCGTTGGGAGATAAGATTTTTTGCAACTCAGCGAAAAAAAAGTGTTCGCTGCTTATTGAATGTGTCGTACCTTAACTTGTACATTTAAAAAAAAAATCAGCATATGTCCGTACAGAGCACAGCAGTGAAGACGATAAGGTCATCTTTTATGAACAATTATCTGAAGCATGTGACCAAATAACACACTATGATACCTTTATCCTGCTAGGAGACTTTAACGCAAAAATTGGAAGAGAACGACTCATACAGAATATACTCGTAGCTGGAAAATACTCACTACATAAACAAACAAGTGAAAATTGAATGCAATTATGCCATTTGGCAAGTTTAATAATAATAATATTTGGCGCGACAGACCATTGCGGTCCAAGGCCTAACTTCTCGCGACCATTTGTGCTGCACATGTTAATTTTTTGGACACAAATGGAAGGGACCTACAATTTAAGGCCGGATCCGAACGGCGAATTGAGAAGCTTTCCGTGACAAGGTATTAAATTACTCTAGGAACGTTTGTCACCCAATCGCGAGGGGTGGGACACCGTGAAAAATACTTTTGGTGTTGCTGGGATTCGAACCTGAACCTCATGCGCAGCAGCCATGTGCATTACCACTGAGCCACGGCAAGTTTAAATTCGATAAAAATTAAGAGCACCTATTTTTACTGAAAAAATATAAACAAAGGAACATAGGAGGGACCAGGTTCAGAATCAGGTCAATCAAATTGATCATGCGCTTATATCAGCCAGAACAGCGTCGTCTATTATAGACGTACGAACACATAGAGGTGCAAATTGCGACAGCGATCACTACTTGGTAGAAATAAAGATACGACAACCTTGCAAAAGGAAGAGGAAAAAGGAAAACAAAATAGAATACGTACTAAGAATTTGCAGGATCCAATCACCCAGTTGCAGTACAAACAGGCACTCATAAACAGGCTTGGAGAACTAAATATCCATACATTCATAGAAAACATGACTTAGTTGAAAAATGGTGCATGACTGAGACTGCAATCACTCAATCAGCAAGTGAGACAATTGACACAGCAAAATTTGGAGAAACGCGTAGTACCCAATTCCTTCCCGATACCCGTCGATGGTATTATTGGAGCAAACTTCTTAATGGAGTTTGGTGCGGTAATCGATCTAGAAATCTTACATTTAAATTTTAAAATTAATAACAGACAGCTTTCGGTACCGATATGTGTACAACATAGTTTAAATAACATATCCGTGTCTCCAAGATGTAAAGCTACATATTGGGTGTATACAAAGCATATAGATTCCAGAATATTCTATCCTCAAGAATTGTGCAAAGGTGTTTACATGGCTGGATCCATATCTACGGCCATACAAGGAAAAATTCCAATCAAAATTCTCAACACTCACTAAACTGCTGTAAACCTTAAATGGGCAGAACCAATATCATTCCCAGTGTCCGAGCATTACGTTTTACAGTACAAAAAGGAGGACGCTGTACCAAGCACGAGAATAAAGAAGTTACTAAGCGAAATTATTTTCGATACACTGAATAATGAGGAGAGAACTGAAATCGAGTCAATATGCACAAAATTCCACGATATTTTTCACTTGGAAGGAGACAAGCTTACTTACACTCGCATGGGACAAGCAAATATAACACTAAAAGAGGGAGCGACACCAAAATATACCAAATCCTACCGACTACCACATACACAAAAACAGGATATAAAAAACGACAACTTGCTAGAAAATGACATAGAACCATCAGTATCCGCTTGGAACTCTCCGATACTCGTAGTACCAAAAAAGAGAGATCCCGTTACCAATCTGCAAAAATTCCGAATGGTTATAGATTACAGGAACGTAAATGAGAGAATAGAAGACGATAAATTCCCGTTAACCAATATTTGTGACACTTACGTACTCACGCTGTTTCGATTACCTTGATGACTTAATAGTGTTTGGTAAGAACAACTTCAACTTAACTTCAACTTAAGAAATTAGTTATTTAAGAATCCTACACAAAAAAAAAACTTTTTGTAGGTAACATAACATTTAAAAAAAAAATATATTAAAACAATACATTGTAAAAATTATTTTTGAGATCCCTTAGAAGTGGCGCGGAAAAGAAGAAATCAAGATATGTCATGATTTCTCCTTTTTCCCCAGGAAGGGTGGTGGAGGGATCGCACCAGCGACCACATAATTAACATGCCTAAAAGCATACAACGTTTATGACCCTACATCGACTCTAGTGCCTCTCAAAGTAAAAGCATACACAAATCAGTACTCTCAAAGTAAAAGCATACACAAATCAGTACTAGGTATTAATTAATAGCACACTTGGTGCATGAAAACAAAAGTTAACAAAAATAACCCATACGTATTAAATGGCATACTCGGTGCATGGGAACAAAAAATATAAAACATCTCCAATAGCATAATTTATGACCGGTGGTCGTTCGCCTTTGAAAATAAATATGCAATCTAAGCATCATGAACAAACGAGCGCCGGCCGCTTAGAACGTTAATTACCCTTTCCATGCATTGCGCTGAGTAAGCGGCGCATGGAAATGGTAATGAAATAATAAGGTCGTTCGCTTGTGGAAACAAATATGTCAACGCAGCAGCATAGGCGAACGAACCCAAAAACACTTACCGCGGTCGGTCATATATTACATACGTACATACATACACTATGCTGATAAAGCGATATTATGTAAAATATGTAAAAATATCGATGAGTAGGCATTTCAGAGTCGATGCATGGTCGAAAATCGATCAATTATTTTGGTATAAAAGAAGAGAAAATTCACTGAATCATCTTCACACCTAACGTTGAACAATAATCATCGAGTTTTCATTTATTAAAGCATCATACCAGTTCGGTATTCTGACTCCCTAGAGAGCTCCGACTTTTGGGTTTACGTTGACACGGCAACACGCCTAACGAGTCAGATATCAAGCTTGGTATCTAAATCCTTCAAAAAATTAACAGCAAATTTGTTCCAACAACTTAGGACAACTTTACAAGTGGTTGACTGAGCCGTTTAGCATGGGCTGCTGCATTCTTTATAATTTCTTTGGCCATTGTGTCTACTCATAGGTCGCAATGAAGATCAGAGTTACGGATGTACCATGATGCGTTGACAATGCTTTATTTTGGATCCGTTGGATAACTTTGATGGTGTTTAATTTGGCGCACCTCCATAATTGAATGCCGTAAGTCCAACCAGTTTGATAACTTGTTTATAGAGAAGCAATTTGTTGTACATTCACAGTACTGATCTCCTGCTAATAACCCAATTTATCTTTCTCAGTTTGAGATTGAGTTCATCCTTTTTCTTCTTAACATGTTCCTTCCAGCGAAGCTTTGCATCCAAGGTCATGCCAACATATTTAGCGGTGTTTCCATGTGGAATCTGTGAATTATTTATGACTATGGGGATATGTCGGATTTTTTTGTTGGTTTAGTCAAAATGTGCAGATTTGGCATCATTTATTTTAATGCGACATTTTTTTGTCCAATTTTCGATGTCCTTTATTGCAACTTGCAGTTTATGCGCAGATTCTTCTGCTGTTTCACCGATGGCTAGTATAGCAGTATCGCCGCAAATTATATTGCTTGTTGGAGTAGGAAGGTCATCATTGGTGAATAGTAGGTATAACGTTGGACCCAGATGTCTATTATTGGGGAACAATAGAAATTAGCTTCCCAAGAAGAAATTTCCAGGTGTAATTCTCTGGTGAAAAACTGACACTGACTGTTTTAAGAACTATTTTTAAGAAAGAAATAAATGCTTTCAACCATGGTGGTAACATCATAAAAAAGAAAGATGGTTCTGTGAAATTTTTACCGAGAGGATTTTCTTGGATTCCATCGACTTTTAGAGAAGCAACCAGTAGTAGGCCTAGAAAATCAAAACTAAGTAGAATAAATTAAAATTATTGCATAAGCCCGCTGCGCCAGACAGACAAACAATCCACCAACTCAAGTTAGCTTGTCGAGCTCCACCTGGAGTTTCTAAACTCAAAAGCTGATCTTTTAAGTTTGTGTTAGTCATCCATTTTTTAGGCATTAAGGACCAATGACGAATAATTAATATTTATTTCAATTTATTTAATAACTTAAATAAATAATTAAATAATGTTTAAAACTTTTAACTGGTTATCAAAAAAAAAAAAAAATTTAACCGGTTACGCAGTGTTTCATTACAATATTTAACTATGATAGTCCAAAAAACTACCACTCAATATTACTTATTACAAAAGCCGAAGTAGACAGAGCAACATTGTAACAACTCAAATTCATCTAAATTAAAATAATTTATTTGTTGTACCATAAAAAAAAGGTATTTAAATGCTTTTTATTTTTCTAAAAGATTAACTGTCTGCCCGATCGACCATTTTAAAATATGACCATAGTGGATACTTTCATTCATAGCAAACAAATAAATAAAGAAAAAAATTTAAGGCTATTTTTCTCGAAATGGCTGATTTTTTTTTTTGAGTTTTTTTTATTTTCAACAAAAATCTAAAAATATTACACAAGGGACAAAGTTTTAAAGTAAAAAATTAATAACAAAAAATCTAAAATTCACGAGGTTCAAACAATGCGCCAAATTTCCAAGGTTCAAATTCGTTAACACTGAAAGCGTCAAGTAAATCAGAAAATTTAACTCTTCCCAAACAAATGAGATGTGATATTTTTTTGTCTTAACCCAAAAGAACGCGAAACAAAAAAAAAATTTGTTTGTCGTTGGATTAGATGTTAAAATTTTGATTGCTTCTTTTTGCAAATTAAGATGTTGATGTTTTTCGACCCGAAAAAACATAAAGTACATCATTGTACATAAAAAGACATCAAAAAAATGTTTGACTCTGTAAGCGGCGCTGGAGCACAGATATTTACGAAAATGTGGTTTAGCGCTTGGTCAGTTGGTGCATATCTTTTTTATCGTATCACGCCTAAGCCAATAGACTTTTTAAAACCATATTCACCTTTCTCACGTTTGTAGCCGGTTTCAATTTTATTTTCTCGGAATTCTCCCTGATTCATTGAAAAAAGTAATACGGAAAAAACGTTCACGAAACTAAAACGACGCAAGTCCAAATGCTTTAATGAATGCATCATGGTCAAGGAAAACTACAAAAAACCTTGACCAAGAAAATATTACAAAAAAAAAAAGACATACGTGAGCCTTCAAAATTCTTGGAGCCTCTATTGAAAAATTCGGTCTTTCAGGAACTATCTGACTTCTTTCTTGAATGCCCATAACTCGACAGTTAATTGTACCAGATTCGTTTGGAGTACCAGGCCTAACAAACGAAAAAGGCACGCACAACTATCGAGCCGATAAGCTCCAACGCCAAACATTACATCAAGGATGAGCGAAAAATCTTGACTCAAATTGAGCTCTTGATGATTCTCTGCGGTTCCTCGTAACTTCCTCCAATTCAGGCCTTTCATTATGATTTGAAATTTGATTCTTTTCTTTTAAATTTGTATGATTTAAAAAGAAATAATTAAAAAATTAATTCCGAAAAACGACCGACTACTACGACAATAAAATTTGTATGATTGGTGCTTCTAAACGTTTTTCTATTTCGTTTAGCTCGGTAGGTGGCGCTTCTTGAAAATGTCATTCTGCATATATATATCTAACCTCGTCAAGCCTAAACCAATAGACGTTTGGAAGCCATATTTACACCATATGTTCGTTTCATGCTCCTATAACTAAGCCGTTTTTTTGACTCGGTAGATGAAGCTGGAGCGAAGATATTGTTAAATATGTATGTAATGTATATAAGAGAGTCGACGATTCTGCTGTCGCTGTTGCTCAGCAAAAATTACATTCTTGTTGCGTATAAACGCAAAAAAAAACGAAATTAGTTGGAAACAAGGCAATATCGCACATGAATGACCCTGACTGGGTTGCCTAAATATATATACATAAATGTATTTCAATCTTGAACGTGCAATAATAAATATTATTTGTTCCTCGATGGTTAAGTTTTGGAATTCTTTTAAGACTCAAAAATTATTTATTGCATGGATATTTTTGAAAGCTTTTCAGATTCTATCAATTTATTGCAACTGACAAAAACATAAAATATGAGCCATGCACCGTGGCTTAGTAGATAAGATCATGGCTTTTGAGCAGAAGGGTTGTGGTTCGAATCCCAGTAACACGAATAGTATTTTTTACGGTGCCCCATCTCTCGCCAAAGTCTGACAAACGTCCGAGAGTAATAACTTGTCACAGAGAGCTTCTCAATTCGCCGTTCGGATCCGGCATTAAATTGTAGGTCCCTCCATTTATGTGCAAAAATATCCATGCTAAACACAAATATGGTTGCGAACATATAATGATTTATTTCTTAACTACGGGGAATAAAACTAGATACAGAAAACTAGAACTTTATCCATATTATGCCAACGAACACTCAGCATATTGTACCAAGCTCTAGTACACCATGCGTACACCACCCCGATGCCGCACACCCCAGCAACGATCAGTACGAGTTTTTTCCAATATGCCATTGGGTCGATTAGTCTCCAATGCGGCGCGACTGTGTTTATTATTATTTTGTGTAATTCGCCAATGCTGCGCTACGGTGCTTATATTCGTTTTTTTAGGGTTACTTCACTGGGTAGTTGCCATGGGACACCACCGGAATGCATCGATCTCCTTTCTACATTTTGTGTGTGCTTCGCTTTAAATTTTTGAGTCACTGGCTGGCAGATATAGTACACTGTTGGAATGCGCAGATACGAGCATTGCCCTCGTTGAATCATATTAATTTTATGACAGTTAATTTTATGTTGACGATTATTTTTATGCTGACGATTAGTTTTATGCTGACGCGTAGGTAGTCTGGAAAGCTTACAAAGAATTAAAATTAAACAATAGCATAAACTTATCTCTAATAATACCCACATTCGGCCATCCTGGATTTTCTCGACTAGACTATCCGCATTCGAACGTTGGAGCATCTTCATATTTTTCATAAGCTCCTTCACTACCCAACAATGGTTTCATAAGGTCTACTGCCGTGAACGTCTGACCCGGTCCCTCATGCTGGCCAACCTTGCGTACGTTGTATTGATCATTCCTTTTGACCTTAATAACTTCATAAGGTCCGATGAATTTTGGGCACAGCTTAAGCTCAACTCCAAACTGTGTGCTTTTAATATGAACTAGGTCTCCCACTTCGTATTTTCGTGGCTGCTTTCGCTTGCGGTCGTAGTTCCGTTTGTTTTCTTCCTTAAGTATCTCTTCCGTTGCGGCTATTCTAACTGCATCTCGACTACACTCGAAGTCATCAAGAATTGCTTCTTCAAGTAACGTCTTCAACTGAAGATCGCATTCTTTTCTCATAACTGCTCCGAACATTATCTGAAAAGGACTCCCCTTTGTGCTTCCGGATCCACGGTTCAACGTGGTTTGCAAGTTGCTGCCTTATATAACTTAGTAGGTTCGTCAATCCTCAATTTCGCCAAAACTTCGATGATTATGCGATTAATTCTTTGCACCTGCCCGTTCCCTCTCTGAACTCCTGTTGTCGTCAATATGTGGTTCACCTTGCTTCGTTCACAAAACTCCTTAAAAATTTTGGAGGTGAAAGCAGGCCCTCTGTCAGAGATTATCTGGAAGGGGTTTCCAAAAACCTCAGTCTGCACATCTAATTGTTTGATGACTTCGGCACTTCAGCTTCAGCACTGGTTGTTCTGCTTGGGTAAATCAATACAAACTTGGTGAATGAGTCGACTACCACGAGAACGTATCTGTACAACTTGTTCGTCGACGTTAACGTCGTAAGTGATCAATGTGGTACGTGTAAAAGGCTTGTCACTCTTCGCGATAGGGTTCAGAAATCCCTCAAGTTTTCTTGACTTTCTTGACACTAGGATGCATGCCACGCAATTTGAAATCACGCGTTCCACTGCACGGTCACGTTCGGAATGTAGTAGTCTTGTTTAAGAGCCGATTCGTGTGCATTTCCTCTGCATGATTTTTGCGCCCAATAGGAGGTAATTTCCGGCTACAAACTTATATAGCAGGTCGTCCCTCATCTAAAAGTCCTTGTAAGATCCTCTAACGGGCAAAATATCTATTATTATTTGACAATGCTCATCTTTACCTTGAGCGTTTTTTATCCGTGGGATAATGTCATCTTCAATACGCAGGATCGCCGGGTAGCGACTTAGGCCATCTACATGGCGCATGGATGATGCGGCCCTATAAAGAACTTCGCAATTAAATTCTTGCAGCATTATAGCCCACCTGGCTACTCGATGGCATAAGTCCTTTTTGTTCATTGTTGCTTAAAACGCCTTACAATCATCTTAAAGCGTAGTCCCAGAAGACAAACCCTCAACTTCTTAATACATTTCACCACGGCCAACACTTCGCGTTCGTAGTGCTAGTTAAGCTAGTGTAATTTTGTTCCGCTGGCGCTGGCGTTGCTATGAAACTTATATAGAAGACCGGAAGCAAACCTGTATCATGCTTCTGCAGAAGCACGCCTCCATAACCTGTCATGCTAGCGTCCGTATGTAACTCTGTCTCGACTGCTGGTTGAAACAGTTTCAGCACGGGCTCCCCACACAACATATCCATGAGAGAGCCAAACGCGGTATTTTGATCTAGTCCAAACAAGAACACAGCATCTTTCTTCGTCAAGTCCGACAATGGTTTTCCCAAACCTGCATAATTTGGTATAATCTTCCGGAAAAATCCTGTTCTCTGACCTCAACTTTTCCAATAAAGTTTTTATGTTCCCATCATCGACGACATGACTTACTTAGGAAATTACATTTTTCCCATTTGAACAGTCCGTTTTCCTCGGCCACCTTTAATAAATTTACACTGTCTGAGAGAACTTTCTTTTTACGTAACCGCCGGATGCTGACTATCTTCCCTTGTTTGATTACCACCTCCACGTTTTCAAGAAAATCTTTACCCAAAAGAATTCGGTCTGAAATCCACTTGACGCGCACTACCTGGAACCTAATCTCGTATTGATTTTCGTTTACCGTACACCAGATCTTAATGCCAAATGCATTGCCAAATCCCTTCAGCATCATTCTAGATTGCTCGGTCTTATTGAAACCAATCTCCTTTTACACGGATGCGTGCATGACTGATACGTCACTCCCACTGTCTACGTAGGCATAGTAGTTCTTGTTCCCGATTCCTATGAGTATCTGACCATCTTCGGCGTTTAGTCCTTTTTTATTAGCTGACACCACTTGACGTTGCTCTTTCATAGCTGTCATTGTTCGGACAACTGGCGTACATGTGTCCGAACTGATTACACTTGAAGCACTTCCTTTCTCTGTCTTTGTCGGGACAATTCTACGCGAAATGTGCAATGGAACCGCAATTGTGACATCGTTAACGTTTAACATCTGGATGTCCCCCACGTGAGGAAATCGGCTTACTCGATGTAGTGGATTTAGTTTCTACTCTTTGCTTCGGAATGTGTCTTTTAGCCTCTTTTAGCACTCTAGTTTACCCTTAAGTTCGTCTAGCGTTGTTGCCTCGTAGAGTATCACTATATTTGCTCCATCCGGAATTCTATTGATAATGTATTCAACGGTATATGATTTATCTTCCTTACCTTTGTTAGCCATTTGTGTCGTGTAAAAATACTCCAACAAGCTTTCGGTCGTGTTCTTCTTCCTACTTTCCATCAATTGATGAGCTCAGCATCTCAGCTGATGGATTCCTCCCAAACTCTTTCACCAATTTTTCTTTGCACGTAGTCTAGTTCGTAACTCCACCCGTTGACTCGACAGTTAACTTGGCGGCACCAGTTAACAGACGCCGCGCATACAGATACCTTTGGATATCATTCCACTCGCAAGCGAATGCAATGTCCTCAAACTCCATTACCCAATCTTGATAATTATGACTTTCTTCTCCGGAGAATTTTTCTAGATCTCTAAAAACAAAATTATTCTTACTTGCGTTCCTGCTTATTCCTTCTGAGCTCTCTGCTTCGTAAAAAAATGTTAATTATTTGATCTTAAAAATTTAGATGGCCGTCAGCCATCCGCAGAATAGGGGGAATAACACAGAATGCTCTAGAATTGCAGGTAGCCGTAACTAGCTTTGACTGGTGGAACCTCCACGTAGTAATTTTCTTCCAATGCAGGAAAAGCGAATTGATCGAGATAGTCCCTTCAATGTAAGGTTGGCGCGAGGACAATAACCTCGCCCGTAAAAAGTTATTATTACGAAACCACGGCAACGAAAACGGCTTAACGATTTAAGAATAAGAGTGGAACCTATGCTCACTGTATAGAGCTCGAGCTGAACAGAACCTGGCCAATAGCGAATAACAGCAATCTAGGAGATGCGGTGGACGGAGAATGGTGTCTTACAAAAAAACAACCCATAAAAATTGAAATTTTTCATGTAAATTCTCAATAGGAGAAACATATGTGTGCAAAGTTTGAATCGGGTTAATTTGGAAAAAATTAATATTAGAGCCCCCTTTACTTCAAAATTTTTTCAAAAACTTTTCTCACCGGAGATACACTTGTGTAAAAAAAATTGGTAGGGAAAAAATTCAAATCAAAAACTCAAAAATGTTTACAAAAAGATCGGTCTATCGGAGATACACACGTATATAAAATTTGAAGAAAATCGGGTTAATTTTTTTAAAAAATTTTATGGGGCCCCACGACCCTGGGGCCCGGGTCTCCAATTTTTTTTACAAAAAGTGTTGTCCATCGGAGATACACACGTGTATAAAATTTGAAGAAAATCGGGTTAATTTTTTAAAAAAAAATTTATGGGGCCCCACGACCTGGATCCCGGGGTCTCCAAAATTTTTACAAAAAATGTTGTCCCTCGGAGATACATATGTGTATAAAATTTAAAGAAAATCGGGTTATTTTTTAAAAATTTTATATGGGCACCCTGAGGCCGGAAGATATGAAAAAACCGTTCACCGGCGAAAGAAAGCAGCCTTGGAGAAGAATCTCGTCCGTGATCTAGAACAGTACAGAGAGCAAGGACCGCGCCAGGCGCTGCAGTTCTACCAAAGAGTCCGCGGTATGACGCAATATACACCGCGTTTCACTTACTACAAGGACAAAGAGGGTAATCTTATCGCCGATGTTGAAGGCATCTTAGAGCGATGGGAAGAGCACTTTCATGAGTTGCTAAATGGCCAGCTAACTGACGAATTGGAGGCTCCACCAATGACCGAAGATCATACTATGCTGCCGCCACCAAGCATAGACGAAGTTAGCAGAGCGATAAATCGGTTAAAAAATAATAAGGCCCCGGGATCTGATGGGATCCCAGCGGAACTGATAAAAATAGGAGGCCCAACATTACACCAAGCAATACATGAAATAATAGTGCAAGTATGGGAAGAAGAAGCTATGCCAGAAGACTGGCGAAGAGGCATCCTGTGCCCCATACATAAGAAGGGAGATATCACAAAATGCAGCAATTATCGTGGTATACCGTTGTTGAGTACCGTGTACAAGATTTTCTCTTCTATCCTTCAAGAAAGGATAGCCCCATACGCCAAAGTAATCATTGGTCCATACCAGTGTGGCTCCATCCCAGGCAAATCAACCACTGATCAGATTTACACCCTTAGGCAGGTAATGGAAAAATGTCTAGAGTTTCAAAACTCACTACATCATCTTTTTATAGACTTTAAAGCCGTCTATGATAGCATAGCCAGTGTAGAACTTTATAAAGCCATGAGAGAATTCGGCATCCCAAATAAACTCACGACTATATGGTTGACCATGACGAATGTTATAAGCCAAGTAAAAATATCCGGATCACTATCAAGCCCATTTAACATCTATCACGGGCTCCGACAAGTGGATGGACTGGCCTGCGTCCTTTTCAACCTGGCGTTGGAGAAAGTGATCCGAGACTTTGACGTATCGGCGAGAGGAACAATCCTCTATAAGTCCATACAGATACTGGCTTACGCACACGATATTGACATCGTTGGTTGAAACCAAAGGGCTGTACAGGAAGCTTTTATCCAGATCGAGCAGGCGGCACAAAATCTGGGGCTGCACATAAATGAGAGCAAAACAAAGTACATAGTGGCCACGTCTGCAAGTAGAAGATCCAACATTGGTCCCTCAATTCAAATAGTGGAGCGCGAATTTAAGTAGTGCAATCCTTTAGCTATCTCGGGTCAACTGTAGCAGCCGATAACAGCATGGAATCAGAAATACGCGCACGGTTGATTAAACCAACAAAGCCTACTATAGTCTGTAAAGACTCTTCAAATCCAGGAACTTAACCATAACATCCAAGCTGCTGATACATAAACAATGGTCATACCAGTATACCATATGGATCCAAGACTTTGGTCTTCTCATTATTGAACAGTGCGTTGAATTCCGGTCACTATTGCACCTGCTGTTTATCGATTTTGAGAAGGCGTTCGACGGTGTCAACAGACAGTTTATCTGGCTCGCCTTGCGCAGGAGAAGTATACCCGATAAACTAATAGCTACTATTAAAGCAACCTATGATGGCTCTAAATATCATGTGCTGCATAGAGAAAATGAAATTCGAAGCGAGAAATTCGAGATCCTAAGTGGGGTACGACAAGGTTGCATTCTATCGCCATTACTTTTGTCCATGATATGGCGAAGCAATGCGATCAGCTTAAACACCAAGCTGCGACTGTTCCGCTCAAATGTTGAATCTGTGCTGTTGTATGGGTGCAGCACTTGGAAGGTGACCGCTACTATCACAAAAAGATTACAAACATTCGTAAATAGGTGCCTACGGAACATCTTAAGGGTTTTCTGGCCTAATCGTATCTCTAACGAACATCTTTACCAGAGAACGGGTCAGGAACCAAAAGGCACAACCATCCAACGACAGAAGTGGCAGATGATTGGTCATTCACTCCGAAAAGGCGACAGTTCAATAGCAAACTAAGCAATGCAATGGAATCCGTTATCTCAGGATGGTAGAAGAACAGGTCGTCCGAGAAATACATGGCGCAGAACAGTTGAGGAGAAGTCACGGTAATTGTGAGTTGGAGAGAGCTGAAGCTCATTGCTAGGAACCGCACACGATGGCGCGTAAGCGTAGTAGAGGCCTAAGACCAACAAGGGGATATAGGACATAACAAATAAAAAAAACCAGCAGTCGATCGCCTATGACAATTAATATGCAACCTAAGCATCATGGGCAAACGAGCGCTGACCACTTAGAACGTTAATTACCCTTTCCATGAATTGAGCTGAGTGGCGCATGGAAATTTTAATGAAATAATTAGGTCGTTCTCTTGTGAAAATAAATATGTCAACGCAGAAGCACAGGCGAGCGAACCAAAAAAATTCCCACTTGACGCGGTCGATTCCCAGAGTCGATGTATGGTCGAAAATCGATCAACTATTTTTGTAGAAAACAAAGCAAAGTTGTAAAACAAAAAATAAGGCAACTTTAGATGGCGATCCTGCTAGATTCGGGCTTAATACAACTGCCAGTCTACTAATTTTTTTATCTTCTAATAAAAAAAAAAGACATAAAAAAAGTTTTTTTCTTAAGTTTCTGTCGAAAAGATATATCAGAATAAATATTTTTCATCATCGCACACCAAATTCTGGCTCAGTACAACTGTAAATAGCAATTAAACTTAGCAGCGCACTATATCAAAGAAGCAGAAGCTTTCCTAAACATAGAAATTCCTCTGGAGCAAAGTGGGACCAAAGCCCCTTTCAATAGAAGAGTACCGGCAGCGGCAAAAACCAAGACGCACGGCAGTCAACGCTGCAACACTACCAGCAAGAAGTAGACGGGAAGGAGAGCATATTAAACAGAAACAACAACTGATCTTTCTCTCTTTCGCGCCTGCTCTTGTGCAGAGGTCTGCTGCCTCGTTCCCATTAATGCCTGAATGGCCTGGAGACCACATCAGGATCAGACCATGCTAGTTTTGGCCAGTTCGTTTAGGTGGCAGTAGCAGCTCCACGTTGTTTTTGAATTGAAAACTGGGCCTTTTAGCTCTACTAGAGCTGCCTGGCTATCGGAGATCATATAGGTCTCGGTTCGTCTATATTTTCTCTTTATGCATTCTAATGTGCAGGCTTCTAACGCATTTGTTTCTGCCTGGAAAACGGTTGGGGATTTTCATAGGGGTATTCGTAATGTGAGTCTGGGTCCGAATACCCCTGCCCCTGTTCCTGAATTTGTTTTGGATCCGTCTGTTGGGCAAGTCTTGATAGCTCCTGTTGCACTAAGACATATTAATCTTTGAATTTTACTGAGTTTTGAGCGTGTTTTCCACTGCTCTCTTTTTGGCCACCATATCATGGCTGCGTATGTACGCCTGGGTGTGATAATGCTTTGGTATAGCTATAGGGTAACTTGTGGGTTTATCCCCACGTTTTGCTGAACATGCGTTGGCAAGTGAATTAAGCTTTGTTAGCTTTGCTGGTGATGTATGATATATGGGAGTTCCATGTTAGTTTTTGGTCAAACATTACCCCCAGGCATTTGGCTTCAAGCATTATTTGGAGTATTTTACCTTGGAATCTTAGGGCGGGAAGATTTGTTCTCTTTTTGTGAAAACGGTGCATACTGTTTTGTCTGGGTTGACACTTAGGTCTACCTCCCGGCACCATTCGTTTACTATTTTGAGAGCTTATTGCATGCGCTCTGTTATCGTGCTTTCGAATTTACCTCGAACTATTAGGACTAGATCATCCGCATAGCCAATGTTTGTGATAAGATTACTCTTAAGCCTGTCGAGCGACTATCCATCACCAGTAGCCACAAGAATGGTGATAGAACACCTCCTTCTGTCCATATAAACCGGTTGAAGAAATTTTATGAGTACATACTGAAACAATTTTTATTCAGCTTAGATTAAAATATCATATTTTTTTCTTTCTTCTAAAAAAAAAAAAAAAAAAAGAAAGAGAGGGAGAGAGCCCCCACATGCGCATGTGATAGGATAGGATTTAGAATAAATACTATTAACATTAGGAAGCATTAGGATTTAGAATAATCAATAGAATATATAACGTTAGGAATAAGTACTATGATCAAAAACTAGAATAATAAAAATCAAATTACTTTAAAAATACCCAGTAATTAAGATACGGTAAGATTTAGAATAAATACTATGGCGGTCAGCCATCAGCAGAGTAGGGCGAATAACACAGAATGCTTCAGAAATGCATGTGGCCGCAACTATCTCTGACTGGTGGAAATGCGATCAAACCTCCACGTGGTGGCCGCTGGTAATTTTCCTCCAGTACAGGAAAAAGAAAATGATCGGGCTAGTCCCTTCAAAGTAAGGTTGGCGCGAGGCCAATAACCTCGCCCGTAAAAACCCATATTACGGAACCCATAATCAGCCTCGGATACACTTATGAACGACGACGACCACGGCAACGAACACGGCTAAACGATTTAAAAATTTTCTGTTAAAAATACACAACCCTGATAATTCATTCCATTGTAAATAGCAGACAACCCTGCTATCATTTTGAAGTTTGATTTTATACAAAATACTTATTGCAGTTCGATAGAAATAGACAAAACCACAAAGACTTGTTTTCTTTATTACAACAGGTAATGGGCCCAGAATCCATTAGATTCCGCGGCATCTGGCTAAATAAATAATCGATTACTGCTTAAATTTGTACGTCGTGAAATTTTTCTTGAATTTTGTCGAAAAAGAGCAGAGAAAAGAAACGTTTGATAAAAACACGTGGAACACATGTTAAAGCAGTTTTCTATTGACTCTCCGGATAAAAAAAAGACGAAGGATACATAATGTCAAAGCTGGATGGTAATTTGGAAAAGCTGAAAGGCAGCGAAAATTATGATTCCTGGTCATTCGCCATGAAACATTTCCTGGCATTGCACAAGCTGAAGAATTGTATTGTACAGAATGCTACATCAACCGAAGAAAATCCCGTTGCTGTTGAAGACAAAGAAGAGAAACTTGATCAAGCTTTGTCATGTTTGGTTTTAAATGTTCGCTCTATCCATTGGTGAAGAAATGTGAAACACCATTTGTCGCTTGGAATACATTGCGTGCAGCATGTGAAGACAAGGGAGCACAACATTGTTTTGGTTTATTGCATAATTCGTATCAATTAGACTAGAAAATCATGATTCGATGCAGTCGTATATTGACGAATTATTGCATATAAAAAGCAAGTTAGAGGATTTGGATTTCCCAGTTGGTGACAAATGGTTGACTGGAATCATGTTATTGGGTTTACCAGAAGAATTCAATTCATTCGTTCTGGGTTTGGCTGGTGGTAAAATGAAGTGGACACCGGATCAATTACGGTTAAAATTACTGGATTTACTGGAGCTGTGAACCAAAGTGCTTTTCTGAGTAAGAACAAAAATCGTTTTCAGACGAAAAAGAAACAACAAGGTTTTTTCCCTTTCAAATGTAGTAAATGCAATGAAAAATGCCATAAGGCAGCCGATTGTCCGAATGAAACGAACAAACCAACAGTCATCAAGAAACCAAATTCCAAGAAGGCATTTCTTGCTTTCGCATCCAATGATGGAATAAAAAACAAATAAAGTGACTGGTTTATTGATAGCGGCGTCAATACACATGACACCAAATGCAAATTTGATCTAAAATCGTGTCTGCAGTAAATCAAATTACAGTAGCAAAAAATTCAACGATGAAGGTAAATGGTAAAGGAAAAGTGAACCTCAAGGTAAATAATTTTGATATTGAAGTAGATGAAGTTTTATATGTTCTATAACTATCGGCTGTAACTGTCTATATCGAAAATGGTTGAGAAAGGAAATACAATTACTTTTAATAGTGAGGACTGCACCGTCTATGATGATCAAATGTGTCCTTTGATAAATTGCAAGCCAATTGCTGGTATTTACAAAATTGGTGGTGGTGTTGAAAAATGTATGTTGACGTCAAAACAAGAAAACCCTATGGTTTGGCATAAGCGAGATGGTGTGGTTTCCGGAATAAAGTTTGCAGACGACATGTCGATGATTCAAGCTTGTGAAACGTGTGCATATGGTAAACAAGCACGATTACCATTTAAATCAAGCAAAAGCCGTAGCCGTGAAAATAAACTGGATCTGATTCACTCAGATTTATGTGGGCCGATGGAAAACAAATCAATCGGTGGTGTCAGGTATTTTTTGACTTTCATTGACGATTTTAGCAGAAAATGTTTTGTTTATTTTCTGAAGTCTAAAAAGGAAGTTTTTACAACATTCCTCGAATTTAAAACTTGAGTTGAAAATCAAAGTGAAAGAAAAATTAAAATTTTACGCACTGATAATGGCACCGAATATTGTTCACGTGAATTCATCAATTTCTACAAGCAAAATGGTATTGAACATCAATTGACGAATGTTTACACGCCACATCAAAATGGTACAGCCGAAAGAATGAACAGAACGATTGTCGAGCGGTCTAAATGCATGTTAATTGATGCGAATTTAAGTGTCACTTACTGGGCTGAAGCCGTCAACATGGCTGTTTATAATAAACAGGTCAGTATCATCGTTGATGATTGATAAAACTCCGGAAGAAGTATGGAGTGGCTCTAAAGTTGATTTAAGCGATTTGAAAACATTTGGTTCTCCAGTTATGGTGCACATACCTATAGAAAAACGTAAAAAATGGGACGCGAAGTCAACTTAAATGATATTTGTTGGTTACGATAGTGAAAAGAAAGATTTTCGGTGCATAAATAAATCAACAAGACAATTAACTGTTGGTAGCGACGTAATTTTCATGAAGTTACGGCTGAAATATATTCAAAGGGCAATAATACGAAAGACGATTTGGTTTTAGTGAGGGATAATGCAAGCGATGCTGATGACACAGATGAGCAAAATGAATCATTATTGGAAGAGGAAAAAGATACGAAAACGTCAGATGTACAGTTTATATCGAGTGATACTGATCCCAATGATCCAGATTACGACGAGTCAATAACACCACCCAGTGGAGTTCACCGTTCATCAAGAGTACCAAATCCAAGTCAGAAATATGTTGCTAAATTAACATGCAACACAATGATCAACAATCAAGCAAATGATCCCGTTTCGGTTGATCAAGCAATGTCGAGACACGAAGCAGTCGATTGGAAAATGCAATGCAAGATGAAATAAAGTCATTAATGCAAAATGAAACGTGGTCATTGGTCGAATTACCGTCAGGTAGAAAGGCCATTAAATCAAAATAGGTATTTAAAACGAAAACAGATGCCAATGGTAATATTGTAAACACAAAGCGAGATTAGTTGCCAAGGGTTGTTCTCAGATTTATGGTCTGGATTATGAAGAAACATATTTACCTGTAGTAAGGTACGCATCGATTAGAGTATTGATGGCAATTGCTGTGAAACACAAGTTGAATGTTCATCAGATGGATGCTGTTACTGCCTTTCTTCAGGGTGAATTTCATGAAGAAATTTATATGCAAAAACCTGAAATGTATAATGACGGAACCAAGCGAGTGTGCAGACTAAATCGGGCAATCTACGGACTAAACAGGCTGGTAGAGAATGGAACATGAAACTCGAAGCAGCACTCAAGTCATTTGGTGCCAACTCTAACCAAAAAATTAACCGGATTCAGAAATCAAAAATGGATCCGTGTGTTTACTTCATAAAAGGTAAATATTTAATTTTGGCCATTTATGTTGATGATATACTTATTTTTTGGAAGAACAAAGCTCAATTGAAAAAAATAAAACAGGCTTTGAGTTCAGCGTTCAAGATGAAAGACATTGGACCGGCTAAAGAATGCGTTGGCATTCGTATAACTCAAGGTGATGACAATATTCAATTGGATCAATCTACGTATGCTGAGGAAATATTGAAACGTTTTGGCATGCAAGAATGCAAACCGATTTTGACACCATCGGATCCAAATCAAAAATTGTCATTAAATATGCCGATGAGTGAAATTAATGGCCAGGAGGTCAAAAATGTGCCATATCAGGAGGCTGTGGGCTCGTTGCTCTATCAGGGCACTCGTCTAAATTTGGCATTTGCTGTAAACGACGTCAGCCGATTAAATACGAATCACAGTTTGGCTCATTGGAAGGCAGTCAAAATAATTTTTCGATATTTAAAGAGCACTATCGATTACATGTTAACATTCACAAACGAAAGTAATGGTAAATTGGTTGGTTATTCAGAGGCGGAATGGGGATCCGATATTGACAAACTACGATCGTGCACAGTGTATGTATTCAAGCTGTGCAATGGGGCAATAACGTGGAGTAGAAAAAAAAACAACCAACGGTTGCCTTATCAAGCACAGAGGCCGAATATATGGCATTGGCTTCGACGGTCCAGGAAGTAATTTGGTTAAAACAATTTTGTTCAGAGTTCGATGATGACTTCAATACTGCGACAACGATTTTCTGTGACAATCAGAGAGCAATTAAATTAGCTGAATCAGATGGGTTCAGACAACGTTCTAAACATATCTATCATTTTTGAAGTTTGATTTTAGACAATAAACTTATTGCAGTTCGATAGAAATAGACAAAACCACAAATACGTGTTTTCTTCATTTCAAAATTTTCTCATGGAACGTATTCTCACTGTATAGAGATCGAGCTGCACAGCAGCTAGCCGATAACCTGTCCAAATATAATGCTGACATAACAGCAATTCAGGAGATGCGATGGACGGGGAATGGTGTCTTACAAAAATCAGAATATGACATATACTACAGCTGTCATGCGAGATATCATGCGCTCGGGGTGGGGTTTCTAGTCAGCAAAAGAATGAAACCCACCGTTATCGGCTTTAAAGCAGTAAGTAAACGGCTATGCACCATTCGCTTGCGGGGCAGATTTAAAAATATAAGCCTCATAAACGTTCACGCACCTACAGAGGATTCCCCAGATGATGCACAAGAAGAATTCTTAGAATCAGTCGAACGGGAACTCCATGCCTGATCTTAGTATGATGTAAAAATCATTCTGGGGGATATGAATGCCAAAATAGGTAGGGAGCCAGTATTCAGGCAGTACATTGGCACCCATAGCTTACACGAGAACACTAATGACAATGGACAACGAGTCATAGAGATGGCAGCAAGCAATAATTTGGTCGTTTCGAGTACAAAGTTTGCGCGTAGAAATATCCACCAAGCCACCTGTTCAGTTGTCTCCCAAACGCCGCTGTGCACGGTCGTGCTGCTCTCCAGCACACGCGAAGTAAAAAAAACAACACCGTCGTGTGTTGTGTTTGCGCAAAAAAAAAACCAATTTTAAGTTCTTGAAAAACAATTAACGGTTCGCGTGATCGGCGGCGATCAACAAGTGCAAAGTGCCGTGTGTGTGTGCGTGTGCCCCATCCTCAACAGCGCAGCTTAAGAACTTGGTGAAACACAGCTGTCGTATGTTTTTCATGCGGCAGTTTGTTTATGATCTAATTCTTTAGCAATTAGAAAAACGGATTGTGAGTGTTTGTTTCTTCTGGAGAATTGACACATTTTGTCGTGAAGGCATAACACTGGCGACAATTTGTGTTAATAATCCATTAGAGACATACTCTTCTCAATTCGGTTAAAAGAAGCGGTAAGTTTTGTCTTATGTGTTTGTTTTTGTTGTTATGTGTGATTTCAGATTTGATCTCAGCAACATACGTTGGCTGAGAACGAATTCTTTCGCTGTGTTTACTTATGTACATGTCCTCATGGCACTGAGCGAAACTTAGGTATTTGATAATTCTGATAGCTCGGAATTCAATCTGCCTGGGTATAACTTGGTGCCATTATTTTTCCCTCGACGCGGACTCGCTATCTATGTCCGAAGTGCTGTTGCGTTTCAGCTTTTGCCTCAATTTAGCCAAAGTTCCAATCCGGAATTCAATTTCATTTGGCTCAAAGTAAAAGTAAAAGAGCGTAACATCTACTACTGTTTCCTTTACAGAAGCCTCCACTTAGACAGTGTTTTAACTCAGAGCGAGTTTGATGCACTGTCTGATTTAATCCTAAGAATTGACACAAAACATCGTAAAAATGAAATCATTATTGCGGGCGATTTCAATGTACACAATTCTGGGTGGCTTCGCCAGTCTGGCCAGACAACACCCGAAGGAAGGTGTGTTGAGTTATTCGCTGAGTTTAATAACCTTACTAAGCTTGTAAATGAGCCTACACGAATACCTGGCATTGCAAATCATTCCGCTTGACTTGTTCCTTACCTCTCGTCTTGATAAATACTCTATCAAGTTGGAAAACAGCCTTTGTTCAGCCCATACCGAAAAAAGGCGAGCCGTCGTCTCCTTCCTCGTACCGACCCATAGCACTTACATCCATCCAATGTCATGGAAACGCTGATCAATTTTTAGCTCAAGAAAAATCTTGAAACCAACGGAATTCTTAGTGACCGGCAGTATGGATTTCGTGGGCAACGTTCTACTGGTGATTTGATGGTATATCTCACCAAACAGTGGAACCGGTCTTTCCATCAATTTGGAGAAAGCAAAGCTGTTGCACTCGACATTTCTTAGGCATTTGACAGAGTTTGGCATCAATCTCTTTTGTCCAAAATGCGTGCTTATGGAGCTGATGATAACCTAATTTACTGGATCAGAATCTATCGTTTGGACCGCTCAATTCAAGTTGTATTGGATGGTTTCAAGTCTAAAGTTCATTACTTAAATGCTGGCGTTCCCCAGGGCTCTGTTTTGTCCCCGACACTCTTCCTCATTTTTATTAATGATCTCTTATCTGTGTCTACAACAAAGACATATATAACATAACTCACCTTATGCACTGCAACATATCTTTCGAACCACCTTATCAAAAAAGGTCCATCACCCAGTGCATGAATTGCCAAAAATACGGTCACACAAAGAACTTTTGCTCACTCGAACCAACCTGTGTGAAGTGCGCCGGAAAACACAGGACGACTGAATGTACTTTATCTCCGGATTGCAATAACTTAAAATGCGCACTCTGCTGGAAACCACACACCGCAAACTATAAGGGTTGCGAAGTATATAAAGCTCTAAAGGTACAAAGATATCCGGAACTAAGGAAAAAAACGCTCGATGAGCAGACCTCAGAAGTTAAAAACCCTGACAAAACCAAAACTGTCTCCAGCATGGTCCAACCTTCGACAACATATGCTAAGGCAATTAAAAGCCATACAATTCCTGCTGTAAAAAATAATACTCCCACTACAAACAGAAGTCAGGAACCCAGGAACAATACTCCTCCCACAAACAATAAACAGGAAAACTCAACAAAACCCACAGATGACCTATCCGAAATCAAAGAAACGATGATACAACTAATATCACAGATCTCTAATATGATGAACATACTAACATTATTAATGACTAAAATAAATAATGGACAGTAATTTAAACCTTAAAATCGTCATATGGAATTCAAACGGACTAATCCAACATGCTTTAGAAGTAAAACAATTTATTTATTTAATTTCAAAAACTCACTTCACAAGCAAGAGTTTTCTAAAAATTCCCAGCTTTAAAATCTTCAGCTTGGATGAGCACATTAACTTAAATCAACTAACAATAAAAACTTGCCTTGACCTTTCCTCAGACCACTCATGTCTCAATGCCACCCTTGACTAACCACAAGACCGACTGGGATGCATATCGACAACTTGTTGACGAAAATATTGAACTAACGATTCCGCTAACAACCAATCAAGACCTTGAGAGTGCAATAATTCAATTAAACGATACTCTTTCCTCTGCCGTACTAAAATCAACGCTAGAGTTAAAACAACGAAATACTGCTACTTTCACATCAAAAAAAATAAGACTAAAAATCAAAGAAAAGCGAAAATTTAGGAAAATTTAGCACACTACTAGATCACCGCTTGACAAAGCAAACTACAACAAATCGACGAAAGAACTAAAGGCTATCATCGAAGAGGACAACAACAGTCGTATAAACAAATACTTGTCAAATCTCACACCAACGCACACAACCAACTTCTCTCTGTGGAAATTAAACAAACGTCTTAAGAACAGAACTACCCATCAACCACCTATCAAAAACATTGACGACACCTGGTCCATGGACAAAGCGAAAACTCTAGCTGACTACTTTAAAACAACATTCACCAATGCAATTAATGGTCAGAATATCTCATTTACACAAAATAACACAACTACAAACACAAGAATTAAGCGAGTATCCACCAAAGAAATAAAAGATCACTTTAAACATAAACTAAATATAAATAAATCTGCCGGGTATGACATGGTAAATGGGAAACTATTAAAATATTTACCTGACAATGCCATTATTTACCTTAGAAATATCTTTAACGCTGTTATACGTCAAAATTACTATCCTAATGTCTGAAAGGTATCCAAAATCATAGCCATTCCTAAACCCGGTAAAGATCCTACACAACTTCTTCATATATACCAATTATATAAAAGATATTCGAAAAGATGATACTTGACCGTATTGACAAAGTAGTAAGACAACAAAATCTTATCCCAGACCACCAATTTGGTTTTCGACAAAAACACTCGACTATCGCGTAACCAATAGAATATTGAATGACTTTGACGAGGAAAAATATTGTGTGTCAGTTTATTTAGACGTTGCAAAGGCCTTCGATAGTGTCTGGCATAAAGTACTACTATTCAAATTAAACAATATGCTTCCAGACTACTATGAACTAATTAAAAGCTATTTGAACGATAGACACTTCTACGTGCAATACAACGATGAGTGCGCCGATTTACGCCAAATAGATGCAGTTGTACCCCAAGGAAGTGTTTTAGGACCTACGCTCTATCTTCTTTATACAGCGGACATACCGACTCCAATCAACTCCATGCTAGCTACATTTGCAGATGACACTGTAATCCTATCCTCTTCGCTCATGCGAGCTAGGTGTCCTGCCCACCGGAGCCTACCGAGCTTAATTTTATTCACAATGTCGACATCGCGGTAACGCTCGTAGATCTCATCATTATAGAGTATCCGGAATCGTCCTTCCTCACATACGGGGCCAACAATTCTCTGTAAGACTTTTCTCTCGAACGCGGCTAAGAGGTCAGAATGGTTTTTGCTTAACACCCAAGTCTCGGATCCATATGTAAGTACTGGTATGACCATTTTCTTATATATCAGTAGCTTGGATGTTATGGTTAAGTTCCTGGATTTGAAGAGTCTTGACAGACTATAGTAGGTTTTGTTGACTTTAGCAACCGTGCGCGTATTTCTGGATCCATGCTGTTATCGGCTGCTATAGTTGACCCGAGATAGTTAAAGGATTGCACTACTTCAAATTCGCGCTCCACTATTTAAATTGAGGGACCAATGTTGGATCTTCTACTCGCAGACGTGGCCACCATGTACTTTGTTTTGCTCTCATTTATGTGCGGCCCAGATTTCGTGCCGCCTGCTCTATCTGGATGAAAGCTTCCTGTACAGCTCTTGGGTTTCTACCACCGATGTCAATATCGTCTGCGTAAGCCAGTATCTGAATGGACTTATAGGGGATTGTTCCTCTCGCCGTTACGTCAGAGTTTCGTATCACTTTCTCCAACGCCAGGTTGAAGAGGACGCAGGCCAGTCCATCCCCTTGTCGGAGCCCGTTATAGATGTTGAATGGGCTTGATAGTGATCCGGATATTTTTACTTGGCTTATAACATTGGTCATGGTCAACCTACATAGTCATGTCAGTTTATTTGGGATGCCGAATTCTCTTATGGCTTGATAAAGTTCTACTCTGGCTATGCTATCATAGGCAGCTTTAAAGTATATAAAAAGATGATGTAGTGAGTTTTGAAACTCGTAGACATTTTTCCATCACCTGCCTTAGGGTGTAAATCTGATCAGTTATTGATATGCCTGGGATGAAGCCACACGGGTATGGACCAATGATGACTTTAGCGTGGGGGCTATCCTGTATTGAAGGATAGAGGAAAAAATCTTATACGCGGTACTCAACAACGTTATACAACGATAATTGCTGCATTTTGTGATATCTCCATTCTTATGTATGGGGCACAGGATGCCTCTTCGCCAGTCTTCTGGCATAGCTTCTTCTTCCCATACTTGATATAGGGCCTCCTATTTTTATCGGTTCCGCTGGGATCCCATCCCGATCCCGATTTATCGCTCTGCTAACTTCGTCTTGGTGGCGGCAGTACAGTATGATCTTCGGTCATTGGTGGAGCCTCCAATTCCTCAGTTAGCTGGCCATTTAGCAATTCATGAAAGTGCTCTTCCCATCGCTCTAAGATGACTTTAAGATCGGCGATCAGATTACCCTCTTTGTCCTTGCAGTATGTGCATCGCGGTGTATATTGCGTCATACCGCGGACTCTTTGGTAGAACTTCCGCGCCTGGTGCGGTCCTTGCTCTATGTACTATATTTACCGTGGCCAAAAATGCTGCGAAATGTTTAGGTTTTCTAGCCCGGTGCAAGAAATATTTCACTCGCTCTGATCTGGCTACTATATACAAGGCTTTTGTTCGCCCTAAACTTGAGTTCAATTGTCATATCTGGTCTGGTGCGCCTTAACCTACTTTGCATCAGCTAGATAGAATTCAAACCCGCGCGATAAAACTTATCGGTGACACAAATATAGCGAATATAGTGACACTGTTTCATCGCTTCTTCTATCAGCGGTGCTCAAGAGAAATAGCCAGCTGCATGCCACCTCTCCTTGAATTCAACCGCAATACTCGTGGCGCTCTAAATGCTCATCAGTTTACCCTCACGCCCATCTTCAGACGTACAGTTAAGTTTAGGGATACGTTCTTCAGCCGTTAACACGTCTGTAGAATGCTCTGCCAAGATCTGTCCTCCCACCTCACTATGATCCACAGGCATTCAGGAGCTAATTAAAACAGGAGACCACGCAATACACCAAACAATTCACGAACTAATAGTGCAAGTATGGGAGGAAGAAGCGATGCCAGAAGACAGGCGAAGAGGAATCCTGTGCCCCTCCATACATAAGCAAGGAGATATCACAACATGCAGCAATTATCGTGCTATAACGTTGTTGTGTACCGCGTATAAGCTTTTCTCCTCTATCCTTCAAGACAGGATAGCCCCATACGCTAAAGGGATCATAGGTCCATACCATTGTGGCTTCATCCGAGGCAAATCAACAACTGATCAGATGTACACTTAGGCAGGTGATGGAAAAATGTCTAAGAGTTTCAAAACTCACTACACCATCTTTTTATAGACTTCAAAGCCGTCTATGATAGCATAGCCAGAGTAGAACTTTATAAAGCCATGAGAGAATTCGGCATCCCAAACAAGTTGACACGACTTTGTAAGTTGACCATGATCAACGTTATAAGCCAAGTAAAAATATCCGGATCACTATCAAGCCCATTCAACATCCGACAACGGATGGACTGGCCTGCGTCCTCTTCAACCTGGCGTTGAAGAAAGTAATCCGAGACCCTGACGTAACGGTGAGAGGAACAATCCTCTATAAGTTCATTCAGATACTGGCTTATGCAGACGATATTGACATCGTTGGTAGAAACCGAAGAGCTGTACAGGAACCTTTCATCCAGATCGAGCAAGCGGCACGAAATCTGGGGCTGCACATAAATGATTGCAAAACAAAGTACATGGTGGCCACGTATGCGAGTAGAAGATCCAACATTGGTCCCTCAATTCCAATAGTGGATCGCGAATTTGAAGTAGTGAAATCCTTTAACTATCTCGGGTCAACTGTAGTTGCTTAAAGCCAACAAAGCCAACTATAGTCTGCCAAGACTCTTCAAATCCAGGTATTTAACCATAACATCCAAGCTGCTGGTATATAAGACAATGGTCATACCAGTACTTACATATGGATCCGAGACTTGGATCTGAGCAAGCATTCTGACCTCTTAGCCGCGTTCGAGAGAAAAGTCTTACGGAGAATTTTTGGCCCCGTATGTGAGGAAGGACGATTCCGGAGACTTTATAATGATGATGTCTACGACCATTACCGCGATGTCGACATCGTGAAGAAAATTAGGCTCGGTAGGCTGCGGTGGGCAGGACACCTAGCTCGCATGAGCGAAGATCATCCTGCTCAGAAAGTCCTTTGCGGTAGGATTTATGGAACACGACAGCGAGGCCGGCCAAGCCTACGCTGAAAGGATGGTGTAGACCAGGACGCTCAGAGTTTAGGGATTCCAAATTGGAGACATCGGCTCGAAATCGGGAGCGGTGCGGGAGGCCAGGGCCGAACACCGGTTGTAGAGCCAAATATTATGATGACTATAAACATAAGGAAGCATTAGGAATTAATATAATCAATAGAATAGACAACTTTAGGAATAAGTACTATGATCAAATACAAGAATAATAAAAATGAAATTACTTTAAAAATACCCCAGTAATTAAGAAATATTATTAATACTAAGCAAAACCATTTATTAATACAAAATAAAAATCAAATTACTTTTAAAATACCCTAGTAATTAAGATATATTATTAATACTAAGCAAAACCATTTATTAATACAAAATAAAAATCAAATTACTTTAAAAATACCCTAGTAATTAAGATATATTATTAATACTAAGCAAAACCATTTATTAGTACAAAATAAAGATTGTTACTTCTAATGAAAATAATGTAATGAGTTAATAACAACTAAATTTATCCAACTCAAAAATTTGTTATTCAAGAATCCTACAACGCAATGTACATACGTACATACATACATTATGCTGATAAAGCGATATTACGGAAAATAGGAACATTGATGAGTAGGCATTCCAGAGTCAGAGTAGCAGACAAGAAAATTTACTGAATAAAATCACTTTCACGTCTAACCTTGAACTAAAAACATTGCGTTTTTTTTTCTAAAGTCTTCAAACCAATTCGGTATTCTGACGCCCTAGAAGAGTTTCGGCGTCGAGTCAGATATCGAATCTGGGAAAACAAAGCAAAGTTGTTTAACAAAAAAAATAAGGCAACTTTATAGTGTACATCAAAAACAAATTTTCTACCGAGAAATATATACCCGCGGGAGTCCCTCAAGGATCTGTACTGGGAACTCTTTTATACAATGTATACAAGTCAGATATACCAGTTTTGCCGAACTGTGAATACGCCATTTACGCTGGCGATACGGGAGTTTACACGTCTCACGAGCTTGGTTTCACTATTAAGCCAAACTTCAAAATGCTTTTGGAGTACTTTAATCGTTCGAAGAAAAAGGTGAATACAAGAAGAAGAAAACCCTGTTTTCTACCTACCAATGAGTCCGCTGCTGGTGAGGAAGTGGATTAGCAAAATACCTAGGTATTTATCTTGATAAAAAACACGAAAAATACATTTCGAAAACCATTAAAAAATCAAATCTGGCGATCAAAATGCTCTACGCCTTAATAAATCGAAAGTCAATGTTAAGCACAGAAAATAAAATAAAAATCTGTAAGACCATTTTCCAAGCAATTCACCTATCTATATGGCGCCGCTGTTTGGGGTAATTGTGCTATGACACATAAGAAAAAATTACAAATGCATCCCGCCCATTCTCCAACCCATCCGTAATACCCGTGCCTCAACTCGAGCTCACGGGTCCTCCATTAAGCCTATTTTCAAACATACTAACCAATTCAGAGATCCTTCTTTAGCCGCACGATAGTTATGTGGAATGGATTGCCTGATTCTGTGTTTCCGCTTTTGTATGATCTGCAGTCGTTTAAGACACGCGTGCATAGACATCTCATCTTTTCCTCTCCCTAATTTCCTAACGACCACGCTGTTCTAAGCATTATAACCCCTTTAGCGTGTGTGGAATTTAATACATATCTCAAAAGATGACGACAATAAAGCATTCATTTTTAACGAGCTGCCAAATGTCAGAGAACCAACTTATAAATAGTCTTGTTCTTTAATGCTAACTTGTTGAAATTGTAATGTTTTTTTATAAACTTATTATTACAAAAACGTATTTACTTGTTAGTTTTTTTTGTCTAGTCATTACCATCCATGGAAATGTATGTTTTATTTATAGCTTTCCATTTAAGACAATAAATGTTATATTATAAGTATTTTCACAAAATATAATTTATCAAATCTCTGTAAATTGAGCGGTATAACTATTGTAACATTTTTTGATATTTATAAATAAAGAATGAATTGAATTTGAATTAAATTATTACGTTCGTTCTTAATCGCGTTCACTATCGAAGTAGACTGACACATCGCTCTGTTTATTGCATGCTGCACGATGTTTCGACAGTTTAGGTTTGTTTATTTTTTTGCTGTTTTTGCCACAATATCTTCACTCCAACGCCACCTACCGAGTCAAGAAAAAATAAACTTATCGAAGTACCAAGCGAACATATGGTATAGGTATGGCTTTGATACATCCAGTGGTTTAGGTGTGAACACGTATTTTATGCCGTATGACATGTCGATTCCAGCTCCAAAAAAACATACAACTTATCGGAGCACCAAACGGAATTACGACGTAAGTATGGCTTCGATACGTCTAGTGGTTTAGGCTTGGCCGTTATATAATCAAAGGGCTGTAATTTTGTCATTTAAGAATATTTTTACTAATTTTTCTTAGAGAATGTTAAAAACTTATCAATTTTTTTTAAAAACGCGTTACAGCTTTCTTTAGCCACCTTTGGCGCGGATGATAGCGTCGAGTATCTTAGCGAAGGCAATGCATGCTGCACGAACGTAACGATCTCGTCCACATGGTGTTTTCTGATGAAAATTTTTTTACAGTTCAACAGAACGTAAACAAACAAAATGATCGTGTGTGGTTAGAGCTTAGAGGGAAAGTCCAACGACAATTTGGACCACCGAATTGCTCTTCGCAAAAAGCGCCGACTTCTGTGATGGTTTGGGCATCTGTAACTGCAAATGGTTGTTCTACGCTAGTCGTTATATTTATCAGTGCGTCAAGGTGAATCAAGAAGTGTACCAGGAAAAGGTACACAACCGCTGGGCATTCCAACCGGACTCAGAACCATCACATAAAGGTCGTTTGACACAATTTTTTCACACGACCATAGACGAAAGTGATTGTTTCCTACGCTATAACCTCTCCCCGAAAGTAGGCAATATCCACTCTAGCGAGTTAACATAGAAAATACTGTTGTTATTTACTGCAGTCTCAGCAAACACACATTCCCACAGTATTAGCAGAGAAAATGTTATGGTCGTGTAAAAAACAGCGTACATTACTCGCTGAAAAGTGCTTATCGTCCACTTTCTTAGCTCGTTATGTAATATACTATTACAAAGTCACGTTCCAAATTTTGTTTCTTCAGAATAATGACCTCCATACTAACCATACTTGAATCCAATGCAGTTCTCCATATGGTACATATCGATACTATCGATGTTTAACGTACCCTAGTTAGCGGGAAATTCCAACGACAATTTGGACTAGCGAGTTGCTCTTCGCAAACAAGCGCCGGTTTCTGTGATGGTTTGGGCATCTGTAACTGCAAATGGTCGTTCTCCGATAGTCTTTATATTTATCAGTGCGTCAAGGTGAATCAAGAAGTGTACCGGGAAAAGGTATTAAAAGATGCGTTGCTTGGGCATAAAAAAAATTCGGTAACAACCGCTGGATATTCCAACCGGACTCAGCACCATCACATAAAGGTCGTTTAAAACAATTTTTTCACACGACCATAGACGAAAGTGACTGTTTCCTACGCTATAACCTACCTCCGAAAGTAGGCAATATCCACTCTAGCGTGTTAACATAGAAAATACTTTATTTACTGCAGCACAGCAAACACACATTCCCACAGTAGTAGCAGAGAAAATGTTTTGGTCGTGCAAAAAATAGCGTAATAGAGCTTAGAGGGAAAGTCCAACGACGATTTGGACCAGCGAGTTGCTCTCCGCAAACAAGCGCCATAATGATTCTTGGTTGACATATTCGAATGGTAGAGATCGATCAGGTGAATCCGCTGAACTATTTTTAGATATCAATCTTCTAACCCAACTCGTCGATAAGCCAACTAGATATCCCGATGCAACTGGTCAATCACCTCACCTATTAGATTTATTTCTAACTTCTATGCCAGATAAATATTCAATTGATTAATCAGCTCCATTAGGTCTTTCCGACCACGCTCTGGTATTAGCCAAATTTTCAATAACTCCAGCCCTTGTAGAGCCTACTCGAAAAAGGTTACTCTGGCACTTTAAAAATGCTAACTGGGAGCTCCTGAATAAATTTTATAGCTCATTTGATTGGTCAACCTGCTTTTCCAACAATAATGCTGATGAAGCATCTCAACTGATCACGTCAACCATTCTTCTAGGAATGAAAAATTTCATTCCTTCCTCCTTTAAGAAAAGTAAAATTCGTAAGAATAAGTGGCTTAATGATAACTGCAGGTCAGCAGTCACGAGTAAAAAACAGCCTATTTGGACTATGTTAATTGCCCATCCGTAGAAAACCTTGTTAAGTTTAGAATAGCCAGAAACAGAGTTAACGCTATAATTAACAGGTCCAAAATAATAAATGACCAAAAGATTCGAGATAGCATGCGGAAAATTTTAGATTCAGATTCAAACGGTAGAAGCTTTTGGTCGTTGACAGCCATGGTTAAAAGAAACTTTACAGAAGACTTCTTCTATTCCTTCTTTATTCCATAATGGTATTTTTTATAAAACTGATATTCAGAAAGCCAATCTCTTAGCTTCGCATTTTGCTTCTGCGTCAACCCTTCCATTATCTAACCAAAGTCCACCATTTCTTTCGAATGTAGGCTCAGGTTTGTCTACAATATATTTCCGTCGACGGGTTGTTTCCAAAATTCTTAAAGAACTTGACCCAAATAAAGCAACTGGACCCGACGGTATTCCACCATTATTATTGAAAAGATGTCATCATACTTTGTCAAAAACGCGCAGCAAATTGTTTTATATCTCAATGAAGAAAGGTATTTTCCGTCAATTTGGAAAATAGCTAATATTCAACCCGTCCCGAAAAAAGGGGATAAATCTGCACCTACTAACTACCGCCCTATTGCTCTGTTGTCGGTTTTATCAAAGGTAATGGATTCTATTATAAATTTCAAACTAATGAGCTATCTGGATTCGAATGTTCTTTTATCCGATGTACAGTATGGATTTCAAAAAAATCGATCTTCAGGTGAACTAATGACGTGCATGACTCATTGTTGGGAGCGAAGCATTGAAAATATAGGCGAATCAAGCGTTGTGTCCTTGGATATTTCTAAGGCTTTTGATAGAGTATGGCATATTTGTCTTATTAATAAGATTCGTGCGCTCAACTTACACACCTCTCTCATTACATGGATTGAGGATTATTTATGGAACCGCAAATTAAAAGTTGTATTGAATGGATTTTCCTCATCTTCGCATGGGATCAATGCTGGCGTTCCTCAAAGGTCATCCTTATCGCCTACACTATTCTTAATATATATCAATGACCTGTTGTCTTCTACAACCTGTGATATCCACTCATTTGCTGATGATACGAAGTAATCGGCTTCCATGGAGTTTGTTAGTCAAAAAGAATGCAATTCTCGCTTGATTGGTTCGCGTGAATTAATGAATTCGACAATTCTGTCGAACATTCAAGTCATTCTTGATTGGGGCAGATCCAATAGGGTTGAATTTAACCCAAATAAATTCCAGGCTTGTCTTTTTTCTCAAAAGGCAATTCAACATTACGTTCCACCAGTAATTAATGGTGCCACTATTGCAAGATCAGTTTCACTTAAGATGTTAGGTTTGAACAGTAGAGGCCATTTGATGATTTTAATAATTAATTTTTTATAAAAGAAAAAAAACTGATTGTCTTATTTATTTTATTTAGAAAATTTGTAATATTTTCTTGGTCAAGGTTTTTTTGTAGTTTTCCCTGACCATGATTCATTGATAAATGTATTTGGACTCACGTCGTTTTAGTTTCGCATTGCTTTTTCAATGAATCAGAGGTAATTCTGAGAAAATAAATTGAAACCGGCTACAAACGTGAGGATTGTGATATGTTGTAATTCTTATTCCTTCGAATTTTAATTTTTTTAATTTTTAATTTTAATAAAGGGCATAGCCCAACTTATTGTCGTGACGCAAGTCTTTCAGGGACTTATCCCTGAAACTATTACAAAGTCACGTTCCAAATTTTGTTTCTTCGGAACAATGACCTCCATACTAACCATACTTGAATCCGATGCAGTTCTCCATATGGTACATTTTTGAGGCTAAAGGTGTATGTATGAATGTGTGGACGCATTGAAGACAACACACAAAAACACGTATGCTGATGAGCCTACAAACCAGAACCAATTCATACAATTAAATGATGAAACATAAGACTAAGCATTTTTCAACTTAATTGTTCTAATAGTAAAACATACTATTATCTAAGCATTGTTCTAATAGTAAAACATATTATTTTCTGTTACCTGTACCTGCAGACATAACACAGAATTCATCATCACCCATATCCCAAGCATCTTTGACTGACAATTGGTAATCCTTAAATGTTGAGAGCCCTGACTTGCCTGCGAAAGGCTTAACTGGATTGTTTTCAAGAATTAATTGCCTCTTTGGGCTAGGTCGTCCAGGAACGATGCGATCACTATTTTTCCAAAAGGTTTTTGCGTTATCACTGTCCATGTCTAAAACTGATCTAAAATATAAAACACTATCGTCTGAACACAAACTTAAATGTCATTTATATTGATTATGCAAAAATACCATATTTATAAAACAATTCTGCAATTCTAAAAATAGTGCATAACTCATCGATTACATCGGAAGGTGGAATCAGAAAACTTATCTCATTCTTAATTGTAAAACATTTTTAATAATTTCAATTTAGGTTTCAGAAAATATTTATGTACTACATCTGCATTTTATTGCCGAGCGAGTTCAGAATCCGAATGTCAAAACCAGCTAAAACCAGCCAAACAGCAGGTTTTCACAATTCCAAAGAAGGAATTCGACATGCAATTGTTGTTGTTGATGTGACGCCTGACGCGTTCAATCTACAGTATTCTTAATTGCTTATGCTAGCGCTAGGCCTTTCGCTTTCACCTATCGTCAAGCAAATAATCTTTTACGGTTTTTTATTGGACATATAAACCAAATTAACTGTAAAAAAATGTTTTGGGGGTGTTTTTTTGTCGGTCGGTCGGAGTATTCGGAGAAATAAATTAACTGTCAAAATTTAGATCTGAGTTTTTTTTTTCATTCTCCGAGAAAAATTTTTTATTCTGAGTCGTTTTTTTTCACGCTCCGATAATTTTCATATATGATATTTTTACTCTGAAAAAATATGCAGATATTTTATTGACAGCTGTAGTTGTTTGTTGGTAAACAAGACATGTCGGTTACTGTGGAGCAGTCAGGTGAGAAATAAAACTTTAATTGTAGAAAATATTATTAATTTATTAAATCTTTTCTGTTTTTAGATGAACGTCACTTTAAATGCTTTTAAGCGCAAAAAAGGATAATTATAGGAGTGTTTTTTGAAACCTAGCTAGCCAGTCGAGTCAAATTTCACACGTAAAACAAATACAATAACCGGCCGGCAACAACTCTTGATTTTATCCCCAGCCAAAAGCAACTGGCTAGGAATATTACGATATCTCATAGCCAGGTGGCGCTGAAAGCAATTTTTTTATTTTTAGACGTTGGTAACTGTGAAATTATTCTGTTCTCTTGACTTTTGACGGTAGTCTGTTCTACGAAATGGAAGACCAAGGAAAAAGGTAAATATTTTGTTTACGAATGCTTAAAGTAAAATAACTAAATTTATATCACAGTTGCAAGAAAAATTGGAGCAAAAAAGAAACTGAGGCCTTCCTCGAATTCTATAGCGCACGGAAGGAAGAATTCGTGTACCACCGGCGTAAGAGATACGCTTATGAACATGTAATAGAAGACATGATTTCGGCCGGGTTTGCTGTACGTGATTTAAATATTTTTTGTAATGTAAAATTCATAAATTCTTTAATAATATTACATTACAGGATTCCAGCACAACCATCGCGCATCTGGAGGTTAAAATTCAGACGCTGCTAAGAGCCTACAAAGCCGCGAGTGACAACGTGAAGCGGACAGGGTCAGCCCCCCTATGTAGCTCCTTTTATGTGCCAAATGGACGAAATATTTGGCAGTGTTGATTTTCCTTAAATACAGTCGGAGGATTCTGCCATTTAACGTTGTTTATTTCTAAGAAACAAATTACAATATTAATGATTACAAGATGATTAATTGCAACACCGATTTTAAAACAACTTACCGCAGTGTTACCTCCTCCGGCTGGCGAATGTCTGGGAAATGGCCGATTTTAAATTTAGGTTATTCGCAATAGGCTAGCACATGACAAACGTCAGAAGCGCAGGAAGTAACACTGCGTTTACATGGGTCGTTATTTACGCGTTGTTTACACGTTGCCTGGTTGACTATGCAGGCGTTCTGCAACACCCCCACCCCCGTGGATCGACACCGATTCACCATTCTCCAGGTCCAGAACGGCTAGCTTGACGTGGGACGTTGCATCACTCCTTTAGACGTGCGGACATCAGCTCTTCGAACTTCTCCATCGGCTCCTGGGTAGGTTCTCTCAACCCGACCACGACACCACTCAGTTCTCGGAATGTTTGCATCACAAATAAACACCAAGTCTTCTTCCATTATTGGCTTCGACCTCTGGCACCATTTTGCGCGGCGCGTTAAAGTCGGTAGATATTCAGCAACCCATCGTTTCCAAAAACGATCTCTTAGTTGACGGGCGACGCGCCACTGTTTTCTAAGGGTGTATATCTTCTCCGGGTTTTCGAGTGAACTTGGCGTGTGCGCTGTGTTCATAGAGCCTAGCAAGAAGTGATTCGGCGTAAGTGGTTCTTCTTGATCGATGTCTATTGGCAAGTGTGTGAGTGGGCGAGAGTTAACTACGTTTTCGGCTTCAATGATAAGGCTTTGTAGCGTGAACTCACGAGGGGATACTTCTTTGAGAGTGTGTTGTAACACTCGCTTCACACACTGCACCATTCGTTCCCAAACGCCTCCTTCAGATTGGTTGGCTGGACAGTTGAACACCCATTCTACTCCTTTTGAAGATAGTTCTCCTTGCACACGCTGGCAGTCAAATACTTCTGAGAATCGCATAGCTTCCCGATTGGCTCCCACGAAATTCGTCCCATTGTCCGAGCGAATTCTGACTGGGACTCCACGGCGATTAATAAAGTTGCGGATCGCTAGAATGCATGCGTCCGTTGATAGATCGTAGACTACTTCTAGGTGTATAGCGCGCACAACGAGACAAGTAAATAGTGCTACCCATCTCTTTTCGGTGCGACGTCCAATTGTTACTGTCAATGGGCCGAAATAATCGAGTCCTGTGTACGTGAACGGCCTCACGAAAGGCGTAAGTCGATCCTCTGGTAACGGACCCATGATGGGCGTAATCGGCATGGTTTTCTTCATTTTGCACACATAACAATTGGAGACGACTTTGCGCATAATTTGGCGTAGTCGCGGAACCCAGTACTTCCGACGAATCTCACATATCGTTGCTTCGGTATTCTGATGTTTCATCCTTATGTGCTGATGTTTCAACATTAGTGACGTAAATTCATGGACAGGCGGCAATATAATGGGGCGTTTCGTGGCATATGGTAGCCAGCTGGCTGCATCAACTCGACCATAGACACGGAGAATGCCATGACTATCAATGTACGGTGAAAGTTTGAACAGAACGCTGCTTTTGGTTATTGCTTGGTTACACCCAATCTGTTTCAGTTCAGCAGAGAATGCTTCAGCCTGAATTAGGCGACACAATAATTCCTCCGCTGATTCAAGCTCTAAAGCTGTTAGACCGTAATCTTCGTGGCGACGCGGCTGTTTACGACATCGGTTCACAAAACGAATCACCCAAGACATGGTTCTTAATAGTCTGGGAAAGGAAGAGAAACGATTAAAATCAATTATTTGAGTACTCACGGCAATCAGCGAGTATTTTGGACGGAGTTCTTCTTCGTTGTCTACATCATCTTCAGCGGCAGCTGTAGTCTTAATGGGCCAACTATCTTCTCCTTTGAGCAAGAATTCCGGACCTCTTAACCAACGTGAATTGGGACTAAAGTTGACAGTGTTGCTTGACCGAGTAGCTTCGTCGGCGACATTCTCGATGGTTTGCAACCATTTCCAATTAGACGGTTCGGTGGTTGATAGAATTTCTGCAATTCTATGTGCTACAAATGGTTTATACCGACGGTGCTCACTTCTAATCCAGTTAATCACAGTGGTTGAGTCACTCCAAAGAACACTGCGATTGACACTAATGGAGTGTTCTTCTATTATAGTTTTCATCAGTCGTGTTCCCAGAACGGCTGCCTGAAGCTCCAGACGTGGAATAGTTAATGGCTTCAGTGGAGCGCATCTGGTTTTGGCACATACGAGAGCTATTTCCACCTCCTGTTCAACATTCGTGACTCTCCAGTATGCTACTGCAGCAAAGGCGTCCTCACTTGCGTCTACGAACACATGAAGCTGTAGCTCTTCTGGTTGTCCATTTCGAAAATAAAAACGTGGAACATTAAACATGACTACGATTGGCAGCTGTTGGCGCCAACTGTCCCATGGCGTGAGAATTTCATTTGGCAATGGCCTGTCCCATTGGATACGACGTCTCCAAACTTCGCGCATAAGTAGTTTGGCGGTAATAGTAAAGTGACTAAGGAAGCCCAACGGGTCGAATACTGACATTACGATGCTTAGAAGTTCTCTTTTGGTCGGACATCTCGTTCCGTCGATAACGTCTTCTTCAACGTAATGGAATTGCAATTGATAACTGAAATTGTCACTGGATGGTTTCCAGCATATACCAAGTACTTTCTCGGTGCATAGACTGTCTCTGGCCCTTAGTGAAATAGCAGCTTCATTTCCTTCAAGAGCACTGAGGACTTCTGGTGAATTCGAAGTGAAGTTTCGTAGTTCGAATCCGGCATTTTTATGAATTTCTCGTACCCGGCTGGATACTTTAATTGCTTGCTCAGTAGATTCAAAGCTGTCTACAAAGTCGTCTACATAATGATAGTTGGTAATAGCTTTAACGGCGCGTGGATGACGATCTTGATGTTCCAAGGCATTAATAGTCTTAACATACTGTGCTGCACAGGGCGAACATGCTGCTCCAAATGTCATCACCATCATTTCGTATACATCAGGCGTTCTACTATCGTCCCCGTCACGCCACAAAAATCTTTGAGCACATCTGTCTTCTTTCTGGATTAATATTTGGTGGAACATATCCCTGATGTCTCCACACACGGCGACGGCTCCTTCACGAAAGTGAAATAGAACAGACGGTAATGGCTGATACTGTTGAGGTCCTTTCATCAGATGTGAATTGAGGGAAGTCCCATTAGCTTCGGCGGCGGCATCGAAAACGAGACGTATTTTGGCTGGTTTATTCGGATTAACCACTCCAAAATGTGGAAGATACCATGTTTTGGGCGAAGTTGTGGTAGCTTCTGCTGGCTGCAGTTTGCGGGCATAGCCTTTATTTGTGTAAGCTTTGATGATGGAACTATAGGCGGCGGCAAAGTTTCCATCTCGCTTCATTTTACGCTCGATTCCAAGTAAACGTTTCATTGCCATTGGATAGCTATCGGGTAGTTCCACGTTGTCCCTTTTCCACAATAGTCCAGTTTGGAATCTTCCATTAGTTCTTTTCGTTGTTAATCCTAGGATATCTTTAGCTCGAGAGTCGGCTTGACACTCGATTGGAGGTGATGGCCTCACGCCGAAATTTTCCGTTTCAAAATACTCGGATACCATCGAGTGTAATGCTTGATCATTTGACACAGTAGTTAGGAGACATAATGGCACCATGCTATGAAACTTTCTAGTTGGGCCGAATACTACCCAACCTAGTTCCGTGTGCGCAGCGTAAGGTCCACCTTTATTTACCCTTAGGAAATCTGATGGCAATCCAAGGTGGCAGTGATCGAGACCGATCAAAAGTTTAGGCTCAGCATTAGAGTACGGGTGCATTAATAATTTCTTGAGGCGACTTGTATCACCGCGTAGCTCCTCTTCACTTAAGCTTTGCATAGGCAACTTGAGGTTTGGCACACCATACACGTTTCGTAGCATGTGCTTTTTTTTCATGCCAATTCCACTGACGTGTAAGTCGACTACCACTGTGGACTCCTTGGCCTCTCGTCCTCCAACCCATTGGATATTTAATTGGTGCTGTTGACCTTGTAGACCAAGTTCCTTTACCAACGTGTCGTCCATCATGGTCAATGATGAGCCCTCATCTAACAGAGCATATGTGTTGATAGCTTTGTTTTGGCTGTAGAGTGTGACTGGTAAGATACGGAATAGCAGATTACTGTTTGCGACTTCTCGTACGGCCAGTATGTTTCTGCCTACACGCTTCGAAATTGCTTCCTCTTCAAAGTTTCCCGGGCAATTCTGGTTGTGTGATACATGCTCTGAGTTTGGAGTTTCATGAAGCAACCTATGATGCCTTCTCTGACACCCATTGATTTGACATAGACTCTTATTGTTGCAGTTGCGTGTAGTATGCCCTATCTTCAAACAAGTGAAGCACAGACGGAAGCGTTTTACTATTATCCATCTTTCAGGTACTGTAGCGTCAATGATCTGCTTACACTCAATTGTTTTATGTTGGCTTTGGCATATAGAGCATTTTAACTCGTACGATCTTTGCTTTCCTGTGGCATGCAACACCGGCATTCGGCGCTTTGGCTCTCTACACTCGCTATCTAGTACAGTACATATCAAATGCGCTATATCACTCAACCAGTCACTAAAATGCACAATTGTTGGATACGGGCGTATTTGTGCGGCACATCTCGCCCAATCCAGTCGCTTACTCATCGGTAGTTTAGAGACAAGCTCTTCCAGTAATGTCGGATTCGCTAGGTGCTGCTGACCGTTTACTGACTGAAGAAATACTGCCAGGTTCTTTGTTTTCGTGGCAAATGGAATGAGGCGCATCACCGCGTTTTCGTTGATCGGTGCTATTTCTCTGACTTGGTTCAGCTGGCTACGTATAAGCTGCTCTGGACGACCAAAACGAAAACGAAGTTGCTCAATTACAGCACTGACATTGTCTGGATGGATAAGTAAGGATTTTACGGTTTCTCTGGCTTCACCTGTGAGACATTTATGCAATCGCTGGTTGTTCTCTAAATTGGTATAATTGTAGGCGGCAGTTGACTCAACGTACGCAGTGAAAAATATTGGCCAATCTTCCGGGCTACCATTAAAACTTGGAAGTTCTTGAACCTTACGTGATACCATGGAGTTTCTATTATTCTCCAAGTTTATTGTAGTATCGACTGAACTAGATGGCAGCGGGTGTGGTAGTGCACCCCGTGTGGCTATACGATCATCGTAAAGTGGAACACTAGCACGGTTGTAATGCGTTTCTCCAGCGTTGTTGTTCATGCATCCGGAACTTGTCGCTGGCATAGCGGCATAAATCGATGGCATCGACGTTGCTGGTTGCCTGTGTGCGTAATTGTTGGCAATTTGTCCCGGTGGAGACGTCCGGGAGGTATTAAGCGCAATGTCCGCAGACATAACCGTTATTGGCAAAGGCATTGCGGCTGAGGTAGTGACGATCGGTAATGATGACGCTGTGTCATACATAGTAGTCGTAGGTCTGAATGCTTCATTCAACTTTAACTGCGTTTTCTCTAGTTGCTCTTGCAAGGAGGCAATCTGTTTCTGCATTGCAGCAAACATGTTCTCGCTGCATGATACGGCGACAGAGGTATCATTTGCGGGAGTACCCGCTTGTGCTGTGACGGCGAGAGGAACATGCATGGTAGCACACGTGGTGGTAGACGGCGTTGGGGCATTTATTGGCACTAAGTTAGTTAGAGTACTCACAGTTTCTGGCATCGAAACGGCACCAGGTGCGGCATCCCCGAACTCCATGTTGACTAAATTTGTTGGTTGCAAGCGTGGGCTTCTTCGCGGCGGTGTGCGTTGCATTAAATTCGATTTCACAATATGGCTGCGCATGCGAAATAAAGTTGCATTAAATTCGATTTCACGATATGGCTACGCATGCGAAATAAAGTTGCATTAAATTCGATTTCACGATATGGCTACGCATGCGAAATAAAGTTGCATTAAATTCGATTTCACGATATGGCTACGCATGCGAAATAAAGTGTTGATTTTCCTTAAATACAGTCGGAGGATTCTGCCATTTAACGTTGTTTATTTCTAAGAAACAAATTACAATATTAATGATTACAAGATGATTAATTGCAACACCGATTTTAAAACAACTTACCGCAGTGTTACCTCCTCCGGCTGGCGAATGTCTGGGAAATGGCCGATTTTAAATTTAGGTTATTCGCAATAGGCTAGCACATGACAAACGTCAGAAGCGAAGGAAGTAACACTGCGTTTACATGGGTCGTTATTTACGCGTTGTTTACACGTTGCCTGGTTGACTATGCAGGCGTTCTGCAACAGGCAGCAAACCGATTATTGCGAACCACAACACCCTTAACACTGGGGTACTTGAAGTAATAGTGGTAAGTAATGAAATCATATGCAAGTTTATAGGTTTTCTAATACATAATTTTAAGAGCAGGATCCCGAACCTATTCCCACCCCGTCTTCTACAGAGTTATGTCTGATTTTACCCACATGTGAAGCAACACGACGCTCTGGATCATTTTCATCTTCACGTGAAGTGCCCATATCACCAAGACCATCAACTTCCGGAGTTTTAGCTTCAACATCATCAGAAGGTTCAAAAGCGTTTTCCACTACAATTCTACAATTCGCGTTGCAGAATGCAGATAGTTAAAAGATCGCTGTTGCTCTGTAAGTCTCCCATTATCTTTAAATGATGGCACTAACCAGTTGGTAGCAGGATACGCTGAGTCCCAAAATGAAAGTATTTGACGGAAACAGCTGCGAATAATGTGAGTCGGTTATTCTGTATAAGGCTGATCTTCGAAGCACTCTGCTGTCGTGCAATGATCCGGGTTCACCACAACAAATGTCAATGAATTTTTTTTCTGCATCAACGACTGCTTGCAGAATTATTGTGAAGTTGTGTTTTTGGTTTTAGTAGCACTCTTTATTCAATTTTGGAGCTGCAATCGCGATGTGCGTGCAATCGATTACACCGAGAACTCCGGAAATTTTCTTTTTTGCCTCAAATTTACCGCAGTTGCTTCCACAGCATCCCCTTGAGGCCATTTAATATACTGCTTTCTGTTCTATATGAGCCAATTGCAAACGCGTTGAACAGCTATCCAGGCAGAAGACTTTGGTATTCCAAACAAGTTCCCCAGTTGTCTGAAAGTGATGGTATTGCTTATATACCACACATAAATGTAAAGTTCTTTGCTTGTGCCAATTCTACATTTGCCCCCACAGTTTGAATTTGGAGAAAATCCAGATTGAGCATAGGATACTAAAATATACCGAAAGAAACAACCCATAAAAATTAAAATTTTTCTTGTAAATTCTCTAATCGGGGATATACACACACTGTTTGCTCGTCATCCACCAAATGACGCAGCGGCAGCGAACAGCGCTGCTCACAAAGCACAGAGCTCAGACTTTGCCGTGATCTGATGCGATATAGCGATATTTAAAAATTGTATATTGTGGTCCCCAAGGGGCCGATCGCTCCAAATTTTTACAAAAAGTGTTTTCCATCGAAGACACACATGTGTACAAAATTTAAAGAAAATCGAGTAAATTTTGTAAAATATTTGTGTGGAAGCCCCCCGACCCCGCAGCCCGAGGGGTCTCAAATTTTAATAAAGTGTTCTCATGGGAGATATGCATGTGTGCAAAATTTCAATAAAATCGGGCTGTAGGAAGTGAGTTAAAAATTGATCACAAGATTTGGCCAGCCAGCCACGGGCAATCAATTACATCCATAAAATTATTAATTGTTACATGCTTTTTCATCTCTTCTGCTGAGTCTTTGGAGCTTGATGTATCGCCGAAAATGGTTTCAAAGAATTCAGGTTCCTCCTTACTGGAGGAATCTAGCATTCCACATAAAACCTGAAATTGAATTATTTAAATTGTTTCACAAATATAATCAACTATGTTATGATTTCATACCTCTTTTTGTAAATTATCCATTGAATAGATTCTCGAAAATACTTTTTTCACAACTAAAAAAAAAAAGAATTTGGTTGAATGGTGAATACTTTGACAGTTGACAGCTGGTGTCATAGCAGCGAAATCACACGTACCAACTTGGAGGGATATAAAATTGGCTGGGTTTTGCTGGCTGGGAATCGTCTAAATGAACGACTGTCTAGCTAGCTTTAAAAAAAAAAACACCCCTTATGTTGCGCTACAAAATGCAATTAAAAAAAAATATATATTAAAATTCGTAAAATTTTTGAACAAAAAGGTTTTCGTCCACATGGGAGCAAATATAGTCTAAGTGGAAATCAATGGTTAGACAATATAAAAAATAAAAGACCACAACAACACAACGGGCCGAGACAGAACAGAAAAAATTGGCAGTATTTCGATGAAATGGAAGAAATAGTAGGAAGAAATCCAGTTATACAGCCATGGTCGACAGTGTCTAACCTTTCCGGTAATCTCAACTGCATGCGGGACAATCTCTCTCTCAATCTCCGCGATGAACGGACGTGCTGCACTTCAGCACGCGCGTTGTTGATCTAAAAAGCAGAAAAAAATATATGCTGCGTTGCTTTGGCTAATCCAGCTTGGCTTACAACAACAATCGCATAAGCATAAAGCCGAAAATAAATCCAAAAAGTTTTTAGGATTTATAACTAAAGCCATTTTTTAGTTATAGCGCTCACCGTAAGGCGGTGTTTTGTTTAACACACATAACAATTAAAAAACATCGAAAATTTAAAGCCAAAAGCTTTTGCTTTGTAAAGCTAAGCCGGCTTTGCCAAAGCAATGCAGCAATAGTGTTGTGTTGGCGCAAAAAAAAATTAAAAACATAAGTGTCGTTTATATAATATATATAAGTGCAAAGTGCAGTGTGCGGTGTCCGTTCGTCCCATCCTCAACAGCTAAACAAAAGAATTTGGAGAATTATGATGTTGTATGCTTGCATACACAATGTGATAATCTAATTCTTTTGTAATTAAATAACGGATTGTGAGTGTTTGTTTCTTTTGGTGATTTAACTCATTTTGTCGTGAAGGCATAACACTGGCGACAATTTGTGTTGATAATCCCCTTAGAGACATACTCTTCTCAATTTGGTTTAAAGAAGCGGTATGTTGTGTTTTGTGTGTTTGTTTTTTGTAGTATGTGTGTTTTCAGAGTGGATCTCAGCAACATACGTGGGCTGAGAACGAATTCATTTTCTGTGTTTAACCATGTACATGTCCACAGGCCAGCAATTTTGGCATTGAGTGAAACTCATTGAATAGATTCTCGAAAATACTTTTTTCACAACTAAAAAAAAAAAGAATTTGGTTGAATGGTGAATACTTTGACAGTTGACAGCTGGTGTCATAGCAGCGAAATCACACGTACCAACTTGGAGGGATATAAAATTGGCTGGGTTTTGCTGGCTGGGAATCGTCTAAATGAACGACTGTCTAGCTAGCTTTAAAAAAAAAAACACCCCTTATGTTGCGCTACAAAATGCAATTAAAAAAAAATATATATTAAAATTCGTAAAATTTTTGAACAAAAAGGTTTTCGTCCACATGGGAGCAAATATAGTCTAAGTGGAAATCAATGGTTAGACAATATAAAAAATAAAAGACCACAACAACACAACGGGCCGAGACAGAACAGAAAAAATTGGCAGTATTTCGATGAAATGGAAGAAATAGTAGGAAGAAATCCAGTTATACAGCCATGGTCGACAGTGTCTAACCTTTCCGGTAATCTCAACTGCATGCGGGACAATCTCTCTCTCAATCTCCGCGATGAACGGACGTGCTGCACTTCAGCACGCGCGTTGTTGATCTAAAAAGCAGAAAAAAATATATGCTGCGTTGCTTTGGCTAATCCAGCTTGGCTTACAACAACAATCGCATAAGCATAAAGCCGAAAATAAATCCAAAAAGTTTTTAGGATTTATAACTAAAGCCATTTTTTAGTTATAGCGCTCACCGTAAGGCGGTGTTTTGTTTAACACACATAACAATTAAAAAACATCGAAAATTTAAAGCCAAAAGCTTTTGCTTTGTAAAGCTAAGCCGGCTTTGCCAAAGCAATGCAGCAATAGTGTTGTGTTGGCGCAAAAAAAAATTAAAAACATAAGTGTCGTTTATATAATATATATAAGTGCAAAGTGCAGTGTGCGGTGTCCGTTCGTCCCATCCTCAACAGCTAAACAAAAGAATTTGGAGAATTATGATGTTGTATGCTTGCATACACAATGTGATAATCTAATTCTTTTGTAATTAAATAACGGATTGTGAGTGTTTGTTTCTTTTGGTGATTTAACTCATTTTGTCGTGAAGGCATAACACTGGCGACAATTTGTGTTGATAATCCCCTTAGAGACATACTCTTCTCAATTTGGTTTAAAGAAGCGGTATGTTGTGTTTTGTGTGTTTGTTTTTTGTAGTATGTGTGTTTTCAGAGTGGATCTCAGCAACATACGTGGGCTGAGAACGAATTCATTTTCTGTGTTTAACCATGTACATGTCCACAGGCCAGCAATTTTGGCATTGAGTGAAACTCAGGTGTTTTATAATTCTGATGTTTCGGAATTTAATCTGCCTGGGTATAGCTTGGTGCCATTATTTTTTCTCGACGCGGACTCGCAATCTATGTCCGGAGTGATGTTGCGTTTCAGCTTTTGCCTCAATTTAGCCAAAGTTCCAAACCGGAATTCAAGTTCATTTGGCTCAAAGTTAAGGTACAAGATCGCAACGTCTACTACTGTTTACTTTACAGAAGCCCCAACTTAGATAGTGTTTCAACTCAGAGTGAGTTTTATGCACTGTCTGATTCAATCTTAAGAATTGATAAAAAACATGAAATCGTTATTGCGGGCGATTTCAATGTACACAATTCTGGGTGGCTTCGCCATTCTGGCCAGATAACACCCGAAGAAAGGTGTGTTGAGTTATTCGCTGAGTTCAATCACCTTACTCAGCTTGTAAATTAGCCTACCCTAATACCTACCTGCATATCATTCCGCTAACACACTTGACTTGTTCCTTACCTCTCGTACTGAGAAATACTCCGTCAGTGTATTATCGCCTCTAGGCTCGTCAGACCATTGTGTAGTATCAGCTAATTTCTCGTTAATAAACCACGTAGTTAGAGAAAAAACTCCCAACAAAATAGTATGGCAATACGAGAAAGCCAATTGGGACGGCCTTAACAACTTCTTTGGGAGAACTAACTGGTTGCTATTTTTTCGTGATAGCAACGTGGATGCTGACGCTGATGCAATCACAAACTTCATCCTTATTGGTATGAGAAAGTTTATCCCTTTCAGGAAAAAATCTATCAAATCAAAGGAAGATGGATGGTATTACTTGTGCTGTAAAGAGGCTTCAAGGATGAGAGAGGTATGCTTTCGGTTTTACAAAGCAAACCCTACCGAGGAACACCAAAAAAAGTTTAAACGAGCAAGAAATTATTGCAATGCCCATCTTCGACTAGTGAAATTCGCCTATGACCGAAAATTAAGGCACACTACAATGTCCCAAAGGTAGTAAAAATTTTTGGTCCTTCGTGAAAAGAATCAAAAATACAGCCTCGTCGTCGATTCCAACGCTCATTTATAATGACATTCCAGTTGTCAGCTCTATAGACAAAGCCAATCTGTTGCTGCGCATTTCAGCAGCTAGCTTTACGCTTCCAGATTGTGCATGTAGAATGTTCTCAATATATAAGTACTCCGTTATTGGAACACCGAAAACGGAAGGAAAATAAATCAAACTTGGATGGATACAGAAAGAAAAAACTAAAATTAATGGAGGAACACAATTCCATTATGAGAAACTTTGTGGAACACTATATAAAAAAAACCTGAATGATAACAACTGATAGATAAAAAGGCTGTGTTTTGAACTGTTTTTAATTTATTTTATTTTTTATTTATGTAAATATGTGGGGATCTGCATTGCGATTGATCGGGAAACTACTGACTGCTCAAAACTTGGTTTGGGCCAGTAGTGCAACAATCAAGTTCGTGATGTAGTGCTTGTTCTACCTCCTCGTGGTGGTCCCCGGGCAACTATGTGTATAAATCCTTATACATATAGGCTAAAACTGCAAGTGCGAACGGTCTAGCGTTTCTAGTCTAGGTAACGTGGGCTAGCACCCTGCGGTACCGAAAAATACCCGCTACTGAAACTGAAACAACGCCTCGGATAAGTAATGATCGAATAATGACGAATTTTGGCTATTGTACCCGGACTAAGATTGGTTTCTGGAATGTGAGGACGCTCCTTGACTCTGGGAGTGAAGGACCTCAAAATTCCAGATTTCTTCAACTGGAACGTGAGTTTCTTCGATACAATATGGACATACTAGGAGCGACGCTCACTGCCGACAACCATCCAGGAAGGCTGTGAAAAATGTTTTCACATCTGGAGCGGAAAGTATTGTTGGTAGAAGCCAGGCAAGGCACAGCACGTGGCTTACCGAAGATACCTGGAGGCGGATTGAAGAACGTAAGCTACTTAAAACTCGTATTGTAGATATCCCAGCAGCAGCAAGGAGCGAGCTAGAGTCCATGTATCGAAGAAAAATAAGAGAAGTGCAACGTAGTGTAAGACGTGACAAGCGTAACTATATTAACAACCTGGCCTCAGAAGCAGCGAGCAGGTGCGATAGCAGAACCGTTTACAGAATCACCAAAGAGCTGACAGGTGGTCACCGCTCTAGCCAACATCCGGTAAAAGGCCTAGATGGTGCCGTACTCGTTTCAGATGAGGATCAGCTCAAGCGATGGAAGGAGCATTTCTCTACGGTCCTTAACCGTGTATTTGCTAACGATATGCACCTAAATCAAACGGAGCTGCCGGAAGTAAAAATTTCCCGAATTCGCATCTCAACTCACAGTAAAGACGAGATCGCTACCGCGATTAACGCACTTAAGAACAACAAGTCGGTAGGACTAGATGGTATATCCGCAGAGCTTCTGCGTGCAGCTCCAACGACATCAGCATCTCTTGTAGTGAGCTTGGGAGGTAAAAAGATTCCGCGACGAGTGGAAGAAGGGAATGATTGTCAAGCTTCCTAAAAAAGGTAGTCTTATGGAGTGCGAAAACTGGAGAGGCATTTGCGTTCTCCCTGCAGTTGCAAAAGTAATAGCCAAAGTAGTACTTGAGCGTATTAAGGAACATCTGGAAGATACACTCGATGCCAAACAAGCAGGTTTCCGCACTGGATCCTCCTGTGTAGACCACATAAACACCCTGCGGATCATTATTGAACAGTGCGTTGAATTCCGGTCACCACTGCACCTACTGTTCATCGATTTGGAGAAGGCGTTTGACAGTGTCAACAGACAGTTTATCTGGCTCGCCTTGCGCAGTAGAGGTATACCCGATAAACTAATAGCTATTATTAAAGCAACCTATGATGGCTCTAAATGTCATGTGCTACATAGAGGAAAGCTGTCGGAGGAATTCGAGATCCTAAGTGGGGTACGACAAGGTTGCATTCTATCGCCGATACTTCTTTTGTTGGTGATTAGCGATGTACTTCGCGCAGCTTTATCTACTGGAAACGGAGGAATTCGTTGGACTCTTACATCTCAACTCAAAAATCTGGATTACGCTGACGACGTTTGTTTACTCTCACACAGAATTGTGGAGCTGCACCAAATGACAACAAATGTGGAGAGGGAGGCAAATGTTGCGGGTTTGAAGATTAATAGTATAGATATATAGATGAATTGTAGGCCAGATAACACCCGAAGAAAGGTGTGTTGAGTTATTTGCTGAGTTCAATCACCTTACTCAGCTTGTAAATTAGCCTACCCTAATACCTACCTGCATATCATTCCGCTAACACCCTTGACTTGTTCCTTACCTCTCGTACTGAGAAATACTCCGTCAGTGTATTATCGCCTCTAGGCTCGTCAGACCATTGTGTAGTATCAGCTAATTTCTCGTTAATAAACCACGTAGTTAGAGAAAAAACTCCCAACAAAATAGTATGGCAATACGAGAAAGCCAATTGGGACGGCCTTAACAACTTCTATGGGAGAACTAACTGGTTGCTATTTTTTCGTGATAGCAACGTGGATGCCGACGCTGATGCAATCACAAACTTCATCCTTATTGGTATGGGAAAGTTTATCCCTTTCAGGAAAAAATCTATCAAATCAAAGGAAGATGGATGGTATTACTTGTGCTGTAAAGAGGCTTCAAGGATGAGAGAGGTATGCTTTCGGTTTTACAAAGCAAACCCTACCGAGGAAAACCAAAAAAAGTTTAAACGAGCAAGAAATGATTGCAATGCCCATCTTCGGCTAGTGAAATTCGCCTATGACCGAAAATTAAGGCACACTACAATGTCCCAAAGGTAGTAAAAATTTTTGGTCCTTCGTGAAAAGAATCAAAAATACAGCCTCGTCGTCAATTCCAACGCTCATTTATAATGACATTCCAGTTGTCAGCTCTATAGACAAAGCCAATCTGTTGCTGCGCATTTCAGCAGCTAGCTTTACGCTTCCAGATTGTGCATGTAGAATGTTCTCAATATATAAGTACTCCGTTATTGGAACACCGAAAACGGAAGGAAAATAAATCAAACTTGGATGGATACAGAAAGAAAAAACTAAAATTAATGGAGGAACACAATTCCATTATGAGAAACTTTGTGGAACACTATATAAAAAAAACCTGAATGATAACAACTGATAGATAAAAAAGGCTGTGTTTTGAACTGTTTTTAATTTATTTTATTTTTTATTTATGTAAATATGTGGGGATCTGCATTGCGATTGATCGGGAAACTACTGACTGCTCAAAACTTGGTTTGGGCCAGTAGTGCAACAATCAAGTTCGTGATGTAGTGCTTGTTCTACCTCCTCGTGGTGGTCCCCGGGCAACTATGTGTATAAATCCTTATACATATAGGCTAAAACTGCAAGTGCGAACGGTCTAGCATTTCTAGTCTAGGTAACGTGGGCTAGCACCCTGCGGTACCGAAAAATACCCGCTACTGAAACTGAAACAACGCCTCGGATAAGTAATGATCGAATAATGACGAATTTTGGCTATTGTACCCGGACTAAGATTGGTTTCTGGAATGTGAGGACGCTCCTTGACTCTGGGAGTGAAGGACCTCAAAATTCCAGATTTCTTCAACTGGAACGTGAGTTTCTTCGATACAATATGGACATACTAGGAGCGACGCTCACTGCCGACAACCATCCAGGAAGGCTGTAAAAAATGTTTTCACATCTGGAGCGGAAAGTATTGTTGGTAGAAGCCAGGCAAGGCACAGCACGTGGCTTACCGAAGATACCTGGAGGCGGATTGAAGAACGTAAGCTACTTAAAGCTCGTATTGTAGATATCCCAGCAGCAGCAAGGAGCGAGCTAGAGTCCATGTATCGAAGAAAAATAAGAGAAGTGCAACGTAGTGTAAGACGTGACAAGCGTAACTATATTAACAACCTGGCCTCAGAAGCAGCGAGCAGGTGCGATAGCAGAACCGTTTACAGAATCACCAAAGAGCTGACAGGTGGTCACCGCTCTAGCCAACATCCGGTAAAAGGCCTAGATGGTGCCGTACTCGTTTCAGATGAGGATCAGCTCAAGCGATGGAAGGAGCATTTCTCTACGGTCCTTAACCGTGTATTTGCTAACGATATGCACCTAAATCAAACGGAGCTGCCGGAAGTAACAATTTCCCGAATTCGCACCTCAACTCCCAGTAAAGACGAGATCGCTACCGCGATTAACGCACTTAAGAACAACAAGTCGGTAGGACTAGATGGTATACCCGCAGAGCTTCTGCGTGCAGCTCCAACGACATTAGCATCTCTTGTAGAGAGAGCTTGGGAGGTAAAAAGATTCCGCGACGAGTGGAAGAAGGGAATGATTGTCAAGCTTCCTAAAAAAGGTAGTCTTATGGAGTGCGAAAACTGGAGAGGCATTTGCGTTCTCCCTGCAGTTGCAAAAGTAATAGCCAAAGTAGTACTTGAGCGTATTAAGGAACATCTGGAAGATACACTCGATGCCAAACAAGCAGGTTTCCGCACTGGATCCTCCTGTGTAGACCACATAAACACCCTGCGGATCATTATTGAACAGTGCGTTGAATTCCGGTCACCACTGCACCTACTGTTCATCGATTTTGAGAAGGCGTTTGACAGTGTCAACAGACAGTTTATCTGGCTCGCCTTGCGCAGTAGAGGTATACCCGATAAACTAATAGCTATTATTAAAGCAACCTATGATGGCTCTAAATGTCATGTGCTACATAGAGGAAAGCTGTCGGAGGAATTCGAGATCCTAAGTGGGGTACGACAAGGTTGCATTCTATCGCCGATACTTCTTTTGTTGGTGATTAGCGATGTACTTCGCGCAGCTTTATCTACTGGAAACGGAGGAATTCGTTGGACTCTTACATCTCAACTCAAAAATCTGGATTACGCTGACGACGTTTGTTTACTCTCACACAGAATTGTGGAGCTGCACCAAATGACAACAAATGTGGAGAGGGAGGCAAATGTTGCGGGTTTGAAGATTAATAGTATAGATATATAGATGAATTGTAGGCCAGATAACACCCGAAGAAAGGTGTGTTGAGTTATTTGCTGAGTTCAATCACCTTACTCAGCTTGTAAATTAGCCTACCCTAATACCTACCTGCATATCATTCCGCTAACACCCTTGACTTGTTCCTTACCTCTCGTACTGAGAAATACTCCGTCAGTGTATTATCGCCTCTAGGCTCGTCAGACCATTGTGTAGTATCAGCTAATTTCTCGTTAATAAACCACGTAGTTAGAGAAAAAACTCCCAACAAAATAGTATGACAATACGAGAAAGCCAATTGGGACGGCCTTAACAACTTCTTTGGGAGAACTAACTGGTTGCTATTTTTTCGTGATAGCAACGTGGATGCCGACGCTGATGCAATCACAAACTTCATCCTTATTGGTATGAGAAAGTTTATCCCTTTCAGGAAAAAATCTATCAAATCAAAGGAAGATGGATGGTATTACTTGTGCTGTAAAGAGGCTTCAAGGATGAGAGAGGTATGCTTTCGGTTCTACAAAGCAAACCCTACCGAGGAAAACCAAAAAAAGTTTAAACGAGCAAGAAATGATTGCAATGCCCATCTTCGGCTAGTGAAATTCGCCTATGACCGAAAATTAAGGCACACTACAATGTCCCAAAGGTAGTAAAAATTTTTGGTCCTTCGTGAAAAGAATCAAAAATACAGCCTCGTCGTCGATTCCAACGCTCATTTATAATGACATTCCAGTTGTCAGCTCTATAGACAAAGCCAATCTGTTGCTGCGCATTTCAGCAGCTAGCTTTACGCTTCCAGATTGTGCATGTAGAATGTTCTCAATATATAAATACTCCGTTATTGGAACACCGAAAACGGAAGGAAAATAAATCAAACTTGGATGGATACAGAAAGAAAAAACTAAAATTAATGGAGGAACACAATTCCATTATGAGAAACTTTGTGGAACACTATATAAAAAAAACCTGAATGATAACAACTGATAGATAAAAAAGGCTGTGTTTTGAACTGTTTTTAATTTATTTTATTTTTTATTTATGTAAATATGTGGGGATCTGCATTGCGATTGATCGGGAAACTACTGACTGCTCAAAACTTGGTTTGGGCCAGTAGTGCAACAATCAAGTTCGTGATGTAGTGCTTGTTCTACCTCCTCGTGGTGGTCCCCGGGCAACTATGTGTATAAATCCTTATACATATAGGCTAAAACTGCAAGTGCGAACGGTCTAGCGTTTCTAGTCTAGGTAACGTGGGCTAGCACCCTGCGGTACCGAAAAATACCCGCTACTGAAACTGAAACAACGCCTCGGATAAGTAATGATCAAATAATGACGAATTTTGGCTATTGTACCCGGACTAAGATTGGTTTCTGGAATGTGAGGACGCTCCTTGACTCTGGGAGTGAAGGACCTCAAAATTCCAGATTTCTTCAACTGGAACGTGAGTTTCTTCGATACAATATGGACATACTAGGAGCGACGCTCACTGCCGACAACCATCCAGGAAGGCTGTGAAAAATGTTTTCACATCTGGAGCGGAAAGTATTGTTGGTAGAAGCCAGGCAAGGCACAGCACGTGGCTTACCGAAGATACCTGGAGGCGGATTGAAGAACGTAAGCTACTTAAAGCTCGTATTGTAGATATCCCAGCAGCAGCAAGGAGCGAGCTAGAGTCCATGTATCGAAGAAAAATAAGAGAAGTGCAACGTAGTGTAAGACGTGACAAGCGTAACTATATTAACAACCTGGCCTCAGAAGCAGCGAGCAGGTGCGATAGCAGAACCGTTTACAGAATCACCAAAGAGCTGACAGGTGGTCACCGCTCTAGCCAACATCCGGTAAAAGGCCTAGATGGTGCCGTACTCGTTTCAGATGAGGATCAGCTCAAGCGATGGAAGGAGCATTTCTCTACGGTCCTTAACCGTGTATTTGCTAACGATATGCACCTAAATCAAACGGAGCTGCCGGAAGTAACAATTTCCCGAATTCGCACCTCAACTCCCAGTAAAGACGAGATCGCTACCGCGATTAACGCACTTAAGAACAACAAGTCGGTAGGACTAGATGGTATACCCGCAGAGCTTCTGCGTGCAGCTCCAACGACATCAGCATCTCTTGTAGAGAGAGCTTGGGAGGTAAAAAGATTCCGCGACGAGTGGAAGAAGGGAATGATTGTCAAGCTTCCTAAAAAAGGTAGTCTTATGGAGTGCGAAAACTGGAGAGGCATTTGCGTTCTCCCTGCAGTTGCAAAAGTAATAGCCAAAGTAGTACTTGAGCGTATTAAGGAACATCTGGAAGATACACTCGATGCCAAACAAGCAGGTTTCCGCACTGGATCCTCCTGTGTAGACCACATAAACACCCTGCGGATCATTATTGAACAGTGCGTTGAATTCCGGTCACCACTGCACCTACTGTTCATCGATTTTGAGAAGGCGTTTGACAGTGTCAACAGACAGTTTATCTGGCTCGCCTTGCGCAGTAGAGGTATACCCGATAAACTAATAGCTATTATTAAAGCAACCTATGATGGCTCTAAATGTCATGTGCTACATAGAGGAAAGCTGTCGGAGGAATTCGAGATCCTAAGTGGGGTACGACAAGGTTGCATTCTATCGCCGATACTTCTTTTGTTGGTGATTAGCGATGTACTTCGCGCAGCTTTATCTACTGGAAACGGAGGAATTCGTTGGACTCTTACATCTCAACTCAAAAATCTGGATCTGGATTGTGGAGCTGCACCAAATGACAACATATGTGGAGAGGGAGGCAAATGTTGCGGGTTTGAAGATTAATACTGCCAAAACCAAAATCATCAACCTCGGCACTAACTCACTTACTCATGTTAACATTGCTGGACAGCCGGTAGAGAGAGTAGAGAGTTTCCAATATCTTGGGAGTATTGTCTCGACCGAAGGTGGAACCGAACAGGACATTGTCAACCGAATCGGCAAAGCAAAAGCGGTGTTTGGAATGATGTCCATGATATGGCGAAGCAATGCGATCAGCTTAAACACCAAGCTGCGACTGTTCCGCTCAAATGTTGAATCTGTGCTGTTGTATGGGTGCAGCACTTGGAAGGTGACCGCTACTATCACAAAAAGATTACAAACATTCGTAAATAGGTGCCTACGGAACATCTTAAGGGTTTTCTGGCCTAATCGTATCTCTAACGAACATCTTTACCAGAGAACGGGTCAGGAACCAATAGGCACAACCATACAACGACGGAAGTGGCAGTGGATTGGTCATCCGAAAAGGCGATAGTCCCATAGCAAACTACGCAATGCAATGGAACCCGTTATCTCAGGATGGTAGAAGAACGGATCGTCCGAGAAATACATGGCGCAGAACAGTTGAAGAGGAGGCACGGCAATTGGGGAAGAGTTGGAGAGAGCTGAAGCTTATTGCCAGGAACCGCACGCGATGGCGCGTAGGCGTAGTAGAGGCCCTAGGACCCACAAGGGGATACAGGACATAAAGAAAAAAAGAAGAAAAATATGTTTTTATAAAATATAAATTGAAGACTGAATTTATCAAATTAATGAGTACCAAATGATTTACATCAAATAGCAAACATGTTTTTATTTCGGTACTGAAAGTTAAAACATTAAAAAAGGAAATTCGATATCTGATCACGCTTCATAAATTTCATCTTCATCGTCATCCGCCTCTCTAGCAATTTGGCTATCAATATTTTCTTCATTTTGTCCATCATTCACGCCTATCCAGAAATTATGCAAAATGCAGCAGGCTCCTCTGTACATTGGAATCAGTACCGTGTTTTTCGTTTCAATGTATTTCAACCGTCGAAATCTCCCTTTCAACATTCCAAATGCTCGTTCAACAACTACCCTACATTTGGAGTGCACAGTGTTGTAAATTATTTCGGCATCTGTTAAGTGCCGTTGTTTTTGAATGGTGTCAAAAGCCATGTTTTCAATGGATATGCAGAATCTCCTAAAATATGTTCCGATTCTGTAATACCACATTCTCCTGTAAATATTATAACCATCAAAGGATTTTCATATAACAGAGATGCACGAATCAAACCTGATTGTACGCTATTTTCAAATTTCGAACACTGTATCACCCTTGCGTCATGCACGGATCCAACTTCTCCTGCGTAAAAGCTAATAAATTTCATTTTGTGATCAGCTATTGCCTGAAGTTTTATAGAATGGAACCCTTTCCGATTTACATAAGAATTCGGGTGGTCATGTGGTGCTATTATGGGGATTTCTATTCCGTCAATTGCACCAACAATTCCTAGTTATATAAATATGTAATAATAAAACCAAAAAATTAAAAGACTTAATATTAACCGGAAAAGTGATGTTTTTCTAGGTAATATAATTTGGTCGCAGCTTTTTCATCAGTCGTTGGCCACTTAGATAATCCCTTCTCTATATTTAATCTCAAAATTTGAGATATATTATTGACTATATGCCACACCGTTGATTTCGCGCACCCGAATTGATTACTAATGGTTCTGTAAATTCGAAATAAAAGTTGATAAAAATACTTATCGTATGTATGATGTATTAAAACATACGAACCTAAATGTTTCACAATTGCCGAAGAACCATAATGCAATCAGAACTTGTTTCTCGATTGGCATTTCAAACCGCCCGGAATGCAGAAACCTGGTTTCCACCATATCATGCAGGCCTTTGCATAATTGGTTAAATGTCTCGACATCTAACCTAAAATGTTCCTTAAATTGCCGGTTTGGATATGTGGGAACAATCTTCTCTGCAAAAATTCATTATTTTTTCTCCTAGTTCCATATCGGAGTCAGCATCATCATCGCTGGAATTTTCATATAAGTTACGGAACCATATACTAACTGCTTTTTTTTATATATATATTTTTTCAAAATTATTTATATTAATCAAATTCAAAATTGTCTATTTCTTTCACGTCTTACGCGTTTTTCCTTCTGAAATTAAAATTATGTTATTATAAATATTGAATTTCTCCGACACTAAAAAAAAACACAACAGATAATTTTTTTGATCGGACAAAACAAAAACACGCCCTTTATATCTATTACCAACTGCGTAGTACAGTAAAGGTTTTTTCTCGTGGTATTAGTTTGACGTTCCCTTAACAAACTATACCAAAGTTACGCATAGAATTTCTGTTAACTTTTTGAAAAAATAATTAGTAAATAAGTAATCACAATGAAAAATTTATACTAAAGGCTTACAGAATTGTATGAATTTCAATTTTGACAAAAAAATTTTTTATGATCATTATGTTGGAAAAATTGTTGTTTTGTATGTTGTAAACCATAAGTATTTAGTATTAAGTTTTTCAGTGTGAAAGCTCGGTAAATTGAGATAAATATCTCTTAGGGTGAGCTAACACAAAAAATTACGAATTGCGTTAAACAACAACATTTAAGTCTTGACAGCCACTTTCAAAGTCCCTTATGCCCAAATTTAACATTTTCAAGTTAAATCTTCTTCACACTAGCTGCATTTTTAAGGGCTGGAATAGGATAGATTGTTTAATTGTCACTTTGCCTGTTCAGTGTTAAGTCGTTAATATTTTTCCCATTTCGTGGGAATTTTAAAGATTTTAATTTTGAAAAGGGAAAAATGAACAATTTACTAAAGCAGAACAAATTTATTGGACTGATCTATTTTAAAACGTTTTTATTATCTCGATTTCTTATCTGTCTATTCGGGTGGATTTTTGTTTTTGACAGTGCTATTTTGGACTTAGACATTCACATATTTTCAGCTCTAGGTCGTGTTGAAGGTGGTTAAAAAGGACCTCAAAAAAGTCGAAAAAAAAAAACATAGGCGGAATAAAAAAGTGCTATTTTGGACTTAGACACTCACAAAATTTCAGCTCTAGGTCGTGTGGAAGGTGGTTAAATCTACCTCAAAAAAAAATCGAAAAACAAATTTAAACCCATCGAACGTGTGGCGACACGTGACGCGCGACACGCGTTAATATGTAGAACATAAAACACGCTATTTTAGACTTAGACACTCACAAAAATTCAGCTCTCTAGGTCCTGTCGAAGGTGGTTAAAATGTTAAATCTTCTTCACAATAGTTGCATTTTTAAGGGCTGGAATAGGATAGACATATTTTTATAGCAACAATGCCATGCATTCGGAATAAGTTAATTCCAAAATTTTTTTAAGAATGAAATTTACTTCTTTTTATTGGTACCGGAATAGGAATAGGAATAATTTTACAACAATATGCCATGCATTCGAACTAATTCTAATACAAATTTTTGTAGGAATGAAATAATTGTATTCTGCTTTTAGTTGAAGCCTCACTACCAGAGTTGATTTTAATTGTCGCTTTACCTGTTCAGTGTTAGGTCGTTAATTTTTTTCCCATTTCGTGGGAGTTTTAAAGATTTTAATTTTGAAAAGGGAAAAATGAACAAAATTGTTGTACTGATCAATTTTAAAACGTTCTTATTATCTCGCTTTCTTGTCTGTCTTTTCGGGTGGGTTTTCGTATTTGATTTGTACTAACTTCCCGGTTAGTTAGCGACTTGAAACTATAAATATAGCTCAGAATTGGATGAAATTTGACTGTGCAAAAGGATTTGAATAAAAACAAAGTTTTAAATTAACGCTTTTTTAAACGAACTAAAAAGTATAAAATAATTTATCCTGGCCCCATGCAACTATTCACGCATAAATTATCAATTATCTATTGCATGCGCCCAACGTTTTTCATTTTAAATCTTACAAGTATATAATCATGGCTACATAACCAAAAAACCACTCTGCGCCAGATTTACAGGGGAAACAAGTAAATGTGAAACAAACTTCGTTTGTGGGGTACCAACTTTTATATTAACATTGAAACACGCCACACAGTCCTTTATTAGCCGAAATATCTGTTTTTGAGGTCAGGGCTATTTCAAAGTATTTTATTTTTTTTTACGCGTCACATGCGCCACATGCGACCTGTGACACGCTTTAAACGCAGGATATTAAAATTGGACCCTGACATTGAGCCACTCACAGGTTTAAAAAGACCTCAAAAAACGAAAAAATGACGCGAATTCAAACCATCACACGCGTCATAGGCAAAATAAAAAAGTGATATTTTGGACACACACAAAATTTCTTCTCTCTATGTCATGTGGAAGGTTGTTAAAAAGGACCTCAAAAAAGTCAAAAAAAATGTTCCCCATAACACGCGACATGTGACTCGCGTTATACATGGAACATAAAAAATGCTATTTTGGACTGACACTCACAAAATGTCAGCTCTGTAGGTCATGTGGAAGGTGGTTAAAAAGGACCTCAAAGTAGTCGAAAATACAGACAAAAAGGGCCAAGTCGAGTTAATTAAAAGTTTTTTAAAAACGATATAAGAAAATGAAAGAAAGTAATAGTTTTTTCGTTCTGCTCGGGAGAAAATCTTTATTGATTAAAGTTCAATGTTGAACTGAATATTTTTGTGGAACAGATCACAATTTATACTCTGCTCTACAATACATTTTTTATGCTGAGATACATAGATACATACATGATTACTTAAACAATCTACTTCATAAATTATGTCTTTATATAATTGGGTTGAACATGAAGTTCCGTTCATTGTTGATTTTGCCAGATCCTCCAATTAAATAATGTTTGCGTTGGGGTTGATATCGACTCGACGACTGCGTCATTGTTTGATATAACTTCTCCCCCCTCCTAGTTTTAAATTTCTCCTGAAATTTAAAAATTAAATTGTATTTTAATTTTTATTTCTTTTTGTGTTTTTGAAATATATACTATTCGCAAGAATAAGATAATAACTATATTTATGATCGTGATTGATATTCCATGATAATTTCTTATGATACTTTAATTCGTTAATTTCTTTCAAGTTCTCAAAGTTATTTATTAATTTAATTTCATTAAATTTTGATTTTTTGTAAAATTTAATTTAATCTTATAATTGAATTTGGATAATAGAAACGCTCTTGAAATATTTGCTTTTATTTGAAAAGTTATGGTTTAATAATTTTAATTTACAATCTGTATAATGTATCCAATAATTTTGTTCTAAAACTAATTTTCTTTCGTCGCAATCATGTTCGACAATAATATTATTTGCGTTTTTTAATACAATGACTTCGATTCGATTTCTAGAAATTTAGCTATATAATATTTTATTAATATAAAGTTATTTCTTAAACTACAATGTTTCGAGATTTTTAACTCATTAAAGGTATTACTTTTTTCAAAGGTATATGTTATATTTTTATAAACAAAAACACTTTCGCTATCTAAGACAATTTGATAAAATTCTTTGTTTGGAATAGGCTATATTAATTTCCGATTTATTACAATAAAAGTTTTTGGTATTTTTTATAGACAGAAATATTGAGAAAAGACCAGAAAATTGTAGCCTTTTCCCTTATTTAAAACTAGCGATACTTATATGCAATGAGCCATCTTCTAAAAATAAACTACATGTTCAATCATGTTGTTTTACAAAAACCGCACAAACCGGTTTGACTACATTTTAAACAGTACATAATTATTCAAAATTGCAGTCGGTTACATTTCAAATTACAAATAATGCTACATAAAATTGCTTATTTTTAGTATGCAGTAATTACATTGGGATTTGTTTTAGGATTCGAATTCTATTATACTCGTATGCGCTACTAACTACATTTCGTAACATTACCCCCACCTGTTCGTCCCAAACAGATTCAGCACTCCTTCTGATGTTGTACCTTGTCAATTTGTCAATGTGAACAATTTTCATTTTAAATCTGGGGCTTTGTTGAATCGGATATACATTAATCCTCTTAATGATATTATAAGGTCCTTCCTAATTTTGTTGTAATTTTGGAGATTTACCTTTTCTTCTCTTGGGATTGTAAAGCCAGACCAAATCTCCTTCCTGAAATCCACCACAATTTGCTCGCAGGTCATATTGCGTTTTCATCCGGTTTTTGGAATCCAATATGTTGCTCCTTACTGCAGCATGAACTTCGATCATCCTCTGTCTTAGATCACTAACGTAGTTCTTCTTTGTTGTCGGCTCTACTGGTAGTGACCGAAGTTTGATGTCGCATGGTAGACGAAGTTCTCTGCCAAATACAATCATTGCTGGAGAATTTTTAGTCGTGTTGTGAACAGCGCTACGATAACCCATCATAAACAACGGTATACAACGATCCCATTCATCTTGGTTGGCATTAACTTCTTTTCGCTGATGCTCTTCCAGCGTCTTGTTGCACCTTTCGATCATTCCGTCTGACTGTGGATGTAACGGAGTAGTCCTCGTTTTCTTGATGTTGAGTACTTGACACAGCTCTTGAAAGACTAGCGATTCAAAATTCCCTGCTTGATCGGTATGTAATTCCAGTGATACTGCAAATCTGCAGATCCAATTGTCCACGAATGCCATAGCCACCGTGCTAGCTTCCTGGTTTGCGATGGGATATGCTTCTGCTCATTTACTGAAGTAATCAATGCACACGAGTATATAGCGATTTCCATCTCTTGTTTGTGGGAATTGACCATCTATGTCCATTGCAACCCCACTCAAATGGTACTCCAACATTATACTGTTGGAATTTTCCAAGTTTTTGGTTGCGATCCTTCTAGTTTTTGGTTGCGATCCTTTGCTTGCTGCGCACATATCACACCTTCGACACCAGTCTTCCACATCTCTACGGCAATTGATCCAAAAGAAGCGAATCCTAACTTTATCTAGCGTCTTATTAACGCCAAAATACGCTCCTGATATAACACTATGTACTTCTTTGATTCGATTCGTTGGTAGCACAATCTGTGATTTTGTGCTTTGACCATTAGCAGATTCCCATTGCTTTACCAGTAGTCCAACTTCCAATCTCAATGACTGCCATTGAGCCCAGTAACTTTTACCGCAAGACTTTCTGTTGCAATCTCGTGCCACCCCGGTCTTTCACTTTGCTCCATCCATTGAAATATTGGAGCAATCGAATCATCGCGCACTTGTTCCTCCCTTAGCTGCTCTTTTGTCCAGCGATCTTCGACTTGTAGTCTTATTTGTGCAACTACTTCAGAGCACTTCTTGTTTCCTTGCCTTGTACAGGGTTTGATTTGGGGTGCACAATGTCTTCTGGATAACCCGTTGGCATTATTGTGCAGCATTCCTTTTCGATGCTCAGTTTTGAAAGAATATGCCTGGAGTCGTTCGATCCATCTGGCCACTTCACCTTCAGGTTCCCTGAACTGTATTAACCACTTGAGTTCTGCATGGTAGGTTTGAAGAAGAAATTATTGACCATATAGGTACTTGTGGAAGTGTTTGACGGTATCGACAACAGCTAGCAATTCCCTTCGCGTCACGCACTAGTTCTCGGGCTTAGAAATCGAACGGCTGTAGTATGCTATTCTGCGATAGAACCGCTCCTATTCCCGCATTGCTCGCGTCAGTTTCCAGGATGAAGAGTTCTCCTGCCTGTGAATATGCCAAAATTGGAGAATTGCACAGCTTTCCCTTCAGCAAGTCAAATGATTTTTGGTGCTCACTCGAACATTGGAACTTTTGGTTCTTCTCAGTAAGGCGATGGAGGCTTCGTGCAACATCTGCGAAGTTAGGCACAAACCGTCGATAGTAGGAGCATTGCCTCAAAAAACTTCGCAGCTCATTTAAGTTCTTTGGTACTGGCCATTCGTTAACAGCTTCTATTTTCTTGGGATACTCCTTGACTGGATACAATGTGGCCCAAATAATCCACTCCATTTTTGAAAAGGCTACATTTCGGCGGACTCAACTTTAATCCTGCAGCTTTAATGGTTTCCAGAACTTGCCGAAGATTATTCACGTGCTCATTAAATGTGCGAACAACAACCATGATGTCATCCAAATAGACCAGACATGTCTTCCAGCTAAGGCCTCGCAAAACGAGTACCATTAACCGTTCGAACGTAGCAGGAGCGTTGCATAAACCAAACGGTTTCCCGCAGTAAATGCTGTCTTCTCCTTGTCGTTTTCATGAATTGCTATTTGTCAGTATCCGCTTTTCAGATCCAATGTACTGAAGATTCTGGCTCCCGATAAGGTGTCCAACGTGTCGTCTATACGACGTAATGGACAACTATCCTTCTTGGTGACATCGTTCAGTTGCCGATAGTCCACACAAAATCTCGTTGAACCATCTTTCTTTTGAACAAGTACCACAGGTCAGCTCCATCGTCTTTTGGACTTCTCTATAATTCCATCACGTTCCATCTTCTTAACCAGTGTTTCTGCCTCTTGTTGTTTAGCAAGTGGTAATCGTCTTGGCGCCTGTCGAATTGCAGTAGCATTTCCTGTATCGATTCGATGTCGCACTATATTGGTTTTACCCATGTCATTGTCGCTGACAGCAAAAACGTCGCAAATTGCTCTAGCGCCTTTTCTGCTGCTTGTCGCTGTTGTGCTGGAAGATTTTTACATAGCGAACGAATTATCTGTTTCCTTTCCAAATCTAGTGGCGTATTCTTTACTTTAACAGGCTGGCAGTTTGCGATGCAGCTTAATCCCTGAGTCTTGCCAATAACTGTTCCTTCTCTTATTACCTTCGGTGATGGGCTAGCGTTCAGTATTCTCACTGGTATCTTAGGCTGGAGTTTCCCTAGAATTCTTCCGCATAGCACTCCGTTGAGGTTGGTTGGCTCCATTATTCCTACTTTACTGTCCCCAAGATCCCCGTTCATCTTGCCTTAGATGATTTTCTCGCACATCGGTTGTATCTCCACTTTTTCTTTAGTAATGACTCTTAGCCCACCACTCTGGTTGTCATTTATTTGCAGCGGTACTTCCACATTACGCCATTTTAACACGTGGATCTTTAGACCTGTCATGAAATCCAAGCCCAATATGCATTCATCTGTAATGCTTGCAGCAATAAACTTATGAGAAAAACGTATTCCTCCAAACATGACACTACTGAAGCACTCTCCTTTAATTGCTGCAACATTCACCCGTCGCTGTCCTCAACTTAAAACGAAATACTTTCTCCACTTGACCTTTGGACACCACTTTGGGATTTACAACTGATCTGCTCCTGTATCCAATGTGAACGTGCATGGTTTTCCTTCTAACACACCACTAACAACCAAGCTGTTGTCTTTCCAAGTTTGGCAATGTTCACCGTGATCCTTGGGCTCTTTCCCCTTTTTAACCAGCTTACTTAATTTCTTAATTACTTAAATTACACCAGCTGGTGTAACTTAATTTTCCTGGTCTGCAGCTACGAGGTAAGCTGGCTGCTGTACTTATTCATCTGTGATGCGCCTATCTGCCGTTAATTTTGAATAGCATTGATGAACGCATCCACTGCCAAACCGTCCAAGATACCAGCCGGAACTCCACAATAGGCTTGTCGTGCGAGCTTAGTTATTTCCCGCTTTAATTTCTGAAGTCGTTCTCCTCGCTGTTGTTTCTTAATCTGGAGCTGTATTTTGCTTAGCTCCTGTGTGTGAGACTGTCCATAACGCAAGTCCAACTCTTTCAAGATTCTTCCGGAACTCATTTCCGCATTTGGAATCATTGGCATCAACCACATTACCCCTCAACGCCAGGATTAGATTAGAAAATTTAGTTGTTCTTAAGCGCCCTGTCCATTGTGTTGTACAGCAGCTGCAAACTGGACTTCGAAATTTCAAATGCTGTCTCACCACCGAACGCAGGAGGCTTCAAAAATTCCCTTCTGGTTACTAGAGGATTCTGGAATTAGTCTGGTACTGCTTTGTTGAGTGTTCTCTCTGACGAATTGGGTACGATTGTCCAGCCGGGTCTCAAACTCTTTTATTTTGCCTTTCAAACCACTCACTTTTGCTGTCATGTTTGTCTCGAGAGATTTCACTTCTTCTTGGATTTCATTTATTTCACCTTTTAGCGTTAATTGAACTCCATACATTTCCTCTTTGAGCGTTTCTTGAATTCAGCTCATTTCACCTCTTAGCCTTTCTTGAATGTCACCTAGCTTTTCATTTCGCTGGTCGAATTTGGAATTTAATTCCTGCTTCAGTTTATGGCTTTGTTCTGCGATTGTTGAATTTGCTGTTCAAACTTTACGGTCAGTTTGGAATTTAACTGCTGATTTTGCTGATCCAATTCTTTCTTCAGACCTTGACTTTGCTGTTCCAACTCTCGTTTTATTTGGAACTAAATTCTAGATTCATCTGTTTATTCTCCTGACTCTGTTGCTGCGTTTGTTTCCTCTGCTGGTCAAACTTGCGATTAATCTGTTGTATAAAAACTTGCAACATTGCCTCCATGTTTGGCACAACACCCTTTTCTTCCAGAGTAGACGATTTTCGCTCCACTAACTCCGTCTCAATTGAAAACACTTCACCAGCTTGCTGCTTTTCCCTTTTAACGATTTGTTGCAATCGGAGAAACAACTCCTGCTTATGTCCGGCAGTGCTTAGACCTCGCCCTCTTAGGCTTTAATGCTCACTGCACTTTCCATTTTATTATTTACTGTTTATCGGTTTGTAAAATTACTTTATTTACTGTCTCCAAATTAGACAACCACCAATTAATTTATTGTTCAACGATTTGCAGAATTTTATTGTCTCTCAATTTACTCGATTTGTAAAATTTTAATGTCTCACGATTTGCAAAATACCACTTCTGACACCAATTATTACGAAATTCAGGCTTTCGAGTTCGTAAAGGATTTTGCAAATAAAACACAACACAAGTTTATTAATTTACAAATAACAACTTTTTTGAAAAGACAGTAAAATTAACACAAGTTCACAATTTATATTGGTGATTACTTTTTAAATGCACACAATAATACTTGTACGTTACAATAATTCTGCAAGCAAGAGCTTTTTAACTGCACTGATTAAATTCCAATTAACTAATCAATTCTCTGCAGTGAGCGCCACCTTTTATACTCATTGAAAAGCTTCCAGAAACTTCCAATATTATAGACAGAAATATCGAGAAAATACCAGAAAATTACAGCCTTATTCCCTTATTTACAACTAACGATACTTATATGTAATGAGTCATCTTCTAAAAATAGACTACATGTTCAATCATGTTCTTTTACAAAAACCGGGCCAACCGCACAAACCGGTTTGACTACATTTTTGAACAGTACATAATGATTCAAATTTGCAGGCGGTTACATTTAATACATTTTAAATAATCTAAAGTCTTACAGCCTAAAAGTATGCTACATAAAAGTGCTTATTTTTAATATGCAGTATTAACATTGCGATTTATTTTAGTATTCGAATTCTATTATACTCGTACTAACTAATTTTCGTAACAATACTTTTAATTCATTCGATAAGATTTTCATATAATTATAGTCTAAGAATGCAATGTTGGCGGTCATATTATTTATAAAATATATAATTTTCTCAATTAAGTGTACAATAAGTTCTGTTTCGGTAAATAAGTCTTGTTGTTGGGTGTTATCTTCTCTGATTGTCTGTAATTCTAATCGTTCCGTTACTAGACATACTGACATTATTATAATTACAAATCTAAGAATATTATAATTATTTTTCATGTTCATTGCTTGGAAATACATTTTATGATATGTTTCTTTAACTCCAAAGTTTCTAATGAGATCCTCCTTCACTTGTTCCCACGTTGGTTTTGGTCCTAATGTCCTGATTGCGTAAAGTGCTGCTCACTGGATTTTGTTCAGTACATTTCTTTTGTAGACGTATTCATATAGCGGTTGATTTTCCTGGAATAGAGGCAACATCATCTCCTCTTCTTTGATGAATTATGAAAAGTCATATTTCCTGTCCTTCTGTACTCTTTGATAATTGCTGCTTCCTTCATCAGTTCGCTGACCGATAGTTGAAAGCTGGTTTGTCGTTGATGTTGGGTTAGAAGAGAAGCTGCTGCTTCTGCTGATGTTGTTGTTGGTCCCATTTTTCCTTTGCCTTCTTTGTACAAATTATATGGTGATGGTGAGTACTTCGAATGGCTTTTATCTTCCTTCTGCATATGTTTGAATTTTAAATTCAATAAGTGAGACTTCTTTTTATAACTACTTGAGGTAAAGTCTACTTTTTTAAATTCTCTATATAAACTTCGCGTGCCCGTGTGTTTGTTTGTTTGTTAGTCTGTTGTGGAATCTTGTGATCAATTTTTAACCCACTTCCCAGAGTCCGATTTCTTTGGAATTTTGCACACAAGCATATCTCCGATGACAACACTTTCTATTTTAATTTTGGGCCTTCGGACCTCGGGGTCAGGGCTCCCATACAAATATTTTACAAAATTTACCCGATCTTAATCAAATTTTTTACACATGTTTATCTCCGATGGACAACAATTTTTGTTCAAATTTTGGAGACTCCATACAAATTTAAAAAAAAAATTAATCCGATTTTCTTCAAATTTTATACACATGTATATGTGCGATGAACAACACTTTTTGTAAAAATTTTGGAGGCCCCGAGTCCCGGGGTCGTGAGGCCCCATACAAATTTTTTAAAAAAATTATGCCGATTTAATCTAAATTTTATACACATGTGTAACCTGAGGCCCGAGGGATGGCCATACATTTTTTTTAAAATAAGCCCGATTTTTTTCAAATTTTAAAGACATGTGTATCTCCGATGGACAAAACTTTTTGTAAAATTTTTGGACCGAGAGGTGCCCATGTAATTTTTTAAAAATTATCCCGATTTTCTTCAAATTTTAAACACATAATATGTATCTCCTATTAGAGAATTTACATGAAAAATTTAAATTTTTATGGGTTGTTTTTTTTTGTTTTAAGTTCGAACTTATTTTTTCAGTCTCCACAGAGGAGTTAATTTTTTTTTTGTAAGTTTACACTTCAACACTTTAAAATAAAAATTTTCGATTGTTTTTTATTACAGAAAACACTTAAAAGAAAAACTTCAAAAACTTTAAAAAGAATTAACATTTTAGAGTTCCAGGTTTTTTTTTTTTTTTTTTTTTTAAATAGAACGATTGTTCAATATTTAACTTAAGTTAAATTTCACGGTTTTCTTTCCTTTTTTGTATAACTTTAAATGGTTTGAAGGTTCTTTTAAGTTTTTTTAACTCTTTTGAGTTAAAGTATGGTTGTTTTGTTTTGTTGTTCTCTTCACTTCAGTTATTTTCCTAATTATTCTTTTTGATCTGATATTTGTATTAATTGGTGTGTGAAGTGGTAATTTGTAGTGATTCTACCTCTAATAAACCTTGGAACTTTTTACGTCTGTTGCACGTCAAGTTCCGTGCTTTCTGCTTTCCTGGCAGAGAAGAGAACTGGGCGGGAAGAAATGAAAATTAATAGACCTTTTTTTTATATTAAAGTATTTAAATTTTATTAAGATGTTAGTTCTAAACAAGCCCGCTGGCTTCGGCTTGGCTGCAACTTGTCTAAGGATCTAAGTTTCTAATTATTCTGGTTCTTCCTACTCAGCAGCTTCTTTTATACCCAATCTTCTGGATTAAAACTATGTATGTATTATCTATCGGTATATTCATCGACCAATAGTATCGAACCGATATCGATTCATTTATGGGTTCGCCCTCATTTCTCTTCTTTCGCAACATCAGTCCATGTGCAAGGCAGCTATATCGTACTTATATACAAAGTGCTGCGCTGTCGTAAAATAAGTACGAAAGGCGCCGCACCACATAAAGATCTTAATTTTTTGATGCCTGAAATACACTGTTGATCGGTCTCTTGGTTTAATTTATGAGGGTTTTCGTATGTCACAATCAACCCCGAGATATCGGTTAGGTTTGAATGGTACATACGAAAAGTACACACTATACAGATAGTAAAAAATGCGTTGTAAGTGGTTTTGGTTCCCACACAACATGAAATCATACAAGCGAGTAATTATGATAACAGTTTCAGCTTGCATCATTAAGATTAAGTTATTTATGGACTTTGGCGTGCATAATTGGAATGTCAAAGCCATGTCCAAATTTATAAAATATTTATTTATATATATAAAAGAAAGAAAATTATATAATATATTTGTAGTATGGTTTTTTTTTTTGAGGTTTTGTATTTTGAGTTTATTTTATGTTATTATTATATGAAAGGTTTTAATTAAGATTTTTAAGTTATATAATAGTTATTTTTTTGCAAGATAATGAGTAGGTATATTATAAAATTAAATATCGTTTGTTTTCGTATGTTTTGTTTCATTCATTCGTTCTGAAAATACTTTTAAGCCAATTATTTGTTCAGAGTTGCAAATGAGTAGAGAGATATTAAGTTTAGAATAGATAAGAGGTGGGTATAATTTTCTTTAAGGATGCATTTTAGGATGCTGTTAAAAAGATAGGTACTTTGTTTACATGTGTATATTATTTATTCATAAAAAATCTTTAAATCATTATTATGTATTATTTTGTCTTTTCTACCAAATTTAACAAGCGTGTTTTCTGCTGAAACTATTTTTAATACTTCGAATGGACCTTCCCAAAGGGTCGAGAGTTCGTGTGTGATTTTTGACTACAACTTTGTCACCTATATTAAAAATTTTCTCATTACTCTTGTTATCATAATACGTTTTGCAACGGAAATGCTTCTGAGAATTTGGCTAAATCATCCTGGAATGTTAATAAGTATTTTTGACCGTGATAGCTAACTGGTGGTGGTCCAACTACATCTAAAGCAATTCGCTCAAATGGTGTAGAACTTGTGCTAGTCATTTTCATTGGTATTGGAGGGTTTATTTGGCTTTTGTTTAATTGACACGACGTACATTTTTGTATATGGTTCTTAATGTCTGTAGTCATTTAAGCCAGTAATGTTTTAGTTTAATTCTTTTCAAGGTTCTGGATATTCCTTGGTGTCCTCCAAAAGGTGATTCATGGTATTCGGTTAATACTGCTGCTATTTGTTCATTATTATTTAAGATGATTTTGTTATTGGTTTATAAATTTATCGTTATATTTAGATAATGAAATATTTTTTCTAGAGTTGTTTTAAACTCATTTTTAAATTGGTCTTGAATATTAGGTATTGTGATTTCTATCGTCTCACATTACTTTTGTAAATTTTATCTTTAATGCTCGTTAGTGTTTGTTCAATCTTATTGGAATGGGTAGGGTACAAATACAAATATGTATGGATTTATTTTGGTCGTTCGTATGTGTTAAAATTTTTCCTAAAGCAGGTTTAGTGAATTCATCGATTAATTTTTTTAATTCATTTTCTTCTGGGGATTCTATTGGTGGTAAAATAATAATTTTATGTTGCAGTTTTAACTGAATAGATAGATTCTGCTCTTTCGATTAATTTAAAAGATGAAACATGTTGCAGTATATCATTTGTTGTTTTTGGAGTGTCTTCTGAATGGACAATTTTTGCTTGTGATCTTGTTGTTATTACCCTCCCTCCCTTTTACTATTTTCGTGCGCTGCTTCCACTACTACGCGACTGAGAGCGTCCGCGTTAACGTTGTATTTCCCAGGCTTGTATACTATTTTGTATTCGTATTCGTCTAGAGTAATTCTCCATCGGGCTAGTCTGGATGTGGGGTCTTTGAGATTCATTAGCTATGTCAGGGGACGATGATCCGTGACTATGGTAAACTTTCGGCCATATAAATAAGCACGGAACTGTTTGACTGCATATATGACAGCTTATAATTCCTTTTCTGTCGTGCTGTATCTGGTTTCAGCTGAATTTAGAGTGCGACTGCTATAACATATTGGTCGGTCTTCCTTGTACCTTGCGATAGTACTGCTCCTACTGCATGGTCACTGGCATCGGTCGTTAGTAAAAAAAAATTTCAAAGTTAGGATAAGCTAAAATTGGTGATGTGGTTAATTTATTCTTTAATATTCTGAATGCTTCATCACAATGTGCGTCCCATTTAAATTCAATATTTTTTTTAAGAAGATTTGTCAATGGTTTTGTTATATTAGCAAAATTTGGAATGAAACGTCGAAGGAATGCTTTTATATCCTTAGCTTTTTTTGGTACTGGGAAGTTTCCTACTGAATTTCCTTTTTCAAATCTGGACTTATTCCATTTTCTGATATCACGTGCCCTAAGTACATTAGTTCTCTTTTAACGAAGTTACATTTGTCTGGTTGTAATTTTAGATTATGATTTCTAAGTCTGTGGAATACCTTGGTCAACTTACGGTTATGTTCCTGTAAATCATATCCAAATATGACAATATCGTCCACGTATACGAAACAATCTATTCCTTGTAATCCCATTAGTACATTGTTCATCATTCGTTGGAAATCCAAATGGCATTCGAGTATATTCGTAATGTCCGAAAGGCGTACTAAATGCGGTTTTCTGTTGGTCCTTTTCATCGAGTTTTATTTGATGAAATCCACTTGCTAGATCCAATGTGTTGAAATATTTGGATTTACCCAATTGATCAAAAATATCCGTTATATTTGGTAGGGGATATGCGTCTCCTATAGTAACTTCATTCGGTTTTCTGAAGTCAACGACTACTCCCCATCGTTTTTGTCCTATACTGTCCGCTTTCTTGGGTACCAGTAAGAGAGGTAAATTCCAAGGACTATAGCTTGGTTTAACTATTCCTTCTTCAAGCATGTCTTTTACTTGTCGGTGGATTTCAGTTTTCTGCGATTCTGGTAGCCGATATGGTTTCCTATAAATTGGTAAATTGATTAGTGATTATTTTGTGTTTTATTGCATCTGTACAATTCAAATGGTCTCCTTCAAGGAAAAACACGTCGTTAAATTCTCGACATAATATTATTATGCTGGTTTTTTCTTCCATGTTACAGTGTTCCAGTTTAAGAGTGGATTCTAATTTATATAATCTATGTTTTACAGGATCTTTAGATGTATTCATCTCTATAACGTCAAAGTCCTCTAATTTATCCCATTCTAGTTTCCAGTCGTCATTATGCAAACGCTTTTCTTCATCATTGCTATTTAAAGCCATTATTTGTACCTTATTTCCTGATGATTTTACAGCTGTGGCTGCTACGTATACTCCGGGTTGAATTTCCTTTTTTCTTATTACGATGTTTTCATTTGTTGGAAATGGTATTTGTATTGCTTTCTCGCTTCTTGGTTCCATTATAAATATATTTTGTTCATTTTCGGGTTTATATTAAGTTTTAACTTTTAAATGTTCAGTCTTATCGTTTTACTTACAACATAGTCTTATGATTTGCTGAATTTTCTTCTAAATGTTTAGTCTTACTTTCTGCTAGGATATCTTTGAGCGTAGCCTTACAGTTTGCTAAATTTTCTTTTGTATGGTCAGTCTTACTCTTTGCTAGGCTATTTTAGAGCGTAGTCCTACAGTTTGCTAAATTTTCTTTTGTATATTCAGTCTTACAGTTTGCTGAACTTTTTTGTAGAATCTCGAGTAAAAGCTCTCTGTTTATATAACTTATTTCCCCTTGATAATCGTTGAGGAAATCGTTACCAAGTATTCCGTCATATTTTAAATTTGCATTTTCGCCTATTATATGGAAAGTGTGATTAATGTTTATACCATTGACGTACCAACTAATGACCCGTGGGTGGAAATCGTGTTTCCTGCAATAATGGTAATCTGGCAGTCTATGTTATTTATCAAATTTGTATTAATTCCTAAAATATTTTGTCGCTTGAGGATGCTTATTCCTGCTCCTGTATCTATAAGAAATACATTGTATATTTTGTTAGAAGGGTTAAAAGGAATACATACTGTTGGTTCTGTTGTATTTAAAAAATATATATTTATTTTATTTAAAATTGTTTTATTTGTAAGTTTTCTTTTGTGATTGTTTTATTCATATTTGTTTCATTTGTTAAAACATTTATTGGTGGTCTACTGCTGCTGTCTGAACCAATCGGGAGAACGTGTCCGTTTTCGTTTCCCTGGGAAATTCGTTTCCCTAAGCTTGATTTGCTTGACGAGTTCTGCTTCTATGATTTTTCTGGTTTACCGCTGTGTTTGTGGGTGGTCCTCTGAAAGGATTTTGATATCGAGGTTGGTGTTGCCTGTTATGTGTGAGGTGGTTGTTTTTATATCGTCCTTGATTTCTCGAAGTGTTAGTTTGTGGATGTAGGCTGCTTTGTCCTTCGTTCCTTAATCGCGTTCGGCATTCCTGATATGTGTGATTACTTCTTTTACAGTACGAGCACACCAGGTATTGTACTTCTCGTTTTATTTCTTTCGGAACGAAATTTGGTGCGAAGTGTTCCGGTAACATGTCGTTGAGGTATGCCCATACCTTTTACATACCATGCAAAAAGGTTGCTTCCTTGGTCTACTGAAACCTCGAATCATTTGGAAGTGTGGTTCTATCCGCGACGATTGTTCGTTAGCAAAGTTCGTGCTTTGCTTTAAGTCCGTTTCTCCTCGTGACTTTATCAGGATCCTGAGGTCATGACTTCGTAAGCCATCTTCGAATGCGTTGATCGATAGCCGCTCGTTCTCTTTCACTAAGTACGCCCGAACGCTAGTATCACTGATATTTTCATAAGTTGCCGAATTTAATGCACTTAGCAAATTATATATTCTGTCCCCGAATTCTTTCACAGATTCTCCTTGTATTGAGCTTCGTGAACGTTTATCCTTAAAAAAAATTTCTAATTCCTTAATAAGATCAGACCATTTCAAAATTGTCTGATACTGTATTAATTCAAACGTGGGACCCTGCAACTTTGTTTTTACTATTTCAAGAAACACTTGTGCATCTGTATTCGACTTAGTCGATGCAAACAGGATGTTTCCACACGCAATTTACTTATTTAATTTTCCCGGTGTTCCATCAAACTCAGGAGCAAGATTAAACGCATCGCTTAAACTAATTTTTACCTCCGCGTCTGTAGGCATTTCGAATTTTTGGATAGAATAGGGGTGGAAGTGAAATGGTAGTTCCTCAAACAGACGAACTCTTTTGTCTTGTTCGCGGGTAAAAATTTTGAAAAATATTTTTTTTCTAATCAGGAATGAGAGAGAGAGGGGAAAAAAATACTTTTTGCAACTTGGAACGTAACGAAAACCTTTGTTGTTTATGATTTTACTCGCAAAAAACACGTATACCCACTCATGCACAGAATTTTATAATATATATGTATAAGATATGTAAATTTAAATTAATGAGTTTAGGCAAATATGTATTTATAAAAAAAATTTCATTAAAATTTACAATTTATTGTTTGTTGAAATATAAGTATATTATGTATATAATTTTTGTAAATAACTGAATTTTCAGGGTTTACTTTTTTAATAACTGGCTTTGTTGGTGTTGGTGTCGTCGAATTCTTCGGTCTTGTCCGGTTTTAGCTTTTCTCTTTTTTTTGTTTTCTTCTTTTTCTTTCTTTTTGCTCCTTTTGTTCCTTGTCCGGGGATTTCGTTGCCAGGTGAGCTTTACGCTCTACTAGTTGGTAACACTGGTATTTTTGTTTCACTGCCCACAGTTGGCCAAAAGCTGGCAAGGTCTTATGGTCGTGGGACTTCTTAAATATTTTCACTATCACTACCCTGTTTTGGCCGGGATTTACGCCTTTTAATTTTTGTTATATATTTTTCGTCCCTGTTTTGGCCGGGCTTGAACGCCTTTTTATTTTTATTTTTTTTTATTGGGGTTTTGTTTTTTAGTTTTTGGGATTATCCCACCGCTGCCACCAATTTGTTGCACGTCAAGTTCCGTGCTTTCTGCTTTCCAGGCAGAGAAGAGAACTTGGCGGGAAGAAATGAAAATTAATAGACCTTTTTTGTTTATATTAAAGTATTTAAATTTTATTAAGATGTTAGTTCTAAACAAGCCCGCTGGCTTCGGCTTGGCTGCAACTTGTCTAAGGATCTAAGTTTCTAATTCTTCTGGTTCTTCCTACTCAGCAGCTTCTTTTATACCCAATCTTCTGGGTTAAAACTCTGTATGGTTATAATGATTAACCAATCGGATCGATTTATTATTTGTCGATATATTCATCGACCAATAGTATCGATCCGATATCGATTCATTTATGGGTTTGCCCTCATTTCTCTTCTTACGCAACATGTGCAAGGCAGCTATATCGTACTTATATACAAAGTGCTGCGCTGTCGTAAAATAAGTAGGCGCTGCACTACATAAAGATCTTAATTTGTTGATGCCTGAAATACACTGTCGATCGGTCGCTTGGTTTAATTTATGAGGGTTTTCGTATGTTACAATCAACCCCGAGATATCGGTTAGGTTTGAATGGTACATACGAAAAGTACACACTATACAGATAGAGGCTAAAAAATGTCTTGTAAGTGGTTTTGGTTCCCACACAACACCAATGGACCGTTTTTTAAGTACTCGTGCATTATGAAATCATACAAGCGAGTAATTATAATATATATAAGTCTACGCGAGAAATTTCAGACTCTGTTATTGCCAAAGAACTCAAAGAGAAGACGTAGCTACTTCTGGCAAGATGGATGAGAATGAGCAGCGTGTAAAAAAATACAATAGCTATCGAACTTGCTGCAATAAAGGCAAGTCTTGATTCTATTGGATTTAGGGTCAGCTCTTTAGAACCAGATCGGAGTGATATTCATTCCAAACTAAATCAGGTGATGGAGAATAAGGCTACAATCGATGGCTTACAAGGAGAAATAAAAATATATGTCTCAGCTGACGTAGTAATCTTCAATATTCCAGCAAATGCAGAAGAGAACCTCAAGTTCTATGTGAACCATCTTTGTCACACTTTTGCTCTTCGACCGCATCCTATGAAGAATGTTTTCCGGACTAGAATAAAACTTAATTCTATAACCTCCCCGGTCGTTATAAAATTTTATACACCGTATGATAAATCGCTATTCTTAAAATCTGCTGCATCTAATCGAAAGAATACTGGGCAACCGTTAAATCTTCGATGTTTTGGACTGGACTCTGACCTACCCATCTATAACAACGAGAGTCTGTCTGTTCATGCTCGATCTGTTTTACGTGCTGCAATAAAACTAAAAAACGAGAGGAGGCTGCACTCGGCTTTCTCTCGCCGCGGCTCAATATATGTCAGGTTAAGAGAAACCGATAATCCTATTCGTATTGACAGTGAGGAGAACCTCTCTTTATTGCTGGAGCGAGAACCTGCAAATAAGCTAGAGGAGATCGTAGATGTCGTTGACCCCAGCATTCAATAGGAGCACAAAATTTATTAACAGTTCTCTTCTGACTTTTTACTATAATAATATTTCATACATTATTTGCTTTTTCAGTTTTGCATTAAAATGCAATAATAACTTCCTCTTTTTCTCTTTATTTAATTTTTCCTACTATTTTTCTACTCAACTTTCATCTCTTATTGCAAATAACAGTGATGTAGGTATTCCTTTTCTGCGTGCTTGCGTATTTATTTCATTTACTCTTATTCGTTATGTGCGGTAGCGGGGTGTCTGCTGGTGGCACTAACGAGTCAGCCAGACTGATGTTGTCAATACTATGTAATGCACAAAGGGGCTTCAAACTGTGTCATTTGAATACACGTAGTTTAAACCAAACAAAAATTGATTACTTAAGTTACATAATTGATAAGTCTAGTGTTGATGTCCTATTTGTAAGTGAAACGTGGTTCAAGCCACACATCAACGATAGTTCCTATAACATTAATAATTTCAAATTACACAGAAATGACCGTGTAACAAATACTTTTAGTGGTACTTAGGTGCGCTGTTTTGGAAAATTCGGTTGGCTGTGGGGTTGAATTCATAATTGCTGAAATTTCTGATAATCATGTTAAATGTCTTGTGGCATGTGTCTACAACCCGAATCGCACTTGTTCTCTAGAACCTTTTTTTTACCTCAATATCTTCTTTTTCAGCTCGTTACACTAATATTATTGTTTGTGGAGATTTCAACACAGACTTGCTAAAAAATTGTTGTTACACTTGTCAGACTATTGATTATGTCTCTGCATGTGGATTATCTGTCATTAACACTTTTCCTACTAGTAATGCCCCTAATGCTACTCCTAGCTTATTAGACCTGGTAGTAGTTTCTGACCCGTCCTTAGTCTTACGTCTTAAGCTCAAGTTAGCATGGAATCAATATCTGATGACGATTTAATAGTTTGCACCTTCAACTTAAATTTTTCCCTTAACCCTAAGCCCTCTCCTTTTCCTATCGTGATTTTAGCAGAATAACTCTTCCATCTCTCTTGGCAGAAGCTTTTGCACTTCCATGTTTTTTGCATGTTGGAGTATTGCAGAGGCGGACGATAAAATTATTTATATCAATACCTTGATTTCTTATCTGTTTGAAAAGTACGTTCCTCTTAAGTCCACTGTTTTGCATTCTATCCAACTGCGTCGCCAAAAATATCTTGGTTGGAGGCGGTTTCCGTCCGAATACAATTGGCAATTACACCGTCTGCCACGTAATTCTGCGACATTAACTATCCGTAATGCAAAACGGAACTACTTCTCTTCAAAATTGTGTCCCTCTCTCCCATTGAAACAACTGTGGAGAAATCTTCGCGATATTGGTATTGGGGACAAAGTTCCATTTGACTGTCAACTTGACCCAACTGAGCTGAATAACCATTTTCTCACATCTGCATCACCTAGCTCTGTCCCATTGACTCCAGTGGCTTTTTTTTTTAGATTAAGATATTTTTATTAAACATTTCAGTAATATACAATTTTGACTTAAAACTAAACTTATAACTATTATTAATAAGTGTCGGCTCAACAATAGGGGCCCGACGTATTTACATTGTCTTTTTTTTGAATTGCTTATAACTAAACAATAATTTTGACTACTTAATCTACTACATGTTTATATTTACAGCAATTTAATTTTAAACAATAAATTTTAAAATAAAGTAAAAATGAAAAAAATATAAGAGGGGGTATAAACAGGGCGAACTTCAGCCTCTGTAATGTTGATTGCTGGCCTTCTCGTAGAAGGAGACGTCCTGATTATTAAAGATGTCGTCGAATCTAGCATCTGTGAATGCTTTGATGTGTATGTACCGGTGACTTGGCTCGATTTCTTCGCTTCTCAGTCCTTGCATCTCAGGACTTGGATGAGTTTCCAATCCGTCGACGAATTTCCTCGCCATTTGGAACAAGTGGTCGGTTATTGGCAGCAGACCTGCTGCTTCGTAAAGTCTTGCAGTCGACACAAACTTATAGCTGTTTGGGTGACTCCAGTGGCGTATCATAATGTTTGTCCCCCGACTTTTGAATTTTCCACTTTTTCTGAGGTAGACGTGGCGAGTAGCATTATGTTATTACATTCTAACTCAGTTGAAGCCTCAACACTATCATCAGAACACCTAAAAATATATAAAATTAAATTAATCAAACAGGCCAATACTAGAATTATATACACATAAATTAAAAAACTTACCTTGTAATTTCGTTGTTTACATAGTCCTAGACTAGAATTATATCATAAAAAATTATTAGTTGTAAATCAGAATAAGAAATAACTTATCTCACCTGAATCAATGATAACAAAACATAACTAAAAAATGTAATATGGCCATGCCATTATTTTCACCAGTCTGAACATAACATAAACTTTTATATAACTTCTGTCATTCTTCTCGCTTCCGTCCTTTCAACTTTTGACGGCAGCACCACTTTTTTCTTTTAAGTAAAATAAAATAAAGTGAATAAAGCTAGTGGAGAAACCAATTTTCTTTTCTTTTTTAATAAACGCCATCACGCCACCAATTTATTATAGCCACAGTGAATAGGGCGACAAAACTTCTGTGCTACAATTATTTCGGCACATTTTTGGTCCTTGACGTGACGGATTCAGAGTGATTACTCCATTATCCAACAAATTTTCGATAAACCACATGGGAATACATAGTTTCAACCTGGATTCAAAAACCTTAAGTATCACATTTATTACATATTTGCACTAATATTACATAATAATTATTTCATATCGCATATAAAAGTGTTCATTAAGTAATATCAGTTTGATAGTGTGCATATTTGTACTGACACAAAATGGCAACGCTTGCAGCATTGAAGAAGAGACGCGCTACAATGAAACGTAATGTAACAAAATTGCTCAATTATATTAAAAATATAACCGATGAAGTTCTAGTGGAACAAATCAAATCTCGGATATCGCTCATCACAACACTTCGGGAAGATTTCATTGCCGTTGATGACAAAATAATCGAATTAGACGATAAAGAAGAGACAGATGAGGATTTCGAGGAAAACTACTACACCATCGTAGCAGGGTTAAATCAAGCATTGCCATCAAAACCGGAGTTAACAACTTCAATTAATCAAACAATGGTGGATACCAGTACGTTCAGGAGCCATACCGAAGTGAAACTACCAAAAATCGCAATTTCAGTATTCAGCGGTGACTATACTGATTGGCAATCATTTTACGACCTCTTTTGCATGATAACACAAAGCTAACGGCATCACAGAAATTGCAGTATCTCAAGGGATCACTTACAGGCGAAGCATCTGGTTTGCTTAAACATTTCAACATTACTGATGCAAATTTTACAGAAGCATTGAAAAAACTAAAAAAACGATACGACAGACGAAAACACACCATATATGCGTTTGTTCGTAACTTTACGTCGCAGCCAGCAATAACAACAGCAAATGGCGTGAATGTGAGACGCCTGTTAGACACGTCAGACGAAGTCATACGAGGTCTAAAAGCGTTAAGTAATGGTGCGGAGTCAAGAGATCATTGGCTGATACACATCATGACAAACAAACTCGACGATGAAACCAACAGTTTATAGGCACAAGAATCTTCTGATACAGAACTACCGACACTAAAAGGGTTCTTCGATTTTCTGAAGAAGAGAATTGATGCGCTCGAATCAATGAAAGCATCAAATCGACGTACACAGCAACAGTCAACCCACATCAAGCCGAACGTTAGAAGTTATACGGTAGCTGCTAAATCATCAAAATCACAATATGCACAATATGCAACATGCACAATATGCCCTGACGAATATCATAAGTTATTTGAATGTAACAAATTTAAGGAAATGCCGATAGACAAAAGATTAGAGCTGCTCAAAACTGAGAAACGCTGTTTTAATTGTTTGAAAAACAATCACACCGTCTACACATGCAAGTCGAAATTTCGATGCAGACACTGCAACTTGAAACACCACAGTTTAGTACATAAAACTTTACCATTAGGAGACCCAGCATCAAATATCACCGTTTTAAGCACACAATGCACCACCTCAGAATCAGACCGCGAATTTACTAGCCACCAATTACGAACATCGATTTTACCAACCGCTCTAGTATGAGTACTCGATTCATCAAATCAACGACAGTTCTGTAGAGTGCTATTAGATTCAGGATCACAAGGGTCGTTCGTTTCAGAAAGCTGCGCACAGCGCAGCTTTTTTTAAAAAGAAGAAACGTCAAATTTGCAATTACAGGCATCGGAGCAGTAACAAATGGTTATACGAGAGGGTCAATATGGCTAACAATTACACCATGGAATAAAGAAACACCAAACATTCAAATTGATGCTCTCATACTTCCAAAGTTGACTGCAAATCAACCAGAAAACTCGCAAGAAATAAACATGAAGTCGCTGCAGCAATTTAGCAGATCCGCATTTCTACCAACCAAATGAGATTGACATAATTGTTGGAGCTGACACCTTTTTTGGATTACTCACCGAGGCTAAAATTACAACCAAAGACCAACTACTCATGCAAAAAACATTATGGGGATGGGTAGTTGTCACAACATCAAACGAGGAAAATCCAAGACAATCAACCATAGCTGCTTTGAACGATTCTAATGAAAACCTCGATTATTTGCTGAAACGGTTTTGGGAAATAGAATCAACGGAAGTTCCATGTAATATTCTAACACAAGAAGAGGAATTTTGCGAAAACCACTTTCAGAACACCAAAAGGGTCGAAAGAACTGGTCGATTTGAAGTGCGATTACCATTCAAGACCTCACCTCTCACATTAGCAAACTCGTTTCAAATCGCACTTCAGAGAATGCACTCCATTGAAAGAAAGTTTACCAAAGATGAAGAATTTGCAACGCAGTATAAGGATTTCAAGCAGGAGTATGAATCGTTGGGCCACATGAGGAAGTTAGCTGATCACGAAACAAAACTCCAAGGATACTACCTACCACACCATGGCGTAATGAAGAGCTCCAGCAGCAAAACGAAACTAAGAGTTGTGTTCGATGGCTCCGCCAAGACCACTACAGGCGTATCATTGAATGATTGTTTAGCAATAGGACTAACGCTTCAACCCACTTTATACGAGATACTAATACGGTTCCTGACATTCAAGGTTGCATTCACAGGGGATATAGAGGAAATGTTTCGACAGGTCCGAGTAGCAGCAGATGACACCAGATAACAGAGAATAAAATGGCGCAATACACCGAACAAACCATTTAGTACCTACGAATTTAACACTGTCACCTACGGCACAGCAAGTGCAACGTACCTTTCTACTCGTGCATTTAATGAGGCTACAGAAAAATACAAAACAATTCACCCGGAAGCAGTAAATCTAGTAAAAACAAGTATTTACGTCGATGACTTGATGTCGGGAGCTGATACAGCCCATGAAGCAATGATGCTAAGGCAAAATATCGATGAAATATTGTTAAATTCTAGGTTCAAATTAAGAAAATGGTTGACAAACGACGAGGATATTTTTAAAACTCTACCTTCATTATTCACAGAGTAGATTAGTACACTACAAATAAAGGGCTCTGACTCAGTCAAAATGTTGGGTTTATGTTGGGACCCAAAAGCAGACAGTTTTAAATTCAAGGTAAATCTAAACGATAAACCTACAATGACTAAAAGAGGAGTTCTGTCAGAAGCCAGTCGTTTATTTGACACCATAGGATGGCTTGCCCCATTTACTGTACAAGCAAAGATATTTTTTCAAACTCTATGGGTTAATAATTTAACATGGGATGAAGAATTACCAAACAATTTAATGGCAGAATGGGTTAGCATTCGGCAAAATCTAGTCAATATCGAAAGTATCAAGATTGACAGACACATAGGAACGACATCTAGCTGCGAGGCAATCTTGCATGGATTTTCTGACGCCTCCAGAAATGCATATTCAGCGGTTGTGTACATCAAAACCACAATGCCAAATGGTGATTCCTGCGTGAAATTACTAACAGCCAAAACCAAAGTTGCTCCAGTAAAGCAAATATCCATCCCTCGCCTAGAACTTTGCGGTGCGTTACTACTATGCAAACTCATACAAAAAATTAAGCAAGCTATGCCGATCAATATCATCCAAATTAATGCATGGACCGATTAAACTATAGTCTTAAGTTGGCTCACAGCACACCCAACGAGATGGAACACCTTTGTTGGGAATAGGACTGGTGAGATCCTATCACACATGAATCGCTCGCAGTGGAGACATGTATGCTCAGAAGAAAATCCAGCTGACTATGCATCGAGAGGTTTAGATCCAGACAAACTAATAAACGCTAGCCTATGGTGGAATGGACCTAAATGGCTTGGAGATCAAACAGCTTGGCCAAAGGACGTGGCAAACCTACCAACTACGACAAATGAAGGACGAAATAAATCACTCCACGCACACGTTTCTGCACCCAACATATTATGCGACTTAATTGCGAAATCATCCAGCTTCACGAAGATAGTACAGAGGCAGAGGGAGAGGACAGAAAACATATAAAAGCTACATTTGTATATTTGTATGTTTAGCAACGAAAGCAGTTCATATCGAACTAGTTTCCGATTTGACGACAGACGTCTATATAGCAGCATTGCGAAGATTCATATCCCGTAGGGGGATATGGTCTGAAATTCGTAGCGACAATTCAAGTAACTTTATTGGAGCCCGAAATCATCTCTACGAATTCTATACATTTCTCAGAAAAAACGCTAATTATTTTTCTAATTTTTTATTATCAGATCAAATACAATTTAAGATCATCCCTCCGAGCTCACCGCACTTTGGAGGCCTGTAGGAAGCTGTCGTTAAGAGTATGAAATTCCATTTACGGCGAGTTACAAAAGATCATATATTAACAACCGAGGAATTGTCAACCCTATTAACCGAAATTGAGGCGATGCTGAATTCCAGACCAATTTGTGTGTTGTCCAGCGATGACTTGGATTATCTAACTCCAGGTCACTTCCTGATCGGCCGGCCAACGACTCAACTACCAAGTGAGAATTTAGTAGAGGTTCAGCTTTCCAAACTGTCCAGGTGGCAAATACTACAAAAAATCAATCAAGACATCTGGCAGAGATGGAATCTAGAATATTTAACAACCCTGCAACATAGAAGTAAATGGCACATTAAACAAAACAACATCAAACTAGGCGACATAGTACTCATCAAAGAAACCAACTTACCTCCTTCAAAATGGTAGATGGGTAAAGTTGTAGAACTGCATCCAGGTGCTGATCATCATGTACGAGTTGTCACTATCAAAACACAGGACGGCAAACTAAAACGGCCAATTCATAAACTTTGTCGTCTACCGATATGTTGAATTAATTAATTCAAAGCGCCCGGGATGTTGAAGCCTCAACACTATCATCAGAACACCTAAAAATATATAAAATTAAATTAATCAAACAGGCCAATACTAGAATTATATACATCATCATATTTTGCACTATAACCGGGGTCCGGTCCTGGCCTCCCACAAAAAGTCTCTCCACCGGTCCCGATTTCGAGCTGATGTCATCCAGTTTGGCATTCCTAAACTCTGGGCGTCCTGGTCTACGCCATCCTTTCAGCGTAGGCTCGGCCGGCCTCGCTGTCGTGTTCCATAAATCCTACCGCAAAGGACTTTCCGAGCAGGATCCTCTTCGCTCATGCGAGCTAGGTGTCCTGCCCACCGGAGCCTACCGAGCTTAATTTTCTTCACGATGTCGACATCGCGGTAACGCTCGTAGATCTCATCATTATAGAGTCTCCGGAATCGTCCTTCCTCACATACGGGGCCAACAATTCTCCGTAAGACTTTTCTCTCGAACGCGGCTAAGAGGTCAGAATGGTTTTTACTAAGCACCCAGGTCTGGGATCCATATGTAAGTACTGGTATGACCATTGTCTTATATATCAGTAGCTTGGATGTTATGGTTAGGTTCCTGGATTTGAAGAGTCTTGACAGGCTATAGTAGGCTTTGTTGGCTTTAAGCAACCGTGCTCGTATTTCTGGCTCCATCCTGTTATCGGCTGCTATTGTTGACCCGAGATAGTTAAAGGATTGCACTACTTCAAATTCGCGCTCCACTATCTGAAATGAGGGACCAATGTTGGATCTTCTACTCGCAGACGTTTTCCTCTCATTTATGTGCAGCCCCAGATTTCGTGCCGCCTGCTTTATCTGGATGAAAGCTTCCTGTACAGCTCTTTGGTTTCTCCCAACGATGTCAATATCGTCTGCGTAAGCCAGTATCTGAATGGACTTATAGAGGATTGTTCCTCTCGCCGTTACGTCAGAGTCTCGGATCACTTTCTCCAACGCCAGGTTGAAGAGGACGCAGGCCAGTCCATCCCCTTGTCGGATCCCGTTATAGATGTTGAATGGGCTCTCCAACGCCAGGTTGAAGAGGACGCAGGCCAGTCCATCCCCTTGTCGGATCCCGTTATAGATGTTGAATGGGCTTGATAGTGATCTGGATATTTTTACTTGGCTTATAACATTGGTCATGGTCAACCTACACAGTCGTGTCAGTTTATTTGGGATGCCGAATTCTCTCATGGCTTTATAAAGTTCTACTCTGGCTATGCTATCATAGGCGGCTTTAAAGTCTATAAAAAGATGGTGTAGTGAGTTTTGAAACTCTAGACATTTTTCCATCACCTACCTTAGGGTGTAAATCTGATCAGTTGTTGATTTGCCTGGGATGAAGCCACACTGGTATGGACCAATGATGACTTTAGCGTATGGGGCTATCCTGTCCTGAAGGATAGAGGAGAAAATCTTATACGCGGTACTCAACAACGTTATACTACGATAATTGCTGCATTTTGTGATATCTCCCTTCTTATGTATGGGGCACAGGATGCCTCTTCGCCAGTCTTCTGGCATAACTTCTTCTTCCCATACTTGCACTATTATTTCATGAATTGCTTGTAATGTGTAATGTGGGGCCTCCTATTTTTATCAGTTCCGCTGGGATCCCATCAGATCCCGGGGCCTTATTATTTTTGAGCCGATTTATCGCGCTGCTAACTTCGACTATGCTTGGTACGATCTTCGGTCATTGGTGGAGCCTCCAATTCCTCAGTTAGCTGGCCATTTAGCAACTCATGAAAGTGCTCTTCCCACCGCTCTAAGATGCCTTTAAGATCGGCGATCAGATTACCCTCTTTGTCCTTGCAGTATGTGCAACGCGGTGTAAATTGCGTCATACCGCGGACCCTTTGGTAGAACTTCCGCGCCTGGTGCGGTCCTTGCTCTCTGTACTGTTCCAGTTCACGGACGAGATTCTTCTCCCAGGCTGCTTTCTTTCGCCGGTGAACTGTTTTTTCATATCTTCTGAGCTCTTTATATTCATCGTCGCGTGTCCGCGTTCTGTGAGATTGTTGCATTGCTCGGTACGCAATATTCTTACGTTCAGTCGCTAGCTTACATTCGTCATCGAACCAGTCGTTTCGATCTCTACGACTACTGCCTAAGATGGAGTCAGCAGTACTAATGACAGTATTCTTAAGGCGTGTCCATTTCTCTTCTACGCCCGACATCTCAGCCCCAGGACTTACTCTCCCTGCATTTAGGGCGAGTCCTATCGCTTGACCGTAGTTGTTTTTGGTCTCTTCATTGCGAAGGGCAGCCGTGTTGACTCGAATCTGATTCGCGGATGCAGTCTTCCGTGATGATGCAATCCGCGCTCGGAGCACCATACCAACAAGATAGTGGTCCGAGTCGACGTTGGCACCTCTGTACGTTCGTACCGTCATCAGGTTCGGGTTGTGGCGGCGGTCTATCAACACGTGACCTATTTGGTTGCGAGTGGCTCCATCGGGAGATACCCAGGTGGCTTTGTGGATATTTTTACGCGCAAACCATGGACTCGCAACGACCAAATTATTGCTTGCTGCCATCTCTATGACTCGTTGTCCATTGTCATTAGTGTTCTCGTGTAAGCTATGGGTGCCAATGTACTGCCTGAATACTGGCTCCCTACCTATTTTAGCATTCATATCCCCCAGAATGATTTTTACATCATACTGAGGGCAGGCATGGAGTTCCCGTTCGACTGATTCTTAGAATTCTTCTTTTTCATCATCTGGGGAATCCTCTGAAGGTGCGTGAACGTTTATGAGGCTTATGTTTTTAAATTTGCCCCGCACGCGAAGGGTGCATAGCCGTTCATTTACTGCATTAAAGCCGATAACGGTGGGTTTAATTATTTTGCTGACTAGAAAGCCCACCCCGAGCACATGATGTCTTGCATGACAGCTGTAATAAATGTCATATTCTGATCTTTGTAAGACACCATTCCCTGTCTATCGCATCTCCTGAATTGCTGTTAAGTCAGCATTATATTTGGACAGGGTATCGGCTAGCTGCCGTGCAGCTGGAGCTCTATACAGTGAGCGTACGTTCCATGAGAAAATTCTTAAATCGTTTAGCCGTTTTCGATGCCGTGGTCGTCGTCGTTCATCAGTGTATCCGAGGCTGATTTTGGGTTCCGTAATAATAAATTTTTTACAGGCGAGGGTATTAGCCTCGCGCCAACCTTACTTTGAAGGGACTAGCCCGATCATTCAACTTTTCCTGCATTGGAGGAAAATTACCAGCGGCCACCACTTGGAGGTTTGATCGCACTTCCACCAGTCAGAGATAGTTACGGCCACATGCAATTCTAGAGCATTCTGTGTTAGTCCCCCTATTTCTTTTGATGGCTGACCGCCAGAATTATATACACATAAATTAAAAAACTTACCTTGTAATTTCGTTGATTACATAGTCCTAGACTAGAATTATATCATAAAAAATTATTAGTTGTAAATCAGAATCGTTCCAGTTCACGGACGAGATTCTTCTCCCAGGCTGCTTTCTTTCGCCGGTGAACTGTTTTTTCATATCTTCTGAGCTCTTTATATTCATCGTCGCGTGTCCGCGTTCTGTGAGATTGTTGCATTGCTCGGTACGCAATATTCTTACGTTCAGTCGCTAGCTTACATTCGTCATCGAACCAGTCGTTTCGATCTCTACGACTACTGCCTAAGATGGAGTCAGCAGTACTAATGACAGTATTCTTAAGGCGTGTCCATTTCTCTTCTACGCCCGACATCTCAGCCCCAGGACTTACTCTCCCTGCATTTAGGGCGAGTCCTATCGCTTGACCGTAGTTGTTTTTGGTCTCTTCATTGCGAAGGGCAGCCGTGTTGACTCGAATCTGATTCGCGGATGCAGTCTTCCGTGATGATGCAATCCGCGCTCGGAGCACCATACCAACAAGATAGTGGTCCGAGTCGACGTTGGCACCTCTGTACGTTCGTACCGTCATCAGGTTCGGGTTGTGGCGGCGGTCTATCAACACGTGACCTATTTGGTTGCGAGTGGCTCCATCGGGAGATACCCAGGTGGCTTTGTGGATATTTTTACGCGCAAACCATGGACTCGCAACGACCAAATTATTGCTTGCTGCCATCTCTATGACTCGTTGTCCATTGTCATTAGTGTTCTCGTGTAAGCTATGGGTGCCAATGTACTGCCTGAATACTGGCTCCCTACCTATTTTAGCATTCATATCCCCCAGAATGATTTTTACATCATACTGAGGGCAGGCATGGAGTTCCCGTTCGACTGATTCTTAGAATTCTTCTTTTTCATCATCTGGGGAATCCTCTGAAGGTGCGTGAACGTTTATGAGGCTTATGTTTTTAAATTTGCCCCGCACGCGAAGGGTGCATAGCCGTTCATTTACTGCATTAAAGCCGATAACGGTGGGTTTAATTATTTTGCTGACTAGAAAGCCCACCCCGAGCACATGATGTCTTGCATGACAGCTGTAATAAATGTCATATTCTGATCTTTGTAAGACACCATTCCCTGTCTATCGCATCTCCTGAATTGCTGTTAAGTCAGCATTATATTTGGACAGGGTATCGGCTAGCTGCCGTGCAGCTGGAGCTCTATACAGTGAGCGTACGTTCCATGAGAAAATTCTTAAATCGTTTAGCCGTTTTCGATGCCGTGGTCGTCGTCGTTCATCAGTGTATCCGAGGCTGATTTTGGGTTCCGTAATAATAAATTTTTTACAGGCGAGGGTATTAGCCTCGCGCCAACCTTACTTTGAAGGGACTAGCCCGATCATTCAACTTTTCCTGCATTGGAGGAAAATTACCAGCGGCCACCACTTGGAGGTTTGATCGCACTTCCACCAGTCAGAGATAGTTACGGCCACATGCAATTCTAGAGCATTCTGTGTTAGTCCCCCTATTTCTTTTGATGGCTGACCGCCAGAATTATATACACATAAATTAAAAAACTTACCTTGTAATTTCGTTGATTACATAGTCCTAGACTAGAATTATATCATAAAAAATTATTAGTTGTAAATCAGAATAAGAAATAACTTATCTCACCTGAATCAATGAAAACAAAACATAACTAAAAAATGTAATATGGCCATGCCATTATTTTCACCAGTCTGAATATGACATAAACTTTTATATAACTTCTGTCATTCTTCTCGCTTCCGTCCTTTCAACTTTTGACGACAGCACCACTTTTTTCTTTTAAGTAAAATAAAATAAAGTGAATAAAGCCAGTGGAGAAACCAATTTTCTTTTCTTTTTAAATAAAAGCCATCACGCCACCAATTTATTATAGCCACAGTGAATAGGGCGACAAAACTTCTGTGCCACAATTATTGCGGCACAGATGATATATCCTTAAAATGTTTAAAATTGATTATTCCAGTGATCCTTGGCCCCCTGTCACATATTTTCAAATTCTCTATATTAACTTCGCGTGTCCGTGGCTTGCTGGCTGGCAGAATCTTGTGATACATTTTTAACACACTTCCTAAAGTCCGATTTTATTCAAATTTGGAACATATGTGTCTTTGCCATGACAATACTTTCTATTAAAATTTTGGCAGCTCTGGCTGCGGGGTCGGGGGGCTCCCATACATTTTCACTTCCTTAAACCCGATTTTCCTGAAATTTTGTACACATGTGTATTTCCAGTGACAATATTTTCTTTTAAAATTTGGAAGTGATCGGACCCCGGGTTCGTGGGGCTCCCATACAAATTTAAAATAAAAATTACCCGATTTTTTTACACACATGTGTATACCCAATAAACAATACTTTTTCTAAAATTTGGTAGTGATCGTGCTTCGGGTTCGGCCGGAAGGCCCTTCTACATTTTTTTAAATATCATATAGTGGCATCAGATACCGTCGTACTTTAATGACTGTGTGCTTCGCAGTCGGCTGCGCTGCTGGGTTTTGGGTGGTGGAATTTTATTGCAAAATCTATTCTGCCTGTTCATGGAAGCACTACGAGTTTTCGTCGCCATATTTTTAACTCAGCACTTACACGGTTATTAATAATGTCATTATTACTACTAATAAACGAAAACAGAAAATTTCGGTTTTACATCATTTCTCAAACATCAATATACATTACTCCGACTTACACAATCATTATTAATGCCATTTCACAAAGTTACCATGAATGTGCGTAATAGTATAAACGTCGAATCGATTATGAACATTCCATTTCATCTTTAAGTAATATGTATGTATTTTGTTTACTAATGTCTATTTTCAATTGCACAAACCGTATCCGAAACCATACTCATAGGTTAGCTTTCAAAGTGACAGATTTTTCGAGGATAACGAGGTGAGTGCCCGATGTACCCGATTGCCGACGGGTAGCAAAGTAACATTATCGGTTACAAAACAAAGGTACATAAAATCAAACCGTACTCCAAGCACAGTTCGCAAATGCAACGTTGAACTGAAATCACGGGAGATAAATCTTAGTTCACCCACAAATGAACCCAGGCCTCGCTGTCGTAATCCATAAATCCTACCGCAAAGGACTTTCCGAGCAGGATCCTCTTCGCTCATGCGAGCTAGGTGTCCTGCCCACCGGAGCCTACCGAGCTTAATTTTCTTCACGATGTCGACATCGCGGTAACGCTCGTAGATCTCATCATTATAGAGTCTCCGGAATCGTCCTTCCTCACATACGGGGCCAACAATTCTCCGTAAGACTTTTCTCTCGAACGCGGCTAAGAGGTCAGAATGGTTTTTACTAAGCACCCAGGTCTGGGATCCATATGTAAGTACTGGTATGACCATTGTCTTATATATCAGTAGCTTGGATGTTATGGTTAGGTTCCTGGATTTGAAGAGTCTTGACAGGCTATAGTAGGCTTTGTTGGCTTTAAGCAACCGTGCTCGTATTTCTGGCTCCATCCTGTTATCGGCTGCTATTGTTGACCCGAGATAGTTAAAGGATTGCACTACTTCAAATTCGCGCTCCACTATCTGAAATGAGGGACCAATGTTGGATCTTCTACTCGCAGACGTTTTTCTCTCATTTATGTGCAGCCCCAGATTTCGTGCCGCCTGCTTTATCTGGATGAAAGCTTCCTGTACAGCTCTTTGGTTTCTCCCAACGATGTCAATATCGTCTGCGTAAGCCAGTATCTGAATGGACTTATAGAGGATTGTTCCTCTCGCCGTTACGTCAGAGTCTCGGATCACTTTCTCCAACGCCAGGTTGAAGAGGACGCAGGCCAGTCCATCCCCTTGTCGGATCCCGTTATAGATGTTGAATGGGCTCTCCAACGCCAGGTTGAAGAGGACGCAGGCCAGTCCATCCCCTTGTCGGATCCCGTTATAGATGTTGAATGGGCTTGATAGTGATCTGGATATTTTTACTTGGCTTATAACATTGGTCATGGTCAACCTACACAGTCGTGTCAGTTTATTTGGGATGCCGAATTCTCTCATGGCTTTATAAAGTTCTACTCTGGCTATGCTATCATAGGCGGCTTTAAAGTCTATAAAAAGATGGTGTAGTGAGTTTTGAAACTCTAGACATTTTTCCATCACCTACCTTAGGGTGTAAATCTGATCAGTTGTTGATTTGCCTGGGATGAAGCCACACTGGTATGGACCAATGATGACTTTAGCGTATGGGGCTATCCTGTCCTGAAGGATAGAGGAGAAAATCTTATACGCGGTACTCAACAACGTTATACTACGATAATTGCTGCTTTTTGTGATATCTCCCTTCTTATGTATGGGGCACAGGATGCCTCTTCGCCAGTCTTCTGGCATAACTTCTTCTTCCCATACTTGCACTATTATTTCATGAATTGCTTGGTGTAATGTGGGGCCTCCTATTTTTATCAGTTCCGCTGGGATCCCATCAGATCCCGGGGCCTTATTATTTTTGAGCCGATTTATCGCGCTGCTAACTTCGACTATGCTTGGTACGATCTTCGGTCATTGGTGGAGCCTCCAATTCCTCAGTTAGCTGGCCATTTAGCAACTCATGAAAGTGCTCTTCCCACCGCTCTAAGATGCCTTTAAGATCGGCGATCAGATTACCCTCTTTGTCCTTGCAGTATGTGCAACGCGGTGTATATTGCGTCATACCGCGGACCCTTTGGTAGAACTTCCGCGCCTGGTGCGGTCCTTGCTCTCTGTACTGTTCCAGTTCACGGACGAGATTCTTCTCCCAGGCTGCTTTCTTTAGCCGGTGAACTGTTTTTTCATATCTTCTGAGCTCTTTATATTCATCGTCGCGTGCCCGCGTTCTGTGAGATTGTTGCATTGCTCGGTACGCAATATTCTTACGTTCAGTCGCTAGCTTACATTCGTCATCGAACCAGTCGTTTCGATCTCTACGACTACTGCCTAAGATGGAGTCAGCAGTACTAATGACAGTATTCTTAAGGCGTGTCCATTTCTCTTCTACGCCCGACATCTCAGCCCCAGGACTTACTCTCCCTGCATTTAGGGCGAGTCCTATCGCTTGACCGTAGTTGTTTTTGGTCTCTTCATTGCGAAGGGCAGCCGTGTTGACTCGAATCTGATTCGCGGATGCAGTCTTCCGTGATGACGCAATCCGCGCTCGGAGCACCATACCAACAAGATAGTGGTCCGAGTCGACGTTGGCACCTCTGTACGTTCGTACCGTCATCAGGTTCGGGTTGTGGCGGCGGTCTATCAACACGTGACCTATTTGGTTGCGAGTGGCTCCATCGGGAGATACCCAGGTGGCTTTGTGGATATTTTTACGCGCAAACCATGGACTCGCAACGACCAAATTATTGCTTGCTGCCATCTCTATGACTCGTTGTCCATTGTCATTAGTGTTCTCGTGTAAGCTATGGGTGCCAATGTACTGCCTGAATACTGGCTCCCTACCTATTTTAGCATTCATATCCCCCAGAATGATTTTTACATCATACTGAGGGCAGGCATGGAGTTCCCGTTCGACTGATTCTTAGAATTCTTCTTTTTCATCATCTGGGGAATCCTCTGAAGGTGCGTGAACGTTTATGAGGCTTATGTTTTTAAATTTGCCCCGCACGCGAAGGGTGCATAGCCGTTCATTTACTGCATTAAAGCCGATAACGGTGGGTTTAATTATTTTGCTGACTAGAAAGCCCACCCCGAGCACATGATGTCTTGCATGACAGCTGTAATAAATGTCATATTCTGATCTTTGTAAGACACCATTCCCTGTCTATCGCATCTCCTGAATTGCTGTTAAGTCAGCATTATATTTGGACAGGGTATCGGCTAGCTGCCGTGCAGCTGGAGCTCTATACAGTGAGCGTACGTTCCATGAGAAAATTCTTAAATCGTTTAGCCGTTTTCGATGCCGTGGTCGTCGTCGTTCATCAGTGTATCCGAGGCTGATTTTGGGTTCCGTAATAATAAATTTTTTACAGGCGAGGGTATTAGCCTCGCGCCAACCTTACTTTGAAGGGACTAGCCCGATCATTCAACTTTTCCTGCATTGGAGGAAAATTACCAGCGGCCACCACTTGGAGGTTTGATCGCACTTCCACCAGTCAGAGATAGTTACGGCCACATGCAATTATAGAGCATTCTGTGTTAGTCCCCCTATTTCTTTTGATGGCTGACCGCCAGAATTATATACACATAAATTAAAAAACTTACCTTGTAATTTCGTTGATTACATAGTCCTAGACTAGAATTATATCATAAAAAATTATTAGTTGTAAATCAGAATAAGAAATAACTTATCTCACCTGAATCAATGAAAACAAAACATAACTAAAAAATGTAATATGGCCATGCCATTATTTTCACCAGTCTGAATATGACATAAACTTTTATATAACTTCTGTCATTCTTCTCGCTTCCGTCCTTTCAACTTTTGACGACAGCACCACTTTTTTCTTTTAAGTAAAATAAAATAAAGTGAATAAAGCCAGTGGAGAAACCAATTTTCTTTTCTTTTTAAATAAAAGCCATCACGCCACCAATTTATTATAGCCACAGTGAATAGGGCGACAAAACTTCTGTGCCACAATTATTGCGGCACAGATGATATATCCTTAAAATGTTTAAAATTGATTATTCCAGTGATCCTTGGCCCCCTGTCACATATTTTCAAATTCTCTATATTAACTTCGCGTGTCCGTGGCTTGCTGGCTGGCAGAATCTTGTGATACATTTTTAACACACTTCCTAAAGTCCGATTTTATTCAAATTTGGAACATATGTGTCTTTGCCATGACAATACTTTCTATTAAAATTTTGGCAGCTCTGGCTGCGGGGTCGGGGGGCTCCCATACATTTTCACTTCCTTAAACCCGATTTTCCTGAAATTTTGTACACATGTGTATTTCCAGTGACAATATTTTCTTTTAAAATTTGGAAGTGATCGGACCCCGGGTTCGTGGGGCTCCCATACAAATTTAAAATAAAAATTACCCGATTTTTTTACACACATGTGTATACCCAATAAACAATACTTTTTCTAAAATTTGGTAGTGATCGTGCTTCGGGTTCGGCCGGAAGGCCCTTCTACATTTTTTTAAATATCATATAGTGGCATCAGATACCGTCGTACTTTAATGACTGTGTGCTTCGCAGTCGGCTGCGCTGCTGGGTTTTGGGTGTGGTGGAATTTTATTGCAAAATCTATTCTGCCTGTTCATGGAAGCACTACGAGTTTTCGTCGCCATATTTTTAACTCAGCACTTACACGGTTATTAATAATGTCATTATTACTACTAATAAACGAAAACAGAAAATTTCGGTTTTACATCATTTCTCAAACATCAATATACATTACTTCGACTTACACAATCATTATTAATGCCATTTCACAAAGTTACCATGAATGTGCGTAATAGTATAAAAGTCGAATCGATTATGAACATTCCATTTCATCTTTAAGTAATATGTATGTATTTTGTTTACTAATGTCTATTTTCAATTGCACAAACCGTATCCGAAACCATACTCATAGGTTAGCTTTCAAAGTGACAGATTTTTCGAGGATAACGAGGTGAGTGCCCGATGTACCCGATTGCCGACGGGTAGCAAAGTAACATTATCGGTTACAAAACAAAGGTACATAAAATCAAACCGTACTCCAAGCACAGTTCGCAAATGCAACGTTGAACTGAAATCACGGGAGATAAATCTTAGTTCACGCACAAATGAACCCAGCAAATGAAACGAGACATAAATGTTTTATGCAACTTACATTTTTATTTACTGAATTGTATTTTTATTGATGTCGTTTTGTTGTCGATATCAACTTATAGATAGAACGACAAGTTTTCACAATATTCTGTCATTTGGCGTTTTCATAAATTAGTTCAGAGCAGTCAAAGAGTTGTCAAGAAAAATGCTCGTGTTTCTTATTTGCTCAGAGTATGAGCGTGCTCTAAGTGCTCAGAATAAAATGATCTGAGTATTTTCAAATTTGACATCTGATGTCAAATGTCTCTTTCGATGATTTTCTCTTACAGTAAAAAAAAATGACCCAGGATCGAGGGGCTCCCATATCAATTTCTGCGATTAGAGAATTTAGATGAAAATTTTAATTTTATGGGTTGTTTTTTTAACTTTTAGATTACTTCTTCATCGTTTCCTAATACTTGGAAACTTGCTAAAATAATTCCAGTTGCTAAAATGCTAATGCCTCTATTCCAACCGACTTCCGACCAATAAGTATACGGTCGTGCGCATCGAAATTTTTTGAAAAACTAATTACAAAGCAGATCACATTCTATATTAGTGCCCACAACCTTTTGTCTCCATTGCAATCCGGTTCCCGCCCTTAGCATAGTTGCAAAACAGCAATGGTAAAAGTGATGGATGACATTCGAAACTCGTTTGACGATTATCATATTACTTTACTTTGCTCATACTCATATTTTCTGTAATAAACTCAGACAACTCTTTGGATTTAGAGAAAACTCTGTTAAGCTTTTAAGGGACTATCTCTCTAACAGGTATCAGAGAGTTCTTGTTGGCGATTCTTACTCTTCTTACTGTCTAGTTGAGGCCGGCTTTCCACAAGGCTCAATTTGGGTCCGGTTCTATTTTGCATTTATATAAACGACTTAACATGGGTTTTAAAAAACTACTTAACTTTCACCTTTATGCTAATGATGTTCAAATTTACATTTCGGACCAATAGGCCTTATTGAAGATCTCGTTTGTCGTTTGAGGATTTGGCCTTTGGTTTGAAGTTAAATCCTATAAAGTCGCAGATTATTGCAATTTCACATGAAAATTACGATGTTTCCAACTTTCCCCCTATTTACCTAGCCAACAACAGGCTAACTTTTTCTAACTGTGTTACCAGCCTGGGGATACAAATAAATGGTGATCTTTTTTGCTCTAACCATATTAACTTTATTGTCGGTCGCATATATGGTATATTGCGCAAGTTATGGCTAACTCTTGAGATAGAAAAGTATCATTATCGCGAGTCGATAATTTTACAACACACCAATGCTCGACTATCTGTTCGATTTTCGAAAATTCGAAAGTACAACATCCCGACCCAGCATTTAGTTTTTTTGTGAAGTTGTTGATCTTCTTATTGATTCTAGCTTCTGTCTCGTTTACAGTTTAGATTGTAGACAGCATAATTTTGGTGTTTGTTTATGCGTTTTTCATCAGTTCCCTGTGATTATCGTGTAGGGCTTCGATGTCATGGTATACTTCGTCATTGACTCCAAGTAATGCGTTGAGTACAGTTCCTAGTACTCCTCGTTTTTTCCTATGTAAAGGTTTCATTTGAGTCTTATTAAAATTTGAGAACATATTCTTCCATCCTTCTTCTATTTGTTTACGCAGAGGATTCATTTCAAGCCGGTTGAAAATTGAAAACACATTCTTCCATTCTTCTTCCATGTGATGACGCAGTTCGCGGCACTGACTTTCTTTTGTGACTGCATTTGCCTTGTTATATAACTCGGGCATGTTAACTTCATCACGTAAAAAATCTGTGATTGAAAATCGAATGCTCGTTCGTAGTACTCCTCGTTGAATTTTGGCTGTTCCAATTTGTTCTATAAACAATCCTGCGCTTGGGTGAGCTATTGTATATGTTTTCGATCCAGACATTACAAACGTAAACGTCGTTAGAATCAATAAGACGATAGAAAAATTTGATGATACATTGATTGATTTTTGTTTTTATTCTCTGTCAGGGATTGGTCTTGCGAAAGTCAGGGGGGTGGTCGAAAATGAGAACATACAAAATGTACTTTTCTTTAGAAATCTACTTCTAGTTATTTACTTAGTTAATTCACTAAAATAGGCTTACGAATTTATGATTATAATTATTACTACGTGTATTCGCGCTGCTATGAGAGCACTCCGTCCAAAGAATTCTGAAGAACTGCTTTTGTTGTGCAGCCGACTGCTGCATGAAAGCTCGCCTCGCCATGTGAGTCCAGCCACCACCACCATCGCCTGTGACGCCAAGCTGCTGCGTCATCGCACATTCCAGACGTGTAGAGCGTCGAGTAGCTGATACCATGCCCATGCCTTGGCTATCCAGCTGTATACGATGATAAATGTGCCTACGCCGGCAACTGCGATAATTATCCGCGGGAGATATGACATTCCGATGTATTCACAGATTGACAATGTTGCTGCTGCTCGTCGTTGCTGTATTTATTTGCCTTTGCAAATGTGCCATCAGACTACATCGCAATGGAGCGAGGTATCGGGTGTCCGCACACAGTGCCCAGTCGATGAGTGGATGACGATGAGCCGCACAAGCAATGAACGTGGCTGTGTGCGTCGTCATCGAACTGATAATATGTATCGTGGTTATCATTAGGCAGGCAACAAAGTAATTGCAATACGAATCGTATGCAGACGGAATGTACTGCGACTTTGTACGACTGGTGGTGTGGAATGCGGCGCGTCAGTAGTCCGCATTTAGTGTGTGTTGCTGGTGGCAATAATTTGATTGCATTGAATCAAGGTCAACGGTTGTTGACCGAACATCCTGCCCGGTCGAACCCTCCGGTTCGAAATGTGTGCATGCAATGCTCACAGGAAGTTCAAGATCGTAACAACATCTCGTTATCTGTTCATGATGTCTCCAAGAGGCGGAAAAGTTTCTGGACGGTTCGGCGGCACTCGCCATAACTGGTGCGTAGAGTAGCGTTATGGGCTAATCCGTCACTGCCCGGGTGACCGGCAATGACTCGACCGAGCCTCCAATGAGTTGGGGGCAGGTTTTCCTGTTTCACGAGGACCAATTCGTTCAGTTGAATGTCCGGTTCTCGTCGTTCCCATTAGCTGCGGGTCTGGAGGGTGACCAAGTACTTCTCGCTTCAGCGCTGCCAAAAGTCCTGGTGGATTTGACGTATCCACTGATACGGCTTGAGTCGATTAAGTGGGACGCCGACAATGAGAGGTTCGGGTACCGCGATGAGGGGGGCACCGATGAGAAAATCGCCCGGGGTGAGCGCCAATTTGTCCTCTGGGTCGTCGTGGAGTGGGACCAGCGGACGTGAGTTGAGACACGCCTCGATGCGTGTTGCCAAGGTGTGGAGTTGGTGGTACCATAGAGACTGGGCACCCACTAAATGAACCAAATTATGTTTGGCAGATTTTACGGCGGCCTCCCATAATCAACCTTGATGAGGAGCCGCTGGGGTGATGAAGTGCCATCTCGTCCCTGCATGGGCCAGTGCCTGTTGATTGTTATGGGACTCAAAGGCTGCTAAGTTCTCTTTGAGGTAACGATTCCCACCAACGAAGGCGGTACCATTGTCGCTGTAGAATCAGCAATCAGGTTAATCGGCTAAAAGCATCCATGCCTGTGATGAGAGGTCCTCGATCACCTCGATGTGCACAGCCTTCGTGGCCATGCAAACGAAGATCGCCAAGTAGCTTTTGATCGTGGTGCGTGATCGTTTGGTTCCAACTAGTACGGAAAAGGGACCACAGTAGTCGATTCCTGAGGCCAGGAACGGGCTAGCTGAGTTAACTCGTGGGATCGGTAGCGAAGCCATTTGTTGCTTGATGACCGCTCCGCGGTTTCGTCTGCAGTTGACGCATTTGTGCAGCAAAGTCCGCACAGCTTGTCAACCATGGAGTATCCAATATTTCTGCCGCAACGTCTGCAGCATCAGTTGAACGCCGCCGTGTAGGGTGACGTCATGTGCCTGGCGAACCAATAGCCAAACCAAGGCGTCAGATTTCGGCAAGACAATTGGATGCCTTTGCTCATCCGGCAGGGAAGCATGGGTGAGTCGACCTCCGCAACTAGTGCACCTCTTGAGAGAAAGTGGCAGCTTGCTCCAAGGCGTGGTCGAGCTCATCCGCTCCGACGACTGATCGCTTTAGTAGGTGACGATAAGTGCTCCGCCAACGGAGTATGTAGGCAACGGCACGGAGCAACTGGTGTAGGTTGCTGAATCGCTCGGTCAACGGGATGATGACCCCATTTCGGCGTCGTGTTGTCAGTTCCATCTTGGTGATGACCATGTCAGAGAAAAGGCAAGGCTTTAGTTCTTCTGCCACTTGGCCCAGGTCCTTGGCGTGCAGGTGCCCGGGTGGGCCGACGGCAAGCGGTCCGCTTGCCAGTCAACTCGGCCCTTGCCACCACAGCGAGTGTTGAAGAAGTTCAGAGGCACCAAGGCCTCGGCTAGCGAAATCAGCTGGATTCTGCGCAGATCGGACGTGATGCCAACGTGCTGGGGACGTCGGCTATTGCATCTGTCGCACTCGGTTTGCGACGTAGCGCTTGAGAGTGGATGGTTCCTTCCGCAACCAACACAAAACAATGCTGGTGTCTTTAGTGATCTCACTACATGTCGCCTCATCAAATCAACTCTCCTAAATATGATCTTATTTCCCACGACGTCAAATGCGTCACAAAATCGAAAGTACGCCAAGCACGCTGCAGCGCTCACTTTTCATGTCAAACATAAATATTTCATGTTCATGAGCTCGTCACTCGATACCTACTTCAGCTATAAGCAACACAA